>OY740792.1:33950315-36350315 GCA_963514005.1 Raja brachyura
ACCATTCGCGTGCAGGTTGCCACAAACTTGCCTTGCAAACCATGGTACATGAGCCAGGGAGTGTGAAACACTAAAAGGACACGTCTCCCACGTATGCATTTAATGAGTGCAGCTGCTTTACCCTGGAAATTATTGGAGGCAGGTGCACTGCCTGGTCATCAATGCATTGGAGCCAGGAATCAAATTCCCAGCTTTGTACGGTTGTGTTCGAGATTCTGGGAGATAGAGAAAGAGGTACAAATAAAACTATGTGCACTTTTAAGTTGCGAAAACCGTTGTTTGAATATGTGTGGCATATGCAGGTTGTATTTAAACATTGAAGATATAGTCTCTGCGGAAACCTTCATATACAAAATACTCTCCTGGGACATTATCCCAGAGTAAAGTTGCCATGTAAGTGCAAGTTATTTTATCACTGACTATGGTCATGAAAGGGAATTTGTAATCAATTGTATTTTTTTGATTTCTGCATTAGATAAATTGTACTTAAATCCATTAGTGAATGTATGATGAGGGCAGTCACAATTGCAATTTGTTTGCACCTAGGTGGAAAAAGTTGAGAAGTTTAAGCAGAGCCAGAGCACGAAGGACGCTCTCCATGCCAAGTACAACACCACCACGTGTGGGACGGTGGTTGGTGACAATGAGTGGGGCCACCTGCAGGTGGATGCTACCTCCCTCTACCTGCTCTTCCTGGCACAGATGACTGCATCAGGTGGGGACTGTCCCACTTTACTCTAGAGATTGTTTCTGTGCTGCAATGTTTGAAACCATGTCACAAATGAGTCTGGCAGCCTGCACATCAAGCTGTTTTAACGCCACAGAAGCTAAGCTTAAAGCATCTTATGTTGGTGTATACCCTATTCCTGGTGGACTATCCTATTCCGAAGCATTCTCAATATCTAGGACAGTTTCCTGCCTATTCTTCAGCTTTGGATGGCACAGGAGGTAGAGCTGCCATGTCACAACATTAGAGATCTGGGTTCAGTCCTGATTTGAAGTGCTGCCAGTGTGGAGTTTGCAACTTCTCCCAATGATCGTCTAGCTTTCCTCCGGGTTCCCAGGTTTCCTCCCATATCTCAAAGATATGTGGATTGGTTAGTTAATTGGCTTCTGCAAAATGCACCTGGGGGGAATCGATGAGAAAGTGGGGAGAAGTCTTGTTAAGTGGGATTAGTGTAGGACTGGTGTTGATGTTTGGTTGATGGCCAGAGTGGTTTCTATGGGCCGAAAGGCCTATTCCATGTTGTTTCTTGCTGTGCCTCTAGGAATGAGTGAGTGGAGGACTCATCTTTGGTGATGGTATAGTCCCTAGGCTAGATCCATTACTGCTGCTTCTATTTCACAAATCTTTTTATTATTTTTAACCCCTTTTAGGAAAATCTCAGAATCATTCGGAAACTTTTGTTTGAACCCTCAAAAAGAAAAGCTCCGCAAATTAACATCTGTAGTAGCTGCAGATTTGTGTGATGATAGGAACAGAATTCCAGTTAGCTTTGATATGTTAAACTGAGGTGCCGTGCATCTCCTTGCTTCATGTAGACACTTGCAATACATATTTACATCAGGGCATTTCTTTCCTGAAGCTTGATCAATATTTTCAGTAACTAACATCACTAACTCAACAGAAAGGGAAAAAAATTGTATTTATTTGTCAACTTTCACAACCTATGATAACTTGAAGCACAGTTCAACCAACCAACCAGTGAAATAGTTTTGAAATGAAGTCATTGTTATAATGTAGAGACCCAAAAATCATGGCCGGGACTAAAGAAAGTTCAGAAAGTGATGGGCATTGCTCGAACCATCATGGTAGTAACCACCATCAAAGAGATCCAGAGAATGATGCCACAAAAAGGAAGCTTATAGCAACCCACATCACCGTAGCCACACTCTCTTTTCACCTCTACCATTGGGGAAAGGGTACAGGAGCCTGAGAACCATTACTTCCACATGGAGGAGACTGAGATCCATTACCTCCAGATTCAAAAAACAGCTTCTTCCCATCAACCATCCGAGTCAAGTTCTAGTTCAAGTTTGCGTTTATTGTCACTTAACCAACAGAGGTACAGTGAAATTTGAGTTGCCATACAGCCATACGAAGTGAAAAGAAAAGAATACACACATAAAATAAAATTTAACATAAACATCCACCACAGTGGAATAAACATTCCTCACTGTGATGGAAGACAATAAAGTTCAGTCATCTTCCTCTTTGTTCACCGGGGTCGGGGCCTTGAACCCTCCGCACTTGCCATTGTGACGGTCTGACGTCCAGGCCCTCTCGTTGGGATGATCGAAACTCCGGCGTCGGGACGGATGGAGTTCCCGAGCCGGCCACTGCTTAACGGAGACCCCAACCCCCCATCCCCCTACATAAACTAACCAAGAAACTCTTGAACCACACTACACAACCCTAACAATAACCCTACCTCAGCAACAATTTACTGTGGGTTTTGATTAGTTTGCACAATATATTTTGGTTTACAGTATTCTGGTCTGGGTACCTAGTGTAACTGATAATTTATTGTAATATTGGTTATTGTATGTTGTGTTATTGTGTCTGCAAAACGGCAGAAAGAATTTAAATGTGTAGGAAGGAACTACAGATACTGATTTAAATCGAAGATAGACACAAAATATTGGAGTAACTCAGTGGGACAGGCAGCATCTCTTGAGAGAGGAATGGTTTAAGGTTTCGGGCCGAGACCCTTCTTCAGATTTCAATGTTCTATTTCTGGTGCGTATGACAAACACTCTTGATTTGCATCCAGTCAGAAGTGGAGGAATGTTTCAGTGATGATGGTTGTACAAAAATATTATCGACGCTTCTGGAATGAACTCTCCCAATGGACGTAGTGCATTGCCCTCTTTTACTTCATGCAAGGGTAGTCCCAGTCGTTAACATATCAAAGCTGAGCAGAAGTCTGTTCCCATTGTCACACAAATCTTTAAATTACTATTGATCTTGATTTATTGAAGTGTGAAGGTCACTGTTGGCCATTGAGCGTTAAGTAAAAAGGGTTAGAAATGCATTCTGGGGCGTACCTTTAAGAGATTTAAAAATGCATCACAATAATAAAGAAAATGGAAGCAGCTATAATCAAAGAAGTTGTTAATTGCTGTGTGGACACATGGGAAGTGCTGCTGGAGGGTCACATTTGGGAGAATTAACAAATACAGGGAGCTTGAGTGAGAAAGGCTGATTGACAGTTGGAGTCCTTGAACCAAGAATGCAGAGATTTATGGATGAGGGGGGTGGTGGGGGTGAGGAGATTGATGGCACCGTTCGCAGAAACAGTTGCACAGCTCAGAAGAGAAGGAGCAGAACCAAGGTGGACCGAACTGCACCAAGCAATGTGCAGGACATTTTAAGGGTTGTCACTCCCAGTATCTCCTCCAGCTCCCACCATCATCTGAAAATACCTGGCACGTGGCTTTCGGATTTCCTGCTCCCACGAGTGATTCAGGGGGCAGCTGCAACATCGCACAAGTTTTGATCGCCCAGAGAGCCTTCCTGACATTTTATGCTTCAAGCAAATGTTTCGAACAAATTAAATCAGATTAAGATTTTATAATGGTTATCACCACTGTTCCCCTAATTTCGGGTCTCCCTTTGCTCTGCTTCTCCTGAGGTGATTAAATCCAACATATTACTCGCAAGAATTTAGAAGATTGCGGGGGGATCTTATAGAAACTTACAAAATTCTTAAGGGTTGGACAAGCTAGATGCAGGAAGATTGTTCCCGATGTTGGGGAGGTCCAGAACAAGGGGTCACTGTTTAAGGATAAGGGGGAAGTCTTGTAGGACCGAGATGAGAAAAACATTTTTCACACAGAGAGTGGTGAATCTGTGGAATTCTCTGCCACAGAAGGTAGTTGAGGCCATTTCATTGGCTATATTTAAGAGGGAGTTAGATGTGGCCCTTGTGGCTAAGGGGATCAGGGGGAATGGAAAGAAGGCAGGTACGGGATACTGAGTTGGATGATGAGCCATGATCATATTGAATGGCGGTGCAGGCTCGAAGGGCCGAATGGCCTACTCCTGCACCTGTTTTCTATGTTTCTATGTTTCTATTACCAGGCCGGTAAAAAAAATTAGAATTGCCCTCTGGCAGTTTCTACATTTGCCTACAGTTGCCAAGACAGCAGAAAGGAAAGATTATTTTTTGGATAAAGGTGTCTCAATGTTGGTACCTCGCAAAATGTAATTCCCTGGCAAGGTGCAGGGTAGATTGTGCAGCGTAGAAATGCCTGCTTTTTTTTCTCCTCCTCCTAGATATCTGACTTCATAATTGATTCCTGAAAGACCAATTTGAAAATGATCCTTTGAGAGAAAGAGGAAATAAAATGCTTTCAGTCTACATTAATTTGATATTATGTTCACTGTAGGATTACGCATCATTTTTACCCTGGATGAAGTATCGTTTATACAGAATCTCGTATTTTACATTGAGGCCGCATATAAAGTTGCTGTGAGTATTTCCAGAAAGTTGAGAATCTGAAGTAGTCATGATAATTAATGCAGCTAACTGCTTCACTCAGGCACTGTTCTAAATCAATAATGCAGTGCACGGTCTTTTTCTTTTCGTTGTCTTGTAATTTATGTCTAATTTATGTTTTTTGTGTGGTCTAAGTCTCTGTGTCAGTGAATCTGCTTTAAGCAAGATTTTCATCACACCCACAGCTCACCGTCTTGTGCATATGAAGTCAATTCCACTTGACTGTTAAATAAAGCAAGCAGTGCAGAAAGAACTAACTGACTGCATGAATAATGACTCGGGTCACCAGGGGACCTGGCCGAGGGAACAGAAACCTTTCCAAAAATTGCTGCTGTTGATGGACCTCCAGTGAGCTGTGCTGGAAGGTGTAAGCTTGAGAGAATGTTACTGACCCAAGGCCTTCTTCCAAGCATCCCTTGGGATCAAGGGTCACCAGTTCTGCTCTGGTCCTGATGGATTGATGTAGGACACACGGACTCTGCCACAGGTTAGGCTGAGAGGATGGTGCGTAGTAGGTGAATTGGCCGCTCCTCCTGCCGGTCACATGGCCTGCGTATGCTCTTGACCACGGCCTTGCGCTCCTGAATACCTTGACTCCAATTTTGCATTTTCTCAGGAAGGCTATTAGCATATCCGTGAATCTTTTCCCCTGTCCAGCTGTTAATTTTGTCTCATGACTCTCAGAGCATGGAGTAGTGTTTGATTCAAAATTCTGTTGTTGGTCAGGCAATGACATAGCCTGCCCAACATAGACTACTGAGTGTAATTAGGGTCACAGTGCTGGACATGTTGACATGGGAGAGGATGTTGCCATTATTTTGTTTATCCTTGCAATAAATTGGAAAACTTTATGAAGGCAGCATTGATGGTCTCACTCCAGAGCTTTACATCCTGCCATCATGTGCTGACATGTTATTCCGCTGAGTTTTAGCTTTGCCATCGTCTCCGGCTCCCATCAGGAGTGCTTTGTTATTTGTCTGTACCCTTGCCTGCCTTTGTTCCTGCCCCTTGTCCTGCTGAAACTCATCCACCTCTTTGTTATCTTTATACTCATCTGTTCTGTTGTTCACTGCCCATGGAGAGCTTTACCGTGCCACACTCTGGGATCTGTGAATAAGCCCGGATCCAAGTTGATCTTGTTAAATGCTCAGTACTGTACATCAGATGTCACTGCAACTTCACTGGCACTAAATGGGATGATGCAACCAGTTTTTATTGTGGACTGACCTTGCAGAGTTCACTGAAGTGTTTGAATCACATGTTCTCTATTATACAAACCTGCTGTTGAATAAGCGAGTTCAGGCTTCCGAAAAATGCAAGGAATCATGGGATTTGTCAAAGGTCGTAAGCTATAACGGTAAATAGATCTCAGCGCTATAGATACCTTTGCTCTGATTTTTCTTGTCTTTTTTTAAGCTTCTATTTGTCATGGCTGATTCAAAGTACCAAGATATGAAGCTAGAAGATTTTTTGTCAGGAAAGTCGATGCTTTAAAGATTTTTTTTAGCGGAGAGCAAAGATCTCCGCTCTATGATCTTTGGCGGAGAGGGGGCTAAAAAAAACGGGAAGAAAAGCTGAACTGGCAGCTCTTGCAGTAGTTGCAGCAGCCAGGAGCAAGCCTTTGCTGCCAAATGCAGGTGAAGAAAAAAGGAGCAATTTAAATCTGTACCCTACCCTCTAGAATTTTTTTTATTCCCCTACCCTCTAAAATTTTTTTTTAAATGCGTGTCATGTTTAGTCAAACGTGACTTTCCAGGCACAAATCCATGTTCACTGTTCCTAATCAGACCCTGTTTATCCAGATGATTATATATATTATCTCTAAGTATCCTTTCCATTAATCAGTGGTGGGCAAATTAATGGAAAGGATACTTAGAGATAATATATATAATCATCTGGATAAAGAGGGTCTGATTAGGAACAGTCAACATAGATTTGTGCCGGGAAGGTCATGTTTGACTAATCTTCTTGAATTTTTTGAAGAGGTTACTAGGGAAATTGATGAGGGTAAAGCAGTGGATGTTGTCTATATGGACTTCAGTAAGGCCTTTGACAAGGTTCCACATGGAAGGTTGGTTAAGAAGGTTCAATTGTTGGGTATTAATGGTGTAGCAAGATGGATTCAACAGTGGCTGAATGGGAGATACCAGAGAGTAATGGTGGATAACTGTTTGTCAGCTTGGAGGCCGGTGACTGGTGGGATGCCTCAGGGATCTGTGTTGGGTCCACTGTTGTTTGTCATATACATCAATGATCTGGATGATAGTGTGGTAAATTGGATTAGTAAGTATGCAGATGATACTAAGATAGGTGGTGTTGTGGATAATGAAGTAGAGTTTCAAAGTCTACAGAGAGATTTAGGCCATTTGGGAGAGTGGGCTGAAAGATGGCAGATGGAGATTAATGCTGATAAGTGTGAGGTGCTACATCTTGGTAGGACAAATCAAAATAGGACGTAAATGGTAGCGAATTGAGGAATGCAGTAGAACAGAGGGATCTAGGAATAACTGTGCATAGTTTCCTGAAGGTGGAATCTCATGTGGTAAAGAAAGCTTTTGGTGTACTGGCCTTTATAAATTAGAGCATTGAGTATAGAAGTTGGGATGTAATGTTAAAATTGTACAGGGCATTAGTGGGGCCAATTCTGGAATATGGTGTATAATTCTGCTCGCCAAATTATAGGAAAGATGTCAACAAAATAGAGAGAGTACAGAGGAGATTTACTAGAATGTTGCCTGGGTTTCAGCACCTAAGTTACAGAGAAAGGTTGAACAAGATAGGTCTTTATTCTTTGGAGCGCAGAAGGTTAAGGGGGGACTTGATAGAGGTCTTTAAAATTATGAGAGGGATAGACAGAGTTGACATGGATAAGCTTTTTCCTTTGAGAATAGGGAAGATTCAAACAAGAGAACATGATTTGAGAATTAAGGGACAAAAGTTTAGGGGTAAAATGAGGGGGAACTTCTTTACTCAGAGAGTGATAGCTGTGTGGAAAGTGCTTCCAGTGGAAGTGGTGGAGGCAGGTGCGATTTTATCATTTAAAAATAAATTGGATAGGTATATGGACGGGAAAAGAATGGAGGGGTATGGTCTGAGTGCAGGTAGATGGGACTAGGTGAGAGTAAGTGTTCAGCACGGACTAGAAGGGCCGAGATGGCCTGTTTCCGTTCTGTAATTGTTATATGGTTATTTATATGGTTGTTATATTGTTATATGGTTATTTACCTTCGCGATCTCGCTCATTCACGGTGGCATAAACCAACAAAAACGAGAAAAACTTTGTAGCTTTGTACAAAGGCAAACTAAATGCAACTAATTAATAGTTTTAAAACAGTATCGCCTTACCTAGAATAATGAAAGATCAAAAATACAGCGTAAATAAAGCCCTGTTTACACAAAGCAGCTCAGCGCCGCTCAAGAGACCGTGTGGGGGGGAGACCGGGCGGGGGCAGACTGGACCGGCTCTCATCCGCAGAACCGCGCCTCATTTGCAGCCTGGATCGAACCCGTGTCTCCAGCGCCACAAGAGCTGCCGAACCGCCACTGGACCATCCCCAGTTTCCCCCCCCCCCCCCCCCCCCACTTGAGTGTTTCACATCCCTACCCAGGGGGCGGCCGGAGACGTCCAGACCGACAGGACACCGGGCCCCAGGCCCGTCACCAGCACGAACCCACAGCAAGCGCCAACTCCAGCCCAACCCCACTCCAGCTCCAGAGGACCCCGCTCCCCGATGGGCCGCTACGGCGACAAGTGCCTGTTCGCCGGCGGCCTGGCTGAGCTGCGTTTTGCCCCTACGGTACCCGCTGCCACTTCATCCAGCCCTTCTTCATCCAGCAGGACCTCTGTGTCGGACTGAGGGGAGGGGGGTGGAGGTGGAGGGCTGCCGGCCCACCTGGCCGGACAGGCAGAGCCGAGCTGGAGTCAGCGGCTGCAAGTCTGAGGCCGCCCCGCTAGCCCAGGGCCACCCCGGACACCTCCGGGCAGGGACGGGGCACCGGGGAGGGGACGGGTACGGCCTAGCAGCAACAAGAGCTCCCGCAGTGACGGAGGGCCGGGCCCAACTCCAACCCCGTCCCCATCATCGTCCCCGACCCCGTCCCCGACCACGGACGAAACGCAAGCCTGCGCACAACGCAGCACCACCGTTGCCGAGACTTTATAGCTACTGATCTATGACCTGGGCATGAGCAGTCGGAATACCAAACTCGCTAATATTTAGCTTACTGTTAATTTCCTAGTGGTTGTCACATGTGCATGATCTCAATAATAAAAGGAGTAGCCTTTGGCAGGGGAGAAAACTAATGCTTGTCCTTTTTACCCCTCAGGATTATGGCATGTGGGAGCGTGGAGATAAAATGAACCAGGGAATAGCAGAGCTAAATGCAAGTTCTGTGGGCATGGCCAAGGTATCTAACATCTCCAATGGCACGTAATATAGAATGCATGGACTAGACAATGACAGCTGGAAGTTAATGCAGAGAAACTTTGAAAGTATATATATGTATAAGGAGAGTGAAAAAAAAAAAACTATATGAACTCAAAGCAATATGAACTCAAAGTGCTGCAAGTTTTCGGGGGGGTACACAGACAAAACTTTGAAGGTAACGGAATTGTTGATCGGGTGGAACAGCACCTCATGTTCTGCTTGGGTAGCTTACAGCCAACATGATCAACGTTGAATTCTCCAATTTTAGGTAATTAACTTACAAACTATGCCCCTCCCACCCTTTCCCCTCTCTTCTCTGTGCCCCACCTGGACTCGCACACATTTCTCCCCTTCCACCTATATTCCATCCTCTGGCTTCACAATTCCCATCTCTTCTATCTTTATCTCACACTTTTTTATCTTTTAATCTCTGGCCTTTGTCCAGCCATTCCTGTCAAAACATCCCTTCATCTGTATCCACCTATCACTTATCATGCTTTGCCCTGCCCCGCCCCACCACTCTACCAGCTTTCTCCCCATTCACCACAATCAGTCTGAAGAAGGGTCCTGACCCAAATCATTGCATATTTTGTACATCTTGTAGAGGGCTATTTATATTATTTGCACTTATGGCCTCTTTGATTTTATTAACAGAATAATAGAATACAAAGGCAAAATAGTTAACCGTATTGTCACTATGTAAGGTCTTTGGCCAGGCTTCCTTCATACTGGGCAGTGAAAAATAATTGCTATTGGACCCTCTTAGAATGTGGGGTCATGCCAAGAACTGTCATGAATTTTAATGGCTTCGACAGATGACCTCGTCTTTATCAGAAGGTCAGAATGGATGTTTGCTGATGATTGCTCAATGCTCAATTCCATTTGCAATTTCTCAGCAAGTGAAGCAGCCCATGCCTGTGTGTAGCAAGACCTGAACAACATTCAAGAATGGGCTAACAGGTGACATTTGCACAATACAAAAGCCAGGCGATCACCAGCTCTATCAAGGAGGAGTCTAATTACCTGCCTTGAGATTCAATGGCACTATGTTCCCCCATCACGATATCCGGGCTGGTTCAAAGGACCAGCCACGTAAATACTGCAGCTACCTGAATACAAGAGTGGCTGAAGAAGGGTCTCGACCTGAAACGTCGCCTATCTCCTTCGCTCCTTAGATGCTGCTGCACCCGCTGAGTTTCTCCAGCTTTTTGTGTAACCCTCGATTCTCCAGCATCTGCAGTTCCTTCTTTAATACAAGAGTGGCATATTCTTTGCTGGGTGACTCGACTCCTCAAAACGTTTTCGACCATTCACAAAGCTCAAGTCAGGAGTGTGTTGGAATACCTTTCCCTTGCAATGCCAACAACAAAACAACGTAGTCACCATCTAGCACAAAGCAGCCTGCTTAACTGTCACCCGTCCACTGCTGTTATTTTGTGGCTGTACTGTGTCCTGACCACAGAATACACTGTGGTATAACAGTCTGGAAGGATACGCAAAGCCAGCACATGAAACACCACTACCTCCAAGGTCCTACCACCTGTGCACCAATCCATACACCAGTCGACTGAGGGCCTGAATTATTTTATTTACATTGAGAATGCGTTGAAATGAATTGAATCTCAATGCCTAAGCAAGTACAATAAATGTTAATGATTCCAAACACAAAACATGTTTGCTAATGCATATATAGTAAAATGATGAAGTCACTAAGTATACGCTTTGCCGCGTCAGTTGATTTTGTTTGTGTCGGCAGGAATGTACACATGCCATGCCTTCCTAATGAGGACTGGATCACAATGAAATCTGATACAGAGATCTCTTATCTGTAACAAACCTTCCATGCCATGCCCAAAATACAACAGAGGGGCCACAGACATGACCCGGCTCAACACATGTTCAGTTGAGGTTATCCATCAACTTGACAAATTTAATGCGATGACACAAATTGATAATATATTTGGAAGTTATATAACCCTATACTTGAAAATGGCCACAAATTGATTAAACATCTTGATCCAACTGTCTTGATTAGACTGAAGGCTGCGAAAATCAGACCAGACCTCACTAGGTTCACCTGGTCCTATTGTAATTATTTAAACACATTGCCATTGGCTGAAAATTAAATTCATTGTTTTGGTTCAAAGTTTGTGTTTGGTGGTAAACCCTTCAGGTCCAGGAATGTGAGCATGGACTGGCACTGTTCCAACCAGCTTGGCCAGCTTGATGTGCTAATCCACAGAGTCAAGAGCCTAGTAATGTTTGAACTGGGGGAGCCAGGGCAACAGTTCATTCCCAGCTGAGTTCACCAGGTCGATAGTACAGGTAGAATGATGTTTGTTGGATCCTGATCTAACTGTTCCCTGGGCTTGCAGGCAGCGCTGGAGGCGATCGATGAGCTGGATTTGTTTGGAGCCTGTGGAGGTCCTAGATCAGTCATCCACGTTCTGCCAGATGAAGTGCAACAATGCCAGGTAATCCAGGCAGACTGTCGGGAATTACAACTGCTCTGTGTTGATCGGTCCATGTACAGTGCTTTGATTGATTATGATGGATTTTTGTTTTCGCTTCCAGTCCATTCTTCTCTCTATGTTACCCAGAGCATCAACGTCAAAAGAGATCGATGCTGGACTGCTTTCGATCATTTCCTACCCTGCCTTTGCAATTGATGACATTGATCTTGTGAATGTGACAAAGAATGAAATAATTACAAAACTGCAAGTAAGTTCCTGAGCATTGAAGAACCATGTCCTCTTCAGCTCTCCTGGATGATATCAGTGAGCTTCCATACCAGACACTGAGAGCAGCTGGAATTGGAACCTACCCAACTCTTTTGGTTGGGAATGGGATCAGTGGGGTTGTACTCCAGAAGTGGGTGGTGGTGTGAACAGGGAGTGACAATAACGTTTCATTGTTTATAAATTACAGGGATGAAGAAACTGACAGCCACATGTCTAATTAAGCTGGTTGTACTAAATAGAGTATTGCAATACATGATGTGGAGCAGGTAAAGTGATTGGTAAAGTGGCAGATTGATTCAACGTGGGAAAGAGTGAGATCGTCCACTTTGGATTCAAGAGCAGTAGATGTTCTAAATGGTGAGAAGTCATTGGAGAAGCAGAGGTAGTTTGGGGTGTGAGTACAGACATTAGCCAAACTGGCATGGCGATATAAAAGATAACCTCCAGAGATGAAGGATATGTTGGTGGGTTTATCTCATTGGACCTGAAATTCGGTGGGGAGGAGATTATGTTACAAATATTGTAGAACTCTGGGTAGGACCTATCCAGAGTTATCACTTCTTCCCCACACTGTTTGAGTTTGAGTTTAGTTTATTGCCATATGTACCGAGGTACAGTGAAACGGTTTTGTTGTATGCTAACCAGTCAGCGGAAAGACAATCCATGATTATAATCAAGCCATCCCCAGTGAACTGATACATGATAAAGGGAATAATGTGAATAGCGTTTAGTGCAAGATAAAGCCAGTAAAGTCCAATCAAAGATAGTCTGAGGGTCTCCAATGAGGCAGGTAGTAATTCAGGACTGCTCTCTAGTTGTTGGTAGGATGTTTCAGTTGCCTGATAACAGCTGAGAAGAAACTGTCCCTGAATCTGGAGGTGCAGTGAGCTAATCTTATATCCTAGTTTCTCACAAAGTTATACAGCAGCCCTGCAGCCCAACTTGTCTGAACCAACCAAGATGTCTACTTGAGCTAGACCTAAATGCCTGCATTTGTCCCATGTGCCTCTAAACCTTTTGTTATCCATGAACATGTCCAAATGTATTTTAAACATTATAATTGTGCCCACCTCTACCACTTCCTCTAGCAATTCATTCCACATACCCGCCACCCTCCGTGTGGAAAAGTGGCTCCTCGGGTCCCTTTTAAGTCTTTCTCCTCTCACTTTAAATCTATGTCTTCGACTCTTCGACTCTTCTACCCTGTGGAAAAGACTGTGGTTATTCACTTTATCTACACCTGTCACAATTTTATAAATCTCTACAAAGTCACCTGTTCACCCTTAGCCTTCTGTACTGCACAAAAAAATGGAATCTCTACACTCTCCTGTCTTTCCTTGCAACTCAGGCCCTCCAGTCCCCATAACATCTACATGAATCTTTTTGGTACCCTTTTCCGTTTAACGACATCCTTCCTATAGTTGGTAGTGGGAGCTGCAATGAGGATGCTGTGAGACTGCAGGGCGACTTGGATAGGTCGGGTGAGTGGGCAGATGCATGGCAAATGCAGTATAATGTGGATAAATGTGAGGTCAACCACTTTGGTGGCAAGCACAGGAAGGCAGATTATTATCTGAATGGTGTCAGATTTGGAAAAGGGGAGGTGCAACGAGACCTGTGTGTGCTTGTACATCAGTCACTGAAAGTAAGCATGCAGATTCAGCAGGCAGTGAAGAAAGCAAATGGCATGTTGGCCTTCAAGGCGAGAGGTTTTGAGTTTAGGAGCAAGGAGGTCCTACTGCTATTGTACAGGGTCCTGGTGAGACCGCACCTGGAGTATTGTGTGCAATTTTGGTCTAATTTGAGAAAGGACATTCTTGTTATTGAGGGAGTGCAACGTTGGTTCACCAGGTTAATTCCCGGGATGGCAGGACTGACATATGATGAAAGAATAGGTCGAATGGGCTTGTATTCCCTAGAATTTACAAGGATGAGCGGATATCTTATAGAAACATATAAAATTATTGGACAGGCTAGATGCAGGAAAAATGTTCCCGATGTTGGGGGAGTCCAGAACCAGGGGTCACCATTTAAGAATAAGGGGTAGGCCATTTAGGACTGAGATGAGGAAAGATTTTTTCACCCAGAGAGTTGTGAATCTGTGGAATTCTCTGCCACAGAAGGCAGTGGAAGCCAATTTACTGGATGTTTTCAAGAGAGAGTTTTCTAGATGCAGCTCTTAGGGCTAAAGGAATCAAGGAATATGGGGAAAAAGGAGGAAGGGGCACTGATTTTAGATTATCAGCCATGATCATATTGAATGGCGGTGCTGGCTTGACGGGCTGAATGGCCTACTTCTGCACCTGTTTTTCTATGTTTCTATGTTGCTATAGTTGGGTAACCTGAAATGTGCAATATGCTGGTCTAATATTGAGGATAATCAAAGGAATTAAGTGGAAGGACAGTGAGGGGGACAGAAGGTTAAAGTTGGAGCTAGGCAGTTAGGTGATGCTCTTTTGTACAAAGGATAGGGGAAAGGTGAAACCCTCTTACCTCAGCCCCTCCCAATGTGTAAGTGTCATTGCAGAACTTGAAAGGTTGAATGTGGCTGGTTTGCATTGGAGGGGGCGTCTATGTGTGTTGATGCGGCAGTTTACGCAGGAATTCCATAGAGGATATCTGTTTGGGGTGGAAACTGCAGCTTCATCATATGGACTTATCCCAGCCCAGCCAGAATTTTGTTCGTTATTATTGACTTTCTGTTGTACAGGGTCGATATGGCTGCTGTCGATTTCTGAGGGACGGCTACAAAACTCCAAGAGAGGTAGGTGTAGGTGTTGGTTTTGTATTTTCACTTGTACCAAGATACAGTGAAAAACCTTGTTTGCGTACTATCCAGTTAAATTGTACCATACATGAGTACAATCAGGCCATACACATATAAAACAGGTAATGCAAAGCGCAAAATATTTAAACAAAGCGTTTAAATATAGCGTTGCAACTTCTGAGGAAATGCAGATAATAAAACGTACAAAGGCCACAAAGACGTAGATTGGGAGATTGGAACTACACACTTAGCTTATGAGAGGTCTATTCAGTAGCCCGATAATAGTGGGGAAGAAGCTGTTCCTGAATCTTGGTGTACAGAGATCATTTTATGTGCAGATTAATTGATGCATGCACTAATTCTCTATGGAATTCTCTGCCACAGAAGGATGTTGAGGCCAGTTCATTGGTTATATTTAAGAGGGAGTTAGATGTGGTCCTTGTGGCTAAAGGGATCAGGGGGTATGGAGAGAAGGCAGGTACAGGATACTGAGTTGGATGATCAGCCATGATCATATTGAATGGCAGAGGCTCGAAGGGCCGAATGGCCTACTCCTGCACCTATTTTCTATGTTTCTATATTTCTAATCAACTTTTTGGGAAATCGGTTAAAATCAATGGGCCGGATCACATTGATGTTAGCTGGCAGTACCAGAGAATGATGCTGTACACTGCAACACATGCAGTACTACGTTCCATATTTCTGCGCTTGCGCATTGCAGCATCGGCAGACCGAGAGCACTGCAAGTCAGATGCAGCCACTCTTTTGAATTGATTGATTCAAAGATACAGCACCTGGAGGAAATGCACACAGTGTCAGGGAGAATGTGCAAACTCCACACAGACAGCACCACAGGTCAGGATCAAACCCAGATATCTGATGCTGTGAGGCAGCAGTTCTACCAGCTCTTTTTTGTTTAAGTTTAGAAGCAGGGAACTGCAGATGCTGGTTTACACAAAAGGACATAAAGTGCTGGAGTAACCCAGCAGGTCAAACAGCATCTCGAGGGAACATGACTGAAGAAGGGTTCAGACTCGAAACATCATCTATCCATATTCTCCAGATATGCAGCCTGACCTGCTGAGTTACTCCAGCACTTTGTGTCCTCATTTTTATTTGGATTATTTAATACATTTTCAGGATTTGGGCATTGCTGGCAAGGAGGTATATATTGCCCACTGTTGACAGCCCTTGGAAGTGCGCGGGACGAACGATTGCTGGTGATGGTGCTGAGATAGTTCCAAGATTTGGACTGTGCGATGAGAATAGAGTGGGAATATATTTCCCAGTCAGTAGGGTGCACAACACACAAGTGCTGATGTTCGCCTGCACCTGATGGCCTTATTCTTCTTGGTGGTAGGTTTGAGAGTTGATGTCAGAATATCCTGGGCAAGTAATTGTACTGCATCTAGTGGATGGTACAATCTGCAGCCACTGTCCAGCAGTGGTGGATGGAATGAATGTTAAGTGTGGTGGATGTGGTGCAGGTCAAGTGGGCTGCTTTGTCCTGGATGCCGTTGAATTAGCCCACGAGTCACTGTCGGGATCAAGATATGTTCTCTTATATTTCATATCTGGGGTCGTTCGCTTTATGCCAGCCACAGCCTGTGCATCTAATGTGTCTTATTCATTTGACCAGGGTCAAAAAGGGAACTTGCGTTTTTTGATGCTTCTCTTAACAAATTAATGTGACCTTTTTTTGTTAACTTACAGTTTTTATTTGATTTTTGTTGTTGTTGATTATTTAAACAGTATCTAAATATCTCTGTATTTAGAAGTGGTGGAAAAATGTCTCAGACAGTACGAGCCGTCAGAAGCCATCAGACAGGCTGTGGTTGGGGCTTTAATTCCGGCTCTCTGCAGCCTAATTCCCATCACGGATCACCTGGCTTTTGGAAAGACCACTGTGACGACACCGAGAACATATCAGAAGCCCTGCATCTGCAGAAGACAATGTGATAGCGAAATGAACATGATCTGAGGGCTGAGCCTGTCACAATATAATCAGTTGGAAATTATCCCACAAAATTCTAGCTGTGTTGCTGAAACTCCTTCATTCAGTGACATTTGCAACTACCCTTGGATCCTGTCATCAGGACTATGCCTGTCAATTAAAAATAGCTACCTAAGATACAGAATTTGTAAAATAATTCTGATTTAAAATGAACGACTATAAAACCTACTCACTTTTCCCTCGAGAGATATGTATTTTCCTAATAATTGTTGTTATACCATGAAAATCTTTCTGTTTTCATTATTATTTGAATATCATAACATTGCTACATGTCAAAGTGCAATTGAACAATGCCTCTGTTTTCAGGATCCAAACAGACTACATTATGACTCGGCTGAGCTGCAGTTGTTTGAAAACATTGAATGTGAATGGCCCGTGTTCTGGACCTACCTCCTCATTGATGGGGTATTTAAAGAAGACAAAGTGCAGGTAGGAACGGGCAGGGATAGTCACTGTTGAGTGACTGGCAACGCCTTGTTTATTCTGATTATCGTGGAAAAGACAACCTCTGTAGAAGTAATAATCATTTGAACCATCATTATCATTTATTACCCATGATATCATTCTGTTATAATAAGCGAGTTCGGTATTCTGAAAAACGCAAGTAATCATGGGATTTGTCAAAGGTCACTCGTGATAAACATTCTCGGCAACTGTGCTGCTGCATGTATACAGACCTGTGTTTCATCCGTAGTCAGGATCGAACCCGGGTCTGCAAGTGCTGTTGAATTGCTACTGGACCGTCCCCGTCCTCTCCCAGGTGTCCCATCCCTAACCGGGGGTGGCCGGAGATGTCCTGGGTGATCCTGGACTGATGGAACACTGGCCCGGAGCAGTGGCGGCCCAGGCCTACAGCCAGCGCGGAGAAGAAGTGCTAACTCCAGCTCAACTCTGTCTGTCTCGCCGGGTTAAGCAACAGCCCTGGACTGATGGGACATCGGCCTTGCTTGGCATCCAGATGACCTGCCAGTCCACATCTGGAATGCCAAGTAACCCACTGACTAATTGAGCATGGATATGTCTTCTCTCTCCTTGTCGTACATGCTGTAGTGGACTTGTGTTGGATTGTCTCCAGACTTTGCTGATGAAGCAAAGCATTTCTGAAAGCGAGCAGCCCACTGCTTATTTCTGGCCAGGTCAGGTTGTACATTGACTGGGGTAACTGTACAATCTAATCATGATTTCATCTCAGTGAGTTCTGGCACCTCCATGATGATGAGCTCCTCTTCCATCATTTTTGCTTATTTCTTGGGCAAGTGATCCTCATCCCACACTGATGACCAGCTCTGCCCCACTGTGCTGCACTTAAGGTGGTAATGAAGGCATATGGAATGCTTGCCATCATAGGTCGAGGCATTGAATGTAAAATTGGGGGTGTTTTGTTACAACTTTACAAAATATATGTTAGACCACAATTAGAATATTATGTGCAGTTCTGCTGACACTTGTAATTGTCACATTGTAGGAAATGTCCCATTGTCAGGCTGGAGAGAGTACAGAGAAGATTCATGGACCTGCTTGGTTTGGAGAACTTTAGTTATGGGGAGAGATTGAACAGGCTGGGCTTTATTCCTAGGTGAAAGGAGGGTAGACAAAAATGCTGGAGAAACTCAGCGGGTGCAGCAGCATTTATGGAGCGAAGGAAATAGGTAACGTTTCAGGCCGAAACCCTTCAGACCGAGGGGTGAGACTGATTTCTGATTTGAGAAGTGGACTGATTTCTTGCAGCCTGTTTATAGATTGGCTCTGACGTTTCCTGTGAACCAGGTACTGTGTTTCTTCTATTAACTGTTCCACTGGTGAGTATTTATTCAAACACAGTGGCATTTGTGTAAAACTAACAAATGCTGAAATTTTAGAAGAGTGCTTTTCATAACGCCCCAGCTCCTCTGTAGCTTTCACCGGTTAAAGTGCATATTTATTCTCTGCAAAGAGGTTCTATACCACAGCAATATATCTGAAAATGTTATTGGAAGTATATCTATCTTAATGCTGTAGGAAGGAGTGCAGCAGATGAGGGACAATTATCTGTAAAGCATTTCAGCAACGGTGCAGTTACGCTATAAGCTCTCTCTCTGACATGGTTACAGGTTGAAGAGTACAGAGAAGCCCTGGAAGAAATTCTTATAAGGGAACAGAATGGCATACGACTGGTGCCAGAATTGTACGCCGTCCCTGCTGAGAAGGTCAGGCACTGTGAAGCATTCATTATCAATTATCTTAAGCTCGCACCTTGTTTTAATTTCTTTCGTGGTACAACATGGAAACGGGCCCTTTGGCCCACCGAGTCCACACCCTTGATCACCTTTCACCCTGGTTCTATATTATCCCACTTTTGCATCCACTCCCAACACACTGAGGCAATTTATAGCAGCCAATTCACCTACAAACCAGCACGTCTTGGGGATGTGGGAAGAAATGGGAAGAGCTGAAGGAAATCACTGCGGTCACAGGAAGTTCTTGAAAACTCCACACAGCGAGCACCCGAGGTCAGGATCGAACCGAGATCTCTGGCGCTGTTTGGCAACAGCACTACCAGCTGTGCCACTCGTATGTTTCATTGAACACAATGGGGAGTATTACTGCCAATAAAGTAACTTGCATTTACAGTGTGAGTTGACTGTTATGTAGGAATATATAGTTTAACCAATTGATCTGATGTTACTTTTTCTAAAGTGAGTGTATAATCCAGAACTCCTTCACTCACTTGGTTATAGTTTTGTTTGTATGGGGGTTGAATAGTGGCCAGATTTGCATACCAAGCATTTAACATGGAAAATCATAGTGTTAAGAATAAACATTTGCAGCAGAAACATTTCCAGCTCTGTGCCTCCTAACAGTATCTAGGTGTTACTGGGTACCTGCCACTGTTTCCTAGTGTGGAAATGTGTTGTAAGGAGATATTTTGCATCTGGCAGTGCTAGCTTCCATCAATGCTTTTGTCACCTTATAATTCATTCCCCTATTTTGTCTGTCCACATGAAGCATGCACACTTTATTGTTCATACGTTTGTGAAACACTCACTTGGTACTATTGGTGGTTACATGTATTGTAGAACGTCCAGGTTGACCATGTGTTTACAGTTAGATGTAAGTGTGTCATTTTTGTTTCCAGGTGGATGAGGAATATAAGAACCCACATACGGTGGACAGAGTTGTGAAAGGAAAATTGCCTCATATGTGGGGGCAATCTCTGTATATCCTGGGGAGTCTCCTATCTGAGGTAGGCACATAACAATCAGGTTAATGATGGTGGGGCAATAGTTTCACTCTGGCTTCTAAAGGAGACACTAATAGTGCACCATGCTTTCCATATGATGTATTAGCCTTTCCCAGTTCATCCAGAACCAAGATATACTTGCCTCAGAATCAATCGTGATTTCAATGGACACAGGACAGTGCAGGAATGGGCCCTTCGGCCCAAAATGCCTGTGCCAAATATGATGCCAAAAAAAATGTATCCCTTCTGCCAGCACGTGATCCATATCCTTCCATTCCTTGCATATTCAGCAGCCTATCTAAAAGCCGTTAAATGGCACTCTATTGTCTGCTTTCACCAACACCTGGCAGCACATTCCAGGCACCCACCACTCTTTGTGTAAAATAAAACTTGCCCGCACATCTCCTTCACACTTTTCGTCTCTCACCGTAAAACATTTAATGCATCATCAGTCGTTCTTAAATAATTAGGTTCTGGTCATGACTTACTGTGAGGAAACTTGGAGCCATTAAATTTATTTTTGAAAATTACTAGAATTCTTTAACCATTTACCAGCAAATGTTTCCCAGGGACTCACCTCTCCCATTTCTTTAATTGTTCATGTAATGCTGACCTGTTAGTCATTGATGCAATGCATGCTGAGAGGACATAATCACGTCAGGAAATGACAGGGCAGCAGCTACAACTGTCAGCTATCGTCATGAGGCAACAGTGGCTGACTTTCACCATTCATTTGGTCTTTATTTGTTTTGCAGGGATTTTTAGCTCCTGGTGAAATTGATCCCTTAAGTCGAAGACTTTCTACAATTGGCAGGCCTGATGTTGTTGTCCAAGGTCTGTCTGCAGAATTCTACTCTTCAGTGCATATATAATGTTGTTATAACACAAAGTAGCTTTGCTGAAAAATGTCTATCATGTTTCCTTTTTTAAGCTCTCCCGCTCTTGGAAATTATTCAACAAAATATTGTGTATATTAATTTCTTATCTTTTATCTTAATTTCTTAATTCTAACTTAACAACAGTTCTAAATACCATGCCAGGTGGGCTTGATGTTGTAACAACTCTATCATTAAGATGCTCCAATGATGATTGCAGTAGTGTGCACTGTATCCATTTCTAAATAAAATGTTTTGTGGTGAGGCAAACTTGGTAGGTGCTGAGCAGCAAGTTGTGCAAGAAATTACCCAAGTCTTGTCATGCAGTAGGTTTGAGAGTGCTTTGGAGAGAGCAGCCTGGGTAGAGAAGAAGAAGGGTTTCGGCCAGAAACGTTGCCTATTTCCTTCGCTCCATAGATGCAGCTGCACCCGCTGAGTTTCTCCAGCACTTTTGTCTACCTGGGTAGAGATAACTGGTAACAATGCACAGCTACAGGAGCTTGTTTTGAATGACGCTTTAAGAGTGCTGTTCAAAGGTCTGATTGGTGAAAGTTTGAGAAATTGCGTGGACGAGTTGGGTTGAAGGGCCTGTTTGTATGCTGTCTGACTATGACTCTAAGAGACTGCAGATGCTGGTATTTGGAGCAACAGTGTACTTAAGGCACTCAGTGGGTCAGGCAACATCTGTGGAGGGAAATGGACAATCACTGTTTTGGTTCTGGAGGCTTCATCTAGACTGAAAGAATAAAGGGCAAATGTCCAGTATAAAAGGTGAGGAGGAAGGGTGGGACAAAAGCTGGTAAGCAATCTTGGTAAGGAGATGTTGATTGGCATATGGAGTGGGATGGGAAAGGGAAGGAAGGAGATAGTGATACAGGCTGGGAATGATAGGTAGAGGTGACAAATGGCTGCAGATAATGGAATCTTTTAGGACAGGAAGGTGAAGCATGAAACCCAAAATGGGAGGTCGCGAGGTTAGATGGGAACTGTGGACGGGGGGACCCAGTGGGGCGAATACTTCGGTAATGGATAGATGGAGTGGGTGGGAGAGGGGAGGGGAATGAATCTGGGTGAAATGACCCTGGATGCAAGGGGCATTAAAAATAATGGTGTGTGTGAGAACACTGGGCAGAACAGAAGAAGAGTAGAACAGGTTTTGAAGAAGGGTCCATACCTGAAAAGTCACCTCTCCAAGAGATGCTGCCTGACCCACTGAGTTACTCCAGCATTTTGTGTCCTTTTGTGTAAACCAGCATTTCTACATTAACTGAATGCGGCCTTGGCGATTGAGCAGATGAGCTCTTGGTGGTGGTTGAGCAGAATTAGTTGATTACACAGAGTATTGGACGACAGCGGTACCACAAAGGAAGGTTCCATTTTATATCATCAGGTGCTGTAGTCGAGACTGCAGTTTAAGGCTCCTGCATACTGCGGCAGAGAGAGTTGGGGTATAGGGCAGAAACTACTACCGAATACAAAGTGGCATCTGTGGAAGATTGGGTGCTGGCCATGGGTAAGGCAGGCTTCTGATGGGCAGTGCAGGACAAGGAGAGTGCTGACATGAATTTTAATTGTAAAAAGAATAGTTAGAAAAGACTGAAATCAAAAGTGAAGAGAATTATGTTGAAAAGGCTGGAACAGTCAAACAAGTTTAGGAGAAATGGGAAGGCACGATTGTAAACACATAGAATGTTGGGTGCTTTGGATGGTGGAACCAGACCATACTTTGGAAAATGTTAATCCCCTGCCATCCTGCAACAGGGTGAAGTCTCTAAACCAGGCAGACAATTGATGATTTTATCACCGGCATTCTAACTGAGCTAGACACAAAAAGCTGGAGCAACTCAGCGGGACAGGCAGCATCTCTGGAGAGAAGGAATGGGTGACGTTTCGAGTCGAGACCCTTCTTCAGACTAGTTAGGGAGAAGGGAAACGAGAGATATAGACGATGATGTAGAGAGATAAAGAACAATGAGTGAAAGATATGCAAAAAAAGTAACGATGATAAAGGAAACAGGCCGTTGTTAGCTGTTGGGTGAAAACGAGAAGCTGGTGCGACTTGGGTGGGAGAGCGATAGAGAGAGAGTGAATGCCGGGGTTACTTGAAGTTAGAGAAATCAATATTCAAAGCACTGGGCTGTAAGCTGCCCAAGCGAAATATGAGATGATATCCCTCCAATTTGATTTAGCCTCACTCTGACAATAGAGGAAAACTAGTACAGAAAGATCAGTGTGAGAATGGGAAGGAGAATTAAAGTGTTTAGCAACCAGGAGATCGGGTTGGTCCAGGCGGACTGAGCGAAGGTGTTCAGCGAAACGATTGCCCAGTCACCGATGTATAAGAGTCCACATCGAGAACAATGGATATGGTATATGAGGTTGGAGGAGGTGCAAGTGAACCCCTGCCTAACCTGAAAGGATTGTAGGGATCCCTGGACAGAGTTGATGGAGGAGACACGAATGAGGGCCTCATCTATGATGGGAGAGGGGAATCCCGTTCCCTAAAGAATGAGGACATCTCGGATGTCCTGGCATGGAACACATCAACTTGGACGCAGATGCAGCAGAGACAGAGGAATTGGGGGTGGGGGATAGTGTCTTTGCAGGAAGCAGGGTGGGAAGAAGTGTGATTGAGATAGTTATGGGAGTCAGTGTGTTTGTAATATACATCAGTCGATTGTCTATTTTCTGTCTGGATGGCGTCTGGTATTGGAGATGGTCCAAGTGAATTTGAGTGCAGGATGGAAATTGGTGGTGAAGTTCATGAGTTCTGCATGGGTGCAGGAGGTAGCACCAATGCAGTTGTCAATGTAACAGAGTTCGGGGATAGGGCCAGCTATTTATTTAACTAAAATGGATAATTGGGAAGTGGTAATGTAAAAGTACTTCTCCTTAGCATTCATTGCCTTCAAAGAATTGATATTTGCATGAGTAGACAAAAAGCCTTTGACAGAAACTGCTGCTGAGTGTGGTCTATTGTTTTGCTTTACAACCCTTTCTGCAGAGTAACATTTATAGAGCAGTTTTGTCAGCTGAATATCTCAATATTGTTTAGAGGATGTTGTTGGCAAGATTAAGTGTAAAGAAATGTAAGGCCAAATGAACAAAGTCATGGTCAGTGGTGAGCTTTAATCAAAAAGGACAAAATGGCCATTTGCAATTTCAGCACGTTCTAAACACATTTAACATTCCCAAACCACCTAGTCTCTTGTGTAGAAAATATTTGTTGAAGATTAAAGTTCATTCACTTTACTGGGTGTAACTTTCTCATTCTTTCTCATTGGACAGTGTCAATATTGGCTGAATCTGAAAAGATAAAGAACATTTTAGCAAAGCATAATTTGGATGTCGAGGCTATATCTGACGTTCTTCCAATCAGAGTGCAGCCAGGAAGAATTCTGAGCCACATATATGCAAAGCTGGGTAAGTGTTGCATAAGGCTGATAAAGCATTCGGACAGAGCACTGGGTAAATATAGAATGGAACACAACCATTGGAATCCCAGGCAGGAAACATCAGGATTGCAATAACCATTGTAACATATAACTGAGTGAGAATTAGGCAAATGTAAACACATAAAATAACAGAAAACATTGGAATTAACCAAGTGTGATGATTGACATGCGACGGTTTTTCAATTATTACTGTTGGCTCACTGTTCTTTCAGTCAATTTTCTTGCATTTTCCATTCTTGCTTTAATCACAACCTCTTCCTCCTTTCACCCCTCACTCTCTTGAACCATATATAGTTCATTCTAAGCTGTGCAGTTTGTGAAATTGACCATGTGCCACTTACAGCTATAATTTGTTACTATTAACAGCATGAATATTTTTTCTGTTCCCCAATTTGGTTTCCCAATCTCCTGATATCTTTCACCCGTGTTTTCCGGGATTTCTCTTCTCTGTCCCTGTTATATCTGTGGTCTCCGTGACTGAGTGGTGCCTGGATGTGTACTGCGGTGGCTTTCATGTAGCTGCAGTGCTTTACTGAATTTGTTATTAGCATACAGAGAAAAGGAGTAAGGCATCAGACCTTACAGAGTGAGCTGCCCAACATCACTGGTTTGAAATACATAGAACAGTGCAGCACAGGGACAGGCCCTTCGGCCCACGCTGTCTGTGCCGTACCTGTCATTTCTTCTCGTGCCTGAAATGATTAATTTGTTTTCAGAAAGTTGTGAGTGTATTTGCCTCCACTGCTCTCTCTGACCATTCTTTTCAAACAAAAGCTATTTCCCTTCAATGAGTCAAAAACTGGTGATGTGCAGTTATCAGCCCTGGAACTGGAACAGTTTCAGAGGAATTGCCCATTTGGTCCCTCAGGCCAAAGCTTCACCACTCAGTAACATAATAGCTGATCACATCGACACTTTCTTGCCAGACTGCTCAATCCGTGTGCCTTAAAACCTGTTAAACTCAAGACCAATACTCTGGAAAATCATAGCCTTGTTCTACAATGAAGCAAGGTGTTAATATGTGTGTTGACGGGTGAAGAAACATGATAATTTTCATTTCCTAACAGGATGCAACAGGAATCTGAATCTTAGTGGCCGCCCATATCGACATATTGGTGTTCTTGGAACTTCTAAGTTGTATGTGATCAGAAACCAGACCTTCTCCTTTACTCCACAGGTAAATTAATCAGAAACTCAGTGATACATTTTGTTTAACTGTCCCTGAATGTGTACAGATTATAAATCTTAACTTTAAAGTCACCGTGTGTTTTTGCTGCATTTAAAATGTCACTGAACATTTACAATAGAATAATACGTTGGTGAAAGGACAGGATAGGAGTTAAATCTCAATTAGACAGTAGGGTACAGGAGCTGGAGTAGGACACACAACCCATCCAGGCTGCTCCACCCACAATAAGATCAGACCCTGAAGCAGGAGAGGCCACCTGGGTCTTCAGGTTGCCCCTACATTCAGTATGATCATGGCTGAGAGCCAGAGTCCCAGTACTTGCAATTCCTTCATCTTTCAAATATTTATCTATCACCACGTTAGATATATCTAATGAACTGGCCTCCACTCCCTTCAGGTGCAGGGAATTCCCGTGATTCACCTCGCTCCGAGAGAAGAGATTTCTATGCACTTCAGTTTTAGATACTTGTACTCTTATAGTTATGTCCCCTTTTCGTGACACTGTCGCTACTAGAAACATCTCAATACTATCCTGTCAAGCCCCCCTAGGATGTTTGTATAAAGTTGCCCACATTCTTCTAAACTCCAATGAATACTGAACCAAAGTAGAGTCTCGTGACAGGACAACCTTTAAAACACATCTGGACAGATATATGCAAAGGAAGTCATAAGGTGAAAGGAATAGGAGGAGAATTAGGCCATTCGGCCCATCAAGTCTACGCCATTCAATCATGGCTCCATCCTAACCCCATTCTCCTGCCTTCTGCCCATAACCTCTGACACCCGTACTAATCAAGTGTTTGGAAATACATTATAAATGCAGCCAAATGAAAGCTATCCCAGAATGCCACCGTCTACATGGACAAGATGGGACAACTGCCTGTTTACCAAACTTATAGCTGCAGAATGAAGAAGCAGGCATTCAACTTTCCTTATTAAGCGTGGATATATTTATAAAGTGATCCAACGGGTAGTTTCTAATTAAAACTAATAAAAGTGTTGACTCACCTGCCTCTGAACGAGAGCCAAGTGTTCCTGCTCTCAAATCGTTTTCAATGTGCTTTGTCTTTTAATGAACAGTTTATTGATCAGCATCAGTTTTACTTGGCCCTGGACAACCGTATGATTGTGGAGATGCTCCGGACCGACCTTGCCTACCTCTTCTCCACCTGGAAGATGACAGGGCGCCCTACAGTCACGTTTCCAATCACAAAAAACATGCTGAGTAAGAGTTTGTTCATCTCATTACACGTTGGAAACAAACACCTGAGGTTTACTCTTAACATAATCTTAAATCATAATCACTTCTTCATGGCAGAAGGAGAGTTTTGACTGTGCTGGCAATGGTTATTATTCCTTTATTCCTAGTTTTCATGGTTGAACGCTTGTCCCATTATAGCACAAGTTCTTTGCGTTTTAATTGTAATTTCAAAAAGCATATTTCAAGTGAAGCTTATTTTCTTACCCATCAGCTTTCCTTTTGAAAAATATACATTTCATGACCAGATTGGAGTTACTGACACTGACACAAGGCAGCACCTTAGGTCAGGATTGAACCGTGGTCTCTGCTGCTGTGCGGTAGCAGCAGTGCCACTGTGCCGCCCTTTCTGTGTTCTTGATCCAGTCCTCCAGAGAGTATTTATTAGAATGCAATTAAATTATCTTTTCATCCTTTGATTTACGTGTTAATAATGCACAATGTTATTGTATACTCATTAAACTCGACCCTTTTCTGTTCCAGCTGAGGATGGAGCAGACATTGACTCGAATATTCTCGGCACACTTCGAAAGCTGCAGGATGGCTACTTATGTGGGGCTAGGTATGGAGAATTGATTTATACACTTCATTTTGAGCTATTAGCAGACATTATTTCATCAACCAACAGTGCTTGTGGATATACTGATTTAAATTTTCAGGGTAAAAACTGGGAAACTTTCAGAATTTCTGATCACCTCGTGCTACACAAATCTGAGTTTCATGGACCCCGGACCCGACGGCTTCCTCTTGGATGATTATTTCAGTGAGGGAAGCTTCACCCCAACAACAGAGGTGCCAGAGTCGGTGTCTGCGCATGATTCATGCTACAAAAATGATGGTAGGAGTCCTCCTCTTTACTGCTGTCATAGCAGTTTCTCCTATGCTACAAATTCAGAGCAAATGGCGATCACATTCTGTTCATTAGAGCAACTTATTTTTTAGTTAAATCTCTGTGGGGAATTTTGCTCTAGGTGAACATAGCTATATTTGAGAGGTCATTTGAACGTATAGTTTTCCTCCCATTGAATTGAATATAGAGTAGATTAGGGGTGGCAACTAAGATGATTGTTCCTATCTTTGCAGTTTCCAGGCAGATGGGTTGTGTTACAATGTGTTTGCCAGAGGATGCCATCCCTACTCTCCTACTAAATCTTTTTTTAAAGACTCCCACTTCAGAACTGTCCCATTACCTGTAATCTTCTGCCCAGTCTGTTTTTCAACAGGTCCTCTTTAACAAAGTTTAAATCCCCCATCACTATAATCCTATTGTTTTTGCACTTTCTGTAGCACGGTTACATATCTGTTCCTCCAATTCATGCTGACTATTGGGACGCCAACAATATAATCCCAGCTGAGCGATCGCTCTTCTCATTCCTACCCATATGTCCTCAATGAAGGATCCCTCCAGGGTATCCTCCTTAGGAACTGCCACAATGTTCTCCATAATCAGTACTCCTCTTTCGCATCCCCTTCCAACATGTCCAAAATTGTTATACCCCAGAACATGTAGACTCAAGCTCTCCCCATCTATATTTAAGAGGGAGTTAGATGTGGCCCTTGTGGCTAAAGGGATCAGGGGGTATGGAGAGAAGGCAGGTACAGGATACTGAGTTGGATGATCAGCCATGATCATATTGAATGGCGGTGCAGGCTCGAAGGGCCGAATGGCCTACTCCTGCACCTATTTTCTATGTTTCTATGTTTCTATCCTTCAACCACCAATCTATGACTCTAATAATATTCTAATTCCAAGTGCTGAGCCATATTCTCAGATCAGCTGACTTACCTGTGAGGTCTCTTGCAATAAGATAGATGCAGCCCTTTCATGCTACCTAACCTTCCCCTGTCTGCACTGCCCTTGAATTTGATTTTTCTTGGATTTTGGCACACAGTTGACACTGAAGACGAGCTCATGCAGTATATAAATCATCTGCTACAAAGCACCACGCCTGTATCGAAACGACTTCCTCCAACTTCCCGGAACCCAGGAATGCATCACATGTTTGAGACGGAGCACACAACTAAGGACGTATTCACAATGGTGGCCAAAGCAACAGGGCTGGAATTACCAAGTAAGTGAAGCTGGTGCACTTTTTGGGGGAAATTTATTTGAAATGTATTTTGTGATGTTTTTAGAATGGGTACCGATACCCAAGCCTGCCGGTCCATTATGGTAATGTAATGTGTTAGCACTGACCTGTCCCAACCCATGGACCATGAATGTGGCCAGTATTGAGGCGATGTAGAAGGTGACTAGTGAAAAGTTAGCGGCACTTTCCCAGAATAGCAAGATCGGCCACAGGCTGCACAGAAGGAAGGATGGCTGTGGCTTCTTGGCCTGTAACACTGCTGCTGAGAAACTAGCGGGGCCAGGACAGCTCCAGAGGTATGGCCCCACATGCAAAGTCAATCTCCCCTGCCACATCTACCATTGCCCTCGCTATGGTAACGCCCTCCCGCAACCTCTCCATTCCACCATCTGGGCAGTGATCCCATCGCTCAGCAAGGAGGTTCACTTGGACACCATCTTCCCACAGCCAGTGGTGTGGATGGGAGACTCTTAAGCAGCCAAAGGGCCTCAGCCTGCCAATAGTCACTTATCCATGTGCTTCATCCAACTACCCCCTCAAAGCAACACACTCCACTTGTGTGTGCATAGATCCCTTAGCCCAACACTTGCTTCATGGCTGGTTCTGGTGTGAATGTGAAGTTAAAACCAAGTGCTGGAAATATTCAGCAGCTCAGTCAGCATCTGTGAAGAGAAAAGCAGAATTAATCAAAAGGCCTGCAGATCCTCAAAACCTGAAATAAAAACAGAAACTGCAGGAATAGAGGGAATGTTTGAGGTTGGACTTCTCTTCTTCCCTGTAAATTAGTTAAACTGATATTCCAATTTAATGAGAACATATCCTTAATCCTCAGAGGGTACACAAAATGCTGGAGAAACTCAGCGGCTGCAGCAGCATCTCTGGAGCGAGGGAGATAGGCAGCATTTCGGGCTGAAACTCTTCTTCAGACTAATCCTCAGAGTTTAGTAGCACTGAAGTCGCAGATAATTATGAACATTTTCTGCAGCACATGACAGTATTGGTTATTAGCGTTTCCATAATTCACGTTTTTTTTATCAGGCAGTTCCATGTATCTGCCCGTGAAAGTTCCAGTTGCTCATCGGAAGTCTTTGAACCTGCTGGAAGTTTCAAAAATACAGAAGGTTAAGGTTAGTTGTTTAATACATTTAGATTCTTCATTGATGTTTGCTATTGGACCAGACAGTTTATAGAAAACAAAGGAGAAATAAATCATTGACGCGGGCGGTCACGTTGTCGCAGCGGTAGAGTTGCTGCCTTACAGCGAATGCAACGCCGGAGACCGGGGTTCGATCCCGTCAAAGGGTGCTGTTTGTACGGAGTTTGTACGTTCTCCCCGTGACCTGCGTGGGATTTCTCCGAGATCTTCGGTTTCCTCCCACACTCCAAAGACGTACAGGTTTGTATGTTAATTGGCTTGGTAAATGTAAAAATGTCCCTAGTGGGTGTAGGATAGTGTTGATGTGGGGGGATTGCTGGTCGGCGCGGACCCGCTGGGCCGAAGGGCCTGGTTCCTCGCTGTATCTCTAAACTAAACTAAACATGTATTTAGTTAGTGGTTGGTGCACAAACCAAAATGTGTCACCTGGCAATGTTGTGACCCAGCTCCAAATCCAATAGCAAAGTCAAATACTGCTATTGAACCATCTCCCACTGGTATTTCGGTAGTAAATTCAGTCAGTGACTTTTGTTGGTCTGGCCGACCAAACTTGTGCGATGTCCAATCATCCATGGTGTTGCTCACTGTCAGTTGTAAGATATATTGTTTATTTAAACTGCAAGCTTGATAGCATAATGATTGTAGAAAGTCAACGTTGCACACGGTACACTGACTTAATATGGTATGTATGACTTTCTTTGTCTCTGTTAACTCAACCTCAACAATTATGAAGAGACTGACTAGTAAGAGTTAATTCAGCTCTTCAGTCTTTATTTTTATGAAGTAAATCATAGGTTGCTGGTAAATAAATAGCATTAATAACCAGTATACTAGCAATACCAACACTAAGCCCAATAAGTTAATAAATAATAAATTGATTGCGCGTACTATTTTAACACAAATAAATAAACCCAATATGAAATGAATGTGCCTGTCTTACCAGAGGGCAATTACTATGCTGTTAGTACATTCGGCTTGTACTCGCTGGAATTTAGAAGATTGAGGGGGGATCTTATAGAAACTTACAAAATTCTTAAGGGGTTGGACAAGCTAGATGCTGGAAGATTGTTCCCGATGTTGGGGGAGTCCAGAACAAGGGGTCACAGTCTAAGGATAACGGGGAATTCCTTTAGGACCGAGATGAGGAAAACATTCTTTACACAGAGAGTGGTGAGTCTCTGGAATTCTCTGCCACAGAAGGTAGTTGAGGCCAGTTCATTGGCTATATTTAAGAGGGCGTTAGATGTGGCACTTGTGGCTAAAGGGATCAGGGGGTATGGAGAGAAGGCAGGTACGGGATACTGAGTTGGATGATCAGCCATGATCACATTGAATGGCGGTGCAGGCTCGAAGGGCCGAATGGCCTACTCCTGCACCTATTTTTCTATGTTTCTAGTAGACCCTATGTGCAAACACCCTCAGCTGGTGGATGTGAGTTGTTCACGATGTTGGTTGGTTCCAGCAACTCATACCACCCTCTCCCTCCAACTGCAGTAATGACTGAGCCCAGAGCAAGTGGCCACCTCTCCACCAGTGGTAGTCCTGAGGTGTTGCAGATGATGCCACCCAGACCTGAATACGTCATCTTCATATTATCGCCCTTCAGTTCCTATTGGCAAAAAAGGAAAATCAAAACATTGGGGAGGCCGTTCAGCCCATCAAGCACATGCTGTTTCTCAGAACAATTCCATCGGTCCTATTTCTCCACTTATTTTCCTGCTACCTTTCCCTCTTATGTGCCCATTAACTTCACCCCCCCCCCCCCCCCCCCCCATTGATTCTCCTGCCACCCACTCACACTAGAGGCAGAAACCAATTGTCTTTTTAATGTGGGAGGGAGCACCTTGAGGAAATGGGGAGAAACTCCACTGACTGCGCCTGAGGTCAGGATTGAACCCGGATTGCTGGAGCTTGGAGGAAGCAACACTTCCTGCTACGCCCCACGCATTTACCATCCAAGTTCAGAGAAGGCTGTTTCAGTATCACATCCACAGCTTTTATTGGTACCCCAATGAGTTACTGAATAAGTCAAATAAATGGTTTGATGCTGGTGAATATGTCAGTATTGTCAAGTTAAGGGTGGGTTTGGGCCTGGGCCTGCCTGCCGTTATGAATGGTGGTTGGTCAGATAGAGTATACTGCCTGAGAATCAGTGTGTGCACACTGCCAGTTCCTTCAGCTGATGGACATCCCACCCGTAACCTTGCTGCTGGCTTCAGACTGCTCACTGTCCATTTCAATGAAACTACTTCCGATCTCTACTATCATGGCAAGACCAGACATTGATGTTACAAATCCAATCTCACAATTGTCTAGCCAAGATCCTCGTCACACGGATATAGACTTGATCTTCAAAGAGTTGCACATGATGCTACTTCAAAATGCTACAATATAAAAGCAAATACAATCGTGCCACACATTCTAATGTTCCAGAAAACTGCAGTTTAACGTGTAATCCCGTCTGTAGGCATCAATTTTTAAGCGCTCCAGTTTCATTGTATCCAGCCTGTTATAATTAAGTTACTCCAGCATTTTATGTCTATCTGGTACTCCAGCAGTTTATGGCATCTGCAGTTCCTTCCTATGCGTTAATTTGTCAATTGAGTGTAACATTATATGATTGCAACTTTGTTTACATGGGCTAAATGGTGTGACAGAATCTTAACCAAGAAGGCCAGGTTGTGTGAGGTTCTCATGTTGTGATTCCATAATATTTTAAGAGAAATTACAAATTTAGTAAAAAGAAAATATGCTCAGAAAACCAACCACAGTTCCTTTTCTACCAAGTTGGATCATCGAGTGGATCTCAGCTTGCCCAAGGATGCCCATGGTGATATTGACTTTGATTCATTGGTTGAACAGCTGAAAGAATGCATTACACTACAAGACCAGGCAGATATATTATACATCCTGCATGTCATTAAGTAAGTGAAACTCCTGAAGTGTTCTGAACAATAAGACAGAGCAATTTGCAATATTTTTAAATTTCATTCCATCAGTGCACGTCCATTAAGATATTTGTAACAATAGCTCATTTAGAAGCATAGAGTTGCGCAGCACATCAATGCTGACCATTATGTCTGTCTGTACTAATTTCACTTCCTGCATTAATTCCATATCCCTCTATTCACTGCTCGAATTAGGTACCTGTCCAGATGCCTCTAAAAGTGTTGTTACTGTTCCTGCATCCACCAGCTCCTCTGTCCGCTCATTCAAGATACCAACTGCTCTGTGTGAAACATTTAGCCTTTAGATCCCCTTTAAACCTTCTCCCTCTCTCAAGCCTGTGCCCTCTAGTTTTAGACAACCGTATCATAGAAAACAGACACTGCTATCGGCCCTATCTATGCTTCTCATAATTGTATTTACTTCATACATATCAACCACCTTACTCCAGGGGAAACAATCCCAGCCTACCCAATCTCTCCTCATATCCAATGCTCTCCTATCCAGGCAACGTTCTCTGTTCACTTTCCAGCTTGATCATGTCCTTTCTGCAATGTAACAAGAATTGCACACAAGGCTCCATGAGCAACCTAACCAACGTCTCATAAAACTGTAGCTTGGCATTTCAATTCCTCAGGCAAAGATCCTGACCATCATCCTCATTGCCTGTCGGCCATTGGGAATGTGTAAACCAAGCAGCACAGAAGCAATGCGGAACACCTGACTATCTGCTTCTGAATATCCCCACACCCTAATTTCTTCTATGAGCAATTCTTTGGTGGGTAATTGGTCTTGGGGTTTAAACTCAATTTTTAAAATAGAGGCAGAATCTGGCAGAACATACTGGGGTGTGGCTGAACTTCTGTCTTTAAATGCTTCATTTTACCATTGTGATTTTTCTCTACCCAAAATGTTTTTTAAATGCTGTTATTGTACCCTCCCCAACCATGTTATCTGACAGCTTGTTCCATAAAAGTACCATGATCTGTGTGGAAAAAGTTGCCCTCGGGTTCTTATTAAATCTTTCCCCTCTCACCTTTAATCCTATGTTCTTGATTCTCAAACCCTGAGAAAAAGACTGTGTACTTACCCTGTCTATATCCCTCATAATCTTATACACCTCTATAAGACCACCCCTCAATCTCCCACTGTCCAAGGAATAAAACCCTAGCTCAACCTCTTCCTATAACTCAGTCCCTCAAATCCTGGCAGTACCCTCATAAATTGATTCTGCACTCATTCCAGCATATTGACATCGTCCCTATAGTAGGGTGATCAAAAACTGAACACAATACTCCGAGCTGCTTCACCAACGTCTTCTTCAACTGCAACATAACATCCCAACCTCTGTACTTAGTGCCTTTAAAGATGAAGGTTGATGTGCTGTAATCCTTCTTTCCACCCTGCCCACTGCAATGCCATTTTCAGAGAATTACGCACGCCATGGTCTCTCTATTCTGCAGCATATCCTAGGGCCCTACCATTCACTGTGACGTCCTACCCTGGTTTGTCTTCCCAAAACAAAACACCTCACCCTTATCTGAATTAAATTCTGTCTGCCATTCCTCTGGCCACATACCCAGCTGATTAAGACCCCACTGTCATTCTTGATAACCATCTTAACAATCCTTGTGCTTCTTCCAAGTGAGTGGAGGTTTGGTGGGTTTCTAGCCCTGGTTGGACATCCTCAGTGCTTATTTATGGTGTGCATTTCAAGTCGCATATTGCCACCTGCTTGTTTTAAATTAATGAGGTGACTTCCGAGTCGCTACATGTTTGTAACTGATACCATCACAGTTTTCAGTCTCGAGAGATTATGTTGTGACACACGCTGCAACCGTTTGGAAAGTCAGCTTAACCCTACACCACTTGTAACAGTAGCGTTTTGAAGAGATTTTATTCCCTTATCATAAATAATAATCAATCAAAGAAATCATGACTAATTAAAAATAATATTGACCTATTTGTTTTACCCCTTAAGCTAAATACTGTTTATATTTTCCAGTGTTGTTATAGCTTCTTCTGTAATGGCCTCCGCATCTCCCAATCATTGTCACATTGATGTTTGTCTCGGAGCTCTCTGTCACTCTTTGTGTGCCCACTCGTCAGCACAGACAAGATGGGCCAAAGGGTCAGTCTCCATGCTGTACGACTCCATGACTGCATCATCAGGGGTGGCATGTGGAGTCCTTCATAGAAATGGTTGTGCATCCTTCAGGAAATGATGCTTGGTCACCCTTTCCCAACGCCTGGTGCAGGAGGTCATTATCCCCTCTTTTGTTGACCATTGGAGCTCCCATACTGAGGTTTTGACCATTGGACACCCCATGCTGGGGTTGAGGATGGAGGAGCGTGGGATTTGGAAGGAAGTGTAGATGTGTGCGTGGGGATGAGAGATTATTGGGAGGAAGAGGATGGGAGCTTGAACCTCCAATGATGTTAAATAATTAAACTATTCCCAGTGCAAGTACAGCCCCATGAAGAATCCAGTGGTTACAACCTGCGCCAGAGGAAAATACTTCCTCCTTTTCTCTGATTCAGGGGCCCTGACTGGGACACAAATATCGGGGGACAGAGTGGTACTACGGTTCGGAGCCTCATGACTGAGCTATATGGTAAAGCCGGCCAAAATCGTGAGTGGGGACTAATCCGCTACATCTCCGGCCTGCTCAGGAAAAGGATTGAAGTTCTTGCTGAGGTAGGTGCACTACATGCTGCTCTCTGCTGAACTGTGGGACTGGGCGGTGAGGCTTCTGGAGTAACTTGTCCACATCTTGGACTGATAACTGTCCATGGGCAAAATGCTGAAGCAAAGTAACTTTAAGCCTCTGCAAGACATTGTAGTTGAGTTCTCAGATGGTTGCTGGGAATCATCTGGAATGTGGTCGGTGGGACAGGGTTCTGCAGGACTCTGCGAGTTAGTGAAGACAAGAGTCAGCAAATGCTGGAATCTGTCGCAAAAAGCAAATTGCTGGTGGAAATCAGCGGGTCAGGAGCACATCCTCCCCTCTACACCCTCCGTCCTGATAAAGGGTCTCAACTCAAAACGTTGACCATCCCTCTGCCTCCGCAGATGCCACCTGATCCGCTGAGATTCCCCAGCATCTTGAGGTTTAGTGCTTTGAGTAGGGAATGCTGGTGTGGAGACTTGAGTGGAATTGGATGAATTCCTGCACTTGCAGTGCAGATACTTTCTCCAGCATTATTTGGTGTGCCGCTTGAAACTGACTATCTGCTCTGGGTGTAGGCCTGCACAGACCTTCTGTCGCATCAGAAGCAGCTGACGGTGGGTCTCCCCCCCGAACCACGCGAGAGGATCATCACAACGTGAGTATTTGATGGCTTTTGATAGTTACATTGAACAACCTCCTCCTATGTGCTGGTATGTGGGCCTGAGATCCAAAGGCATGTTGTGTCAAAATGCACCCATGCCTGATGCAGTCAGAATCCACAACAAATTTCAATGGGGAATTGGATAAATACTCAAAGGAAAATGTGCAGGGCTGTGAGGGCTGTAAGTAGAGAACCTTTTTGGACAGCCAGCTCTGGAATTGGCCTGATGTCCTCATCCTCCCCCACACTCCCCTCCCTCAACCCTGCAGTATGTTCTGATTAGTAACCACCAGTACTGGAAATTTGTGGCTATGAGAAACGATTGGATGGACTGAGGTTGTCATCTTTGTGATGGAGGACACTGAAAGAGGTCTTAATGAGTTGTCTAAAATGATGTGCTTAGACCAATTATATAAGGAAGGATCTTTTTCCGTTAGCATAGGGATCGAAATCCAAGGGGGGCAATGTTTAGAGTAATTGGTAGAAAGATTGAAGATGAATTGAGGAAGGTTTATTTTTCACCCAGAGAGTGGTGAACTTTGGGTCTCGCTGTCTGAAGGGTGGTGCATGCAGAGCTCTCATCATGCTTAGATAGGATCTAGATATGTGTGGGTGAAGAGAGGTAAGCTGCAGGGATACAGGCCCAGTGCTGGGGTTGAGGAAGTTGGAGATTCTCTTTTGACTGACGTAGAAACAATGGGCTGATTGGTTATTATCTGCGTTATAAATTGTGTATGATTCAGTGCTCCACAAACCTGTTCCCTGGCTGGGTCCAGAATGCCTTGACTTTCATATCAGTCTGTTTGCATGCACCTTTGTTTTCTCTACATTTCTATCTCACACTTGCTCAGATTAAACTCAATCTACCTTTTTTCATCCATTCCGTGGCAGATTTATATCCTCCTATATCTTGCCCTTCTCACCGTCCGCAACTCCTCCAATTTTGGTGTTGTCTGCAAACTTGCTAACCAAACCCATCTACAAGTTGAAGTTATTCACAAACTATAGCCTATGTTATTTGTTTTTACATTTTTAGTTTCTATATCATATTCTAGAAGTGTTTCATTATGAAGTGTGTATGCTATCAAAACAAGATGTTCGCAAGTATTCAAAATCCATTCCATGTGCTCCTGAAGTTACTGGAATGTGTTTGTTTTCATTACCCAGCCCTCTGCCACCGGATGAACTCGCAGAGCTTATTTACGAAGCAAGTGGGCAAGACATTAGTTTGGCAGTTCTGACCCAGGTACCATCTCCATTGATGTTCCTTTCTGGAAGGATGTTGTTCCGAGTTATTCCACCGTTGTCGTTTTCTCACTCTTGCATCTTCTCTGTATTTGCATTAGGAAATCATGGTCTACCTCGCGATGTATGTGAGGACCCAACCCTGTCTCTTTGCAGAAATGCTCAGGCTGAGAATTGGGCTCATCATTCAGGTGATGGCCACAGAGCTTGCTTATAGTCTCAGTTGTTCAGGTACGAAAGTATAAACTGTTCAACGATACAAATGGTACCCAATGCATCTTTAGCCATTTTACTTTTTGAGTTAACCCCACATCTTCTGAAAGCATTGACGTTCAGGGAAATAACATTGTGGTCTCGACAAATCAGCAGTCTGTCCCTGCTAGAATTTAAAAGAATCCATGCACTTTCATGAACTGACATGGTGGATGCAGGGAGGCTGTTTCCTCCAGTTGAATCTGGAACCAGGGATCGGATTCTGACCAAGCAAAAGGCTGCTTAAGACTGAGATAGGAAAAGTCTCTTCATCCAGAGTCAAGCTCTCTGCCAGTGAGTCTGTGAGACTCCGTAACAGTTCATTTTAAATAGGCATCAATAGATTCTGATATCTTCAGGCAGTCAAGGGAAATGAGGATAGTTCAGGAAAATGGCACTGAGGTGGGAGATCACCATGATCTTATCAAATGCCTGATTAGGCAGAAGGGGCAAGATGGTCTGCTCCCGCTCCTATTTCTCATGCCGTGTTTCAACGTGCACAATGTGTGATTATGCATTATAGCATGCACATACTCCCTCGTTATCTTTAATGAAAGGAGAGAGGGCAGACAAATAAGAGCAAAAAGAAATTCCTCTCTTTCTCTTGCATTCACTCCCCCTATCCTGTATGGTGTGAGGATCAGAGGCTTCACCGCTAGTCATGTTGTTCCACAAAAAGCAGTGGTGTCCCTCAAATCCTGCCTAACCTTTAGCAACATCAGCTGATCTGAGCTTGGCCTTCACTCCCTCCCTATTCCCCAGAACTGTGTGCTCCCCATTCACCAAACATCTGTGTACTCAGTGACAGGCTCCATCACTCTCTGGCGTAGAGAATTCTGCCGGTTCCCAACCTCATCCTCGTCTCCACCTAGTAATTGAAGTAGTAGAGATTAGATGATTGGGCTGTATGTGTGAAAGGTCAGGCGGTTGATGGTTGGGGTGGAAGGTCAGGTAGTTTGGATGTCTTCTCCCCAAAGAATTTCAACTTTCCTCTAATATTCCACCGTTATCGAGTTACTTTTAATGCTTTCTACCATGAAGGCAGCCACAAAATAATTCCTTATGTTACTTTTTCGATTCCGCTGTATCATCTCTCCTGTTCCTTTTCTATTCTTTTTATATTTCTGTTAAAGTTCGAACTGCCTGTTTTTATATCTACTTGAACATCACTCCTTTTTTTAGTCATCCCTTGGTTCTTTCAAAAATGTATCCAATTTTTGGCACCATTGTATTCATTTCAGTTTGAGCTGTGACTGGATCGTCCTTTTATTTCTCAAAAGCATATAACCTTGTTAAGAATGATGGAATACTTCATTAAATGTCTGCCGCTGCTTATCTACTTTTAAAAATAGTTACACAATCCACATGTTGATGATTTGAGAACAATATAACTGTCATTGTTACGAGACCTTTTTTCAGAAATATCTCATGCTGTCCACTGGGTCATTTTAAAGTGTTTAGTGCTGACACAAAGCAGACAACTGATGGCAGTGACATTTACAAACATATTTAATACAATACAGTGCAGGAACAGGGACTTCAGTCCACAATATCTTTGCTGAACATGATGCTGCCACCAACCCTTATCTGCCTGGATGTAATCCAAATCCCTCCATTCCCTGCATATGTATGTGCCTATCCAAAAGTCTCTCATTTATTTCTTATATTTTGTTTTGACATAGTAGGAGGCCATTCAGCTCCTACTCCTTCTCAGAGCCATTCACAGAGCTATACAGACCCTTCAGACCAACTTATTCAGCAGTCCATTTGCCTGCGTTAGGTCTGTCTCCCTGAATATGTTCGATCCATATACCTGCCCAAATATATTTTAAATTTTGTAATTGTACCTTCCTCAATCACCTATTCTGGCAGCTCAGTTTGTTTCAATATTTAGCCACAATGTTTTAGTCAATTCCTTGCTGTATCTAATGGTGTTCTCTGCTATGTTAACATGTTGTGCCCTATATCATCTCCATATCTATATCATACCTGTATATATATGTTATAAGTATATCTATAACCCTTTATCAGTTCTTTGAATTAAACATTGAGGTAATGCTGTTATGTCAACACGTGGTGTTGATGTCCTGAAGCAACATGTGGGACATTGAAAGGAGCACAGGTGGGAGGAGTAGGAATATCTTAGATATTAACAGTTTCATTTTCACAGACGTTGTCTGACCTATGTGCTTCCAGCATCTTCAGATGCTGAGAGGAGTTTGGCTGGGTAACCACAGATGTGCTGCAAATTTGCAGTGGTTGAGACAGGAGGAGTAACACAGGAGGGGAACTTGGTACCAAGGGCAAGGCATTATGTATGCAAGCAGCATGGGTGCCAGTCATAATTATAAGGTGAAAGGATATGGTGTGGTTTAGGTTTTGGGAAGGCAGTGGGCATTGAACGCGTGTAAGGGAAGGTCGAGCTCGTGGGTTTTCAGGGTGGGTTTGGAGACGGACAGATATAAGCTGCTTGCGTGTCTCACTTGAGCTGATGAAACGCCAAATGTAAATATAATGACGTTTCTAATGACATTCTCGTTTATCCTCACAGGAGAAGAAGCTTCTGAGAATTTGATGAATCTGTGCCCTTTTGACATGAAGAAACTTCTACATCACATTCTAAGCGGAAAAGAGTTTGGCGTGGAAAAAAGTGGTCAGTGTTAACTTCATGTTTATGAAGTTGTTACAAATTAAGTGTTTCTTTTTTAATTACTGTAAGTCGGAGGATTTTTATTATTTGCTAGAAAATCAGTATCACAACCTGGTCTGTATCTTTCAATTTCCCTGACCTGGTGAAGATGAAGGCTTGGATGTTAGTCTTTGTATTTCATTCACCCTTTGTGTGCCAGTCACTAAACCAGCATCCTCTCATCCAAACACTTACCCTCTCACGATATTGTGATGTGCTGGGGATTCCTCATCAATACCCAACTGAGAGTGCAGCCTAGCTGAGTTGTTGGGCTTCTGTATCTTGTGAGTATTGAGTGGGCTGCTTCCAAGCTAATGACCTGTCCTTTAACTGCAATTCTGAAATGCAGAATCGTGTTGTTATTGGATATTATTGTCATGTGTGCCAAAATATATTGAAAGCTGTTGTTTGCATGCTCTGCAGTTAAACCCAATCATACTATACATGAGTACAATTAAGCCATGCACACATACACCAGATGGTGCAAAAAACCCCCACGATATTGCAGAATATAGTGTTACAGCATTATAGTATAATGGCTACAGAGAAAGTGCAGATTTGTAAAAGTGCAAGATCCGTAATATGGTTCATGGGAAGATTGAGACTACTTCCGAGCTTATAGGAGAACCATTCAGTCATCTGATAACGGGGAGGGGGGGGAGCGGGGGAGCGGGGGGGAGAAGCTGTTCCTGAATCAGGTCTTACGTGCTTTCAAGTCTTTGTATCTTCTGCCCAATGGAAAAGCTACGATTTATCCTGGCAGGATGCTTTTCACACTGCACCTGTAGAAATTGGTAACAGTCATTGGAGATATGCTGAACTTTATTAGTTTTCAGAGGAAGAAATGAAGCAATCTCCATGATGCAAAAGTAAATTCCTTTTAAATTAAAAATAACATCATTAGGAGAATGCAAAACATTGGGTTGGAAAGTCCACATTAGCTGGAAAGAAGAATTGACACTGCACCTGATCGATCTGGTTGAGTCCCAGCTCCCTAGTCCTGTTGTTACATAGAACAGCACATCGCACCATTCGGCACACCATGCTTGCGTGATCATGATCCCAATCTAAACCAATCCCCAACCTAGCACATTCCAGGCTTTGCCCCACCGGCACTTTTTTTCCAGCTCTCTTCCCCCAACTCCGCTCAGTCTGAAGGAGACTCCCGACCTGAAACATTGAACGTCCATTCCTCCACAGATGCTGCCTGACCCACTGAGTTCCTCCAGCACTTTGTTTTTGGCCTATCTGCTTACACATGATCTGTACCCCTTTATTCCCTACTTGTTCATGTGTCGATCTAAATGCCTCTTAAATGTTCTATTGTGTCTGCTTCCACCATGTCCCATGGCAGCATATTCCAGGCACCTACCACTCCATGTGCAAAAGGAAAACCTTTCCACCTTCACCTCAAAGCTATGCCCTCCAGTATATGACATTTCCACCCTGGGAATAAAGGTTCTGACTGTCTACCTTATCAATGCCTTTCATAGTTGTATATACTTCTGTCAGGTATCCCCTCTGATACTTCAGGGAAAACAATCTAAGTTTGTCAAAGTTCTCTTAAAAGCTAATACCCTCCTATCCAGGGAGCATTCTTGTGAACCTCTTCTGCACCCTTTTCAAAGCCATCACAACCTTCCTGTCATGCATGTTCATTGAACTCTTGTGGAGGAAACAAAATAAACTGCAGCTCACAGAAGGGTATAGGAATTGGGGGTTGGGAGTTGGTTGGGGGAGAAGGGTTTCAGCAGCAGTGGGAGAGGTAGCAGGAACCCACTCTGTTTACAGTGAGGTTCAACTGTTGGGTATAAATGCAGGAATAGCAAGATGGATTCAACAGTGGCTGAATGGGAGAAGCCAGAGGGTAATGGTGGATGGCTGTTTGTCGGGTTGGAGGCAGGTGACTAGTGGGGTGCCTCAGGGATCTGTGTTGGGTCCTTTGTTGTTTGTCATGTACATCAATGATCTGGATGAAGGGGTGGTAAATTGGATTAGTAAGTATGCAGATGATACCAAGATAGGGGGTGTTGTGGATAATGAAGAGGATTTCCAAAGTCTACAGAGTGATTTAGGCCAGTTGGAAAAATGGGCTGAAAGATGGCAGATGGAATTTAATGCTGATAAATGTGAGGTGCTACACCTTGGCAGGACAAATCAAAATAGGACGTACATGGTAAACGGTAGGGAATTGAAGAATACAGTTGAACAGAGGGATCTGGGAATAACCGTGCATAGTTCCTTGAAGGTGGAATCTCATATAGATAGGGTGGTAAAGAAAGCTTTTGGTATGCTAGCCTTTATAAATCAGAGCATTGAGTATAGAAGCTGGGATGTAATGTTAAAATTGTACAAGGCATTGGTGAGACCAAATCTGGAGTATGGTGTTCAATTTTGGTCGCCCAATTATAGGAAGGATGTGAACAAAATAGAGAGGGTACAGAGGAGATTTACTAGAATGTTGCCTGGGTTTCAACAGCTAAGTTACAGAGATAGGTTGAATAAGTTAGGTCTTTATTCTCTGGAGCGCAGAAGGTTAAGGGGGGACTTGATAGAGGTCTTTAAAATGATGAGAGGGATAGACAGAGTTGATGTGGACAAGCTTTTCCCTTTGAGAATAGGGAAGATTCAAACAAGAGGACATGACTTTAGAATTAAGGGACAGAGGTTTAGGGGTAACATGAGGGGGAACTTCTTTACTCAGAGAGTGGTAGCGGTGTGGAATGAGCTTCCAGTGGAAGTGGTGGCGGCAGGTTCGTTGGTATCATTTAAAAATAAATTGGATAGGCATATGGATGAGAAGGGTATGGAGGGTTATGGTATGAGTGCAGGCAGGTGGGACTAAGGGAAAAAAGTTGTTCGGCACGGACTTGAAGGGCCGAGATGGCCTGTTTCCGTGCTGTAATTGTTATATGGTTATATGGAGTCGGTCTGTTTGTAAGGGCGTGGTTAATGGTTTATACATATGGGTTGGATTGGGTTCTGGCAGTCATCAGCATCACGGTGGGTTGGTGGAAGAAGACAGACAGACTACATGAAGGAAAACATACTCGTGGGTTGACAAAGTTCACAGTTTCCAGGCAGCAATTGAGTAAGGATCGTAACCTTTTAACACCAAAACGAGTCTCAATTCTCCAGTTACTCTGACTATTCCAGGGCCATGTATCTTCCAGTTGCCTCACTGTGTCACCATTGATACCCTGGTGCACAGGCAGGTGAAGATCAGTATATGCTACATATGCCCAACGTAAAAGTTTAAATAACATTGACAAAGTTATTGGACTGGACAAGAACAACAGGAGTTTTAATTATTCGCGTTGGTGACTGTAAAGCAGAACGTTTTATGAGGAAAAAGTTGTGCTCGAGCCCTGCAGCTTTGACATGTTGTAACAGATTGAGGCAGAAAATCTGAGGAATGCTGTGTATTCCAAACATTCCCAACTTTCGTGGTTTTGATGGGATTGCTTGTAATCCAATGTATTATTGGATTTATAAACCAAAAGCCAAGAATTGTTGATACCCACGGGTACCATCGTTTAGAAACATAGAAAATAGGTGCAGGGGTAGGCCATTCAGCCCTTTGAGCCAGCACCACCATTTAATATGATCATGGCTGATCATCCAAAATCAGTACCCTGTTCCTGCTTTGTCCCCATACCCCTTGTTTCCATGAGCCCAAAGAACTAAATCTAATTTTCTCTTGAAAACATCCAATGAATTGGCTTCCATTGCCTTCTGTGGCAGAGAATTCCACAGATTCGCAACTGTGGATGAAAATGTTTGTCATCATCTCAGTCCTAAATAGCTAAATGGCTAGCCCTTATTCTTAAACTGTGACCCCTGGTTCTGGACTCCCCCGACATCGGGAACATTTTTCCTGCATCCTTGAGTACTCTTGCGTGTAGACCATCAGGCCCTGTGGATTTATCTGCCTTCAGTACCAACAGCTTACCTAACACCATTTCCTGACTAATGTGGATTCCCTTCAGTTCATCCCTCCCATTAGGTCCTCGTTCCCCTGGTATTTCTGAGAGATTGTTTGTGTCTTCCTTGGTGAAGGCAGAACCAAAGTAGTTGTTTAACTGGTCTGCTATTTCTTTGTTTCCCATTATAAATTCACCTGTTTCTGACTGTAAGGGACCCACATTTGTCCACTAATCTTTTCCTCCTCACATATCTATTGAAGCTTTTACAATCAGTTTTTATATTCCCCGCAAGCTTTCTTTCATGCTCTTTTTTCCCTCTCTTAATTAACCCGTTTGTCCTCCTCTGTTGAATTCTAAATTTCTCCCAGTCCTCTGGTTTGCTGCTTCCTCTGGTAAATTTATATGCCTCTTCCTTGAATTAAACACTATCCCTTATTTCATTTCGGAGTCACGTGAGTGACTTCGTGAAGAGCCCGCCGGCGCGCATGCTCGACATATCGTCGTACCGCGTTGCTGCGACGGCTGGCGGTGGAGCGCGCTCCTCGCCAGCCCTTCAGAAGGGGCCACGGAGGTAAGTATTCTACCTTTAGTTGGTGGTCCTTGTTGTTGGTTTTGTCTTGCAGCAAGGACATGGATGGGAGTTCCAAGGGCCGGAGGACGTCAGGACGAGTTCGCCGGTCAACAGTTCCGGGGCCTTTACCATCGGCAGTACCTGCATCGCAGGCCGGGACTCAGGCGGAGATGTGGGTAAGCCCTGTGTTTACAGGTCCAGATCCGCCAGCACACCACAGCTCGGAGGAGTTCGACGAGGAGGAGTGTGGTGTGCCGCCAGAGCAGGGGGACCCTGCCATGGCAGTCAGGTCGTCAGCGGGCTCGCTGGCGACCTCGAGCTGGGTGCGTGCGGCTGCACGGCCTGTTCCACTCCGAGAAGGGGAAGGGCAGGAGCCCAGAAGCCTAACCCTACCAGGGCTAAGGCATTGCCTGACACGGAGGAGCGGTCAGGTTCCAGGGAAAGACCCGGGGCGGCTGTGAGGTCCAGCCGGCACGCCCCGACTCTCGACGCCGGGACGGGTCGGTCGAGTCGGGTCTCGTCACGGTCGCCGAGCCCCCCATGGATGGGTGGGCAAGACCATGCGTCGGCAACGTCCACGATGTGGGCAGCCGGCAAGACTGTGCGGGCCCCAGGCAGCCATGCTTCGGCTGGTGCCGACACCTCGCCGCAAGTGCCCTTAGAGGCAGCGGCTTCAGCTCCCGCTAAACGGAGGCGGTTGAACACGCCCGCGCAGGAATCGCGCAGTTCGCCTCGGCGGCTGTTAGCGACAACTACCGGCACCGGCAGGGCCTCGACGAGGTGCGGGCCGATGACAGGAGCCCGGTTTTCTTTTCAGAGCCGGAGGACTCCGACCACCTGAGTGTTCAGGGTGAAGGGCGTATTGACCGTATGGAGCGGCTGCTGGAGCTCCTGCTTCAACGTCAACAACAGCAGGGCAGCAACAGGCACAGGGCGTCTTCACAAACATCTACTATCAGCCTGGAGCAGCAGGAAGAAGTCCTCATCCAGGCAATGAGCCGTCACAAGGCTCCATCCAATTGCAACTCCCTCAACGTGCCTGTGGTCAATACGCCGATATGGGGCAACATCAGTGCGGCTATCCGTCAACAGGAGGTAAAACTGCAGCGGATCCTGAAGCTCCTCACGGCCGGTATTACCGCCTTTGTGCGGTCGGTGGACGGGGACGAATTGAATTTGGACCAGGGAGATGCCCTGGCCCTCCTGTGCGCGACCCAGCACGAAATTAACGGGTTTCGCAAAACCAGCATCCGCCCAGCGCTCAATCCAAAGTTTGCAGGAGTGTGCAAACCACCGCCGCCGCCCCCGCCCCGTCAGCTCTTTGGGAAGGACCTCTCGAAGAGAGTCAAAGAGCTTGACGAGCAAGCCAAAACGGTGGGGATCATGCGCCCTCAGAGTGCCCCCACACCGTCAGGCTCAAAGTCTCCATACATTCGATCATGAGGGTCTGCCAGTACCTCGACGAGGACCCACCCTCAAGCTCCACAACGACAGCAACATCAGACCCAGCACCAGGGGTCTTTTTTAGGACAGGGTCGGCAGAGACCCTGGTGGAAAACGAAGACGCAGCGCCCTCAAGCCAACCCAGCACCTCCACGTCCACACACGCGTGTCAAGGACCGCCGGTAACCACGGAGGTGAGGGGGTCTGGTTCTCTCTTTTCTCTCTGTTTAACTTCACATGTTGGTGGTCACCTTCGGTGGTTTTTTGGGTGCATGAGGTAATTTCACTGGTGACGAGTATGTGTTGCAGAATATTCAGGGGCATAAAATTGAGTTTATTAATGGCGACATTCCTCCATCCCAGCACATGCCCGCTCGAACATTTAAAATTATCTGCTGCAGAACAGGCAGCCGGCTATAAGGAATTGTTAAGTCTTGAGCAAAGGAGTGATTAAGAGAGTGGTGCATGAGCCAGTTGAATTTGTTTCGAACATATTCACCAGACCTAAGAAGGATGGAAGTTGTCGTGTCATTATTGATCTAACCCGTTTGAATACTTTTGTAACATATTCTCATTTTAAAATGGATACGATGAAACAACCAAATCATTGATTTCTCATGGTTGTTTTATGGCATGCATCGGTTTAAAAGACGCATATTATTCCGTATCCGTCCAGAAATGTGACAGAAGGTTTTAAAAATTCATCTGGATGGGGCAACTCTGGCAGTACAAGGCTTTGCCTAATGAGCTCACCACAGCCCTAGATTGTTCACTAAATTAGTGAAGCCAATTATGGCTTATTTGAGACAACGACACCATATAGTATGGCCTATTTAGATGATGTCTTAATTGTGGGCCACACCCTGGAATTGGCTGAACAGGGTGTTGCAGCTGCTGTCAATATATTTCAACAATTGGGGTTTATTGTCCATCCAGAGAAATCAAAGTTCTACCCTGCCCAGGTGATTAATTACCTAGGGTTCACGGTGAACTCTATAAGCATGAGGGTTACCATTCCAATTAACAAGATTGAGGAGGTTACCCAGGTGTGTCAAGATTTAATCCGCACCAATATACCATCGATTCGGCACTTAGCTACAATAATTGGGAAGCTGGTAGCTTTGTTTTCGGCAGCGCGATATGGACCTTTGCATTATCAGAATTTGCAAAGAGCTAAAATTGCTGCGTTAAAACAGAACGCTGGTTATTATGATCGGTCCATGCAGCTGCCGCCCGAAGCGATAAATGAGTTGCAATGGTGGGTGTGTCACATTAGCAACTCATTCAAGCCTATTAGGGAGGCTAATCCGGTGGTATATTTGCAAACTGATGCAAGCTCCAATGGTTGGGGATCCACGAATAATTGCTCTAGTTGTGGTGGCAGATGGGACACCCTTGAATCAACGATGTTGTTAACTCAAGGGATTAACTATTTGGAGTTGCTGGCAGCATTCCACGGACTTCGTGCGTATTGTTCTAAGCTTGTTGGAGCACATGTCCGTCTCCAAATAGACAACACCACAGCAGTAGCATATTTAAACCATATGGGTGGTACCAGGCCTGTTTCGTGTGACAAATTGGCAAACTCAATTTGGCTCTGGTGTGTTCAAAGAGACATTTGGATTTCAGCTACCTATTTGCCAGGTGAGCTTAATACTGTGGCGGACACCAGGTCACGCAAATTTAATGACAACATTGAATGGATGTTGCATCCTGAGATCTTTTCTAAAGTCACAGCCAAATTTGGTAAACCGGACATTGACCTCTTTGCGTCACGGTGGAACCATCAGGTACCAACCTACGTTTCATCGGAACCAGATCCTGGGCAGTAGCGCTAGATGCATTCTCGCTGGACTGGGGGAAGTGGTTTTTCTATGCCTTCCCCCCATTTTGCCTCATCAGTCGGGTATTGGGAAAGATTCAGGCAGATGCTGCCAAGGGCATCCTTATTATACCCGACTGGCCCACACAGCCTTGGTATCCGGTGGTCTTTGACATGCTCAACGAACCTTGGGTCCTTTTGAAGGGTTGCCCACAATTGGTTACTCACCCTGTCTCAGGGGAGCCGCATCCCTGCCATGGCTATTTAAATTTGTTGGCTTGCAGGTTCTGAACAGGCCGTTAGTCCAATACGGCCTCTCGGCTCGGACCATGGATACCACCGGGGCGTCGTGTCGAGAGTCTACAAGGCGAAGATACCGCTCGCATATTAAGAAGTGGGAAGCCTACTGCAGCCGCTCTCGCATCACGTACGATGACGTGACAACAACCGACGTCCTGGAACTCCTCGCGGGGTTGCACCATGATGAACACTTAAGTTACAGTGCCATCAACAGCGCCAGAAGTGCGCTATCATTCTACCTCAGTTTGGAGGTAGGATCCAACAGGCTAGTGTCCAGACTCATGCGGGGTATATTCAATATGAATCCGCCTACACCACGCTATAATATCACCTGGGATGTCAGGGACGTATTAACCCTGCTCAGGACGTGGTCACCCATGGAAGGGCTCCAACTGGACCAACGCACCATGAAGCTGGTGATGTTACTAGCGCTGACTTCAGCTCAGAGGGTACAGACACTACACAAACTTCGTGTCGACAGAATGACGTCTACCCCCACAGAAGTAGTCTTTTTCATTGACGAGCTACTAAAGCAGCATAGACCTGGGTGCACAGGGCTGCAGCTGAAGTTCCCGGCATACCCCGCAGATGCTAGGCTATGTGTAGCCTCACATATCCGCCACTATGTCAAGGTGACGGCACGCATCAGAGGAATGGAGCGATACCTGCTTGTCACTCATAAGAGATCTCATCATCGAGTGACAGTCCAGACGATATCCATGTGGCTTCCAGTCGTTTTGGGTAAGTCAGGTATGGACACTAATGTGTTCAAGTCTCTTTCCAACAGGGCTGCATCGACGTCAACGGCGAGGGTCGTGGAGGTGCCCATGGACAAAATTCTCGCCACAGCAGGATGGGCTAATGAAGCTGTGTTCCAGCGTTTTTATAACAAGCCTGTTGCTGCTCCTCTACAGTTTACAGAAGCCGTGCTGAATGCAGGTCACGAACGTGGAGATGTCCCCGCATGAGGGGTTTTGATTTGTTATTAATAACTCTGCTCTTGTTTTGCAGTATGAACTATTGAGCAAGTTTGTTCCTCCCATCCATCCCTGGTAGTGGTGTGTCAGCATGGACGTGGTCCAGGGCGTGTAATCACAGAAGCTTTGAAGTCTTCACGAAGTCACTCACGTGACTCCGAAATGAAATAGTAAGATTGAACGAGAACTTACCAGTTCGAAGGTTGATCTTTATTTTATGAGGAGTCGAAGTGAGGGATTTCGTGCCCTCCTCGCCCAACCCTCAATCACCTTCATCTGGTAATCTTAGTCACTTCAATCTTACTATGCGAAGTCATTTCTTTGTTGGTTTCTGTGATTCCACGCCGCTACTTTGAAGTATGTCGAGCATGCGCGCCGGCGGGCTCTTCACGAAATCCCTCACTTCGACTCCTCATAAAATAAAGATCAACCTTCGAACTGGTAAGTTCTCGTTCAATCATACTATTTCCCTTGTTAGCCCCAATTGAGCCGCCTTCCCCAATTTATTTTTACGGCAGACAGGAATGAACAATTTTTGGAGTTCACCCATGTGGTCTTTAAATCTCTGCCATTGCATCTCCACCATCAACCCTCATCTAAGTATCTGCCCAAGTATCTATTTTGGCCAGTCAATCCTAGCCAAATCCCATCTCATACCTTCAAAGTTTCCTTTCTTTATGTTCAGGACCCTAGCCTCTGTGGAATTGAGGCAGAGAATTCCACAGACTCACAAATCTGCGTGAAAAAGTGTCTCCGTTCTAAATGGCTTACTCCTTATTCTTAAACTGTGGCCCCTGGTTCTGGACTCCCCCAACATCGGGAACATGCGTGTCCAAGCCCCTAACAATATTATATGTTTCAATGAGATTCCCTCTCATCCTTCTAAACTCCAGAGTGTACAAGCCCAGCCGCTCCATTATCTCATCATATGACAGTCCATCCATCTGGGAATTAACCTTGTTAACCTACGTTGCACTCCCTCAATTTTCAAAACTAAAAAATGGCCAATTCTTGAGTGGCCAAGTCAATCACCCAATCTGAACCCAACTGAGCATTTCTTTAGTATGCTGAAGAGAAAACTGAAGGGGACTAACCCTGAAAACAAGCTTAAGCGAAAGATGGCTGCAATACAGGCCTGGCAGAGCATCACCAGAGAAGACACCCAGCAACTGCTGACGTCAATGAATCGCAGACTTCAAGCAGTCATTGCATGCAAAGGATATGCAACAAAATACTAAACATAACTACTTTCATTTACATGACATTGCTGTGTCCCAAACATTATGGTACCCTGAAATGGGGGCTATGTATAAACAGTACTGTAATTTCTACATTGTGAAACCAAAATGTTTAAAAATGGCCTTTATTAAAATCTGACAATGTGCACTTTAACAACATGTGATTTTTTTCTATTACAAATCTCAAATTGTGAAGTGCAGAATACATAAATGATGGGTCCTTGACCCAAACATTATGGAGGGCACTGTTTTCCATCGTCCAGCATGTGGGCCATGCGTTCAGATGGAAGGGCCCAGAGCTCAGAACCACTCTCTGTAGAATTAACGACTTTGCCTCCTGAGATTCCTCCAGCCAGTCCTGATGTAGGGTCCTAACATGAAATGTCGACCATCTCTCAATGTCTGCAGATGTTGTCCAACCCGCTGAATTGCTGAGTCCCTCCTGCAGTTTTTTTTCTTCAACACTATCTCTTTGGCCAAACATTTGGTCTTCTTCTAATATCTTGTTATATAGTCAGCAGTGTCCTTGTGAAGTGCCTTAGAATATTTTATTATGTTTGAGGATCTATGTCATTGTAAGTGATCATTGTTTGCTGACAATATTTTCAACATACATCGATCTAATAGTCCACAATGTTTTCTGTTTTCAAGTTCGACCGATCGATTCCACTGGCATCAGTCCGGCCATTTCCATCCATGAAGTTGGCCACACAGGGGCAACAAAAACAGAGAGGACAGGCATCAATAAGCTAAAGTGTGAGATGAGACAGGTATGTCAATATCAAAATATGAATGTCAAAAAAACTGCAAGTGCCAGTAATAAAACCTGAAAATGGTGGAAACGCTCAGCAAGTCAGGCCGCATCTGTGGAGTGAGTAACAGAGTTAACGTTTCAAGTCTGGAATCCTTTGTCAGGATTAGAAAAGAGGGATCCTAATCCTGACAGAGGATATGAAAACACAGGTTTTAGCAGCAATGAAAGCGGAGGGGATGGATAGAACAAAGGCAATCATATCTATATTACTAAAAGTCTGATCTTGACCACTTCATGTTCTGTATATCGATTTTAGAAAAAAGCGCTGCCACTTGCGGCTGTTCCTCACTGTCTACTCTAACACCAATTTTGGTGCCATCTGCAAATCACAGGGGACGACCTCCTCTCTGTCTACCCCGCCCGATCGTTTGTCACGCTGGTGAGTGGGCTTACCCACGCGGACGCCACGATCAGTCGGCCCCTTGCTGCTTTTCACTGTCCTCAGATCGCTCCGGGCCTCGCTGTAGTCCACACCGGCCGCAGCCTAGGTCGGGCCTGGCTCCTGGTGGGGAGGTCTGCTGCACGACCTGGGTAGGTGCTGCCTCTACCCCCTCCCCCTCCCTCTCAGAGAGAGAGAGAGAGAGAGAGAGAGAGGAGGTGTTAAAAGTTACAGTGTAAAATAATTCAAAACACAAGTCTCAGCAAAAGATACGTTACTAGAAGTCACCCGGGTGGTGAGAGAACACAGTCACTCGTCTGCACAAAGAGTCCACACAAGGGCCTGTCGCTGTTCTCTCTGAGAATACAAAGGAGTACAAGCAGCTCAGAGTCCTCCCTGTGGATTGAAGACAGGTGCTGCATGATGTGCATTTGGTTGCTGCAATGAGACGAGACCACGTTGTGAGCACCAATGCAGTGCAGTGATTTGGAAGAAGTGAAAGTGAATCACTGCTTCACACAGAGGGACCACTGTATGTGGACCTCTGGATTGTGGAAAGAGAAGTTCATAAGTAATAGGAGCAGAATTAGGCCATGCGGCCCATGGATTCTACTCTGCCATTCAATCATGGCTGATCTATCTTTCCCTCTCAGCCCCATTCTCCTGCCTTTTCTCCATAACCTTTGACACAGTATTAATCAGGAAACTGTCAACATCCGCTTTAAAAATACCTAAAGATGTCCCCCACAGCTGTCTGTGACAATGAATTCCACACATTCACCACCCTCTGGCTAAACATCTGCTACTGCATGGGAAATAGCATTAAGGTGGAGTGGATGGAAGTGGGGACTAGGGAGCCAGGCGAGCAATATCTTCAAATTGTTGAAAGGGGAGGAGATGTCTGATCCATCTGTGATTTTGGCTCCGTTTTTCACCCTCCATTACTGCATGCTGGCCTGATGATCATGTGATATAGCCCTGGTGTTACCAACATACAAACACAGAGATAGACAGTCTCTAACCTTATATTCATGGTTTCACTTCAGCCAAGTGAGCTGATGCTTTAAAGGGGCTGTCTTATGTAAAACTTATCTAATTTATAGGTAACATGACAGTAAGTTGACAAATACATGGAATGCATAAAGGGCCTGTCCCACCAGCATGCAACTCTATGCGATTAGCGCGACCTAACGTGGTCGCTTGAGCCATCCGGCGTCGCGGGGCCGGTCCCACTTCGATCGCCGGAGCCGTGCGGAATTGTGCGGAGTTCGTCCCGACACCGCGCGGGGCTCTGAAAAACTGACTATGTCCAAAAATCCCACGGCAACGGCTTGTCGGCTCGCAGTCGCCTCAACGTTTACACACCGCCCCGACATCGTGCCTCCGTGAACCTATCTGTAGATGCCTCCGTGACCCTCTATGTGTGTGGCTCCGTGGCCCTCTGTGTGTGTGTGCCTCTGTGCCCCTCTCTGTGTGCCCCTCTCTGTCCTGGCGAACTTACCTTAGACTTCGCTCCAAGTTCGCTTCACTTTGCGCCGCGTTGCGCCACTCACCCGACCTCCACGTGGCCCCTACTGCCGGTTTGGTTGCGCTTGCCGCATGCAGGCGCATGCTGGTGGGAACGGCCCTGTACAGGGGATCACCCGACCTCCGCGCGGCCCCCGCTTCTAGTTTGATCGCATTCATTGCATAGAGTTGCACGCTGGTGGGACAGGCCCTTTAGTGTCCAACAATTTAAATTTTGTGTTCGCACTCAGCTGTTTTCCAGTCGGCAATCTTACCCAGTGTTTCATGATTTTTATCCTGCACCTTTATTATAAAATACATTCTCATTAACTTTTCTAAATCATCTCCTTGTTTGAGAGTGTTCTGAGGAACTGGCTGGCGTGGCTGTGGAGACACGGATCCCTCACGTTGAGGCCGTGACTAGGTTGGAGTTGCCCTAGTTTAACTTGTTCCGGGAGATTGTAACTCCATAACCAATCATTAAGTTACACCTTGGGTCCTATTTAATCTAATCGCCCTCACTTTAAAACCATGTCCTCTAGTTCTTAATTCCTTGACCCTGGAAAAAAAGACTGGTGTATTCCCCTCATGATTTTATACACCTCTAAGATTCTCCTATGCTTCGAGGAATAATCACAGAAATATGGAAACATAGAAAATAGGTGCAGGAGTAGGCCATTCGGCCCTTCGAGCCTGCACCGCCATTCAATATGATCATGGCTGATCATCCAACTCAGTATCCTGTACCTGCCTTCTCTACATACCCCCTGATCCCTTTAGCCACAAGGGCCACATCTAACGCCCTCTTAAATATAGCCAATGAGCTGGTCTCAACTACGTTCTGTGGCAGAGAATCCCAGAGACTCACTACTCTCTGTGTGAAAAATGTGACCTCTTGTTCTGGACCTCCCCAACATCGGGAACAATCTTAAAGCATCTAGCCTGTCCAACTCCTTAAGAATTTTGTATGTTTTTATACGATCCGCCCTCAATCTTCTAAATTCTAGCGAGTACAAGCCGAGTCTATCCAGTCTGTAGAAGTCCAGAGGAAACTCATATGGAAGTCCTGACATCCCAGGAATCAGTCTGGTGAACCTTCTCTGTACCCCCTCTATGGCAAGAATGTCTTTCCTCAGATTTGGAGACCAAAACTGTACGCAATACTCCAGGTGTAGTCTCACCAAAACCCAGTACAACTGCAGTAGAACTTCCCTGCTCCTATAGTCAAATCCTTTCGCTATGAATGCTAAATGCTATGTGAATGCTATATAGAAACATAGAAACATAGAAAATAGGTGCAGGAGTAGGCCATTCGGCCCTTCGAGCCTGCACCGCCATTCAATGTGATCATGGCTGATCATCCAACTCAGTATCCCGTACCTGCCTTCTCTCCATACCCCCTGATCCCTTTAGCCACAAGTGCCACATCTAACGCCCTCTTAAATATAGCCAATGAACTGGCCTCAACTACCTTCTGTGGCAGAGAATTCCAGAGACTCACCACTCTCTGTGTAAAGAATGTTTTCCTCATTTCGGTCCTAAAGGAATTCCCCCTTATCCTTAGACTGTGACCCCTTGTTCTGGACTCCCCCAACATCGGGAACAATCTTCCAGCATCTAGCTTGTCCAACCCCTTAAGAATTTTGTAGGTTTCTATAAGATCCCCCCTCAATCTTCTAAATTCCATCGAGTACAAACCGAGTCTATCCAATCTTTCCTCATATGAAAGTCCTGACATCCCAGGAATCAGTCTGGTGAATCTTCTCTGTACCCCCTCTATGGCAAGGATGTCTTTCCTCAGATTTGGAGACCAAAACTGTACGCAGTACTCCAGGTGTGGCCTCACCAAAACCCTGTACAACTGCAGTAGAACCTCCCTGCTCCTATACTCAAATCCTTTCGCTATGAATGCTAACATACCATTTGCTTTCTTCACTGCCTGCTGCACCTGCATGCCTACTTTCAATGACTGGTGTACCATGACACCCAGGTCTCGTTGCATCTCCCCCTTACCTAATCTGCCACCATTCAGATAATAGTCTACCCTCATGTTTTTGCCACCAAAGTGGATAACCTCACATTTATCCACATTGTACTGCATCTGCCATGCATCTGCCCATTCACTCAGCCTATCCAAATCACCCTGCAGCCTCCAAGCATCCTCCTCACACCTAACTATACCCCCCAGCTTGGTATCATCTGCAAATTTGGAGATGTTGCATTGAATTCCCTCGTCCAAATCATTAATATATATTGTAAATAGCTGGGGTCCCAGCACTGAGCCTTGCGGCACCCCACTAGTCACTGCCTGCCATTCTGAAAAGGACCCGTTTACTCCTACCCTTTGCCTCCTGTCTGCTAGCCAGTTCTCTATCCACATCAATACTGAACCCCCAATACCGTGTGCTTTAAGTTTGTATGCTAATCTCTTATGCGGGACCTTGTCGAAAGCCTTCTGAAAGTCTAGATATAACACATCCACTGGTTCTCCCTTATCCACTCTACTAGTTACATCCTCGAAAAATTCTATCAGATTTGTCAGACATGATTTACCTTTCGTAAATCCATGCTGACTTTGTCCAATGATTTCACCACTTTCCAAATGCGCTGCTATCCCATCTTTAATAACTGACTCTAGCAGTTTCCCCACTACCGATGTTAGACTAACTGGTCTGTAATTCCCCGCTTTCTCTCTCCCTCCTTTTTTAAAAAGTGGGGTTACATTAGCTACCCTCCAATCCTCAGGAACTACTCCAGAATCTAAGGAATTTTGAAAAATTATCACTAATGCATCCACTATTTCTGTGGCTACCTCCTTGAGTACTCTGGGATGCAGACTATCTGGCCCTGGGGATTTATCGGCCTTCAATCCGTTCAATTTACCCAACACCACCTCCCGGCTAACCTGGATTTCACTCAGTTCCTCCATCTTATTTGACCCCCGTTCCACTGCTATTTCCGGCAGATTATTTATGTCTTCCTTAGTGAAGACAGAACCAAAGTAGTTATTCAATTGGTCTGCCATGTCCTTGTTCCCCATGATCAATTCACCTGTTTCTGACTGCAAGGGACCAACATTTGTTTTAACTAGTCTCTTTCTCTTTACATATCTATAAAAACTTTTGCAGTCAGTTTTTATGTTCCCTGCCAGTTTCCTTTCATAATCTATTTTCCCTTTCCTAATTAAGCCCTTTGTCCTCCTCTGCTGGATTCTGAATTTCTCCCAGTCCTCCGGTAGGCTGCTTTTTCTGGCAAATTTGTATGCCTCATCTTTTGTTTTTATACTATCCCTGATTTCCCTTGTTATCCATGGATGCACCACCTTCCCCGATTTATTCTTTTGCCAAACTGGTATGAACAACTTTTGTACTTCATCCATGCAGTCTTTAAATACCTTCCATTGCACATCCACTGTCAACCCTTTAAGAATCACCTGCCAGTCTATCTTGGCCAATTCACATCTCATACCTTCAAAGTTACCTTTGTTCAAGTTCAGAACCCTTGTTTCTGACTTAATTTTGTCACTCTCCATCCTAATGAAGAACTCAACCATATTATGGTCACTCTTGCCCAAGGGGCCACGCACAACAAGACTGCTAACTAACCCTTCCTCATTACTCAATACCCAGTCTAGGATAGCCTGCTCTCTCGTTGGTTCCTCCACATGTTGGTTGAGAAAACTATCCCGCATACATTCCAGCTGAATATGAATCCATATGAATGCTAAAGTCCTAGCCTATCCAAACTCTCCCTATAGTTAAGGCGAAGTACTGCCTTCCTCCCTGTAAATATTTACTGTACTCTTTCCAGCTTACTCTTATAGCACCCTGGCCAAAAATGAACACAGTACTCCCAAATTTACCGTTACCTCTGACTTGTACAACTGGAACACAACTTCCCAATTTCTATACTCTGTGCCTGACTGATGAAGGCCAGTTTCCCAAAAGCTTTCTTTAGCACCTTGTCCACCTGTGATACCAATTTCAGGAATTAAGTACTTGCACCCTTAGGTTCCTTTGTTCTGCACACGGACCGTTCACTGTGAAAGTCCGACCCAGTCGTGTACCATTGTAGCAATCCATGAAACATGCATGTTCAGAATAGTGTCTCTTTGCTCTTCCGCTTCTCTGCAGCATGTACTGTTTTCCTTCTTTCAGCAATGCAGCAGCCCCTCATCTCCCACCGCCAGCTCATCTCCCGCCGGCTCCTTCGGCGCCACCTTGAATTGGGATGAACGCCAGGGTCAGTGGCTGCGCAGGCGACGTCTTGATGGAGCCATTAACCGAGTGCCCATGGGCTTCTACGAAAAAGTCTGGAAACTTCTACAGAAGGTGAGTTCTGGTGGTGAAGGTAAATGTGGAAGCAAGGTCGCACAGAGAGAAAACTCTTTCACATCCACAAGGTGCCTAAATATTTCATTGGCTGTCATGTGGGGAAATGTAGAAGATAATTTGCACGTCATAAATTCCCACAGAGAGCAAAAATACTGATTTCATGCATATGTACTTGAGTTTTGACTTGTTTATATTGGTGTGTAGTATTGTGTAATTTGATTGGACAGCATACAAAACAAAAGTTTTCACTGTACTTCGCTACAGGTGACAATAATAAACCTAAACCTATGGGGGATGTAAAGAGCCTTCAAGGAGATCTGGACAAGCTCAGTGAGAGGGGGAGAACATGGAGGGTGGAAACAATGTGAGGTTATTCACTGGTGAATGTAACAGACAAGCAGAGTGCTCATTCAATGGTGAGAGATGGGTAGTGTTGATGTTCAAGGAGACCGGTATGTTGCACACAAGTTACTAAAGGCCAACCTGTGGGAGCAGCAAGCCAGTGAAGGATAGTATTATGTAATGAGAGAGGATACAGGAGAATGCAGATGCTGGAGAATCTGGAGCAACAAAATACCTGCTGGAGGAACTCGGCTGTTCGAGCAGCATCTATGGTGAGAAATGGACAGCTGATATTTTAGGTCATGATCCTTCATCTGGATTGGAATGGTAGAGGGGATTTAGCTGTACAAAGAGGCAGAGGCATGTTCATAAGTGATAGGAGCAGAATTAGGCCATTCGGCCCATCAAATCTACTCCCCCATTCAATCAAGGTTGATCTATGCCTCCCTCCTAACCCCCATTCTCCAGTCTTCTCCCCAATACTCCTGACACCCATACTCATCAAGAACCTGTCAGTCTCTGATTTAAAAATTCCAAAACTTGGCACGTGCAGGAGGATGGTATTAAGGTAGACCAGCCACGACCTGGACAACTGGTGGAGCAGGCCCCAGAGGCCCAACGCTGACTCGTGTTCCTTTTATTCATTACCAGTTGGTTGAACGTGAACATTGGCAGATGGCATTCTTTTGTTTCTATTGTTGTATTCTCATTTGTATCTCACTGGCCAACTCTGGTATTTTACATTGTTATATTGTTAAGGATGTAATGTTCTGCTGGATGTCATGTTGTTGAGTATATAGAAGAAGAGCTGTTGGCTCTCCGTTTGCTCCAGCTTCCAGCATCTGAAGTCACTTATTGGTGAGATGTTGTGTTTTGCCGGATACCATATTGGTGCAGGTACTGATGTTGCCATGACATGCCCAGCTGGATCTACACAGCCAACTCAGATCATTTATTCACGGTTCCTGAGAAGCTGGCTTTGTTTTCAGAGTAAATAATGTTAAGTGGAAAATTAAGATTGGTAGTGGTAAATTGGTCTGGAATCAAAAGCACCTCTTGAAAAGAAGAGCAGCAGTAGACCACATCTGGGATAATGTTTACAAAGGGTAGGCAGAGACTCGGTGGGTGAGACAATCACCTGTGTCATGTACACACACTGCTACACCTTTACAGATGGCAACTTCAGAAACGCCTCCTCACATTATCGCCTTTGAAAATTTAGCATAAATATTGAAATGTGCAAAGACAAAAGATATGATTTTAATCCTTGACTTACTTATGAATTTAGTGCCATGGACTTTCCATTGATGGCTTTGTACTTCCTTCTTCAACCACAAGAGAGGTAAGACACACTATTTTAACGTCACTGATGTGGATTGCACAGGTATTGTGTATGGGTCATTTCTGCATCAGTAATACTCCTACCTGTCAGTTCACACATTGGCACTCCTGTAATTTAATTTAAAACCTGCACAAAGTGCAAGGGTGTTCCAGTAATGAACACTTTCACAACGTAAATCTTTTTCTGCTTTGCAACAGCACTGGTAACAGAAGTTGTGTAAATTATATGTGTGATAAATTAGGACCAGCTTTCTAAGTAATCTCAAGTGCACGTGTCTATAGATTGGATATCAAGTGATTGGTTGTCAATTTCCATGGCCTTCCCAGTGAAATTAATATCCCGTGTTCTAAAGAGTCTGATTACTGCAGGGAAGTTACATTAAATCAAAGACAGTTTATTTTCTGCTTGTCTATTTCTAAAGTAACTTTTAAGACTACCTGACGTTGGTGTGGCTGTAAAATTAAGTATTGTTTCACTTTTGGTCAACTTGCTATTGGAAGTATGCTATTCAGATTGAAAGAGTGCAAAGGATTTATGAGGATGTTGCCAGCTCTCGAGGGCTTGAGCTACAGGGAGAGGCTGGGCAGGCGAGGACTATTCCTTCGATCAAAGGAGACTGAGGGGTGATCTTTATAGAGGTGTACAAAATCATGAGGGGAATAGATAGGATAAAGGCACAGTGTCCTTTACCCAGATTAGGGGAATCGAGAACCAGAGGACATAGTTTAAGGTCAGAGTGGAAAGGTTAAAAAGAAACTTGAGGGCAACTTTTTCACACAGAGGGTGGTGGATAAATGGAATGAACTGCCAGAGGCAGGTAGGATGGCAACGTTTAAAAGTGGGTTGACGGGTACATGGATAGGAAAGGTTTAGAGGGATATGGGCCAAAGATGGAAAAATTGGATGAGCTTAGATGGGGCACCTTGGTCAGTATGGACAAGTTGGGTCGAAGGCCTCTATGCAGAGCGTCTGACCATAAATCTAACTATTTGTCCCCTCTTTCATATATATGGTGGCCTACAAATTAGGCCTACCTGGTTACTGTGGTGTGTAATACAGACAAAGCAATTTACCTGCCAGTGTTCAATGCCTACTAGTTATCACAGCTAGGATCTCAGACTGTGTAGGAAGGTTCTGCAGATGCTGGTTTAAACCGAAGATGGACACAAAATGCTGGAGTAATTCAACGGGATAGGCAGCATCTCTGCAGAGAAGGAATGGGTAATGTTTCGGGTCAAGACCTATCTCCAGACTAAGCCCTCAGTCTGAAGAAGAATCTCGACCCGAAATGTCACCCATTCCTTCTCTCCGGAGATGCTGCCTGTCCCGCTGAGTTACTCTAGCATTCTGTGTAGAACCTTGTTCCTGATCCATGTCCCAAAGATGAATAATGGCACAGCCAGGATCTGTCAGAACAGCACAAAATATGGTCTGTATGGCATGGTGCGATTTATTGAGAACTTTAAGAATGTTCATTTTTTATGGTAGAACTAATCAACATTCTTTAGCTTTGTTCACTTAGCAAATCTAAGGAAAGTGTAAACTTTCTCTTTGAAAATTACCATGTCTTTAAGGAAAGAAAGTTGTTTGAAGATTAGAGGAAGCATTTATTTAATGTCCGATCATTAGCTGTGGTGGGATGTAACACTTTATTTGGATTCATTTTAAGATGACTCCCCAAGAGATCAAGTTTGCCGTCCATGTGGAGTCTGTTCTGAACCGTGTTCCGCAACCTGAGTACAGGCAGCTTCTGGTGGAGACCATCCTGGTTCTAACCATGCTGGCAGAGCTGGATGTCCACACTGTTGGTGGAGTCATCTGCGTGGACCACATCGTACACATGGCCAATGAGTTCTTTTTGCAGGATCAGGTAACTGGTGGCAGTTGATTTCAAATAAAATGCATATATAAACATCGTTTTCGCATAAAGATTACAAACCTTCTATCCCAGAGTGAGAGTTTTGATGGTGAATTAATTTGAAAGTCAGCAGTATCCCATAGTTGTATAATTGAAATCATTTCCATAAAAGCCTGCAATTTAAAGCTATTTTGGAGGTCATTGTCCTGTGAGCTTTGTAACTGATTCTCAAAACCTCAGCTGCTTCAATCTATTACCATGATCCCGTGCTAAACTTTGTTAGCTTTTCAACAACTTTTCTTGTGCTTTCATGAAATGTGAAGTCTGATACTGGATTGTGTGGACCATGGACCATTTCAATGGTGTGGCATTCCAGAATAGTCACACCATCTCCCCAGTCAAAAACAGGGAAGTGTCTCTGGAGGGTGGTGAATCAGTGGAACTCTTCACCACAGAAGGCTTTGCAGGCCAAGTCAATGGATATTTTTAAGGCAGAGATAGATAGATTCTTGAATAGTACGAGTGTCAGGGGTTATAGGGAGAAAGCAGGAGAATGGGGTTTGGAGGGAGAAATAGATCAACCATGATCGAATGGCGGGGCAGAGTAGACTTGATGGGCTGAATGGCCTAATTCTGCTATTACATGACCTTATGAGCAACTTTACATCAGCTTAGACTTCAGAAAATACATTGCAGCAGCCTCAGAAAATTGCTTCCTGCAGTTCACCATTCTACCATCTTGTAATAACTAACCACACACCACATGAAGTGCATGACATTCCAACAACAGCATTTTAATGTAATCTTAAAGTAAGTTTACAAAATCATTAGATAATTCTCCAATGACTGTTAATATTGCCTAATTGTACTGATCCTGTTGGTGAATATCCCTGTAAAGCCGCCTCAGTGAGAGAAAACTATTTATTTCACAATAAGTTTTGATGCAATTAATGTTTGATTTAGGTGAGTAGGAAGAGGAACAAAATGAACAAAGTAAATGAACAAGTGGGTGGTTTTGCAGATAGTGAAGATGGTTGAGAAAGATTGCAGCAGGATCTGGATCGATTGGCCAGGTAGGCTGAGGAATGGGTGATGGAATTTAATACAGCAAAATGTGAGGTGTTGCATTTTGGGACATCTAACAAGGGCAGGACCTATACAATAAATGGTAGGCCTCTGGGGAATGGTGTAGAGCAGAGGAATCTAGGAGTGCAGGTGCATGGTTCTTTGAAGGTCGAGTTGTAGGTACATAAGGTGGTCAAAAAGGCTTTAGGCACATTGGTCTTCATCAGTCAGAGTATTGAGCATAGAAGTTCAGATCTGGGCAGCATGTTATGGAAAAAGGTTGTGAAGCTTGAATGGGTTCAGAGTACATTTACGAGGATCTTGCCGGGACTAGAGGGTGTGAGCTATAGAGAGAGGTTGAGTAGGCTGGGTCTCTGTTCCTTGGAGCGCAAGAGGATGAGGGGTGATCTTATAGAGGTGTACAAAATCATGAGAGGAATAGATCGGGTAGATGCACAGAGTTTGTTGCCCAGAGTAGGGGAATCGAGGACCAGAAGGGGAAAAGATGTAATAGGAATCTGAGGCTGGGACTATCCCAATGTTTAAGAAACAGTTTTACAGATACATGGATAGGACAGGTTTGGAAGGATCTTGACCAAGCATAGGCAGGTGGGACGAGTGTAGCTGAGACATGTTGACCGTTGGGCAAGTTGGGCCGAAGGGCCTGTTTCCACACTGTATCACTCCATGACTCTAACTGATATAATACTTTAAAATACATTTATTTGGATGTTGAATAGATACGATTATACAGTGCCTCCCTAATGTTTGGGACAAAGTCCTGTCATTTATTTAATTGCCTCTGTACTCCACAATTTGAGATTTGTAATTTAAAAAAATCACATGTGGTTAAAGTGCACATGGTCAGATTTTATTAAAGGGTCTTTTTGTACATTTTGGTTTCACCATGTAGAAATTACAGCTGTGTTTATACATAGTCCCCCAATTTCAGGGCAGCATAATGTTTGGGACACATGGCTTCACGGGCATTTGTAATTGCTCAGGTGTGTTTCATTGCCTCCTTAATGCAGGTATAAGAGAGCTCTCAGCACCTAGTCTTTCCTCCAATCTTTCCATCACCTTTGGAAACTTTTATTGCTGTTTATCAACATGAGGACCAAAGTTGTGCCAATGAAAGTTAAGTAAACCATTATGAGACTGAGAAACAAGAATAAAACTGTTAGAGACATCAGCCAAACCTTAGACTTACGAAAATCAACTCTTTGAAACATCATTAAGAAGAAAGAGAACACTGGCGAGCTTACTAATCGCAAAGGGGGTGACAGGCCAAGGAAGACCTCCACAGCTGATGACAGAAGAATTCTCTCTATAATAAAGAAAATCCCCCACACACCTGTCCGACAGATCAGAAACACTCTTCAGCTGTCAGGTGTGGATTTGTCAATAACCACTGTCCACAGAAGACTTCATGAACAGAAAGACAGAAAAAACACTGGTTAGCTGAAAAAATGGGATAGCCGGGTTCCAGTTTGCCAAGAAGTACTTAAAAGAGCAACCTACAGTTCTGGAAAAAGGTCTTGTGGACAGATGAGACGATTCACATATCAGAGTGATGGCAAGAGCAAAGCATGGAGGAGAGAAGGAACTGCCCAAGATCCAAAGCATACCACCTCATCTGTGAAACACGGTGGTGGGGGTGTTATGGCCTGGGCATGTATGGCTGCTGCAGGTACTGGCTAACTTATATTCATTGATGATACAACTGCTGATGGTAGTAGCATAATGAATTCTGAAGCGTATAGACACATCCTATCTGCTCAAGTTCAAACAAATGCCTCAAAACTCATTGGCCGGCGGTTCATTCTACAGCAAGACAATGATCACAATCAAACTGCTAAAGCAACAAAGGAGTTTTTAAAAACTAAAACATTGTCAATTCTTGAGTGGCCGAGTCAATCGCCCGATCTGAACCCAACTAAGCATTTTTTTTGTATGCTGAAAAGAAAACTGAAGGGGACTAGCCCCCAAAACAAGCATAAGCTAAAGATGGATGCAATACAGCCCTGGCAAAGCATCAGCAGAGAAGACACCCACAACTGGTGATGTCCATGAATCACAGACTTCAAGCAGTCATTGCATGCAAAGGATATGCAACAAAATATTAAACATGATTACTTTCATTTACATGACATTGCTGTGTCCCAAACATTATGGTGCCCTGAAATGGGGGGATTACATATAAACACTGCTGTAATTTCTACATGGTGAAACCAAAATGTATAAAAATGGCCTTAATTAAAATCTGTCAATGTGCACATTAACATGTGATTATTTTCTATTACAAATCTCAAATTGTGGAGTACAAAGGCAAATTAATAAATGATGGGTGTTTGTCCCAAACATTATGGAGGGCACTGTATAGCCCATGAGTTGGAACTGTCTGTGGCTTTTTAGAACATCAGTTGCAATCCTTCTGTTTTCATTCCAGAAATCCCTTGGAGCAGGTGATTCCATTTTAGAGATGGACACAGCCACAAGAGTCTGCAATTTGTTCTATGACAGTGCTCCAAGTGGCAACTACGGAACCATGACCTACCTGACCAAAGCAGTTGCCTCCTATGTACAAGACTTCTTGCCAAATACTGGCTGCTTCGTCCAGTAGAGCAGTGGCCCATGAAGCTTCCTCATGATGTTATTTTATGCTTCATCACTGTGTTTTAACATATTTCTGATCAAATTATAACCAGATGCAATGACGCATGGGATATGGAATATGGTTTATTTAAGGCTGTTATTTATTTGACTCGGTTACAATAACTTCTTTGCATGTAGCTATTGACATGCAAAATTCCTCTCACCCACAACTGGCAGCTCCCAAGATTTATATTTAAAATTGACTTAGATCGAAATCAGCTCAAGCATGTCGTGAGAAAAATGATTACCAAATATGTTTGAATTATCTTCTGTGTACTGAACCTACACTCTATTGTGGTGCAGCAAGATTTATGAAGCTCTGATAATTTACAACTTAAAATTTAGAGGGACGTAGAATTTTGCTTTCTATTAACAAATCTGAATAATAATGTAGCTCAATTAGTTTCAGTGCTTAATGGTGATTTTTGGCGAGTGAATATTTACAAACTATATTACGCATGTTCAGGCAGATTGTGTTTGCAGTATAGAAATTATATACAATGGGTGCAGGAACAATAAAACATCAACAGTCACAACTTCCAGTGAAAGTTCCTAATCAGGAATCTTACTAGACCATGTTAAGATACAATTTTGTACTGCACAAGTGTGGGGATAGGAAAATTAGATTTTGTTGGTTTGAATGAGCTTCTTATCCGAGTGAAGCCAAGCTATGCATTAATGAACTTGTCTGAATTTGCCCCATGCAGTTTTAAAATGTGTTTCCCTATCAAATGAGATTTCTATATACTGTATTAAACTAACATCAGTGCATCATTGCACTAATATGATTAGGTCCCTTAGGGTCAGTAGTTTATACATAAGGCAGAAATTTGGTTTCAGGCACGTGAAATCTAGGTATGTATAAATACCAACCAACTGTGTCTCATTGTTTCCGATAAAATAAATGGTTCGTATGCACTGAAAAGCTGCTTACTGCTTATGCTGTTGGCTGTAATTTAGCCTGATCCTTGTTGGAACAATGTTTTTAATGGAAAATGTGCTTTTATTTTTAGTTTTATATTTATATTCATAGCAAGTAAACCTATACAAAATGTTACAATATTAATATGTTGCTGTAATCTTATTTCAAATGATTTGCTCATGGTTCAGTATGTTATTTGCAGTTGCAGAGATAAAAGTGGCCCATTGTCTAGGTAAACAGCACAATCAGTAGGACAGCTGACCATTAGCGATGAGTAAGATGCAAAAGCAACATCCCCCTTGGAGAATGTTACAGTGATTATTTACTCCATCTGTGAGAAGATGGAAAACTGAAAGAAGTGTTGAAGCATTTATTTAAAGACATTTTTTATGATAGCCAAAACACCTTATGACTGGAGTACTGGATCAGAGGTTGCATTATCTGTATTCAAGCTCAAGCTGTTAATGGCCATACCCGATGGAGACCATGTGCATTCCAAAATAAATGTGGTGCATGGCAAGCTGAACGTACCTATGTAGGTTAAGGGTCCACTGTCTGATTTCCTCCACTACACTAGTACAATGAGATATCTCCGTTGCTCTACGGACCTTCCCCAAATTAATTTGCTTCACCAACATCCGTGCTAGTGTTCTGAAATTTCCTCCTTCGACCTCTCCCCCTCCTTTAAAGCTCACAGTTCAGTTTTAATCACTATCCTAATGTCTTCATAATTGTATTTGACAATGCCTCTGCCAAGGCCCTATGATGTACTAAAGACACTGTGGAAGCAGGTTTAAAAAAAAAAACTGTGAAGGTAATGCTATAGAGGTGTCTGTTAAAAGGGAATGGACATTTCAAAGCAGAAAATAAAGTACTGGAGGAACTCAGCAGGTCAGACAGCATCCGAGGAAGGAAAGGACAGATGATGTTCCAGGCTGGGATCCTCCTTCAGATAGTCATCAGCCCAAACATTATCTCATTATGTGCTCTCTGATCTTGGGTATTCCAGCATTTTCCAGATGTCTTGCATCCACGTTATTTTGTTCCAAAATTAGAGTGAAAGCTCCCATTCTCCACAACAACTCAAAACTTATGAATTATTTTGTTTCTTGGAGGACTCTTGTTCCTGGGAGAAATCTACATGCAAATCACTGACCATGACATATAATAATGAGAAAGAAGCTGACAAGCCTTTGAGAGCGTGGTCACCATCTGTGGGACAGTGAGCTGATTACATGCTCCACACCTCAGTTAGCCACTAATCAGAACAACAGAACTCTGTTACGTAACCAAAATAACCATGCTCTAGTCTTGATCAACACCAAATGCTGGAATAATTCAGTGGGCCAGGCAGCATCTCTGGAGGAAAAGTACATGTGATGTTTCAGGAAACCAGCATCTGTAGTTCTTTGTTTCTACAAGCATGTACTAGATCTGCTTCACAGAGCAGAACCCAGAAATTAATATTGAAGTCACTGCTATACCTGCTGGCTTTAATGCAAAGACTGTCCCAGCTTTTCAAAGAAGCAGGTAAACTGAAGGAGACATTAGGATAGGTGTCTTAAGCGTAGGGAGTGATACAGAGGTTAAAGAGAAGAATCACAGAGACTCACCACAGCAAACTGGCTCTGTGTGAATGTCTGCAGGTTTTTAGTTCAGTTTATTAAAGGTAAATTGTCAGTTTTTGTAATGGCTAAGAACAATACCCCCACCAAACAAGAGAGAGGCGACTAACATTACAGCTGTATTTATTCCTTCCTAAGACGACCAATTTTGTTTTGCTACGTTGATGAAATAGATACCATGTCATACTTAGACACAAAGATGCTGGGATTTTTGGTGCAATAAACCAACCCACTGGAGTAATTCAGCAGGTCAGGCAGCATCTAGAATGGAGAATGTGGACAGATGGCATTTCAGGTCAGAACCCTTCAGAGTGGAACTTTGTGTTTTTTGACCATGTAATATTTGTTGCTGTTATCTTTATGACATTAGGATGGCATTAAAGTTGGAGTGTTTACAATTCCTCTAATTTATCTACAAGGCTCCACCCTCATGTAGCCCCAATACTTTATGTGGAAATTGGTTTCAGTTGTTTGAAGCTTGTATTCTGGAAGTTTATTCTGCTGTGAGCAATAACTTGGTCCCTGAGTGAAGCGATTGTCTTTCCAGTTTGTGAAAATAATGCAAAAGTAGAGAAAACAAGCCATGTTGAAAATGGTGCAACACTGAGTACATTGATCAGAGCTGTAGACAGGGTCTTGTTGCCTAAGCTGTGCAGTGTGGCGTTTTGTTCTTGAGTGAGAGAGCATAGGCTCTGCATCTAACACCAATGTCAGGAACCAGCCAACTAATGAATGCAGAACAGTTTCTACTATTCCACTTACAAAGCATCTTGCAGGCTTCCACTCAAAGTCCAAGGAGCTATTTTCAGAAATGATTGATTTTCTGATATGTTTGTTAACTTAAATGAATAAAATATTATGCATCAACCAAAATCTAGTTTATGAACATTAGTAATAAACTCATGTATTTACCAGCAAATTTAATGCACTGAAGAAAAACATTAACGTAAACATTACAAAGTAAATATATTTGGAGATGATAAACTGCGACAAGTAAAATAAAGATGAGATTAATGTGTATGCTAATGATTTATACCTCTTTGCCTGATATACTTTTTAAACAATTCCTATTCCTAACTCGTTATTTTCAGTTGAGAGGCCGCAACTGTTATCTGGTGAAGGTACAGTACAGACTAGGTTTTAAATAATTCTAACCAACAGGATATTTTTGCATTTTGTTGCTTATGTCCTTAAGCTTGTAATAAAAATGAAATAACATGCATCATTCATTTCTCTCGTATTTACTTTGTATTTTCTTAATATTTGGCTTGGTTATTTAGAACTGATTTTCACTTTAAAAAATGACCTAGCTACAGTGATTAATATCTTTTGCGAATGAGATTTTGCAACCAAAGAAAATGCATTTATTTAACTTGGTGAAAAGTGAGAATATATTTTTATGCTCTTTAAAGTTTCACATTTTTCCAGAGGTGGTATTGGATGGAGAAGCTCTCAGCCATTACTGGGTAGCCATTGTGTAGAAATTGGAGATTTACAATCTACATAATGACACAGATGAAAAGACATTATCTAACGTATTCAAATTTGATACATATGATGAGCGTTTGATGGCACTGGGCCAGTACTCGCTGGAGTTTAGCAGAATGAGGGTGAACCTCATTGAAATGTACCAAACAGTGATGGACTTGGATAGAGTGAATGTGGAGAGGATGTTTCTATTAGTGGGGGAGTCTAGGACAAGAGGACATGGCCTCACAATTAAAGGACGTTCTTTTAGGAAGACGTTGAGGAGGAATTTCTTTAGTCAGAGGGTGATAATTCTGTGGAATTCTATGCCACAAACGGCTGTGGAGGTCGTCAATTATATATTTAAGGCAGAGATAGATAGATTCTTGATTAGTACAGGTGTCAGAGGTTATGGGGAGAAGGCAGGAGAATGGGGTTAGGAGCGAGAGATAGATCTGCCATGATTGAATGGCAGAGTAGACGATGGCTGAATAGCATAATTCTGCTCCTATCACTTATGACCTTATGATACCAAAATTGGCGGGAATTTTGAGCAGTTGCAGATGGCATATAATTTAGGAAAATGCGAGGCGTTAGATAATTAAAATATTGGTATGTAGAAGGCCTGGAGGTGTTGGTTCATTGAACATCATTGGGAAGTGGGATCAGTGGGAGTGTGCCAGTAGGAGAGATTGGCAAAGAGAGGTTGAACTCTGGGAGTTTAGATGAGTGAGATGATGTCACAGAAACAATATTCAATCCATACGGAAGCTGACAGGTTGGGGAGAGGGAAGGTAGCCCTTTAATTGGAGTCTGGAGCTTGGAAGCCATGAAATGTCTTTGGCAATAGGATTATGTAGAATCCCAAGGCACGTTATACATATATTATGAGTATGAGGCAGCTAGGGGCAGGGTCGATCCACTCATGGACAAAGGAGGGTTTTAATTTGTGGAGGCCGAGAGAGGGGGGGGGGGGGGGGGGGGGTAAGGTCTCTAGTGAATATTTTGCCTCAGTATTCACTAAGTAGAAGGGCATAATACAAAGAAGCAGAATTAGGCCTTTCAGCCCATCGTCTACTCTGTCATTCAATCATGGCTGATCTATCTCCCCCTCCCCCCCTCTCAACCCCATGTCCCTTCTTTTTCCCAGTAACCTTTGACACCCTTACTAATCAAGAATCTATCGATCTCTGCTTTAAAAATACCCAATGACGGCTTCCAGAACCATCTGTGGAAATGAATTCCACAGATTCACCACCCTCTGGCTAAAGAAATCCCTTCTCATCTCCATTCTGAGGGTACGTCCTTTTCCTCTTAAGTTGCACCCTCTGGTTCTAGATGTCCACTCTATCTAGACCTTTCATTATACAGTGGGCTTTAATGAGATCCCCCACCACCACCCAGTGAGTCCAGGTCCAGAGTACTATGAGGAGAATGAGAACTCCTCATATGTTAAACCAACCATCTCCAAAGCCAGCATATCCTCAGATATGGGGCCCAAAACTGTTAACAATATTTCAAATATGGCATCTTCAGCACCTGATAATGTGTTAGCATTATCCTTGCTTTTATATTCTTGTCCCCTTGAACTGAATGTTAGCATTGCATTTGCCTTCCTTACTGCCAACTCAACCTACAAATTAACCTTTTTGAAATCCTGCAACAGCACTCCCCCTCCTCCACCCAAGTCCCTTTGTACCTCCAATTTCTAAATCCTCTCTCCATTTAGAAAGTATTCTATGCCTTTATTCCTTCTAACAAAGTGCATGCCCATACGCTTTGTTACACTATTCCATCAGCCAGTCGTATGCCCACTCTCCCAACCTGTCGAAGACCTTCTGCAGCCTCCCAGTTTCCGCAACATTACCTGTCCCTCTTACTTATTTTCGTGAAATTCACAAACTTGGCCACAAAACCTTATCTAGATCATTAAAGTATAACATGACAAGCAGCGGACCCAACACTGATCCCTGCGGAAATCCACTAATCACCAGCAGCCACCCCAGAAAAGTCCCCCTTTATTCCAACTCTTTGCCTCTGCCATAAAGCCAATCTTCTATCCATGCTAGAACCTTGCCTCTAATACCAAGGGCTCCAATCTTGTGTAGCAGCCTGACTTGTGGCACCTTATCAAAGGCTCACTGAAAATCCTAGTAAACAACAACCACTGACTCTCGGTCTACCCTGGTTACCTCCTCAAATTCTCCAACAGATTTGTCAGGCAAGATCTTCCCTTAACAAAACCATGCTGACTATGGCCTATTTTATCAAGTGCTTTCAAGTACCCTGAAACCTCATCCTTATGCACTATGAAATATTACTAATAGCAGAAGTCAGACTAACAGACATAATTTTCTGTCCTTTCGCCTTGGTTTCTTCTTAAATAGTGGAGTTAAATTAGCAAATGTTCAGCCCTCCATACCATTCCTAACAATAAATGCCTCCACAATCTCAACAGCTGTCTCTTTCAGAACCCGGGGGTGTAGCCCATCTGACCACATGCCTTCTTGACTCTTACACTGAATGCCTTGACCAATAAAGGCAAGTACACCATATGCCTTCCTTACTTGTGTTGCCAGTTTCTGGGAGTTATGAACATGGACCCCAAGATCCCCCTTCACTTCAGAGCTGTTAAAGGTCTTGCCTTTAATTGTATATTTTAACCTTGTGTTTGACCTCCCAAAGTGCAAAACCTCAAGCTTGCTCAGATTAAACACCATCGGCCATCTCTCAGCCCATTTCTGTAGCTAATCCATATACGGCTGTATACTTTGACAGCTGTCCTCACAGTCCACTAATCAAGCAACCTTGGTCTCATCTGCAATTTTTTTTTTAACCATTTTCTTTTTTTTTAACCGTACTAAAATCTACGTAGACAACATCCACTGCCCTACCCCTATCAATGACATTCGTCACCTCCTCAAAAACATAACCATATAACCATATAACAATTACAGCACGGCCTTTGCGATGTGTGTGTGTGTGCGCGGTCGGTCGATCCAGCTCGGGGTTTCATCGCTGACGTTCGATCTAGCTCGAGGTTTTTCAGGCGAGTGCCCTTGAGCTTGAAGGTTGAAGACAGTCTTCTGAACTCGTGGATTAGGTCGCCGCAGTGGGACAGCCCTTTTACTAATCAAGAACCTGTCTCTGCTTTAAAAATACCTAAAGATGTGGCCACTACAGCTGTCTGTGGCAATGAATTCCACAGATTCGCTGTCCTCTGACTAAAGAAGTAGCTTCACATCTTTTTAAAGGTACGTTCTTTTATTCTGAGGCTGTGCCCGCTCGTCCACGATTCTCCCACTAGTGGAAGCATCCTCTCCACATACAATTTATCCAGGCCTTTAATTATTCAGTAAGTTTCAATGTGATCTCCTTGCTCTATATACCTCAAAGATGCTGCCTGACTTGATCGTCTTAAACCCTGCACATGCTTCCTTCTATCTTTAGACCAAAATTACAACCTCAGGACCCTTCTTATGAAGGAGTGGTCAAGATGTTCGGTATGAAAGATGGCAAGTCATGTTGCAGCGGTAAAAACTTTAGTTAGGTGGCACTTCCAGTATTGTGTACAGTTCTGGTTGTCGCACGGTAGAAAAGGGAGCAGAAGAGTTCACTAGAGTAAATTAGCTGCAAAGAGAGATTGGACAAACTTGAATTGTTTTCTCTGGAGCGTTAGAAGATGAGGGGTGACCCAGTAGAAAATTATGAGAGAGTAGGCAGTCAGAATCCTTTTCCCAAGGTAGAATTGTCAAATTCTAGAGTGCTTAAATTTAAGGTGAGAAGGGGAAAGTTTAAAGGAGGCGTACAAGGCATGTTATTGTTTTGGTGATTGCCTAGAAGCACTGCTGGAGAAGTGGAAGCAGATGCAATAGCAACATTTAAGCAGCATATTGATAGACACATGAACAGGCAGGGAAGAGAAACGTGGCACCACGGTCAGTACAAATATGGTGGGTTAAAGGGCCTGTTACTGTACTATACTGTTCTATGTTCTCATATACTAATATATATCAAATACACACCATTACACAAGGCAACCTTTGGAAATGAGTCAATAATAGTTGACTGGAAGCATGCGAATACAGTGTCAAGTTTAAAACTGGAGAGGGTTTACATGTGCAATGGAGAAGGTTGAAGGCTGTGGAGAATGATTTAAATATTCTTTCAAAAGCCAGAATAGCCATGATGGACCAAATCACCACCTCATATCTGGGATTATGTAGCAGTTTCAGTAACATTGCAATTCTGACACAGTGAATATTAATAAAGAGTGATGGGCAATTGAGAGTGGTTTCAGGTTCATGGATAGACTTTTGATAGACTCAGTGTACAAATGGTTATCTAGGGCTGTTTCTGAACCCCAGTCAGGTGACAGTTCTTTCCGTTGTAAGGGCTGAGGATATAACCTTCTCGACATACACATTGATATCTCCCGCTGACATTGATGCAGAGCTGGGTGCAGCCACCATTTTTATAGTTGCATTCATTGATGTCTACAACACAAACACACATAGCTCATGTTAAAATACTCAACTTCAGTAGGTAATTATTTTCTCAAAATGTCTTCATCGTCCAGAAAAATCCATGGCTAAAAGTTACTATGTGATTGTGCATTTCATATGTTAAACAATATATTTTCTGGCAGCCCCAGAATCTTCCATTGACTTCCAATATTCAAGGCTGCTCCTACCTCATACACCTCAAACAAGTCCTACCTATGCTGCCACATTTACCTATCTATGGACTTGTACACCAAGTTCCTCTACTCCTCAATACTCCTTAGAATCTTTATCATTGTCTTCCCAAACTGCATCATCTTGGACTTATCTGGATTAAAACCAATCTGTCCTTCGCCTAAATGAATATCATTCTGTAACCCAAGACATTCCTTGTCACTATCAACCCCACTACCAAATTTCATGTCATTTGCAAACTTGCTAACCTTACCTCCCACATTCACATCCAAACTATTACTGCCTAATAAGTACAAAACTAACAGTTAAAGGCCCCAGTCAAGCCATGTTGCATACCATTGGTCACAGGCTTCCAATCACAAAGACACCATTTTACCACCACCCTCTGCCTCCCACCACCTAGCTAATAATAGATCCAATTTGACAACATGTCTTGGATCCCATGGGCTTCAACCTTTTGGATCAACTTTCCATTTGGGACCCTGGCAAAATACTTCCTGAAATCTATGTACACTACCTCATCAATCTATCATTGTATTTTATTACCTTGAAATAAAAATCAGTCTAGTTTAATTTAGTTTAGAGATACAGCATGGAAAGAGGCCTTTCGGCCCACTGAGTCCACATTAACTATTGATTACCTGCACACCAGTTATATTAGCCAGAAGGGATTTCCCAACTACTAGTCCATGCAGACAATCCCTGATCAATACCTGTCCTTTCAAGTGTAGATTTATCCTGTCCCTCCAAAATTCTTCCAATAATATTCCACCATCCCACCATCTGTACATCCATTTGAAAATCCCATCACTATTAGTCCCCAAGAATACAAGATCAAACCAATACAAGACAAGAGGAATTCCAGATGAGGCAGGACTAGCAGAATAGACTTCAGTTTTGGGTTTGGAAGAATCTACTGGAACTGTTTGGATGTGGTGGTGGGATTTATAACCAAGAATCCACATCTGCATCCAATGACAAGTAGGCTGATTGTACAATGTGACCATGCTCACCTTCACACCGATATCTGTCATCACTCAGTATGTAGCCACGGGGACAAACACAACGGAAAGAGCCCTGGATATTCAAGCACCTCCACTCGCACTGCATCTCTCTGCTATGCACCTCCTGGCACTCATCTATATCTGCAGGGACAGACACTTTGGTTGGAAATGGTTCATTGATATTGTCCCCTAAACTGAGGTATAGTGAAAAATACCTGCTGCACATTCAAAATGTCTGGAACAGTTTCCTCAAATTCCCAGTCCAAAGGGACATGGGTGGAAAATTGTAGGTGGTGAATTGGACATTGACTGGGCTGATCTGCCTCCAGCCCCAAGCACGATGCTGGAATTAACATACTGTTCATGCAAGAATATAAGCTGTGAGAAGTCAAGTACAGGGAAAGGAAGATGCACATGTCAACAGCATGGTGTGTCATGTACAGATTTATATAAGTGTGTTGCGTGGGTGGGGGGGTTGGTCTCTAACTAAATATCGGCTCATTGTAACTGAAAATGAATACTCATCGAGTAAACATCAGAGCATTCCATTCTTGGTCAGGATGTGACATTTACATCAGAAATAAGAGTTTTTACTCTTACAGGTTTGTCCCCCAGCCTGGCGCTGCCACAATCCCACTATGGCCGTGATCCCCACTCTGCACACTGGCGGTCAGTGGGGTTCAGGAAATGGGGGAACCCAGAGGAACAGGCCTCACCCATTAATTATGCTGGTTCATGAGCCGGTAAAACCCAGGACCTCTGCAGCAGTCTCATTCAAAATACACACTCACAATTATATTCATTATATTATTTTTATATAATATAATTATACATAATTATATATGATTACAATCATATTCACAAGTCATATATATATATATATGTATATATATGGTTTAAATAGACTGCAACATGGAAATAGGCTCCCCATGGTGTAATATGGGCATTGGACACGAGATGGCGCTTACTATTTCGATCTAATTTTCTAATTAGTTTAATTAATTATTGTGCAACATTTGGCACTGACGAGTTATTACTTCCTTCTCAATTGTATTTTATCTAAATCTGTGTAAAATTTCATGTAGTTCCGAGACATGGGTCACGAAAGATGATTTCTAGACACATTTTCGATGCTCGGCCCACAGCCTAAATCCAGTTCTTACCAACTCACTCAACATCCCCATAATCCCAGCCGGCCTTAAACCAATTGGACCAATTGCTCTCAATCGGGCCCTGTGCCTAAGGGGGCCCCGCGCTTGAGTAATCTACTCTGGTCTCGGGCAGATACGGGTGGAGGGGGCGCAGAGAGGGGTGGAGAGAGGGTGGAGGGGGAAGAAAGAGGTAGACGGGGAGGGGGAATGGAGAAGGGGGAGAGGGGGAGGTGGGTCGTTCCCTAAAGGTCCCGGCGCAGCGCTCCCTCCCCTCCAGTCGCCGTGCTTCATGCACACAGCCCCGGCTCCACCCCTCTCTCTCCCCTGAGAGACGCGGTGAACGATACAGGGAGGGCCGGGCCGGGGTTTGGAGCAACGTTTACAAACCTCGGCCTCAGCTCGCACCCGTCCGCCCGGACCCCAGCATCCGCTCCTGCCGCCGGCCCTCTCCCTCCCTTCTTCCCTCCCTTCTTCCCTCCCTCCCTTCTCTCCTTCCCTCCCTCCTTCCTCTCTCTTTTCCCTTCTATCCTTTCACCCTCCCTTCTTTCTCTCCTTCCCTTCCTCCCTTCTTTCTCTCCTTCCCTCCCTCCCTTCTTTTTCTAATTCCCTTCCTCCCTTCTCTCCCTCCCTCCCTCCTCTCCTTCCCTCCCACACACACACACACATCACGCAGACAACTAACACACACACAATCAACACACACACACTTAACTACGTTAGGATGGGGATGAAGTCCAAAATTTAATGCCTGGACTATTTTTTTGCCAATGGTTATTGCTTTTCCAGGATCTAGTTAAATTACTTTTTTTTTCATTTCACAGTCACTAAAACAAGTGGTATTGTAACTATGTACTTTTCAGAGGTGATCTACACATTTTGTTTGTTATTTGTAGACTTACTTGTATGCAATTTAATATTAAAATGTAGCTTAGTTTGGTCCATTAACTCGCAGGCACTTTTTAAGCGCACATTTTGATTACTTTCCATTCTACCATAGAGATATAAAGTCTATAATACGCTTTATTTATATTTCTACAATTCTACATATATTGGCTGGGAACCTGGGGCTCACCAAAATTGTTCCCAATGGGCCCCGCACCTCCTAAGGCCGGCCCTGCCCTAAATTACGCTTGCCATTTTCCCCTCAAATTTGTCTCTTCCATTCGCCAACTCCTGACAGTACAAACAGATTATTCCGGCCCATCATTGTGGCAAATGTGCTCTGTATGCAGTGCAATGCCCCGATGAGATCTAACTGATCGTATAATCCAATGTGTAATAGGGGAAAGAGCACAAAATAACACCATCCATCCTGTGGCTTGTGCCTCTGAGGCGTAAAAGCTGATCCAGGCAGATCCAGGAAATAGAGCACAGAACAAATTGCTGAGGCAATGCAGTATGCACCAGGATGGAGAGTGCAAAGGGTGCCGTGTAAGGAGGTGGGAAGGGAGGGGTAAGGGGCAAGAGCTGGCAAGCAATAGGTGGACCGAGGTGAGGAGGGGATGGTGGAAAAAGCAATGGACTAGGAGATGATATGTGAAGACAAAAAGCCACAGATTATGGAATTCAATAAGAAAGGAAGGTGATGAGTAGAACCAGATAAGGAAGGGGTGGTGAACAAGTACAACATTGGAGTTTTTTTGCTCCAGATTCCAGCAGACTGTGTCTCCGTAACATAGAAGTCTCTCAAGGAACTTAAAGGCTTGCAGCATTGCGGGAACACTCTACGCCCTTTCATTGGCACAACATTAGCTAGTAGATTTATTTTGCAGTAGTGCTACTTTTAAATGCAGTGGTATTTTGATTAAAAGAAAATTATTCAAAACAGTGCTAATAATAATTCCTAACCTGGTTTCCCACTCACCAAAAATGCAAGGAAAAATGAAGTTGTTCACCTGCTAACAAGCATGATCCCAATGGGCCGAAAAACCTTCTTCTATGTCATTACAAGTAAAATTACAGATAACAACCAAGGACTGAGAGAGGCTCAAGTCACAAGGAGTAACGGAAACCAAAACCATTCAACAGAGACACAACAACTGCAGATGCTGGAATCTTGAATAAAAACATACTGATAGAGGGATTCAGTGGGGAAAAAAGACTGTGAGCATTAACTTTATCTATGTCCCTCATGATCTTAATCCCCAATAAGGTCACCCCTTCACACCATAGAAAAAAAGATCCAGCAAATTCAACCTCTCCCTATAACTCAAACCAATAAGTGCAGGTAACATCCTGGTGAATCTCTTCTGCATCCTTTCCAACTTGAATGACATCCTTCCTATAGCTGGATGAGCAGAATTTTACAGAGTATTCCTAGTGTGGTCACACCACTGACTTGTACAGCTGCATCATTATGTCCCAACTTTGGTACCCAATGAAGGCAAGCATGCCAAATGTCTTAGTCACCTCACTGTTCACCCGAATTGCCACTTTCAGGAAACTGTGCACTTGTACTCCCAGATCTCTCTGCTCTGCAACACTCTCGGCAGCTCTACCATTTGTAATGCAAGTTCTGCCCCAATGTGACACACCAAACTGTAACATCTCACACTTTGTCAGCGTTAAATTCTGTTTGTTATTCCTTGACCCGCCTTCCTAAATGATCTAGAACCCGTTCCTCACTGTCTACTCTAACACAAATTTTGGTGTCATCTGCAAATTTACTACAGGGTTCGCTGGTCAACGTGGACATGGTGGGCCGAAGGGCTGTTTCCACGCTGTACCTCTGAACTAAACTTCACTTTTAGCTATATTCCTGCAAGGGCCTCCTGAATTTCCTCCCTTGCTTCCGCCAAAGTCCAAGGATGCAGTGGGTCAGGCCCTGGAAATGTATCCACTTTAAAACCACCCAAACCTCACAATTCATATGCCACAATTCTTTGCTTTCATGATCTTTTCAGTGAAAATAATGAGAAATATTCATTTAATATCTCACCCTTCCCTTGTGGTTCTACACAATTACAGCCATGCCAATCTTTAAGTGGACCAATTCTTTCCTACCTAAATATACTTGTAGAATCACTTAGGATTTTCCTTTGCCTTGCATGCCAGATCTATTTCATGTCCTCTTTTTGCCCTCCTGATTGCCTTCTCACATATATCCTTGCAGAGGGATTTGCTTGATCCTGACTGCCTCAATATAGCATATGTATCTGTGGAGGGAAATGGGCAGACCACGTTTTGGGTTGGGACCCTACTTCAGACCCTATGATAGATATTGGAGATGCAGCCAAGCTTCCAGGCAGGAACATATTCTTTTTGTTTTTGTCTCTGACTCTATGCCACTGGCACAGATGAATTGATCTTGAACCAATGTTAATCTATCAAAATGACCAATTAATTACCTGTACAACTCTGACCATCCTGAGATAGTTGGAAACCAGAATGACATGCACACATGTAATGCCCAAAGGTGTTGATACAGATCTGCTGACAGTGGCTTCGACCAACAATGCATTCATTAACATCTTTAAAAAACAGGAAATCAAGGTTAATGGGTGCCAAATATTACATTGGGTTTACACATATAATTTGATAAAATACCTCAAGCAATAGCAAAAATTAAGCGTGCATACTGCATGACCAAACCCTTTCACCTGGTGCCAGTGGTATCTTTGTTTTTCAGTTGACATAAATGATTATCTTTATTTGTTACCAGTTTATCCTGCTCTATGCCCACAGGATAATCAGCAGCAAATGCAAATCTTCACAAAGTCGTTGGAAGTTGAGGGGAATAAATAATAATTACTGATCGTGGAGGGCCAAAACTTTAAAGCAAATTGCATTTTGGTTTTATCCAACAATTGTCTTTGTCGTTTTTTTAGACTGTTGTCTGTCTGACACTGACATAGGAAAGGTAAGCCATAAAGGCTTTTGCAATTAATTATCCTCACTGGTCCTGATCAAGTCCATAGGCCCAGTCATAGCTTCTTAAGTTGAGTCCATACGCCTGGACCTTTGTGCATGGAGCATAGAAAGTCATGCAGCATGGAAAGAAACCCTGTCGCCCACCCTGAAGTCCACATCAACCGTTAAACACTTCTCACAAGTTATTCTCCTCACATTCTCAGGTTGCACCACTCACCTCCATCCTAGGGCCAATTTCCACTGGCCAGTTCACTACCTGAAAAGCCAGGTTGGAAATGACACTCTTGTGATGTGGGCTTTCCTGCGCTAGAGGCCACCAGTGGTGGGACCTGTGCTCCATGAAGCAATTTGGCATCAGGAGATTGACAGTGGAGGTTGTAGAGGAGGTCTCTGCTCCCAGTATTTAATAGTCTATGTTTGTTTGTTTTATTATTGCCACATGTATTGAGATACATTTAGTCCAAAGATGTAACATTGAAGTCTGATAAAGTCTGATTAAAGAAAGTTCAAAGGTCTCCAAAGAAGTAGCAGGGTCAGGACCGCACTTTAGCTAATGAGAGGACCATTCAGTTGCCTGATAACAGCTGGGAAGAAACTGTCCTTGAATCTGGAGGTGTATGTTTTCATACTTCTGCATCTCCTGTCTGATGGGAGAGGGGAGAAAAGGGAGTGACTGGGGTGAGGAGGGTTCTTAATTATGCTAGTAGCCTTGCCGAGGCAGCATGAAGTATAGATGGAGTTGATGGAAGGAAGGCTGGTTTGTGTGATGGTCTGGGCTACGTCCACAACTCTCTGCAATTTCTTGCGGTCTTCATGGAGCTGTCCCCAAACCAGGTTGCAAAACATCCTGATAAGAAGCTTTATCAACTCTCACCAGGTTGGTGAGAGTTGATGGTATTTGATGGTTGATGGTAATACGGTTGTTCAGTCCAAACCCAGGACTTAAATCCCAGCAAGCCATCTATGGAATTAAAGATAAAGTGGAATTTTAAAAGATTATCATCGTAGTGGTGATTGGGTAGTTATTTTTTTGAATGTTTTAAAATCCAGGGGGTTTACTTATGTCCTTCAGGGAGAAAAATCTGACCATCGTTACTCAGTCTGATCTCTGCCTGACTCCTGGCCTGGAATGGAAAAACATAGAAAAATAGGTGCAGGAGTAGGCCATTCGGCCCTGCAACACCATTCAATATGATCATGACTGATAATCTAAAATTAGTACCCTGTTCCTGTTTTTTCCCCATATCCCTTGATTCCTTTAGCCCTAAGAGCTAAATCGAACTCTCTCTTGAAAACATCAAGTGAATTGGCCTCGGGGGTTACACAAAATGCTGGAGAAACTCAGCGGGTGCAGCAGCATCTAAGGAGCGAAGGAGATAGGCGACGTTTCGGGTCGAGACCCTTCTTCAGACTGGTATTCTTCAAGTGAATTGGCCTCCACTGCCTCCTGTGGCAGAGAATTCCACAGATTCACAACTCTTTGGGTGAAAAGGTTTTTCCTCATCTCAGTCCTAAATGGCCTGGCCCTTATTGTTAAACTGTGACCCCTGGTTCTGGACTCCCCCAACATTGGAACATTTTTCCTGCATCTAGCCTGCCCAATCCTTTAAAAAATTTATATGTTTCTATAAGATATCCACTCATCCTTCTAAATTCCAGTGAATACAAGCCTAGTCGACCCATTCTTTCATCATATGTCGGTCCCGCCATACCGGGAATTAACCTGGTGAACCTAAGGTGCACTCCCTCAATAGCAATAATGTCCTTCCTCAGATTAGGAGACCAGAATTGCACACAATTATCATCGTAATGTCTGGCCTGGTGTGGTTGACTCTTCACTGTTCTCTGAAATCTCCCATCACATTAAACAAGACCAGAATTAAAGATTAACATCTGATTTTGAAAGGAGGCAGATAAGGACAAGGGCAGCTGGCACATAGGAACAGACTGCAAGCTCCCTCCAAATCACGTACCATCCTGACTTGCACATCGTGCCTGGAATCCTAGAACCTCCTTCCCATCTGAACATAGGGAGCCATTTCACCAGAAGAACAATGCAACTACGCCTGACAATAAGTAAAATTCTAGCAGTGCCCACATTCAAAGAATATATATTTTTAAATGTGTAAGGCCTTAGTTTTGTTAAAGTTGCTATAGTTATTTGCAATACGTTGTAAGGTTGTAAAGTACGTATCAGCAAAGAAGTAGTCTGCCTGGCTGTAATTCCACACACCAATCTAGCCCATTCCTGCCCTACCTAATCTTGTACTAAATCAGAAACAAAGACTGCACAAAACCATTCAGCCCGTCATACCTGCTCCATCATTCAATAGGACTTTTCCAACACTAACTCCACATACCTTGATTCACTTAAACACCCATCATCTCAACCACAGGGGTATTCAGTGGTTGAGATTATAGATTTTTGAGTGTCACCCTGACCTCTTCGAGGGAGAATAGTAAGATTAAATGAGAACTTACCAATTTGAAGTTTAATCTTGATTTTATGAGGAGTTGCGATGAGCGATTACGTGAAGAAGACCATCAGTCGGCTTGCGCGTCAATCTTCAAAGCAGCGGTGTGAAATCACAGATAAGAAAGGTTGACCTGTAGATAGTAAGATTTGGAGAACTAGAACTACCAGATGACCTGATAATATGAGGGTTGGCAGCGGTGGGCACGTAAACGCTCATCGTAACTCCTCATAAAATCAAGATCAAACTTCAAACTGATAAGTTCTCGTTTAATCTTACTATTTTACTTCGGAGTCATGTGAGTGACTACGTGAAGATTTCAAAGCTCTGTGATTTCATGCCGGTTCGAGTCCAGGCATCACACACTGAATGGATTGACCATGGAAAAGTGAGAAAAAATTAATGCATTCAGGCATAATGTACTTAGGTAACAATACTGATGCTTTAATATGAAAAACAAAATAATAGTGACCCCGCCCAACCTGGGGGGAAACTATCAAACAGAATCTAAAATGGTACGTGCAAACACCCCTGGTCAGGCAATAGGTTTATATAAAACCTGTGGAACATCCGTTCATTGGTCCATCCTGCAGCTGCTAGGATGTTGTTGAGGGGCACGTTCATAGCCCTCGCTGCCGACGTTGATGCCGCCCTGGTGGAGTGAGATTTGTAATTGTCAGTATTCACTCCTGCACCCGCCAGTACCTCCTTTAACCATCTGGAGATGGTTTGTGCTGATACCCTGTGGTGTGGTTTCTTGTGGCTGATTAGGACAGCTAACTCAGAGCCTCTGAGGCTCCTCGTGACTTTTATGTACTGGTGCAAGTGTGATACTACACATAATCGTAGATCTTCGGGGTATGCCAGGAACTCAAGCTTGGGCCCTGGTACCCCCGGTCTGCTCTATTTAATTAAGTTGTAGATGACGAAGGTTATGGTATTAACATTGATGGTCATGTTGTCCAGTCGTAGTGCAACGTCTGGACTTGTTGCGCCGTTACCAGCGCCATCAGCATGACCACCTTGAGGGTGAGCTTGGTTAAGGATAAGGAGTTGGCTGGTGCCCACTGGCGAAGCAGTGTTAGCACGCTTAATTAGGGGGTGTGTTCCTACGGGATGGTGCCCCGTTCCCAGCACTAAATATGAGGATAGTGCACTCCTGGCACTGTTGATGGCACTGTAGCCTAATTTATGGTCATAATATAGTTAATAGGAACTCCAGAACATCTGTGATGCACACTGTATCATATGATATATTGGAGACATGACAGTACATCTCCCACTTCTTGATGTGAGAGACGTACTGCCTTTGTGTACTGTCCCTCCAGGCCGCTGTTATGACATCCACTGTCCGGTCAGCCAGTCCGAGTCCCAGGTATGGTCTCCTCAGAATCTGCAAACCAATAAATTGATTCGGTCATGTAGTGGGTGGTTGCCCCCTGTTACTAGGCGTACCAGCAGATCCCTGCTTTTGGGGACAGCCACGAGAGGCTGCGTCATTATTCCCAGGACTAGTGGGAACCAGGATTGCGTAGGCCAGTCTGGCACTACCAAAATGCCTGTGGCATTGTCGTGCTTTATTTTTACCAAGCATGGGCTGATGAGGCAAATTGGAGGAAAGGAGTACAAGAACATTCCTCCCCAATGCAGTGTGAATGCATCTACTGCCACTGCCGCTGGGTCTGGCTCCCATGACACATATTTGAGTAACTGGTGATTCAATCTGGAGGCAAACAAGTCAATATCCGGCATGCCATATCGGGCGACAATGTCGGTAAACACGTCATGATTCAACATCCACTCTGTGTTATCATTGAATTTCGGTGATCTAGTGATCTAGTCCACCACCATATTGTATCTGCCTGGTAGGTAGATTGCCGTGACCCAAATGTTCCTTGCAATACACCAATGCCAAAGAAGGTTTGCCAATTTGTCACAAGATACAGACTTTATTCCACCCATGTGATTGACATACGCCACCGCTGTGGTGTTGTCAATCTGTAGTTGAACATGCACATGATGCATACTGCTGCAATAAGCCTTTAATCCATAGAGTGCTCCCAACAACTCTAAGTAGTTAATGCCATATTGCTGTAGAATTAAGGACTCCTGCACATTCCATCTACCCCCGCAGCTGGAGATGGTATCTGTTGCTCCCCAGCCCAGGCCACTTGCATCGATTTGTAAGATTACCGATGTTGTTTCAATTCTAACTTTCTTGGAGCAGTGATGTATGTTCGTTGCCCACCAGTGTAATTCAGCAATGGCCTCCGGTGGCAATTGCATAGGTCTTCCGAATTGGCCTGCGGGGGATTTGAGGCAAGGCAAGGCAAATTTATTTATATAGCACTATTCGTACTAGCAGCAATTCATAGTGCTTTACAGGGAAAAAAAACAAAAGAATAACATAGTAAAAAGACAGCAGAACAACCAAACAACACAGGACAACAAAATAACCAATAATCAAAAGTTACAAAACAAGCAATACGACAAATGCATGAATAGTAAAACAAAGTCACTAAAACAATCAATTCGGAGAGAGAGCAGCGGCAGCCAATCGTGCCAGCGTTCACTCTCGCCTCCAGAGCCATCTGCAGCACACCAATAAAGATAAAACACAACAGTAAAGAATTTAACATAAAACATTCCCCCACTGTGGGGGAAGGCACAAAGTCAAGTCCCCATCACCATGTCCACCCTAAGTGGTCGGGCCTATTGAGGCCTCCGCAGTCGCCGCTACGGAGGCCCGATGTTCCCGGCTGTTCTCACCAGGTGATGGTACTCCGGCGTCAGTGGACCCTCTCAGCGGCTTGGGGTGCCAGGAACAGTCGCCTCCTTACCGGAGACCGCGGCTTCCAAGCCAACAGGCCGTGCTGTACGGAGCTCCACACACTGGCGATCTCGGCGAGAGATCCCAGGCTCCACAAATGTAAAGTTCAGCGTCGCCGCCCGCTGCTGGCCGCTCCACAGACCCGCGGCTCCACGATGTTTTTATCTGCGGTCGCAGCATACCGGAGTTCCAGCACGGCGACCCAGGCAAGGCATCGCCCGCTCCGTGATAGTGCTCCAGCGCTGCGTCGCCTCCGAAGCCGAGGTTCTGGCCAGGTCCCCTCAGGAAAACGCGACCCTGCTGGTAGGCCGCGAGGACGGGTCGAAGTTGCTGCTCGAGGAAAGCCGCCTCTCCAACCAGGTAGGGACTTGAGAAAGCAGTTTCCCCCTTCCCCCCCACCACCCTCCACACACAAAAAGATTAGACCTCAACTAACACTTTTAACATACTAAAAATAAAGAAAAGAAGTGAAATAAAACGGACAGCTGCAGGTCTGGCAACTGTATAGGACAGCGCCCCCTCTGGCCCCCTTTGAGAGCCTGATCCTTTGCACGTTGTAAATTTTGATAGTGCAAAGGTCCAAAGCGTACAGCTGGAAAAGCTGCCACAAGCTTGCCAATTACACTTGCTGTTTGTCTGATTGTTGGCTGCTGTACAATTAGCTTATTGCAGGCTTCCATTAACTCTGATTGCTGCCACTTGGCAGTGTCATCGACATTCAAATTGAGTTAATTGTGAACCCCAGGTAATCAATTATCCTGATTGGAGTCAATTTTGACTTAACTGGATGGATTAGAAATCCCAATCTCTCAAACATGAGTTTGGTAGCTGAAACAGATGATTCAGCTGATTCCTTGGTGTCCCCAATTATTAGAAAGCCATCCAAATAAGCCATCACCATGTGATTCTGAGCTCGTAGTAGCCCCAGAACTGGTTTTAGTCATTTTGTAAATAGTCTGGGAGCTGAAGTCAGCCCATTAGGCAATGCTTTGAATTGCCACAGTTGCCCCATCCAGTTAAATTTCAAATTTCTCCTGTGCTCCCTGTGAATGGATACTGAGTAGTATGCATCTTTTAGATCTATGCATGCCATATAACATCCTTTGGAAACCAGTTGGATGGCTGCCAAAGTTATCCATTTTTAAATGTTTATACTGCACATTGGTATTGAGTTCCGTCAAGTCTAGGATGATACGACATCCTCCATCCCTTTTCCGCTTGGTGAATATGTTGGATACAAATTGGTGTGATTCAGGGTGCAATCTCTGAATCACCCCTTTTGTATGTAAAGCCTGAATTTCAGCTTGTACCTCGCATCTTTCCTGTTGTGAGAACACATATGTGTGGTTTGGTAAATTTTGTGTGGGTGGTGACGAATCAAGAAGGAACTCAATTTTGAAACCTTGTACACTGTGCAGTATGAACGGGTTTGCTGTGATCCAGTTCCAGCAAATCTCGCAATCTCCCCCCAACTTGTGAGTGAGTGATGTGTAAGGTGTTCCACAAGGAACTAGGTTCTCCTACCTTAGACGTTACTGCCGGTGTGGTCCTGGCTTCCGTCATCCAGCTCGCGGACCTGCTTCGGCAAGTCTGCCCCAAATAGGTAATTAGCCGGCTGGACGTTGCTGGCCTTGCACAGCACAGCAAATTTAGGATTGAATGCCGGCCGTATTGCGTTTTTACGCAGACAATTTATTTCAAAATGGGCGTTACAGAGAAGCTCCACAGCCCCCCATCTACGGACCTCGCAAAGGCCGTTATACCCGAGGCCAATAATTTTTAATTTTTTTGGAGTTTGACCGCCTGGGCTCTTACACCTGCTCCAATATGGCCCCACATGGCGTGGTTGATGGCCGGCACATTGAGGGGGGCACAGTTGGCAGGTGTATGATATCTGTTGGAGATCTCCTCCATAGCCAGGTCTTTGACCTGATGAGATGCCAGGTAATTTATTGTAGTGGCCAGCTCTTCGTCCAGGGGTGCTCCTCTTGGAGTTGGAATGGCAAATTTGGATGCCAGAAGAGGCACTTTGGCCCCATGCCCCCAGGAGTGTTCACCTGATGTGCCTCCCTGCTCTGAGTCAGGATAATACTGATTCTGTGTACTCCCCTATCCAGAGAAGGAGACACTTCGCAGCCCTGTGTACGGTGCTGCTGGCGCGGGATCCTGTGGAGACCCGGGCTGATATTGCTCCCTCCTCTGGAGCAGATTGGTCTGGAGCCACCTCTCCAATAGGTGCTCCATCTGGGAAAGTCGCCCGTAGACACTTCCCTGTGAAGGAGGGGATCCCTCCGGCCCGGACTCGTCTGAGTCTACGGGCCTGGCAAACTTGTGAGTGGCCTTGCGCCCTGGCGGGACTGCCACGGTGCTCTCCTGAAGCACCAAGTCTGCTGCCACTGGTTCCACCACCAGTGGCCTGGAAAGTGATTTGGACAGTCACCCGCTACCCACGGCTCCGCGGTCTTCCGTAGCCGGCTTCCCCGCAGACTGTCTCCTCACCTTCGACATGGTAGGGTTCTACTTGCTATAAAGACAATAAATAACGAACCCGCCAAAACGACCGCAGAGTAGTTTTTGAAAACACTTACCTGGGTTTTTAGAACTTACTGCTCACCGCTGGAAGGACGCGACGCGCCTGCCAGTCAGTCGTTGGCGCATGCTTCAGACGTAATGACGCGCAAGCGGACTGACGGCCTTCTTCACGTAGTCACTCACGTGACTCCGAAGTAAAATTCCAAAGGCTCATTAGTCTCCGTAGGGAGACATTTCTCTTCCAAATTGTCATTCTCTCACGAGGCAGTGACCCTATGTTAGACACCTCACATGGTAAAAACATCAGCCCCACATCCACTCTGTTCAATCACATGTGAATTTTGTATTGAACTCAAAAGATTACAGGCCCCAGTCTGCTTAATCTCTAATCCAACATACCTGCAACCCCAGCAGCCAGTCTGGGCAACCTTCTGTTCTTATTCTATCTCAGTTATATTCTTCCTCAGACTGGGAGAATTGACCGACGCCAAGGGTCTATATAACTGGAGCAAGATATCTTGGCTCTTAAATTTAAATCTTGCAATAAAGCACAATATATAGTTGCCTTCCTACTTGCTCAGTGCACCTGCATGTTAAATGTTAGTACTGCATACAAGAAGCATGGCCCCCTCTAAACACTCACACCTCGCAATCTCTCTCCATTTCAAAAACAGTTATACTTATTCACAACACTGGCACTCGATATTACTGATCTATATTATGTGTAAGCTTTGTATGAACTGTTTTAGAAATTAACCATTACTTATTTACTGTTGAAGTATTGTCCATCAAAGGCCACTCACAATTGATTGTTTACTTTGTACAGATTTAAGAGCCCAATTTCAGATAAAAACATAAAAATTACTAGCAGTAGCAGATGACTTGGTCCCTTGAGTTTGCCGGGCTGTTTTGTATGCTCATGATCAATCAGCCCAGACGTCATCTCCACCAGATCCCTGTAGCCCTCAATTCCCACATCGTTCGGAGTGCATCATGTCCTATTTTAAATACTTTCTAATAATCTAGTCTCCAGAGTTCTTCAAGGTACAGATGTCCAGAGATTTGCCACCCTCTACCAGAAGATTCAACTGAAACATTTCAAATATTTGTTAAAAAAACATCAATTAAACCACTCATTATACAATACTAGATCTTAAATAGGTTGCTCCCAGTCTGTTCCTTTACAAATCCAGTAACCCATGGCAGACATTCTCCGTGTATTCTTCCTCCACTGTCACTGCTCGCGTCCCTCAGTTCAGTTTATATGTAGACTATTATTGTCACATTTCTCTTGTTACACGCACCTCTGATCTCTGGATTGATGCTGTGCCCTGCAGTACCATTGGTATACTTTTATAACACTCCCAGTGTTTTCTGCTTCTTGCTGTCTCTTAAATTCATCTCTGCTTTTTCTTCTTCCAAACTAGGACTCTTCCTCTCATTTGTGGAATCACCTCTTGTATCGCTAATGCTGGAAAGCGGGATTAGTAGAGATGTTTGGTCTGTGCATGGTGGGCTGAAGGACCTTCTGTTCTGGGTTGACTGTTTTGACCTTATCCTTTTCTTTAATACCAGGGATCTGACGGCATTTTCACATCATTTCCATCCCAATAATTGCAGTTTACACCACTGAAATTCTGTTTGGATGCTTTAATTAAAGAAAAATAATACTCTGACCTTTCAAATTATCTGTTTGAATCAGCAGTTATTTGGGTAACAGCTGTACCTGTATGAACTGTCCATCTCCATCCTCTGAGGGTGGTGTGCACTGTTAAGATTCTCTCCTTTTGAACAGAACTGCCGCTCAGACACTTTACACTTTTTCATAACTTCCTTCAAAATCAAAGCACAGACGAACGATTGTTCCTGTGATTCCTTGGGAACACTGCAATTATCTTGAGCCAGGATTGTAGGGTTCTTTAAATACATACTGGTTTTAACCACAGCCCCTTTAATCTTTTGCACAATTTGTTAGAACTCGCTTTACAAAAAAGACTTTGGGAAATTTTCACCATTTTTCAAAGTTATAAACAGACCAATTGTCTACCAGCTAAAGATGCACTTCTCCTGGCCTCCGTCAATCACCAGGGATACCTTCAATTGTGTTGTACACCTTGATTTTCTCAAAATGCCTTTTACAAAAGATTTGTGCTTCAAAGGCTGAGCAGTTAAAAGTTTAATAATGTGAAACACGTACATCAAAAGCTACGCATTTTCCTTTTATACATTAGTTGGGGCTTGCATTTTTCAATTTTAACTGATAGAAACTCCCCCGAAAATCTATGTGATAGAACATCTGGTCTTTTCCCTTTCATCAATAACATTTGAGACAGCAACAAATATCACCGATGTAAAATGCTCAGTTTAATTTATTTGCTTAAAAAATACAAAACACATTCTTTCAAAAGGTACATTTGGATAACTGACCAAAGCAATTGTAAGAAGGGTCTCAACCCGAAATGTCACCTATTCCTTTTCTCCAGAGATTCTGTCTGATCTGCTGTTACTTCAACTTTTTGTGTCTATCTTTGGTTTAAACCAGCATCTGCTGTTCCTTCCTACACAAACCAATTTGTTTGTTGGATATTCTGGGCCGTCATGCAATAGTATTAGCCGGGGATAACCTTTCCGGTGATATGAATGAATGAATGAATACGTTTTTAAGAAGGAACTGCAGATGCTGGAAAATCGAAGGTAGAAAAAAATGAATACGTTTATTGGCCAAGTATTCACATACAAGGAATTCGTCTTGGTGCTCCGCCCACAAGTGACAACATGACATCCAGTGACAGTTAGGAATGACACATAAAACACTAAACATGAATAATAAGACATTATTGATTAAACATGTGAATACAATTTTTAAAAAAGAGCAGAAGGAGGCTACAGATTTTTGGTTATTGAGTAGAGCTACTACTCGTGGGAAAAAAGCTGTTTGTATGTCTGGCTGTGGCAGCTTTGACAGTCCGGATTCACCTTCCAGAGGGAAGCGATTCAAAGCGTTTGTGGCCAGGGTGAGAGGGGTCAGAGATGATCTTACCCGCTCGCTTCCTGGCCCTTACAGTGTACAGTTCGTCAATGGAGGGAAGGTTGCAGCCAATAACCTTCTCAGCTGATCGGATGATTTGCTGCAGCCTCCGGATGTCGTGCTTGGTGGCCTAGCCAAACCAGACCATGATGGAGAAGGTGAGGACAGACTCCACGAAGGCAGTATAGAATTGGACCATATTGCCTGTGGCAGATTGTGCTTCCTCAGCTGCCGCAGGAAGTTCATCCTCTGTTGTGCCTTTTTGACTGTGGAGTCGATGGTGGCCCCTCATTTAAGGCCCTTGGAGATGATGGTTCCCAGGAACTTAAAAGACTGAATATTATTACTGTTTTCACAAGGCAAGAACATGAGCAGGAGTAAGCCACCAGGCCCCTGCAGCTTGCCTTGCCATTCAATATGATCATGGCTGATCCACGCTGAACTCAACTCCTCTTGTGCCCATTCTCCAAAATCTCTCAATTCCCCAATCTTTCAAATATTTATCTATCTTCACCGCAAATATATCCGTTTGGTTGCAATGCATAGAAATAAAAAGTTGATGCAACACCTGTGATTTTTTAATAATAACTGAAAAGTCTGATTTTACATGCACTATTACGGCGCAGACTCGGTGGGCTAAATGGTCTGTTTCTACGCTGTATCTCTAAAGTCTAGTCTATTAATGGCCGACACATCTCCCCTCCCTTCAAACTGAATCAAAAACATCAAACTGAACACAAAAAAATCATGCCTCTTACTGCAAACTATTTGAATCACAGTGACCTTGAAAGTGCCCAGAGCTTGCCTTGAAGAGTAACTAATTTCAAATGGATGGTTTGCTGACCTACAGTATAGCCAGCAGATGGACTGGTTATAAATGTAATCTACTGTATGTACTTACCTGCACAGACAGGTCTCTCTCCACTCCATGAACCATTCTGCTGACAAAATCTGAACCGGTCTCCATGAACCAAGGCATAACCTGGAGTACAGGAATACTGTATGTAGTACTTGTGTTGCCATGGTGACAGTCTGACCAGGTTCCGAAAGTACAGCCTGCCGTGATCTGGTGCAACTGGTGAGGGACACACAATGGGCCTCGGTAAATCAACCTGCCCCACATCCGCCTCACCCACCACACTCATTTCACCCAGACTATTTTGCAGTATCAGCTCGGTTGGTTTAGCATCATGCTCATTTGACATAAGGTCAGTGAGATTGCTTGATTTATTAGTTGACAAACTCCCATTCAGTGTGACCTGCTCCCCCTGAGCTCGGACTGTAGCTCTGTGAGTTGAAGGGCTTGTGCTTTCTGGTGCAGTAGATCCACGTACATTTGATTTTGTTTGTCTTATATTGCTTTGAGCACCTCGTGTTGTTGTAGTCAACTGAGAATTTTTTGATCCATTAATTTTTCCAAAAGGATCCAGCAGTGACAACCTTTGCTCTGTGGTTGAACGATCTTTGTCTATCAGACCTTCTGGTCCATTGGTGCTGTTTGATTGATTTCCTTGGCCTGTATTTTCAGATTCATTCAGATCACTGAATGCATCTGAATGCATCTGATGTCTAATTGTTTGAGTGGGCAGCGTCTTAGCATGTTGTAGAATAGCAATGGTTGTTTTGGAGATGGAGCTTTGCCCATGGACAGGACCTGGCAGGTTTGAGTTTCCATGGTCGTTACCTGTTTTAGGTAACAGAATGTCAGTAACTGACCGCACAGGGAGAGAGGTCCCCTCCAGACCAACAGTTGGATGTTGCACCGTCATGTGGTCTGCTCCTCTGGAATATGTGTCTGAAGAAGAAGGGGCAGTTTTAATTTCACTCACTGAAGTAAAGGTATATTTATCAGTGACATCTTGAGAAGATTCTCCTCTCAATGATTTGGAATTTGATGGTGGTGAGACGATGTCTTCATCCAGGGAGACTGAAGGTTTTGAACCATTAGTCGTGACAGCTGGAGTGAACCAGCCAGGTGTTGCTGCCTGCTGTGAGTCAATATTCAATGATATCTTCTCCTTCTGAGGCTGCTTTCGACTTGCTGCTGAAGCATCCTCTTTATCGATGGAGCCATCTTCCTTGAGGACGCCACTCATTGTCCCTCTCAGCCACTCATATGGTTTGAGTGCGACAGGAGCTGGATAGGTAGTCCTTTCCACCATTGTGATGGAATATGATTGGCTGCTCGATGCATTTTGTTTGTCAAGGAGTGATGATTTTGAAGTCCACTGCCCAGGTACTGGGGATGAAGGGTATTTTCTGACAGAGCTGATATGGAAAAGATTTGATGATTGTTTTAGTGAAGGTGGAGGTGATTGGGGTAATAATTCTGAAGGCTGGTACAGAGATGAAGACGCAGATGAAGGTGTCTTTGATGATATTAATTTCATTCTGGAGTGAGGCTCCGGCTCCAGGAATTCAGTGGATTTTGTCTGTGGTGATGAGAGGGGAGTTAGTTGTGTAACCAACATGGAATGCAATGGCAAGGTAGATGACAGCCTTGGTCTTGTCGGTGATGGTAAGCCCAGATGTGCAGATATTGATGCCACAGCCTGAATGTTTACTTGGTTGTATTGGTCTTCTGATGATCCTTTGTTGAAGAAGGCATTACCAGGGGCAGCCTTTGCATTCCAAGAGCCTTTGATGTTTTTTCCAGGTTCAGCCTTGCCGATCACAGGTTGTTCTGTGGGGAGGAGCTGCCGGGCCAGGAATGTTTTTGGAATAGTGTCAGTGTGATGCTCTGACAGTGGGATATGTTCAACAAAGGAGCCCTTTTCAGCTGTATCTCCAGTATTACAACACTGAACTGTAAGAGGATTTCCTGAAAGCTTTTTCATCGACAACGGTGCGTTCAAGTTTGGCAATGAATTTGATTTTGTAATCTCAGTGTGTATCTCTTCAAACTTCATTGAACCCAACTCTGAAACAAAAGGAAATCAGTTAACATGGCAGAACTATGTTTATTGACAATGTTATTAATGTGTATTGGGGCATGGTGATAATTGGAAGTTTTAATCCTTCACATTGTAGTCCTAGAATAATTCCTCCAATTACCAATGTACCCAGTTTGGACGGAGATTGTTGGGAGAGTTCCAGTACTCTGATTAGAATCAACGTGCATGGTATAGTTGCAGCTCTGCCTACGGTACACCATTCAGAGGACAATGTCTAAAATCATACAGCATGGAAACAGGCCATTCAGCCCAACTTATCCCTGCGGACCAAGATGCCCCATCTTTGCTGGTCATAGTGTCATAGAGCATGGAAACAGGTCCTTCAAACTAACTCATCCATGTCAACCAATATGCCCCATCTATGCTAATCCCATGTGTCTATGCTTGGCCCATATTTCCTGAAACTTTTCCTGTCCATTTACCTGTCCAAGTGTCTTTTAAAAGTTCTTATTATACCTCAACTACTTCCTCTTGCAGCTCATTCCATATACCCACTGCCCTTCGAGTGAACAGATTTCCCCTCAGGTATCTATTAAATCTTTCCCCTCTCACCTTAAACCTGTGTCCTCTAGAAACATAGAAATTAGGTGCAGGAGTAGGCCATTCGGCCCTTCGAGCCAGCACTGCCATTCAATGTGATCATGGCTGATCATCCAACCCAGTATCCTGTACCTGCCTTCTCTCCATACCCCCTGATCCCTTTAGCCACAAGGGCCACATCTAACTCCCTTAAGAATTTTGTAAGTTTCTATAAGATCCCCCCTCAGTCTTCTAAATTCTAGCGAATACAAGCCAAGTCTATCCAGTCTTTCCACATATGAAAGTCCTGCCATCCCAGGAATCAGTCTGGTGAACCTTCTCTGTACCCCCTCTATGGCAAGAATGTCTTTTCTCAGATTTGGAGACCAAAACTGTATGCAATACTCCAGGTGTGGTCTCACCAAAACCCTGTACAACTGCAGTAGAACCTCCCTGCTCCTATACTCAAATCCTTTTGCTATGAATGCTAACATACCATTTGCTTTCTTCACTGCCTGCTGCAACAGGAGGGTAATAGTCTACCCTCCTGTTTTTGCCGCCAAAGTGGATAACCTCACATTTATTCACATTATACTGCATCTGCCATGCATTTGCCCACTCACCCAGCCTATCCAAGTCACCTTGCAGCCTCCTAGCATCCTCCTCACACCTAACACTACCCCCCAGCTTAATGTCATCCGCAAACTTTGAGATGTTGCAGTCAATTCCCTCGTCCAAATTATTAATATATATTGTAAATAGCTGGGGTCCCAGTACTGAGCCTTGCGGTACCCCACGAGTCACTGCCTGCCATTTACTCCTACCCTTTTGCTTCCTGTCTGCGAGCCAGTTCTCTATCCACATCAATACTGAACCCCCAATACCGTATGCTTTAAGTTTGTATACTAATCTCTTATGTGGGACCTTGTCGAAAGCCGTCTGAAAGTCTAGATATAACACATCCACTGGTTCTCCCTTATCAACTCTGCTAGTTATTCTAGCTCTTGATTCCCGTATCCTCCGTAAAAGACTGTGCATTCACCGTATAAATTCCCCTTATCATCTTATACACCTCTGCAAGATCCCCCTTAGCCTCCAGTGCGCCAGGAAATAAAGTCCTAGCTTGCCCAATCTCTCCCTATAGCTCAAGCCCTCATATCGTAGCAATATTCTCATAAATTTACTCTGTACCCCTTTCAGCACCTTCTAATGTTGTTTAGTTTAGTTTAATTTAGTTATACAGCATGGATCACAGACTCTTCGGCCCACTGAGTCCTCGCCGACCAGTGATCATCTCCGTCCACTCGCACCACACACTGGGGACAATTTACAATTCTTGCCATAGCCAATTAGCCTACAAACCTGGATGTCTTTGGAATGTGGGTGCAAACCGGAGATCCCGGAGAAAACCCACGTGGTCGTGGGGATGTGGGAAAGCAAATAGTCAGGGACAGGCAAGTGGGAGTAACAAATATGCAACTTAATTGGCAAAGACAAGTTAAGCCCAAGTTACTGTGTTTATTAGCTCTATGACTCAGATCCTGTAACAATTAACCTGGAGTCCTCCAATCAAGCCACCCCCTGCCACACAATGCCATCTCCATCACCCACACTGCCCCCAGCAATTAATCAACAGAACCTCGGCTGCAATCTTTTCAGGATCGATCCCCGAATCACCGAAGCCAAGGCCAGGCTTTCTCTGCAGAGAACACCAAGTAAAAGTACACACCAGGGAGTTAAAAATCCAGTCTTCACTCAACCATCGTTATTTTACCTGCTGAGCAAATCCACTGCAGGAAACATCAGCTTAATCCCGTAAGTCACTGGCATCGCCAAGGTCTACACATACCATGCTGAAGTGGTTGGGGAAAGCATTGTTTACCACCAGGCTTCCTCATCCCCCAGTGCATGCATTCGCAACAGCACCGCTCATTTACTAGTCCAGAGAAAATGTGCCAAATTAGCATAAACGCAAGAGCAAATCAAACTTGTTTCCACAGTTGAAGACTAAGATGCAGTGAAAAGCTTGTGCATTGACTGATAGATCAAGTTAGATGTTGGCTGCCGTAACTTTTGTACCACAGATGCAGTTGACATGAAACCCCATTAGGATGTGAATGCACTTCTGTTCTGGGACCAGCGTCTTCAGAGGTATTGCCAGAAGCACAGTACTGTGGTTTAGTGTTATTTCAGTAAAGACTCTACAGACAGTGACCTACCTTTGCACACTGGCTTGGTGCCATTCCATCTATTGCCATCGCAGTAGAGCATTGGTGATCCAGACAGTCTGAACCCAGGATCACATGTGTATCTGACCACAGAATTATCTTTACGTACGGTGCTGCTTCCATGTGGAATACTTCCAATATCTGGGCATCCTGGGGCTGCAGTGAGAGAATAGACACGTGCTTACTGATGAAACTACTCAATGGGCTACTTCATGCAAGATGAGCATACGGAGGTGTGAAGTCTAAGAATGGGTTTGACAAGGAGAGGGATTTTCCCAGGATTCGGCAAGGGAATTATACACACTACAATAAAAGGTCAGTTAAAAACTGATGTCTCAAATTTGTTTTGTTTAAAACACTGGAAAAGCTGTCCTTGACAACATGGTAATGCAGCTGGAGTCATTTTTAAAGCGCAGCTGTAACTCTGTAATTTGATATAATTTACTTACCTTGACTCTCCATTGAAACTCTCCACAAGTTTAATTCACACGACGTCAGAATGTGTAAACATCATCTGAACATCATTCACTGCATTAAGGGCCTGTCCTACAAGCATGCAACTCCATGCGATGAGCGCGACATAACGTGGTCGCTTGAGCCGTCCGGCGTCGTGGGGCCGGTCCCACTTCGATCGCCGGAGCCGTGCGGAATTGTGCGGAGTTCGTCCCGACATCGCGCGGGGCTCCGAAAAACTGACTATGTTCGAAAATTCCGCGCGGCAACGGCTTGTCGGCTCGCAGTCGCCTTGACGCATTACACACCGCCTCGACATTGTGCTTCCGTGACCCTCTCGGTAGGTGCCTCCGTGACCCTCTATGTGTGTGGCTCCGTGGCCCTCTGTGTGTGTGCCTCTGTGCCCCTCTCTGTGTGCCCCTCTCTGTCCTGGCGAACTTACCTGAAGACTTCGCTCCAAGTTCGCCTCACTTTGCGCCGCATTGCGCCACTCCCCGGCCTCCGCGCGGCCCCCGCTGCCGGTTTGGTTGCGCTTGCTGCATGCAGGCGCATGCTGGTGGGATGGGCCCTGTACAGGGGATCACCCGACCTCCGCGCGGCCCCCGCTTCTAGTTTGATCGCGCTCATCGCATGGAGTCGGATGCTGGTAGGAAAGGCCCTTAACTTTCACAAATCTGCTCTGCCATTTCATCAGACACCCATAGCAATCTAAAATTGTGCTGGGTTTCCTTTGATCAGATCAAACTGCTCAAAACATGTGCTAACATCTATGGATCCCTCACCCGCGTCTACTCTGTGTCCCATTGTTCTGCTCTTGCTTCCCCTGCCACCAGACGGAACAAGGATAAAGTTCCCCAGGTCCTCGCCTTTCATTCCACCAGCCACCACATCCAACGGGTCATTCGCTGACATTTCCGTTACCTCCAATGTGATCCCACCACTGGTCACATCTTCCCATCCCTACCCTTTTCCCTCTTCCAGAGACCGTTGCGTCGGTGTCTCCTTGGTTCACCCATCACTTCCCACTCAAACCACCGCCTCCGCATGTACATTCCCCTGCAAACGTTGGAGATGAAACACCTGACCATATACCATCTCCCTCAGGTCTGTTCAGGCATCGTAGCAGTCCTTCCAGATGAGACTGAGGTTCACAAGCACATCCTCTAAATTCATCTATTGCATCCTTCAGCCATACAAACCAATTTTTGTACGAGCTCCTCTTGCATACTCTCCACTTCTTCATCCTCGTTTGCCGTCCAGACACGCCCTGGGGTCCGTATCACTATCCGTCAGCAAAGGGGGTCGCCAGTGGAGATTTCTGTACATGGAAATCATCCCCCTTTTATATTGGGGATCTGGGGTGGAGGGAGTTGCACAGAGCTGTACCATGCAACCACATTTTGAGTCCGTTCACAGACTCTTCCTCCTCCGCCTGCTACATCTACGGTCAGGAAGAGTCCGAGTACAACAGGTACATGGGGTGTGTGAGGTTATAACTCGTCTCTGGATATTTGGAGGGTCTGCGCCACAAATTCTGGTTACACTTCTGCCCCACTCAACTGGTCTTTGTGTACCTGGTGCGGAGGGGGTGGGTTGGTCAGGAGAATCTGTTCCGTTCAGTTTAGTTTCGTTTATTGTCACATGTACCGAGGTACAGTGAAAAGCTTTTTGATGCATGCTAACCAGTTAGCAGAAAGACAATACATGATTACATGATTCTTTTGGTCAGTTTGCTGCTGGGCCTGGGCAATCTGGCCACTTGTAGATCATGGCGGCGGGCAGACAGGTGCTCCACCCAGGCCGACTGCCTGCCCCCCTTCCAGACTTACGTCCGTGCCCAGGTGTCCCTGGAGAGGGAGCAGGCAGTGTCCATGGGCACCTTGGCCACTTTTCGGGACCGCTGCGCAATACCGGGGCTTGAGTGCTTTCTAGATGAAAATAACAACATTTTGGTTTGATACATATGTATATTCATTTTTTACATAGTTGGCTCCTAAGAGTAGTATTTTCACCACAAGTTTGTACCTGTAAATAAACTTACTTTTATAGCAAAAAGTGTACCTTCACCAACATTTTGTACCACTGTATATGAGTCCCAATTTGTTACTCTTCTGACCAATTAAGGCAAGCGTGCTAAATCTTTTGAATACAAAAGCTGGGATGTCATAATGCAGCTGTACATGTTATTAGTGTGACCACACGAAGCACTCATAGTCTTTTTCCCCCACTGAATTCCTCCAGCAGTTTGTATTTTTTTACTCGATTCCAGCATCTGCAGTCTCTTGTGTCTCCAGCTTTGGTTTCCTTGTTACTTCCATGACGTGAGCCCCCATCAGACCTTAAAGTTTCTGTATTTTTATTTATAATGCATAAGACCATTGGGGCCAAGATTGTTCCCAGGGGAGCAAATAAGTTCCTCCTTACATTGTGAGTATCATTTAGTAAGCAAGGTACCATTACAACTGCTTTGAATAGTTTTCTTTTCACCAAAATACTACCTATTTAAAGGTACCACTACTACAATGTATACAAAATCGCACTAACTAGTACTATGCCAATGAAAGTGTATCGTGTTCCCATCGTGCTGCAAGTCTCCAAGTTCCTTGCAAGACTTCTATCTTATGGATACACAAGAGTCATGGAGTTATATAGTGATACAGTGTGGAATCAGGCCCTTCGGCCCAACTTTCCCACATCAGCCAACATGTCCCAGCTCCACTAGTCCCACCTGCCCGCGTTTGGTCTATATCCCTCCAAACCTGTCCTATCCATGTACATGTCTAACTGTTCTTAAACGTTGGGATAGTCCCACCCACAACAATTCTCTGGCAGCTTGTTCCATACTCCCACCACCCTTTGTGTGTACAAGCTACCCCTCAGATTAAATATTTTCCCCACCTTAAACCTATGTCCTCTGGTCAAATAGACCATAGAGACTACAGATGTTGGGATCTGGAGCAAAAATACTCCTACTGTTCCCATCTGCCGACTGTCCTTCCTTTATCCGGTTCCACTCATCATCAGGATGTTACCCTGACGTGGGCTTGAGTGATAGGGAGGTTGGATAGGCTAGAATTGTCTTCTTTGGAGTTTAGGAGGATCAGGGGTGAACTTATTGAGATGTACAAGATCATGGGACACATGGATAAACTGAATACTTACAGTCTCCTTCCCAGAGTAGAAGATTCCAAACTAGAGTCATACATTTCAATTGAGAAGATAGAATTAAAGAGGGACTTTAGGGCAACTATTTCACTCAGAGGACACACAGTATTTGGAATGAGCTGCCAGAGGAAGCCGGAGAAGCAGATACAATTACAACTTCCAAAAGATATTTGGACAGATATATAGTTTGGAAGTGTTTGAAGGCTATGGACCAAATGCTGGCAAATGGGATTAGCCCAGTTTGGCAACTATGTTGGCATGGACAAGGTGAGCCCGTGGCCTGTATCCATGCTGTGCATCTCTATGACTCTATAAGTATTCTTCACCACCCTGTTTACCTGCGTCGCCAATTTCAGAGACTTTCAAAGTAAAATTCCCAATCTAATGAGCTGTGCTCCCAGCTAAACACAGATGCTATCCCAAATTATAACTGCACATACAATTTAATCAAGTTTACTTTAATTGCTATAATTTCCTATTAAACCTGAACAGTATCAAATAATCGAATGCCTTCAATATTTGTGGCATATGTGCAAGTGTACAGCACCGTCACAGTTAACCGTAGTCTGCAGCATGAAAAGGATAGACTTATTATACACTAGACCAAGTGCGGACCTGTTGGGTCCCGTTCTCCCAACGCTATATTCCACCAAACTGCTCTTGCGCAGCTGATGTATTCAAAGTTGTGCCGTTGACGGCTGAAATTAAGTCAAAGTTAATAAAGTGAATAGAGGACCCGTGGAGGCGTTTGTAAAATAGAAGGAAACTTACCCGTCGAGACGTTGGGTACCCGTTGTGGGGCCAGGCAAGGACAAGCGAGAAAAAAAACTTGGCGGGCCCGTTGGGATCCCATTGTGATGTAGTTGTGACGTCGAACGCGGCTGACGGGCAGGGGAGTGGAAAAGTGTTTTATGTAAAATTTAAAACGTGAATAACGTAAAATATAACATAAATCTGAACAAAACTTGTTTCATTTACACCGCAGGACAATGGTGATTAAGGTGGGCCTAAAATTGTAGCGGTATCGTGTACCGTTTTGCCGCAGTTTCAGGAACACATGGCATGGCAAGTGGAAAAGTGTTTTTTTTAAGTTTAAAATGCCAATAACCTAAATTATAACATCAATCTGAATGAAACTTGTTTAATTTACATCGTAGGACAATGGTGAGTAAGGTGTGCCAACAATTGTAGCGTTATCATTTACCGTCTTGGCGGCGCTTCGTGAACAAATATAGGTAGGTACAAACAAACATACAAGATGAAGTTTTAGTAATATATACTAGACCAAGTGCAGACCCGTTGGGCCCGCTCCCCCAACGCAATATTCCACCAAACTGCGCATGCGCAGCTGCCGCATTGAAAGTTGTGCCGTTGACAGCTGACATTAAGTTAAAGTTAATAAAATGAATAGAGGACGCGTGGAGGCATTTGTAAAGTAGAAGGAAACCTATCCGTGGAGCCATTGGGTCCCCGTTGTGAGGCCAGGTAAGTACATGCGAAAAAAAATGGCGATTTAACAAAAATCAAATTTGGGGTCCCATTGTGACGTCATTGTGACGTCATTGTGACATCGAATGCGGCTGACGGGCAGGGCAAATGGAAAAATGATATTTTTAGAGTTTAAAATGTCAATGACTTGTAAAATATAACATGAATCTGAAACCAACTTGATAGTTTACATCGCAGGACTATGGTGAGTAAGGTTGGGCAAAAATTGTGGAGCTATCGTGTACCGTTTTGGCGGATTTTCGGGAATACACACATACATATATACAAACAAACAAACAAGATGAGAGTTTTAGTAATATATACTGGACCAAGTGCGGACCTGTTGGGTCCCGTCCCCTACGCAATAATCGACCACTTACTCATAGCCCCCAACATGGGCCCCGTCCCCCAACGCAACATTCCACCACTCACCCATAGACCCCCAACTGCGCAGGTGCGGCTGATGGGTTCCCGTTGTGAGGCCAGAGATCCCCATTGTGACTGGAGTGATAGCAACTCTCCCCCAACTGCGCAGGCACAGCCGGCAAGTGGGAATGCGACTGCAACGTTTTTAAAGTTTAAAATGGCAATAACATGTAAAATGGAAGTTCAATGTGAACGCTCTCACTCTACCTCTTCAGTCCCCTATTCCCCTATATGAATTGAACGGATGTGATCTGCCAAATCTGGACTGGAGCAGAAACAGGTCTGGCATAATTCCCCTCTTCCATTATCCTCCATCTCCCCACCCTCCGCCAACCCTCCTCTGCTTTCTCCCCTCGCCCCTTCCCCTCCTCCCTCTTCCCCCTCCCCTCCTCCATTATCCTCCTCCATTCTCCCTCATCCCCAGCACTCACTCCCCCTCCTCTTCACCCTCCCGCTTCTTTCTCCTCTCCTCTCCTCTACCCCTATCCCATTCCCTCCCTCTCCTTTCTCCTACCCTCAGTCATTCCTCCCTCCCTCCATAACACCTCTACCCTCCCTACCCCCTCCTCTCCCTCTATCCCCCACTCCCTACCTCCCCCACTCCCCCCTCCTCTCCCTCTCTACCCCCCCCACGTCCCCCTCAATTCCTCCACTCTCCCTCCTCACCTCCCCAGGATCATAATGTAAACCACCGTGGACCCTGTTTTCTCCACCATGTCGACGATGAATTTGTATTTGTGGCGGCGGCTGTCGGGAGGGACCTGTCGGGGGGCAGCCTGAAACCAGGGGAGAGGAATGGAGAGGCCGAGTCTCTGGCCTAGTCCTTGCCATGGATCCCGCTCCTCTCACGCCCAGAGCAGCAGCACCGCTGCCCCCAGACCTAGCCACAGCGCTCAGGCACTAGCTCCCTGGCGTGGCCTCCCCCCACCCCCAGACACAGCATCATCTCCAACCCCAGCTCAGTGCCCGGGGCCGTGGTCAGGGCCCAGTCCGTGTCCGCTCCACAGCGCCCAAAGTCTGGGCCCAGCTACAGCCCCAGGGCTCGGCCCATGTCAGGCCCCGGTAACCGCTTGGACCCCAGTTCCAGTTGTAGGGTGCACAGGCGCGGTTGACATGAGTCACGGCAACCCTCCCCCAAATGCGCAGGCGAGGCCGGCAGCGCGACAAGCAAGTGGGCCGTTGTTTTAATTTTTTTTTAAGTTGTAAATGTCAATAATTTGTAAAATATAACATCAATCTAAACAAAACCTGTTTAATTTACAGTGCAGGACAACGGTGAGTAAGGTGGGCCAAACATTGTAGTGCTATCATTTACCGTTTTGGTGGAGTTTTGGGAACAAACACACATACATACATACAAACAAACAAACAAGATGAGAGTTTTTGTAATATATATACTAGACCATTGGGTCCCTGTCACATGGGAGGCCTGGTCCTCCAACACAACCTGTTCCCCCAATGCAATATTCCACCACTCACCCATAGCCCCCAAATGCGCAGGGGCTGCTCATTTCCCCTTGTACACACTCCCTCATTTTAAACTTAAAGAAAAAATGCAATTGCACATGCTTTGGCTGGCAGGACTCGATGTCCTGGGATAGCACCATTGTAGCGAGCAAGGCTACAATCCCATTGAATATCATAGATGTAAGTGCCGACCAGAGGGAAGAATGTTTTCTCAAATTGGGGTTTGGTAAATTAAAAAATGTGAATAACTTTTAAAATATAACATCAATCTGAATGAAACATGATACGCAACATCACAGGACAATTGTGAGTAAGGTGGTGCAAAAATTTTAGTGCTATCGTGTACAGTTTTGGTGTAGTTCAGGTCATGAAAAGCACGCTCACAAACAAACACGCAAACACACACACACAAGATAAGAGTTTTAGTAATATACTAGACCAAGTGGAACCCATTGGGCCCCTTTCCCCCAATGCAATAATCTACCACTCACCCGTTCCCCCAATGCAACTAGTTTCCACCACTCACCCATTGCCCCAATGTAACCCTTTCCCCCAATGCAATATTGTACCACTCACCCACAGCCCCCAAAGGCCCAGGGGGTGCTCATTCTGCCTTATTCACACCTCCCCAATTTTTTTTTTTTTTTAAATTCAGTGTACTGTGACTTTAAGAATAATGCATTTGCACCTGCTAGTGCTAGGAGGGCTACAATTCCATTGAGACGTCATTGGCAACATATGTAAATGAGATCCCATTGTGATTGGACGACTGTGAGATGCCATTGTGACGTCATGACTGGAAACTGCCAGAAAAATCTCAAAGCAGAGACACGGTTATTCTTCTCAAAGTTGGGTTATTTAAATAAATCATCAATAACTTGTGAAATATAGCATCAAATCTGAAGGGAACCTGATTATGGTGTGGACGGGGAAAATGTGAGTAAGAGTGTGGAAAAATCTGAGAGCTGCTGCGTACCGTTTTGACGAAGATACAAAAACAGACATATACATACAAGATGAGACTTTTATAAGTATACTAGACCAAGTGCAGACCCACTTGGGTCTGGTCCCCGAACGTGAGGTTGAGGGGGGGTAGAGGGAGGGAGGGGGGGAGAGGGAGGAAGGGGAGGGAGGGGGAGGGGGGGAGAGGGAGGGAGAGCGGGAGGGAGGGGGGGAGGGTGTAGTGGGCGGGCGAGATGCTGAGTGAGGCTGTGGGCCAGGCGTCCGCTGTCAAGATGGGCGTACGCAGCATCTCGACATCGTATGGTTGTCGAGATGCAGCGTACGCCTTCAATGCACCTATGGGCCGACAGGCCGTTGACGCGCAGGCTCTTTCACGCTGGCTGAAGGCAAAGATCGGGTGTGCGCCCGTCTGCAGGAACAGCCAATCTTTGGCTTGAGGCAGGGTGATAGAGCGGAGGGGGGGGGGGGGAGGGGGGGGGGAGTAAAATCGGCGGCGATATAAGAAAAATGTTGGGGCCCGAAGGGGGGAGAGGGAGGAGGGCCTGGCGGCAGCAGCAAGACTCCCCGCCGAAAGAATAAAAATTGGTGGCGTTTTTGGAGGAAAGCAGCAGCAGCTGCTATGGTGGCTGGCCAGCAGGAGGAGATGAAAATGAGGGGGGGGGTTGAAGGATTTTATTTAAAAATGTGTACATAAAAATGCCTAAATGTAATGAGGGGTGGATCCGTGTATGTAAAAGTGTAATGTCTAGCGAAATGGTAAAATTCTCGGAGTTTGAGCGTGTGGTTTTGGCAAACCATGAAATCAAAGACAAAATCTGACAGACACAAACATACAGAGTTTCAAAAGTATAAAGATAGATAGATATCCACAAATATCACTACATTTTATATCTCTTCACATAAATCCTTGCAGGCTTGTTGCCCTTTGAATAGTTTGGGGGTAACTGCAGGATGTGTTTGCGGAGACAAGGACGATCTTCTCACCAACACACACAGGTGGATCCCTGGTCCATCGACCCGATACACAGCTGCTGGTGTGATAACCGTAACGATCAAAACCAGGATTGCAGAAAAATGCCACATAAATCCCTCCATAGCGGAAAAACTGACGACCATTCAGCAGCTGGTGCAGTCCTGGGCAAGAGTATCGGGCACACCCTGGAGAGAAAACACAGTAATTCAGTCTTCAAATAATCAAACCTTGCCCACCGTTAGAACATAGAACAGCACAGAGCACAGGAACAGGCTCTTTGGCCCACAACGTCTGTGACAAATATAATACCAAGTTAAACTATTCTTCTCTGCCTGATCCATATCCCTCCATTCCCTTATAACCCCATGCTTTTCATTAAGCCTCTTAAACACCATTGTCCTAACTGAAACTTGGACTCAGGATTAGATTCTATATTCTATATTCCTTGATCTTATCTCCAATGACGTATTAATGGTAAATTATTCCATTCTTTATGATTTCTTTTTGACTTTTATTTTTCTCTCTGTTTCTCTCTCTTTTCAAAAAAAATCATTAGAGACAAAATGATTCATTTGATAATATTAATAATGTATGATTGTTGCACACAAAATATTACTATCATAATATGTGTTTGCTAATGTACTGCTTACCTACTCTAATAAAAAAAAAGATTAAAAAAACAAAAAAACACCATTGTCATATCTGCTTTATCCACCCTGGCCGTGTGTTCCAAGCACCCACCATTTCCTTTTTCTTGTTGTGTAATTTCTTTTATTAGAAGTAATCAATTTACAATAGTGTAAACAGCTTTACAAACATCAACTTAATTCCATATTTTTTTAAATAACCCGTTAAAAGTTATTATCTATTTTTTTGGAGATAAAGATAAGGATAGAGTAGAGTAGTTTTAAATCAATAAGGGAGTGATTAAATAATAATTTGATTATATATAAGAGAAAAAGAAAAAAGAAAAAAGAAAAAAGGTTAACAAAAAGTAAAAAGATATATATATATATATATAAATGAAAATCAACAAAATATATTGTAACTAAAACTATTACAAATGATAATATCAATAAAGACGTGCATATTAATCCTAGTATGAAAATAAGTTATTCTCATCAGATCCCGCAGGGTACCCGTCGAGCTGTGATGTCAAGAACAGCTACTTCTCTAAATACTGTATATATGGAGACCATATTTGTTCGAAGGAATTATATTTGTCCAATAGGACAAATCTGATTCTTTCTAAATGTAACGTCTCCAACATTTCTGCTGCCCACATTTTAATTGTGGGGGATAATGTTCCCTTCCAAAATTTCAATATGATTTTTTTCCCTATTATCAAACAGTAATCAAAAAAATTTCTTTGATTTACTGTAAGTACCGAATTTGAATCCAAAATTCCAAGTATTATTAACTTAGCACCCACCATTTTCTGTGTAATGAAAAATGTGACTTGCACATCTCCTTTAAACGTTCTCTTCTGACATTAAAGCTCTTTTAAAATGCAATTTGACAGGTACATGGGTGGGAAAGGTTTGGGCAGCTATGGGCCAGTCACAGGTAATTGGAACAAGCTGGGTTAAGCAACTTGTTCGGCATGAAGAAGTTGGGCAGAAGGGCCTGCTTCTGGGCTGTATAGCTCTATCACTATCTATGTCAGATATGAATGTTATCAAAGAAAACACAACACAGAGCAAATGGTTAGTAGGAATGGCTCAGAAAGAACAAATTGTATGAACAGGAATGGTTGACATGTGTAGGGAAGGAATTCTGGTGCTTTAGCACAAACACGTACAATGCACCATTCGGCAGCTCTCGAGCCCAGGGCAGACGGTGATCTGGTGCCGTAGAGCAGCAGCTTCAGCCATTCAAACATCACTGCTCTCAATGGACATTTCTCCACCAGGGCCATTTTATACTCAACCAATCCTCACTATTCAGTGAGGTCTAAAATGGCTCATGGATTGTAATCCCTTTAGGGATGCGTGATAGAATTGTTAAGTGAGATGAAAAATGTAGCAGTTCATTTAAAAACACGAATAAATGCTCAGCATCTGGGGAGATAGAGATGGAGTTAACATTTCAGATCCAGGGAGGTGAAAACAAATTAGTTTGGGGTTATAGAGAAAGGGGTGAGGCTGGAGGATGGATTGGACAAAGTCGATGTATCTGATAGGATGAGGCTAGGGTTACCTCAAGGATAGTTTCCCCCACCTCACTCCAAATCTCCTCCATTTTCCCCAATCCAGAAGATTAAGATGCATGGGATCCATGATGACTGGACCATGTGGTTTGATTTCAGAACTTGCTTACCCATAGAAGACAGCAGGTTGTGGTGGAAGATGACGGTCATGGTGGCGCAACGGTAGAGTTGCTGCCTTACAGCGAATGCAGCGCCGGAGACCCGGGTTCGATTCCGACTAGGAGTGCTGTCTGTACGGAGTTTGAACGCACTCCCTGTGACCTGCGTGGGTTTTCTCCGTGATCTTCGGTATCCTCCCATACTCCAAAGACGTACAGGTGTATAGGTTAATTGGCTTGATAAATGTAAAAATTGTCCCTAGTGGGTGTAGGACACATGTTAATGTGCGGGGATCGCTGGTCGGCGCGGACCCGGTGGGCCTGAAGGGCCAGTTTCCGCGTTGTATCACTAAACTAAACTAAATGTTATTCTGGTTGTGCCCAGTGGAGCTCCGCAGGGTTTCTGCTGTTTGTGATCTATATAAATGACTTGGACATAAATGTAGATGGGATGGTTAGTAAGTTGGCAGATGACACCACAATTGGTGAAGGTGGAGGCAGTGAGATAAGGTGTCAAAGTAGGATATCAATCAGTTATAGATAGAGTTTCGTTTCAGCAAGTGTGAGGTGTTGCTCTTTGGGAAGTCAAATAAAGGGAAAAGTATACAGTTAATGGCAAGACTCTTAACAGCATTAATGGACAGGGGAATCTTGGGCTCCAAGTCCATAGCAGCCTGAAAGTGGCAATGCAAGTAGACAGAGTGGTAAAGGAGGTGTATGCTATGCTTGCTTGGGTACTGAGTATGAGCGTCAGAAAGTCATGTTGCAGCTTTATAGGACTTTGGTTAGGCTACATTTGGAGCATTGTGTTCAGTTGTAGTCATCCCTTTACAGGAAGATTGTGGGGGCTTTGCGGAGAGTGCAGAAGAGATTTATCAGACTGCTGCCTGGATTAGAGATTATTTGCTACAAGTAGAGGATGGATAAACTCGGATTGTATCCTCTGGAGTGTTGGAGGCTAAGGGAGACCTGATAAGGTATTGAAAGGATAGACAGTTAAAAGCTTCTCAGAAGGTGACAATGTCAAAGACTAGAGGGCATAGTGTTGTGGGGGTAAAAGTTTAAAGGAGATGTGTGGAATTAGTTTTTCACACAGAGTGATGGATGCCTGGATCAAGCTACCAGGCATGATGGTGAAGGCAGATACAAGTGGCATTTAAGAGGCTATTAGAGAACGGCGGGATATTGATCACGTGCAGGCAGAGGAGATTAGTTGAACTCGGCATCATATTTGGCTTGGATATTGTGGACTGAAGGTCAAGTTCCTGTGATGCATTGTTTTGTGTTTGTACTCAATACCTCGAATGATGAAGGGAAAGATCCAATAAACCGCCTTTCCCATTCTGTCTGCTTGTGTTGCTACTTTCAGGCAACTATGGACTCGGACCCCAAGATTCCTTTTTCCATTAATGAGGAGTCCATCCTCTGTACAACAACGTTGTTAAGGATATTGCATGATCTCACACTTTGCCACGTTAAATTTTATTTGTCATGTTTTTGCCCACTCACCCAACTATCCTATTTCAGAGTCACAATATCCTTATCGTTACATGCCCTCCCACCTATTTTCACATAATCTGCATACTTGCGAACCTTACATTCTGCCCCCACCTTCAGGTTGTTAATATAAATTATAAATACAGGATCAAGAACTGAACGCTGCAGTACTCATCTCTTTACATCCTTCCAAAATAAAAAAAAGACCCATTTACTCCAACATTATTTTCTACATGCTAACCAGTTTTGAATCCATTCTAACACTTTTCCTCTAATATCCTGAGCTCTGAATTTGTGCAACAGGCTCATATGTCACTGTATCAAATGCATTTTGGAAATCTAAATACACCACATGCACAAGTTCCCCTCTATCTACTCTGCTTGTTGCTTTCTTAAACATTTGTGAAACATGACTCGCATTTCATGACAAGGTGATAACTTGGTTAGATTATATTAGGTTTTCCAAAATTGTTTAACTATTTTATCTTTATTGATTCTAGCATCTTGCTGACAATAGATGTTAAACAACAGTCTAACTTCTTCTTGCGTATGGCGTGCACAGCCTAAAGTTTTAGGACAACTTGTTCTATTTGATCTTATTTGATTGTGCATGCCAGGTTGATTGCATTCATTGAAATAGGATGGACTACGTGAAGGTTGCAATCTCCCACCGCAACCAGTCTATTGTTTCTTGCCTTTCCCCGATCCACTGGTGCCCAAAGATACTAGAATCTTTGCTGGTTCCCTGCTGAAGCTCAGTGAGTTTTGAAAATCTTTAACCAATGGATCCACTACCTCTAGTGGCCATGTAATGGGCTGCCACCATTGTCTACTTATCCTTTTCATCCATGCCTATCCTTCGGTTAATTTATTGTGTTGCACAGGGAGCCAAATGCAACGTAATTTCGTTTGGAACTGCATATATCAATGTATTTCTAAATGACAATAAAGTTTGTTTGACTTTGACTTGACTTAATGCCTCTTCCTTTAAAACCACTGGGTCCCAGCAACTTGTCAGCCTTCAGTTCCATGAGTTTTTCTTCTTCCCAATTACAAGGAACAGGTTTTCCTATCACAAATAAAGGCGAGGATACACTTGAAAAGTTTGAGAATACAAAATTCATACCACATTAAATCTCAATATGAGCATTCTCAATGTTTCTGGCTGGCAATGTATGTCACACCTCTGCTCAAACTGGGCAGTTAAGGCGCGGCAACAGAAGACAGTATATTGAGTTATGGCCAAATATTTTTCATAATGCATCTTTTCTATACACCTGAGCAGCGACGCAGACCTGACGCCAGCCTGATATGTGGCTGCGCTTCACTGCCCCATACATTGTCACACTGAAGATTCATCAGTCGGCACTGAAGGAGGATAAACTTGTGTCTGCATCTCAAACGCTGCTAAATATTAGACACGGAGCAACTTCACTCACCGCCGCCAAAGAGGAAGACTCCAAAAAGCAGCCGCATCCCGAGAGCAGCCATCGGTGAAGCTGGACGCGCCAGTAACGCGGCAGCTTGCAGATGCCTGCAGTGGAGGGACCACCCCCACCGGCGGGAGCGGGGACCAGCCCGCCTTCCACCTGTCCACGCCCGGCTCATGGGGGCAGTGCAGCCCCTCTCTGGACCCAGGGCGTGGCTCCGTTCTAACTAAGGCCGTTTGGCCCATCGCGCCCGCTCTGACCCAGTGAACCCCGCTCCCCGGGCGGGCGGTCCAGCGGCGCAGAGTGGCTCTGCTGCTACTCCGCGTTTCACCCAGCGACAAGGTCGTGTCCACTGATCCAGGAGCTCCTGGGATGTCTCAGCCGTGGGCTGCAAGCAACTGGTCACCAGCATCAACGCCTCGGGGCCTGGGGAGGTGGGTGCAGCAAGGTCGCCAGCCTCCGCTCATAAACAGATTGGCTCTATCCACAAGAGCCAGTTTGGCTCTTTCCATTAAAAATAAAAGATTCCATTCACAAACAAGTCCCACACCCTAAAGAAGCTCCATCCACATATCCCGCTCACAAACATGCCCTTCCCACAAATAGGCTCTGCCCTCAAGAGGCTCCATTCACAGACTGGCCACAAACTCATCAGCAGCAGCATCACCCCTCCCGTTTCTGGGGACTAAAGCTCAACCGTCCATTATCACAACTGCCCCGTCCTCGCGAACCGCGGTCCTATAGTTCAATCAACACCATTTACGTACGATGCAGAGAAGTTACCGAGGCCAGTAGCTGCCACCTCTTCAGTTGGTTGCTCTGCACTGCTTTTTCCTCAGAGCCCTGTGAATTTCCCCAGTTCAAGTATTCACCCAATTTCTCAATGAAAGCTCCCCCATTGTTTCTGCTTCAGATCCCAGCCTACTATGGATGTGCAGAGGGATCTAGGAGTCCAAGTTCATAGCACACTGAAGGAGGCAGTACAAGTAGATAGGATTGTAAAGGATGCATCATGGTTTGCTTCATTGCTAGGGGCATTGAATACAAGAGCCAGGAAGTCATAATGTAGATTTGACATGACTTTGGTTAGACCGCATTTGGAGTTTTGCCTGCAGTTTTGGTCGCCCCATTACAGGAAAAATGTGGAGGTTTTGAAGAGGGTGCAGAGGAGGTTTACTAGAATACTCCCTGGATTCGATGGTTTAAACTACAGGGAGAGGTTAGATAGACTTGGATTGATTTCTCTGGAACGTCTTCAATATTCACTTGTACCACAGACAATTGGCGAATAACCAATAGAAGCGCGCACAGTTCTCTCTGCATGTTGTTGTGAATCTTCTACAACTGTACATTGATTAGACAGAGAACAGCAGAACGTGGAAATATTCTGGAACTGAATCATCCTATTTATTACAAGAATTATATTTATATTACAGTTACATTAACTTGAAAATGTCAAAGGGACTAAATCTGAAGTTCGGCAAACTGCTTTTCAGGCAATTGCTCTTCCTCAGTATTTACAGTCACTGTACAATTTCAGTCATTGTTTATCTGCACCAAGCGGAATGCCTCCAGAAATTCATTGAAGTCTATTGAGCCATCATTGTTGAAGTCAATGCTCCGGGCCAGGTCATCCATAGAGGTATCATCCACACGGATGTTTCTATGGTAACAGAAGAGTTTCCAGGTTTGCCGGAATTCATCCATGGAGATCAATCCTGATGGGAGAGAATGATGAGTCATAGGCAAGCGCACTGGACATGCAAATATATCAAAACAGCTTTAATACTCTGCACCATGTCCAGCTCTGAATCACAGCTCCATATGTAGTTGACATTTCACTGCAAGGGAGTTGGGCTCAATAACATAATTAATAATCAGTGACCAATCAGCATATGGAGGTTGCAATTGGATGGAGTGCAAAACAGATTACAACATATAATGACTACAGTTAATTCTGCTATAATTTAATAGCTAGGTTCATAATGAACCCTGTGTTATAAAAAGTCATGTTGTAGCAAAGCAGGCTACGGTTGCCAATATGTGATATGGAAACACAAGTTATAGCAGAGCTACCTGTACTATACTGTACTTTCAGGGTGTTAATCAACAAAGTAGGCCAACCCAATCTGTCTCTTGGGAAAGCGAGGGTCATCTCCTCCTTCCCTGGCTTCTTACCGGTCTCTTGGTTCAAGTTATTCAGAAGCACGGGCCAAACATCGGGTTCCTCCTGCGATGATAACGGTGCTCAGCACCAACCTTTGGAAAGGGCTTCAATGATGGAGCAACATCATCATTGGCCATCATGAAGATTCAGCTTTTACCAAAGAAGAAGTCTAATGGACCCAGAATTTTCACTTACAGGCCCTACTTCTGCTACCACTTCTAACCAAAGAGGCAGTGTGATGATGCAGGCAAAGAGAAGTGTGAAAACGCACACCTCCAGATTCAGGGACAGTTTCTTCTCAGCTGTTATCAGGCAACTGAATGGTCCTCTCATTAGCTAGAGTGTAGTCCTGACCTCCTACCTACTTCATTGGAGACCTTTGAACTTTCTTTAATCAGACTTTATCAGATTTCAACCAGAGAGCATTGCTGAGGATTCCAGTAAGGCAGGGACAATGATAACATTTGGTGAATCGTGGATTTAATTATTAACACCACCGCCAAGGTATGGATTCTGTTGTGCACATATTCCAGGGAACATTCCCATGTATGGACTTCCGGAATATGTAATGTTGTTGAAGCAACATTTATGGTAGCACAATCTGGCCACTGCTCCCACCACCCCACACGCACAAGCTTCTATCACAGAGGCATGTGTTGAGGACGCACAAGGTCCACAAGGTCAGGGCAACAATCAGACTCGGATCTTCAACTCCTTGTGTGAATGCAGTACTGTCTGACTGCTGCTCACAACAGGAAGACATTGGTGACAGCCTCCCGAGCCATCGTCAGGCCACATGCTGTGTTAATGCAGTCCCGCGTTTACTCCATGTCTGAACTGATAACACGGGGTTCTTTACAGTCAAGGCCTTCTTTGGAAGATTGAGTATCATTGTAATGAAAGGCCTCTACCATGAATAGCTTTCCCGAGGGAGCGATCCATCACCTTGATCCAAGGTTCCAGAGGATGGGTTCTAATTCACATCACTGCCACAACAAAGTGATTTCCTTCTTGCCCTAAATTAGTACACCTACAATTTCCAAAGTCCATAAGAGTTGATGGGATCAGCATAATCACAACTAGCTCACCTCCCCAATACAGCTGAGGTCAAATTCAACCATAGTATATAAGGAAAACTAATCCAAGCCATTATTCATTTCCTATGTTGTGCTTCCCATTCCTGACTGCCACATTATGTAGCAATCATTACATCACAAAAAATATCTTCTGGATGGGTTCTCTCACGTCAAATGTGATAGAGATAGAAATGTATCTATTCAACAATGATAATGCCATCTTGGTTGCCTTATGCTACTTTTAGTAATGGCTTTCCATGTTTCCTTCTGACTTCTACACAATGCTCACTGATGGAACACCCCTCCCTGTAGATGGTGTGCTGTGAGCATCTCTGGGCCAGGATGGCCTGGCTGGGGATGGGCAGCAGAAGGCCGGGCGAGCAGGCTGTGAGCAAGGTTGTGGGCACAGGCAGGGTGCTTGCACTGGGGTATGGATGCTGAGAGGACAGCGCATTCTAGAATCACGGGCTCAGGCACAGAGGGCCTTCCCATCTTCAGAATGTGGCTACATCTGGAAATTATCTTCTCAGTGTTAGTATTCACATTGGCGCTGACTGATGCCTAGAAAATTCATAGAAGGACTCAACAATACAAAAGGAGACCATTCCACATGATGTAGAAGGATATTCAGCCCTTTGAGTCTGTGCCAGCTTTCAAATCAATCCCATATCTCTATTTATTTTTCTGTAATCTATCCTCACTCGCATTCTCCCCAACCTCTCCCTAGATTTGACCACTCACCGACACACTGGAGGCAATTTTCATGAGCCAATTAACGCACTGACTTGCATATCTTTAGGTTGTGGAGCAGCACGTCAAACCCACATGGTCACGGGGAGAATGTGCTGTGGGTTCTTGAATTCAGGATTGAACCCGGGTCTCTGGAGATGTGAGGCAGTTGTGAAGCATTTAGACATTAATGTTTTGAACCTATTCTGCTCAACCAATGTGCTGCTGTGTCACCTAACAACCGTGTTGGTGAAAAGAGGTACCCAGCCCTGAACCAGAACCCAGTTGGTTTTCAAGTACACATCCGAGTCCTGCCCCATTGTGATGAAAGGTTTTGCCTTGCCCACCCTTTCAGGCAGAGGGTCCCAGACTTCACTGCCCTCCAGATGAAAATAAATTATCACCTCCCCTCCAATCTTTCAACCAATTACTGCCCTGAATGTGACCTAACTACTGAGGGAAATAGGCCCTTGTAATTTTATACCCTGATTTAGCTCCATCAGTTCTTCCACATCATGGAAATGTTTCAATGTAGACCTGATTTACATTGTACACTGTATATGAGCAGACTTAATACACAGTCCATGACATTGTTAAATCAATTTCTAATATGGATAACATTACTTCCATTTACCTGTGTGATCTGCATCAATCATTCCAAATACGATTTCCAGATCTGCACGATGCCTGTACATGGCTTCAATCAAATTTGGCTGAACCTGTAGATCAATCAGTCAAAGAATTTAGATGCCAATGTTTTGAACACATTCCACTGGCCATTACAACCTCAGTGAGTATAGGTCTTTAATGGGATGACCGACCTTCTATTCATGTAATACCTTGTCCGAGTGGATTTAGACTGCTCTTTGCAAAGGCACCTGACCCAACGTTTACTGCAGTGGTTAAAAGTGGTGACCAGCAGCCAGAGTTCTAGACCAATGATGCATGCCAACCAAACTGGCATACTGGGCTAGTCACCCCATTTGCCCGCATTTAGACCATCGCCTCCTGAACTATTTCTATTCATATATCTGTCCAAATATATTTTAGAAGTCGTAATGTTATCTGCCTCTCTTTCTCTAGCTTCCCCTGGCAGCTCATTCAAGATAGTGACTACCCTCTGAGTGAAAAGGTTGCGCATATCTTTCAAAACTCATAATTGTAGCTTCTTCAATAGCTTCCTCTGCCAGTCATTCAAGAGACAGACTATCTTCTGAGTGAAAAGGCACCCCAGAGGTCCCCTTTAAATTTCTTCCCTCTCATCTTAAGCCTATGCCCCCTAGTTTTAGAATACACTACCGTGGGGACAAAAGACTGCAAGCATTCATTTTAACCATGCCCTTTATGATCTTGTACACCTCAATAAGATCACCACTCAGTCTTCTATACTCCAAAGAAAAAAGTCCCAGCTTATCGAACCTTTACAGATAACAAACCCCCAAGTCCAAGTAACATCCTGATGAATCTCTTCTGCATCTATTCCAACTCAGTGACATCTTTCATGTAGCTGGGCAACCAAAACTGCACATGGTACTCAGTACAAGTACAAGTGTGCTCTCACCAACGATATGTACAGCTGCATCATGATACGTCCATTTTTGTGATTCGATCCCAATGACGGCAAGCACATTGTCCACCCGACTCGTCACTTTTAAGCAACGTTACACATGTACTTGCGGATCTCTCTGTTTATGCAACACTCTCTAGGGCTCTACCATTTACAATGTTTGACATACAGAAGTGCAACACCTCACACTTGTTAGAGTTAATTTCCGCAATGTTCTTCAGTGAAGGAATCTGCTTGGCTCTAGGCTCACCAATATCATCTCCAAGGACCTGAAATGGGGGCCACCATCGACTCCACAATCAAAAAGTCTGTCCTCACCTTCTCCATCATCGTCTGGTTTGACTCAGCCGCCAAGCACGACATCCGGATGCTGCAGCGAATCGTTCAATCAGCTGAGAAGGTTATTGGCTGCAACCTACCCTCCATTGACGAACTGTACACTGCAAGGGCCAGGAAGCGAGTGGGTAAGATCATCTCTGACCCTCTCACCCTGGCCACAAGCTCTTTGAATCACTAACTTTGGAAGGCGACTCTGAACTGTCAAAGCTGCCACAGCCAGACATAAAAACAGCTTTTTTACACAAGTAGTAGCTCTACTCAATAACCAAAAATCTGTAGCCTCCTTTTGCTCTGGTATTTTATTTCATTCACATGTTTAATCAATAATGTTTTATTATTAATGTTTTATGTGTCATTCCTAACTGTCACAGTATGTCATGTTGTCACTTGTGGGCGGAGCACCAAGGCAAATTCCTTGTATGTGAATACTTGGCCAATAAACTTTTTCATTCATTCATGGTTTATCCTTGGCTGCCTCCTAAGAAGCAATTGGTGATGGACCACAAATGTTCATATTGCCAATGACACCATGTGGACAAATAAATCAAAATGTTGCACTGCTCAATAGCCATATGCTGGCTCAGTATCCATTGCAGGACTAACTGGAGGTGCCGTGCATGACCAACACCTGGCATAGACTTGGGTACTGGCCGTTGATTTGGCAGGGCTGGTGTCTGGTGGGATTGTGTGAAGATTGTCATCTGCACCTGCTCAGCATGCAAGCAAGATAACCCTGCTGTCTACTCTGGTAAATATTGAAAGTCCTGCTAAGAATTGAGTTTACAATTAGTGACAGAAATCGGAAGCAACACCTCTGGCACCCATATAACATTTATTTGTCACATGGCACCTTCTCCCAATGTAAATACTGTACAATTCCAGGAATATCAAATTCTCATGCTTGGCTTCTATTTTACCTCTTTCAGGGGTTGCTTGAACTGAAGATCTCGAAAGGTGGAGAGGTAATCCACACTTCCATTAGCATTGATCTTTGCCAGTCTAGGCCGCAAGGTCCTCCAGGGTAGATTGAAATGTAGAACCGATTCCACAGCCAAGGCCCATTCACTGGATGAAATCCCCCCTTAAAACAAAATCACACCAGGAAGATGATAAGTTCAAGATTTAATGTGTCATTGAGCTTGGTTTTTGCTGTTATTGACATGGTTGAGCACACCGTCTTTGGCTCAGCCATTCTCCGGCTCAGTGGGACCAGGTTCACCTGACCATTGTTATTCACCCAGCCTTTCAGCTGCTGTTTAATTTGCCTCAAGGTTTTACCCTGAGCAACATGTCTACCCACCCAACCCATTTCCCACGTGTACGCTACTCCTCACTGATGATGGGAAAGATCCCATTGACCTCAAACATCAAGCTCACCACCACCTCTTTTAACCCACAACTCCCTCTGATTTATCACAATACTTGTCCATCATCTAGAACCAGAACAAGAAGGTTCCTCCTGCAAATTCCTGGGAAAGGAACTTGAGGATGTCCTGGGAACCTGAGGTAGGCTGCTTGCACCATGGTCTTGTGTTTAAGAGTCAAGAGTATTTTATTGTCATACGTACGGGAACAGAACAATTAAATTCTCACTTGCAGCAGCAAAACAGGTTTGTAAACACAGTACTCAATATATATAATAATAAACAAAAAAAAAGTTCAATAAATATAAAAATCTATAGCGTGCAAAACAAAAACAAAGCCTAAAGTCCCTCATGCAACCAAGGCAGTAGGTTGTTTTGAGTTTAGTTGGAGTGAAATGAGAGTGTGGCCAGGGTGGTGTTTGTCCTTGATGATGCTGGCTGCCTTTTCTAGACAGTGTCTTCTATAGATCCCTTCGATGTTGGGGAAGTCAGTACACATGATGGACCTGACAATGTTCTAAAACTTTATGTAATCTCCTTCATTCCTGGGCAATCCAGTTGCTGAACTCAGCTGTGATGCAACCAGTCAATAAACTCTATGTTCTACAGACGTTCAAGAGAGTATTCGTTAACATACCAAATCTCCTCAATCTTCTTAGTGGGCTTTCTTTGTGATTGCATGAATGTGCTGGGTCAAGGGCAGATCTTCAGAGATATGCATGCCCAGGAACTTGAAGAAGTTGACTCTCTCCAACTCACCCGTCAATTAAGGCAGGTTTGTGGATCCTCGGCTTCGAACAAGGTGTGATTCACTAAGATTCACCCGTATCGTCATCTTTAGCACGACAGTTGTAGTGTATATAATGGTAAATGTATCTTTAAGTACTGAGTACCAGAATGGTATGATTTGTGTAATGTGATATATTCAACATTTCATCACTCCCGTGCATATGTATGAATATACGCAGTGTACTTTTGAGAAATAAAGACCCACACTGGCAACAGTGTACTGAAAACCTGTGCTTGTTTCTATCTACATGCTGAAGCCGTAATATCTTACACTGGTGATGAGGATCAGATAGAGTTTGCAAACTCAACCTTTAAATACAGAGCAGGACTGTTTTGCAATATGCAGTATTGTTTTGTGGCGTCACCTGATGGTCAGACCACTTACTGTCAAACCCTCATCAGAGGTTACAAGGACTGTCACGTGACATCATCGGTTAAGGGGAGTGGCCTGGTACATCAGCAGATCTTACCTTGAGATCATCAGTCAACAGGTTGCTGAGCTCGAGACAACACCCTCGCTCAGTAGCAGCAGCAACAACTCTTATGTTAGGGAGTCCCAAACGCACATGTATGTTAAACTTATCTTGCTAATAGAGTAAACATTTGATCACGAAGTTTGGACTCACTACAGTTTAATATTTTAAACAGCAAATACAAAGCTGTGTCACAGTTGTTTGCGAACTGGACATGATAGGCTGCAGATCAAAGTCAAGTCAAAAGTCAAAAGAGTTTATTGTCATGTGTCCCTGACAGGACAATGAAAATCTTTCTTTGCATAGCACAACAGAACATAGAAGGCATTGACTACAATTCTATACATAAATACACCCATGACGTAATAAATTAATAAAGTGCAAATAGCAGATGGAGGGATATTAATGTTCAGAGTTCCGAGCCAGGTTTAATAGCCTGATGGCTGTGGGGAAGTAGCTATTCTTAAACCGGGTTTTTGCAGTCTTCAGGCTCCTGTACCTTCTACCCGAAGGTAGCAGGGAGATGAGTGTGTGGCTAGGGTGGTGTGGGTCTTTGATGATGCTGCCAGCTTTTTTGAGGCAGCGACTGTGATAAATCCCCTCGATGGAAGGAAGGTCAGAGCCGATGATGGATTGGGCAGTGTTTACTACTTTTTGGAGTCTTTTCCTCTCCAGGGCGCTCAAGTTGCTGAACCAAGCCACGATGCAACCGGTCAGCAAGCTCTCTACTGTACACCTGTAGATGTTAGAGAGAGTCCTCCTTGACAGACCAACTCTCCGTAATCTTCTCAGGAAGTAGAGGCGCTGATGAGCTTTCTTAATAATTGCATCTGTGTTCTCGGACCAGGAAAGATCTTCACAGATGTGCACTCCCAGGAATTTGAAGCTCTTGATCCTTTCAACCATCGACCCGTTGATATAAACAGGACTGTGGGTCCCCGTCCTACTCCTTCCAAAGTCCACAATCAGTTCCTTGGTTTTGCTGGTGTTGAGGGCCAGGTTGTTGTGCTGGCACCATATGGACAGTCGCTCGATCTCTCTTCTATACTCGGACTCATCCCCATCAGTGATACGTCCCACAACAGTGGTGTCGTCAGCGAACTTGATGATGGAGCTCGCGCTATGACCGGCTACGCAGTCATGAGTATAGAGTGAGTACAGCAGGGGGCTGAGCACGCAGCCCTGAGGTGCTCCTGTGCTGATTGTTATCGAGTCTGACACATTTCCACCAATACGAACAGACTGTGGTCTGTGGATGAGGAAGTCGAGGATCCAATTGCATAGGGATGCGCAAAGACCCAGTTCTGCGAGTTTGGTAACCAGCTTGGAGGGGACGATTGTGTTAAATGCCGAGCTGTAGTCAATAAATAGCAGCCTGACATATGAGTTTTTGTTGTCTAAGTGGTCCAGAGCGGAGTGGAGGGCCAGCGAGATCGCGTCCACCGTTGATCTGTTGTGGCGGTAAGCGAACTGCAGTGGGTCCAGGTTTTTGTCGAGGTAGGAGTTGATTTGCGCCATGATCAATCTCTCGAAGCACTTCATCACCACAGGTGTTAGTGCCACAGGTCGATAGTCATTGAAGCACGTCACCTTGCTCTTCTTGGGCACCCGTATTATTGATGCCCTTTTGAAGCAGGTGGGAACCTCAGACCTCAGAAGTGACAGGTTGAAAATGTCCGTAAAAACTCCAGCCAGTTGGTCCGCACAGGTTTTTAGGACACGACCAGGTATGCCATCAGGTCCAGACGCTTTTCGAGGGTTCACCCCTCTGAAGGATTTCCTGACGTCGGCCTCTGTGACTGAGACTGAAATACCATCACAGCGAATAGGGGCTTGGGAAGGCACATCGGTGTTCTCCCTATCAAAGCGTGCGTAAAATGCATAGAGCTCATCAGGAAGTGATGTATCGCCGACATCCTAGCTTCCTCCTGGTTTTGCCTTGTAAGAGGTGATTGCATTCAGTCCCCGCCACAGCTGCCGAACATCTGTCTCATCCTCCAGCTTGGAGCAGAACTCCCTTTTGGCCTTTTTGATGGCCTTACCAAGGTCGTATCTGGACTTCTTGTAGACCACTGGGTCATTAGACATGAATGCCCGGTGTCTGGTCTTCAGAAGAGTGCAGATCTCACAGTTCATTCAAGGTTTCTGATTGGGAAACACTCGGAAGGTTTTTGTAGGGATGCAGTCCTCCACACATTTCTTTATGAAGTCTGTAATGACTGTGGTGTATTCATTCAAGTCCATTGCCGAGTCCTTGAACATAGCCCAGTCTACAGACTCCAAACAGTCTTGTAGTTGTTCTTCTGCCCCCGCCGACCAGCTCTGTACTGTCCTCACCTCTGGGGGTGCATTCTTTAATTGCTGCCTGTAGGCAGGAAGAAGCAGCACCGCGGTATGGTCGGATTTACCGAAGTGAGGGCGAGGGATAGAGCGGTAGGCATCCTTGATGGTGGTGTAGCAGTGGTCAAGGGTGTTTGGTCCTCTAGTGCAGCAGGAGACATGTTGGTGGAAGTTGGGGAGTGATTTCTTTAGGTTTGCCTTATTGAAGTCCCCAGCAATGGTGGTAAATGCCTCGGGGTAAGACGTCTGGTGTTTGTTGACCACGGCGTGCAGCTCCTCCAGTGCCATACGGACGTCTGCCTGGGGTGGGATGTAGACCGCGGTCAGGATGATGGAGGTGAATTCCCTCGGTAGGTAGAAGGGACGGCACTTCACCGCCAGATGTTCGAAGTGTGGAGAGCAGGAGTTGGACAGGACTACCACGTCTGAGCACCACGCAGGTCCTTCTATGCATGGGACTGTAGCTTAAAACAGCAGCTGTACAAATCATCTAATGTTTGTCAGGCTATCTTAGTGTTGTGGCTATGGGACAAGATGGCGTCCTTGGGATACATAGGCCGACTAGGGACTTTCGACAAGAACTGTGAATCCTTTACCTCGTACTGTGAGCGAATGGACATGTTTTTTATTGCAAATTACATTATTGAAGCTGAAGAAACAGAGGATGATGATCAAGTGCAGGTAAGAGCACAAAACAAGGCCATCCAGGAACAAGAGAAAGTCATTCTATTAACCTGAAATAGGTCCTGAAGTTTATGAAACTCTCACCAACATCCTAGCCCCAGAGAAAGCAAGGAATGTTTCATTTGAGACTGTTCTTTCAAAACTTGATGCTCACTTCAACCCAAAGCCCATAGATATTACAGAAAGTTACAAATTTCACACAAGGAACCAGAAGTCTGCTGAGACAGTGGGCGAGTACATTATCTTATTGAAGAAGCTGCCTCCACACTGCAATTTTGCAACATTTCTGGAGCGAGCTTTGCGTGATAGATTTGTATGTGAAATGCTGGATGTGCGAATCCAATCAAAATTACTGAACACACCAGCCCTTACCTTTGATTTGGCATGCAATGCTTTGGCCATGGAGATGGTATGTCAAAGTGCACATGAGTTTGGACCAACACATGCTGGCACAGTCAACAGTGAAAAGACAGTTCACATACACAAGCATGACAAGACAGGGAAAAAGTCTTCACAGCAAAGTTCTGGGAAAAGTGCAGATATGTGCTATCGATGCAATGGTCAACACAAAGCAAATAAATGCCAGTTCAAGTGCTACAACTGTCAAAAGAAAGGCCATATTGCATCAGCATGCAGAGCACCATCACAGGACAAAGCCAAACAAAAGGCTCGACAGAACCAAATGCGTGGGATTCACAACCTCGAAGAACACTCAGACAGTAATGAATTTGGAAAGGAAGACTTTCAGGCAAAGGTCAAAGTGAACAATCAATACATTTCTATGTGTATTGATACCGCTGCTGATTGCACAATTATAAGCAAAGACACCCATGAATCCATGTTTAGCAATATGCCTGTCACAGAAAGAAATGTTCAGCTGAAGACGCACTCTGGTGAAGTGTTGGAGACATGTGGAGAGATAGTTTGTGACGTACAACACAAAGGCAAGACTCTGAAGTTGCCAATAGTTGTTGCAAGTTATGTCACTAGGCCAATGTTGATGGGCAAAAATTGGCTCAGCTTACTGAAACTGGACTGGAAATCTGTATTCCAAGTCAAGGCGCAAACACAACTGGATCAGTTGTTGCAGAAACATCATGCTATGTTCACTGACAGCTACGATGGCATAAAGGGTGAGCAAGTACACATCAGGATTCCACCCAAAGTGGTACCTGTCTACAGTACAATATTCGCTGAAAAGTAAAGTAGAAGCTGAAATCAAAAAGATGGAACAAAACGGTGTCCCAATTAAAACAGATCGCAGTAGTAATTGTTCCAAAAGCAGACAACACAGTGAGATTGTGTGGAGACAACAAAGTGACCATCAACCAGGAAATAGATGATGACCAGTATCTACTACCAATCTCACAAGATTTATACGCTGAACTTGCTGGTTCCAAGGTGTTCTCTAAGCTAGATCTGTCACATGCTCAGCTAAATGTTGATCGTCAGAGCAGCAGTACCTCACGATAAACACACACATGGGGCTGTATTCCTACACAAAACTACCCTATGGTGTGAAGTCAGCACCAAAAATCTTCCAAGCTACAATGGACAAGATTCTGCAAGGAACATCACATTGTTTGAGCAATCAAGATGACTTGCTGATTGCGACTGTTACTGAGGAGGAGAATCTGGCGATACTCAGTGAAGTGTTGATACAGCTTGATGATCACAATATAAAGTTAAAAAGAAGCAAATGTGCATTCTTACAGACCGAAGTAGTGTATCTTGGTTTGAAAGTGGATCAACATGGACTATAAACTGTGAAGGAAAAGATTGAAGCGATAGCAAATGCACCAACACCAAAGAATGTGTCTCAACTCCACTCCTTCCTGGGTACGGGTACAGTATCACTTACTCTTCTTACCCGAGTTAACAACAAAGCTAGCTCCTCTTCACAAGTTGTTGAAAGAGAATCAAAAATGGGAATGGTCCAAAGAGCAACAAAATGCTTATGATGTATGTAAGTGTTTGACCAGTGATGCATTACTTGTTTACTACGATACAAATCACAAGTTAATGTTTGCTGGTGATGCATCTAGTTGTGGGGTAGGATCTGTGGTTTCACGTAGTGGAACATGGGCAAGAAAATTCTAATTATGCACAAATCGAGAAAGAAGCCCTTGGTATCATCTTTGGGATCAAGAAATTCCATCACTGTCTGTTGGGTAGGAAATTCACCCTGGTTACTGATCATAAGCCACTTCTCGCTATTCTTGGCCTCGGTCAGCAATACCTCGAGGGTGCAGCTCTGGGCTGTTCTCCTGTCACAGTATAGAAACATAGAAAATAGGTGCAGGAGTAGGCCATTCGGCCCTTTGAGCCTGCACCGCCATTCAATATGATCATGGCTGATCATCCAAGTCAGTATCCTGTACCTGCCTTCTCTCCATACCCCCTGATGCCTTTAGCCACAAGGGCCACATCTAACTCCCTCTTAAATATAGCCAATGAACTGGCCTCAACTACCTTCTGTGGCAGAGAATTCCACAGATTCACCTCTCTCTGTGTGAAAAATAATTTTCTCATCTCGGTCCTAAAAGACTTCCCCTTTATCCTTAAACTGTGACCCCTTGTTCTGGAGTTCCCCAACATCGGGAACAATCTTCCTGCATCAAGCCTGTCCAACCCCTTAAGAATTTTGTAAGTCTCTATAAGATCCCCCCTCAATCTTCTAAATTCCAGCAAGTACAAGCCGAGTCTGTCCAGTCTTTCTTCATATGGAATCCTGCCATCCCAGGAACCTTCGCTGTACTCCCTCTATTGCAAGAATGTCTTTCCTCAGATGAGGAGACCAGAACTGTACACAATACTCCAGGTGTGGCCTCACCAAGACCCTGTACAACTGCAGAAGAACCTCCCTGCTCCTGTACTCAAATCCTTTTGCTATGAAAGCCAACATACCATTTGCTTTCTTCACTGCCTGCTGCACCTGCATGCCTACTTTCAATGACTGGTGTACCATGACACCCAGATCTCGTTGCATCTCCCCTTTTCCTAATCGGCCACCATTCAGATAATAGTCTACCCTGTTTTTGCCACGAAAGGGGATAACCTCACATTTATCCACATTATACTGCATCTGCCATGCATTTGCCCACTCACCCAACCTATCCAAGTCACCTTGCAGCCTCCTAGCATCCTCCTCACAGCTAACACTGCCCACCAGCTTCGTGTCATCCGCATACTTGGAGATGTTGCATTCAATTCCCTCATCCAGATCATTAATATACATTGTAAATAGCTGGGGTCCCAGCACTGAGCCTTGCAGTACCCCACTAGTCACTGCCTGCCATTCTGAAAATGACCCGTTTACTCCTACTCTTTGCTTCCTGTCTGCCAGCCTGTTCTCTATGCACAGCAATACTGAACCCCCAATACTGTGTGCTTTAAGATTGTATACTAATCTGTTATGTGGGACCTTGTCGAAAGCCTTCTGAAAGTCCAGATATAACACATCCACAGGTTCTCCCTTATCCACTCTACTAGTTACATCCTCGAAAAATTCTATAAGATTCGTCAGACATGATTTACCTTTCATAAATCCATGCTGACTTTGTCAAATGATTTCACCACTTTCCAAATGTGCTGCTATCCCATCTTTAATAACTGACTCTAGCATTTTCCCCACTACCGATGTTAGACTAACTGGTCTTTAATTCCCCATTTTCTCTCTCCCTCCCTTTTTAAAAAGTGGGGTTATATTAGCTACCCTCCAATCCTCAGGAACTACTCCAGAATCTAGAGTTTTGAAAAATTATCACTAATGCATCCACTATTTCTGGGGCTACTTCCTTAAGTACTCTGGGATGCAGCCGATCTGGCCCTGGGGATTTATCGGCCTTTAATCCATTCAATTTACCTAACACTACTTCCCTGCTAACCTGGATTTCTCTCAGTTCCTCCATCTCATTTGACTCTCGGTCTCCTGCTATTTCCAGCAGATTATTTATGTCTTCCTTAGGGAAGACAGAACCAAAGTAGTTATTCAATTTGTCTGCCATGGCCTTGTTCCCCATGATCAATTCACCAGTTTCTGACTGCAAGGGACCTACATTTGTTTTAACTAATCTTTTTCTCTTCACATATCTATAAAAACTTTTGTAGTCCGTTTTTATGTTCCCTGCCAGTTTTCTTTCATAATCTATTTTCCCCTTTCCTAATTAAGCCCTTTGTCCTCCTCCGCTAGACTCTGAATTTCTCCCAGTCCTCTGGTAGGCTGTTTTTTCTGGCTAATTTGTATGCTTCATCTTTAGTTTTGATACTATCCCTGATTTCCCTTGTTGTCCACGGATGCACTACCTTCCCTGATTTATTATTTTGCCAAACTGGGATGAACAATTGCTGTAGTCCATCCATGCAGTCTTTAAATGCCTTCCACTGTATATCCACCATCAACCCTTTAAGAATCACTTGCCAGTCTATCTTGACCAATTCACATCTCATACCCTCAAAGTTACCTTTCTTTAAGCTCAGAACCCTTGTTTCTGAATTAACAATGTCACTCTCCATCCTAATGAAGAACTCAACCATATTATGGTCACTCTTGCCCAAGGGGCCACGCACAACAAGACTGCTAACTAACCCTTCCTCATTATTCAATACCCAGTCTAGAATAGCCTGTTCTCTTATTGGTTCCTCTACAAGTTGGTTTAGAAAACTATCCCGCATACATTCCAAGAAATCCTCTTCCTCAGCACCCCTGCCAATTTGATTCACCCAATCTACATGTAGATTGAAGTCACCCATTATAACTGTTTTACCTTTGTTGCACACATTTCTAATTTCCTGTTTGATGCCATCCCCAACTCCACTACTAATGTTAGGTGGCCTGTACACAACTCCCACTGGTGTTGTCTGCCCCTTAGTGTTTCGCTGCTCTACCCATATCGATTCCACATCCTCCAAGGTAATGTCCTTCCTTTCGTTAATTGCGTTAATCTCCTCTCTAACCAGCAACGCTACTCAACCTCCTTTTCCTTTCTGTCTATCCCTCCTGAATATTGAATATCCCTGGATGTTCAGCTCCCAGCCTTGGTCACCCTGGAGCCATGTCTCCGTGATCCCAACTATATCATATTCATTAATAACTATCTGCACATTCAACTCATCCACCTTATTACGAATGCTCCTTTCATTGAGACACAAAGCCTTCAGGCTTGTTTTTACAACACTCTTACCCCTCATACAATTATGTTGAAAAGTGGCCCTGTTTGATTTTTGCCCTGGATTATTCTGCCTGCCACTTTTACTTTTCACCTTACCACCTACTGCTTCTACCCTCATTTTACATCCCTCTCTACTCATGCTCCCAACAGTATGACCTCAACATTGAGTATCGCAGCACAAATAAAAATGCGATCGCTGATGCATTGTCACGTTTGCCTCATGAAGAATCAGATGTGGGCACTTCAGGTGCTATCTACGTCACAGAAGCAGCAGACTACGACTTTCCAGTCACAGCAGCTGAAATTGCTGCTGAAACTCAAAAAGACCCAGTGCTGAAACAAGTATACGAACAAACCTTATGTGCATGGTCAGAAATAAAACCGTAGTTGTGACCTAAAACATCACAATAGACGACATGAACTGTCATGTGAGCAGGGGCATATTAAATGGGGTCACAGAGTAGTAGTACCCAATTGTTTAAGACAAAGATTACTTAAAGAACTCCATAGCGAACACACAGATATTGTGGGAATCAAGTCTTCAGCCAGAGGTTGCATGTATTGGCCAGGATTGGACAATGACATAGAAGCAATGGCAAGCAAATGCAGCAGCTGTCAGAGTTGTAGATGTAGGCCTGCCAAACCCCTTTGCAAACTTGGTCTTAGCCTACTAGTCCTTTTCAGAGGGTTCATGTGAATTTTTGTGAACACAGGAATAATAATTTTCTTGTTCTGGTAGATATCCACTCAAAGTGGATTGGGATGATACATATAGATACAAACACAAGAACAGAAAGAACAATAGATGAATTGCGGACTATCTTTGCCTGTCATGGATTACCCGAAGAGCTGGTCTCTGACAACGGTCCCCAATTTCGTGCTGCACTGTTCCTAACTTTCAAGAAGCTTAATGGTATCAAGCATATCTTAGTGCCAACTTACCATCCAGCATCTAACGGCACAGCTGAAAGATCAGTCAGGATAGTCAAAGGAGCTGTCAAGAAACAAGTTCTTGAAGAGAATTCAAAATTCAGTATGTCACACCGGCTAGCTAGTTTCTTACTGAAATATTGCACCACGCCACAATCTACCACCGGGTATACGGCAGCTGAACTTCCCATGAAAAGGCTCAGAACTAGACTGAGTTTATTCCACCTAATCCATCTCACAAGGTTGAACACAAACTATCTGATCAGAAACGTCATTATCGTGAAGTAAAAAAAAAACCTTTGTTCAATACACATGATCAGGTTCGGGTTCCCCTTACAAAGCAAACAAATGGGAGATGGGAACAGTAGTTGAAGTGTGTGATACCAGGAGGTACTTGGTAGAAATTGGAGGATGTGTTAGAAGTGTGCACATAAACCATATGATCCCAGCAAGGGATGAACCGGTTCAAGAGCAAAGCATAGTTGAAGTAGTAGATCTGTCAGTCTTTGGTATTATTCTAAGTTCAGATGTAAAATCAGAATCTCCAAAGACAGTAGAGACAAAGGTAAATGATCCTGAACTTGACTCTCCTTTAGAACCACAACCTGGCACTCCCCTTAAACGCTCAGGAGATCAGAAAGAGTGCGTAAACCAGTCATCAGATTACATTCATAAAATTATTCTTGTTTGTCTAATTGACGTTATTTTACTGTCTAAGGGGTGAGCAGTGTAGTGTATACAATGGTAACTAAGTACTGAGCAAAGATTATAGAGGAGCAAGATGCGCCACTCAGTGGAAATCCAATGGACTGGTGTGTAGTACGTAACGGAACGTCACGGCCGCCATTTTGGCAGATTGCCTCCCCATGTGTAATCCGCTACAGAGCTACAGAGCAGTTGTAAACAAAGATTATAGAGGAGCAAGATGCATTAGAAAGTTATTAGATTTATTTGTAATAGATCTTTACTTACCTCTCGATCCCTCTCTATCCCCTCTCTTCTCTCGATCCCTCTCGATCCCTCTCGATCTTTCTCTCTCCTCTCTTTTCTCAATCTTTCTCTCTCTTCTCTCGATCCCTCTCTCTCCCTCTCTTCCCTCGAACTTTCCCTCCCTCTCTTTCAATCTCTCTCTCCCTCTCTTCTCTCTCTCTCCCCTCGACCCTCTCTCCCCTCTTTTCTCGATCTTTCTCTCTTCTCTCTCATCCTCTCTTCTCTCGATCCCTCTCTTTCGATCTCTCTCTCCCCCTCTCTTCTCTCTCTCCCCTCGACCCCTCTCTTCTCTCGATCTCTCTCTCCCCTCTCTTTTCTCGATCTCTCTCACTCTCTTCTCTCTCTCCCCCCTCTCCTCTCTCGATCCCTCTCTCTCCCCTCTGTTCTCTCGATCCCCTTCCTCTCGATCTCTCTTCCCTCTCGATCTCCCTCCTTCCCTCTCTCTCCCTCCCTTTTCCCCCTGTTCCCCCATTTCCCTCGCATCTTCCCTCCCCAGCCCCCACCTTTGCGTAGTTTCCCATGCATTGCATAGTACAGCTGCCCTTGTATTGTCTTTAACACACACTGTGCACAAAATTATAGGCACACACAAACACACATTAATATAAATATATGGTGGGCGTGAATATAGGGTGAGATAGAAGAGCTTATTAAAATCTTCTTACAAAGACCATTATGTAATTTATTTCTATCCTCTTTTGGGCCAAAGGCATAGCAAGGCTGCCAACTCTCACACATAGAAACATAGAACATAGAAAAATAGGTGCAGGAATAGGCTATTCGGCCCTTCGAGCCTGCACCGCCATTCAATGTGATCATGGCTGATCATCCAACTCAGTATCCCGTACCTGCCTTCTCTCCATACCCCCTGATCCCTTTAGCCACAAGTGCCACATCTAACGCCCTCTTAAATATAGCCAATGAACTGGCCTCAACTACCTTCTGCGGCAGAGAATTCCAGAGACTCACCACTCTCTGTGTAAAGAATGCTTTCCTCATCTCGGTCCTAAAGGAATTCCCCCTTATCCTTAGACTGTGACCCCTTGTTCTGGACTCCTCCAACATCGGGAACAATCTTCCAGCATCTAGCTTGTCCAACCCCTTAAGAATTTTGTAAGTTTCTATAAGATCCCCCCTCAATCTTCTAAATTCCAGCGAGTACAAGTCTAGTGTATCCAATCTTTCCTCATATAAAAGTCCTGACATCCCAGGAATCAGTCTGGTGTCACAGAGGAAAGGGCGGGAGAGAGGGAAATCAAGAAGGGAGGGGAGAGAAAGAGATCAAGAGGGGAGAGAAAGAGATCGAGAGGGGAGAGAGAGTGATCGAGAGGGGAGAGAAAGAGATCGCGAGGGGAGGGAAAGCGATAGAGAGAAGAGAGGGAGATAGCAAGAAGAGGAAGATAGCGAGAAGAGAGGGGATAGAGAGGGATCGAGAGGTAAGTAAAGATCTATTACAAATAAATCTAATAACTTTCTAATGCATCTTGCTCCTCTATCATCTTTGCTTGCAACTGCTCTGTAGCTTTGGAGCGGATTACACAGAGGGAGATCGAGAGACAAAGATCATAGAGAAGCCTAGTTTCCTAGTAGACGCCATGGTCGACGCCATCTCTGGTCCGCTAATATGGCGTCGACAATCACACACGTGATACTATGCCTTTTCCACGGAGTGGCGCATCTTGCTTTGGTATGGAGTACTAGAATGATATGATTTGTGGTCATGTGATATTTTCAATATCTTATCAGTCTCGTGAATGTGTATGAGTATGTGCAGTGTACTCTTGTGAAATAAAAAAGACCCACACTGGCAACAACGTGTCCTGTGCTTGTTTCTATCTACATGTTGAATCCGTAATATCTAATGTCTACCTTTCTCTTCCATAACAGCTCTTGTGTGAGCATTATCTCAGCTGTTTATTCACAATTTGTTAATTCCAAACTTAACTATTCTCTCCTGGACAGCCACTTTCCTTTACAAAAGTTGTGGACGTCAAAAACTCTGCTGCTTGGTCCTAACTCACACAAAGTTCCTTTGGCCCAATCACTGTTATCGGATGGGAAGATGTGACTGGTGGCGAGATCACGTTGAAGGTGGCAGAAATGTTGGAGAATAAAGTGTTGGATGTCGAGGCTGGTGGGGTGAAAGATGAGGACTCTTTGTTCCATCTGAGGGGGGGGGAGGTGGTGCAAAAACAGAACTATGAGACACAGAGGAAAAGTTATTATATATAGAGGGATCCATCTATAACAGCAGGTGAGGAAACGACATTTACTAAAGGAAGAGGACATCTTGTATGTCCTGAGCAGGTGAGATGGAAGCTGAGAAATTGAAAGTTGGGGATAGGGTCTTTGCAAGAGGCAGGGTGGGAAGAGGTGTAGTCCAGCTAACTGTCGGAGTCGGTGAGTTTGCTGTCATCGATGTAGCATAGAAAGAGTTGGTGGATCGGACGTCCCTGCAGGCCACGTTTGATCCATGCACTCGGCTACTTGAAGAGGCGCCCGATCTACTCGAGCCCCAGGCTGCTTCAGGGCCTCCAGCAGCCCACTCTCCGCCGATTCTACCAGTTCTTGACATCGGCCCATGAAAGCGTCATTCTTCTCCGCAAATGGCCATCGCTCGGCCTCCGTTCCCTGGGGCACCTCCGGCGATGCGGGAGGTAAGCCTCCAGCCCGCTCTCTGGCATCAATCATTCCTTCCAGCAAAATATTTTGAATTTTCCCCAAACAGAAGTTGTGGATAAACAAGGAGACCCACCGGTAGATCTGTGCTGTTTAAGATGCGATGCAGTATCATACAAGATGTCCAGGTATGTCTTCCCAAACGCTATCAAGAGACAATACTGGACTAAGCTCGAGTCACAAATGGATGCTCGATATTTATGGCAGGGTTTGCAAATCATCCCCTCCTACAAGGTGAAACTGGGTAGCAAATATTGTTACTTCCAGATTAGTTCTTTGCATACTTTCAAAGGGAAAATAGTGACCAATAACTCTATGATCTCAGTCTCTGAGGCCAATGTTAGAGTCACCCTCGAAAGGGTGAATCAACAAAAGACATCCACCCTGATGATGTACCTGGAAGAATGCTAAAGACCTATGCAGACCAATTGGGTAGAGTATTCAAGGACATCTTCAACTCTCGCTTCTATAGTCTGAAGTTCGTACCTGCTTCAAATGGGCATCTATTGTACCAGTGCTCATAAGAGCAGGGAGACCCACCTCAATGAGGACCATCCGATAGCACTTACATCTACCATAATGAAGAGCTTTGAGTGGTTGGTTATGGCAGAAGTCAATGTCTGCCTCAGAATTTGCTCATTGCCACTCAGATCAATAAGGTTTTCCATACCAGGGCATCAGAGATGTCCTCATTTTTTAGGAAACGGGGGTTTCCCTCTTCCATTATGATGAGGCTCTCAGTAGGATCTCCCACAGCTCAGCTCTTGCTACCCCTCCCCGCATTCGTAACAAGTACAGAGTTCCCCTTGTCCTCCCCTTCCACCCCATCAGCCATCGCATACAGCATACAATCCTCCAACATTTTCACCACCTCCAACATGATCCCACTATTGGCCATATGTTCCCCTCTCCACTTCTTTCTGCTTTCCGCTAAGACCGTTCCCTCTGCAACTTCCTGGTCAACTCGTCCCTTCCCACCCAAACCACCCCCTCCCTGGGTACTTTCCCTGCAACACCTGTCCCTTTACCTCCCCCCTCGACTCTATCTAAGGACCACGACAGTCTTTTCAGGTGAGGCAAAGGTTCACTTGCACCTCTTCCAACCTCATCTACTGTATCTGCAGTTCCAGGTGTCAAATCCATACATCGGCGAGACCAACCGCACGCTCGGCGATCGTTTAGCTGAACACCTCCACTCAGTTTGCATTAGCCTACCCGATCTCCCGGTTGCTCAACACTTTAACTCCCCCCTCCCCTTCCTAATCTGACCTTTGTGTCCTGGGCCTCCTCCATTGTGAGAGTGAGGCCCAGCGCAAATTGGAGGAACAGCACCTCATATTTCACTTGGTTTAGTTTACACCCCAGCGGCATGAACATTGACTTCTCTAACTTCAAATAATCCTTGCTTTCCCCTCCTTCTCCATCCCCTCCCCCTTCCCAGGTCTCCCACCAATCTTACTCTGACTACATTCTATCTCTGTCCCGCCCACTCCCCTGACATCATTCTGAAGACGAGTCTGGACACGAAACGTCACCTATTTCTTCTCTCCAGAGATGCTGCCCGTCCCGGTGAGTCCAGCATTTTGTGTCTACCTTCGATTTAAACCAGCATCTGTCGTTCTTTCCAGACCTCAATTGTTGCAAGTACTTGTGCATATGACAATAAACTTGACTTGTGACTTCAGCAAGGCAGGTGAGCTGAAGACATTGATCATTCAGGTATTTCACCCACTGATAGACAGGACTGTCAGTACATTCCTGGTTACAGTGTTTTCAGGTGAGGGGGTTTAGGAAAAGAGCTGTGGCGGCAATATTACTGAAGGAAATAAACACGGCTGTGGGAAGCAATGTTCAAAGGAAAATTGCTTGAAAGCAAAGAGACAGAGCAGGAACATCTGGTAATGAATAACCCGAAAGAGACTGGGAGATACACAATGGGGTGAAAAAGTTTCTTCTGTGTTGTATAATTCTTTACTTTTATCACCCTGTAACAAATGTATTTATTTTGTTTCTGCCAGAGCAAAAACACCAGAAGCTAAGGTTGTTCAGTATAGCATTGCAATACTGATTTCCTCACCAATCCAAAGTAGTTGCACTTCTAAAGCACTGAGAACTGCTTTGGAACACTCTGCAGCAGTTGAACTAGAACGGGAAATCCTATTTTGTCGGTGAATAATGTAATGACACATAACGTGAACCGTAATATTAATTTAAAATCAGTAAGATAAGTATTATGTTTAATTAAAGGTCACAGGTTCAAGATGAGGATAAATTGAAAAGAGATCTGGGGGGGTAAGTATTTCACACACAAGACTGTGGTGGAGGCAGATGAGATTACATTTGAAAGGCTTTTGGACTGGCTCTTTGATAGGACAGATGTGGAGGAATACAGGCTTAATGTGGGAAAATGGGATTAGTAGATATAAATGTAGGCATTGACGTGAGGCAAAGAGCCTGTTTCAATGCTGTACAATTCTATGATTTTTATGCAACTTGAGGTGTGATCGGGACTGTATGAGCTGTGGTGTTCTACATGAGTAAATGTATACATTCCACAAGTGCCATCCAAGTAAATTATACTATGACACTTTATTACAAATGGGGCATGACCATTATAGGCTGTGCAACATAAGTATATAAATATACGGTTCCCTGAATCAGTAAAATAAATCACACCAAAACAGAAATACTTTAAGGACAACCCCAGTGAAGCAATGGGCCGGTCTCTTTCTACCTGTGTCATCCGGATCGAAGCGTCTGCAGGCAGTAATAATTTCAGATTGATGTATAAATAGATTTTCACGCAATGCTTTCAGGGCAGTTTCTTCACCCACATTCACTCTTGAAAAAAACACAGAATAAGGGACTCAGTTGTTAAAAATGGTCAATCAATAGGTCTGGCAGCATCAGTGGGAAGAGGAACACAGTTAGACACAAAATGCTGGAGTAACTCAGAGGGGCAGGCGGAATCTCTGGAGAAAATAGATAAGTAAAATTTCGGATCTGGACTCTTGCTTTTAGGAGGGCAAAAAGGGGACAGGAAATCTGTCGGGGGGGGGGGGGAAACGAAGGGAGGCATTTGAGGAAGTTTCCTAAAATTGGAGAAATCAATGTTCATACCGTTGGGTTGTTAACTATCCAAGTGAAATATGAAGTGCTGTTCCTCCAATTTGTGTGTGGCCTCACTCAGCCAATGGAGGAGGCCTAGGACAGAAAGTCAGTATAAATGGGAAGGGGAGTTAAAGTGATTAACAGACTGAGTAGCCTTGCTAGACTGAGTGTAAGAGTTTGGCAAAGTGGTTGCTAATGTACAGGAACCCTCATTGAGAGCAGACATCCGGGACACAGACGAGACGTGGGTGAGGAACTCATCTATGACAGCTGTGGGGAAACCATGTGTACTAAAGAACAAGGACTGCTCCAGATGTACATTGGCCTTACCCCCCTTCTCTTTCTCCAATACATCGAGGACTGCATCGGGGCTGCCTCCCGCACCCGTGCAGAACTCATGGATTTAATTAACTTAATTAGTAACTTCCACCCTACCCTCAAATTCACCTGAACTATCTCAAACACCTCTCCCCTTTATCGATCTCTGTCTCCATCAAAGGAGATAAACTGTTGACTAACGTCTACTACATACCTACTGACTGACAGTGCTATCATGAATACACTTCTTTCCATCCAGCCTCTTGCAAAAATGCTATCCCCTAATCTCAATTCCTCCATCTCAAATACATCTGCTCATAAGATGAAGCTTTCCATATGTAAACATCTGAGATATCTCACTATTTAGTGACTTGAGTGCAGTTAGTATTACGGTCGAGGAGGTGCTCAAGTCCTGATGCGTATGAAGGTAGAAATGTCTCCCGGGTCTAGTCAAATAGATCCGAGGACACTGTGGGAAGGTAGAGAGGAAATTGCAGGTGTCCTGGCTGTGATTTCCAAGTCATCATTAAATATGGGTGAGGTGGAAGAAGACTGACGGGTGGCAAATGTTGTGCCTCAATTCAAGAAGGGCTGCAGGGAAAATCCTGGGAACTACAAGCCGGTGAGCCCAACATCTGTGGTCGGAAAGTTACAAGGGAGTATTCTGAGGGTTAATGTATACATGTATTTAGATGGACAAGGGCTCATTAGGAATAGTCAGCGCCGTTTTGGACATGGGAGGTCATGTCTCATAAATCTGATTCGAGTTTTTTGAAGAGGTGACCAAAAGGTTGACGAGGGCAGAGCTGTAGACATTGTATATATGGATTTCAACAAGGTATTTGATAAGGTTTCAACTGGTAGGCTGCCCTGGAAGGTTAGATCCCATTGGATCCAATTATAGCTGGATGGATAGAACATTGGCTTCATGGAAGAATGCAGAAGGTGATGGTTGAAGATTGTTTTTCAGACTGGAAGCCAGTGACCAGTGGTGTGCCTCAGGGATTGATGCTGATGACACTATAATGGGTGGTATTATGATAGCGAAAATGGTTGTCAAAAATTGCAGCAGGATTTTGATCGGTTTTGCAAGTGGGCGGAGGAATGGTTGATGTGAAGTGTTGCGCTTCAGGAAGTCCAAGAAGGGCAGGACTTACACAGTGAATGGTAGAGCTCTGGGAAGTGGTGTAGAGCAGAGGGATTGAGCAGTGCAGGTACATAGTTTGTTGAAAGGGACACCACAGGTAGAGAGCATGGCAAAAAGACTCTTGGTACATTAGCGTTCATCTGTCACAGTGTTGAGTATAGAAATTGGGAGGTTATGCTACAGTTATAAGAAATTATACATGACATTGGCGAAACCACATTTAGAGCATTTTGTTCAGTTTTAGCACCATGTAAAACGAAAGATGTTGTCAAGCTGGAAAGGCTGCAGTGAAGACAATTCAATTCAATTCAATTCAATAGCCCTTATTGTCATTCAAACGTGCAAGTTTTGAATGAAATTTCGTTCCTGCAGTCATAAAAGCAAAAAAAAGACCAAAACACACAATGAACACAATTCCACATAAACATCCATCACAGTGAATCTCCAAACACCTCCTCACTGTGATGGAAGGCATCTCTTCCCTGTCCTTTGTTCTTCTCCCGCGGTCAAGCAGCCAAACTGCAACGTCGAGACAATGAGAATGTTGCCAGGACTCGAGGGCCTGAGATATAGGGTGAAGTTGAGCAGGCTGGCACTTTATTCCTTGAAGTGCAGGAGGGCGAGGGATGATCTTATAGAGGTGTACAAAATCATGGGAGGAATAGATCAGATAAATGCACAGAGTCTTTTGCCCAGAGTAGGGGAATCCAGAAACAGAGGCCATGGAGGCAAATACAATTAATAGATCCAATACACATTTGGGCATGTTCATGGATAGGAAAAGTTTAGATGTATCTGGGCCAAACGCAGTAAATAGTACTAGCTTGGGGAGACACTTTAGACAGGACCATTGAGTTGGGCCAAAGGCCCTGGTTCCATGCTGTTTGACACTATGTTACTTGAGATACAGAATGTTTATTGTTCCCCCATGAAGGCCCCAAATAAATTGTAAAAAGACAGCCTTGGTGTTCATTCTCTTATTTTATTTAGTTGTAGTTTTAGAGATACAACGCAGAAACAGGCCCTTTGGCTCACCGAGACCACGCTGACCAGCGATCACCATACATTAACATTATCCTACACACACAAGGGATAATTTACAATTCTACGAAGCTAATTAATCGAAAAATCTGCATGTCTTTGCATTTAACCATTCTCATTCTATTACAATTCACAAAGGATTCATAATTTCTTCCAATCTCAATGTGCCTCACTTTTGAAAACGTAGCTGCCTTAAAGTAGCCTCAGTCACTCTCAACATCAGGCCCACAGCTAATCTGTGTAGCTAGTGCACAGTGTGTTTGTACCAATTATTCCAAAGACCAGATAGCACCCAATGGCACAGCTGATAGAGCTGCTGCCTCACCAATACAGATATTTGGATTCAGTCCTGACCTTGGGTGCTGTCTAAGTGGAATTTGAATGTTCTCTGTATCCACATGGGTTTCCTCTTAAGGGCTGCGGTTTCCTTCCACATTGCAAAGATGTGGGTGGGTGGGTAGGTTAATTGGCCATTCTAAATTTACCCCTTGCTCATATACTAAACTCCTCTCATTATGAAGGCCAACATGCCATTCGCTTTCTTCACTGCCTGTTTTACCTGCATGCTTACTTTCATTGACTGATGAACAAGGATCCCACATGCTGTTGCACTTCCCCTTTTCCCAATTTGACACCATTTAGATAATAATCTGCCTTCCTGTTTTTGCTACCAAATAGGATAACCTCACATTTATCCACATTAAACTGCATCTGCCTTGCATCTGCCCACTCACCCAACCTGTCCAAGTCACCCTGCAGACTCATAGCATCCTCCTCACAGTTCACACTGCCACCCAGCTTTGTGCCATCGGCAAATTTGCTAATGTTACTTTATCTAAATAATTGATGTATATTGTAAATAGCTGCGGCCCCAGCACCGAGCCTTGCGGTACCCCACTAGTCACTGCCTGCCATTCTGAAAGGGACCTGTTAATCCCTACTCTTTGTTTCCTGTCTGCCAACCAATTTTCTATCTATGTCAGCAATCTACCCCCAAGACCATGTGCCCTAATTTTTCCCACTAATCTCCTATGTGGGACATTATCAAATGGGTTTTGGTTAACCGAAGGACCTGTTTCCATGCTGTGTGACCGTGACTCTAAAATTGGAGTTATTAACCGCTCTACCAACTGATTTTATTTCAACTTTTAAGCTGCTGTTAAGTGCGTCAGTGTAGGGACAGCTTGAGCAAAATGCTGAAGAACGTCTCACACTCACCTTTGTTGAAGAGTCAGTCTCCTTGTAGATTTACTAGAACGATATTTGACAAAGCGAGGAACCAAATCAGGACCAAGTTTGATATATGCTCCTTGATTGCTGCCCATTTCATAATAATTAGAGGCAGAAAATATGGTGACAACCTGCATGAAAAATATTTCAGTTTGCTCCTGGTAATTCAATGCCTGACACAGATAAACATAGTTACACTGGCTTAAGGTACACATTAATAAAGTCACAGAAAGAGATTGAACATTTCTATTTCACCTTTCCATTGTGGCACACTTCATAGCCATCCTGTTTGCACTCATGTGATCTTATGAGTAACTTTAACTTGTACTTTCTGAACATCTTTGTTGTGACATCGTCACCAAAGTAACAGCCTCCTCCTCGGCTTGTGTTGGGGAAGCAACCAGCTCTGCTTCTAGGGTCACTCCAAAGAACGTCTGCAATCTAGGAAAGATTAAATCAGCTGAATAAACTTTCAGTTCATGCATCCCACGATCGCCGATGCACCTATCCAGTTATCAATAGACTGTCATCCAGGCTTCAGAACAAAAATGTTTTAGTGCAGTTGCATCATTGCTACACATAAAGAGTGACTTGAAGACAGAAATAACTAAGATGTATCTCTCCCTCTCTCTCATGCTCCATGTTAAAGGAGTAACAAACCATTTTGCTTATTCATTCAGGAACCTGACTAGATTTATTTTTGTAAAGGACAAATTTCAACAAAACCAACATCTGAAAACAGTACTAATTAAATTTGAAATGTTTCTGGCAACTCAAAACATTAACTATGGTTGCATCAGTGTGTCAAATTAATTTAGTTTAGTTTAGAGATACAGCGTGGAAACAGACCCTTCGGCCCACCGAGCCCACGCCAACCAACGATCACCCACACACTAGTTCTGTCTTATACACTAGGGACAATCTATACAAGCCAATTAACCTACAAACCTCCACGTCTTTGGAATGTGGAAAGAAACTGGAGCACTCAGAGAAAACTCATGCAGTCACAGGGAGAATATACAAACATTGCACAAATAGCACCCATTGTCAGGATCAATCCTGGCATTGAAAGGAAGCAACTCTATTACTGTGCCACTATGCTGCCATTACTTTTATTAATTAGAATTAAAATAATTATCCAGAAAATTCAATAGAAGAATGAAAAATGTTATTTCATTTCTGAACGGTGAACTACTGAAATGCTAAAGATTTACAAACAAGCCCCAAATATGAAAATCCAATTCTCATGTGACTGCACTGAATTGGTGACGCCCGTGAAAGAAAATTACTGATGATGAACCCAGGTCCAGTCACTTGGTCACAGGTGGACTCCATCATACCTTATATTGCCAGTCTTTAAATATAATCCAAAGCAAGGAATCAACTCCATTTGCTCAAACACTCCAAAGCTCCATGATAAGATTAATGCATTGTAAGTGTTTCAGCAGTTTGCTAGACTAATACCCAGAATGGATGGGTTGGCTTACGAGGAATAATTAGCCAGGTTATAGCATTTTGAGGAGACGGAAGTAAACATAGAATTTTAGAGTAATACTGCATAGAAACAGGCCCTTTGGCCCTTCTCGTCCATGCCAACCGAGATACCCATCTAAACTAGTTCCCTTCACCACATTTGGCCCCTAACTCTCTAAACCTTTGCTATCCCTTTATCCGTCCAAACATTTAAGATCTTGAGGAGTTTTGACAGAGTAAATGTGAATCTAGAATTGTGGGAGAATCTAGAATTAGGTGCCACTATCCAAAATGAACTAGTTACAAGTTTAGAACAGATGAGTTGAACTAGTTTCTCATAAAGGACCATGAACTCTCCTCCTCAAAGAGCGGTTTAAGCAGAATTTGGAGTCAGGGGTTAGTCGGTTCTTGATACACAAGTGGGTGAACTGGGGTACTGGAGATGGGCAGGAATGTGGATCAGACCTTATTAAAAGCTGGAGCAGATTTGACTGGTCAACTCCTGCCCCCAATTCACATGTTTATCTGTCATGTGTAGGTTGTAAAGCCAGGGATTGTAATCTGGAGACGCAGGTTTTGTAGGAAGGGAGAAGAGTTAAAAGAGAAATTGCTCAGCGTGAAAACAAGTTCAGTCAGGCAAATGAGAGTGTTAACTAAGGAGAAATGGTTGGATCTTTGCTGTAGAAAGAAGCTGAGGCTTTAAGGCTTTCCTGGTGGCGGCGGAAATGTATAAAAAGATCATGATCCGTCTGTGTTGTGTGATCTACATTCAGACTGAAAATAAAGAGATAACCTGGTGGAGTGATGGCGGAAAAAGTGGGGCTTGTTTGTGAACAGAAAAGTTTAACATTAGTTAGATGGTTTGATGATGATGACATGGATGTAGACATTAATTAATTGAGCTAAAGAGCTTGTTGCTATGCTGTAAATACATCAGTATGTTGAACCCCTATGCACCTGCTTCCACTCCAGCTCTTCTCTCGTTGCCATCTCCTCATCCAGGAAGGGCAGGTTTAACATTCCGGTGACACTGTACCGATCATTCTGAGTCACCTGGCGCTGGTTATCATTCAACGTTTGATCCTGCTGGTGCTCCGAATACCTTGAAAATATGCCATCTTCATTCAAGCCTTGTTGATCACTATGAGGTTCAATTGGCAGTGGTGGTGTTCCAGGTGTCGATTTATTGTGGTCAGGTTCATCCAGCGGCAGTTCACTGCCAAGCATCTTTGAGAATTCTTGCTTTAAATAGGCTTCTTCAGCCTTTGATATACTTTTACGCATCCTGAGTAGAGATTGAAACTAAAAGGAATGCACCAATCTTAATAATCCACATAATCAGAAAAACAATATAGCATGTAAGATTTAATCTCAAACTTTTGCCAGGAGATGCCAGCCCCTTTTAATTGCCAAGACAATTTAACATAGGAATTCCACTGTTTGATGGCTACGTTGAAAATCACCTTCAACTTACATGTCAATATATGAGTGGAGCATACGACAAATCTACAAAAGCATCAGGTCCAAATGTCGGTTAATGCTGGAAAAAATACGATGAAGCTTAACAAATGAGATGGGCAATGAGGATTTGCAGTTAATGTTATACTGCTGACTTTCAAAGGAAATCTGCCCCATAATAAATTTGTTAACAGGTGTCATTTTGAAGGACATGTAGGTAGGTGTATGTACACAGTTCGTTTTGGGTAGCAAGATAAGCAAAAAATACGTTTAGAAAAACGCAATGGAATTTTTATTTGAACTAGAAAGTAGAAAAACAATAAAAAAAATTAAGTTATCCTCGATTACATCAGAATAAACCTTTAGCCACAAGAACAATGCGGGAGTATATTTATCTGTTGGAATGGATAGTTACAATCATATTGGAAGTTACATACAAGACCCGTTGCTTTCGTTAGCCTTAAAACAATATGAAGGTCCATTAGCAAATCCTTATTTGAAAAAGGAAAAACCAGGGGAAATCTCTGACATACAACATTTCCACAATTGTGTATTCAAGTCAAGTCAAGTTATTTAATGTGTACAGGTGAGGTACAGGTACAAAGAAAATCTTGTTTGCAGCAGCATCACACGTACATAGACAGACAAACACACAAAAACTTAAATTATATATAAATTACATGTAAAGAAATGACTGCAGAAAACAAAACCTTAGTGCAAAAACACAACTAAAAAACTAGTTCACGTAGTGCAAGAGGTGGTCCATAGTGTTCCATAGGATTTGGGTTGTTGAATTCTGCCAAGAGATAGACATTCTGTAGTCAGCTCCACAGACTTAACAAAAAAGCTCTAGTGTACTCTGATAAAAGCTCTAGTGTACTCTGGTGGAAAAGGACACTAAATTCATCTGAATAGAATTAGGCAAAATGCATGCTTATTATTAGCTTAATGTAAAGCGAAAATAGATTTTACCCCATGGACCTCCCTTCCATCGTACTTGCTTTGTTTGAAACATGCAGGACAATGACCTTGCTTAAAGTAGATGTGCTTGTTAAATATCATTTTCTCCTTACCCTTTGTCTTTCTAATGAAGCCAGGAACTCCAGGTCAGTTGTGTCCGAGATCCCACCATGGACCACCAGCACCTTAGAGTCAATAATTGTTGCCAGTGGCAGCCATCTGAACACATCTTGGAAAAACTGGAGGATTTTTAGCCCTTGTAACTAAACAAAGGATTAACAACAAGCTTAAAGCATCAATCTGTGGTGTATTTGATTTAAAATTAAAATAAATTCTCAAAAGTCATCAATTACAAACATTCTTAAGTTGAGATTTCTCCAGGGCAGTGAAGAACACTGTGCTACTCTGGGCTCTGGACTGGGCTCTGAGTCTAATACCCACTGGACAGTGAGACAAAGGAGGTCAGGTGCAGCCATGACCTGTCCTCTCCAACACCCTCTGATGACAGAGTTCAAGGACCAGAAGAGGAGGTGTGGGAGCAGGGAATAACCTAATTACTGCAGCCTAAATCCTGTGGTCAAATAAAGACATCAGGCAGATGACGAGAAAATGGGAGGTAACAGCACAGTATTCCTTAAAGAGGCCAGTGGAAAAAAGACAAAAGAGCTCCTTATTCTGCCTTTTTGCCCTGTTCTGCCCATTATCATATATTCCCCAATCTCTTCTCACCTGCTTCCACAATTTATATCTATACTTCAGGACCTGATGGGTTGCCTGCTGATGCCCACCTCCTGGCCACACCTAAATCTGCCGCCCTTGTGAGAAATTAGACTTTTTGCCCAATTGGCTTTCAAACCCATGAACATTTCTGGATACCATGACCACAGTTGCACACCATGTCACACTATGCAGCACCTTTGGTTCCCTGCATAGATTTTGCATGTTTAATTAGCTTTACAGCCCAACCCTACTGCTGCTCTGTCTCTGTGGTTCTAGTGACTCTCGGTGCCAGTCACAGCTTCATGCGCCAGGCTAGGGAGTCCCGCCACTGGGCTGGTCCAATGTGATAGTGTGAACACAGATGGAAAAGGTGAAAGTACAGGCGGAGGTGGAGTGGGACCTTTGCAACAATTGCAAAAGTAATTAAAAAAAATCAAAACACAATATTTTACCCATGTGTAACTAGGCATTGATATATTTAGTACCAAAACAAAAATCCCTGGAAATACATCGGCTGCAACAGAGGACAGAGAAATGGTCACCGACCTTTTGTCAGAAGTGTGAAAAAGTTGGAAATCAAATCACCTTTTAAGTTGCAGAGAAATGTGAGTGGAGGAGAGAATGAAGGAGTTATATGGTTATATGGTTAATGAAGCAAATGCTTATAATATATTATGCTTATAACATATATGAATAAATATTCAGAGATCCAGTTTCATTACTTAAAAACCATCCTTATTTAGCTACATTTATCCAACTTTACGGGTTCAATTCTGACCACGGAAGCTGTCTGTACAGAGTTTGTTTCTGTAGCCCTGTGACCACATGGGTTTTATCTGTGTGCTCCGGTTTCCTCCCAAGTTCTAACGTCGGGCAGGTTGGTGAGTTACTTGACTTCTATATATTGTCCCTTAACAAGGGTCTTGACCCGAAAGGTCACCCATTCCTTCTCTCCAGAGATGCTGCCTGTCCCGCTGAGTTACTCCAGCATTTTAACCATACAACCATATAACAATTACAGCATGGAAACAGGCCATCTCGGCCCTTCAAGTCCGTGCCGAACAACTTTTTTCCCTTAGTCCCACCTGCCTGCACTCATACCATAACCCTCCATACCCTTCTCATCCATATGCCTATCCAATTTATTTTTAAATGATACCAACGAACCTGCCGCCACCACTTCCACTGGAAGCTCATTCCACACCGCTACCACTCTCTGAGTAAAGAAGTTCCCCCTCATGTTACCCCTAAACCTCTGTCCCTTAATTCTAAAGTCATGTCCTCTTGTTTGAATCTTACCTATTCTCAAAGGGAAAAGCTTGTCCACATCAACTCTGTCTATCCCTCTCATCATTTTAAAGACCTCTATCAAGTCCCCCCTTAACCTTCTGCGCTCCAGAGAATAAAGACCTAACTTATTCAACCTATCTCTGTAACTTAGCTGGTGAAACCCAGGCAACATTCTAGTAAATCTCCTCTGTATCCTCTCTATTTTGTTCACATCCTTCCTATAATTGGGCGACCAAAATTGTACACCATACTCCAGATTTGGTCTCACCAATGCCTTGTACAATTTTAACATTACATCCCAGCTTCTATACTCAATGCTCTGATTTATAAAGGCTAGCATACCAAAAGCTTTCTTTACCACCCTATCTATATGAGATTCCACCTTCAAGGAACTATGCACGGTTATTCCCAGATCCCTCTGTTCAACTGTATTCTTCAATTCCCTACCGTTTACCATGTACGTCCTATTTTGATTTGTCCTGCCAAGGTGTAGCACCTCACATTTATCAGCATTAAACTCCATCTGCCATCTTTCAGCCCATTTTTCCAACTGGCCTAAATCACTCTGTAGACTTTGGAAATCCTCTTCATTATCCACAACACCCCCTATCTTGGTATCATCTGCATACTTACTAATCCAATTTATCACCCCTTCATCCAGATCATTGATGTACATGACAAACAACAAAGGACCCAACACAGATCCCTGAGGCACCCCAGTAGTCACCTGCCTCCAACCCGACAAACAGATATCCACCATTACCCTCTGGCTTCTCCCATTCAGCCACTGTTGAATCCATCTTGCTATTCCTGCATTTATACCCAACAGTTGAACCTTCTTAACCAACCTTCCATGAGGAACCTTGTCAAAGGCCTTATTCTGTCAAATTTTGTGTCTACCTTCCCTTTAACTAAGCATCATGTTCTGCACAAGCATTGTGGGCCGAAGGGCCCATTTCCTTGCTGTGCTGTTCTATGTTTTATGTATTTCCTACAGGCCTTGTCTGTTGGGTAAGAGTATTGTTGCTGAAGTTTGGTTTCGTGGAGCCATACATTAGCGAAACAGGCCTTTCAGTCTAATTTGTCCATGCCGACCAAGATGCTCATCTATGCTAGTCTCATTTGCCGATTAGCCATATCCCTCTAAACCTGTCTGATTCATGTACTTGTCCAAGCTCTTGTATATGCTGTTATAGTAACTGCCTCAACTATTCTCCTCTGCCAGCTTGTTCCATTTACTCACCATCCTCCAAGTGAAAATGTTGCTCCTCAGTTTCCTACTATATATTTCCCCTCTCGTCTTAAACGTATGTCCTCTGGTTCTTGATTCCCCTACTCTGGGCAAAAGACTCTAGGCATGTACCTTATTTCCCTCATGATTTTATACATCCTTATAAGGTCACTCCTCAGCCTCCTGCCCTCCAAGGAATAAAGTCCTAGCCTGTCCAATCTCTCCCTGTAGTTCAGGCCCTCGAATCCTGACATCCTCGTAAATCTTCTCTGCACTCTTTCCAGATCAATGATCAAAATTGAACACAATACTCCAAATGCAGCCTTACCAATGGCTTGTACAACTGTAACATGCCATCCCCACTTCTACACTCAATACCCTGATTGATGAACTTGAATGTACCAAAAACCTTCTTTACCACCCTATCTAGAGATCAGGATCTATGTTTTTGTACTTCTGAATCCCACTCCTCTGCTATACTCACCAGAGGCCTACCATTCACTGTGAATATCCAGCACAGGGTTTGTTTAGCTTAGAGATACAGCGTGGAAATGGGCTCTTCAGCCCACCGAGTCCATGCCGACCAATCATCACCTGTGCACTAGTTCCATGTTATCCCAGTTATGCATCCAACACACTAGGGGTAATGTACAGAAGCCAATTAACAGGCATGTCTTTGGAATGTGGGAGGAAACCGGAGCACCTGGAGAAAATGCACGCGGTAACAGTGAGAACCTGCATACTCCGCACATACAGCACCCGTAGTCAGGATCAAACCCATGTCTCTGGCACTGTAAGGCAGCAACATTCCCACTGCTCCACTGTGACACTTAATTTGAGTTCTCAAATTGCAACATCGCGCACTTATCTGCATTAAACCCCATTAGCCATTCCGCGGCCCACTTGCCCAGCTGTTTGTTGATGAGCTTGCTGCGACTACAGCGTGATAGGCCGCAAGAACAGTCAGGGTAACTTTATTATTAGAAGCATGCTAGGAAAGAATTAAAAAATAGAAAACTCCTTACCTTGTACTTACTCAAAACTTCTTTTTTAAAACCATATCTGAAACATTATAAACATAGACAGGCAATGTATACAGTTCGCAAGGCAAAATAATCAAATAAATAATAGGAAGTACTGATTATACTTAACATCAGGGCAGCTGATATATTGTAGCAAATGATTTGTGGCTCAAATTCCCACAAATTAATTCATATACCCCAATGTTTAGTACTAAACTGTGTGTTGAATTATTGTCCCTAAAATGTAACAACACCTTCAAGACAATTAATTTTTCTGGATGAAATGAGATTATTTCTTCTCTGCACAGGAACAAAAAAATACTTGCAGTGAGAAAGTAAATGGAGGAACCAGTGGAAGGGACCAAACTAAATGGAACTGTTGGGCATAACAGTTGTATGACTCCAGTTGCAATCACCTCCACTGGAGGGTCCTCACTTCAGCCCCCTGCTCAAGATGTGGAGTGACAACTGCAGCTGGTCCCTAATGATGTGATCAATTTACAACATGCACATACAAAGGTAACTCCATAAGTGACATGATAGAATGATAGGAGATGCACTAAGCCATGCTTGTTCTTTTTACTGCTTGGGAGAGTTTTAAATTAGTGAGGCATGGTGGTGGGAGCACAACCCACCAGCGCCACCACTCCACCGCCACCGCTCCACCTCCCCCCCCCCACCCCGCCAACCCCCCCCCCCCCCCCACTCCACACACACGCACAAACACGTACATTCAGGGTTAGAGGAACTTCTGAATGTGTTAAAATAACATTAGGAATTCAAAAGCGTATTCCCATACAAACATATTACTGCAAATCTCTCTGAGTTTGCGGTTCATACAAAGATAGGTAGAGGGGCAGGGTAGTGTTGAGGAAGCATGGAACCTGCAGAACAACTTGGACAGGTTGGGTGGGTGGGCAAAGAAGTGGCAGATGGAATGCAGCGTAGCAAAGTGTGCAGTCATGCACTTTGGTAGTAAGAATAAAGGCCTAAACTATTTTCTAAATGGGGAGAGCGTCAAAAATCTAAGGTGCAAAGCGACTTGGGAGTGCTGATGCAGGATTCCCAAAAGGTTAATTTGCAAGTTGAATCAGTATTAAGGAAGGTATTTATTTTGAATATTAAAACATGGATGTAATGCGGAGGCTTTATAAGGCACTGGTCAGACCACAATTGGAGTATTGTGAGCAGTTTTGGGCCCCATATCAGAGGAAGGATGTGCTGGCATTGGAATCGGTCTAGATGAGGTTTATGAGAGTGATCCTGGGTATGATTGGGTTGACATATTCTAAGCATTTGATGGCTCTAGGCCTATATTCGCTGAAATTTAAAAGGATGACGGGGGGAAGCTAATTAAAACTTAACGAATTGTGAAAGGCCTGGAGAGAATGGATGTGGAGAGGATGTTTCCACTAGTGGGAGAGTCAAGGACCAGAGGGCACAGACTCAGAATAAAAGGATCTATCTTTAGAAAGGAGATGAAGAGGAATTTATTTTGTCTGAATGTGGTGAATCTGTGGAATTCATTGCAACAGGATGTGGAGGCCAGGTCATTGGGTAATTTTATAGTGGAGATTGACAGGTTTTTGATTAGGGTCAAAGGCTATGGGGAGAAGGCAGGAGAATGGGGTTGAGAGGGAAAGATAGATCTGCCATGATTGAATGGCGGAGTAGACGCGATAGGCCGTATGGCCTAATTCTGCTCCTATGACTTATGAACTTCTGAATTAATTCACACAAAGGCTTCCAAGCTCTGTCAAGACTAACAACGTCAGAGAAAGTAAGAGACACACATTCACCTTATATTCATAACATAATCCTCATGATTTCCTCTGTTTAAATGGACATCTTTTGGATAGATCAGGAAAAATGCAAACAGGATAATTATAACCTCCACGGAATTTTCTCCTCTGTCAACAAAGTCTCCATTAAACACGTACGGTTTCTCTGGCATAGGATAGCCATTCTGTGAAAAGTTTAAAGGAAAAACAGAGTAGAATTATATGGTATTTCATCCACTGTACTGAAAAAAAAAAGCAGGACGGCACTAGTGCATCTTGAGAAGCTGCTGCCTCACAGCGCCAGGCCACCAGATTCGATCCTGATATTGGGTGCAGGCTGTGTGAGTTTGCATGCTCTCCTTGAGACTGTGCGAGTTTCCTTTGGGAAACTCCAGTTTCCTCCCACATCCCAAAGATGTGGTCTCTGGCTTTACTGGTCTCTGTAAAAATTACTCCTAGTGTGTTGGGAGTGGACGAGAAAGTGGGATAACATAGAACTAGTGTAAACAGGTGATTAATAGTTGGCATAGAATTGGAGGGCCGAAGGCCCTGTTTCCATGCTTGATCTCTAAACTAAACAAGCTTCACCTTCTATATACATAGCACATCTTCAAACACCATAATCAACACGTTCAGAAGCTGCTGTAGTTCACAGATACAATGGGGAAACAAGCCCACCGAGACTGCACCAACTAGTGATAGCTGCACACTAACACTATCCTACACTAGGGACAAATTTACATTTATACCAAGCCCATTAACCTACAAACCAGTACATCTTTGGAGTGTGGGAGGAAACAGAAGATCTCAGAGAAAACCCACGCGGTCATGGGGAGAACGTACAAATTCTGTCCAGACAGCACCCGTAGTCAGGATCGAACCCAGGTCCCTGGCGCTGTAAGGCTGCAACTCTACCACTGTGCCACCCTAAACTAGGCAAAGTGCAGAATCCAATTTGAACATAGAATAGGCAATCTATAATTGTGAGCAATCAGCCCTTAATCTATGCTTTCATCCCATCCTATCACCTTTGGATCACCTTTGTGGCCTTTTGTTAATCTAGAAGAAAACCCAGCCCACCTCTCTTATTTGACATGGATGCAGCACCACTGACGAAGGGAACAATTGCTCAGCACTGCACCAAGGAAGGAAAGAGGGGCGTGCAAACCACCGCACCACAACATTATGCTCACTATTAGCAGAGCTCTTTAAATCTTTCATCCCAATTAGTACAGTTAGCAGTGGCTGCAGGGAAATATATATTTGCATTAATTTAACACAAGAAAATGTTCAACACATCTTTCTTGGAACCATAATGATTGGTAGGGTCTACATTGGTTCCCATCTCACTCAAAGACATCAAAGCTACCACATGGAAAACTGAAGAATGACCCGAAATGTCACCCATTCCTTCTCTCCAGAGATGCTGCCTGTCCCGCTGAGCTATTCCAGCTTTTTGTGTCTATCTTCGGTTTAAACCAGAATCTGCAGTTCCTTCCTATACATTTCGAAAACTGAAGAATTATGGGTAGACATTTTCCTACATCTCCAGCGATCCGTATAACATCTGTAAAAAGCGATGTCCAAGAACGGAATGTTTCTCACCTTGTGGAATATTAGAAGCAGATCATCCAGGTGTCCATGTAAATCTCCTGAAAGACACCACAAAACGTTAATATTCTCCAAGCTAATGTGTCAAGCTGAGTACTGAAGTTATTCTATTTTCACCACAAACACAAAATGAACTGTAAAATTGTGAAAAAATGCTCAACAGTACTCAAGTATTGTAACATGGATTCCGGAGACGATTCCCACGATGTTTGCAAGGTGAAGATTATAAATCTGCTGCTGAATAAGGGAGGGCAGCAAGTTGTAGGCCATTTTGCTGACAATAACAAACAGGAGAACAGGCGAGTACAAACTCCTCTGCCTGCAAGTTTTCCCTTCAGCCATTCCATTTTGTTAAGTTTTCAATGTTCAGTGATTAACAGAGGCTCAGAGTTCCACCTGATGAACTGCTTTCACTTATGAATTGACACTTGCTGAAAACGGACGCTGTGAATAAGTCAAGATTTTACAGAATAGAATTCTTGCTCACAATATTTCTAGTAATTATGTTCCTTTTATGGGTTTTTACAGAACCACGACAATATTTTCTTTATGACCATTCTAAAGACCTTTAAGTTCTGGTACCTCTACAGAAACCTTAATGCTCTTTCTTTTATTATTTCTTAACGTGGTAATTTGAATGACAGGAATGCCAGAGGCTGCAGAGAGTGGTGAATTTCACCTGGTCCATCACGGATATAACCGTCCCCATCATAGAAGGCACTTATATGAGGTGCATCTGTCATCAAGAATTCTTGCAATCTGGGCCATGTCTTCTTCTCACTGCTACCCAGGCAGGAGGCACAGAAACCCAAAGCCCCATATCATCAGGTGCGGGGACATTTACTTTCCTCCAGCCAACAGGTTCTTGAATTGATCTGCACAACCCTTATTTTACCTCGGCAAAGGAACAATAGAAGCCACCTCTTGCACTTCCATGGATTTGTTTTCTGAATGTACTTGCACAAACGTCTTAATTTTTGCACGTTTGTTCTCTTTTCATTGTCTTGTAGAATATATGTATAATTTATGTTTCTGTGTATTGTCTGAATCTGTGTGCCTGTGATGCTGCTGCAAGCAAGATTTTCATTGTACCTCTACTGCACCATACTTGTGCAGAAGACAATTAACTCAAATTGACTTGAAATCATCTTGGTTGTCTAAGGAGCTAATAGCCTTTTGCCACTGTTCTTTGAACCTACTTAGATCTGACAGTTTGCCTATTACCAAATGGCCTTATACCACATCTCACTCTCACAGAAACACTGTCGGCTGGAAGGACCAGCATAAGTTAGACTAACGGAAATAAAATGTCCTACCACAAACTGTTATATCCTTGGAGTAACGGGTTGAAAGGCGGTTAATGTTTGGCATTTCTTTCAAAATGTTCGTGGTCTCCTGCAGAAGCTGTAGCACATACCAACTGTGAAGCTGCTGTAACAGCAAATCAGATGAGGTTACCAGCAAGAAGAGCAGAACTAAGCAACCAGACAAGGTGCCTTGATGTAGTTCTTATTTTAACAGTTTAGTAATCCAAATACCAACATCATAAGACAGAATACCAGAGAGGTTTAGAGAATTTGAACTCAGTTAACAAAAAAATAAATGTAAATTACATGATTCACACTGTGCTTCAAAATGTAAATAAAATATAAATCACAATTGTCACTAACTCAATAAATACACAAATGTTCTTTTGGAAAGGAAACCTTCTATGCTTAATTCACATACACGGATTATAGAACATATAACAAAACAACACAGGATCAGGCCCTTTGGCCCATAGTGTATGTGCCGAACATGTTACAATACAATACCGTTTATTGTCATTTGAACCTCATTGAGGTTCAAACAAAATTTAGTTTCTGCAGTCATATAAACAAGAAAAGAACCAAGACACAACACAATTTACACAAACATCCATCACAGTGAATCTCCTCCTCACTGTGATGGAAGGCAAAGTCTTATCTCTCCCCTGCACTCCCCATTCTCCTCCCGATGTCAGAGTCAAAGCCCCCAGCGGGCGATGGTAAATAAGTCCCACAGCCATTCAGGCTGTGCCGGGCAATGCACGGCCGCGCTCCGGGTCTTGATGTTAGAGCCCCTGGCAGGCGCTAGCAAGTCCCGCGGCCATTAAAGCCGCACCAGGCGATGTCAGGCCCCGCTCCAGGTCATTTTCAACCCCGCAACTCGGGCAGGAGAAGTTGCCGTTGCGGGAGCTCCGAAAGCGGTCTCCCACCAAGGACCCGCGAGCTCCCGAAGTTACCGTCCACCGGCCTGCAGCTCGAGCCTCTGAATATCCGGGGTCGGGCAGCAGCAGCGCGCTACCACAGCTCCTCCCGCTCCTAACTCGGCCAGCTCCACGACGGTGAGTAGTCCGCAGGCTCTGCGACTGGAGCCCCAGGTCCGGTTGGAGGCCGCTTCACGGTGCTAGGCCCCAACGGCAACGGAGACCCAACAGAGGAAAGGTCGGGTCCTCCGTACAGGGAAAAGATTTTAAAAGTTACCCCCTCCTTTGTATGCAAGTGATCTATATCCCTCCATTCCCTGCACATTCATGTGCCTATTTCAAAGCTTCTTAAACACCATCCTCGTATCTGTTTCCATGGTGACCCCGAGCAGCACATTCCAGGTACCCACCACTTTTTGTGGAAAAAAATGCACCGCATGCCTTCTTATAACTTTCTTCCTCTGACATTACACCTATGCCCTCTAGTCTTTATCATTTTCACCCTGTGAGAAAAAGGTTGTGACTGTCCACTTTATCTATGCCTCTCATAATTTAGTATACTCATATAAAATCTTTCCTTAACCTTTGATGTTCCAGAGGAAACAATTCAAGTTTGCCCATCCTGTCCTTATATTTAATACCCACTAATCCAAGCAGCATTCTGGTCAACCTCTATGGAACAATGTGGCATAAACCCATATGGAATGAGCTGCAAGAGGAAGTAGTTGAGAGAGGAACAATAACAAAAGTTAACACATATTCGGACAGGTACATAGAAGTGTAAGATTTTGTGGGCTATGATCCAGGCACAGGCAATTTAAACTAGTTTGGATGAGGCATCTTGGTCAGCATGGATAAGTTGGGCCGAAGGGCCAGTTTATATATGACTCTATAACTATTCTGCAAACTCTCCAGGGTCTCCACACCTTTCGTGTCATGGGATGACTAGAAATATACACAATACTCCAAATGAAGCTTAACTAAAGCTCTATAAAGCCGCAACATTACTTCCTGACTCATACTCAATAGCTTGATTAATAAATGGCAATCATGCCATATTCCTTCTTTTCTACTCTATCTATTTGTGTTGCCATTTTCAGGGAGCTATGGGCATAGATCCCAAGATCTGTACATCAATTCTGTTAAGGATCTTGCCATTAACTATGCTTTCCTATTACAATGAACCTCCCAATGCACAACACCTCACGTATGTTCAGATTAAGCTCCATCTGCCATTTTCCACCTATATCTGTAACTGATCTAATTCTGCTGCATTGTTTCACATTTTTCCTCACTTACGCATCTCCCCCAATTTTGGTATAATCTACAAATTTAATAACTAACCCATTTACATTTATGTCCAAGTTGTTTATATATATTACAGACATGAGGAATCAGCACAGATCTGTGTAGAACATCACTGGCCAAAGACCTCCAGCTAGAATACCATCTGTCCACCACTACCATCTGGTTTCCATGGGTAATCCAATTCTAAATCCAAATTACCCTGTCACTGGATCTCATGCACGGTTAACTTCAGGATCAGCCTACCATGAAGGACTTACTACAATCCATGTAGACACCATCCACTGCCCTACCCACATCGATCATTTTCACCATTCCCCCAAAAACGTCATTGTTAGTGAGACGCAACTTTCTGTGGGCAAAACAATGTCCCTAAATAAATAATTCTCTTCAAAATCCAAATGAATCCTATACTAAAGAATTCTCGCCAACTGTTATAAGGCTCATATTTTCTGGGATTTTCTATACTTTCCTTCTTAAACAAAGTAAAAACTCCGGAACCTCGCCTATGATTAGAGAGGATACGAAGACATTGTCAAGACCCTTGTGATCACCTCTTGCCTATCTCAATAACCTGGGATAGATCCCATCAAGCCCAAGGGAATTATCCACCTTATTGGTTTTCAAGTCCCAATGCCACCTCATTCTTGATCTCAAACTGCCCATGCATAGAAGTATATGCTCAGGCAATTCAGAAAAGGACAACACAAAGTGCCGGGGGAAGGGGCAGCACAGTGACGCAGCTGGTAGAGCTGCTGCCTCAAAGCACCAGAGACCTAGATTCGACACACCTGACATCAGGTGTTATCTGCGTGGAGTTTACATGTGACCTGTGACCATGTGGAATTCCTCCGGGTGCTCCACTTCTCAGAAATGTGTGGGTTTGGAGGTTAATTGGCCTCTGTAAATTGCCCCTAATGTGTGGGGAGTTGATGCAAAAGTGAGATAACATAGAACCAGTGTGAATGGGTGATGGACAGCATAGACTCGATGGGCTGAAGGGCATTTTTCCATGCTGTATCTCCAACCTCAACTCAACTGGTCGGGCAGCATCTCTGGAGGGAATGGACAGATGATGTTTTGGATAGAGATCCTTTTTCAGACTGGTGAAATAGGAGGGAGGGAGATGGAAAGGAGAAGTGGGGTGGGGTGGGACAAAGCCTGGTACGTGATTGGCAAATACACTTCAATTCATCAAGTTTGCATCTGGCCTTACTCTGACAATGGAGAAGGGTTTGGATAGAAAAGTATGGGAAGAGGAATTCAAATGGTTAGTAACCAGAGAGTCCAGTAGACCTTGGTAGACAGAGTACAACTGTTCAGCTCAGCAGAGTAGTCTTGTCTATACCTGGTCTATATGTAAAGGAGGCCACATCAGGAGCACTGAATGCAGTAAATTTTATCTTGTCCGCTCTTGTCCAGTCCATTCCAACCTAGATCCGACACTGTTCACCACTACAATAGCTTTCAATTCCTAGGCTCCTATTGCTTAATTTCCCCCCGAGAAACATCCAGTCTCTTTACACATCCATTCCTCACCTTGAAGTTTTCAGGGCACTCCAATTCTTCCTTGATCAGAGAATTAATTTCCCTCTACTGATACTCTCCTCCAATTGGCAGAACTTGTCCTCACCCTCAACAACTCTTTTGACTCATCTCACTTCCTTCAAGTTAAAGGTACAGTCATGGGCACCAGTTATGCATGCACATTGGCTGGTGTATTTGGAACTTCGTAAAAGCAACACCTGGTATGCCAATGGTGTTAGGTGCTCGAGGGATATTTTAACAAGAGTGTGAAAGGCAGTATATGACAGCAATGTTTTACATTTTTCAAAGGAATAGATTCAGAATAGATCAAACAGCATAAAACCAGGGCATTTATGAGGTATTGGGGACCATTATTTACAGAAGAATTGCATTCCACCAGAATCAGTAATCTTGGGGCCAGCATATCCCTCACTCCACAATTACTGTCAAGCAAGGAAGCAACTCCAGTTTAATCAGTCAGGTAGTAGAGCATGCCAGCACACTGGGGCATTCAATGGAGTAGCTGGTGCCTCTTGTCAAGTGAGTAAAATACATTAACTGCAGCATGCAGAGGCAATTGGACCTTTGGAGGAGAATCTGTATTTGTTCCCTGTGGTGCCCAACTGCAGCTCACACGTGGGATGTCTTTTTAACTCATGCTCAAGCAAACACCCTAACATCAAAGTTAAACTTTCCTGTTCATTCTCCTTGGTGTAGCCACGCTTCAGTGACTTCACACCATGAACATGCATCACACAACTGATGTCGCTACGTTGCGGGCAGGAATCAGTGCTGTGGATTAGCACTGTGCTTCAATCATGTTCAGTGACCGACTCTATAATTTAATTGCACAGCAGATCAAACACAGGCAGCATAATGCAATTTCCTGGCCACGCTTTCATCAGCGATTCACCACTATGTGGCACACCACAGATGTGTGGAGTTAATATCGCTGGGATTAGCCAGGCTTCGCCTGAATCTATATATAACTGTAAATTGACTCACTTTCCCTTGTTTGAATGCTTTCAGCAAAGAACTGACATCTGAAGCTTTAAGAGGAAACGAAATTCGTGGTCCCGTATAGTAAGTGGGAACTTTGGCGACTTCAGGCATGTAGTCAAGCCCTCTCCTGTCACTCAAATCCTGTGATGGATTTAATAGCTGGGAAAACACACCTGCAATAGGAGAAATAAGTGTGATTTTTCAACAGCAGACAAAGATCAGTATCTCAGTGTATGCTGCTAATAAATTGGCTGCATTTATCCCTACCTGTAATATAGTTTTTATGAGATGCACCTCGTAGTATCTGCAACTCAATTGCATGGGTCCGTAACAGAAACATGCAGCAATGGCTAAATACGTGCAAACAATTCTGCAGTCTTCCTCACTTACCTGCTCAATGAGTGTATTTTTATGCCATTCCTCACTGCGCCTGCCAATTCTTCTACATTTACTCCTTATATCAAACATACCAAAATAATCAACGGAGAAAACGGGGAATTACAGACCAGTTAGCCTGACTTCGGTGGTGGGAAAGATGCTGGAGTCAATTATTAAAGAGGTAATAATGGGGCATTTGGATAGCAGCAAAATGATTAGTCCAAGTCAGCATGGATTTATGAAAGGAAAATCATGCTTGACTAATCTTCTGGAATTTTTTGAGGATGTGAAAAGTAAAATGGATGAAGGGGAGCCAGTGGATGTAGTGTATCTAGACTTTAAGAAATCATTTGATAAAGTCCCGCACGGGAGACTGGTGACTACAATTAGAGTATATGGTATTTGGGGTAGGGTGTTGATGTGGCTAGAAAATTGGTTGGCAGACAGGAAGCAAAGAGTAGGAGTGAACAGTTTCTTTAGGCAGGCAATGGCGAGTGGAGTACCGCAAGGCTCGGTGTTGGGGCCGCAATTGTTTACCATATATAATGATTTGGAAGAGGGAATTAGGACAAACACTAGCAAGTTTGCGGATGACACAAAGCTGGGTGGTGGTGTGAACTGTGAAGAGGATGTTAGGAGGTTGCAGGGGGACCTGGACAGGTTGAGTGAGTGGGCAGATGCGTGGCAGATGCAGTAGAATATAGATAAGTGTGAGGTTATCCACTTTGGTGGCAAAAACAAGGGGGCAGATTATTATCTCAATGGGGTTTGGTTAGGTAAGGGGGAGGTGTGGTGAGACCTGGTGTCCTTGTACACCGGTCACTGAAAGTTGACGTGCAGGTACAGTAGGCAGTGAAGAAAGCTAATGGAATGTTGGCCTTCATAACAAGAGGATTTCAGTATAGGAGTAGAGAGGTTCTTCTGCAGTTGTGTAGGGCTCTGGTAAGACCACATCTGGAGTATTGCGTACAGTTTTGGTGTCCTAATTTGAGGAAGGACATCCTTGTGATTGAGGCAGTGCAGCGTAGATTCACGAGATTGATCCCTGGGATGGCGGGACTATCATATGAGGAAAGATTGAAAAGACTGGGCTTGTATTCACTGCAGTTCAGAAGGATGAGGGGGATCTTATAGAAACATATAAAATTATAAAAGTACTGGACAAGCTAGATGCAGGAAAAATGTTTCCAATGTTGGGCGAGTCCAGAACCAGGGGCCACATTCTTAGAATAAACGGGAGGCCATTTAAGACTGAGGTGAGAAAAAACTTGTTCACCCAGAGAGTTGTGAATTTGTGGAATTCCCTGCCACAGAGGGCAGTGGAGGCCAAATCACTGAATGTATTTAAGAGAGAGTTAGATAGAGCTCTGGGGGCTAGTGCATTCAAGGGACATAGGGAAAAAGGCAGGCACGGGTTAGTGATTGGGGACGATCAGCCATGATCACAATGAAAGGCGGTGCTGGCTCGAAGGGCCAAATAGCCTCCTCCTGCACCTATTTTATATGTTTCTATGTTTCTAACCATAAATGATCGACAAGTTTATTGTCCCCACGCACAAGTGGTACAGGTACAATTAAAATCTTGCTTGCAGCTGCTTCACAGGCACATGGACTCAGCCAACACCCAAAAACATAATGTTGTAGGAAGGAACTGCAGATGCTGATTTAAACCGAAGATAGACACAAAATGCTGGAGTAACTCAGCGGGACAGGCAGCATCTCAAGAGAGAAGGAATGGATGACGTTTCGGGTCGTGACTCTGCTTCAGTCATTATTCAACCACAGGAGCACTCTCAATCATTTTAACACCAACATCTTGGTGAATCGCACCATTTCTCCCAGCCATTCACCTCATTCTTCGATGGGGCAGAGATCCGAGGTAGGCAGCCCTCTGATACCTGCACCAGAAGGCCACTTCTCCTCTGTCAGCCGAAGCAAAGACCAGAAACGAAGGGTGGAAATGCACCATCCAGGAATGCAGATGTTATGGGGTTGAGTATGTATGGGATGGGAGGCTTTTGCTCAATTAACTGAACGTAACAGTGTATTGACAAACTGCGTCCTGTCTGTGGCAACCGACGGGTGGTCAAGGTTAAAGGTATTTAAAGCACCATTGGATCTTTGCGGGTTTCTCCGAATTGTCTGGTGGATGCAGGAGGAAAGAACCACAGCATTAGAGGGGCTGAAACTGAGGAGTTGAAGAGTTGGCCGTTAACACTGCAGCTTTGCAAGGTGTGGCCTGTGTCAGGTTTTATTTGCTGAACTTGGATCAACAGACCATGTGGAAGACTGCAGCTGAGATGGTGGATGTGTTCACAAATAACACGATAGATTCTGGATTAGTACAGGAGTCAGGGGTTATGGGGAGAAGATGGCGAATGGGGTTAGGAGGGAGAGATAGATCAACCATGATTGAATGGCGGAGTACACATGATGGGCAGAATGGCCTCATTCGGCTCCTATCATTTATGACCTTATGAACAAAATGATGGAGGAAGACAGCAGGCCAGGCAGCATCTGTGGAGGAAATGGACAGAAGACATTTTGGCTCGGGACCCTTTGTCAGACTGATGGCATGGGGGAGAGAATGATGGAAAATAGATATGGGGTGGGGAAATGCCTAGCAAGTGACAGGTGGATACAGGTGAGGGGATGTTTGGCAGAGGGGTGGCAAACACTGTCAGCCAGTGATAGGGATCAGAGGGGCGTCCAGGCGAGGGGGCATTGACATAGCGGCTAATTGTGAACTGCACTTTGCTCACTCCACACCAGCCTGGTGCAGTAGAGAAACTTACAAGTTTACAGCTCAGAAAATATACCATAAATTTGGGATGGAATTGTTGTTGCTCTGCCTACACAGCTGCGTGTAGGCTGGAAAAAAGCAAAGGATGATGCATACAAAGTAGCAAGAAAAAGCAGCATACCAGAGGACTGGGAGAAATTCAGAGAACAGCACAGGAGGACAAAGGGCTTAATTAGGAAAGGAAAAAAAGATTATGAAAGAAAACTGGCAGGGAACATAAAAACTGACTGCAAAAGTTTTTATAGATATGTGAAGAGAAAGAGATTAGTTAAAACAAATGTAGGTCCCTTGCAGTCAGAAACAGGTGAGTTGATCATGGGGAACAAGGATATGGCGGACCAATTGAATAACTACTTTGGTTCTGTCTTCACCAAGAAAGACATAAATAATCTGCCGGAAATAGCAGGGGACCCCGCGGGTCAAAGGAGGAATGAGTGAAATCCAGGTTAATCGTGAAGTGGTGTTAGGTAAATTGATGGATTAAAGGCCGATAAATCCCCAGGGCCAGATAGGCTGCATCCCAGAGTACTTAAGGAAGTAGCCCCAGAAATAGTGGATGCATTAGTGATAATTTTTCAAAACTCTTTAGATTCTGGAGTAGTTCCTGAGGATTGGAAGGTAGCTAATGTAACCACACTTTTTAAGAAGGGAGGGAGAGAGAAAACGGGGAATTACAGACCAGCTAGTCTAACATCGGTAGTGGGGAAACTGCTAGAGTCAGTTATTAAAAATGGGAGAGCAGCACATTTGGAAAGTGATGAAATCATTGGACAAAGTCAGCATGGATTTATGAAAGGTAAATCATGTCTGACGAATCTTGTGGAATTTTTCGAGGATGTAATTAGTAGCGTGGATAGGGGAGAACCAGTGGATGTGGTGTATCTGGACTTCCAGAAGGCTTTTGACAAGGTCCCACATAAGAGATTAGTATACAAACCTAAAGCATTCAGCATTGGGGGTTCAGTATTGATGTGGATAGAGAACTGGCTGGCAAACAGGAAGCAAAGAGTAGGAGTAACCGGGTCCTTTTCACAATGGCATGCAGTGACTAGTGGGGTACCGCAAGGCTCAGTGCTGGGACCCCAGCTATTAACAGTATACATTAATGATCTGGATGAGGGAATTGAAGGCAATATCTCCAAGTTTGCGGATGACACTAAGCTGGGGGGCAGTGTTAGTTGTGAGGAGGATGCTAGGAGACTGCAAGGTGACTTGGATAGGCTGGGTGAGTGGGCAAATGCATGGCAGATGCAGTATGATGTGGATAAATGTGAGGTTATCCACTTTGGTGGCAAAAATAGGAAAGCAGACTATTATCTAAATGGTGGCCGATTAGGAAAAGGGGAGATGCTGCGCGACCTGGGTGTCATGGTACATCAGTCATTGAAAGTAGGCATGCAGGTGCAGCAGGCAGTGAAGAAAGCGAATTGTATGTTAGCTTTCATAGCAAAAGGATTTGAGTATAGGAGCATGGATGTTCTATTTCAGTTGTATAGGGTCTTGGTGAGTCCACACCTGGAGTATTGCGTACAGTTCTGGTCTCCAAATCTGAGGAAGGACATTATTGCCATAGAGGGAGTGCAGAGAAGGTTCACCAGATTGATTCCTGGGGTGTCAGGACTGTCTTATAAAGAAAGACTGGATAGACTCGGTTTATACTCTCTAGAATTTAGGAGATTGAGAGGGGATCTTATAGAAACTTACAAAATTCTTAAGGGGTTGGAGAGGCTAGATGCAGGAAGATTGTTCCCGATGTTGGGGAGGTCTAGGACAAGGGGTCATAGTTTAAGGATAAGGGGGAAATCCTTTAGGACCGAGATGAGAAGGAATTTTTTCACATAGAGAGTGGTGGGTCTCTGGAACTCTCTGCCACAGAGGGTAGTTGAGGCCATTTCATTGGCTATATTTAAGAGGGAGTTAGATGTGGCTAAGGGGATCAGAGGGTATGGAGAGAAGGCAGGTACGGGATACTGAGTTGGATGATCAGCCATGATCATATTGAATGGTGGTGCAGGCTCGAAGGGCCGAATGGCCTACTCCTGCACCTAATTTCTATGTTTCTATGTTTCTAAATATGTAATTGGAGGCAATGATAGTGGTTATGTTCAGTAATTGCTGCTCTGCTCATTGCGTATTGTGCTAAAGAGCACTCTGTAGAACTGAAGGACTTTAGTTTCTGGGAAAGGTGAGAACACAAGCAAATTAAGGAAGAACAGGTGTCCTTTTCTTTGGAAATATACCCCTCCCTTACCTGGCTCCATCTGCCTGTCATCTCCCACCTCATCTAGTTCCACCAGGGCTGGATCAACCATTAAGCAAAATAAGCATGTGCTTAGGGCATCAAAGGGAAGGGGGGCACCACAGAAATGGTAAATGGTTTACGGCACAAAAGAAATAAGGCTGGATGCCTTATCTCTACTAAGTATAGAAGCAGATGTGTTACATAAGATTAATTTTGAGGATTTGATCAAAGACTTTGCAATTAAAAAAAGTAGGCAAAAACTTTTCAAATATAAATAAAGTGGAAATATACAAAAATAAACATTATTTTCCACCTCACTGTTAGTTTTGGTTCATTTTGAAAAATAAAAAATTATTTTATGGTTTATTATTGTTTAATAAACCATAAAATAAACCAAGACAGAGGCCCAGGAACTGTTGGAGCTGTTACAGTGGGAGGAGTAACGTCCGAGCGGTGAGTTAAAAACCCGATCGCGGGGCTTAGCTTTACAGAGGCTCATGAGACATTGGAGCGGTTGCAGTGGGAGGAACCCAAATCTGTAACGTTCCAACGTTCCATTCGCATTTCAAAACAAGTTGGCTTGAGGAAGCCGCTGATTGGTGGAAGCGGACAAGAGGGAGCAGCTGATTGAGAGTCGGATCCCTGCTGATTTCTTCCAGCAGTGTGTATTGTATTGTATTGTATTGTACTTTGTATTGTAGCCAGGGTAAGGGGGAGTTTGAAGGCCAGGGCAGTTTACTGTTCTGGATGCCAGATGTGGGAGGTCAGGGAGTCTGATAGCCTTCCAGACGTGCACATCTGTGCCAGGTGCATCAAGATGGGGCTCCTAAGGGAGCGTATTAGGAACCTGGAGCAGCAGCTCAATGATCTCTGTCTGGTCAGGTAGAGCGAGAAGATCATAGAGAGGTGTTACAGAAAGGTGGCCACTCCAGGACCACAGGAGGCAGACAATTGGGTCAGGGTTAGGAGAGGTAAGGGGCAGAGGCAGGGACTAGAGAGCACCCCGGTGGCTGTACACTTTGGCAATAAGGACTCCTATTTGAGTACTGTTTGGGGGAGACAGCCTACCTGGGGGTAGCAACAGTGACCGGGCCTCAGGTACCGAGACCGGCCCTGTTGCTCAGAAGGGCAAGGAAAAGAAGAGGAGGGCAGTAGTAATAGGGACTCTATAGTTAGGGGGTCAAATAGGCGATTCTGTGGACGCAGTCGGAAGACCCGGATGGTAGTTTGCATCCCTGGTGCCAGGGTCTGGGATGTGACTGATGGTGTCCAAGATATCCTGAAATGGGAGGGAGAGGAGCCCGAGGTCATGGTACATATAGGTACCAATGACATAGGTAGAAAAAGAGAGGAGGTCCTGAAAGGAAAATTTAGGGAGTTAGGAGGAGAGTTAAGGAGAAGGACCGCTAAGGTAACAATCTCAGGATTACTGCCTGTGCCATGCGACAGTGAGAGTAGGAATGGAGCGAGGTGGAGGATAAATGCGTGGCTGAAAGACTGGTGCAGTGGGCAGGGATTCAGGTTTCTGGATCATTGGGACCTCTTTTGGGGAAGGTGTGACCTGTACAAAAAGGACGGGTTGCACTTGAACCCAAGGGGAACCAGTATCCTGGCAGGGAGATTTGCAAAGGCTACTGGGGAGACTTTAAACTAGATTGGTTGGGGGGAGGGACTCGAATAGAGAAAGCTAGTACACAGTGTGTGAGGCAGGAGGCAGAGCACTCAGATGCAACATGTAGAAAGAAGAAGAAAATAATAAACAGAAAATAAGAGGTGGTGGGTTTCTGAAATGTGTGAGCAGAGAGACAGAGGGGTGTAAAATGAGGGTAGAAGCAATAGGTAGCAAGGTGAAAATTAAAAGTGGCAGGCAGTCAAATCCAGGTCAAAAATCAAAAAGGGCCACTTTTCAACATAATTGTACAGTAGCTTGCAAAAGTTTTCATACCCCTTGAACTTTTCCATATTTTGTCACGTTACAACCACAAATGTAAATGTATTTTATTGGGATTTTATGTGATAGACCAACACAAAGTGGCGCATAATTGTGAAGTGGAAGGAAATTGATACATGGTTTCCACATTTTATTACAAATAATAAACTGCCCTCCTCTTTTATTTGTAAAAAGATTTGAAAACCATGTATCATTTTACACCTCCAGCTACACATTTACCTGGCCAAACCTCCCATCGTTAAGCTTACTAATTTTTGTGTTCTCTTGAGTATAGACGCCCTCAGTTAATGTCAATCAAAATGTTAATGTTCTAGATAATGTACAGTGACAGAAGGATTGGCTATGTCCTGAAGACATGGGTGTAACCTCACAATTGGAACTGGATCATTCTGTGTTGCTTCACAGGAAGATGCCAGAAAAATGGAATTCTCACCAACTAACCCATGACGTTGGTGAGACCATGTTTAGAATATTGCGTTCAGTTGTGGGCACCATGTTATAGGAAAGAAATAGTCAAGCTTGAAAGGGTTCAGAGAAGATTTACAAAGATTTTGCCAGAATGAGAGGGTCTGAGCTATAGGGAGTGGCTGAGTAGGCTGGGTCTCTATTCCTTGGAGCGCAGGAGGATGAGGGGTGATCTTATAGAGGTGCATGAGAGGAATGGATCAGGTAGATGCACAGAGTCTCTTCCCAGAGTTGGGGAATCGAGGACCAGAAGACATAGGTTCAAGGTGAAGGGGAAAATTTTTCATAAGAATCTGAGGGGTAACTTTTTCACACAAAGGGTGGTGGGTGTATGGAACAAGCTGCCAGAGGAGGTAGTTGAGGCTGGGACTATCCCAACATTTAAGAAGCAGTTAGATAGGTACATAGATAGGACAAGTTTGGAGGGATATGGACCAGACACATGCAGGTGGGACCGAAGGGTCTGTTTCCACACTGTATCACTCTATGACTCTACGATAAACACATACAAAAAATAGGTTTGGGGTTTCTGAAACTTTCAAAACTGAGGTTGTATTCTTTTTGTAGGGGCTGATATTAAAGGCTAAGATTCCAAGGCTAAAGTCAAGGGCAACAGTGATTTAATTGGTGATTCAAATGACAGCACTGATTAGCTGGTCCTGCCAATTTATTCCTGCAGGATATGTTTATAGATGTTTATAGTACTCCCAGTGAGATGATGATTTTGAACGATTTGGGTAACTGGCCCATCGTAGGCCATGGCCCTTTCAGGATTGACCGCTTCAAGAAATGCATGGCTTGTGAGTTCATCCTTATACCTCACTGGATTTCATCCCTCACATTTTGTGTTCGGGGTCTGTGAAAAGACCAATGACCTGACTGAATACAGTCGCACTAGTCTGGATTACACCATACCTGGAACTGTGAGGACAGAGGTAGACACAAAATGCTGGAGTAACTCAGTGGGACAGACAGCATCTCTGGAGGGAAGGAATGGATGACGTTTTGGGTCAAGATCCTTCTTCAGACCCGACCCGAACCGTCACCCATTCCTTTTTTCCAGAGATTCTGCCTGTCCCGCTGAATTACTGCAGCGTTCTGGGTCTACCTTCAATTTAAAACAGCATCTGCAGTTCTTTCCTGCACTGTGAGGACAGTCTTGGCTGAGGCGGACAGGGAAATAGATGAAAGGATAACAGTGCATCAGTAGTGTTAGCATTTAAATGGATATTTTACAAATTGCAGCAAAGATATCTTCCAGTGAGGCACATGACATCCATGGACATGTAAGAACATTTCTAATATTTGTTTCATTTATATAATTATATAATTCTAGAGAGGGCTTACGCTTACTCTGTGAAGCAATAAAAAAAGGTCTACAAAAATACTTTGGAGCTTTACCTTACCTTATTTTACAGTAGACAAGGTACATAAGATTAACGAGGGATTGACATTGGCTCATAAATGACATTATTTACTGTATAAGCAGTCTTTTGTCAACTACTCCGAATGTACTTTGTAAAATACTTCTGAAATTATTTCAAAATAATCTCAAAAATACCTATTCACGAATAATTGATTTTAAACAATGTCTCCTTCAAGTCCATCAATATTTTGAAGAGAATGTTTCAATGGAATATTTCCTACTCACCGTTTTTTGTCATTTTCATCTCTGCACAATGATGGATATAATAGTCTATCAGAAAACTGAAGAACTGCGACAGCTGGAGAAAAAATGCACAGACTGGATGATGAAATCATTGACATCTGTAGGAACACCTGCAGTGCCACTCACTGCTGCACTTTCATCTCAACATCACTTAATCAAATCAATACTGGAATGTAAATTATAACCTGGCCACAGTCCTCAAGGCTCAGAACTGTTATGAAACAAGATGAAAGGATGGAGCAGGTACTCTCAGAACACTTAAGAAGTATCTGGATGGTCACATGAATTGACAAGATACAGAATGCTCACTGGTGACCCACGGACTACCCTTTATTGGACTTTGCTGGCTTTATCTTGCACTAAACGTTATTCCCTTATCTATACGCTGTAAATGGCTGACTGGATAGAACGCAACAAAAGTTTTTGTACAATAAACTAAACTAAATAACTAACAAAGTGAAAGGGAATTGATAAAACAAATAGGAATAGCATAGGTCAGCATGGACATGACAGGCTGAAAGGCTTATTTCTGCGCTGTATGACTCATTGACTCCGTGACTCCAAAAGGTCTGTTGAACACAAATGGTCCTCTCATATACTTAAGGGCCTGTCCCACCAGCATCCGACTCCATGCGATGAACGCGATCAAACTAGAAGCGGGGGCCGCGCGGAGGTCGGATGATCCCCTGTACAGGGCCGTTCCCACCAGCATGCGCCTGCATGCGGCAAGCGCGACCAAACCGGCAGCAGGGGCCGCGCGGAGGTCGGGTGAGTGGCGCAACGCGGTGCAAAGTGAGGCGAACTTGGAGTGAAGTCTAAGGTAAGTTCGCCAGGACAGAGAGGGGCACAGAGGCACACACACACAGAGGGCCACAGAGCCACACACATAGAGGGTCACGGAGGCACCTACAGATAGGTTCACGGAGGCACAATGTTGAGGCGGTGTGTAATGCGTCGAGGCGACTGCGAGCCGACAAGCCATTGCCGCGCGGAATTTTTGAACATAGTCAGTTTTTCCGAGCCCCGCGCGATGTCGGGACGAACTCCGCACAATTCCGCACGGCTCCGGCCATCGAAGTGGGACCGGCCCCGCGACGCCGGACGGCACAAGCGACCACGTTAGGTCGCGCTAATCGCATAGAGTTGCACGCTTGTAGGACAGGCCCTTAAGGATGCATTGCTGATCCACCAATCTACCTCATTACGTCCTTGCACTTTTTATCAGCATTTTCTCTATAGCTTTAGCACTATATTTTGTACTCTGCACCTTTCTCTTTTTGCACTGTCAGTTGTATTCATGTATTTATTGATTGTACTTGGGTATGGTATAATTTGCCTGGATAGTACGAAAAATGTTTTCCGCCACATCTCATTAAACATGACAATAATAAACCAATAATAATACCATATCCCAATATGACATTTGATATTTAAACTATAAATTGGGTTTCCCTAATATACAGAAGCATAAGAAAACTGCGCCTGTAGTTGTTCTTTTGTGTTTATGGATGCATTAGTAGAACTTTGATTAGGCCATACCTGGACCTGAGGACAGAGTTAACTAAGGAAAAATAGATTAAAGGGTAAAATTGAGGATTGCAGACATTTCAAGAGATATTTCACAAATCTCGGTATGTTTCAGTGAGGCCCGTGGGAAGGACGCAATATCCACGGAAATCTAAGGAGAATCCCAGGATTCTGGAGAGATCGTGGAGGATTGAAAATCTGCAAATATAACAGGACTTTTCGAAAATGCAGGTCATGAAAAGCCACTCTATCATTTGGAAAGTGTTAGGAATCCATTATGTAGGAGATAATAGCAGGGCATTTAGAAAACTGCTGTAAACCGCTCCTATTGTATTGGTGAGTGGTAGAATCCGGGAGGAGTTGGCAACTTGTTCCAGATAACCACCACCCCGTGTGGAAAGCATATTCCTCAGATCTCTTTTAAATCTCTCCCCACTCACCTTAAACCTGTGCTCCCTATCTATCCTCCTTAGAAGTTTATAAATCTGATTTTATGCATCTGTGTGGAGTTTGCACATTCTCCCTATGACCCCGTGGGTTTCCTCTGTGTGCACAGTTTCTTCCCACATCCTAAAGATATGAGGGTTTGTAAGTTAATGGCTTTTGGAAATTGCACCTAGTGTGCAAGAAGTGGATGAGAAAGTGGGATTACATAGGACTAGTATGAACGGTAATCCATGGTCGGCGTGGACTTGGTGGGCCAAAGGCCCTGTTTCCATGTTGTAGTACTATGCTAAATTAAATTAAACTAAAGTTCATGGGTCATAGGAAAAGAAGTAGGCCATTCGGCCCATTGGGTCTACTCCACCATGTAATCTTGGCTGATCTATCTTTCCCTTTGAACCCCATTCTTCTGCCTCCTCCCCATCTACCTTTGCCACCCTTACCAATCAAGTATCTGTCAATCTCCACCTTGTGTGCCGTTTTGTGTGCCAACTCATCCCGGATTCACAGCGTGACGCCGCCATTTTTTCCCATTTTGCCAGACGTTACACTCATTTTGCCAGTCTCCTCTCTATCCCCCTCCTCTCTCACCCCCTCTCTCTCCCCACCTCTCCCCCTCTCCTTTTTCTCTCTCTCCCTCCCCCTCCACTCTCTCTCCACCTCTCCCTTACCCCTCTTTCCTCCCCTTCTCCATAACCCCTCTCCTCTCACCTTCCCCTCTCCTCTCCCCTCCCCTTCCCCTTCCCCCACCCCTTTCTACCCCCCTCACCCACCCTCAGGGACATGCTGCCCCCCCCCCTTGCAACTGCACGTTGGGGGAACAGACCCAACAGGTCTGCACTTGGTCTAGTATCTTTTAAAACTACAACCCTCCATACCAGGCAACATGCAGTTAAATCTCTTCTTCACTATCTTTTGCTACCACATTCTCCCTGTGTGGTGACAGAACCGTGTACATATGTCATGCTGTATATATTTAAGGATAAAACTCACCTGCAGTTGGTCCTGCTCTCCAGCATACTCAATGGATTGAAAAATGCTCCATGTGTAACGCTGTTTCATCTGCATCCGTGCAGAATGAGCGCGATACCACTGCTGAATATGTATGGCTGCCTTAATGGCTGCAAAGTGAATAGAAACAGCAACATTAGTTCACAGATTGGGAAGTCTTATACTTCAGGAGGCAGTGAGCGTGTCCTTCAGTTTTCACAGCTCTGACCACTGCTTTCAATGCTTGCCATGTCTGACCGTGGGAACATTGTATGAATACCCAGGTCAAACTCTGAGCTGACAATTTCAAACAAACATAGCACATTAAGTCAGGAGAAATCCTTGTTATCAGGAATGACTATGCTATAGTTGGGATCACAGAGACATGGCTCCAGGGTGACCAAGGCTGGGAGCTGAACATCCAGGGATATTCAATATTCAGGAGGGATAGACGAAAAGGAAAAGGAGGTGGGGTAGCGTTGCTGGTGAGAGAGGAGATTAATGCAATAGAAAGGAAGGACATTAGCGTGGAGGATGTGGAATCGATATGGGTAGAGCTGCGAAACTCTAAGGGGCAGAAAACGCTAGTGGGAGCTGTGTACAGGCCACCTAACAGTAGTATTGGAGTTGGGGATGGCATCAAACAGGAAATTAGAAATGCGTGCAACAAGGGTAACACAGTTATAATGGGTGACTTCAATCTGCATGTAGATTGGGTGAATCAAATTGGCAGGGGTGCTGAGGAAGAGGATTTCTTGGAATGTATGCGGGATAGTTTTCTCAACCAACATGTGGAGGAACCAACGAGAGAGCAGGCTATTCTAGACTGGGTATTGAGTAATGAGGAAGGGTTAGTTAGCAGTCTTGTTGTGCGTGGCCCCTTGGGCAAGAGTGACCATAATATGGTTGAGTTCTTCATTAGGATGGAGAGTGACAAAATTAAGTCAGGAACAAGGGTTCTGAACTTGAACAAAGGTAACTTTGAAGGTATGAGATGTGAATTGGCCAAGATAGACTGGCAGGTGATTCTTAAAGGGTTGACAGTGGATGTGCAATGGAAGGTATTTAAAGACTGCATGGATGAAGTACAAAAATTGTTCATACCAGTTTGGCAAAAGAATAAATCGGGGAAGGTGGTGCATCCATGGATAACAAGGGAAATCAGGGATAGTATAAAAACAAAAGATGAGGCATACAAATTTGCCAGAAAAAGCAGCCTACCAGAGGGAGAAATTCAGAATCCAGCAGAGGAGGACAAAGGGCTTAATTAGGAAAGGGAAAATAGATTATGAAAGGAAACTGGCTGGGAACATAAAAACTGACTGCAAAAGTTTTTATAGATATGTGAAGAGAAAGAGACTAGTTAAAACAAATGTTGGTCCCTTGCAGTCAGAAACAGATGAATTGATCATGGAGAACAAGGACATGGCAGACCAATTGAATAACTACTTTGGTTCTGTCTTCACTAAGGAAGACATAAATAATCTGCCGGAAATAGCAGTGGAACGGGGGTCAAATAAGATGAAGGAACTGAGTGAAATCCAGGTTAGCTGGGAGGTGGTGTTGGGTAAATTGAACGGATTGAAGGCCGATAAATCCCCAGGGGCAGATAGTCTGCATCCCAGAGTACTCAAGGAGGTAGCCACAGAAATAGTGGATGCATTAGTGATAATTTTTCAAAATTCCTTAGATTCTGGAGTAGTTCCTGAGGATTGGAGGGTAGCTAATGTAACCCCACTTTTTAAAAAAGGAGGGAGAGAGAAAGCGGGGAATTACAGACCAGTTAGTCTAACATCGGTAGTGGGGAAACTGCTAGAGTCAGTTATTAAAGATGGGATAGCAGCGCATTTGGAAAGTGGTGAAATCATTGGACAAAGTCAGCATAGATTTACGAAAGGTAAATCATGTCCGACAAATCTGATAGAATTTTTCGAGGATGTAACTAGTAGAGTGGATAAGGGAGAACCAGTGGATGTGTTATATCTAGACTTTCAGAAGGCTTTCGACAAGGTCCCGCATAAGAGATTAGCATACAAACTTAAAGCACACGGTATTCGGGGTTCAGTATTGATCTGGATAGAGAACTGGCTAGCAGACAGAAGGCAAAGGGTAGGAGTAAATGAGTCCTTTTCAGAATGGCAGGCAGTGACTAGTGGGGTGCTGCAAGGCTCAGTGCTGGGACCCCAGCTATTTACAATATATATTAATGATTTGGACGAGGGAATTCAATGCAACATCTCCAAATTTGCAGATGACACCAAGCTGGGGGGTATAGTTAGGTGTGAGGAGGATGCTTGGAGGCTGCAGGGTGATTTGGATAGGCTGAGTGAATGGGCAGATGCATGGCAGATGCAGTATAATATGGATAAATGTGAGGTTATCCACTTTGGTGGCAAAAACATGAGGGTAGACTATTATCTGAATGGTGGCAGATTAGGAAAAGGGGAGATGCAACGAGACCTGGGTGTCATGGTACACCAGTCATTGAAAGTAGGCATGCAGGGGCAGCAGGCAGTGAAGAAAGCGAATGGTATGTTAGCATTCATAGCGAAAGGATTTGAGTATAGGAGCAGGGAGGTTCTACTGCAGTTGTACAAGGTTTTGGTGAGGCCACACCTGGAGTATTGCGTACAGTTTTGGTCTCCAAATCTGAGGAAAGACATCCTTGCCATAGAGGGGGTACAGAGAAGATTCACCAGACTGATTCCTGGGATGTCAGGACTTTCATATGAGGAAAGATTGGATAGACTCAGCTTGTACTCGCTGGAATTTAGAAGATTGAGGGGGAACTTATAGAAACTTACAAAATTCTTAAGGGGTTGGACAAGCTAGATGCTGGAAGATTGTTCCCAATGTTGGGGGAGTCCAGAACAAGGGCCACAGTCTAAGGATAAGGGGGAATTCCTTTAGGACCAAGATGAGGAAAACATTCTTTAGGCAGAGAGTGGTGAGTCTCTAGAATTCTCTGCCACAGAAGGTAGTTGAGGCCAGTTCATTGGCTATATTTAAGAGGGCATTAGATGTGGCACTTGTGGCTAAAGGGATCAATGGGTATGGAGAGAAGGCAGGTACGGGATACTGAGTTGGATGATCAGCCATGATCGCATTGAATGGCGGTGCAGGCTCGAAGGGCCGAATGGCCTACTCCTGCACCTATTTTTCTATGTTTCTATGAATCTTCTGCAGCTTTGTGCATTGTTCACCTATTGTCATTAAATATTGATAATAAAGGTCTGTATCAGATGTATTTATATGGAAGGAGATATGTTGCCTAATAAGGTATCATTGCACGTGACAATAGAAGCGATTACTTGTCTTCTATGGCCTCCGGCAGTGAAGCTGACAGCATGTTTTCTTAGGAGACAATGGTGTCTGATTACTGCAAGGTGGTTACATGAAACATAGAACATAGAATAGTACAGCACAGGAATAGGCGCTTTGGCCCAGTGTCCATATCAAACATGATTCCAAGCCAAGCCTATCTCCATCTGACTGCACACAATCCATATACCGCCATTCCCTTCATATCCATATGCCTATCCAAAAGTCTTTTAAGTGCCACTATCATATGTGCCTCAACCACCACCCCTGGCAACATGTTCCAGGCACCCACCACCTTCTGTATACAAATATTTGCTCTGCACATCTCAGTCAGGGAAAGCAAGTAGTTAATGACAAACAGTACATTGGCCTTTATTGCAGAGGGGCTGAGTTCAGAAATAACGTTTATTACAATTGTACAAGGTGTTGCTGAGGCCACGTCTGGAATATCGTGCACAGTTCTGGTCCCCTTACTTATGGTAGGATATAATCGCATTGGACACAGTCCAATGGATAGTCATCAGGCTAATTCCTGGAATGAGTGGGTTGTCCTATCAAGGGACTAGACAGGTTGCATCTATATTCCTTGGAGCTTAGAAGAATGAGGGTGATCTTGCTGAAGCAGGTCAGATTCTAAGGTGGCCTTTTAGAGTAGATGTTGAGATGTTTCCACTAGTGGAAGATTTTGAACAAGAGGACATAGTTTCCAGATAAGGAGCTGATCAGTTAAAACCAAGGTGTGCAGAAATGTCTTCTTGCAAAGGGTGGTGAATCCCTGGAACTCTTTGTCCCAGAAAGAAGTGTAGGTTGACAAAGTGGAATAGATACAGTGCCCTCCATATGAAATGGGGAGGACTATGTATAAACACAACTGTAATTTCTACATGGTAAAACCAAAATGTCTAAAAATGACTTTTAATAAAATCTGCCAATTTGCACTTTAACCACATGCGATTTTTTTCTATTACAAATCTCAAATTGTGGAGTAAATCAATAATTGTGAAGCAAATCAATAAATGATGGGTCTTTGTCCAAAACATTATGGAGGGCACTGTACATTATTAAATGACATGGCGATTGAGATGTTGGTGATATGGCAGCAAGAAGGAGGTGAAGCCTGGGATAGATCTGCCATGGTCTACTTGTAGGCTGGGCTTGAGGGGCCGAGTGGCCTACTTGTGCTCCTGTCCATTTCTATTCTTGTGTTATTGTTAGTTTAGTTTTGCTTTACCTATCATAAATGCTTACAGAGCACTTACAATGTTTGTACGAAAAGCACAAAGATTGTGACAGCATAAATGTAAGCTGGTGGACGGCATGCAAACATTTTGACCTGTTATTGATCAGTGCCCCTGCACTGTTACCAATGGTGTTTTGTGACCCAGGGAGTAAATGGCAGAGAGCAAAGTGGTGCTGCACTGCAGCCTAGTGGTCAAAGCTGGAAATAGCTTAACCACAAAGCAGTGTCATAAAGTGCAAAGAATATTCTAGTCCGAGTGTTACAAGCCCCGTCAGAACCATATCATCACATAAACTTCATCATCCGCTTATAATCATGTAAGTCACTTACAACTTGTTTTTCAGTCAATGGGAGAACTCCACATAAATCCCCAAAGGATTGATTGAATCATTGAAAGATACAGCATGGAAACAGGTCCTTCAGCCCACTGAGTTCACGCCAACCATTGATCAGCTATTCGCACTCGTTCTATGTCATCCCATTTGTGCTTCCAGTCCCTAATTGGTTAACCTATTAACCTATTAACCTATAAACCCGGCCTTGGGATACAAGATGAAACTGGAGCACCCAGAGGAAACCAACGCGGTCATAAGGTGTATGTGCAAACTCCACACAGATAGCATCTGAGGTCAGGATCAAACCCGGCTCTCTGGTGGTGTAAGGCAGCAGCTCTACCATCTGCGCTACTGTGTCTCAAAGTGTGACTGTCAATTCACAATTGAAACATATTGGACCACTGTCGAGAGGTTTACAGGGTCACAAGGCAATTCACGTGCTATTCTTCATCATTAACTATTACATTTTGGGGTTACTTTGTACAGTTTGATGGTATGTTATGAAGATAAACAGCAAGTCTAAATTAAATTGGAATGGAAATGGATAACACCAGCGCACAGATCAGAGGATGCCATGGCACACTCAACAGTTTCTATTATAAGCGGAAGTATTGACAAATATACAACCAAAAGTTAACAAAAGAACAAAAGGAAGTTAGATTGTTCAACAGGACATCCAAGTGGAGGTTATTTTTAACTGTATTTCATAGTTGGAGATATTGATTTCTAACAAAACACACTGCCATGATTGAAGAGCTATTGGAACCATTCCAGTGCTTTGGATGAGGAGGCGTTCCTTCAATAACACGCTCCTGTAAAATATAAACAAGATGCTGCCTTATTATCTTATGGATCCTGAGAACAAACTCCAGAATAGGTTGTCTGAGTTGTGCACAGTTCAATAACCCACCCACTTAGCAGAGCTATGAAGCAGAGGCGCGAGAAAACTGAAAAGCAACATTGCCAAATTGTATGCATGAATACAATGCCAGCGTGTTTCAAGATAATTCTATTCCAGGAAGAGGAAGAGTATGGGTAGTCTGGAATGGGGACATTATCCACAGTCTGTCATTGTACTGTACATGAGAACGATTTCAGTCTGAGCGTTGAAACAGGTCTTTTCATTAGCAAGAATATTCGGAGGTTCGGGCCCTAGCACAGGCTACATCACACACTAATGAGATTACTGTTTTCAAATAAAATAAAAGTACGAAAATAGGGATTTCGACTGTGCTCTTCAACAATGTCAGAGAGGGGTGAAAGACAGTATTTAGTTTAAACTACATCGGTATAAATACAGTGATGACGGCATCCAGCACCACTCCCCCTCCCTCCCTCCCCACCTCACTTTCCAATGTTAACAATGGAGTGCATGCCAAAAGTACACAACATGAGCACAGTTAACTCTTTAAATGCCATTGAAAGAGTACACGGCATGGGCTCTGTTAACACTTTCAATGCCATTGAATAAGTAATATGCACTTTAGTAAAGGAGAATTATGACTGAATAAAAAGCAAAAGGCAATTGTTTTGGACTGTAGTTGGACCTGCACATAATCCACAACATTCATCACTGTACAGTTACACTTTCATTACCGTCTTCTCATACAACATCATGCAACACGCTCTACTGGAATCAGAGAGGCAACTTTGCTCAGCACATTAGTTTAGATGCTGGGGGTCAAAGCTATTGTTCATGACATGATTCATATTATTCAATCCAATGCTCTCACCTTGTGGATCCCATTAGTCAGCTCACCCTCGATCCCACCTGTCTTAATCTTAGGACTAGCCTACTATGAGGGACCTGGTTGCAATATGTGCTGCCCATCCTTGTCACTTCCTTTACGATTTATTTTCCCCGAGGTGCCGGCCAGGAAGGTTAGTTGGTTGGCGGTACCTCACCCGAAGGCTCAGCGGTGGATGGGACTGGGAATCTGCCCGAAGGCTCGTCGGATGGCATAGCCGGGAGGGAGCTAGAGACGTCGGGTGTTAGGAGTGGGCCGGTAGGAGGGTGAACCGGGGTAATGCCTCCAGCGCCTTCAGGTCAGCTGCAGGAGGTGCCCCCGGGACACAAAGATAAGGATATTAGATGGTATAGATACTCTTTTCTTTGCAGGGCAGGGGAGTTGAGAACGGGAGGGCATCCATTTATGGGGAAAGGGGCAGATTTTTTACACAGAAGGTGGGGGATATCTGTAATGAGCTGCCAGAGGAGATGGTAGAGGGTAATACAATGACAACATTTGGACAGGTTCATGAATAGGAAACGTGCAGAGGGCTATGAGCTGAATTCAGGCAGATCTGATTAGTGTAGATAAACAGCACGGTTGGTATGTATGAGGTTGGCTGAAATGCCAAGGTTCTGTGCTGTATGATTCAATAATTGATTCAAAGAAAAGAAAGAAAACAATGCCAACGTAACCATTCTCCTCATAACTAATCTTTTCTATCTTTGTATCTCCCCTGAATTCTCTTTTTATACATATCATAAACAAGCAACCATATAGAAATACTTATGGAAACGCACTGTAAACAGTCTTCCAATCGATATAATTGGAGAGGAAAGATTTGGAGGGATAGGGCTGAATGCAGGCAAATGTAGGCAAACCTTGATGGGGGACCTAGGATGTTGGGCCAAATGGCCTGTTTCTGTGATGTATGACTTTACGACTCTATGAGTCGCAAAGTCAAATGTGGGTCCCTTGAAGGCAGACACGGGTGAAATAATTATGGGCAACAAGGAAATGGCAAAGGAGTTGAATAGGTACTTCGGATCTGTCTTCACTAAGGAGGACACAAACAATCTCCCAGATGTACTGGTGGACAGAAAATCTAAGGGGGTAGAGGAACTGAAATAAATTTTCATTAGGCGAGAAATAGTATTGGGTAGGATAATGGGACTGAAGGATGATAAATCCCCTGGGCCTGATGGTCTGCATCCCAGGGTCCTCAGGGAGGTGGCTCTAGAAATAGTGGACGCATTGGTGATCATTTTCAAATGTTCAATAGATTCAGGATCAGTTCCTGTGGATTGGAGGAAAGCTAATGTTATCCCACTTTTCAAGAAAGGAGCGAGAGAGAAAACGGGGAATTACAGACCAGTTAGCCTGACTTCTGTGGTGGGAAAGATGCTGGAATCAATTATTAAAGCGGTAATAATGGAGACTTTGGATAGCAGTAAAAGGATTAGTCCAAGTCAACATGGATTTATGAAAGGGAAATCATGCTTGATTAAACTTCTGGAATTTTTTGAGGATGTGACAAGTAAAATGGATGAAGGGGTGCCAGTGGATGTAGTGCATCTAGACTTTCAAACCGCCTTTGATAAGGTCCTGCACGGGAGACTCGTGACTAAAATTAGAGCACATGGTATTGGGGGTAGGGTGTTGACATGGATAGAAAATTGGTTGGCAGACCGGAAGCAAAGAGTAGGAGTGAACGGGTCCTTTTCAGAATGGCAGGCAGTGGCAAGTGGAGTGCCGCAAGGCTCAGTGTTGGGGTCGCAACTGTTTACCATATATATTAATGATTTGGAAGAGGGAATTAGGAGCAACACTAGCAAGTTTATGGATGACACAAAGCTGGGTGGCAGTGTGAACTGTGAAGAGGATGTTAGGAGGTTGCAGGGGGACCTGGACAGGTTGAGTGAGTGGGCAGATGCGTGGCAGATGCAGTATAATATAGATAAATGTGAGGTTATCCACTTTGGCAGCAAAAACAAGGGGGCAGATTATTATCTCAATGGGTTTAGGTTAGGTAAGGGGGAGGTACAGCGAGACCTGGGTGTCCTTGTACACCAGTCACTGAAAGTTGGCGTGCAGGTACAACAGGAAGTGAAGAAAGCTAATGGAATATTTTCCTTCATAACAAGATTTCAGTACAGGAGTAAAGAGGTTCTTCTGCAGTTGTATAGGGCTCTGGTGAGACCACATCTGGAGTATTGTGTACAGTTTTGGTCTCCTAATTTGAGTAAGGACATCCTTGTGATTAAGGCAGTGCAGCGTAGCTTCACGAGATTGATCCCTGGGATGGCGGGACTGTCATATGAGGAAAGATTGAAAAGACTATGAATGGCGGTGCTGGCTCGAAGGGCCGAATGGCCTCCTCCTGCACCTATTTTCTATGTTTCTATGTTTCTATGACTCTGATTCCCAAAGTCTATCGCTCCTTCACTCTGTGCTTCTGTGCTCAGTTTAGAACCATAACTCATCTTCCCTTGAATCTTACAGCCTTTTGTTTCTTAACTTGGGTATTTCTTTCCAGCACAGGTCAAATCCAACAGCACTGTAACTTATAAAGAATATGAAAACGCTGAAGTGCAAGGGGATTGCATTAGTACCTACCTTCGTCCAACTGTTGTGACTGCTTCTCTATAGCAGCAGATGAACTGCACCCCATTGCTGCAGCTTCATTAAGTCCACCTCACATTGGGATCTTCACACACTGTGTCACGCCACAATCCTTTGGAAGATTCGCCTCAGAGACATATCTGCTCGCCAGAAACCCTCGCTAACTGTTCCAAACAAAAGGAATGAAGAGTGGTGATATCAGAGCAGACAATGACATGGGAGAGTGATTGCCGCGCAGATAACCGCGCAAAGATAAGGAAGGAACGTCACCTGAAAACCAATCCTGGCCACAGCCCTCACGGCCAAATTAATAATTACACTGACACCATTTGCAGTTGTACATTTCTGTGTTGATTTGTAGAGGGAAGTTGTTGAATAAACTAATACAGCTAATACTGTAACATCTAAAGGTCTTCTTTAAACTCTTCAGGCTCTGTGTTAGAGGTTGGTGTGAGTAAGGACCAGAAATGAAGTATATTGCTGGAGGAAGCATAAGACTTGGCCGACATGCTAACCCAGTTTCAGCTTTCTTGCGTCTGTGGCAGAAGCTGGGGACAAACCGAGACCTGTAATCTAGGCTGACACTCTGCTTGTAGTGCTGAAAGAACACAGTACTGAGACAAGATGAGAAATTAAATAGGTGCTCCGTGAGGTGGATGTGAAAGATGTCACAATCCTGTTTGGAAGAAGAGCCGTTCTTTGCAGTGTCAACATTGCAGAAACAGATTGTCAAAACCTTATCACTTTGCTGCTGGTCGGAGCTTCGTGTATGCAAACTGACTAACAATGAGAGGGGTTTACCAAAGCCATTGTAAATAAGGATGCTGCTATGAACTGAATGCCCTATGGTTAGAAAAGGGTCAGATTGCATGGCAACCCTTGCACCAATTCCCTGTCTTGCTTTTGTAGTTAATTTATGGTTGTATCTACTGTGGACCCTATGATTTTTATGAGGAGAAGAAATGTCATTGCATCCTGGTGCATATGCCAATAAACTCATCTGAATCTGTTCCTGAACCAAGGTTAACAGTATTAACACAAGGGTAACCATTTTAGATAGGATGGATGTCACATTAACAAGGGATGTAAAGGCAGAGAGTACTCGGGTGCTGGTCACAGTACTCCAATGCAAACCCGGGTTGGCAGCTGGAGCTCAGCTTCAAGCAGATCTCTCTCACTGCAAGTTTTGGAATCATGAGCCTCCAGGTACATTGCCACTCAGAGCGTTGGTGTTGGGCTGGGGTCTCCTGCATACTTTTGGTCAATGAGATCTATGGACATGAGCCCATCTCCTTCCAATGCTGCTATATCTACATGTCTGTGCTGCCTGTCCTGCGGGTTCATCTTCTGCTAAGTGGGACAGTCATGTCAAGGAGGCAGAAGCTGAGAAGTGACAAAACCTGTCCACGACAGACTGTATGCAGCTCAAACTGCAACACTGTGCACTGGTTCAGCAAATGGGAAACTGTACACATTAACTAATTTCAGATAGTCCTTGCTTTCTCCCTCCTCCCTCCCTTCCCAACTCTCCCATAAGCCTACTGTCTCTGCCTCTTCCTTTCTTTTTCCCGCCCCACCCCACCAACATCAGTCTGAAGAAGGGTCTCGACCCGAAACGTTGCCTATTCCTTCTCTCCATCGATGCTGCCTCACCCGCTGTTGCTCCAGCATTTTTGTCTACCTTCAATTTTTCCAGCATCTGCAGTTCTTTCTTAAACATTAACTAACTAAATTAGTTAAGAAAAATGTGGGTCCCTTGAAGACAGAAACAGGTGAATTTATTATGGGGAACAAGGAAATGGCAGACAAGTTGAACAGGTGCTTTGGTCTGTCTTCACTGAGGAAGACACAAACCATCTCCCAAATGTACTGGGGGACAGAGGACCTAGGATGATGGCGGAACTAAAGGAAATTCACATTAGTCAGGAAATGGTGTTGGGTAGACTGATTGGACTGAAGGCTGATAAATCCCCAGGGCCTAATGGTATGTATCCCAGGGTACTTAAGGAAGTGGCTCTAGAAATCGTAGATTGGTGATCATTTCCAATGTTCTATGGATTCAGGATCAGTTCCTGTGGATTGGAGGATAGCTAATGTTATCCCACTTTTCAAGAAAGGAAGGAGAAAGCAGGGAATTATAGGCCAGTTTGCCTGACATCAGTGGTGGGGAAGATGCTGGAGTCGATTATCAAAGATGTAATTGCGGCGCATTTGGATAACAGTGACAGGATCGGTCCAAGTCAGCATGGATTTAGGAAGGGGAAATCATGCTTGGCAAATCTTCTGGAATTTTTTGAGTAAGCCAGTCCTGACGCGGAGCTCGGAGAAGCAACAAGCAGAAGCAGAGAGAAGAGACTATTGGTTTGAAAGTTTGTGAGAAAGAAGGTGAGTCACAGGGAAAGACAGTTTAAAAAGAGCCCTAAAGCAGTTATTTAGGTAAGAGATTAAAAACAAGTGCAGCTGCAGCAGAGCGGCCTTGTTGGGAGCGGCCTTGCTGAGGTGAATTGCCTTGGTGGGTAAAGTGTGAGTCTTTGACTCAAGAGTCGTCGGCGAGGAGACTGAGGCAAGGAGGCTACACTTGATTCGAAAGCTGTGATTTTTTTGTCCGTTGAAGAAATGGCCGGAAAGTCGGTGCAATGTGTTTCCTGCAGGATGTGGGAAGTCAGGGACACCGCTGGTACTTATGGAAACCACACCTGTGGAAATTGTGTCCCGAATGAACGTGTTGGGGAACTGGAGCAACAGTTAGATGACCTCAGGGCCTTCTGGGAAAATGAGAATTTACTGTACAGGACCTACAGTGAGGTTGTCACACCAAGGATACAGGCAGAGCGAAGGTGGGTGACTGTGAGAAAGAGGAGTAAACGTGGAGTGCAGGAGACTCCGGTGGCTGTACCGACTGAAAACAGGTACACCCTCTTTCAAGCGGACGACACAACAAGATTGAGTGGTCGCCAGGGTGGTGATTCCAGCCCTGGTCCCGAGGCTCAACGGGGAAGAGTGACGTCAGGCAGAGCAGTAGTGGTGGGGGACTCCATTGTCAGAGGTGCGGACAGGGGATTCTGCGGCAGCAGACGAGACTCGAGGATTGTGTGTTGCCTCCCTGGTGCCAGGGCCCAGTACGTTACAGAGCGGCTGCAAGACATCCTCAAGAGTGAAGGGGAGCAGCTGGAGGTTGTTGTATATGTTGGCATGAATGATATAGGTTGGAAGAGGAAGGAGTTTCTGCAACAAGATTTTATGGAATTGGGCAGAAGACTGAAAAGCAGGACCTGCAGGGCAGTGATCTCAGGATTGCTGCCAGTACCTCGTGCTAGTGAAGGTAAGAATAGGAAGATAGAGGATATGAATGTATGGCTGAGGAGGTGGTGCACTTGGCAGGGATTCAGATTTCTGGATCATTGGAATCTCTTCCGGGGCAGGGGTGACCTGTATAAAAGGGACGGGTTGCACCTAAACTAGAGGGGGAACAACATCCTAGCGTGAAGGTTTGCAATGCTACACGGGACGGTTTAAACTAGATTGGCAAGGGGGGTGGGATCTCGTGCAGTACAGAGGCACAGGAGTGGCTAGAAGTTGGTATTGGGGGTGGTGTGGGAAAGGTTAATGGACAGAGTAGGCAAAAAGCCGGAGAGCGAGGAAGGAGGGTTGGTTTAAACTGCATGTATTTTAATGCAAGGGGCTTGACGGATAAGGCAGATGATCGTAGGACATGGATAGGTACGATCGACTAGGACGTTGCAGCTATGACTGAAAACTGGTTAATGGAGGGGCAGGACTGGCAGCTCAATGTTCCCGGGTACAGGAGCATCAGGAGAGACAGGGGTGAGGAAAAAAGAGGAGGGGGAGTTGCATTGTTGGTTAAGAAGGATGTCACGGCTGTGTTCAGAGGTGACATTATGGACGGCTAGTCTAGTGAGGCTATATGGGTGGAGCTGAGGAACAAGAAAGGGATGATCACCTTGTTGGGGGTGTACCACAGACCCCCCAATAGTCAACGAGAATTAGAACAAATGTGGCAGAGATTGCAGACAGCTGCAGGTCAAATAAAGTTGTTGTAGTAGGGATTTTAACTTTCCCAATATAGACTGGGAAAATCATAGCGTGAAGGGTTTAGATGGGGTGCAATTCCTCAAAAGTGTTCAGGAGAGTTTTCTGAAGCAGTATGTGGAGGCCCCACACGTGAGAGGGCAACACTGGATCTAGTATTGGGAGATTGGGAAGGGCAAGTTAATGAAGTAAGTGTGTGTGGAGGAGCCTTTTGGAACAAGTGACCACAGTTCCATTAGGTTTAAGATAGTTATGGATCGGGACGAAGAGGGTCCGCGTGTTAAAATTGTTCAAATGCTCAACTGAGGTAAGGCCAACTTTGAGGGTATGAGAGAAGCTCTCGCTCAAGTTGACTGGAGCAGGTTATTAGAGGGGAAAGGAACATCGGCCAAGTGGGATGTTTTTAAAAGTGAACTGAAGAAAGCTCAGGATGTGCATGTCCCCGTTAGAGTGAAGGGCAAAGCAGGCAAATGTAAGGAAGCTTGGCTGACGAGGGAAATTGAAACGTTAGTCAAAAACAAGAAGGATGCATGGAACAGGTATACGCAGCTGGGATCAAGTGCATTCCTAGAGGAGTATCGGGAACTAAGGAGCAAACTGAAAAAGATCAGAAGGGCAAAAAGAGGTCAGGAGATAGCTCTGGCTGGTAGCAATAAAGACAATCCCAAAAGATTTAATAAATACATAAGGGGGAGAAGGGTAACTAGAGAGAGAGTGGGACCTCTCAGGAATAAAAGCAGTCACCTCTGTGTGGAGCCACAGGAGATGGGCAAGGTCCTCAATGAGTATTTCTCCTCTGTATTTACCGAGGAGAAAGACAGTAGGACAGAGGAAATTGGAGCAGTCACTGGAAGTGTCATGAGAGCAGTCAGGGTTACCGTCGAGGAAGAACTGAAGGTACTGTCATGTTTGAAGGTAGACAAATCTCCAGGGCTAGATCAGATACATCTGAGGACATTGTGGGAATATAGAGAGGATAGTGCAGGAGCCCTGGTTGAAATTTATGAGTTGTCCTTAAATACAGGAGAGATGTCGGAGGATTGGAGAGTGGCAAATGCTGTGCCTCTTTTCAAGAAGGGCTGCAGGGAAAATGCTGAGAACTATAGGTCGGTGAGCTTAACATCTGTAGTTGATAAGTATTCTTAGGGATAGGATATACAGGCATTTGGCTGATTAGGGACAGTCAGCATGGTTTTATACGTGGGAGGTCATGTCTCACAAATCCGATTGCTTTTTTTGAGGATGTGAACAAATAGGTTTATGAAGGCACAGCTGTAAATGCTGTGTACATGGACTTTAGTAAGGCGTTCGACAAGGTGCTGCATGATAGGCTGCTCTGGAAGGTTAGATCTCATGGGATGCAAGGGCAGGACCTACACAGTAAATGGTAGGCCTCTGGGTAGTGTTGTAGAGCAGAGGCATTTAGGAGTATAAATACATGGTTTCTTGAAGGTCGAGTCGCGGGTAGATGGGGTGGTCAAAAAGACTTTTGGCACTTTGGCCTTCATCAGTTAGAGTATTGAGTATAGACGTTGGGAGGTCATGTTGCAGTTGTATAAGACGTTGGTGAGACGTCTTAGAATATTGCGTTCAGTTCTGGGCACTATGTTATAGGACATATATTGTCAAGCTTGAAAGGGTTCAGAAACGATTTACGAGGATGTAGCCAGGACCAGAGGGTGTGAGCTATAGGGAGAGGTTGAGTAGGCTGGGTCTCTATTCCATGGAGCGTAGGAGGATGAGGGGAGAACTTATAGACAAAATCATGAGAGGAATAGATAGGGTACGTGCACAGAGCCTTTTACCAAGAATAAGGGAATCGAGGAACAGAGAACATAGAGTAGGTTCAAAAGAGGAAAAGATTTAATAGGAATCCGAGGGGTAACATTTTCACACAAAGGGTTGTGGGTGTATGGAACAAGCTGCCAGAGGAGGTAGTTGAGGCTGGGACTATCCCATTGTTTAAAAAACAGTTGGGCAGGTACATGGATAGGACAGGTTTGGAGGGTTATGGACCAAGTGCAGTGGGATTAGGGTAGCCGGGACATTGTTGGCTGGTGTGGGCGAGTTGGGCCGAAGGGCCTGTTTCCACACTGTATCACTCTATGACTCTATGACTTTATGTGAGAAGTAAAATAGACAAAGGAGGGCCAGTGGATGTAGTGTACCTGGACTCTAGGAAAGCCGTTGATAAGGTCCCACACAGGATGTTAGTGGGCAAAATGAGAGCACATGGTATTGGTGGTAGGGTATTGACATGGATAGAAAATTGGTTGGCAGACAGGAAACAAAGAGTAGGGATTAACTGGTCCCTTTCAGAATGGCAAGTAGTGGCCAGTGTGGTGTCGCAAGGCTTGGTGCTGGGACCACAGCTATTAACATTATTTGATGAAGGGATTAAAGGTAGCATTAACAAATTTTCAGATGACACAAAGCTGGGTGGCAGTGTGAACTGTGAAGAGGATGCTATGAGGATGCAGGGTGACTTGGACAGGTTGAGCGAGTGGGCAGATGCATGGGAGATGCAGTATAATGTGGATAAATGTGAGGTTATCCACTTTGGCGGCAAGAACGGGAAGGCAGATTATTATCTGAATGGTGTCAGGTTAGGAAAAGGGGAAGTACAACGAGAACTGGGTGTCCTAGTACATCAGTCACTGAAAGTAAGCATGCAGGTACGACAGGCAGTGAAGAAAGCAAATGACATGTTGGCCTTCTTAACGAGAGGAGTTGAGTATAGGAGCAAAGAGGTCCTTCTGTAGTTGTACAGGTCCCTGGTGAGACCACACCCGGAGTATTGTGTGGAGTTTTGGTCCCCTAATTTGAGGAAGGACATTCGTGCTCTTGAGGGAGTGCAGCGTAGGTTCACAAGGTTAATTCTCAGGATGGCGGGACTGTAATATGATGAAAGAATGGGCTTGTATGCACTGGAATTTAGGACGAAAGGGGATCTTATAGAAACATATAAAATTATTAAGGGATTGAACACGCTAGATGCAGGAAACATGTTCCCAATGTTGGGGGGAGTCCAGAGCCAGGGGCCACAGTTTAAGAATAAGGAGTTGGCCATTTAGAACTGAGGAAAACATTTTCACACAGAAAGTTGTGAATTTGTGGAATTCTCTGCCTCAGAAGGCAGTGGAGGCCGATTCACTGGATGCATTCAAAATAGTTAGGTAGAGGTCTTAGGGCTAACTGAATCAAGGGATATGGGGAGAAGGCAGGAACGACGTACTGATTGTGGATGATCAGCCATGATTACATTGAATGGCGGTGCTGGCTCGAAGGGCCGAATACTCCTGCACCTATTGTCTATGTATCTATGTACATCCCACCACCACGGTACCTGTCCAGAGCTGTTCAACAAACTGTGCCCTGACCTTTGTGCTTGTGGACTCCCATGCTGCGACATGATTCACAGCAGCTTGAGTATGAAACAGCTGTGCCCTCACCCAATGCTTCTCATAGTATTGTTTAATTACTTTAAATCAGTTCAAGTGGGTCCAATTTAAAACAAAATTGAGAACAGGAACAGAGAAATGAAACGAGCTCCTATTGCTCAGCCCAAGCCTCTTCATACAAATTATCCCCAAAACTTTTCTTCCAGATTTTTAAGCCAGAGTGGCTAACAGTGTACACTTCTCTTGTGTTATTTAATCCAATCAACCTCACTCTTCCTCTTTAAAAAAGGTTTTGATGAAAGCCACAAATAAAAATAAACAAAAGTAATTCACAGGAAAGCAGCAAATAAAAATAACTCAAATCAAAGGAGGCAAAAGATCTTAACTTGAACTGTTTGATTGAGTGACGTGCTGTAACATAACCTTGCAGAAACAAGATATAAGCACTGTGCGTACAGGGAAGAAAACCCCTTATCGCGCGTCTCAAAGCATTCTGCCTTTACAGCAAACAGGCCCTTTATTAAAAGCACAAGTCTTGGCCAATCGAACCACTGCCCATCTTGGCAACTCAGATTGGGTTCATTTCTGCACAGAATTTTAGATTGCAAAATGCTCACCTCTACACAAAACACATCCTCATTCGTCACTCATACATAATAATCACACCTTAGATTCGTCCCTAAATAAATAATGAGGCTTAAAGACGTCACAAGCAATGCTAAACAGGATTAGAAGTTGGTAAATGTATATGGTTAATATGTCATGAACTGGGCCACAGGTGAGGTGAGGTTAGCAGCATTTGGTTTCAGCTGATAAATAGATCACTGAAAATATTCTTTGACGAATTAAATCTTTGACTATTACCAATGAATATGAACAAGTAATGGAATTATATTATAAAATTATAAAATATATACTTCTAAAAAACATATAATGCATTAATAAAGTGCTTGATTCAATACTCATGATTTTCACAATCTCAGGTCCTCCCTGAGAACAAAGAACTTTTTGAACAATGGTCCCGTTTGTGATGTGATAAACAGAGCGGACAACTTACACTTAACAAGCTCCCCCCACACAATACACAATATAATCATAATGTCGCCTTGGCTGTGTTGGAATATGCCAAGTGGATAGGGTAAATAACGTGACCTAGCTAGTTGAGTCAATACAAGGTTGGCAGACTATGGGTTGAGTTAGAAGAAGGCCGAATAACAGCTAGAGCAGGAGGATGGTTGAAACTAAGATTGGTGTTTTACCGTAATCTTAAAAAGAGAAGATCTGTCATTTCTCCCAAATAAAAGGATGATAGTGCTTCACAAGGATTGTTCATTGCCTGCAGCACAGTCTCTTCTTGGTGCACAGATGTGTTACCTGCCTGGTGTAATTACCTCACAATTCCTCAGACAGTGAGACTAGCTGACCCATGGGTCCGTGGATCAAACCCGAAGGACATTGTGTGGGTGGCCAGTATGTGATTGGGTAATGAGGCTTTAGGTAATCAGGTGAGTTACAGTACCTTGTAGAATTGGTGGATATTGTTTGTTGGTGAGTGTTATAAAAGCGGTAATTAACTTTGAGTTTGTTTCATTTAGTGTAGAGATAGTGTAGTGCACAAACAGGCCCTTCAGTCCACTCTCCACGCTGACCATCGATCACCATTCACACTATGTTATGGCCACTCTCTCATCATTCCCTACACGCTGGGGACAATTTACAGAGGCCAATTAACCTACAAACCCACACATCGTGGATGTGGAAGGAACCCGGAGCACCTAGAGGAAACCCATGTGGTCACAGGGATAATGCGTAAATTCTACACAGACGGCACCTGAGATTAGTATCAAACTCTGCTTATCTCCGGTTTACTTCCAGTTCCTCGTGCTGGTGAGGGTAGGATCAGGGAGATAGGGGATCTGAATGTATGGCTGAGGAACTGGTGCAGGGGACAGGCATTTAGATTCTTAGACCACTGGGATCTGATTTGGGGTAAGGGTGAATTGTACAAAAGGGACGGGATGCACCTTAACAGGCGGGGGACCAGGATTCTGGCAGGGAGGTTTGCCATTGCTACATGGGTGGGTTTAAACTAAATAGTGGGGGGGGGGGGGGGGGAGACAAATTGGAAATACAAGGATGGAGTTAAAGAGAAAGAGAGTATAGGAAAAGTTAAGAAAGACACCAGAATTAATGGGACAGAAAGCTCATGAAGGGATAGGAGAGTATGGCCAAGTGAAATAGGAATCGATGTGAAAGGTGAGCTGAGTAATGGATTAAAAGTATTATACTTGAATGCACGAAGTATAAGAAGTAAAGTGGATGAGCTTGAGCCTCAATTGGTAGATATGACATTGTGGGCATTACAGAGACATGGCTGCAGGAGGATTGGGACTGGGAACTGAATATTTAGGGTTATACATCATATAGAAAGGACAGGCAGGTGGGCAGAGGAGGTGGGGTTGCTCTGTTGGTGAGGGATGAAATTCAGTCCCTTGCGAGGGGTGACATAGGGACAGATGATCTAGAGTCACTCTGGATAGAATTGGGGAATTGTAAAGAAGACACTAATGGGAGTTATCTACAAGCCCCCAAACAGTAGCCTGGATATAGGGTGCAAGTTGCAGGAGGAGTTAAAATTAACATGTAACAAAGGTAATGCCACTGTAGTTATGGGAAATTTCAATATGGAGGTAGACTGGGAAAATCAGGTTGGTTCTGGACCCCAAGAAAGGGAGTTTGTAGAGTGTCTCTGAGATGGATTCTTAGAGCAGTTTGTACTGGAGCCTACCAGAGAGAAGGCTTTTCTGGATTTGGTGTTGTCGAATGAACGAGATTTAATAAGGGAACTCAAGGTAAAGGAACCGCTAGGGGGTAGTGACCATAATATGATAAGTTTTAATCTGCAATTTGAGAGGGAGAAGGTTAAATCAGAAGTGTCAGTGTTGCAATTGAACAAAGGGGACTATGAAGGTATGAGAGATGAGCTGGCCAGGTTCGACTGGAAAAGGATCCTAGCAGTAATGATAGTGGAACAGCAAAAGCAGGAATTTCTGGGCATAATCCAAAAGATGTAGGATAATAATAATAATAATAATATATTTTATTGTCATTACACATAAGTGCAACGAGATTTGGTTTGCAACTTCCATCCGATGTCATAACTTAATCGACAAATAGAATTTAGGTTTAGACACCCCGAGAACAAGGTTTGTAAAATGAACATTAGACCAGTAAAGTCAAAACAGTAAAGTAAATTTCATTCCAAAGAGGAAGAAAGATTCTAAGGGGAGTAAGAGGCAACCATGGCTGACAAGGGAAGTTAGGGATGGAATAAAACTAAAAGGTGCATAACATAGCAAAGAGTAGTGGGAAGCCAGAGGATCAGGAAACTTCCAAAGGACAACAGAAGGTAACAATAAGGGCAATGGGGGGTGAAAAGATGAAGTACGAGAGTAAGCTGGCCAAGAATATAAAGAAGGATAGTAAAAGTTTCTTTAGGTATATTAAGAGAAAAAGATTAGCACAGGCAAATGTGGGTCCCTTGAAGGCAGAAACAGGTGAAATTATTATGGGGAACAAGGAAATGGCAGAATAGTTGAACAGATTCTGTCTTCACTGAGGAACCTCCCAGATATATTACAGGACAGAGGGTCTAGGGAGACAGAGAACTGAAAGAAATTTGCAGTAGGCAAGAAAAAGTGTTGGGTAGACTGATGGGAATGAAGGCTAATAAATCCCCAGGGCCCGATGGTCTACATCCCAGGGTACTCAAGGTGGTGGTGACGCATTGGTGATCATTTTCCAATGTTCTATAGATTCAAGATCAGTTCCTGTGAATTGGAAGGTAGCTAATGGGAATTATAGACCAGTTAGCCTGACATCGGTGGTGGGGAAGATGCTGGAGTCAGTTATTAAAGAAGTAATAATGGCACATTTGGATAGTAGTAAAAGGGTTGGTCCAAGTCAGCATGGATTTATGGTGAAGTCCTGCTTGACTAATCTTCTGGAATTTTTTGAGGATGTGACAAGTAAAATGGATGAAGGAGAGCCAGTGGATGTAGTGGATCTGGACTTTCAGAAAGCTTTTGATACGGTCCCACACAGGAGATTAGTGTGCAAATTTAGAGCACATGGTATTGGGGTAGGGTATTGACATGGATAGAGAATTGGTTGGCAGACAGGAAACAAAGAGTAGAAATAAACGGGTCCCTGTTGGAATGGCAGGCAGTGGCAAGTGGAGTGCCGCAATGTGCGGTGTTGGGGCCGCAACTATTTACAATATATATTAATGATTTATCTGATGGGATTAAAAGTAACATTAGCAAATTTGCAGATGACACAAAGCTGGGTGGTAGCGTGAACAATGAAGAGGATGCTAGGAGATTGTAGGGTGACTTGGACAGGTTGAGTGAGTGGGCAGATGCGTGGCAGATGCAGTATAATGTAGATAAATGTGAGGTTATCCACTTTGGCAGCACGAACAGGAAGGTAGATTATTATCTCAATGATGTCAGATTAGGAAAAAGGGAAGTGCAAGGAGACCTGGGTGTCCATGTACACCAGTCACTGAAAGTAAACATGCAGGTATAGCAGGCAGTGAAGAAAGCTAATGGCATACTGGCTTTCATAACAAGAGGATTTGAGCATAGGAGTAAAGAGGTCCTTCTGCAGTTGTACGGGGCCCTGGTGAGACCACATCTGGACTATTGTGTGCAGTTTTGGTCGAATTTAATGAAGGACATCCTTGCTATTGAGGCAGTGCAGCGTAGGTTAATCCCCAGGATAGCGGTACTGTGACATGAGGAAAGATCGGAAAGAGTGGGCTTGTATTCACTGGAATTTAGAAGGATGAGAGGGGATCTTATAGAAACATATAAAATAATAAAAGGACTGGACAAGCTAGATTCAGGAAAAACTTTCCCAATGTTGGGAGAGTCCAGAACCAAAATAAAGGGAAGGCCATTTAAAACTGTGATGAGAAAAGAAATGTTCACCCAGAGAGTTGTGAATTTGTGGAATTCTCTGCCACGGAAGTCAGGAGAGGCCATTCACTGGATGAATTATAAAGAGAGTTAGATAGAGCTCTAGGGGCGAGCGGAATCAAGAGATATGGGGAGAAGGCAGGAATGGGGTACTGATTGTGGTTGATCAGCCATGATCACAATGAATGATGGTGGTGGCTCAAAGGGCCAAATAGCCTCCTCCTATTTCCTATGTCTCTGTTTCTAGTTTAACTCGGGTCTCTGATGTTGTGAGGCTGCACATCTAACAGCTGATGTGGTACGATGCATTCTCTCATAACATGACCTGGGGCAGAACAACCAGCAGCTGGCCGAGAGCAAGGATGGTCCCGGCGGGCTTTGAGAACAAAGACCCGGCAGCTATCCAGAGCAAGGATGGACCCTGCAGCTGACGAGAATGTAGGCCTGGCAACCGGTGAGAACAAAGACCCGGCGTGCCGCCCACAGCCATGTGCAGCGGTAGGCCTGGTTCGCAGCTGCGATCGGGTCGCAGATCACTGATGGCAGGGGGGAGCTCAGAAGCCTTGAAGATGGGAGATTTCAGGAGAGAGCCCGCTGGCGCCTACGGATGTGAGGAATGGGCCAGTAGGAGAGGGACCAGGTATTGCATCTAGCGCCTTCGAGGTCGGCTGCAGGAGGCACCCCCCGGACACAGGAAAGGCACATTGGGATGCGGGCCTCCAGCAGCCTGGGGCTTACCTGGGTTTACATGGACCAGGAGCGCTCCAGTACTTCCAACCTGTGGACCGGACTTTGGACTTTTTTCATTTTTGCTGTAAACGGCGCCAAAATATGGTGACTGTGCATTTGTGGGTTGTGCAAAATAATTTCAGTGGTGTGCATACGTGACTATAAAGAACCATTGAACCATTTCTAAATAAAATCCATTACTGATTCACCCGTGCTTTCAACAATAAAATTAAGAATGCTACATTAATCAAGTGATAATTAATAACATTAACAATTTCAACATTGGTGCTAATACATGGCTTCCCCTTTACCATAGTTGACAGGGTTCTGAACTGCATCCCCTCAATTCCCACACCTGCTCTCACCCACATTTCTCTCAGCCAGAAGTTATATGTTTCCCCAGCCCCTCACCTTCCACCCACCTGTCTCCACATGTATCCCATGGATCATCCCCTGTCATTTCCATCACCAGATGCATCTTTCATTCCTCTCGCCTTTCAGTGTTGTGAAGGGACCAGAGACCCTGGATTACTCTTCCACCGCCAGCAACATGTATTCCCCTGCTCATAGCAACTTCTTATCCAACTGAAGCAGATGTAACTCTTGCCTCTTTACATCTTTCCATCCCACCATGCAGGAAACTAATAAATTTTCCAGACAAAACTGTGAATCACATGCGCATTCGATCCCTGAGGCACACCACTGGTCACAATCTCCAGTCTAAAATATAGTCTTCCATCGCCTTTCTTGAAGTCAATTCAGCATCCAGTGTTCTAGCTCTCCCTGGATATCAATCACTCTTACTTTCCAGAGCAACCTACTATGTGGAACCTTATCAAAGGCCTTGCTGAAGTCCATATGGACCACATCTAGAACCTTGCACCTAGTCAACCTTTTTGGTTACCTCAAAAAACACAAACAAATTTGTAAGACACGATCTCGTACGTACAAAACTTTTTTAGTCTCTAATCAGCCCCAGTCTATCTAAATGACATAAATATAAAATGTCATTTAGACACACACACAAACACACACACAGTCTCCAGCACCTCACTGGTATCTCAGTCAGGGCTTCCACAACTTATTCTATAGCTTCCCACAGCATCCTCAAATACATCTGATCGGGCCCATGAGATTTATCTACCTTCATACGCCCAGTACCTCCTTGACCATAATACAGACTGCCCCCAAGACATCTTCATTAACTGTCCCGAGTTTTCTTGCCTTCATGTTTTTCTACGTGGTAAGAAAATGTAGATGACTGTTTTTGTCTCTTCTCATTATAGTTATGATCTTTCCCTTAATGTGCATAAAATCTCTTTGGATTCTCCGTAATATTATCAGCCAGAACTATCTCCTGCCCCCTTTTTGTCCCTCTGATTGCTTTCTTAAGTATGTTCCTCAGTCCCTTAAAGTTCTCCAGGGATAAACTTGCTCCCATACCTGGCCCATGTCTCTTTTCATCCTGACCAGAGCCTCAATTTCTCTCATCGTCCAAGGTTCTTTACTCTCAGCTGTCTTGCCCCTCACTCTAACAGGAACATGCATGACTCCAACTTTCAACATCACTCTTTTAAAATAATCCCATTTTACAGATGTTCCCTTGCCTGCAAACAATCTACGCCAATCAACTTTAGCAACTCCTGTCTAATACCATCAAACTTGGCTTTGCCCTCCTTCAAACCTTAACTTGTGGGTCTACCCTGTCCTTCCATACTATTTTAAGGTTAATAGAACAGTGGTCACTGGTCACAAAATGCTCGCCCACCGTCACTTTAGTCACTTGCCCTTTCCAATTTCCTAAGACTAGATAAATAGGCATTTATCTTGATACATGTTTCTTATTTTGAAACCTTACAGTAGAACATCTATTTCATCAAGTACAAATTGATTTTGAAAAAGGTATTGAAAGAGATCTCACAGGCACTGCAAATCAACGGTTTCAATTCCATCCTTTCCATATTAATCAAATTTACCTTGCTTACTGCGAGTTCATTCCCTTTCAAATTATGAACCTTGCCTCATAAAACACATTTTTGTAGCTGCAGATTCCACATATTGTAAACAATCACACATATTACCTGTCCAGACCAGGTCAGCAAGATCCGAGGATCCTCCCTGTTGTCCATTGCAATCTGTTCCACTTCATTTCAAGCAGCTTTCAAGGCTCCACCACAACTAATATGTGTTACGATGATGCCACCTGGTCGGTTCCTCAGGCATCAGTTTCAAAGCACTTTAATCAACTGGAAAACAGAAACAGCTATGAACTAGGTGCCCTTTTCCTCCATACTCCATATGATGTCTTACCGCCACCACAAAACACCGGCTTACTGCTGTGTGTGCAGCCTGCACTGATGAGCTCATTATCTGATTTCAATATGCAGTGACGTGACCACTGTAAAGCAACCTGGGGGTGAAAGCACATTGCTTGAAAGCCTTTGAATGGAATCCTATCTCCCTTTCTAATTATCCACATGACCAGATTCATATTCTCCATGATTCCATCAACATGATTGCAGGTTATCGTAATGTTGTCAGAAACACTGGGGCTGGCTGCTTTTTGCATCCCTCAAATCATATTCAATTCAAATCTGGCATTTGTAAAATATTTAATAATGTGCAGGTTGTTGGAAGCTGTTGCATATTGGCGGCTGGGATCAAGAGTATCCCTGGAAGAGTATAGGATATTGAAGATCACACTTCAGGAAAGCAAAAAGGGGTATCAGATAGCTCATAGAGGGTGTAAACAGGCTCCTCGGCCCAACTTGCCCACTTGACCAATATGCCCCATCCACACTAGACCCATCTGCCTTCTTTTGGTTCATATCCCTCTAAACCTACCCTATCCATGTAATTGTCTTAATGTTTCTTCAATGTTGTGATAGTGCCTTCATCCTCAACTATCTCCTCTGCCAACTTGTTCCATACACCCACCATCCTTTGTGTACAAAAGTTACCCCTCAAGTTCCCATTAAATCTTTCTCCTCTCACCAAAAACGTATGTCCTCTGGTTCTCGATTCCCCTACTCTGGACTAAAACGTTTACCTAATCTATTCCTCTCGTGATTTTGTAAACCTCTATAAGATCACCCCTCATCCTCCTACACTCCAAGGAATAAAGCCCTAGCCTGCTCAACCTCTCCTTGCAGCTCAGTTCCTCAAGTCCCGGCAATATCCAGGTAAATCTTCTCTGAACCCTTTCGAATTTGACAACATCCTTCCTATAATACAGTGACCAAAACTATAAAACAATACTCTAAATTTGGCCTCACCATCGTCCTAAAGAACTGTAACATGACCTCCCAACTTCTATACTCAATACTCTGACTGATGAAGGTCAATGCACCCAAGGCTTCTTGACCACTCTATTTACCTGTGATGCCACTCTCAAGGAACTATGTACCTGCGCCCCTAGATCCCTCTCCTCTACAACACTCATAGAAACATAGAAAATGGGTGCAGGAGTAGGCCATTTGGCCCTTCGACCCAGCACCTCCATTCAATATGATCATGGCTGATCATCCATAATCTGTATCCCGTTCCTGCTTTCTCCCCATATCCCTTGATTCGGTTAACCCTAATAGCTATATAGACAATAGACAATGGACAATAGGTGCAGGAGTAGGCCATTCGGCATTTCGAGCCAGTACCGCCATTTAATGTGATCATGGCTGATCATCCCCAATCAGTACCCCGTTCCTGCCTTTTCCCCATATCCCCTGATTCCGCTATTTTTAAGAGTCCTATCCAGCTCCCTCTTGAAAGCATCCAGAGAACCGGCCCCCACTGCCCTCTGAGGCAGAGAATTCCACAGACTCACCACTCTCTGTGAGAAAAAGTGTTTCCTCATCTCCATTCTAAATGGCTTACTCCTTATTCTTAAACTGTGGCCCCTGGTTCTGGTCTCCCCCAACATCGGGAACATGTTTCCTGCCTCTAGTGTGCCAAGTCCTTAACAATCTTATATGTTTCAATAAGATTCCCTCCCATCCTGCATTCTCCCCATAACCTCTGACCTCATCTACTAATCAAGAATCTATCTATCTCTGCTTTAAAAATATCCACTGACTTGGCCTCCACAGCAGTCTGTGGCAATGAGTTCCACAGATTCACCACCCACGGGCTAAATTTCTCCTCATCTTCTTCCTGAATGGCTGATCTATCTCTCCCTCCAAACCCCATTGGCCAGCTGTCTCTCCATAACCCCTGACACCCGTACTAATCAAGGAGTGATGACGCCAAGTGTTTGTTGTCAGGTCACACCAACAGCAGGACTTGGACTAAATCAATAAAAGCTGCTGAAGGCAAGAGATCGTCAGGCAGCATATGCAGAGAGTAAAGTGTTAACGTTTCAGGTCAAAGACGCTGCACAAGAACCACAAACGTCACAAAGACATACACAAAATTCTGGAGTAACTCAGCGGGTCAGGCAGCATCTGTGGAGAACATGGATAGGTGACGTTTCATAAAATGCTGGAGTAACTCAGCGGGTCAGGCAGCATCTGTAGAGAACATGGATAGGTGACGTTTCACAGAGTGCTGGAGTAACTCAGTGGGTCAGGCAGCATCTGTGGGTAGAGGGAACATTTCTGGTCGAGACCCTTCTTCAGACTGAAGAAGGGTCTCAACTCAAAACATCACCCGTTCCTTCCATCCAGTGATGCTGCCTGTAACTCTCTATTATCTAACTCTCTATTGAATACAGTACATCCAGTGAATTGGCTTCCACTGCCTTCTGTGGCATAGAGTTCCACAGATTCACAACTTGGATCTCTGGCGCTGTGGGGCAGCAACTCTAAAAGTTTGTGATCATGTTTCAAGCTGGTTCTCCAAACCAGAGCTCCCGAGAAGGAAGACATGACCCATCACGCGCTCTCACTCCCAAGAGCCCCGCCATTTATTGTGTTGACCTGCCCATGTCAGACTTTCCAAAATACAACACCTCACATTTCTCTGTATTCAATTCCATCAACCATTCCTCATCCCACCTGCCCAACCGATCAAGATCCTCCTGGAATCTTTGACAACCATCTTCACTGTCAACAACACCACCCATTTTAGAGTTACCTGCAAACTTGCTAATCATTCCATGTACATTCTCATCCAAATCATTGATATAGATGACAAACAGCAATGGCCCCAGCACCGAACCCTGATGAACACCACTGGTCACAAGTCACCAGTTTGAAAAACAACCTTCCACCATCACCCTCTGCTTCCTTCCATGGACAAATTTCTATCCATTCAGTTATCTCTCCTTGGATCCCATGCAATCTCACCTTCCAGACCAACCTACCATGCGGGAACCCTGTTGAATGTCTTGCCGAAATCCATATATACATCACCAACTCTGCCCTCATCAACCTTTTTGGACACATCTTCAAAAGACATAAACAGGTTGTGAGACACAACCTCCCATGTACAAAACCATGCTGACTATCCCTAATATGTAAGAAAGAACTGCAGATGTTGGTTTAAATCGAAGGTAGACAAAAAATGCTGGAGTAACTCAGCGGGCGAGGCAGCATCTCTGGAGAGAAGGAATGGGCGACGTTTCGGGTCGAGACCCTTCTTCAGACTGATGTCAGAGGAGGGGGCGGGGCAAAGATAGAATGTAGGCCAAGGGTCGGCAACCTACGGCCCCCGGGCCGAATGCAGCTCGTTACCCGGCCTGGGCCGGATTTTTTTCCCGTAATCATCCGGCCAGCTGGGCGCCCCAAGCAATGTCCGAGCTCTGGCTGTACCGCATCCAGCGCAAAGCAGCCGGCATGGCCGCGCACGTTCTGTGAACACATTTAAGAAAGAACTGCAAATGCTGGAAAAATATAAGGTAGACAAAAGTCCTGGACAAACTCAGCGGGTGAGACATGCAAGGATTGCATGAGGCTGCCTAACCGGCTGTGCTTCTTCAGCATTTTGGTCTACCTGTGACCACGTGATTTGATGCCTGCCAACCGGGGCAGGATCCACGTGTCCACATGATAGATGTGGCATCTTAACAGACATGCGTCCCTGCCCCTATGCAGAGCAAGGTTGCCGACCCTTGATGTAGGCGGAGATAGTAAGACTAGTGGGAGAACTGGAAAGGAGAAGGGGATGGAGAGAGAAAGCAAGGGCTATCTGAAGTAAGAGAAGTTAATGTTCATCCCGCTGGGGTGTAAACTACCCAAGTGAAATATGAGGTGCTGTTCCTCCAATTTGCACTGGGCCTCACTCTGACAATGGAGGAGGCCCAGGACAGAAAGGTCAGATTGGGAATGAGAGGGGGAGTTGAAATGCTGAGCCACCAGGAGATCAGGTAGGTTAAGATGGACTGAGCAGATGTGTTCAGTGAAACGATCGCCGAGTCTGCGCTTGGTCTCACCGATGTAGAGAAGTTGACACCTGGAACAGCAGATACAGTGGATGAGGTTGGAGGAGGTGCAAGTGATCCTCTGTCTCACCTGGAAAGACTGTTTGGGTCCTTGGATGGAGTCGAGGGGGGAGGTAAAGGGACAGGTGTTGCATCTCCTGCAGTTGCAGGGGAAGTACCTGTGGTTTGGGTGGGAAGGGATGAGTTGACCAGGGAGCTTCGAAGGGAATGGTCTCTGCGGAAAGCAGAAAGGGGTGGAGATGGGAAGATGTGGCGAGTAGTGGGACCCTGTTACTGACTATCCCTAATCACCACTTGTCCATCTAAATGTATTTATACCTTATCCCTTAGAATACTCTCCAGTAACTTTCTGACCACAGATGTTAGGCTCACTAGCCTGTAATTACATGGCTTCTCCCTGAAATCCTTTTTGAATTGAGGCACAACATTTGCCACCCTCCAGTCTTCCGGCACCTCACCTGTATTTAATGATGACTCATAAATCTCAGCCTGATTAAGGAGGATCCAAATATTTTATATATTACGGAGAAAGGGTAACCAGAGAGATAATAGGGCCCCTGAGAAACAAACCAATGTGGTCATCCATGTTTGAAGCCGGAGGCGATGGGAAAGATCCTCAATGTGTATTTGTAGATACCATGGAAAAATACATGAAAACTAGGGAAATTGGGAAAATCGATGGCAATGTCTTGAGGACACTCCAAATGAAGGTTGAGGTTGTGCTGTATCCCAAGGCATATGAAGGTAACTAAACCTCTCAGGTCTGATCAGCACAATCTGAGGACGCTGTGGGAAGTTAGAGAAAAAATTGCAAGAGCCCCTGCTGAGATTTATGAATCATCAATAGCCATGGGTCAGGTGCCAGAAAACTGAAGGGTGCCCCCAATTAAGAAGGGCTGCAAAGAAATACTTAGGAACTCTAGACTAGTAAGCCCAACATCAATGATAGGAATGTTACTGGAAAGGATGCGAAACGATAAGATATGCATGCATCTGGAAAGACAGGGGTAGATTAGCGAATGTCAGCATGGTTTTCTGCATGGGAGAGCGAGCCATGATTTTGATTGAGTCTTTTGAAGTAACCAAAAAGAATGGAGGGCAGGGTTCCATAGCCCATATGGAATTCAGCAAGGCCTTTGATAGCATTCCATGTGGTAGATTTCTCTGGAAAGTTAGCTCGTTTGGGATGCATGGAGTGCTAACTAATTGGGTACAGAATTAGCTTAATGGTAGGAAGCAGAGGTTAGCGGTGGAAGGTTATTTTTTGGACTAGATGCCTATAACTATTGGTGTGCCTTATGGGTTGGTGCTGGGCCCTGTATCTGTTTCTCATCTATATCTACAATTTGGATGAGGATGCATAAGGCGTGATTAATACATTTGCAGATAACATGGAAATGGGTGGTATTGTAGATAGCAAAAATGGTTATCAAGAATTACAGCAGATCAGCTGGATAAGTGGGCCAAGGAATGGCAAATGGAATTAGATTCAGAGGAGTGTGAGGTGGAGCTTTTTGGGAAGTCAAACTGGGGCAGGACCTTCACAATGAATGACAGGACCCAGGGGTGGTTTCAGTATAGAAGTTGGGACATTATGTTACTTTTGTACAGGATCTTGTTGAGACCAGACCTGGAGTTTTGTGTTCTGTTTTTGGACATCCGGTGTAGGAAAGATACGATTAAAGCTGGTAAGAGGGCAGAGAACAATCCAAAAATGAATATTTTATAACTGTTAAGATTATGTTTTTTTACATGTTACTAATGGCAGGGCTCTTGGATAAATGAGGCACTACTTGTTGTTCCGTGAACATAGCTTGGACATAAATTTAGAAAGGAGATGAGGTGGAATTTCTTTAGTTAGAGGGTGATGAATCAGTGGAATTCATTGCCACAGACGAATGTGGAGACCAAGTCATTGGGTATTTTTAAAGCAGAGATTGCCAGATTCTTGAATAGTAAAGCTCCTGTCCCACTGATTGAGGTAATTCAAGAGTTCTGCCGAGTTTTCCCCTGATCCGAACTCCGGAGGATGTCCGTAGCGGTTCCGTAGCAGTTTATGGATGTCTCGTAGCGGCTCGTAATGCTAACGGTAGGTACTCTGGATATCCGGTAAACTCGTGACGTTTTTTCATCCCAGCAAAAAATGTCCACGAGTAAAAAATTATTTGTGATGAAAAGAATTGTTACTTTTTACTCGTACGAGCCACTACGAGACATCCACGAACTCCTATGGACCCGCTACGGACATTCTCCGAGTTCGAATCAGGGGAATACTTGGGAGAACTCTTGAATGACCTCGTACAGTGGGACAGGGGTTGTCAAAGATTATGGGGAGAAGATGGAAGGATGGGGTTGAGAGAGAAAGATAGATCAGCCACGATCGAATGGCGGGATATATACTCGATGGGCTAATTCTGCTCATATGACTAACAAACGTATGAACTTCCATGTCCAGAGTAGTGCCACTGGGTTATTTATTAATATCTGAGGTAGCACACAAGGTCTCAGTTTAACATTTCACCTGAATTATGGCACCTCAACGAATTTGCCAGGCTGAGATTTTGTGGTTAATTCTTAACCCTTCTGTGGAAACTCAAGTCAGAAAGGTCCCAGGGCAAAAGGGCAAGGAATGAAACTGGTCTAATACACAAAGAATAGCCATATCCCCTGGTATGGCCCCTGCCTTGAAGAAAAAAATGTTTTTACGAAAATTGGGCAAAACAACATTTTTCATTTACTGAGTTCACCAGCTGTGCTTAATTTTGAATAAAAAAAGAAACACACTGAATGATAATTAATTAGTGGGATCACAAGAGTTTGAAAATGAAAGCCATATTGGCCACTGAAATTGTCATCTCCGGTTGCTGCTCAGAAACAACAAGGAAACAGACAGTTCTATTATTGGGTCATCCATAATTCAAACCAGCCATCAAAGTGTTTTAACCTTCAGCGTGTGCCTTTCAGAAGATGAAAAATAAAAAGGAAAGCTTCATTAAAGGCCAACAAACATTAAAAGATGGTGGCTCACAAAGCAATGAAAGTGATGTGATTACCATACTCTCCCCTATCTCATTTACAAAGGCCTATTCCACTTCACACAGCTGATGAAAATTCAGTATTACGGCAACAATGCAAGTTTTATAAAATTATACAGTATATTTCAAACACACAATTTTCAGCACTAGGTTTGTTCACAGATAGTACATTACAATGCGCAGCTGGAGAACAAGCTATTTGATATGCCGCACTTTACTTGTTTTAAAAAGCAAATTTAACCTTACCTGTGTTCATCTGTGCACGAGAATATGAAAGAGACTACTTTAACTGCATCATTTGGTTGGGAAGATGTCTTTAACATTGGTGAAATCAAGTAAAATGTTTCAGTGAGTCCAGTTACAGCATTTTCTTTACATCTCCAAAACTGAGCATTTAGATAAAGTCATAGCAGCATAAATTGTGGAAACAGGCCCTTCGGCCCAACTAGCTCAGGCCGACCAACATGCCCCATCTGCACTAGTCCCACCTGCCTGCCCATATCACTCTAAACCTATCCTATCCATGTAAACCGTCCAAATGTTTTTTAAAATGTTGTGAGCCTCAACTACTTCCTTAGGCAGCTTATTCCATACACCAACCACAATGTGTGTAAAACGGTTGCACCTCAGGCTCCTATTAACTCTTTCCCCTTCAACCTAAACTTATGTCCTCTGCTTTGCAATTCCCCTAAAAGGCTGCAAAGACATAGAGTTTCACCCAGAGAGTTGTGAATCTGTGGAATTCTCTGCCACAGAAGGCAATGGAGGCCAATTCACTGCATGTTTTCAAGAGAGTTAGATTTAGCTCTTTGGGCTAAAGGAATCAAGGGATATGGGGAAAAAGCAGGAATGGGGTAGATTTTGGATGATCAGCCATGATCATATTGAATGGCGGTGCTGGCTCGAAGGGCAAAAGGCCTACTCCTGCGCCTAGTTTCTATGACAGGGTAAAATACGTTTACCCTGTCTATTAATCTCATTATTTTATATGCCTCGATAAGATCACCCCTCATCCTCTGTGCTCCAAGGAATAAAGTCCTAGACTACTCAACATCTCCTAATAGCTCAGGCCCTCGAGTCCTGGCAACAGCCTCATGTTTTCTTAGCACCTAAGCAACATCTATATAATTAAAAGTATCATCTTGACCACATCCTGTCTGCACTGTATATTGATTTTAGCAAAAAACGCTGCCCTGTATCGCTGTGATTTTTGGCCATCTTACTCAAAGTCCTCTTCTGCTGAGCCAGCACCGAGGAATTTTCCCATCGATTAAAAATTAAAAAGTTATGAATATTTAAAAAACCATGAGATCAGCTGATTTGTCCTCTCGGCTGTCAATCACCGGGATTAAGGTAACACCCCTTCTGGGGGGTGCAGGACTACAAAACCCCAGATGCCTGGACGTGAGTCAGTCACTCTGCAAATCGTGAGGGAGAGGCCACGACTGTTATTCTAAGCTGTGAATCAAATGAACTGTGAGTCTGCAATGTACTTGCAATAAATGATTTGTTAGCCCTTAATGACAATGTCATGAATTGTTTGGCCTGCCGCCCTGCCTGTGCTCGAAAGTGCAATGCTTAATTGGAAATGAAATGAAATGAAATGACAATGCCATAAGTTGTTTGGCCTGCTGCCCTGCCTGTGCTTGAAAGTGCAATGCTAAATTGGAAATGAAATGAAATTAAATGACAATGCCATGAGTTCTTTGGCCTGCTGCCCTGCCTGTGCTTGAAACTGCAATGGGGCAACTTCAGAGTTACATCTGTCAGAGGTAGGATGTATATGACCATAAAAACGAGCTAACTTATCTTTTGACATATGAACTCTGTGAACCACCTTGAGTTGTATCAAAACATGTCTTGCACACATTGAGGAAGTATTAACTAACTGAAGAATCCTCTCCCATTTCTCTATAGGTAGAGAAATTTGGAGTTCTCTTTCCCAGTCATTCTTAATTTTATCAAATGTATCTATTTGTAATTTCAAAATCAACTCATAGTCGTTATTAAGCCTTTCTGATAAGGGTTCAAATGTAAAAATGTTTCCAAGATTTTGGTTTGATGTGGTATTTGAAAAAAGGCCTTCAAAAAATATCTAATTTGTACATATCTAAAGAAATGTGAGTTAGGTAGATTATATTTATTGGAGAGTTGTACAAAAGACATAAAACAACAGTCCAAAAACAAATCACGAAAAGCTACTAATCTCTTCCTCTTCCATAACAGAAAGGCTTGATCAGTACTAGAAGGTTGGAAGAAAAAATTAAATATGATAGGACTCGATAAAATCATTCAATCCATAAAACTTACGAAATTGAAACCATATTGTATGTTTTATTATTGGGTTAGTCGTATATTTATTCAATCTCATAATTGTAAAAGGTAATGAGGCCCCTAGAATGGAAGCCAATGATAGCCCTTGCATAGAATTACGTTCAAGATTTATCCATCCTGGGCATTGGGTATCTTCTAAATCTTTTGTCCAAAACATTAAATAACGAGCATTAACTGCCCAATAGTAGAATCTAAGGATCGGCAGTGCCAAACCACCGTCTTTTCTTGATTTCTGTAAGTATTTTTTACTTAGTCTGGAATTTTTATTCTGCCAAATATATGAAGACATTTTGGAGTCAATAATATGAAAGAAAGATTTAGCAATAAAAATTGGTATCATCTGATATAAATACAAAAGTGTAGGTAAGATAAACATTTTAATAGCATTGATTCGGCCGATTAAAGATAAGGACATTGGTGACCATTTAGCAAACTATTGTTTGATATGGTCAATTAGAAGTGTAAAATTGGCTTTAAATAAATCCTTGTGTTTCTTGGTAATCTTAATGCCTAAATAAGTAAAACATTCGGTACTCAATCTAAATGGAAACTGTCCATAATTCGAAACTAGATTGTTTAATGGAAAAAGCTCACTAAGATTTAGTTTATAACCAGAAAAACTACTAAATTGATTAAGTAGTGCTACTATTGCCGGAATAGATTTCTCAGGGTTAGAGATGAATAATAACAGATCATCTGCATAAAGAAATAGCTTATGTGTCTTATTCCCGCGGACAATACCAAAAATATTATGGGATTCCCTAATAGCGGCGGCCAAAGGTTCCAAAGCGATATCAAACAGTAAAGGACTTAAAGGACAGCCTTGTCTAGTACCTCGAAATAGCCAGTAAAAAGAGGATCTTTTGGTAAGTACAAAAGCCTGAGGTATATGATATATCAGCTTGATCCAAGAAATAAATTTTGGACCAATCTTAAATGTTTCAAGTGTATTGAATAAGTATTCCCATTCTACTCTATCAAACGCCTTCTCTACATCAAGTGAAATGACACATTCTGGAGTTTTATTTCACGCTGTACATACGATATTCATTAATCTCCTAATGCTAAAGTATGAGTAACGATTTTTAATAAAACCTGTCTGATCTTCAGAAATAATTTGCGGTAAAATATTTTCCAATCTCATAGCTAACATTTTGGAAAGAATTTTGGAATCTACATTTAACAGTGATATAGGTCTATATGATGTCACTTCAGTAGGGCCTTTATCTTTTTTAAGAATAAAACAAATTGATGCTTCATAAAAGTGTTGTGGTAATCTATTCATTAAAAAAGCTTCTTTAAAAACCTTGCATAGCCAGGGAGACTAAACTTGAGAAATACTTGAAAAATTCCACGGTAAACCCATCTAACCGGGAGCTTTACCAGAATTAATCGAAAGGATTGCTTTCTGTATTTCTTCCTCCGTGATGGGTTCGTCTAACAACAGAGACTCATTATGTGGTAAATTTGGCAAGTTCCGTTTCTTTAAAAACTCATGCATAATATAGGAATCAGTAGGAAATTCTGATTGGTATAGGGAGGTATAGAATTCCTGAAAGGATTTATTAATTTCATCATGGTCTACAGTCAGTGAACTATCCCGTTTACTCACTTTAGTAATCTGACGTTTGGCTGACACCGCTTTCAACTGATTAGCAAGTAATTTACCAGATTTTTCACCATGTATATCAAATTGACTTTTGGTTTTAAGTAGCTGATTCTCAATCGGTGATACTAATAACAAATCATGTCTCAGTTGAAGTTCAACTCTATTCTTATAGAGCTCTAAACTAGGAGCTTATGAATATTTTTAATCATATGTTTTGGTCCTGCCCACTTTTGGAAAAATATTGGAAAGAAATCTTTGATACTATGTCTGTAGTTTTAGGTATTGATTTAACACCTCATCCTATTACTGCAATTTTTGGGCTACCAATGTTAGATCCTATTCATCTGTCCCGTTCCGCCCATCGGCGGATTGCTTTTACCACATTAATTGCCAGAAGATCTATTTTATTTAAATGGAAAGAGTCTAATCCTCCGACCACACTCCATTGGTACTCTGAAATGATATCATGTTTAAATTTAGAAAAAATTAGGAGTGACATTGTTGAACCCTTGGTTAAATTTGATAGGACTTGGGGAAGATTTATTCAACATTTTCACACAACATAAATTGTCCCCTCTCCAACCGTTATAATAATTATTTTACCTTTATACGATGGAACAGACTTGACGACAAACTGGGACTTAAATTGTTGACATTCTTTGCAGCCCAGATTCTGTTTCGCTTTTTTTTCTAGTTTAGGGGGGTTTTGTTTTATCCTTTGTTCTCTTTTTTTCTTTTTTTTCTTTTCATCTTTTTGTTTTTTTTATATATAAGTTCTCTTTTAAACACTTAACTATATTTACATGGAGACCGGGAGGTCTATATTCAATGTATATTTTGACACAGGACTCCTATTTAGGTTATACCTGTTATGAATGTAATCCTGATCACTATGTATCAACATCATTGTTATGTTTATCGTTATTTTTGTTGTTGATTTGTTTTTGTTTTTGACAAAAACGAATAAATAGATTTTAAAAGAAAGAAAGAAACTGCAATGCTTTATTAGGTCCAACTGTGTTTTGAAGGAATAAATGCGTTAGTAGGTCCAACTGTGTTTTGAAGGAATAAATGCTTTATTAGGTCCGACTGTATTTGGAAGGAATAAATGCTTTATTAGGTCTGACTGTATTTGGAAAGAATAAATACTTTATTAGGTCTGACTGTGTTTTGAAGGAATAAGTACTTTATTAGGTCTGACTGTGTTTTGAAGGAATAAATACTTTATTAGGTCCGACTGTGTTTGGAAGGAATAAATGCTTTATTAGGTCCGACTGTGTTTGGAAGGAATAAATACTTTATTAGGTCTGACTGTGTTTTGAAGGAATAAATACTTTATTAGGTCTGACTGTGTTTTGAAGGAATAAATACTTTATTAGGTCCGACTGTGTTTGGAAGGAATAAATGCTTTATTCGGTCCGACTGTGTTTGGAAGGAATAAATGCTTTATTAGGTCCGACTGTGTTTTGAAGGAATAAATACTTTATTAGGTCCGACTGTGTTTGGAAGGAATAAATGCTTTATTAGGTCCGACTATGTTTGGAAGGAATAAATGCTTTATTAGGTCCTACTGGGTTTAGAAGGATTAAATGCTTTATTAGGTCCGACTGTGTTTAGTCCAAAAGTCCCGCTCATTTCGTGACTTCCGCTTAGTGTACAGGTCGCGCTGATTGCGTAATTTCTGGTGAGTACAGATGTTGCGCTGATTGCGTAATTTCCGGTAAGTGCAGAGGTCACGCTGATTGTGGAAGTGCTACTGACTGCGGAAGCCCCACAGTGGAGAGGCCGCACTCAGCCGTGAGTAGATTCAAGAAAGTTTACTGTCATATATATGGTGTGTGAGTTAGTGTATGTATGTGTGTGTGTGAGTATGTGTGAGTGTGTGTGTGTAAGTGTATGTGTACGTGTGTGTGAGTGTATGTGCGTGTGAGTGTATGTGTGTGTGAGTCTGTGTGAGTGTATGTGTGTGTGTGAGTGTATGTGCATGAGTATATGTGTGTGAGTGTATGTGTGTGTGTGTGAGTGTATCCAAAGAGGATTTCCAAAGTCTACAGAGTGATTTAGGCCAGTTGGAAAAATGGGCTGAAAGATGGCAGATGGAGTTTAATGCTGATAAATGTGAGGTGCTACACCTTGGCAGGACAAATTAAAATAGGACGTACATGGTAAACGGTAGGGAATTGAAGAATACAGTTGAACAGAGGGATCTGGGAATAACCGTGCATAGTTCCTTGAAGGTGGAATCTCATATAGATAGGGTGGTAAAGAAAGCTTTTGGTATGCTAGCCTTTATAAATCAGAGCATTGAGTATAGAAGCTGGGATGTAATGTTAAAATTGTACAAGGCATTGGTGAGACCAAATCTGGAGTATGGTGTACAATTTTGGTCGCCCAATTATAGGAAGGATGTCAACAAAATAGAGAGGGTACAGAGGAGATTTACTAGAATGTTGCCTGGGTTTCAACAGCTAAATTACAGAGATAGGTTGAATAAGTTAGGTCTTTATTCTCTGGAGTGCAGAAGGTTAAGGTGGGACTTGATAGAGGTCTTTAAAATGATGAGAGGGATAGACAGAGTTGATGTGGACAAGCTTTTCCCTATGAGAATAGGGAAGATTCAAACAAGAGGACATGACTTTAGAATTAAAGGACAGAGGTTTAGGGGTAACATGAAGGGGAACTTCTTTACTCAGAGAGTGGTAGCGGTGTGGAATGAGCTTCCAGTGGAAGTGGTGGCGGCAGGTTCGTTGGTATCATTTAAAAATAAATTGGATAGGCATATGGATGAGAAGGGTATGGAGGGTCATGGTATGAGTGCAGGCAGGTGGGACTAAGGGAAAAAAGTTGTTCGGCATGGACTTGAAGGGCCAAGATGGCCTGTTTCCGTGCTGTAATTGTTATATGGTTATATGTATGTGTGTGTATGTGTGTTTATATGAGTGTGTGTGTGTGTGTGAGTGTATGTGTGTGTCTGTGTCTGTCTGTGTGTGTGTATGTGTGAGTGTGAGTGTTTGTGTGTGACTGTGCGAGTGTGTGTGTGAGTGAGTATGTGAGTGTGAGTGAGTGAGTGAGTGAGTGAGTGAGTGTGTGTGAATGTGTGGGTGTGTGAGTGTAAGTGTATGTGTGCGTGTGAGTGAGTGTATGTGTGCGAGTGTATGTGTGTGTGTGTGAGGTGGAAGGTGTGAGTGTATGTGTGTTTGTGTGAGTGTATGTGTGTGTGTGAGTGTATGTGTGTGTCTGTGTATGTGTGAGTGTGAGAGTGTGTGTGTGTGTGAGTGAGTATGTGAGTGAATGTGAGTGAGTGTGTGAGTGTGTGTGTATGTGTGTGTGTAAGTGAGTGTATGTGTGCGAGTGTATGTGTGCATGTGTGAATGTATGTATGCGTGTGTGAATGAGTGGATGTGTGCGAGTGTGTGTGTGTGCATGTGTGTGTATATTGAAATTGGTGGAGAGTTGGAATATTGTATTGGAGGACAAGCCCTCTCCTGTGATGCTGGGTGGGTCCCACTTAGTCTAGTCTTTCCAAAAAAAGGGTGACAAATACGCAACACAGTACTCTAAATGTGGCATCAGCAATGTGTACAACTGTCCCTCTGCTCTACAACACTTCTCAGGGCCCTGCCATTCACTGTGTTGGTGCTGCCCCAGTTAGACTTCCCAAAAGGCAACACCTCGCAATTCTCAATACAAAATTTAATCAACCATTCTCTGCCCATCTGCTTTCCGATCAAGATCCTGCTGCAATTTTTGACAACCATCTTCACTATCTACAATACCACCCACTTTCTTGTAATATGCAAACTTGCTAATCATACCGTGTACATTCTCATCCAAATCATTGATGTAGATGACAAGCAACAGTGGGCTCAGCACCAAACCCTGAGACATACCACCAGTCACAGTCATCTTGTCCGAAAAGCAACCTTCCACCATCACCTTCTTCGTCCTTCCATGAAGCCAATTTTCTATCAAGAGTGTTCTATTGTCATATGACCCTACAGAACAATGAAATCCTTACCTACAACAACACAACATATATGTGAACATAGTACCCTGTAAAATTCATAATAAACAACAAAATGTTCAGTATATATGAAAATAATAGACAAATAAATGGACAATAGTTGTGCAGCTTCACAATTTGCAACTCTTCAATCCTTTTGTCGTACACCTTCTGTCTTTTCATCTCTGGCTTTCGTCCACCATTTGTAGGTTTGTTACAAAACTTACCTTCAGCGGCGCTGTAGTTCTGCCACTGGCCATGTGTGCGACTTTGGCGCCTTTGAGGGGGGGGGGGGGGGGGAGGGGAGGAGTTCAAATGCGTTTTTTCTCCTACCTGTCCTAAATATATTTTCTTGGAGTGCAAGCTTTTGCTGAAGAATTGTTCCGACAGAAGAATTTTTCTTTAATAGCCCGACAAGTTCATCGTGGAGTAATTTGAGTTTCTAAAGCCGTCAAGGAAAAGGAAAGCCATATATTTTATGTATAAAAGTGCTTCTTAAGATGCCTTTAATCCACATTTTACGTTGCGAAACGGTGACTTATTCCCCATACGAACCGGCAGTATTTTTCCTGCCGATATGGGGTTCAAATTCACCGTAAACCGCAACGTTCTAATTGATCGCGTTCCACAAAATCCCACTCGCAAGGTGATTTAAATGCCCATTAATTTATGGGAATTATACATTAAATTCCTTCCATTTGGCCTATAAATGCATGACAATGAGATTTTAAAATCATGTTCTATTGTGAATTCTTGTGTGAATGTTATTTGAACACTTAGGCTATTTAAAAATGTTATTTTATTCTTAAGAAATGGATAGATGTTTAGATCTAGTAATTGAATTTTGTAATTAGCTACAATTGGGTAACTAACTAATTATAGGCTTTAATTTCAGGTCATCCAAGCAAGATTCTTTCATATTTGTTTCAGAATGCTTCAATCTACAATAACTGAAAATTTCTTTCAGTTCTCTTAATTTTTAAGAGAGTTATGGGCTTTTGACTGTCCTTGATCACAGCTTTTTTGTTAAGTCAATGGAAAAGCAATAGGGAGGTTTCACGGCAGTCGGGTCACGACCCATGACCCGTACTGTTGCTACGCTACTCCAACTGGAGTACACACGATGAACTGCAGGTAAGTACTTACCATTATTTCCAGCGTAGCGGGCCCGTTAAAACCCGCCTAAATTGTCATTTTTTGCGCTGGAAATAATTATGGAAATCGGGATAAGCGTGAGAGACATTTAGCCTACTTCCAAAAGTGAGGAGAAATGACGGTAGATTGAAGCGAGAGCTGAAGGGACAACAACAGACAGAGTGTTTGGCGAATATTGGCCGTTTGCTCACTGCATTTCATTAACTAAGGCATTATTTGTGTTTTTTCTTGATTCCTTTAGCATCTAAAAAGTTTCAGAAGTGATAAATCTGCTGTAAAATTTTAAAAATCTCCTATGGTTCTCAAGTGGGTTTTTACATACAAAAAGAAAACGCCTCTGAAGCAAAATTTACAGCCAGATTTATCACTTCTGAGACTTTTTAGATACCAAAGGAATCAAGAAAAACCACAAATAAGGCCTCACTGTTGATGAAATGCAGTGAGCAAACGCGATAATTCCCAATATTTTCAATTCCGATATCTGCACGGCCAATGTTCACCAAGCACTTTAGCGGTTGTTGTCCCTTCAGCTCTCGCTTCTCTTTACCTTCATTTCGCTTCACTTTTGGAATTCTGAAGTTGGGTACATCTCTTACGCTTACCCCGACTTCCATAATTTTTTACAGCGCAAAAATTCAACATTTTGGCGGTTTTTAACAGGTAGGAAAGTACGCGTTTCTTGCATTAATAACATATATCGGAAAATACGGATGTCCTCCAGATGGATTGAGCGGCTCCGTGCGTCAAGCCCTATGACCCAGTGACCTTACATGCAAACCCCCTTTAGGGAACAAGATGCTAATTTCTAAAGTGTTAAAGAAGGAACTGCAGATGCTGGAGAATCGAGGGTTACACAAAAAGCTGGAGAAACTCAGCGGGTGCAGCAGCATCTAAGGAGTGAAGGAGATAATGGTGACTTATTCCCTATTAACGGTCTGAAGAAGGGTCTCGACCCGAAACGTCGCCTATCTCCTTCACTCCTTAGATGCTGCTGCACCCGCTGAGTTTCTCCAGCTTTTTGTGTAACCCAAGATGCTAATTTCCGTGTATGAAAATGGCCATAACGTTTTTAATACTCAGGATATGAAAGTGAATTAGGTGTCAAATTAAACTTATTTTTATGCTTTATCTGATGGGATAAATTGCAGACTTGATTTTTAAAATCTCAAAATTGTGTAACATTGCTACCATTTGCCTATCATTCCCACCCTCCTCATTTAAAAACAGACGCAAAAATGCTGGAGTAACTCGACATCTGTGGAGAAAAAAGAGCAGGTGATGTTTCTGGTCGAGACCCTTCTTGGGATTGCAGTCTGAAGAAGGGTCTCGGCCAAAACGTCACCTGTTCCCTTTTCTCCACAGATGCTGCCTGACCCACCGAGTAGCTCCAGCATTTTATGTCAATGTACCAGCATCTGCAGTTCCTATTGCTTGACAGTCTTCGGCCTGCCCCTCCTCTCTTCCAGCTCCCTCCCACCCCCACCCCACCGCCCACAATCAGTCTGAAGACGGGTCCCGACCCGAAAGGTCACCGATCTGTGTCCTCCAGAGATGGTGCTGACCCACTGAGTCACTCCAGCATTTGTTGTGTCTATCCACATGTAACAATTGTTTGCAGTTTCTGTATTTTATCCTTCCCCTGTCCTGCACCGTCGCGGGTGGGTGACAGAGCTCAGTCTATGGTCTTCGTTAACCACTATGTCCCGCCTCCCGGCCAGTCACTGGGAGCTTTTGCTGCTCCTCCTACCTGGCCGTGAGTTGAGTCTCCGCCCCTCGCAGTGGCGACCAAAGCTCTTTGGTGGCGACTATGTCGGTCCGGGCTGTAGCGGGCACCGCCGTGGAGGAGTCACGGCGCCGCGCGAACTGAATCCATCTGCCCCCAAAGCGTGGATGGAAGAGAAGATATGAGGAGCGCTGGCGCACATTTTCTTCCGTGTGGTTTCATAGTGTAGTGGTTATCACGTCTGCTTTACACGCAGAAGGTCCTGGGTTCGAGCCCCAGTGGAACCAAGTGTTCGTTTTAACTAGATTCTTAATTATTTTGGAATTTAAAGTTCCTACAAAATGTTTAAATTGTTTTTTAAAAAGAAAATAAAACTGAATCAACCAGTAGTTGATTGCTCTTTGAATTACTTTATCAAATCATTCTGCATATGCATGAGCTAAAGTAAAATCAAGATGTAAGTTCTTGCAGCCAGAAATAACTGGTTTCCAAACGAAGAGTGCTGAAGTTGTATGGAAGTTTTAGAGACTTAGACCTTAATTAAAAACATTTATCACAGCCAGCAGCAGAGATGTCAGCTATTTTATGTAATCAGACATCAGCTCCATACTCATTCACGTGCTTCAGCATACTTATTCACGTGCTTGTCAGTTAGTCAGCAGCACTTAATTAAGTCTTTTTATTTAGTATTAAGTCTTTTTATTTAGTAAACAAGTTACTTCTTATTTTTACTTTTATTTTTGCTTTGTACTCTTAATAAATACATTTGTATCTTTGTGTAAAACATATAAACCAATATGTAACAGTGTAATATGGTGTAACCCTGTAACTGTATCTGAAACTTAATGGGGGCAGAAGGTAGCTGAGAGATTAGAAGTTAAACATAAGGGTGGCAAACAAGGAGAAATAATGAGGGGAGGTGTGGAGATTGAACCAAGGCCGAAACATAATGGTGGCAGGACAGAAGAGATCAGTCTTGAAGGTAGATTGATGCAAAAGGAGTACAGCATGCAGATAATGAAGCAGAGATAAGACTGAAAAACTGTAATAAAGAGCTGCCTGGTTCTGTGTATATTTGAGCAATTAGAGAACAGGCCAAGGTGTCATCTCTGACTGCTCCAGCCAATATTTGCAAATAAAGGCTTTTCGTCTTCTTGAAGAATTCTCTGTGTCTGTGTCATATTATCCAAATTTGAGTCTTAAAACCATGACAGTAGCTCAATAGGACAGGCAGCATTTCGGGAGAACATGCTGAGGCGACATTTCGGGTAGAGACTCTTCTTCAGACTGATCCTGGGGGTATGAGGGAGCTGGAAGAGAGGAAGGGCAGGACAAAGCCTGGCAGGTAATAAGCCAAAGATAGATACTAAAAGCTGGAGTCTCAGCGGGACAGGCAGCATCTCTGGAGAGAAGGAATGGGTAACGTTTCAGGGTCGAGACCCTTCTTCAGACTAGTCAGGGGAAAGGGAAACAAGAGATATAGATGGAGGCTAGGGCTACACGTGTGGGTTTAAACGAAATAGTGGGGGGGAGGGATTGACAAATCGGGAGTATAAAGATGGAGTTGAAGGGGAAGTGAGTACAGGAAAAGTTACAAAAGACCCTCGAATTAATAGAGAGAAAATTCGAGAAGGGATAAGAGAGTAAGGTCAGGGCCAATTGCGAGCGGTGCGAGAAGGGAGGTGAATACAGAGGTCAAAGTGTTGTATATGAATGCGCGAAGTATAAGAAATAAAGTGGATGAGTTTGAGGCTCAGAAATTGGCAAGTATGATGTTGTGGGAATTACAGAGACATGGCTGCAAGAGGGACAGGGTTGGGAACTGTATATTCAAGGGTATGCCTCCTATCGAAAAGACAGACAGGTGGGCAGAGGGGTTGGGGTAGCTCTGTTGGTGAGGAATGAAATTCAGTCTCTTGCAAGGGGTGACATTGAAACAGGTGATGTGGAGTCAGTATGGATAAAACTAAGGAATTGTAAGGGTAAAAAGACACTAATGGGACTTATCTATAGGCCCCCAAACAGTAGTCTGGATATAGGGTGCAAGTTGAATCAGGAGTTAAAATTGGCGTGTAGTAAAGGTAATGCTATGGTTGTTATGGGAGATTTCAACATGCAGGTAGACTGGGAAAATCAGGTTGGTACTGGACCCCAAGAAAGGGACTTTGTGGTGTACCTCCGTGATGGATTCTTAGAGTAGCTTCTATTGGAGCCTACCAGGGAGAAGGCAATTTTGGATTTAGTGTTATGTAATGAACCAGATTTGATAAAGGAACTTGAGATTAAGGAGTCATTAGGAGGTAGTGACCATAATATGGTCAAGTTTAATCTATGGTACACAAAAGGCTGGAGAAACTCAGCGAGTGCAGCAGCATCTAAGGAGCGAAGGAGATAGACAACGTTTCGGGCCAAAACCCTTCTTCAGACCCCTGAAGAAGGGTTTTGGCCCAAAACGTTGCCTATCTCCTTCACTCCTTAGATGCTGCTGCACCCGCTGAGTTTCTCCAGCCTTTTGTGTACCCTTGATTTTCCAGCATCTGCAGTTCCTTCTTTAACACAAGTTTAATCTACAATTGGAGAGGGAGATGGGTAAATCGGACGTGTGGGTGTTGTAGTTGAATAAAGGGGACTATGGAGTCCTGAGGGAGGAGCTGGCCAAAGTTGACTGGAAAGATACCCTAGCAGGGATGACAGTGGAACAACAATAGCACGTATATCTGGGAATAATACAGAAGGTGCAGGATCAGTTCATTACAAAAAAGAAGAAACATTCCAAGGGGAGTAAGGGGCGACCGTGACTGACAAGGGACGTCAGGGACAGTATAAAAATAAAAAAGAAGTACAACGTAGCAAAGATGAGCGAGAAGCAAGAGGATTGGGTAATGTTCAAAGAGCAACAGAAGATAACCAAAAAGGCAATACAGGGAGAAAATATGAAGTACGAAGGTAAGATAGCCAAGAATATAAAGGAGGATAGTAAAAGCTTCTTTAGGTATGTGAAGAGGAAAAAATTAGTTATGACCAAAGTTGGACCCTTGAAGACTGATAAGGGTGAATTTATTATGGGGAACAAGGAAATGGCAGAGGTGTTGCACAGGTACTTTGGATCCGTCTTCACTAGGGAGGACACAACAATCTTCCTGATGTACTAGTGGCCAGAGGATCTTGGGTGATGGAGGAACTGAAGGAAATCCACATAGGCAGGAAATGGTGTTGGGTAGACTGATGGGACTGAAGGCTGATAAATCCCCAGGGCCTGATGGTCTGCATCCCAGGGTACTTAAGGAAGTGGCTCTAGAAATTGTGGATGCATTGGTGATAATTTTCCAATGTTCTCTAGATTCAGGATCAGTTCCTGCGGATTGGAGGGTAACTAATGTTATCTAACTTTTTAAGAAAGGTGTGAGTGAGAAAACAGAGAATTATAGACCAGTTAGCCTGACATCGGTGGTGGGAAAGATGCTGGAGTCAATTATAAAAGATGAAATAGTGGCACATGTGGATAGCAGTAACATGATCAGTCCGAGCCAGCATGGATTTACGAAGGGGAAATCATGCTTGACTAATCTGGATTTTTTTTGCGGATGTAACTAGGAAAATGGACGAGGGAGAGCCAGTGGATGTAGTGTGCCTGGACTTTCAGAAAGCATTTGATAAAGTCCCACTTTGGAGATTAGTGGGCAAAATTAGGGACGGTATTGAGGGTAGTGTGCTGATATGGATAGAAAATTGGTTGGCAGACAGGAAACAAAGAGTAGAGATTAACGGGTCCCTTTCAGATTGGCAGGCAGTGACTACTGGGATACCGCAAGGCTTGGTGCTGGGACCGCAGCTATTTACAATATACACCAATGATTTAGATGAAGGGATTCAAAGTAACATTAGCAAATTTGCAGATGACACAAAGCTGGGTGGCAGTGTAAACTGTGAGGAGGATGCTATGAGAATGCAGGGTGACTTGGACAGGTTGGGTGAGTGGGCAGATGCATGGCAGATGCAGTTTAATGCGGATAAATGTGAGGTTATCCACTTTGGTAGCAAAAACAGGAAGGCAGATTATTATCTAAATGGTACCAAGTTGGGAGAAGAGGAAGTACAACAGGATCTAGGGGTCTTTGTTCATCAGTCAATAAAAGTAAGCATGCAGGTGCAGCAGGCAGTGAAGGAAGCGAATGGCATGTTGGCCTTCATAATAAGAGGAGTTGAGTATAGGAGCAAAGAGGTCCTGCAGTTGTATAGGGCCCTAGTGAGACCACACCTGGAGTATTGTGTGCAGTTTTGGTCCCCTAATTTGAGGAAGGACTTTCTTGCTATTGAGGGAGTGCAGTATAGGTTTACAAGGTTAATTCCCGGGATGGCGGGACTGTCATATGCTGAGAGAATGGAGCAGCTGGGCTTGTATACTCTGGAGTTTAGAAGGATCAGAGGGGATCTTATTGAAACATATAAGATCATTAAGGGTTTGGACACGCTAGAGGCAGGAAACATGTTCCTGATGTTGGGGGAGTTCAAAACCCTGGGTCACAGTTTAAGAATAAGGGGTATGCCATTTAGAACGGAGATGAGGAAACACTTTTTCCACACAGAGAGTTGTGAGTCTGTGGAATTCTCTACTTCAGAGGGCAATGGAGGCCGGTTCTCTGGATACTTTCAAGAGAGAGCTGGATAGGGCTCTTAAAGATAGCAGAATCAGGGGATATGGGGAGAAGGCAGGAACGGGGTACTATTTAGGGATGATCAGCCATGATGACATTGAATGGCAGTGCTGGCTCAAAGGGTCGAATGGCCTACTCCTGCACCTATTGTCTATTGATGATTGTAGAAAATAAAGAACAATGAATGAAACATGGTCGTAGCATCGGAGAGCAGGAGGAATCACAGAGAAGGAGCAGTGAGAGGGGATGTTGCAATAAGCAAACGTAGGTCAGTACGGGACTGGGAAGAAGAGTTAAAATGAGTAGCAACCGCGAAATCCTACAGGCTTTGGTGGAGTGAGCCTACGCTTGGTCTCACTGATGTACTAAACGCAGTAATTGAAGTTAGATAAGGGGCACGTGAGCATCTGTCGCACCTGGAAGAACTACTGGGAACCTTAGATCGAGCTGAGGGAGGAGAAATGGGGACTGGTGCTATATCTTTTGCGGATGCAGGGGAAAGTACCTGGGAAGAGGGTGGTTTGGGTGGCAAGGGCTAAATGAACAAAGGAATTGTAGAGGGAGCAATCTCTGGCGATAGCGGAAAGGGGAGGGGATGAGAGGATGTGACTGGTGGTGGGATCAAATTGGAGGAGATGGAAATGTCATGGGATGATGAGGTGAAAGGTGAGGATCAAGGGATCTATAATTGTTCCTTCTGGGGGGAGGGGGAGCGAGGCCATCACACAAACCAGTCTACCTCATTGAATCCATCTATATTTCACGCTGCCTCAGGAATGCAGCCAATATAATCAAGGACCATTTTAACCTCAGTAATTACCTCAACATCATCATAATCATAGTCATATTTTGTTAGCCAAGTATGTTTTGCAACATATGAGGAATTTCATTTGCCATAGTCACACCAATAAAAAGCAACAAAACACACAAAATACATTTTAACATGAACATCCACCATAGTGACACCTCCACATTCCTCACTGTGATGGAAGGCGAAAAAAAACTATCAATCTCTCCCTTCTTTGTCCTCCCGCGGTCAGGGGCCTCTAACCTTCCCTTGACGGGACGATCTCACTGCCATAGCGGGGGCAAGCCTCCTCATCGGGGGGATCAAGCTCCTGCATCGGGGGGAATCTCAGTTACCCCACGCCGGGCGATCTACCCCGGGTTGGATCTAGTCGAACATAGTGCGGCTTTTGGAGCTTCCCAACATCAGTCTCAACCCGAGACTGCGAGCTCCCGATGGTGAAATCCGCATGGCACGTTTCGAGCATCGATCCTAGGCAAGGAATCGGCTCCGATGGTAAGTCCACGTCCCCGCGGGGGGGGCTCAAAGTCAGTCCCGAGAAAGGCCTCCAGCTCCATTAGATCTGGAAAGCAATTGCATCTCTGGCAAGATAAGAGATGGAGAAAAAGCTCCCCCTCCCCCCCCTCCCCCCACCCCCCACATAAAACAAACCAGAGAATATTAATGTAAACTTTCTAAACACACTAAAAACATTTTTTAAAAGACAAAAAGGACAGACAGACTGTAGGCAAGACTGCTATCGAAGTGCCACCCGGTAGAGTAATCTTCCTCCTGTCGGGCGGAAGATACACACGTACATATATCAGATTCAGGAACACTTTCTTTCCCGCTGTTATAAGATTACTGAACGGTTCTCCCATAGTCAGGAAATGGTGTTGGGTAGACTGATGGGACTGAAGGCTGATAAATCCCCAGGGCCTGGTGGTCTGCATGCCAGGGTACTCAAGGAGGTGGCTCCAGAAACCATGGATTCATTGGTGATCATTTCCCAATGTTCTATAGATTTTGGATCAGTTTCTGTGAATTGGAGGGTAGCTAATGTTATCCCACTTTTCAAGAAATGAGGGAGAGCGAAAGCAGGCAATTATAGACCAGTTAGCCTGACATCAGTGGCGGGGAAGATGCTGGAGTCAATTATCAAATATGTATTGGCGGCGCATTTGGATAGCAGTAACAGGATCGGTCCAAGTCAGCATGGATTTACGAAGGGGAAATCATGCTTGCCAATTTTTTGAGGATGTAACATGTAAAATGGACAAGGGAGAGCCAGTGGATGCAATGTACCTGAACTTTCAGAAAGCCTTTGACAAGGTCCCACACAGGAGATTAGTGGGCAAAATTAGAGCACATGGTATTGGGGGTAGAGTATTGACATGGATAGAAAATTGGTTGGCAGACAGGAAACAAAGAGCAGGGATTAACGGGTCCCTTTCAGAATGGCAGGCAATGACTGGTAGGGTGCCGCAAGGCTCGGTGCTGGGGCCGCAGCTATTTACAATATACATTAATGATTTAGATGAAGGAATTAAATGTAACATTAGCAAATTTGCAGATGACACAAAGCTGGATGGCAGAGTGAACTGTGATGAGGATGCAGGGTGACTTGGACAGGTTGGATGAGTGGGAAGATGCATGGCAGATGCAGTATGATGTGAATAAACGTGTGGTTATCCACTTTGGTGGCAAGAACGGGAAAGTAGATTATTATCTCAATGGTCTCAGGTTGGGAAAAGGGGAAGTACAACCAGACCTGGGTGTCCATGTACATCAGTCACTGAAAGTAAGCATGTTGGTACAACAGGCAGTGAAAAAAAAGCCGATGGCATGTTGGCTTCATAGTGAGAGGAGTTGAGGAGAGGAGCAAAGAGGTCCTTCTGCAGTTGTACAGGGTTCTGGAGTATTGTGTGCAGTTTTGGTCTCCTAATTTGAGGAAGGACATTCTTGCTATTGAGGTAGTGCTATAGCATAGGTTCATGAGGTTAATTCCCGGGATGGCGGGACTATCATATGATGAAAGAATGGAGTGACTGGACTTGTATTCACTGGAATTTAGCAGGATGAGAGGGGATCCTATAGAAACATATAAAATTATTAAGAGATTGGACACTCTAGATGCAGGAAACATATTCCCGATGTTGGGGGAGTCCAGAACCAGCGGCCACAGTTTAAGAATAAGGGGTGGGCAATTTAGAACTGAGATGAGGAAATATATTTTGCGAAAGTGTGGTCCCAATTTTCCAAGGATGGCACAGTGCTGTAGATGGGAGAGCTGCTGCCCCACAGTGCCAGAGAGCTGGGTTCTCTGTGAGATAAGGAGAAAGGGTGCAAAATGTGAAGTCAGAGGAATGGATATTGCTTGAAGGGGACGTGAGGAAGGGGAAATGGGGGCAGAATAGTGGAAGAAAGGGGTGCACACACGGGCTAGGAAGAGGGGGGTGGGAGGGGACTGATATTATTGGTTGGTTACCTAAAATTGGAGAATTCAATGTTCATACCGTTTGGTTGTAAGCGACCCAAGTGGAATATGAGCTGATGAGCCATTTTGTGCTTGGCTTCATTCTGGCAATGGAGGAGTCTCTGGACACAAAAGTCAGTATGGGAATTGGGAGGGGAGTTAAAATGGTTAGCAACCAAGAGATCCAGTAGGCTTTGGCAGACCGAGTGCAAGTATTATATCCGTATCTTGTTCTCACCTATGTAAATATGGTCACATTGGGCATGCCAAATACAGTGGATGAGGTTTGAGGAGATGCAGGTGAACCTCTGTCTCACCTGGAAGGGCTGCTGAGATCCCTCGATGTAAGAGATGGATATAGGAACAGATGTTAGATCTCCTGCAATTCGAGAGGGAAGTACCTTGGATGGGAAGGGATGAGTAACCAAGGAATTGTGGAATTCCCTGAGGAAAGCGAGAAAGGGTAGGGTTGGGAAGATGTGACTGGTGGGGAGATGAAGAAGGTGCAGAAATGTCAAAGAATGATATTTTGGATATGAAGGCTGATGGGGTGAAAAGCAAAGACAAGGGGAACTCTATCCTTGTTCTGCTTGGGTGAGAAGTAGGAGTGACAGCAGAACTCAGGACATAGAGAAGACACAGGCGAGGGGTGACAAGGGGGATGCGACGTTTACTAAAGAAAGAGGACATCTCCGATGTCCTCAAGTGAAAAGCCTCATATTGGGAGAAGATGTAGTGGACATAGAGAAATTGGGAGTATAGAGTATCTGTGTCAATACCAAACCTGGGTCTCTGGTGCGGTAAGGCAGCAGTTTTATCGCTGTGCCACTGTGACGTGCTAATGGCAGGACCTTTAGCAAGATTGGTGTGGAGCAATTTGGGGTCTGGGTCTGCGGCTCCCTGAATGTGGTGGTGTGAGAAGTTAAAGAACGCCTGACTTCATTGGTTGTGGTTTTGAGTATTATAAAACTTTGATTTGGAGAGAGTGCAGAGGTAGTTTCTTGGAAGGTTTAATAACCTAAGATGACAATATATACTTTAAGATTATTCAAAAGAAAAATGAAGCATTTTAAAATAGTGATGAATGAGGATAAATCTGGACCTTGGGGAAAGGTGCTAAATTGATGTAACACAGATTACAGATTATTACAGAAGCTAGAGAGAAAAAAATAGAGAGCAGTTGTTATTAAGTCAGCATCTGACATGTTGACATTATTTAAAGCCAACTACTCAAAATTCTGGACCAATAAGTTCCACTAATGAGGAAGGATAAGGGTGGCAAGGCAAGGGAACCTTGGATGACCAAAAAGATGGAAAACGTTGTCATAAAGTAAAAGAAAGCATATGTAAGGTTTAGAAAGGTAAAATCTGACAGGGCCTTTCTTCTTCTTTCGTGTGGCGTGCACAGCCTAAAGTTGTTGGATGTTCTATTTGATCTTCCGTTTGTGCACGTCGAGTTGATTGCATTAGTCAAAACAGGACGGACCATGTGAAGGTTGCAACCTTCCACCCCAGGGGGCCTTTGAGGAATATAAAGCAAGCAAGATAGAACTTGGGGGCAATTAGGACAAAAAGAGGCCATGAAATGTCATTGGTAAGTCAGATTAAAGATACCAAGGCTTTTTATCTGTACATCAAAAATAGTAGGATGATTTAAGTATAAAGGAGGGTGATTGGAGTCAGAGATGTAGGTGAGGTTTTGAGTAATCTGCATTAGTATTCACCAAGGACATGGAGGACAGTGAGATCGATGAGGGTAGGGCAGTGGATGTTTACAGGGATCTGTAAGGCAATTGAGGAAGTCCCTCATGGTAGGCTGATTGAGAGAAGATTAACAAGCATGGGGTCCACGGTGAGTTAGTCATATAGATTCAGAACTGGCTTACCAGAAGACAGAGGGTAAATGATGGGGCGCCGCATTGACGGCAGCCTCTGCCTACAGCCTGTATGTTTTTCTATCATTTTTTAATTTTTAGTCAGTTTAAAGATTGTTTTGGGGGAAACTTTAACTTTTCTATGCGGGGGAGGGGGGCAGGGTAAGGGGGAAACTGTCCCCCAGTTGCTTCCTGGCAGGGACACGACTATTCTCCGAGTCGCGTCCTCACCCCCCTCCTCGCGGCCTACACCTTGGATTGGCGCGGTCTTTCCTGCCGGTAACCAGACCAGAGCTACTACAGCGGCGGCGCAGCGCTGGATTTGCTGCGGAGCGGGCAATGCCTACCTGGATCGCTGTTTGGAGCTCCGGAACATTGGGCGGCTGCTCCAACATCGCTGATCTGTAGTTTGGGAGAGCTTCCAGCGCGGGCAGCGCTGAACAACATCGCGGAGTCCTGGGGCCCTTTGCCGAGGGCCGCCAGCATTGCATCTCCACCCAGTGCGGCCTGCGGACTTTGGGAGCGGTGGACTCCGGTAGGAGGTGCCCGACTCGGATGTCCAGGCCACTGAGGAGGTCCTCCAGTCTCGACGTCGGACTTCCATCACCCCGGCGAACGGGCCTGAACATCGGGCCGCCCGTAGCGGCGACTGCGGAGGGCTCAGGGACGCCACGGTCACGGGTGAACATCAGGAACATTAGAGGAAGATGACTGACTTTGGTGCCTTCCCTCACAGCGGGAAACCTTTGATTCTGCTGTGTGGGGATGTTTTATGTTGAACTCTATCGTGTGTTGTTTTTTATTTTTATTGTATGGTGATCACATTTCACTGTGCCAACTGGCACATGTGACAAATAAATGTATCTTGTTTCTTGTATGGAAACATGTTATTCCGACTGTAAGTCTGTGATCAGTGGAGTTCCACAAGGATTTCCGTTGTTACTATTATAGATGACTTGGATGCAAACTTAGATGGGATAGTTAGTAGATTTGCAGACGTGGAGTTGTGCACAGTTCGGAAAGTTGTCATAATCAAAGTATATAGCAGTATTTAGATCTGGTACAGAAATCGGTGGCGAAATGGAAAATGGGAATTAAATCTGAGCAAATGTGAGATGTTGCCCTTTGGGAAAGTACGCAGTTAATGCAAACACCCTTAACCGCATTGATAAACAAAAGCATCTTGGGATGCAAGTAGATAAGAGTGATGAAGATAGAATATGGTATGCTTGCCTTCAACAGTCGGGGCATTAAGTATATGGGCGAGGAACTCATGTTGCATCTTCATAGGACAATGGTGATAATTAGGTTTATTATTGTCACATGTAAGAGGTACAGTGAAAAACAAGACGGATTCGAAACATTGTGCGCAGTTCTGGTCATCCCATACATGAAAGGTGTAGAAGCTTCTGAGACGGTGGAAAAGTGACTTACAAGAATGTTGCCTGGATTAGAGGGTATTAGCTGTAAGAAACTGGGCAAACTTGGATTGCATCCTCTGGAGTGTAGGAAGCTGAGGGGAGACATGTATAAAACAGTATGAGAGGCATAGATAGGGTAGACAGTCAGAGGTTATGGCGAGAAGACAGGAGAATGGGCTTAGGAGAGATACAGTGCCCTATATGATGTTTGGGACAAAGACCCATCATTTATTTATTTGTCTCTGTACTCCACAATTTGAGATTTGTAATAGAAAAAAAAATCACATGTGGTTAAATTGCACTGTCAGATTTTAATAAAGACCATTTTTATACATTTTGGTTTCACCATGTAGAAATTACAGCAGTGTTTATACATAGCCCCCCATTTCATGGCACCATAATGTTTGGGACACAGCAATGTCGTGTAAGTGAAAGTAGTCATGTTTAGTATTTTGTTGCATATTCTTTGCATGCAATGACTGCTTGAAATCTGCAATTCATGGACATCACCAGTTGCTGGGTGTCTTCTCTGGTGATGGTCTGCCAGGCCTGCATTGCAGCCATCTTTAGCTTATGCTTATTTTGGGGGCTAGTTCCCTTCAGTTTTCTCTTCAACATATAAAAGGCATGCTCATTTGGGTTCAGATTGAATGATTGACTTGGCCACTAGAATAGACCATTGTTTAGCTTTGAAAAACTCCTTTGATGCTTTAGCAGTATGTTTGGGATAATTGTCTTGCTGCAGAATGAACCACCAGGATGTGTCTATACATTTCAGAATTCATTATGCTACTACCATCAGCAGTTGTATCATCTATGAAGATAAGTGAGCCAGTACCTTCAGCAGCCATACACGCCCAGGCCATAATACCCCCACCACCATGTTTCACAGATGAGGTGGTATGCTTTGTTTCTTGGGCAGTTCCTTCTCGCCTCCATACTTTGCTCTTGCCATCACTCTGATATAAGTTAATCTTCGTCTCATCTGTCCACAAGACCTTTTTCCAGAACTGTGGTTGCTCTTTTAAGTACTTCTTGGCTGCTATCAACCCGAAGCTACATTACAATCAGAACGGCTTCAGAGAGAAGAGGAACATGGTCATACGGATCCTTGCCCTCCGAAGAATCACTGAGGTGAAGAATAACAACCTGCCGGCCGTCCAAACCTTCTTAGACTTCAAGAAGGCATATGTCTTGATTTATCGATGCAATATGATGATTTTGAAAGTTTACATCATCCTCCCTTGTCTCCTGAGAGCCATTGAGGATATGCACAAGGGCACCACGGCCAAAGTTGTCACGCCGGATGGCGAGAGCAAAGCGTTCGAGATCCTCGCTTAGGTCTTAGAAGGAGACACGCTGGCACCCTTTCTCTTCGTCAGTGTCCTTCATTATGCCATGAGGAACACAAGAACCTCAGCTTCACAATCACTCCAAAGTGTTTTGGGACGAATCGGGCCAGTCAACTTGTCAGACCTTGACTTCGCTGATGAGTGTCCTGCTGTCAGACCAGATTAGGGAGGCACAGGAGATGCACGGCAAGGTTCTAGACGGAGTGCGAGAAAGTGGGACTCCACCTCAATGCCAAGAAGACGCAGTACATAGTGTTCAACGTTGGTGACCATGAGCCTCTCAAGGCCAGTGGCAGTGCATCTCTCAAGAAAGTGGAGGACTTTAAGTACCTGAGAGCGAGGATGCCGAGCTCGGAGAATTACATCAAGGTCTGGAAAACACTCGCATGGAAAGCCCTCAATAACACGGGGAAAATCTGGAACCAGGTGTTTGGGGATTTTTCTTTATTATAGAGGGAATTCTTCTGTCATCAGCTATGGAGGTCTTCTTTGGCCTGTCAGTTCGTTTGTGATTAGTAAGCTCACCAATGCTCTCTTTCTTCTTAATGATGTTCCAAACAGTTAATTTTGGTAAGCCTAAGGTCTGTCTGATTAACAGTTTTATTCTTGTTTCTCAGTCTCATAATGCTTCTTTGACTTTGATTGGAACAACTTTGGTTCTCATGTTGATAAACAGAAATAAAAGTTTCCAGACGTGATGGAAAGACTGGAGGAAAGAATAGGTGCTGAGAGCTCTCTTATACCTGCATTAAGGAGGCAATTAAACACACCTGAACAATTACAAGCACCTGTGAAGACATGTGTCCCAAACATTATGGTGCCCTGAATGGGGGACTATGTATAAACACAGCTATAATTTCTACATGGTGAAACTAAAATGTATAAAAATGGCTTTTATTAAAATCTGACAATGTGCACTTCAACCCTGTGATTTTTTTCTATTACAAATCTCAAATTATGGAGTACAGAGGCAAATAAATAAATTATGGGTTTTTGTCCCAAAACATTATGGAGGGCCCTGTGGCGCAGCCATGATTGAATGGCGGAGACTTGATGGGCGAACGGCCTAATTCTACTATCACTTATGAGTACACTACAAACCCCCATTTCTGTGTCAAAGATGATGCCAAGTTAAACTGAACTCGACTGCTGGCACATGATCCATATCCATCCATGTGCCTAAATAAAACTCTTAAATGCCACTATGGCATTTGCCTCCACATGTCTGGCAGTGTGTTCCAAGCACCTACCACTGACAAAAAAGGGCCTCACACCTCCCTCTCAACTAAAACCTATGCTCTTTATTCTTTAACATTACAACCATTGTTGGAAGGGAGAAAGAATGGAAGATTTACTGGTAGCCTATTATGGCAGATGAGCCATTGATGATGGAGGCTTCTGAGCTGGAAGAACAGGGGAGCCATCCCACTCTGGTCTAGGAGAGGGATGGAAAAAGAGGACGAAAGTCAAAGTGGCTAGAGAAACCCATGGGTGAAGACATGGCAAGTCAAATTAGAAACACTGACAAATGTGAGGTGGCATCATCAGAACCTATGAGGCAGAAGGAAGATTGGGCTGGAATTAAGGAAAGGTGACTAGACTGCAGATGGTGGAAGCTGGAGCAAAAAAAAAAACTGCTGGAAGAACACAGCTGGTTGAGCAGATTTGTTAGGGTAGGAACTGTTGATGTTTCATTTCTAATCCTATTCCGCCCCCCCTCCCATATTGTCCCAACAGATGTTGCTCAATCATAGAAACATAGAAATTAGGTGCAGGAATAGGCCATTCGGCCCTTCGAGCCTGCACCGCCATTCAATATGATCATGGCTGATCATCCAACTCAGTATCCCGTACCTGCCTTCTCTCCATACCCTCTGATCCCCTTAGCCACAAGGGCCACATCTAACTCCCTCTTAAATATATCCAATGAACTGGCCTCAACTACCCTCTGTGGCAGAGAATTCCAGAGACCCACCACTCTCTGTGTGAAAAAATTCCTTCTCATCTCGGTCCTAAAGGATTTCCCCCTTATCCTTAAGCTGTGACCCCTTGTCCTGGACGTCCCCAACATCGGGAACAATCTTCCTGCATCTAGTCTGTCCAACCCCTTAAGAATCTTGTAAGTTTCTATAAGATCCCCTCTCAATCTCCTAAATTCTAGAGAGTATAAACCGAGTCTATGCAGTCTTTGTTCATAAGACAGTCCTGACATCCCAGGAATCAGTCTGGTGAACCTTCGCTGCACTCCCTCTATGGCAATAATGTCCTTCCTCAGATTTGGAGACCAGAACTGTACGCAATACTCCAGGTGTGGCCTCACCAAGACCCTATACAACTGAAGTAGAACCTCCCTGCTCCTATACTCAAATCCTTTTGCTATGAAAGCTAACATACCATTGGCTTTCTTCACTGCCTGAATCTGCTGAATTAATCCAGCAGTTCGTTTTTGAAAGTAAGTGTGCTCAATCTTCTTCTCGTGCACACCCTAAAGTTGCAGGACAACTTGTTCCATTTGATCTTATTTGATTGTGCACACCGGGTTGATTGCATTCATAGAAACAGGGCGGACCACGTGAAGGTTGCAATCTTCCATCCCAGTGTGCTCAATGTAACCGTGGGATTCAATTGGTTTGTAGTGGATACTGTCACCAGCCTGTCTAGAGAGATGAAAGGGGAAACAAAAAAAAAAATTCAGATGGAACACGGGTGAAAATTGATGTTTGCCAAACGTATCGTTCAGGGCAAACGCCCTAAGTGTCAAGGTGGAGCAGAGATGCTGTCTGTCCCACTGCGTTACTCCAGCATTTTGTGTCTACCATAAGTGTCAATATCAATGTAATGGCACGGAAATGAAATTAAATATTCCAATTACTTTCAGCAGAATCACCAAAAATTGACCACACCACCTTTACAAGATCACATAGGGATAGGCAATTAAAAGTCTTGTTAATGATGTCCATATGCTTCAATATTTACTTTCAGGTCCATTTGGAAAAAATGATTATGGCATGAAAATTGCACAAGTAAACTACATAAACTGCAGATGGTTGATAGTCATTCAAGTGTGTCAGGTTATTTTTGAAATACCTCTAATCATCAATAAGCCAGTGATGGTCCTCACTTTCACTATAAGTAAAACAATATAACAGAGGCCCTGACCCGAAATGCCATCTGTCCAATCCCTGCACAGATGCTGCCGGGCTGACTGTCTTGAGTTCTTGTCCCCATTGATCCATAACAGTGCAGTTTAGCCATTTACATTTGTTCAATAACCCTTTTAATTCGGATAATTTTAAACAATTATGTTTTGTTCTGTTCTGAAAGAATTGGGGAAACAGGGAATGCCAAATTTTAGAGAGGTGGAGGATAATGCAATACAGGCACTTGCATAAAATATTGTTTCCAAGATTGTTCAAATGAATTTTGAAGATAGCAGTTCAGTACCATCCCCCTACAGCAGTATTTGACATGTAAAACATACATAATGTTCAAGTGATCAAGGGAGGTGGTCTTGGAGGGGAGGATGCTCCTCAAACCGTGGAGCATCCTGGACAATACAGCTCACCCAGTCCATGACACACTAGTCAACCTGAGGAGCACCTTCAGCAACAGACTATTTCCACCAAGATGCAGGACAGAATGCCACAGATCCTTCTTCCCTGTGGCTATCAAACTGTACAACTCTTCCCCCTTCTATCATGGGGTACACTGGCTCCCCTCCCCCCCACCCCCAATCTTTGCACATCCCCAATCCTTTCCATCCGTCACTTTAATTTCATGTATTGTGTGTTTTTATGACTGTTGGCAGATCAATTTCCTTCCTGGAAAAATAGAGCAGTAAAAAAATAGTACCTGTACTGTAAAAATGTTTCGTGAAATTTGAACTGGAAAGAGTAAATGGTGCAGAAGAAACTAAGCTGGACATGAAATTCAGATTAAAAGCATGGTCAGTCATGTTTTTAAACAAAACTAGGCGAATAGAGACGTACAGTTACAAAGTTTGGAGGAAATAAATCCAAAAAGTGTGGGATTTACAAGCAAGGATTTAATTAAATATTAAAAACATCAGGATAACGCATGTTAAACTTTAAATGTATTTGTTTTATTTATGACTGAATACAACTTAAGTTTGGCTATAGTTGAAAGACTATTTTAATGAAGCAGCCATAATTGTATGGATTGAAGTAAACAATGCAATGTTTCAAACAAGGAATTTTAATGCAATAAACATGTGGTTTAAGCAACACTTAATATACTGATAAATCAACAGGACTAATATCAGTCACAATAAATGTGGCTGCTGTAGTTAAATGAAGAAAAAAAAATGATTTCAGAAAAGTTCCCAGTAATTTCAACCTTGCCGTGTAGTGAAATTAACAGCTGTCAAAACTAATACAGTTTTATTAAAACATCACTGCATGGTCAACTGTTAGAAAGTTATTAACAAAAATGCATTTGAATTAAATGGAATTATCTTAAAATTATGAAAGTTTTGTTCTCCAGGGATGCTGCTCGACTTGTTGAGCATTTCTAGTATTTTGTTTAAGCAAGTATTTCCATATCACATTATCAGTACCAAGGAAAGCATTCTGCATACAAAAGATACAAATGCTTTTTCCCCCCAATGGAGTTGTGTATTAACCAATTGGGAAGCTTAGAGGATCAAATACTTGAAGTATATTTGTAGATCAAAATCTGAAAGTCACTAACATAGAAAACAAGCAAGTAGTTAGGATTCATAAACTTTTTCAATGTTATACGACTTTTAATTTAAATAATTGAACAATCTACCATTAAACTTTCAGTAGCCAGTTCCTCCATTCAAAATAGAAATGCTGGCATAGAACTTTTATAAAAGTTTTGATAGGTTTTAATGTCTCCCAAAAATATGAAGTTGACATTACTGCCTTACTATTACTGGTTTCAATAGGTTAACTATGGATGAATGATCAAGAAAATAAATGGAAAATCCCCTCAATTTGTTCCATAAATGGTTGCAACGGACAACAGGTGTCAAATAAAATCAATGTTAACTAACAAAACCTAAGAGTTTATAAAATAGATGGTTCAATCAGTTGAGACTCTGCAAATGTTCAAAAGGAAAATCCAAATAAGTGATTCTAAGCACAAATCAACCAATTCAAAACATTCATATTACGTGTAGCCAATTTTAAAAGATTGTCTTGTTTAGTCACTGGCATATTTGTCTGTTGAAGAAACATAATTTGAACATGAACACATTTCTATAACTGTCTCTCATTACTGAACTTTCCTTGTTGTAAACTGCAAATATGTGATGTTTCACACAGGTATCCAATCAAATAGATCAATTAGCACCAACCTGAGAATGGGCACAAGAAGAGTTTAGAATAAAGATCAAAGATCTAAAAGTCTTTAAAATATTAATCACCCCATTCTCACGGTTTTGTGAATAGTGAGATTTCCCATTCTTTGCTTCTTGCTTTGTATCACTTGCCCTTTTACAATATTTTATTACATTGTGCAAGATTGATAGTAGTGTTTCTTGATTCTATCTTTTTGAAGCATCCAATCTCGCCCAAGTTTGGTGCTAATCCTGCACAGTGGAGAACAATGCCCATTTCAACAGAACAGAAAAGAGGTACAAATTCTCAAGTATCTTATCCAAATATTAACAGTGTTTATTTATACATGCAAAACTGCATGATCAAATGAAAACTAAAACCACGGGAGCATCGCTAGCCATAAAGTTTGATATAAACAATGTAAACACTTTTATTCAGACATCTACATCAATAAGCAACAAGCATTTTCTGTTCAGTCCCCTGTAGCCACAGGCTACATAGAGATTTACATGTAATTATAATGTAGCTACTTTCAACCCTTGGTACATCATTGATAACATTTGAACAGATTGTTATTTAGCTTCAATATTTATAGTTTTTAACAGTATGCTGTTCACACTAATTTATTCATGGGAAAACAATGTCAGAAATTAGAGCAGAAGGTACTATTTGGGGTACAGTGCCCATATTAACTCATACTATCAAAACTATGTTCAGATTGCCCAGGAATACTTTACAAAGTGTCTTAAGTACCACTAACTAGAGTGAAATAAGGTGAACAAATAATAGGATCCACAGCAGTCTGCAACAGGCATATAGATTTCAAAAAGATGTTCTCGGGAGATTTTCTTCAAACATAGATATCAACACTTCCACATTCTGGTCAATTACTTGTCTGTGGTACTGCTGGGTAATTCCTAATTAAAAAGGAAATAAAAATCAGCAGCCATACAGTTAGAATAAAAGTATGTTAATTTCTTAATGACTTGGGGGTTGGGGGACGACGACAACGTAGGAAATAGTTTTCTGTATATTTCTACAGAATTTGAATTGACCATCTAGAACTAGGTAGATTTGCACTGTTAGTCTCACTGCATTTATACTGGTGAACATTTAGATTGCATGTGTGAAGATATTTTGTATTGAGTTTGTACAAATATCCTTGTGCAAATTGATTTTTCAAATTTTCATATAACAAGTTTCAATGTCCACCATTTGTTCTTCTATTTAAAAACTATAACATTCAAAATAAATTAAAGACAAAATAACAACCTTATACAAGTATTGTGCTAGTATTGCATCATCTGGCACTGTTTTATCATTTAAGAAGAAATTGTCAAGCAGTTCACAAAAAGGATATCACTCAAGCAGGTGAACAAAGATCATAAGCTTGCATCAACATTGCTTGAAGTCCTAGCTAGAGATTACAAAGTTCGTAGGGGTGAGTCAAGCTTCTTGTAGGACCACTGGATTGCTTAATAATTTGCCGAGTCTAGTGGTAGTGTTTAGAACTTTTTATTTAGGCACAACGGTTATATGGCAACTGAACAAAGCATCTGCAGACCTTAACTAAAACTGAACATTTCATAACTAACAAAAAAAAACAAGGAATTACAACTAAAAGATTGAACATAACTAGCAGACAAAAGGCACTGGACATTCAACTCACAACTTTCACACAGAACACACTGCCGAAGATATATAGCACCTTTGTATAATTAAAGGGGTTATTGTTCACAGTACTGTCTAGATTCTTATCAGTTGTAACTTTGAATTCACAAGCTGTTCTCTGTCACTGCATTCAGCAGACCCAAGGTTACCGTTTTTTCTAAAATAAACTAATCCTATCAACTCTAGACTAACCCTATCAATTATCTGCAAGAATCCCTATGAATTATTTGCGAGGCCCTACAATCCCCCTTTGATTCTTTGATTATTACCAGAGAGAATGAATCACCTAAATAAGAATTTTAAAAAACTTGAATAAATTATACAATAAATGAAAGCAGTCATCGTTATAAAATAAATCCAGTTCACTTTTGTTATTGATACTTGGTCTAAAAGAGTGGCCCTTTTAACTTGAGAGGCGCGTATCCAGGCTTTCTTCTGCTGGACCTTAACTGCAGCTTGCAGCACCTGGAAAGGTCCTCACCCATTTAGAGCCCAATGGTTCCTTTTGAATCGTCTTAAGATAGATCGTTATGCCTGTGATTATGTCGTGGCCTCCCTCTGGTCAGTCACCCCACGTAGCCGATACCTGTTGGGAGGCAGAACTGATAGCTTTTGTCCAGCTTATGCAGTATTCTAAAAGAGCATCAGTCATAAGATGACAATCAGCTTTTTGTTTGTCTGAGGTTCCTGGCAGCGACATAGGTCTGTTGGTCAATGAGGCTCAGACCTGTTTTTTTTTTTAAAATTAGGATGGTCCTAATACATATAAGACAATGGGGAAGGCATGTGGCCATGGCATTCCCTTAGTTTGGAGATCCTTAATAGTGTGATTCATGAGCACAACCAAACCAGAGGATTGTGAATGATGGGGACAGGTAATGTTCAAGAGTATGCAGATCTCTTTACAAACAATATTAGTAAAGTGTGTACCCTGATCTGAGTGAATGTTAGAGGGGACACCTCATCTTGGGATATAGTCTTCATACCAAACTATAGCAGTGTGCGAGGCTGTAGCCCATCTAGATGGGATGGCTTCCACCCATCTAGAGAATCTGTCCAGTATGAACACAACATCAGAGTACCCTTGGCGCTTAGGAAGGGAAATATAATCAACTTGGAAATGCTGGAAAGGTCCCGCCTAGGCAGGAGCTCGTAATGAGACTGGGTCGCATTTGATCCTGGGTTAGTCTTTTGGCAAGCCATAGACTTGTTGGGCATATTTTCAAAACCCACAACTCCACCAGTTATTTTGGAACCGGGTTACCATTTGTATCCGAGCCAGATGTCCCCAGGAGTGAGCCAAATAGGGCATTGTGGAGCAACTGGTTGTCCAGTCTCTTCATGTCTCCATAAGCCATTGGAGCACACTTTAAATACCCTCAATTTGTCCACTTTTTGACTCTCAAGCAGTTGTCTTGTATTTCTTTCAAGTCTTGAATCTCGAACTATATCTGAATCTCAAGCTTGAAGAGGTGCATCTGGTTTCAGTACAGGGAGTAAAGAGGGAGCTTCCCAAGTGACCTGATCAGCTATTGCATTTCCCTGGGCTTCTAGATTATCAGCAAAGTTGTGGGCAACCTCAAAGGCATATCTGGAATCGGTGTAGATGTTTAGCTGTTCTTCTTTCTGCCATCCATGCTTCCACTAAAGCTCATAATTCTGCTTGTTGAGCTGATGTACCCTGTGGTAGACTACCATTCGCTATTATCTCAAGTTGATTTGTAACTGCTCGTCCTGCTTTTCGGACACCATTATCCACAAAGGAAGAACCTTGGTCTTGCGCTTGATCGATTCCATGACAAGCAATGTAAAAGACTAGATAAAGAACTATGGTTGACATAAAATGTACTAATGACATAATGAAATTATGATAATTAATAAAAAGCTCAGTGACATGCAGCTTGTTATATTCAAATTTATACTTAATTAAATTAATTTGTACAAGGATGCAAGTAAATTACATGCTTTCAGATACAGATTATATAATTACAAAATAAAACCAGGGCTAAAATTTCGGTATTCTTGGGAATCACTTGTTTGACAACTACAAAATTAAAATGTTAAATAAACCCATTTTGAAGCAGTTTTTGTATGGAACAACTGCTCCCTTTGGAGTTCATATATAGGCAATAATTCAAATAATGTAGCATGTAGCTCCAATTCCTGGGCACCACCAAAATGCATTTCTCTTGATACTCTGAACTATTATTACAAGTTATTATTCTCGCCATTAACAATAGGCTTAAAATACACAAGTGTTATGTGGTTTAAACTGTTCTCCATGGCCAAAGTTTGGAAGGATTCTATTAGACTGCACCTCAAAATTTAATAACATCCTTTATTAAAAGCTGGCGATGACAAACATAAAGCCACCAAATTGTTCTAAAAATTGTGATTGATTACCCATTCTGGGAAAGTAATTGACCATCCACATAGAGTCTTGCATATAGAACTGTTCACTTCAGAGTTAATTAGGGATGGACAATAAATGTCATCATGTCCACCCATATCCAATGAACAGATTATAAAAATATAATTTTCATGTTCCCAATTAAGCCTTAACATTACGATAGTGATGTCAAATAGTACACTATGATTTAACTAGATGGCACTGATAAACAAAAAGCAAAGAAAATCCCAGTTAAAAACAACATACAGTTAGGTTATAAGAAAAAAATGCTGAAGCTTGGATGTATTAAAGGAGAAATTAAAGGCAAAATTTATTTTCAATATTAGTGATCAAATTCTGTATTATTTCTGCACAGTCAAAATGCACTCTAAAGCTCACGTGCGCTAAATTACAAACCGTTTCCCTGCTTTCCCAGAAAATAAAAGATACAAGTATTTTTTCAAAAATTAAAAAGTACTTCAATTTACAAACTTGTGATCTTTTAAAAAACAAATAAGGCAAACTAGGAATATATTACTGCGCTAAGTTTTTATTTTGGGAAATATATATTAACGGGAGTAAAAATCAATTAATAAACAAAGAATGAAAAAGTATGCAGCACATTAATATTGTTAATGTTAACTAGATAAATTTAATTAACCAAGCTTAAAAATTCCAAATTAGAGGAATTCCTTACCCTTTCATCTCTCCTTTTCCTTACTAGCCCTTCCCTGAAGTGTTTGGTGATTTCTCTTGGATTAGTACGTCCAAAACCAACGCCATACAGTCGCCGGTATTTTGACTCAATGCTGAAACTTTTCTTTCGCCCAAATGTTGTATACTCTTTTGAAAAATTCTGGATAAATCAATAACATTGATACCATTGTGGAAACTGACAAACACGTATAAAGATTAAATAAATGAAATAGTAATTCGAGTGTACATCAACGCAATTTTGAGTACAGGTCTACCATTGAACTTCCGGCAACCGATCGTCCGACGCCACCTTTAATTTACATTCCCATAGCCAACTTCCACCTCTGACTTTACGGGTCAGTATCTCCCCCCCAACACCCTTCTTTATAATAAAATGCTGCAATACAAGTAACATCCTGGCGAATTCCGTCTGCATCTTCTCTAGTAAAAACACATCCTTCCTTTACACATATACCCAGAATTGCTGCAACTGTGGCCTGACCAATGTTTCCGTAAACTTTTCACATGATATTCTTGCTATTATATTCTTTGCCATGGTTGATGACAGGAAGCATTCTATCTGATTTCTACACCCGCAGCCCTACAGTGCAGCCACTTTCAATATTTAGAGATATACCCAAAGGCCATAAGGAATAAGAGTAGTCTGAAGAAGGGTTTCGGCACGAAACATCGCCTATTTCCTTCGCTCCATAGATGCTGCCGCACCCGCTGTGTTTCTCCAGCAATTTTGTATACCTTCGATTTTCCAGCATCTGTAGTTCCTTCTTGAACAAGAGTAGAATTAGGCCATTCGGCCCATCACGTCAGCTCCACCATTCAATCATGGCTGATCTATCTATCTCTCTCTCTCTCTCTCTCCTAACCCCATTCTCCTGCCTTCTCCCCATTACCCCTGACACCTGTACTAATCAAGAATCTATCTATCTCGACCTTAAAAATATCACCACAGCCTTCTGTGGCAAATAATTCCACAGATTCACCACCCTCTGACTAAAGAAATTACCCCTCATCTCCTTCATAATTCTGAGGCTATGACATCTAGACTCTTCCAATAATGGAAACATTCTCTCCACATCCACTCTATCCAAGCCTTTCGCTATTCTGCATGTTTCAATTAGGTACCCCCCCCCCCCCCCCCCCCCCCCTCATTCTTCTAAACTTCAGTGCGTACAGGCCCAGTGCCGGCAAACACTCATCATACGTTAACTTACTTATTCCTGGGATCAGTCTTGTAAACCCCCTCTGGACCCTCTCCAGAGCCAGCACATCCTTCCTCCGACGTGGTGCCCAAAATTGCACACAATATTCAAAATGTAGCCTTACCAGCGCCTTAGAGACTCATCATTTCATCCTTGTTTTTGTATACAAGCTCTCTTGTTTTCTTTACTACCAATTCAACTTGTAGATTAACATTTTGGGAATCCTGCACCAGCATTCCCAACTCCCTTTGCACCTCTCATTTATGGATTCTCACCCCATTCAGAAAATAGTCTACACCTTTATTCTTGCTACCAAAATGCATGACTCCACACATTGTTACACTACATTCCACCTGCCACTTCTCTGCCCACTCTCCCAAATCCTTCTGCAGAGTCCCTGCTTTCTCTACACAACCTGCCCCTCCACCTATTTTTGTATCATCCATAAACTTTGCCACAAAGTATTCAATCCCCTCATCCAAATCATTAACATACAACATGATGAGTAGTGGCCCCAGCATCGACCCTTGCGGAACTCCACCAGTCACGCAGTCAACCAGAAAAAGTTCCCTTTATTGTCACTCTTTGTCTTCTGCTATCCATGCTAGTATCTGCCCTTTGATACCATGGGCTCTCATCTTTCTAAGCAGTCTTAAGGCTTTCTGAAAATCTAAATAAACAACATCTACTGATTCTCCTTTGTCTGTCCTGCTATTTACCTTCAAAGCATTCCAGCATATTTGTCAAGCAAGACCTCCCCTTCACAAAGCCATGCTGACCGGCTATTTTATCGTGAACTTAGACTGTATTTCCCGGCAATGAAGACGCTATTTTTTACCCTAAAATGAGGCCTGAAAAATTACTTGCGTCTTGGAGGCCGAAGGCTAGGCTGTTCATAGGCCTATAGCAGGTGTGTCAAACTCATTTGACCTCATTTTAGGCCACGGACAAAATGCGACCATGCTCGCTCTGGCATCAGGGAAATCATCCCGCGGGCCGGATCTGACTCCTTTGCGGATCGGATGTGGCCCACGAGTTTGACATCACTGGCCTATAGGAAGAGTTTCACTATGGCGAATTAAAATGACCGCCACCACGCCAAATGTCTTTTTTATTTTTCAAAATTTAGCGACTCAAAATGGGGGTGCGTCTTCGACGCAGGTACGTCTTCATTGCCAGGAAATACGGTACTCCGTAACCTCATCCTTTATAATGCACTCTAAAATCTTACCAACAAACCGGTCAGACTAACAGGCCGATAGTCCCACTATTCTGCCTTGCTCCCTTTTTGTGCAATTTTCCAATCATCTGGGACCACTCCTGATTCTGGCAAACCCTGAAATGTCACTATCAATGCCTCCACAATCTCTAAAGCCTTTCAGAACATCTAATATCTTTCAGAACCCTAGGATGCAGTCCACACGGCCCAAGTGACTTATCCACATTCAGCTTCCCAAGCACCTTCTCCCTGGTAATAGCCACTCCACTAACTTCCACCCTCTGACTCTCTTGAATTTCAGGCACGTTGCTGGTGTCTTCCACTGTGAAGACTGATGCAAAAATGTTATTCAACTACTCTGCCATTTCTTTATTCATTATCACTTCTCCTGCATCATTCTCCAATGGTCAACGTCCACTCTGCCTCTTTCTTGCTCTTTGTATAACTGAAGAAACTCTTGCTATCCTTTTTTATATTATTCGCTAGCTTACCTTAGTATTTCATCATTCCCTGTATTGTCTTTTTAAGTTACCCTCTGTTGTTCTTTAAAAGTTTCCCAATCCTCTGGCTTCCCATAATTTTTACTATGTTATACGCCTTCTCTTTTAGCTTTATACTGTCCTTGACTTCCATTGTCAGCCACAATCGCCTCTTTCTCCCCAAAGAATCTTTCTTCCTCTTAGGAAATGAAAAGCACCTGCATCTTCCGGATTATTCCCAGAAATTTCTGCCATTACTGTTCACCATCATCCCTGCTAGGGTCTCTTTCCAGGCGACTTTGGCCAGCTCCTCCCTCATGCCTCTGTAGTTCCCTTTGACCAGTTGCAATACCGACACAGCCGATTTCACCGTCTTCTCAAATTTCAGATTAAAAACCTATGTTGTGGTCCCAACCTCCCAAAGGTTCCTTTACCTTGAGTTCCCTTATCAAATCCGGTTCATTACATAACCGAAAATCCAAAATTGCCTTTTCCTCAGTAGGCTCCACTGCAAGCTGCTCTAAGAATCCATCTCAGAGGCACTCTGCAAATTCCCTTTCTTGGGCTCTAGTACGAACCTGATTTTCCCAGCCTACCTGCATAATGAAATCTCCCATGACCGTTTCATTGCTTTTTTAACATGCCAATTTTATCTCCTTATGTAGCTTGTACCCTATATCCTGGTTACTGTTTGGGGGCTTGTAAATAACCCCCATTAGCGTCTTTTTACCCATATCATCTTCTTCTTGTGTACGACGTGCACAGCCTAAAGTTGTAGGACAACTTGTTCTATTTGATCTTACTTGATTGTGCATGCTGGGTTGATTGCATTCTTCCAAACAGGGCAGACCACGTGAAGGTTGCAATCTCCCACCCCTACCCATATAATTTCTTAGCTCTATCCACATTGACTACATCTTCCGATCCTATGTCACCCCTCACTGAGGACTGAATTCCATTCCTAACCAAGACCTACCCCACCCCTCTGCCCACCTTCCCGTCATTCTAATATGACGCATAACCCTAAATATTTAGCTCCAAGCTCCGATCCTCTTGCAGCAACATCTCTGTAATTCCCACATCATACCTACAAATCTCTAACTGCCTACAAGCTCATCTACTTTGTTTCTTAAACTACGCACATTCAAATACAACACCTTTAATTTGGTATTCACCTCCCTTCTCACACAGGACCGGATTTTACCCAACCTTACTCTCTTACACTGTCTTGAACTTTCCGTCCCATTAATTTGGGAGACTTCTGTAGCATTTCCTGCACTCTCTTTCCCTTTAACTCCACCCTTACAGTTTGAATTTGCTGACCCCACCCTCCCACTATTTAGTTTGAAACTCTATCTACAGTCCTACATAAGGTTTGCCAGGAGTCTGATTCCAGTCGGGTTCAAGTGGTGTCCGTCCCATCAGAACAGTTCCCCCCTCCCCTCCCCAATACTGGTGCTAATGTCCCACAAATTCAAAACCATTTATTTCACACCAGTCTTGAGCCACTTTATCCTCTCAACCATATGCCAATTTGCACACAGCTCAGGTAGCAAACTAGAAGTTATTACCTTCCTGGTTCTGCTTTTCAATTTGGTATCTAGCTGCTCAAATTCCTTTAGCAGAACCTCTTTCCTCATTCCACCCAGGTCATTGGTGCCCACATGGACAACGTTATTAAACCGGATCTTTTCCCTCCCACTCCATGTTCCTCTGGAGGTCAGACAAGATGTCCTGAATCCGGGCATCAGGCAGGCAACACAGCCTTTGGTACTCTCAATCCTCACGACAGAGAACTGTGTCAACCCCCCTAACTGTATTATCCCCAATGACAACTACATTTTTCTCTCCTGTTCCAATGATTCATCAACACTCCCCAGGACTCTACCATTTACTGTGTTTGTTCTACCCTTTTTTGGCCTTCCAAAATGAATTACTTCACACTTGGCAGATATAAATTTCTTGACATTGCTTCTTGCAACTGATCAATATCATACTGCAACCACAATCCACGCTATCCACAATAAGAGTTCTTACAATATTTTATCTTAATCACTAGATATGTCTAAGGCACAATGTAGAATGCAAAGATAGACACAAAAAGCAGACCCCTTTACTTTTCCTCAATTTGTTACGTTGTAGCCTTATTCATTTTTTTAAATCATCAATTTGCACACAATACCCCATAATGAAAAAGCAAAAACAGCGGTTTAGAAATGTTTGCAAAATAAAAGAAAAAACTGAAATATCACATTTACATAAGTATCAAGACCCTTTACTCAGTACCTTGTTGAGTCACCTTTGGCCACGATTACAGCCTCAAGTCTTCTTGGGTATGACACTACAAGCTTGGCACACCTGTATTTGGGTAATTTCTACCATTCTTCTCTGCAGATCCTCTCAAGCTCTGTTAGGTTGGATGAGGTGTGGATGCACAGCTATTTCTAGGTTCTTCCAGAGATGTTCCATCAGGTTCAAGTCCAGGCTCTGGCTGGGCCACTCAAGTACATTCACAGACTTGTCACAAAGCCACTCCTGCGTTGTCTTGGCTGGGTGCTTAGGGTCGTTGTCCTATTGGAAGGTGAACCTCTGCCCCAGTCTGAGGTCCAGAATACCCTGGAGCAGTTTTTCATCAAGGATCTCTCTGTACTTTGCTCTGTTCATCTTGATTAGTCTCCCAGTTCCTGCCGCTGAAAAACATCCCCACAGCATTATTCTGCCACAACCATGCTTCACCGTAGGTATGGTATTGGCCAGGTGATGAGCGGTGCCTAGTTTCCTTCAGTCATGACCCTTGGCATTCAGGCCAAAGAGTTAAATCTTGGTTTCATCAGTCCAGAGCACCAGAGAAAACAACCTTTTTGGCAAACTCCGAGCGGGCCGTCACCTTTTACTGAGGAGTGGCTTCCGTCCGGGCCTGTTTGGTGGAGTGCCGCAGATATAGTCCCTTTGCACCTCTGGAACCTTCCAGAAGGCTCTCCCATCTCCACAGAGGAACTCTGGAGCTCTGCCAGAGTGACCATCGAGCTCTTGATCACCTTCCTGACCAATTGCTTAGTTTGGCCGAGCAGGCAGCTCTATGAAGAGTCCTGGTGGTTCCAAAGTTCTCCCATTTAAGAATAGCGGAGGCCACTGTGCTCTTCGGGACCGGCAAATGCTGCAGAAATTGTCTTATACCCTTCCCCAAATCTGTGTCTCGACACAATCCTTTCTTGGAGGCCTACGGACAATTCCATCTTCATGGCTTCGTTTTTGCTCTGACATGCACTGTCACTGGTGGGACCTTATATAGACAGGTGTGTGTCTTTCCAAATCATGTCCAATCAATTTAATTTACCACTGGTGGACTCCACTCAAGTCGTAGAAACATCTCAAGAATAATCAATGGAAACAGGATGAACCTAAGGTCAATTTTGAGTGTGACAGCAATGGGTCTGAATACTTATGTAAATGTGAGATTTCAGTTATTTCTTTAAATTCTTTGCAAACATTTCTAAACACCTGTTTTCACTTCTTCATTCTGGGGTATTATGTGTAGATTGATGATTAATAAATAGAATTTAATCCATTAACGTAATGTAAAAACATTGTACAGTAACAAAACATGGAAAAAGTGAAGGGGTCTGAATACTTTCTGAATGCACTGTATGGTAAATGAAAACAATCTGTAGAAACATGTTTCAAAGACTAAAGCCACAACATACTTTAAACTGTGTGACAACATTCACATGGAACAAAGCTGTGGATGCTTCCCATCAGATCATCTAACACAGAAACTACCAAGTGATTAATCCATTCAAAGAAAATTTACTGACCGCGAAGGGCTTTTTTGCTAGTCTCATTCGGTGCTCCATGAGCCCAGTTGGTGGCTCTTTAAAGTGTAGATCTCTTGATGTTTTCATTCGATTGGATGAACAAGACTTTTCATGCCTCTCAGATCTATATTTAAAAAAGTAGTCAATCTTGGGTTACTAAAATTAATATCAAATTAGCTATAATACAAGAAATATGTACAATAAAGCATAATAATGGCCTGGTTTATTTATTTATAGAACACCTCATTAGTAGGGCTTCAATACATGTTCGAATAAATCACAGTCTGGTTTAGAATAGTTTTTCCAAAGGATTTTTGTCGTTGATCACATTCTATATTGCTTCGGAACAAAAAATCTAATAGTATATACTTTCCACATACACGCTACTGTAAAACAGTTAATTGAGTACATTTGGGACTTTGGCAGGGCTGGACCAGTAGATTTTCCAGTCTTTCCTCCGTACTCCATCTGAGCCTGGAACATTTAGAGGAGAAAAACACCTATGTGCGAATGCTGTTCGTGGATTTCAGTTCAGCATTCAACACCATTATCCCACAGCACCTGATAAGCAAACTGGTTCCATTGGGCCTCGGCACCCCCATGTGTAACTGGCTACTGGACTTCCTCACTGACAGACCTCAGTCTGTGAGGGTTGGAAATAACACCTCCAATACCATCTCTCTGAGCACCGGCTCCCCTCAGGGCTGTGTCCTGAGTCCACTGCTGTTCACCCTGATGACTCACGACTGTTGTGCCAGGTTTAGTACAAACCACATCATGAAGTACGCAGATGACACAACAGTGGTGGGCCTCATCAGGGACGACAATGAGCTGGCTTACAGGGAGGAGGTGAAACAACTGGCGGACTGGTGCAATACGAAAAACCTGATCCTGAATGTCGAGAAAACAAAGGAGATTATCGTCGACTTCAGGAAAACCCGGCAGTCCCACACCACTTCACATCAACGACAGCGATGTGGAGGTGGTCAGTAGCACAAAGTTCCTGGGGGTGCAGATCACTAACAGTCTGACCTGGTCGAATAACATCTCATCAACTGTTAAGAGAGCGCAGCAGCGGTTGCACTTTCTGCGCCGGATGAGAAGAGCTCATCTCCCCCATCCCATCCTCACTACTTTCTACAGGGGCACCATAGAGAGTATTCTGACCAGCTGTATCTCTGTCTGGTTTGGGGACTGTAGAGCCTCCGACTGGAAGTCTGTGCAGAGAGTGGTGAGGACAGCGGAAAAAATCATCGGGTCCTCTCTCCCCTCAATCGGGGATATTGCGACCAAACGCTGTGTGTCTAAGGCCAGCAGTATTATAAAAGACCCCACACATCTCCATCACGGACTGTTCACTCTGCTGCCCTCGGGAAAAAGATACCGCAGCATAAGGAGCAGAACATCAAGGTTCTGCAACAGCTTCTTCCCACGAGCCATCAGACTCCTGAATGCCATGTAATGGGCTGCCACTAGTGTCTATTTATCCTTTTCACCCATGCCTATCATTCGGTTAATTTATTGTGTTGCACAGGGAGCCAAATGCAACGTAATTTCGTTTGGAACTGCATGTATCAATGTATTTCTAAATGACAATAAAGTTTGTTTGACTTTGACTTGACTTTCGGGTTTCATTCTATTAATACCCCAACATGTTTTCAATTTGGGTTTTTTTTTTTAAGTTAACGCAGTAGAATAATACATTTTCCAGTGACAATACTTGTTTCAAGGAACACCAGAACCAGGGCCCCAGGAACTGAAATGGACAGTAGAAATTAGCATCTCTGATGAATACTGAACCATCAGGAATTCAGAAAAGACATGCAGCAGATTAAAGTTTTCCTATCATGTTAATCCAGCCCACGGGTGCAGAGGTTGTTGGTGATAAAGTTGATAAACAGAAAAAATTGGAGTTCTAGGCATCTGAAAATGCTTGATATGTTTGAAACATTGGATATCAGTTCCAGTGAGTCAACCAATAGCTTGGTTTAACTATATTTAATACGACATATGATCCAGGTATTCCAGTTCCCTGATAGTGTTGGTACGAGTTCATAGTCACTGACACAACTGCAGGTGGTCTCAACTCTTCCATTAGGAAGGCTTATAAACTAAAAAGGTCACTGCACTGTTGAGGCCAATTCAAATAACAAATACTTCTATAATCAAGACTAAAAGCCTTATCAAGTAAACTTGATTTTGAATCAATTAAAATTCAGTAAAGTGGATAGACTTGCAAAGGACAATATTAGAGTTAGACAAAAGTGCTGGAGAGACTCAGCGGGTGCAGCAGCATCGATTGAGCAAAGGAAATTGGCAATGTTTCGGGCCGATACCCTTCTTCAGTCCTTCGCTCCATAGATGCTGCTGCACCCGCTGAGTTTCTCCAGCACTTTTGTCTACCTTCGATTTTCCAGCATCTGCAGTTCCTTCTCAAACAATATTAGAGTTCGGCTTTTAAGAATGGGAAGAATAATTAAATATTCTTTAAGTGACTAATCACCTGTCACAAAGCAACTTATGCTCCTCAGTTTGATAGGGCACTTCATACTTGTCCCGTAACCGTTCCTTCCTCCGTCTCTCTATGTCATGACGAAGGTCATCCGGATTTACTGCAACCCATGTGCTTGTCTAAGTATTAAAAAGCAAATACGTAAAATATAATTATCATTAGACAGCAATTCTTCATTATTATAAAGAAGCATTTTGCAACAATTAATTCTACCCCAAATACCTTTCTCGGAAAAGGAATTAACTTGCTACAGGTTATTCAGTATATCTGAGGAAATAATTGCAGTTCTGGTAAAAATTCAGGAACATCTAATTATTTAAAACAAGTGGTCCTAAAGATTGCAAACGATGGAAAGTGAAGACAGCAGCTCAGTGCGGTCAGGGAGAGAGCACAATACAGTTTCTGGGACTAGAAAAGTTCATAAAAAGAATTGCAGCAGCACAGGTCAACATAACATCTCACTTGGCCTAGTCTGCAGCGCAGCATCATTGGGGAGACAGGTAGATTCTTCAACTGGTCTACAAACAAGACGTTCACAATCACTCCTAGTAGGTTAAGCTTGTTCTTTATTCATGAAATAGGCACTGTCTATCTTTTCGTCTTTACTTTGTTATTTTTAACGTGATTTAAAAGTATGTGTTAATGTTTTCTGTTTGTTTTATGTGAGGGGGATGGGGGAGGGGGTCGAGGATTTTTTTTTTCAATCTCTTAACTTGCCGGAGATGTGATTGTTTTTCCGGATCGTATCTCAGGTCGCTCTGCGGCCTAACATCATAGAGCTGGAGGCCTTGCTCAAGACTGACTTTGAGCCCCACTGCGGGACCGTGGACTTGCCATCGGAACCTGCGATCCCTTGCCTGGGATCGACGCTCCAACTGCGGCCTGCGGATTTCAACATCGAGGAGCTCGCAGTCTCGGGTGGAGACTGATGTCAGGTAGCTCCAAAGTCGCAAGAGGTTCGACCAGCCCCAACCCGGGGTCCAATCGCCCGGCACATGGAGCTTGATCGCCCTGATGCGGTGGGCCCGACCACCGGCTAAGGGAACCAAGATCGTCCCGTCAATGGAAGGGTCGACCACGGGAGAACAAAAAGGGAAGAGATTTAACTTTTTCTTTTGCATTCTATCACTGTGAGGAATGTGGGGAGTCGCTGTGGTGGATGCATATGTTAAAATGTGTTTTGTTGCTTTTTATTGGTATGATGACTATATATGCATATCAAATAACTCATATGTTGCAAAACATACTTGGCTAATAGAGTATGATTATGATTTGAGGAACTGCATTTTAGATCATCTGTCAACTTGCTGCACTACGTTCAGAAAACCTATTCGCATCTGAAAAGACTAAAACGAGAACAGAGAAATTGCTGGGAATCTGAAGTTTCCAGGTCATTATTAATTACTTACTACTTGAACTCGTATTTAGGCTGGCCAAAATATTTTGTGATTACTGCATACCATCACCTTTTAGGATCTTGTAGGAATCCTATGCTTGTAAAAAGAAACTGAAGAAATTTACTTTCCACTCGAAGGTCATTTCAATTTACTGAAGGTCATAAACTACGTTTTTCCTGGATGCCGAAAGTTACATTTCTAATAGATTTATAAATGTTTTCCAATCGAAAACACATCCGTTTGCGTCATTTTAATTTCTTCTTACCTTGTCTTTGATGTACTTTTCAATTTATATTAGCTACACAGATTTACAACTTTTTACAGCAAAATTGTTCAACACATCCCCACTGGTGCTTTGTTACTGGCAGTGAGAAATAACTTTTGACTAATGTCGCCTTAAGTATAATGCAAACCTCATACATCTCATAGAAATGTTAAGTACATAACTATAATCAAACATCTACTTGCATAGCCGTATATTCTCAATCACATAAAATGTTACAGTAGGTAAAATCCAAATAGAATTAAAAAGATAAATAATGAACACATTAAATAGTGCACAGTACCTTTCTTCCAACAGGTTTCCTTTCTCGATTATGCAAGTCTGCCAGTGACATGTCAATCCGTCTTTTTCAGAAAGAAAAAAAAAGATGTCCTTACAGAACAAAACAAATTTGTTTGCAAAATAAAATTGTTGCTTCCGACAATACCTGTGTATCTCAGGACCCAGATGTTTTGCCTCTTTTGGTAGACTTTGTGCATTTTGTAACTTTGAAAAGCGGTCATGCAAAGTTATATCGGAAGACTTAAATGGACCACCTGTAAAATAAATCATAATCATTCCTTATCATGAGTAACAGCTCAATGGCAAACTTAAATTTTTACCATTAACATGCCCACTTGACATTTAAAATCGACATCTCATATGACAGACTCCAATCCTATATTCTGATTAACTGACCTATTTTGTTAAAAAGTTTGATAATTCAAGGGTTTATGCTACAATCAAGCGTTAAACAACAATGTAAATGTGAAAACTGATGTAATGTATACATTTGCTGACAAAAAGCAATGGAGCTAAGTATGGCAGGTGATCTCAGACCCTTGAAATGTTCCTGTGATTCATGTACTGGTTCATGCAAATCTGTTTGAATGCACTTACCAGTACTAGGTGGGAAATAAGGTACAACTAGCAACATGCGCGCAGGTAGCACGTCAAGCTACGGCAGGAGCTGTGGATGGACTCGCTATGAAGCATTTGCGATGTCGAGGACATTGCAAATAAAACATTTTAGTGAGCCGGTTACACCACAAGCAATGACTGCAAAGGCAGAAAACCAGTGCGTGACCACCAGGAAGAGTAATAAGTGTAACCCGGCAGTAGTGGAGATGCGCTTGGACACCCTCCTCGCAGCTATTCCATGCTAGAAACTGTTGGAGGGGATATTTTCCAGGGTAAAGCAGCAACTGCCAACCTTGTAGCACAGCAATTTGGCTCTACTGCACAAGGGTGGGGCAGTCACAAAAGATTAGAACACCTATAGTGATAAAGGACTCAAATGTAGGGCGAAAGGCATTTCCATAGCCATAAACAAGACCCTAAAATCTTGCTTCCCTGAAGCCACAGGCACGAATGTCTCAGAGTGGCCAGAAGACATTCTGAAGGGACTCTAGTAATCAGTCAGTGGTCACTGGGCATGTTGCTAGCACAGCTTGGGTGGAATAAGGAATTAGGTCCTGCAACATAAATTTAGGGCTATGGGTAGCAGATTAAAGAGCAGGACCTCAGTAGATTATAATCCATGGATTACTTCCAATCCTACATGCCATAAGAATAAAATGATCGGATGAATGTGTAACTCAATAAATGGCTTTAGAATATTAGATCACTAGGAACATTTCTGTTGCAGGTAGAACCTGTGCAATCAGGACAGGTTACTCCTGAACGGGTCCAATAGCCTTACTGGGAATTCTGGGAACCCTGATATACCAAGAGATAAAGGGTTTGTGGTGAAGGGGTGATTCTTCAAAATAAATTAGAAGAGCAAAGGGGCACCAAATACCATTCATAGATTAAGGAGAACATGAAAAAGTAAATGCAAGAGATATTATTGATATGTTTGTAGAAACATACAAGAACTGGTGATGTTGTTGACAGAGAGGAAAGTCTTACATTACAGAATGAGACTGGTATTATGGTAAGATGGACAGGCAATGGTAGATGGAATTTAGTCCTGAATAAGTAGGTGGTAATGCATTTGAGTAATCTAACAAAGGCAGGACATATTCTTTGAATGGTAGGACCCTTGGGAGAAATTAGAAATAAAGTAAGCTTGGTGCAAAAGGTTCCTGAAGGTAGCATCTCAAGGTGGAGGGGGGGGGGGGGGGGAGATGGGCGAAGACATCGCACAGGATGCTTGCCATCATTAGCAAGGGAAGGGTGGCCTGATAAAATTTGATAAAACATAACATTGCAATTCCGTGCAGTTCTGGTCACCACACTTTAGGGAGGATATGACTGCATCAGAGGGTGAAGAGGAGATTCACTAGGAAGGTTGAGAAAGCCTTGAGAGAAGTGTACAAAATTATTGGAGGAATAGATAAGACTTGAAACTTTTACTCAGCGGTGTCGAGGATTGTAAAGTATATGTTGAAGGTGAAGAGCAAGAAGTTTTAGAAGGGATCTGAGGAAGATACTCAAGGCAGATCAAAACATTTTTGGCAGCAAGGCATACAGAAATAGCCCATTTCTTATGTTTTTAATAAAATTTGAATTCAGGGCCAAAGGAGGATATCTCAATTAAGCAATTGTATTTTTGCCATATATCTACAAAATATTTGCTATGTAGATATATGAAATAGTATTTATGTTGTCCCCAGTAGATTTAAAACAAAAGTCTGTCAACATTTGGGATTCGACTTCAATTACAGAATGTATCCTCAATTTGCTGCGTTTAGTTATGGACAAAGCCAGTTTTTAAATAGGAATGCCAACATCCTGGTGAATCTCCTCTGCACCTTCTACAGTGAAATGAAATAAAGAAAGCATAAACTCAAAGGTTAAGAATTATGCACTTTAGATCTAGTTAAATGACCATACTGTAGACAAAAATGCTGGAGAAACTCAGCGAGTGAGGCAGCATCTATGGAATGAAGGAAATAGGCAACGCTTCGGGTCGAGACCCTTCTTTTGACTGATGTGAGGGTGGGGGGCAGGAAGAGGCGGAGACAGTGAGCTGAGGGAGAGCTGGGAGGGAGAGGAGAAAGCAGGGACTACCTGAAATTATAGAAGTCAATGTTCATACTGCTAGCGTGTAAACTGCCCAAGCGAAATATGAGTTGCTGCTACTCCAATTTACAGTGGGCTTCACTCTGGCCATGGAGGAGGCCCAGGACAGAAAGGTCGGATTCGGAATGGGAGGGGGAGTTGAAGTGCTGAGTCACCGGGAGATCAGGGTGGCTATTGCGAACCGAGTGGAGGTGTTCGGCGAAGCGATCGCCAAGTTTACTCTTGGTCTCACCGATGTAGAGCAGCTGACACCTAGAGCAGCGGATGCAATTGATGAGGTTGGAGGAGGTGCAGGTGAACCTCTGCTGCACCTGGAAAGACTGCTTGGGTCCTTGAATGGAGTCAAGGGGGAGGTATTGAAATCAGCAATTTTTACAAATAAAAAGATTCCTAATGAATCTACTCATTGGACCGTTGAAATATACATCTACAAATCTATCATTGATCCAGGTTCACCCTTCCAAGCCCCTTTTGAATTGGTGCTTTTAAGTAACTGGATTAAACCTGCAGTTCACACTTGTTTCAACTGACAGCATTCAACAACCAGGCAGCTGCTGGTTACATTTTATGTAGACAAAGACTAAAGTACAGTATTTTAAACAATTCTGAAGAATTTGAATATTATAATTAAAGCACTATTTCTATCCGACCGGAACTCAAGGACTTATTCATTTGTGTCACCAATATATAAAACTGTTTTAATACCAGTAGCACTTTTTGTGACTAAATATTGAAAAAAAACAATGCAATAATGCATGTCCAACCTTTAATTTGGTGCACCAAAGTGATTATCTCCTGGGCAAATTCTCCTGAAGAGATATTCGGGTTAGCCTTCAATGATGAACCCATATGCTCAAACACATGATGGAACTCATCCCGTTTCTTGCCAACACTAACCAAATCCCGAGACATTAGTCTCTCTGAAGCATGGCTTGATGTAGGCCTGGAGAAATCCCCACATATATTCAAATTCACAGCTAAATATTTACGACTTTGAGCAAAGGCAGCCATATTATATGTACATGTAGATAAATACAAATATAAAAATTAGTATTGAAATTAGCAATTTACAAATAAAAATCAAGATTCATAAAAACATTTTCTAGGGGTTTATTTGAAGTATGTACATACCCATTTTGAATTTAGCCAATCGAATAGCTTAATTATGGATTATATCAGTAATATCATGCACTGAAGAGCCACCTACATGCTACAGAGCCCCTCCCTTAATTCTACTTTCATTCACTTAACCTGGAAACTGCTCATTTCTGGAAGAACTATCTACCAGGCTGATTCACTTAGATCAGCTCCCTGGACAACCCCTAACTTGTCTCTTCATGAGAGCGAAGACATTGACGATTATGCAGGCAGATTGTTATCATCAAAACAGCCAGGAATCAAAGTTCCCAATTGGATTGAAAAATATGACAATCAGAAGTAAAAGTCACACATTTGAAAAAAAAAAATCAAGGCAAGATTTTTTCTTCAAAAAAGGTATGCCCAAAGAGGTTTAGATCTAATATAATACAAGATAGATTACTGGCATAGCATTTTTCACTGTGTGCATACAAATTATGCCAATTGTTTTCAGCTACCAATGTTCAGCAGTTACAATTGAGAAAAATGTTGTAAAGAAATTAGGTTCATAAAATTGGCAATACATAGTGCCAAAAGAAAGTTTTAAGTTAAGCAACTTATACACAGGCTAAAGTGTACTATGCCATTTTTTAAAAATAGGATGAATGAGAGAATCTTATGAATACACCAACTATTTCATGGTTACATTTGTCAACCCAATATTTTAGGACACTAATAGAAATTCTGATCTAAATTCTGATAAACTTCAATAAATTATCTTTACTCTTATCAAGCAATTCATGCAACTTCTTGAAGCAAATCTAAATTTTGTCAAACCTAATTGTCACTCATGTTACATTTATTTATGAGGTGAAAAAGTAGCTGCTGCAAACTTTAAGAAGTATGTTCATACCTTGTATAATGACCCAGGCTTGGATTCCTTAAAGTCTTCTTGTGAAATAACTCCTGCATATGCTAAAGAATTTAATACGACTACAAAAACACAAGCTGTTTATTTAAAAACACGTTTCTCCAGATGATTTGTTTTCAAACTGAATGTTATAGGAAAACATATTCATTTTATTAGTTAAGCCGGTATCAGAAAATATCAGTTTAAAAATACAATTGAGGCTGAATGTAAAGAAATTTCACGCTGAAGTTAGAAATTCACATAAATTCAAAATACTTTTTTTTCACATGCTATTTCTATTGGGTGGTTCTCAGAGACATCGTTCAACATTTCACAATTTTAAGCTGGTGCTTAAGTACTTCTTTGAAATTGATTTGTCTTCTATGCATATAGTACATTATGCAGTGGAATTTTCTGGTCCACTTTGAAGTTAACAATTATTTATTCCTGCAATTTTGAGATGAAAGCCGTTATGATTTACAAGTGATGACTTTTCACCTTGTCCAGACAACAGAATCCAAGAACATGGCTTGCACATGCAAAGGTAAGCTGCTGATCCATTATTTTAGCACTTGAGTGGTAAATCTATGGAACAGGCTCTCCAGGAATTAGCTTTGAGTATTTCAAATGACAATCTTGATTTATTTCAGAAAGTGTTCCAAGATGAAACAGTAATTTGAACAATTGCAGTTTTGGGCGAAGCACAAGACTTGAATCTATGTTTGCCAAACGTCTCCACCACTGGGTTTTTGCCACTCGCATATGGGTCTTGCTGAAGAAAAATGAAAGATAGTTTGCTAAAATCACTCAACAACTCAATTAATTATTTTGTGCAATTACCAGGATGGTTGAATATCCAGAAGTGGCAGCACCTGCCCAAGCAGCTGTGACTCGCCTGCAGTCCGTCTGTCTTTTTGTTTTTCTTCTTTTGTCTTGTTGGACGTATGTTTTAGCTTATTTTTAATTGTGTATGTGTGGGGGGTGGGTGAAACTTGTTTTAGTCTCTTCCTTCGGGGGAATGAGACCTTTTCTTTGTTGTATCTCCGTCTCAGTCTGTGCTGAGGCATAATCGCGGAGCTGGCGGCCTCCAACTGGGGCCGACATCGAGGCTCCGGAGGCAGAGTCAGGACTCACCATCGTGAAGCTGGCTGCCTTCGAGGCTGTGGTGGGGCTGTGGCGGTGACGGCCCGACTTCGGAGCATCGGAGACTTCGGTCGTGGGTCCAGTGAACGGCAATATCGGGAACTGGCAGGTCCCAGGTTGGGGACTGATTCGCCGGAGCTCCCGCAACAACAGCTTCATCCGCTGGACTGGAGGGTGACAGCTTCGTTAGTTTCATGAATGCAATGTGAAACATATTCCAGGCTTGTGTTTTTCCCACAAATCAGCTGAATATTATCTTCAATTTATTCATTTGTCATTTTATTACCGTACATTTTCATGTGTCGAAAACTGCAACTATACAATCTGCCATTCGGAAATTTGAGGCTTCTATGAAATGTGTAGATGCCATCGTGCTGTTTACATTGACAACACTTCACTGTAAAAGAGCAGGTACGAAAATTATCCTCCGAGGCAATGTTGCATTCTGTGATCCACAATGAAACTTAAGTATGTAATCTTGATCCAAGACATTCACATCAAATTTGAAAATCAAAAGGTATGGGTTGGAATTATTTTCTCAATTGCCATTAACAACGTGCAAGCACTTGGCATACATTTACCAGTTGATCAGGAAAATCCAAGATAACTTTGCATGGATTTTCTCAATTGATGATCTGCTGCAAGTGTTTCCATTGTGATAAAACAATTCACGAGCTACTCCATTCTCACAGCAGAATGATTCCACGGGCCAAATACATTTAGGCAACAGAAAAATACACCCTGTTTGAAGTGTAAAAAAAACTCCCGTTGGTTGCAAGGATTATTTTCTTTGGCCGATGCAAAATCAAGTTGATTTTTACCAAACATTTCTTTATTCAGGCTGATGTAATCAAAATAATTTAGAACCTGACCTTTATATTGCACAAGGAAAGATGACAATGCATTAGATCATTGCATAAATTTTTTTTCCGTAGCGTGAATTTCCCATTCATAGTTTCATGGCAAAACAAATATATCCAACACGTAGCTACTCCCTAACTAAAGGATTTAGTTCCAAGCCCAGACACTTGCTGCTTTCCATTCATTTTATGATAATTTGGAGATAACTTTCACCCAATCTATTAAAAACTATAGAAGACAATATTGCTTGATGTTCAAGATAATTTATTTTACAATTTGTATTGACTTGGGTCTTCCTTCCATTACTCAGCTCTCATTATATAAGGAGAGCCTTGGAGAAGTCACCCAAGTGTTTCTTCATTGGTATGTAGATTTAGTACTCGATTGCACCACTAAAAATGTTCTGTGCACACAGATCAAATTCTGTGGCTTAGACTCCAAATACTCAGTAAACTATCAGAATTATACATACTAATGTTAATTGTTCTTCCTGTTCTTTTTCTTTATATGGTCCGAGTATGAAGACATTTGTAGATTTTTTTTTTTAATAAAGAACTGAAAACAATAGTGTCCTGATTATAGAATGCAACTGGGGTACGATGAGCTGTGTTTCATCAAGTGCAGTTGAAGGAAAACGTTTTATATTGAAATTCATTTGGTAATAGGTTGTAAGGGAAGGGAAGAAAGGCATTATAATTTATGCCATTACAAAGGTACTAGAAAGAGCGTGAAATTTCTTTATTCAGCCTCACGTGACATAAGAATTTAGGACAATACCTGCATTTGTTCACAGTCTTCTTCATGTCTAATTTGATGGTTAAGGACTCGGTTGTATTGCCTCGCTCATTATTGGAAGTACAACGTGAAGTTTCCAATTGATAAGATCTATGGTTTAATCGTTTAGGAGCATCATCACGCTGATCCTTAGGAAAATTAGAGCGGTTCCTGAACTCTTTTCCTCTTTCCACTCGCCCCCTTGTTGCCGAGGGTGCTGTATATCTTGGGCTCATTTCTTTCTTGTTTGCTCGCGGAGACCTGTCAAAGTAATGCTCGAGAACTGGATATTTTTTCGTCACAGAGTTGTGACCCTCTGCTTTGTTCACATCAGTACCTGACCTCCTGCTGTTACTGTGAAAACGACTCACCTCTTTAGTACTCGAGGAGCCAGTCGTATATTCTTTATCTTTACTTGAATATCTTTGCTGTCTTTCACTGGAAAAGCTCTGGTGATGCTCAGACAAGTGTATTTCAGGATATTTTTGCGAATGTGCAAACCCACTCTTTACCTGCACACACTCATCAAAGCGATCACTATCACTATACCAGGCTCTTGAAACATCTTTGATACGTGCACCTTCAGAGTCATTGTATAATGTCGAAGTGTACGCTTTTCTATAATGAGGATTTTTTTCACCTCTCCATTTTAAGTCTCGATCATGATCTACTGTCTCATGCTTTCCTGGCACCCAGCCTCTTCCAGATGCTTCTCTGCACCCTTTGACATCATCTTCCTCAGGATACCTGTGTTGACATAAAGCAGTTTACACTTGCAGTAGAGAGAAGACAACGAGAATTAAATTTAGGTAACATGTAGGGAGCAATGCCTTGAAAGCAGTGGTTTCCCCAAGTTACTAGTTTAACCCTTTATCCTTCTGAAAGTCATTCAGCAGGATGCCAAGTGGCGGCATCTAGCCATCAATCTGTTCTGCTTTGGAACAACTAAAGAGCCGATCATTTATATAGATATATGCTCTTACTTTCAGATTAGGACAAAGGGCTTTCCATTTTTAAATCTACTAAAAAAGACAATTTTATTCTGTTGAGGTTCTATATCAAAACATACAGCTTTAATGGTTTTATCCCAATACCTCTTCTGGTGGGAGTTCCTTTCCAGAAATTCTTCAGGCTGTCTTCCAGGAGAACGTAAAGAATCTGAATGCCTTTCCTCATGCAAATTATGACTTCTCAAGCCTTCAGTGTCACGCCACTTGTCTGAATAACCATAAGAGGTAGTACTTGGTCGATCGTATGAAGTTATTTGTGGATCACTTCTAACAGTCTTGGATTTTTCATCAGGTAATTTGTAATGAGTCACGATTTCTGCACTCTGATGATAATGTCGCTCATCATGGTCATTACGCCATTCATTTTGATCATGCCGTTCGCTGTGACCATGGTGACGCTCATTAGGCCAGTCACTGTTGCCATGATGCCGTTCATCGTGATCATGGTATGGATTCTCTTCAGCAGATTTTGAAAGAAGGGCATGAGATCGATTTCCTTCTCTTCCATGTGGGTAAAGGTGTCTTCCCGTTGTATGTTCTGCTCCCACTTTTTTTGCAATTGGAGAAGGATGCCCATACTCAAAAACTTCATAATGAACTTTACCATATTGTGCATTTCCAGATCTCGATTCGACATTGCCCGTTTCATTCCATTTATCCTGTTGTGCCCGCCACTGTGTAGGTCTTCCTGAGCTTTGACTGAATGCTCTTGACTCACTAGTATGTGACTGATACAATCTTCTCTCAACATGGTATTCTTGGCTTCTTACATAGGTTGGCGAGATTGACCTACAATGATTTGGAGAAGATGGGACATTTTTGGTACAACAAATAAAATAACATAAAAATGGAGTGCGCTATTTCATTTAAAGTTTTTAAAAAACTTTTGGATTAACTATACTATGCAATCAGATATCAAAAATCCTATCGATGCAATTGAAAACCAGAACTATTAAATTAAGACATTAATTTTAATTATAAGTAATACCAGTGCTTGTCAACATTGTTTTACACTATTTTTAAACTATGATCCTCAACTTTGAATTGCCACTTTTTCCAATTGAATGCAATTTTCTTAACTAAATGGCAATTTTCAATTCATTCTATGTTGTAATTTTTTGCCGAGCAGCATTACTTAACTAGATGTTGCAGATAAATCATTGGGGAGAATATATTCAACAATAACTGGCACATAATCAAAATTGTCAGAACAGTTGATCCAAAAGGAAAAGATTTCAAAACTTCTTCTGAACATTTGCAAAGAATATTTTAAAATAGTGTCTTGCATTCACAATAATAATTTATGCTTGCAGGTAGTGGCGGACACTGTAAAATAAGGAATTGCTTTGACAAGCAAATAGCAGACATGATCAAAGGTATCAAACTCCAAGGATTGAAGTTTTTGTTTCATAGCAACTTCACAGACATGATCTAAAACACATCCAAGTTCAACTTGTTCACAAAAAAAAGCATCCAAACAATGAAGGATTCAATTTTGAGGGGTTAAAACAGAAATTACGAGAACAAGGATGCATATATCTACTTCTTCATTTTAGGAGAAATCAATTGGAGAAAGTAATATCAGCCCCAAGTCAAATGTTTTCCTTGTTAATGCTGTCTTTCCAGACACTAACCATGTCATAGTGTCTATCATGTTACAGATGAATTAAATTAATATGCAGGCCATTCAATTCTTGGAAAGCACCATTGCCTAGAGCATCTTGTCCTTCAGGGTTAATTTTGGAACATAGATTTTATTGACAAAAAAATATATTTAAAGTCACTGAGAAGGCAGTAGTGATATGATGTCTTCGTGAACTGCTGAAATTAATTGTGAAGTTGTTCCCATATTACGGCCAGTCTGAAGAAGGGTCTCTCTCGACACAAAATGTCACATATTCCTTTTCTCTGAAGACGCTGTCTGACCTGCTGAGTTACTCCAGCTTTTGTGTCTATTTGCAGCAATGCAAGTTCAATATCGATGGAAAGAGATGATTCATATCCAAGTCTAAATTAATGTTCCCATACATCTTTTGCCTTTTGTGTGTAAGCGGACACTGATTTAGTCAAAAAAACATTGAAACTTCATGTAATAAATCTTGCAGTTCAAGAATGTTAGTGGAGAGGATTTGTGTTGTCAGTAGATGAAGTTGGCTTCAATGATGCATCTCAGTGCTGTTGCAGCGGCAGCCATCCAAGCAAATGGGGAATATTTTATTCAAAGTCCTGAAACATCCAATAATCGTTGAAGGCTTTGGAGAAACAGAATCGGTCCTGGTCTTGTTCAATTTTTGATTAATGATTCCCAAAATGTTCTTGATAAGAGGACTTGATCACAGCCACACCACAATTTTAATAATTGGATCATAAACATTCTGGATGATCATTGCCTGATCCTTAAGTGGCAAGTAATTGCTGCGTTGTACATTAATCCAAATGTTGGCATTGCAGACACTGACTATTTAATGAATGGACAATTATTGAATCTCAATTCAGCCACCATGACATTTTTAGCCTCAAATTTGAAGGTCATTGACAAAATCATTAAAAATCGTAGGGCTGAAAATTCTGCCATGGAAAATCTCTGCTGCACCATTCCGAGGCCATTCAGCCCATTGGGAAAGACACCATGCTTTCTCAAAAACTTTCTGTAGTTGCATGTTAACATTCTATAATGCATACTTTTGAATGCTATTTCCCAGTCTTGCAATTGTATTAAAATATTTATTTTCGCCTCACAGGTCTGACAACCTGGGCTCAATCCTGACCTCCAGTGCTGAATGTGTGGAGTCTGCACATTATGAAGTTACAGTCGTACAGAAAAGGGCCCCTCGGCTCACCACACTGATTACCTACAGCCAAGTTGACTGCCTTTCACCAATGCAATGCATCTACTCTTCATCGGTGGTCACTCGAAACGAGTATGACTGTCCTCTCCATAGGGTCGTCTGCAGATGTCTGTAGAGGCCGATCCGCGATCCACACACCTTGGTGCAACGTGGGCAATGGAGGCTGGCGGTGGTTGGTAGTCGTCGAGCCCCCTTCCCTCCCTCTCTCCTTACGGTGCTGTCGCTTAGTTCCATTGCTTAGTTCCGACACACGTAGTTCCATTTTGTGACGTGCAGCTCCTTCCTACACAGATTTCCTCCAGGAGCGCCAATGTGCTCCCAGTTGTTCGATGTGATGTGGAATTTCTTCAGACTGTTCTTGGTGTTGTCCTTGAAGCGTTTCTTTGGCCCGCCAGGGACTTGCAGACCTTCCTTCAATTGACTGTACAGGATTTAGGGAGACGCGTGTTGGACATGTGGATTACATGGCCAGTTGATCAAAGATGGTGCTGCATTATTGTGGTGGTGATGCTGGTCATGTTGGCTTCCTCCAAAACACTGATGTTGGTGTGTTTGTCCTCCCAGCTGATCCTCAGAATCTTTCGTAAGAAACTTTGATGGTATTGTTCCAGGGCTCTCAGGTGCCTGATGTAGGTGGTCCATGACTCGGTTCCATGCAACAGGGTGGAGAGGACACCGGCTCTGTAGACCAGCAGTTTTGTTTGAGCCTTTATGTCTCGGTCTTCAAAGACTTTTCCTGAGTCTGGCGTAGGCTCCGCTGGCACAACTCAGGCGATGGTTGACCTCAGAGTCGATGTCAGCTTTTGAGGAAAGAATGGTGCCAAGGTTGGGGAAGTGGTCAACGTTTTCAAGAGTGGTGTCCACTCTTATAGTGGGCTGGGTAGACGGCTGGTTGGGTGGAGGTTGATTTAGGACCTGGGTCTTCTTGATATTAAAGCTAGACCCATGGCTCTGTCTGCCTTGCAAAGGCATTCAGGATGCCCTGGAGGTCTTCTGCAGAGAGTGCTGCAATAGCGCAGTCGTCCGCATAGGGAAGCTCCATGATGGCGGTGTTACTGACTTTGCTCTTGGCCTACAACCTATTAAGTCAGTTATGTAGAGGATTGGGATCCCCTGTGGCAGCTCTTCACCAATGAGGTGAAGTATGGCAGCAATGAAGACGACAAATAGGGTGGGTGCGATGATGCATCCCTGTTTGATCCCCGTTTCCACAGTGAAAGGCTCGGACTCAGAGCCGCAGATGCAGACCGACATGACATCATGTAGATACCTCAATATTCTGATGTACTTGTCGTGACAACCGTACCTTGATAGTAGGCTCCAAAGAGCCTGGCAGTCTACTGAGTCAAAAGCCTTTGTCAGATCTATTAAGGCCATGTACAAAGGCTGCCTTTGTTCACGGCATTTTCCTGGAGTTGGTGTGCAGTGAATATCATGTCTGCTGTAACTCTGGATGGGCGGAGACCACAGTATGATTATGGGAGTACCTCCGCAGACAATGACAGAAGTCGGTTTGCAAGGACACAAGCAAGGACTTTGCCTGTTGTTGACAGGAGCAAGATGCCCCTGTAGGTTCCACATTCAGCCTTGTCCCCCTTCTTAAAATTGTCACTATTAGAGCATCCTTACGGTTCTGAGGGAAGTTCTTCTTTACCCCAGACCTTGAGGATTAGGGCATGGATGTGGTACAGGAGCTCCAGTCCAGTCCAGGAGCTCCAGTCCACCTTCCTTTAAGATCTCAGCTGGGATCCCATCTGAACCGGTGGCCTTGTTATTCTTAAAGGTCTTGATGGCATCTTGAACCTGTCACAGTGGGAGGTTCTTCCATGTCTTCTCTGATGGGACTCTGAGGGATGCGGTGGGTAATGTCTGGTTCAGTTGTGCTATCACAGTTGAGGAGTTCCTGGAAGTGCTCTTTCCATTGGGCGTTAATGGACTCATTCTCCTTCAGCAGTTCTTGTCCGTCTTTAGAGCGCCGGGGGTTTAAGCCGCGGTGGCTTGGACCATAGACGGCCTTAGTAGCAATAAAGAAGCCTCTGGTGCCACCCGAGTCTGCCAGTCTCTGGATTACCAGAGTCTTTACTGTCCACCAAGAGTTCTTAAGCTCCCTCGCCTGGCTCTGGACGTCCGCCTTGGCTATGGAGTGCAACGCTCTTTTGGCCTTGCAGGTTACATCATTTTGCCAGGCCCGAAAGGCTTTCCTTTTCTTGGAGAAACTAATACCCGACAGTCACACAAAATCAGTAATTCCAGTAATTAACAATGGAATCTTGCCATATTTTCTTGTCCCAAACTCAACAAGCAAAGTACATCTGCTACACAAACTATCCAACTTAATATAAAATGGGGGTCGAAACAGGTCAATATTTGCATTACTCGGCTACTACAACATGCTGATTATACATTTGATTAAAAAGTTACTTCCTAATATTAGAGAGGCATACAATTAACATTTAAATATTTGTTTTAAAAAGCTTACACGATTGTACATGCTAAATAAATATGTTGACTGAGGATGAGTGCAACAATACTGACAGGGGCCAGATTTCAGCCCAGCCCAAAAAGTAGATTATTCTGTCATTATAAATTATTATTTAATTCAAATTTTAAGGCAAATTAGTATCACATTTAGTAATACATTTGCAGGAGATAAAAATCTCTTGATTTTTCGCTTCAAAATTTTCAACATTATATGCTACCATGACCTAATTTAGTCTAAATCTTTTTCCTTTAAGCCTCTCTCACCCTAAAGTTGCTCTACCACTGAGCTTAAGTTTATTGATGCAAGGCCAAGTCGACTAAACTTTACATCAGCAGACCTAGAACTAACACACTTAGTCCCTTCATTGATAGAGATTGTGAACTCTTACACTATTCAGAGAATGCCAGCTAAAAACCTCCTATGCCAAGAATGACGTCAAGTTTGGTTCCATCCATTTACCAATCCTCAATCATAATCTAGATGACTCCTACTTTCAGGGGTTACATATTTTTCAAGACGGAGCAATAATAATTGTAGGGATCATTTTGAATTGAAATGTTAACAATGGCAAAGGAAAAACACGCAACTTTGGAAATATGGGAAGGTTCTTGGATTCCTGTCTATTCTTCATTAAGTAATTCACTGACAATTCACTTTACTCCAGGTTTCACTCAGACCTCCAGCAAGATATCCATCTTCAGCAAGATATCTTCACTCTAATCCTTTTGTTAAAAAGACACCACACTTTCCCAATTACTTGCTGCAGTTACATGTTAACTTTCTATAATTGATATTTTTGAATACCAACATATCCCAGTTCCTCATTTTACCAAAATACTTTTCACCTACTATGTAGGAGTTGCTGCCTCACCACTCTGACCCAAATTCAATCCTGACCTCCAGTGCTTTCTGTGTGGAGTCTGTAGGTTAGAGTTAGAAGTGGAGAGCACATGAAAAAGGCCCTTCGGCCCACCATATTCACACTGAACTATTACTTTAATAAAGCATTTGACAAGGTTGGCATAGTGGCACAGCTGACAGAGCTGCTGTCTCACTGCTCCAGAGATCCAGGCTTGATCATGAAGGGTCCCGTCGCAGATCGTCACCTATCCACGTCATCTAGATATGCTGCCTGACCCGCTGAGTTACTCCAGCACTTTGTGATTTACTCATTCCAGCATCTGCAGTACGTCATATATTATTTCAAGCTAATGCACCACAAAATGTAATCTCAATGTTTGATAAACCAACAGATTGGCTGCTTGCTTTGTGGAACACCCACATTCAATCCACACAGGCAGCCCCGAGCTTTCCATTGCTTGGCACTTTGATTTCCATGCCACTCTGACCCAGAGGCCCGCGGCCTTCTGCAATGTTGCAAAACAAGCTTGAGATACACCCCCTCATTTTCTATCGCTAAAAGCTCCAGTTTTCTTGACATACCATTCAACTCTACAACTGCATGTAGCCTCATTTCAGTCTGTAACAGCCATACACCTGTAACTTGGCTCAGCTTTGTTCCAAGTTTGTTCGGAAGCTGCCCCCTCCCCCCCCCGTTACATTATTTTGTCAATGTTCCAGTCTCTAACTACTCCCATTCTCTGTGACCAGATAAACTTCTTTACGACAGGACACTGGTTTCAATTGATATTTCTAAGGCGGAGACTGACCGATTCTTAATTAGTATGGGTGTCAGGGGTTCTGGGGTGTTCACAAATTATTGGAGTAGAATTAGGCCATATGATCCATCAAGTCTCTCCACCATTCAATCGTGGCTGATCTCTGCCCCCTAATCCCATTTTCCTGCCTTCTCCCTATACCCCTCGACACCCAATCTAATCAAGAATTTGGCTATCTCCGCCTTAAAATTATCCACTGGGCCTCCACAGCCCGCTGTGGCTATGTTCCACTGATTAACTACCCGCTGACTAAATAAGTTCCTCCTCACCTCCTTTCTAAAAGAACGCCCTTTAATTCTGAGACGATGAGACTCGGTCCTAGACTCTCCCACCAATGGAAACATCCTTTCCACATCCACTCTATCCATGCCTTTCATTATTTTGTAGGTTTCAATGAGGACCCCCCTCAACCTTTTAAACTCCAACGAGAAGAGGCCCTCGTTGTCAAGCAATCATTATATGCAAACCCAATCATTCCTGGAAGGAAAATGGAGTTGAGAGAGATAGATCAGCCATGATTAAATGGCAGAGTAGACGACAGACTGAATGGTCTAATTCTGCTCCTAGAATTTATGAACTTATTTACCCTCAGAGACATTCCTCCTCACCTATCATATCTGTGGCTTAACAAGTTTCCCAGTTGTGATAAAAGGATTTCAACCTGAAATGTTAACTCTTTGGCTGTTACCACAGATTATGCCTGATCTGCTCAGCACTTCCATCATTTTATGTTTCTTTTTTTTTTCCAGATACAGCAAAGTGTTGGTTAAAAATAACATGGAAATTAACTGTAGGGATGTAAAAAAAAAAATTGACAAAAGTAAACACAGGTCTCAAGGCAGACCTGGGACATTATATTGGTAAGGAATAAAACTAGAGGGGATTTTTGTCTCCTGATAGCAAAGATACAAATGCATGGAAACAGTAGGAAATCAGGGGACTAGCGATTGCAGGAAGGGGGGGGTGGGACGGCCTGCGGCATCTCACACACACCAACGACCCCTCCCACACACATACTAACCACCCCCCTTGATATTTATATTATTAATTCGCTTTTACCCTATCCCGGACCTATCCACTCATGCATAGCCCCCAACTCACAGGCGCGTCTAGAGAGGGCGAGGGAAGGGGGGTAGAGAGAGGGGCAGAGACAGAGAGAGAGAGAGAGGTGGGGAGAGAGAGGAGGGGGAAAGAGTGGGGAGAATGGGGGAAGGAGTGGGGGATGGGAGAGGGGCCCAGGGTAGTGGGAGAGGGACCTGGGAGAGTGGGAGAGAAGACAGAGGCACAGAGAGATGGTGCGTGGCGTTTCAGGGCAGGGCTGGTTCCGAATGCAATACTCTCACTCCAGCTCCAGAATCCGTTCCAGCCATGTCCAATATGCAGCAGCAGCCTCCCCACCATGCGCCGACCCGAGGACCCAGAGCAAGGGGGGCACGGCAGACTGCGAGTTTGGCAATTTCATCTTCGGCAGCGTTTTTTGAATAACGGGGGGGGGGGGGGGTGACGACACTCGCAGCAAACAGACCCATTGTGACGTCATCAACGAAAGGCAGTCGCATTTAAATTTCAAAGTTTTGTTCGATTTTTGACCATTTTCAGTAATAATTCGAGAAATAAAGCATGATATTTTCAAATAAGGCGCTTTCGCTCTCCATGGGAAAAATCTCTACCGGAATATGTAAACATTTTACCGTTAGCACATCATTTTTGTGATTATACACAAACACACACACACAAATAAATACACATCCAAGATCAGACTTTTAGTTATATAGATATGATAGTACAGTGGAAGTGTAGGTGTCAATGTCCTCATCCTCAAACAAGTCCCAGCCAGTTTGGTTAAAGACCACACTTGAAGCTACTTTGGCAGTATTGGCAGAAGCTACTTTGGCATATAGAGTGGTCTATATGTTGGAGTCAAAAATAGGGAGATGTGGTCACATTGGCCCAGATGGGGGAGAGGTGATGCTTTGTACCATGTTTGATGATGCTATAAACATGGTCCAGTCTGGTTTGACCTCTTGTGGGGCATTGCACATGTTGATAGAATTTAGGGAGGACAGTCTTTAGTCTCGCTTGGTTGAAATCCCCTGCTATCATAAAGACTCATCAGGATGAGCGCTCTGTTGTCTGCTAATGGCAGTAAGCGGATAGCCCAAAGCAGTAGTGGTATTGACATCTGCCGGTATAGATACAGCTGTGATTATGACGACCGTGAATGCCCGTGGCATATAGAAGGAGCGACATTATGGATAAATATTCCAGGTCCAGAGACCAGGGGTCGTCAATGGCCTTAACATCTGTACACCACCAATGTACAATAATGTTCATGTAACGTGAGAATTTCTGATTGACCACGTATCATGCTAGAGATTTTGTGTTTTTAAATTCCAAAGCAATCATTACATTTGCGTCGTAACCCAAATATACTGCATTATGTTGTCATGTAATTCAGGTGGGAATAAAGTTGCCACATGGATTCAGAAGTGTCTTACTAATAGAACGCAGGGGGGGGTTGTGGTCAAAGGACAATATTCAGGTTGGAGGTCTTAGACCTCTGGTGTTTGTGAAAATTATGAATTAGAAGTCAACAAGATGGGTTGGTCATACAGCGGGATATCGATCAGCTGCAGAAATGGGTGAAGAAATCGCCGATAGTGTTTAATCCGAGCAAGAATTAAGTGTTGCACTTTGAGAGGTCATAAGTAAGGGGACATGTACAATTATTGGCATGTCCCTCAATAGCTTTGATGGAAGGAGGGATCGTGGGGTCCAACTCCCTAAAAGTGGCAGCACAAGGAGATTCAGTGGTAAATGTGGTATGTAGAATACTTGCTTTCATAGGTCGGATCATTGAGTACAAGATTCAAATCAAAGCTTTAAATGTATTTTTTATAAGAGGAAAAAAAAAAGTATATGACACTTTGCCTAACTGAGAGCTTATACAAACTAACATATTCCTGATCTCTATATTTTAATTTGTAACAAATGTCATGTCTAGGATATGACTTTACCTATACTAATTAAATTTTGGGTTCCTTATTTGGTTCCCAAGATTGGTGCACTTGAGTCACAGTGCCCTCCATAATGTTTGGGACAAAGGCCCAATATTTATTTATTTGCCTCTGTACACCACAATTTGAGATTTGGAATATAAACAAATCACATGTGGTAAAGGATTGGGTGGGCTGGTCCTTTTTCCCCTGGAGCAACAGAGACTGAGGAGTTACCTTATAAAATATATATAAAAACATGACATCAACAAGGTGTTTTTTATTAGGAAAACAACTTTTCCATGCAGAGGAAGGTGGGTACTTGGTACGGGCTGTATCGAGAATTTGGTTAGGCTGGGTAAAATTAACTAAGTTTAAAATGTATTTAAACAGGGTTAGGAAAGGATTCGAGGGTAATGGGTCAAACACAGACGAATACCATAGAAGGCTGTGGAGGTCAAGTCAGTGGATATTTTTAAGGCATTCTTGATTAGTATTGGTGTCAGAGGTTATGGGGAGAAGGCAGGAGAATGAGATAGATCAGCCATGATTGACAAGCGGAGTTGACTTGATGGGCAGAATGGCTATTCTACTTCTATCACTTATGACCTTATGAATGAGACTAACCAAGGTGATATTTATATATATCCACCCATCATGGAATCTTGCCAATGAATGTATGCTTCCATGTTATTTCTTCCAAAATCTATCACTATAAAGTTCGGTCACCTCAAAATGCCCCCATCTTCTACATTCTTTCTTGGTGTCTGCCTGATGCCTTTTGCTCCCTATGCCCAAGTCTATACCATTTATGCGCATGATGAATAAAAGATAGTTCCCCAAAATTGGTATTTAATGATCATGCTGTTAGGTTGCAAGCTACCTCAGCAGGACATAGGTTGTAAGCTACCCAAGCAGAATGCGAGTTTGTATGTGACCTCACTCAGGCAATGAAGGCAGCTCAGAACTAAGTCAGTCAAGGAATGGGTAGGGTAGTTAAAATGGTCAGCAACAGGGAGATCCAGCTAGCCTTGGTGAATCGAGCACATTTGGCGAAATGGTTGTTGAGACTATGCTTGGTGTCGCTGATGTTGAAGGCCACATCAGGAACACTGAATACAGTAGAATAGGTTACGGGAGGTGCACATGAACCTCCATCTCACCTGTAAAGACTGCTGGGGTCCCTGGATGAATACAAGGTAGGAGGTATAAGCTCAAGCGTTACATAAAGTAGTTTGGGTCAGAAGTAACAAGTGAACTAAGGAATTGTTGAGGGGGCCGATTTTGCAAAGGGCAGAGGGGTGAAAAGTTACAATTGTTGGTAGGATCACGTTGAGGGTGGCAGAAATGTCAGAGAATAATGTGTTGTATGTGTCAGATGCAGTGGCAGGTGGGGTGAAAGTTAAGGACCAGAGGCACTCTATCCATTCTGTTTGAGGGGAGGGGAAGCAAGAGGGGACACGAGAGAAGCAGGTGAGATCTATCTATGACAACAAGGTGGGGGGAAACATTTACCAAAGAAAGGACATGTGCATTTCCCTGCAACCGAACGAGATTCAACATATGTCCCTATAGGTCCTCCCTCCACATTCGTCCAGGGACATTCAATATGATTTCCTACCTCAACTATGTACTTCCAAAACAAGAACTATTTTGCAAATAACATAAAAGGGCAGAGCAATGAAATACAAGCCGAATCATTGGATTGTCCCTGGCTCCCAATAGGGCCCTCTGAACTGCAGAGACTTAACACATCTTACAGAATTGTCAATTAAATGGGAAGATCTAAAATGTGACCCAATGATTGGAAGAAGCAAGAAGCATTCCTCAGGTTAGGTTGAAGACCATTCCTCAGAATAATCAGATGAAGGATCACAGACCTGAAATATTCAATCCATTTCTCTTTTCACAAAGTGCACTCTGACCTGCTGAGTATTACCAGCATTATTTTTTCCAGATATTCAGAATGTAGTTTATTTAAATTCTTATGATTGAAGAATTTGGGGGAAATCAAGAAACCATCTCAAGATCAAGAAAGATCTAGTTTTAAGGCTCCCTTAGAAATTTAGGTAACTTTCAAAAATAATACGAGTTTGGACAGATTATCCTACATTGGTAACAAATGAAATATGAACCCCAAGTCCAAACTTGATCTCCTGCTAATTATATTTTCTGCCCATAGGTAATATAATTCAGAGATCAAAGTAACAAACGCATTTAAAAGCAAAAACATATTCACAAACATAGAGCAATATATTATTAAATCGATATAAAAACTAAATGGGGAGCATTTCTAATATTATTTCATTTTAATTTCACACATGGTGTTAAAAGTTTCCAAGGAGCTGCAGTCAAATGAAGTTATGTCCAAGCTTATGAAGCCTCCTAGTATAACTATTCAATTTATAAAATTAAAATTAAGGTTTTGCTTGAAGATTGCACCAAATAACATTGGGCTCACAGCCTGGCTCTCTACATTATCAGCATTCTTTGCTGCATAAATAGAAGAGTTATGAAAAATGTATTAACAGGTTCAGTTAGCTACAAATCATAATAATTTCACAACTATAACATCAAATTATTTCACATAAAGCCCAAAATGCTGCACAAAGTAGAATGTTCTGGAAAAGATCTTTATAGATTTACACTCACTTGCAATTCATCCCAAAAACCTCTTTCAAATAAATGTTTAGATAAAATCTCTCCCACAACCAGAACTGAAAATCCTCTTACCACAATTCCAATATTAAATGTTGTGTTTATTTTTAAAGACATTATTGTTGAAAAGTACTTTGACTGTGTTTTTTTTTAACGAAATCCTATTTGCTGAGTCAGTTTTACAATCTTTCTGGATAGCAGCATTTGAATCTGTTCAATACATGCATTTTTCAAAATGCTGTATTTACTTACCTATGCTTCCATCTTGGGGATCTTGACCTTGAACGAACCATCATACCACTGTCTACCCTGTGATACACACACACATGAGAAGTTCCATATTATAATCAAACAGAAATATTTAGCAATTGTAGCAAATGATTATTGTATGATGATATTACAAATTTAACAGAAAGAAAATGAACTTGAAGTTCATAATTACAACTGCAAGTGATTTATCTTCAGTGCAAACCAGCATTTGCAGTTCCTACATATTTCAGGTCAGGAGTTTTATGCAGATTCCTCCTTGGGTCTGAAGAAGGGTCCTGACCCGATATGTCACCTATCTATTCCCTTCATAGATACTACCTGGCCGGCTGCGTTTCTCCAGAACTTTGTGCTTTGGACTTACCAAATGGTTCATATCATTGTGTGTCATTCACAGATATGTCCTTTCACATGCCACCACTAGTTGACATTCTAACATAGCCCTGCTGACTCTATGTACACATAAAGAGAGAGTTAGCTAGAGCTCTAGGGTCTATTGGAATCAAGGGATATGGGGAGAAGGCAGGCAAAGGTTATTGATTGGGGATGATGAGCCATGATCACAAAGAATGGCGGTGCTGGCTAAAAGGTCCATATTGTGTGTTATTCACAGATATCCCCTTTCACATGCCACCACTGAGAACCTAGTTGACATTCCAACATAGCCCTGCTGACTCAATGTACACTTGTCAGTGGGTACCCCAAACCACACAAAATGGGACCATTACTTCCTAACATCCCACGTTTAAATACAGGCAAACCTTCCTGGCCCTACCCACCTAATGAAACATTACCAATACCCGCTGCACCAGCCAACCCTCTCAGTAACACCCATAACTACTTCAGGGAAACTATAAATAAACAACCCCACACAACATTACAAGAGATCTCTGAACATTACGATGCTAATGTTATCCATCCCCAAATATCTATGGATACAATCCCCATAGATATCCATCCCCAAATATGGATATATACCATTCATCCCCAAATGTCTATGGATGCTCTCACCCCCAACTACTACTGCCCATAGGGAACTCCTGATCCCACCCACTCTCCATTGGGGGAGATTCCTGAACGCAAGCTACTCCCCACTCTCCCATGGAAGGACTCTTGAACCCCCTCGCCACCCCGCCCGGCCTCCCTGGTCGAGGGACCTTGGTCCCAGTGCCGTCGGCTGTCTCAACATACCCCGCCTCCTCGCCCGCCCGCCGAGCACCACCAACAAGCAGAGCCCGAACCTGCCCTCGCTGTGGCCACCACGTCGGGCCTGCATCGCCATCGTGCGCAGGCTAGCCCCCACCTCCAAAAGCGGATGGCGCATGCGCGCTCCTGCAGGCTTTGCCCCAAAGGCGTATTTCAGTTTTGTTAGTTGTCACGTGCACCTAGGTATAGCCAGGGTTGTCAGATTGAGAATCAAATTTAAACCAAACACTAGGAAAAAGCCATAAAAAACCAAACACTACGAGAAAAACCCGGAAAAAAAAAATTTAATATATTTTTCATACACACATAACATGAAAAGCTCCAGGTCGTTGCTATCCTCCCCACTAGAATAAGTGGAACATACGGCATAAATCTTGTCTGACGTGAAGCTCTTCAGCATTTCTGAAGATGCAGTGAAGTCTTCGCAACATTTGCTTGAAAGCAATAGTTCTGCCCTGATTCTCACAATAGCATCAAGAAGATTCAGCTGCATTCTGTTTCTTGCCTTTGTTTTAACAGAGGATACAAAATAAAATATCCTGTCAACCACTGCATTGCTGACAGTGGTTATTAGGCAAGTAAGGGCAAAGTTGGCGTGCTCTTTAAATGCCTAGTAGACAAAAATGCCGGAGAAACTCAGCAGGTGAAGCAGCACCCTTTGGAGCGATGGAGTAGGTGACGTTTCGGGTCAAGACCATTCTTCAGACTGATGTGGAGGTGGGAGGCGCGAAAAGAAGAAAGGAAGAGGCGGATATAGTAGGCTCTGGAAGAGCTGGGAAGGGGAGGGGAAGGAAGAAGAAAGCCATGGCTGGTCATGGTTTTGCTATGCTCACTGCATTTGTTCTGAGATTCTAGATGGCGGAGGTCGTCAGAAGAAGAGAAAAATACACGTGCGGGCGGGATAGCATGGGCTGCAGCCCCCCCCCCCCCCTCCCCTCCCCAGACTCATGTGGAGGCCCGGGGGGGGGGGGGGGAGAGAGAAGAAAGGAATAGGAGACATTAGGCTGTGGGAAAGCTGGGGAGGGGAAGGAAGGAGAAAGCAAGGACTACCTGAAATTGGAGAGTCAATGTTCATACCGCTGGGGTGCAAACTGACCAAGCAAAATATGAGGTGCTGCTCCGCCAATTTACGGTGGGACTCATTGGCCATGGAGGAGGCCAAAGACAGAGAGGGGGGGGAGAGGAGTGGAGGAAGTGAAATCGGGAGCCGAATCGGCAGGGAAAATGGGCAAACAAAAATGGCGGCGTTTTTGGAGGAGAGCGAGCTGCTGCAGTTATGGTGCCTGGCCAGCAGGAGGCCACAAAATGAGTGAGTGTGTATTGGGGGGGGGGTGAAGGATGTTATGTTAAAAAGTGTACATAAAACTGTCTAAAGGTAATGAGGAGTGCATTTGTGAATGTAAAAGTGTAATGTGTGGCAAAATGGAAAATATCTCGGTTTGAAAGTGTGGTTTTGGCGAACCGAGGTATCAAAGGGCAAGTCTGGTCGGTTGGCAGACACGCACACAGAGTTTTAGTAGTATATAGATAAATATGATAGTACAGTGGAAGTGTAGGTGTCAATGTCCTCATCCTCAAACAAGTTCCAGTCAGTTTGGTTAAAGCAGTCCTATAATTGCCCAGAAACTCCCTCAGACCACACTTGAATGTCCCTAGAAGCTTGTTTGACAGTATTGATGAGTGGTCTATATGTTGGAGTCAAAAATAGGGAGATGTGGTCACATTGGCCCAGATGGGGGAGAGGTGATGCGTTATACCACGTTTGATGATGCTATAAACATGGTCCAGTCTGTTTTTACCTCTTGTGGGGCATTGCACATGTTGATAGAATTTTGGGAGGACAGCGTTTCGTCTCGTTTGGTTGAAATCCCCTGCTATTATAAGCAAATAGCCCAAAGCATTGGTGTTATTGGCATCTGGCGGTATATATACATCTGTGATTATCACGACCGTGAATTCCCGTGACATATAGAAGGGGCAACATTTTATGGATAAACACTCCAGGGATGGAGAGCAGTGGTCGTCAATGGCCTTAACATCTGTGCACCACTAATGTACAATAATGTACATTGAACGTGAGAATTTCTGATTGACCATGAATCATTGTAGAGATTTTGTGTTTTTTAATTCCAAAGCAATCATTACACATTCGTGGTAACCCAAATATACTGCATTATGTTGTCATGTAATTCTGGAGGGAATAAAGTTGCCACATGGATTCAGAAGTGTCTTACTGATAGAATACAGGGGGGGTTGTGGTCAAAGGACAATATTCAGGTTGGAGGTCTTAGACCTATGGTGTTTGTGAAAATTATGACTTGGAAGTCATCAAGATGGGTTGGTCATACAGCGGTATGAAGATCAGCTGCAGAAATGGGTGAAGAAATGGCCGATGGTGTTTAATCCGAGCAAGATTTAAGTGTTGCACTTTGAGAGGCCATAAGTAAGGGGAAAATGTACAATTATCGGCATGTCCCTTAATAGCATTGATGGAAAGAGGGATCTTGGGTTCCAACTCCATAACTTCCTAAAAGTGGCAGCACAAGGAGATTCAGTGGTAAATGTGGTATATAGAATGCTTGCTTTCATAAGTCAGATCATTGAGTATACAAGAATCAGGAAGTCAAAACCAGGTTTAAATGTCTTTTTCATAAGAGGAAAGTATAGAGGGAGTGTTTGCTAGTGCTGTCAGGGAGGAATTAAACTAATGTGGCAGGTGGATGAGCATGAGCAGAGAGACAGAGGGATGTAAAATGAGGGTAGAAGCAATAGGTAGTAAGGTGAAAAGTAAAAGTGGCAGGCAGAAAAATCCAGGGCAAAAATCAAAAAGGGCCACTTTTCAACATAATTGTATAAGGGGTAAGAGTGTTGTAAAAACAAGCCTGAAGGCTTTGTGTCTCAATGCAAGGAGCATTCGTAATAAGGTGGATGAGTTGAACGTGCAGATAGTTATTAATGAATATGATATAGTTGGGATCACGGAGACATGGCTCCAGGGTGACCAAGGCTGGGAGCTGAACATGCAGGGATATTCAATATTCAGGAGGGATAGACAGAAAGGAAAAGGAGGTGGAGCAGCTTTGCTTGTTAGAGAGGAGATTAAACGCAATAGAAAGGAAGGACATTAGCTTGGAGGATGTGGAATCGATATGGGTAGAGCTGCGAAACACTAAGGGGCAGAAAACGCTAGTGGGACTTGTGTACAGGCCACCTAACAGTAGTAGTGGAGTTGGGGATGGCATCAAACATGAAATTAGAAATGCGTGCAACAAAGGTAAAACGGTTATAATGGGTGACTTCAATCTACATATAGATTGGGTGAATCAAATTGGCAGGGGTGCTGTGGAAGAGGATTTCTTGGAATGTATGTGGGATAGTTTTATAAACCAACATGTAGAGGAACCAACGAGAGAGCAGGCTATTCTAGACTGGGTATTGAGTAATGAGGGAGGGTTAGTTAGCAGTCTTGTTGTGTGTGGCCCCTTGTGCAAGAATGACCATAATATGGTTGAGTTCTTCATTAGGATGGAGAGTGACATTGTTAATTCAGAAACAAGGGTTCTGAACTTAAAGAAAGGTAACTTTGAGGGTACGAGACATGAATTGGCCAAGATAGACCGGCAAGTGATTCTTAAAGGGTTGACGGTGGATATGCAATGGAAGGCATTTAAAGACTGCATGGATGAACTACAACAATTGTTCATCCCAGTTTGGCAAAAGAATAAACCAGGGAAGGTAGTGCATCTGTGGATAACAATGGAAATCAGGGACAGTATCAAAACTAAAGATGAAGCATACAAATTAGACAGAACAAGCAGCCTACCAGAGGACTGGGAGAAATTCAGAGGAGTCCAGCAAAGGAGGACAAAGGGCTTAATTAGGAAAGAGAAAATAGATTATGAAAAACTGGTAGGGAACATAAAAACTGACTGCAAAGGTTCTTATAGATATGTGAAGAGAAAAAGGTTAGTTAAAACAAATGTAGGTCCCTTGCAGTCAGAAACTGGTGAATTGGTGGAACTTGGAACAAGGACATGGCAGACCAATTGAATAACTACTTTGGTTCTGTCTTCACTAAGGAAGACATAAATAACCTGCCAGAAATAGTAGGGGACCGGGGGTCAAATGAGATGGAGGAACTGAGTGAAATCCAGGTTAGCCGGGAAGTGGTGTTAGGTAAATTGAATGGATTAAAGGCCGATAAATCTCCAGGGCCAGATAGGCTGCATCCTTAAGTACTTAAGGAAATAGCCCCAGAAATAGTGGATGCATTAGTGATAAATTTTCAAAACTCTTTAGATTCTGGAGTAGTTCCTGAGGATTGGAGGGTAACTAATGTAACCCCACTTTTTAAAAAGGGAGGGAGAGAAAACGGGGAATTACAGACCAGTTAGTCTAACATCGGTAGTGGGAAAATGCTAGAGTCAGTTATTAAAGATGGGATAGCAGCACATTTGGAAAGTGGTGAAATCATTGGACAAAGTCAGCATGGATTTATGAAAGGTAAATCATGTCTGACGAATCTTATAGAACTTTTTGAGGATGTAACTAGCAGAGTGGATAAGGGAGAACCAGTGGATTTGGTATATCTGGACTTTCAGAAGGCTTTTGACAAGGTCTCACACAAGAGATTAGTATACAAACTTAAAGCGCACAGTGTTGGGGGTGCAGTATTGCTGTGGATAGAGAACTGGCTGGCAGACAGGAAGCAAAGAGTAGGAGTAAACGGGTCATTTTTAGAATGGCAGGCAGAGACTAGTGGGGTACCGCAAGGCTCAGTGCTGGGACCCCAGCTATTTACAATATATATATTAATGATCTGGATAAGGGAATTGAATGCAACATCTCCAAGTTTGCGGATGACACAAAGCTGGGGAGCAGTGTTAGCTGTGAGGAGGATGCTAGGAGGCTGCAAGGTGACTTGGATAGGTTGGGCGAGTGGGCAAATGCATGGCAGATGCAGTATAATGTGGATAAATGTGAGGTTATCCACTTTGGTGGCAAAAACAGAAGGGTAGACTATTATCTGAATGGTGACCAATTAGGAAAAGGGGAGATGCAACGAGACCTGGGTGTCATGGTACACCAGTCATTGAAAGTAGGCATGCAAGTGCAGCAGGCTGCGAAGAAAGCGAATGGTATGTTGGTATTCATAGCAAAAGGATTTGAGTACAAGAGCAGGGAGGTTCTACTGCAGTTGTACAGGGTCTTGGTGAGGCCACACCTGGAGTATTGCATACAGTTTTGGTCTCCTAATCTGAAGAAAGACATTCTTCCCATAGCGGGAGTACAGAGAAGGTTCACCCGACTGATTCCTGGAATGGCAGGACTTCCATTTGAAGAAAGACTGGATCGACTCAGCTTGTACTCGCTGGAATTTAGAAGATTGAGGGGGATCTTATAGAGACGTACAAAATTCTTAAGGGGTTGGACAGGCTAGAAACAGGAAGATGGTTCCCGATGTTGGGGAACCCCAGAACAAGGGGTCACAGTTTAAGGATAAGGGGGAGGTCTTTTAGGACCGAGATGAGAAAATCATTTTTCACACAGAGATTGGTGAATCTGTGTAATTCTCTGCCACAGAAGGTACTGAGGCCAGTTTGTTGGCTATATTTAAGAGGGAATTAGATGTGGCCCTTGTGGCTAGAGGGATCAGGGGGTATGGAGGGAAGGCAGGTATAGGATACCGAGTTGGATGACCAGCCATGATCATATTGAATGGCTGTGCATGCTCGAAGGGCCGAATGGCTTACTCCTGCACCTATTTTCTATGTCCATGTTTCTACATGACACTTTGCCAAACTAAGAGCTTATACAAACTAATATATTCCTGATCTCTATATTTAAATTTGTAACAAACGTCATGTCTAGGATGTGACTTTACCTATACTAATTACATTTGGGGTTCCTTATTTTGGGTTCCCAAGATTGGTGCACTTGAGTTACAGTGCCCTCCACAATGTTTGGGACAAAGGCTCAACAATTAATTATTTCCCTCTGCACGCCACAATTTGAGATTTGGAATAGAAAAGAATCACATGTGGTAAAGGTACACATTGTCAGATTTTAATAAAGGCCATTGTTATACATTTTTGATTCACCATTGTAGAAATTACAGTAGTGTTTATGCAGAGTCCCTACATTTCAGGGCACCATGTTTAGGACACAGAAATGTAATGTAAATGAAAGTTGTCTTATTTAGTATTTTGTTGCATATCCTTTGAATGCAATGACTGAAGTCTGCTATTCATGGACATCACCAGTTGCTGGGTGTCTTCTCTGGTGATGCTCTGCCAGACCTGTATTGCAGTCATATTTAGCTTATGCTTGTTTTGGAGGCTAGTCCCCTTCAGTTTTCTCTTCAGCATATAAAAGGCATGCTCAATTGGGTTCAGATCGAATGATTGACGCCGCCACTCAATAATTGACAATTTTGTAGCTTTGGAAACTCCTTTGCTTTTTCAGCAGTATGTTTGCGATCATTGTATTGCTGTAGAATGAACCGCTGGCCAATGGGTTTTAAGGCATTTGTTTGAACTTAATCAGTTAGGATGCTTCTATACATTTCAGAATTCATTACGCTACTACCATCAGCAGTTGTATCATCAATGAAGATAAGTGAGCCAGTACCTTCAGCAGCCATACATGCTCAGGTCATAACACCCCTCCACCGTGCTTCACAGATGAGGTGGTATGCTTTGGATCTTGGGCAGTTCCTTCTCTCCTCCATACCTTGCTCTTGCCATCACTCTGATATGTGAATCGTCTCTTCTGTCCACAAGACCTTTTTCAGAACCGTGGTTGGTCTTTTAAGTACTTCTTAGCAAACTGTAACCTGGTCATCCTAATTTTGCAGCTAACCAGTGGTTTGCATCTTGCAATGGAGCCTCTGTATTTCTGTTCATGAAGTCTTCTGCGGGCAGTGATCATTGACAAATCCACACCTGACTCCTGAAGAACATTTCTGATCTGTTGTACAGCTGTTTGGGGATTTTTCTTTATTAGAGAGTTAATTATTTTGTCATCAGCTGTGTAGATCTTCATTGGCTTACCAATCCCTTTGCGATTAAAAAACTCATCAGTGCTCTCCGAGAGAGACAGACAGAGACACAGAGACAGAGACAGAGACAGAGACAGAGACAGAGACAGAGACAGAGACAGAGACAGAGACAGAGACAGAGACAGAGACAGAGACAGAGACAGAGACAGAGACAGAGACAGAGACAGAGACAGAGACAGAGACAAGAGAGAGAGAGAGAGAGAGAGAGAGAGAGAGAGAGAGAGAGAGAGAGAGAGAGAGAGAGAGAGAGAGAGAGAGAGAGAGAGAGAGAGAGAGAGAGCGCGCATGAGTGACTGGCGCAGTTGACTTGATGGGCAAAATGGCCTACCCAAGCAGAATACGAGTTGCTGTTCCTTCAGTTTGCATGTGACCTGACTCTGGCAATTAAGCAGCTTAGGACTAAAAGTCAGTCAAGGAATGGGTAGGGTCGTTAAAATGGTCAGCAACAGGGAGATCCAGCTAGCCTTGGTGAACTGAGCACATGTTTGGCGAAATAGTTGTTAAGTCTATGCTTGGTGTCGCTGATGTTGAAGGCCACATCAGGAACACTGAATGCAGTAGAATAGGTTACGGGAGGTGCACATGAACCTCCATTTCCCCTGTAAAGACTGCTGGGGTCCCTGGATGAATACAAGGTAGGAGGTATAAGCTCAAGCTTTACATAAAGTAGTTTGGGTCAGAAGTAACAAGCGAACTAAGGAATTACTGAGGGAGCCGATTTTGCAAAAGGTAGAGAGGGGTGAAAATATACAATTGTTGGTAGGTTCACGTTGAAGGTGGCAGAAATGTCAGAGAATAATGTGTTGGATGCAGTTGCAGGTGGGGTGAAAGTTAAGGACCAGAGGAACTCTATACATCCTGTTTGAGGGGAGGGGAAACAAGAGGGGACACATGAGAAGCAGGTGAAAGATCTATCTATGACAACAGGGTGGGGGGGAAACGTTTACCAAAGAAAGGACATTTGCATTTACCTGCAACCGAACGAGATACAACATATGTCCCCATATCTCCTCCCTCTATTTTTGTCCAGGGACATTCAACATTATTTCCTACCTCAACTATGTACTTCCAAAACAAGAACTGCTTTGCAAATAACATAAAAGGGCAGAGCAATGAAAAACAAGTTGAATCATTGGATTGTCCCTGGCTCCCAATGGGGCCCTCTGAACTGCAGAGACTTAACACATCTTACAGAATTGTCAATTAAATGGGAAGATCTAAAATGTGACCCAATGATTGGAAGAAGCGAGAAGAATTCATCAGGTCAGGTTGAAGACCATTCCTCAGAATGATCAGATGAAGGATCACAGACCTGAAATATTCAATCTATTTCTCTTTTCACATGTGCACTCTGACCTGCTGAGTATTACCAGCATTATTTTTTCCAGATATCCAGAATGTAGTTTATTTAAATTCTTATGATTGACGAATTTGGGGGAAATCAAGAAACCATCTCAAGATCAAGAAAGATCTAGTTTTAAGGCTCCCTTAGAAATTTGTGTAACTTTCAAAAATAATACGAGTTTGGACAGATTATCCTACATTGGTTTCAAATGAAATATGAACCCCAAGTCCAAACTTGATCTCCTGCTAATTATATTTTCTGCCCATTGGTAATATAATTCAGAGATCAAAGTAACAAACGCATTCAAAAGCAAAAACATATTCACAAACATAGAGCAATATATTATTAAATTGATATAAAAACTAAATGGGGAGCATTTCTAACATTATTTCACTTTAATTTCATACATGGTGTTAAAATAGTTTCCAAGGAGCTGCAGTCAAATGAAGTTATGTCCAAGCTCATGAAGCCTCCTAGTCTAACTATTCAATTTACAAATTAAAATAAAGGTTTTGCTTGAAGAGTTCACCAAATAATAGAAACATAGAAACATAGAAAATAGGTGCAGGAGTAGGCCATTTGGCCCTTCGAGCCTGCACCGTCATTCAATGTGATCATGGCTGATCATCCAACTCAGTATCCCGTACCTGCCTTCTCTCCATACCCCCTGATCCCTTTAGCCACAAGTGCCACATCTAACGCCCTCTTAAATATAGCCAATGAACTGGTCTCAACTACCTTCTGTGGCAGAGAATTCCAGAGACTCACCACTCTCTGTGTAAAGAATGTTTTCCTCATTTCGGTCCTAAAGGAATTCCCCCTTATCCTTAGACTGTGACTGTAATATTGGGCTCACAGCCTGGCTCTCTACATTATCAGCATTCTTTGCTGCATAAATAGAAGAGTTATGAAAAATGTATTAACAGGTTCAGTTAACTACAAATCATAATAATTTCACAACTATAACATCAAATTATTTCACATCAAGCCCAAAATGCTGCACAAAGTAGAATGTTCTGGAAAAGATCTTTATAGATTTACACTCACTTGCAATTCATCCCAAAAACCTCTTTCAAATAAATGTTTAGATAAAATCTCTCACACAACCAAACTGAAAATCCTCTTACCACAATTCCAATATTAAAAGTTGTGTTTATTTTTTAAAGACAATATATTATGTAATACAAGTACTTACTGATTTGCACTGGTTTTTTTTTAACAAAATCCTATTTGCCGAGTCAGTTTTACAATCTTTCTGGATAGCAGCATTTGAATTGGTTCAATACAGGCATTTTCAAAATGCTGTATGTGCTTACCTCTGCTTCCATCTTGGGGATCTTGACCTTGAACGAACCATCATACCACTCTCTACCCTGTGATACACACACACACGGAAGAAATTCCATATTATAATCAAACAGAAATAGTTAGCAATTTTAGCAAATGATTTTATGATGAAATTACAAATTCAAGTGCAAGTGGTTTATCTTCAGTGCAAACCAGCATTTGCAGTTCCTACATATTTTCTTCAGGAGTTTTCTTCAGATTCCTCCTTGGGTCTGAAGAATGGTCCTGACCTATCTATTCCCTTCACAGATACTACCTGGCCCGCTGTGTTTCACCAGAACCTTGTGCTTTGGTCCATATATGAACAAATGGTTTGTTCCTTGACCTCACCATCTCTATTGCAGGTGATACACTCCTGACTGACATCCACTACAAACCAACTGACTCCCACAGCTACCTGGACTACTCTTCCTCCCACCCTGCTTCCTGTAAGGACTCCATCCCCTATTCCCAATTCCTCCGTCTCCGCCGCATCTGCTCCCAGGATGAGGTGTTCCACACCAGGTCATCACAAATGTCCTCGTTCTTCAGAGAACGGGGTTTCCCCACCCCCACTATAGATGAGGCTCGCACCAGGGTCTCCTCCATACCCCGCAACACTGCCCTCTCTCCCCATTCCCCCACTCACAACAAGGGCCTAGTCCCCCTGGTCCTCATCTTTCACCCCACCAGCCAGCGCATACAACATAGTCCTCCGCCAGCTTCGCCACCACCAACGTGACCCCTCCACTCCCCACATCTTCCCATCTCCCCCCCGTCTGCCTTCAGCAAAGACCGCTCCCTCCGCAACTCCCTTGCCAATTCTTCCCTTCCCTCCCGCTCCACTCCTTCCCCGGGCACTTTCCCTTGCAACCGCAAGAGATGCTACACTTGTCCCTTCACCTCCCCCATCCACTCCTTTCAGGGACCCAAGCAGTCATTCCAAGTCCGACAGAGGTTCACCTACACCTCCTCCAACCTCATCTACTGCATCCGTTGCTCCAGATGCCAGCTGATCTACATCGGTGAGACCAAGCGGAGGCTGGGCGATCGTTTCGCCGAACACCTCCGCTCGGTCCGCAATAACCAACCCGACCTCCCGGTGGCTCAGCACTGCAACTCCTCCTCCCATTCCGTATCCGACCTCTCGGTCCTGGGCCTCCTCCACGGCCAGAGTGAGCAACACCGCAAGGTGGAGGAACAGCACCTCATATTCCGCTTGGGGAGTCTGCATCCTCTGGGCTTAAACATTGAATTTTCTCAATTCTGTTAACCCAGACTGCCCCCTCCCCACCTCTCCCTCAGCCCTCGGGCCCTGACATTCCTTCTCCATCTCCCCCCCCCCCCCCCCCCCCCCCGTCGCACTAGCTTCTCATTTTCACACCACAAACAGCTTACAATGGCCTGTTTCCTTTATCATCAATACTTTTTTGCATATCTTTCATTCATTGTTCTTTATCTCTCCACATCACTGTCTATATCTCTCGTTTCCCTGATCCCTGACCAGTCTGAAGAAGGGTCTCGACCCGAAACGTCGCCTATCTCCTTCGCTCCTTAGATGCTGCTGCACCCGCTGAGTTTCTCCAGCTTTTTGTGTAACCCCAAATGGCTCATATCATTGTGTGTTATTCACAGATATGCCCTTTCACCACTAGTTGACATTCTAACATAGCCCTGCTGACTCCATGTACACATAAAGAGAGAGTTAAGGGCCTGTCCTACAAGCATGCAACTCTATGCGATGAACGCGATCAAACTAGAAGCGAGGGCCGCGCGGAGGTCGGGTGATCCCCTGTACAGGGCCATTCCCACCAGCATGCGCCTACATGCAGCAAGCGCGACCAAACCGGCAGCAGGGGCCGCACGTAGGTCGGGTGAGTGGCGCAATGCGGCGCAAAGTGAGGCGAACTTGCATCGAAGTCTAAGGTAAGTTCGCCAGGACAGAGAGGGGCACAGAGGCACACACACACACACACAGAGGGCCACGGAGCCACACACATAGAGGGTCACGGAGGCACCTCCAGATAGGTTCATGGAGGCGCGATGTCGGGGCGGTGTGTAATGCGTCGAGGTGACTGCGAGCCGACAAGCCGTTGCCGCACGGAATTTTTGAACAGTCAGTTTTTCGGAGCCCCGCGCGATGTCGGGACGAACTCCGCACGGCTCCGGCGATTGAAGTGGGAACGGCCCTGCGACGCCGGACGGCTCAAGCGACCACGTTAGGTCGCGCCAATCCCATAGAGTTGCATGCTTGTAGGACAGGCCCTTTAGCTAGAGCTCCAGGGTCTATTGGAATCAAGGGATATGGAGTTATTGATTGGGGAGGATGAGCCATGATCACAATGAATGGCGGTGCTAGCTCAAAGGGCCGAATGGCCTCCTCCTGCACCTATTTTCTATGTTTGTCAAACCTCACAAAATGGGACCATTACATCCTAACATCCCACGTTTAAATACCGGCAAATCTTCCTGCCCCACCCACCTAAGGAAACATTACCGATACCCGCAGCACCAGCCAACCCTCTCAGTAACACCCATAACTACTGACCTACTCCAGGAAAACTATAAACAACCCCACGCAACATTACATGAGATGTCTGAACATTACGATGCTAATGTTATCCATCCCCAAATATCTATGGATGCCATCCCCATCGACATCCATCCCCGAATATGTATATCTAGTGCTATCCATCCCCAAATGTCTATGGATGCGCTCTCCCAACTACTACTGCCCACGGGGAACCCCTGATCCCACCCACTCCCCGTTGGGAGAGATTCCTGATCGCACGCTTGTCCCCACTCTCCCACGGGAGGACCCTCGCCGCCCCGCCCCGCCTCCCTGGTCGAGGGACCTTGGTGCCAGTGCCGACGGCTCTCTCAACATACCCCGCCTCGCCTCGTCCTAGCGGACGGGAGTAACCGAGGACGAGGCAGCTGCTCGCTCACCCGCCAGCGCGCGCGCGCCTCCCGCCAGTGCAAGGGTCTCGCGCACCGACGTCAGACGCAGCGGGCGCCCGGTAGTTGGTGAGGGACCCGGATTTAGCGGTTGCCCCCCCCCCGCCCCCGCGCGCCTTTGGCTGGAGGTGCCGGCGGACACGTGCCGGGCAACGTACCGAGCGGCCGCCGTCTCACAGGGGGGGCGCCCAGCTCCACGCGTTGTTTGTGTTGTGAGGTAGAACTCTGCCCACGCCCTCGTATTTTTGTCCGCCACCGCTCTGCCGTTGGTCGAAGCCGCCCGAGCACCAACAACGAGCCGAGCTCGAACCCAAAATACTCCAGTATTCTTTGCTCGAACCTGCCTTCGTTGCAGCCACCACGTCGGGCCTGCGTCACCGTCGTGCGCGTGCGCAGCCTAGCCCCCACCCACAAAAGCGGATGACGCCTGCGCGCTCCTGCAGGCTTTGCCCCAAGGGCGCGTTTCCGTTTTGTTTATTGTCACGTGTACAGAGGTATAGTCAGGATTGCCAGATTTAAATTTTAATTTAAAGCCAAACAAACACTACTAGAAAAACCAGGAAAAAGCCAAGCAATCTTCAATATATTTTTCATACACATATCACATGAAAAGTTCCAGATCCAGGTCATTACTATCCTCCCCACTGGAACGAGTGGAACATATGGCATAAATCTTGTCCCATATGAAGTTTTTCAGCATTTCTGGAGATGCAGTGAAGTCTTTGTAACATTTGCTTGAAAGCAATAGTTCTGCCCTGATTCTCACAATAGCATCAAGAAGATTCAGTTCCATTCTGTTTCTTGCCTTTGTTTTAATGGAGGATACAAGAGAAAATATCCTCTCAACTTACACGGGCCATTTTTGAACGTGGGGGGGGGCTGAGCGATCACCGGGTACGGGAGCGGAGCGACTGAGTGGGGGGGGGGGGGGAGGGTGTGTGAGGGTGGCACAATTATTATTTTTTATTGTTGCTCAACCTCCAAAACTGGGGGATGATACAGGCCATCTCCCAACTCAAAAAGTGGGGGGGATATATCCCCCATTCCCCCCCCCCCCATTTGAGCGCAACTCTCTCTCCCTCCCACTCTCGGGGCCGACTCTCCCTCTCTCTCTTCCTCCATCCCGGGGTCCAACCTCCCACTCGGCGCCGAATCACAGCGCTTCGTTCACTGCCCCTTATTTCGACTGAACCGCGCTGTGATTGGCTGTTGAGCGGGGGGGGGGGGGGTTGGAGGGGCAGTCGGTTTCTGCCACGGCTGGTCGTAATTTTGCTGTGCTCACTGCGCTTGTTCTGAGATTCTGGATGGCGAAGGTCCTCAGAAGAAGAGAAAAATACGCCTGCGGGATGGATAATTTCAGGTTATGAAGCATGTCCCGCCAAAAAATGGAGGGACTGCAGCCAACACCAAGGCTCGGTGGGGGAGGACCACAGCCTAGGGTCCTTCCGCTGCTGGACATGGGGGGCATGGTGGAGACGTCCCTCAAAATATGGGAAAGGATTCCACGCCAGTGGGCCACATGATTTGCAAGGGTGGGGGGATAAATTTGTGATTTGGGGAAAACATATTGGATGTATGTATAGCATCCGAGAACGTCGGATGGAGTTTTGTAAGGATCATGTATTGTATATATTTATTTGTCGAATATAGTCTATTTTGAAATTTAAAAAAAAGAACCGAGCCTCACCCATGCAGAGCGAGCGGCTGGCCACTCTCCAGCAGCTCGCTCCGCTGCTTGGCCACGACCCGGCCGCTCGTTCTGGCCGGTGACTTTAACTGCATCATTGATGCGGCTGGACGATCCGGCAGTGCCGACCACAGACTGGACAGCACCTCCAAGCTCCTGATGGAGATGGTAAAAGATTCAAAGTTGCGCGACACCTTCAGCGACCATGCAGGTGGGTCCAAGTCGAGGTTCACCTGGTCGAGATTGGACGGTTCAGTCTGGTCCCAGATGGACTTCCTCTTCACGTCGAAGGCCGTCACGGTCAGACACACCGATCTCACCACCGTTCCCTGACTATGCCTCCTTCAGGCTTCCTGTCACCTTCAGGGAGACCGGAAGGCAGGCAGGGGGACATGGAAGTCTGCTGACCCTAGAGAACATTGAGGAGCTAAAGAGGGACCACGCATATTGGAGAACAGTGAAGCCCCTCTTTGACTCCCCGACACACTGGTGGGAAGCAACCAAGGAGAACATTAAGAGGTTCTTCATATTTAATGGGGTTCAGAGAGCAAGATAGAGTCAGAGGGAATTGTGTGAACTCCAGACAGATTTGCAGCAACTGCTCTTTCTGCAGTCGATAGGGGTGGATGTGAGGAATGAACTTACAGAGTTGAAGGACTGGAAAGCTCGGCTCTTTACCTCTGAATCCTCCAAGATCTTCTTCCGATCCAGGGTCCGCCACGTGGAGCTGGATGAGACATGCTCACGCTTCTTCTTCCATAAGGTTCACAGGGGGAGCTCTGTGAGGAACAGCCTTAGGGAAGAGGATGGCTCAGTAACATCCTTACAGACTGACATGCTGAGGATCTGCATTCCTTTTATACGGATTTGTATGACAGAAAGGCCACAGACAGCACTGCCTCCCCAAACTACCTGTCCTCTATCACAGAGGTCTTGGAGGAAAGAGTCAATTAAGGGCGTAAAATTGGCTTTAAATAGGTCCTTGTGTTTCTTGGTAATCTTAATACCTAAATAAGTGAAACAGTCAGTAGTCAATCTGAATGGAAACTGCCCATAATTCACAATTTGATTGTTTAGTGGAAAAAGCTCACTCTTACTTAGATTTAATTTATAACCAGAAAAACTACTATTGCAGGAATAGATTTCTCTGGGTTAGAAATAAATAATAACTAATCATCTGCATAGAGAGATAGCTTATATGACATTCCCACGGACAATACCAAAAATATTGGGTGGATTCCCCAATATCAAACAATAATGGGCTTAAAGGACAGCCCTGTCTAGTACCTCGAAAGAGCCTAAAGAAAGAGGATCTCTGATTATTGGTAAGTACAGAAGCCTGAGGTATATGATATATCAGCTTGATCCAAGAGATAAGTTTTGGACCAATCTTAAATTTTTCAAGCGTATTGAATACGTATTCCCAGTCTATCCAATGCCTTCTCAGCTTCGAGTGAAATGACACATTCTGGAGTTATATTTGACGCAGTTTATACAATATTCATTTATCTCCTAACGATAAAGTATGAATAACGATTTTTAATGAAACCTGTCTGATCTTCAGAAATAATTTGCGGTAAAATCTTTTCCAATCTCATAGCTAATATTTTTGAAATAATTTTAGAATATACATTTAACAGTGATATAGGTCTATATGATGTCACTTCAGTAGGATCTTTATCTTTTTCAAGAATTAATGAGATAGATGCTTCATAAAAGGATTGTGGTAATTTATTCATTAAAAGGGCTTCTTTAAAAACTTTGCATAGCCAGGGGGACAGTAAACTTGAAAAACAATTTTAAAATTCCACTGTAGAACTGTCTAAGCCAGGGGCTATACCAGAGTTCATCGAAAGGATTGCTTTGTGTATTTCTTCCTCCGTAATGCGTTCATCTAACAACAAAGATTCATTATGCAATAAATTTGGCAAGTTCAGTTTCTTTAAGAACTCATGCATTATATTGGAATCAGTGGGAAATTCTGATTGATATAAGGTATAAAATTCTTGAAAGGATTTATTAATTTCATCATGATTTACTGTAGAGTACCATCTTGTTTATTAACTTTAATAATATGATGTTTGGCTGACAGAGCTTTCAGCTGATTGGCAAGTAATTTGCCAGATTTATCACCATGTATATAAAATTGACTTTTGGTTTTAAGTAGTCGATTCTCAATCGGTGATACTAATAACAGATCAAGGCTCATTTGAAGTTCTACTCTTTTCGAATAAAGCTCTAAACTAAATATTTTTTATCAATTTCTTTAATCTCATCAACCAGTATACGTATTTCATTTTTAATTTGTTTTTTTAATCCCGCGGAGTATGAAATAATTTGTCCACGAATATATGCCTTAAAAGCATCCCAGGCTACCCTATTGGATAGTTCTTCAGTAGAATTTGTTAAAAAGAAAAAGGCAATCTGATCTTTAATAAAATTAACAAAATTCAGATCATGAAGCAAAGTAGTATTAAATCGCCATTTAGCACTAGAATTGGAATCAGATAGTTTGATTGATAGTTTTAATGGTGCATGATCAGAGATGGCAATTGCATCATACTCACACGCAGTGACCAACGAAACTAACCGGGAGTCAATTATAAAATAGTTAATCCTGGAGTAACTATTGATATACATGAGAGAAAAAAGAAAATTCTTTATCATTTGGGTGTAAGAATCTCCAAACGTCTAACATTCCAGAATCAAGTAAAAAGGAATTGATAAAACTAGCTGATTTATTTGGATGTGCATGATTAGATGCTGATTTGTCCATCGGGGGATTCAAACAACAGTTAAAGTCTTCATTATCAGCAGTTAAAGTCTCCATTATCAAAAGATGTTAGTTTAGATAAGGAAAGGATGCAACTAACTGTTTAGAAAATCAGGGTTATCAACATTAGGTGCATAAACATTCACCATAACAACTTTTTGGTTATGAAGTAAACCAGTAATCATCAAGAATCTACCATATGGATCAGAAATTGTTTCATAATGAACAAACGAGATTGAGGAGCCATTAAAAATAGAGACTCCGTTCACTTTAGCCTGTGAATTTGAATGAAACTGCTGTCCTCTACAAAACTTAAAAAAGCGTTCCTCTCATGGGTTTCCAGAATCCATGTGTTTTCCTGAACAAAGATAATCTGAACATTTAGTCTACGAAAAACTTTAAGGATTTTTTTCCTCTTAATGGGATGGTTCAAACCATTAGCATTCCATGAGGGAATATTAGTAACTTTATCCATATTGCTTGTAAAAATCATATGGAATGTAAAGGGTTAATTTCGTAGACCAGTAAATCATGAGACTTGAAGGAAGAAAAACTAAGGTGGAGCCGGAAGTTATGACATTTCAGACATTTTTGTAGTTCTACTACAGCCTAGATAGAAAAAACTAAACTAAAATCAAAAGTCCCAACCTCCACCCACGCAAAGCCCGAAACTGACCAGTAGGCAGTCAGTATGCTACCTAACCCCTCCCCTAGCCCCGTCTCTCTAGAAGCAGCTCCAAAAGTAGAGGAAAGGTATATTTACCACTCAATAGTCAAAACAAATTAATATTTTTGTTAGAAAATACATGCAAACTGTGAGAAGCAAAGACTGCTCCGTATTGTTTTTTCAAAGAGAGAAAGAAGAACCTTCGGAAGACATTTTGAAAATTGAAAATCTAGCAAAATAAGATCCAGAACAGTCGTAATGTTATTCAAAAAAACAGTTACCAAAATAAATTCTTACTTAATCTAAAAAACCCAAAAGCAGGTCATTAAAAATTAAAAAAAACAATATCTTAAAAATCTTAAAAGTTAAAGTATAGTATCATCATATTAATATTCCAAAAAATAACAATATCTTAGAGAGCTTAAAAGTTAAGGTATGATACCATCATGTTAATGTTCCAAAAAATAATAAAAAATAACTCATCAAGTTAAATTCTTAATCATTTACAAAATCAAACATTAGGAAAGGGATAACTATAATAGTAAGAGAAAGAGGAAACTAAGATATAAAATTGTAATAGACCTCCAAGAGTGAGAGAGCATCATGGTATCAAATTAAGAGTAAGAGATCTCAAATTGGAACTCAACCGACTCTCAGCAGTCCTCGTCGCAGCTCGAGGGGGGGACACCGTAAACACTGTCCACCCCTAGTCATAACGATGCTGGGAGCAATGTATAAACTACTCAGTAGACTATAAGTTCAAGGGATACCGGCAGAAAAAACAATATAAAGTTTATACATGATCTTGATAAGCCTCCAGAAAACGGGAAGCCTCTTGCGGATTGTTGAAGAACTTAATGTTACCATCAGGTATTCGCAATCTGGCTGGATAGAGCAGGGCAGGACGTAGCTGCTTCTTATATAACTCAGACATTACCTTATAGAAAAGCAATCTTAGTTCCATAAGTTCATGGCTGTAGTCGGGCAAGATACAAAACCAGGCAGAGTCCCCCTGGTCCTCACCTTTCACCCCACCAGCCAGCACATACAACACATAATCCTCCGCCAGTTTCGCCACCTCCAACGTGACCCCACCACTCGCCACATCTTCCCATCTCCCCCCCTGTCTGCCTTCCGCAAAGACCACTCCCTCCGCAACTCCTTTGTCAATTCTTTCCTTCCCTCCCACTCCACCCCTTCCGCGGGCACTTTCCCTTGCAACCGCAAGAGATGCTACACTTGTCGTTTACCTCCCCCCTCCACTCCATTCAAGGACCCAAGCAGTCGTTCTAGGTGCGACAGAGGTTCACCTGCACCTCCTCCAATCTCATCTATTGCATCTGCTGCTCTAGATGTCAGCTGATCTATATCGGTGAGACCAAGCGGAGGCTTGGCGATCGTTTCGCCGAACACCTCCGCTCGGTCCGCGAGTTTTCCCAGCATTTTGTGTACCCTCGATTGTAGTTGCTTGTTCAACACGAGTATCTCCAGCATTTTGTGTACCCTCGATTGCAGTTGCTTGTTCAACACGAGTTTCTCCAGCATTTTGTGTACCCTCGATTGTAGTTGCTTGTTCAACACGAGTTTCTCCAGCATTTTGTGTCTATCTTTGAAGTTGAAATAGCATCTCGTCCATGCGAGCGATCGCCAGCAGCATCAGAACGGCCCTGGAGGGTTGTTAGTCCTCCAGGGTGGGAGCCAGTTTAATCACTAACTCATTGAACCCATTCATCATTTTCTGCTCCAAATTAATGCAACAGGTAAGGATAAACCTCCGCATTAACCAACCCGACCTCCCGGTGGCTCAGCACTTCAACTCCCCCTCCCATTCCGTGTCCGACCTCTCTCTCCTGGGCCTCCTCCACGGCCAGAGTGAGCAACATCGCAAATTGGAGGAACAGCCCTCATATTCCGCTTGGGGAGTCTGCAGCCTCTTGGCATGAACATCGAATTCTCTCAATTCTGTTAACCCTTGCTGTCTCCTCCCTTTCCTACCTCTCCCTCAGCCCTCGGGCTCCTCCTCCTTTTTTCCTTTCTTCCCCCCCCCTCCCCCCACGCTGCATCAGTCTGAAGAAGGGTTTTGGCCCGAAACGTTGCCTATCTCCTTCGCAACCATAGATGCTGCTGCACCCGCTGAGTTTCTCCAGCATTTTGTGTACCCCCTGTCTAAGACCATCGCCAACCGTGTCAAGTCTGCTCAGGGATGGGTGATCCACCCGGACCAAACCTGTGCTGTACCTGGCAGGAAAATCTCACACACCCTGGCACTGCTGAGAGATACCATTGCCTACGTGCAGGACAAACGGGTGGATGCCTGCCTCGTCAGCTTGGACCAGGAAAAGGCCTTTGACAGGATAGCGCACGTACATGAGGGACGTGCTCTCCAAAATGGGCTTTGGGGAGGGAATCAGAAATTGGATCCAACTGCTCTACACCGATATCTGTAGTGCAGTCCAAATCAATTGGTGGGAATCAGACAGCTTCCCCTTTAGGTTTGGAGTCAGGCAGCGTTGCCCTCTCTCCCGTCTTGTTCGTCTGTTGTATTGAACCTTTTGCCGAGTCCATCAGGAAGGACGAGTTTGGGGAGCTGAGGCATGTGACAAGAATTAGCTGGAGCGGATAGCCAAGGTGGGGAAGAAACTGGAGCTGTGGAAGCAAAATCCAACATACAATGTCTCAATGACTACCGCCCTGTAGCACTCACCCCCATAATGATGAAGTGCTTCGAGAGGCTGGTCAGGGACCACATCACCTCCAGACTCCCCTCCACACTCGACCCATACCAGTTTGCTTACAGGCCAAACCGCTCCACAGAGGACGCTATATCCTCCGTACTCCATCTGAGCCTGGAACATTTAGAGGGGAAAAACACCTATGTGCGAATGCTGTTCGTGGATTTCAGTTCAGCATTCAACACCATTATCCCACAGCACCTGATAAGCAAACTGGTTCCATTGGGCCTCGGCACCCCCATGTGTAACTGGCTACTGGACTTCCTCACTGACAGACCTCAGTCTGTGAGGGTTGGAAATAACACCTCCAATACCATCTCTCTGAGCACCGGCTCCCCTCAGGGCTGTGTCCTGAGTCCACTGCTGTTCACCCTGATGACTCACGACTGTTGTGCCAGGTTTAGTACAAACCACATCATGAAGTACGCAGATGACACAACAGTGGTGGGCCTCATCAGGGACGACAATGAGCTGGCTTACAGGGAGGAGGTGAAACAACTGGCGGACTGGTGCAATACGAACAACCTGATCCTGAATGTCGAGAAAACAAAGGAGATTATCGTCGACTTCAGGAAAACCCGGCACAGTCCCACACCACTTCACATCAATGACAGCGATGTGGAGGTGGTCAGCAGCACAAAGTTCCTGGGGGTGCAGATCACTAACAGTCTGACCTGGTCGAATAACATCTCATCAACTGTTAAGAGAGCGCAGCAGCGGTTGCACTTTCTGCGCCGGATGAGAAGAGCTCATCTCCCCCATCCCATCCTCACTACTTTCTACAGGGGCACCATAGAGAGTATTCTGACCAGCTGTATCTCTGTCTGGTTTGGGGACTGTAGAGCCTCCGACTGGAAGTCTGTGCAGAGAGTGGTGAGGACAGCGGAGAAAATCATCGGGACCTCTCTCCCCTCAATCGGGGATATTGCGACCAAACGCTGTGTGTCTAAGGCCAGCAGTATTATAAAAGACCCCACACATCTCCATCACGGACTGTTCACTCTGCTGCCCTCGGGAAAAAGATACCGCAGCATAAGGAGCAGAACATCAAGGTTCTGCAACAGCTTCTTCCCACGAGCCATCAGACTCCTGAATGCCATGTAATGGGCTGCCACTATTGTCTATTTATCCTTTTCACCCATGCCTATCCTTCGGTTAATTTATTGTGTTGCACAGGGAGCCAAATGCAACGTAATTTCGTTTGGAACTGCATGTATCAATGTATTTCTAAATGACAATAAAGTTTGTTTGACTTGGGTTTGACTTTTGAATGCTCCCTCTCTATAAAGGGGAAAAATGTGGTCATTAGGTGAAGTGCTCTCGTGGCTGCTGTACTTGGTGCAAGTGTGGCCTGTCCCTCCCTCCTATGCCACAGGGATGACCCGGGCCGTCTTCCAGTTCATCTGTGGGTCGAGGATGGACCGAGTGCGACGGCCACAATGCACATCGGCAGACAACGGGGGTAAAAGCGTGCACAACGTCGCCCTCACCCTGGTGGCCACATTCGTGTGTGGCTGCATCAGGCGGAGCGTAGAGCCAAGGCACGTGGGCACCAAGTGTCACTACCTGCTGAGGTTCTACCTGTGTTGCGAAGGATAGGCCTGGCGCAGATGCCACGCAATGTGCCAGTCAGCTGGACATTGCCGCACCATCTGTCGTTCGTGGAAAGGTTTTTCCGGACCAACACCTTTGACCACAAGTCCATCGGGCAGTGGTCAGCACAGAACGTCCTGCAGGCACTTGCATGGAAATGACTCCATGGATCCTGTGGCATGGTACCCAGAGCAGACTGCCCAGCATGTCTGGCAAAATGCCTCATCGCTAGAACTCACCAACAAGCACCAAGACCTGGCTTGGCTGGTGGTGAGGGGAGCCCTCCCAGTAAGATCCTTCCTGCACCGTCAGAACCTCACTACCAGCGCACTATAGAGAGTAGCCGGTTGCCCACCTCTTTGGAGTGTAAACTTTGGTTTGCATGCTGTAAAGGCAACTTATACTTTAATGAGCACATTATGCAGGAGAGGAGGCCCAGGACAGAGAGGTCGGATTCGGAATGGGAGGGGGAAGTTAAAGTGCTGAGCCACCGGGGAGTCAAGTTGTTTAATGCGAATTGAGCGGAGATGTTGGGCGAAGCGATCGCCGCCAAGCCTGCACTTGGTCTCACCGATGTAGAGCAGTTGACACCTAGAACAGCGGATACAATAGATGCAGTTGGAGGAGGTGCAGGTGAACTTCTGCCTCACCTGGGAAGACTGCTTGGGTCCTTGGATGGAGTCGAGGGGGGAGGTAAAGCGACAAGTGTCACATTTCCTGCGGTTGCAAGGGAAAGTACCAGGAGAGGGGGCGGTTTGGGTGGGAAAGGACGAATTGACCAGGGAGTTACGGAGGGAGCGGTCTCTGCGGAAAGCCGAAAGAGGAGGAGATGGGAAGATGTGTCCAGTGGTGGGATCTCGTTGGAAGTGGCGAAAATGTTGGTGGGTTATCTGTTGTATGTGACGGCTGGTAGGGTGGAAGGTGACGACAACGGGGACTCTGCCTTTGTTACGAGTGGGGGGATGGGGAGTGAGAGCAGAGTGAGAGAATGTGAGGACAAGGGGGGCTCTGTCCATGTTAGGAGTGGAGGGGATGGGGAGTGAGAGCGGAGCTACGAGATATAGAGGAGACCCTGGGGAGAGCCTCATCTATAGTCGAAGAGGGGAACCCCCATTCCCTAAAGAATGAGGACATTTTGGAACACCTCATCCTGGGTGCAGATGCGGTGTAGATGGAGCAATTGGGAGTAGGGGATAGAGCCCTTACATGAAGCAGGGTGGGAAGAAGTGTAGTCCAGATAGCCATAGGAGTCAGTGGGTTTGTAGTAGATGTCAGTCAGTAGTCTGTTACCTGCAATCGAGATAGTGAGGTTAAGAAATGGTAGGGAGATGTCGGAAATGGTCCAGGTGAATTTTAGTGCCGGATGTAAGTTAGTGGTGAAATGGATGAAGTCAGAGAGTTCTGCATGGGTGCAGGAGGCAGCACCAATGCATTCTTGCTATTGAGGGAGTGCAGTGGGTTTACAAGGTTAATGCCCTGGATGGCGGGACTGTCATATGCTGAGAGAATGGAGCGGCTGGGCTTGTATATTCTGGAGTTTAGAAGGAAGAGAGGGGATCTTATTGAAACATATAAGATTATTAAGGGTTTGGACACGCTAGAGGCAGGAAACATGTTTCCGATGCTGGGGGAGTCCAGAACCAGGGGCCACAGTTTAAGAATAAGAATAAGAATTTTCACACAGAGAGTCTTGAGTCTGTGGAATTTCCTGCCTCAGAGGTGCAGGTGGAGGCTGGTTGTCTGGATACTTTCAAGAGAGAGCTAGATAGGGCTCTTAAAGATAGCGGAGTCAGGGGATATGGTGAGAAGGCAGGAACGGGGTACTGATTGGGGATGATCAGCCATGATCACATTGAATGGCGGTGCTGGCTTGAAGGGCCGAATAGCCTACTCCTGCACCTGTCTATTGTCTAGAGTTCGGGGATAGGGCCATGGTATGCCTCGAACAAGGATTGTTCGACGTGCCCTACAAAGAGGTAGGCATCGCTGGGGTCCATGCCCATGCCCATAGCTACGCTTTGGATTTGGACAAAGAGGCAGGCATAGCTGGGGCCATGCGCGTGCCCAGGGCTGGGGTCCATGCACGTGCCCATAGCTACACCTTGGATTTGTAGATGTGTTATGTTTTTCCAATTTGGTTTTGGTATTTCTGTTGCTCCCACATCTGCATTTGTCTGCTTCAGTTGGAGAACTCACTGGTGTCAGTAGTTTGTGGCATCACATCACACTTTTTACCCATGATCAACGGTTATCTGCACTCACTTGTATGACTTAGGGTCAGTGGCAGCCTGCAGCCAATTCTGGGCAACTGCTAATGCCTGCGATGTCACTTGCTTAATTTTGAAATCAAAGTACATGAAATCAAATCCAGTTCTTCATGAACATAGTGGCTGTATGTTCTTCCTGTCTGTGCAGTGGTGAACAGCCAATTGGGAGACATGACAGAGATTTGCCGTGGCCACTTGGAAAGATTCCTTGGGGGGAAATTGAGAATCAAAGTGACTTTGACCTTGCCAGTAAAATTTCCCAGGCAGAGTAATATAGCTGTAGAAACAAGAAACTGCAGATGCTGATTTACACAAAAGGACACAACGTGCTGGAATAATTCGGATCAAGACCTTCCTTTTATGGCTGACGGTCTTCGTGTGGAAGCTCATACATCACTGTGATTACAGCCTTTAGAACTCCGGGATCATCTTCAGAATTTGCAGAAGGGTCCCGACCCGCAATGGCATTTATCTATGTTCCCCAGAAGGTGTATATCTTTGCCTCCTGCACTGACGTACTGACGTACCCAACAGACCCTATATGGATATAACAAGCCCTCCAGTATTGGCAGGTTACTGGTGGTGTCATCACTGATGAGCACATGAAAAGCAATGCCAGTAAATACAGATCACTGAATTTTAAAATGTGAATAACAGTTCAGTTTAGTTTATTGTCACATGTACCTAGGTACCAAAGATCCTATAGCGGAGCACTCTAGGATGTTTGCTAGGTACAGTGAAAAGCTTTTGTTGCATGCTAACCAGTCAGTGGAAAGACATTACATGATTACAATCGAGCTATTCATAGTGTACAAATACATGATAACGTTTAGTGCAAGATAAAGCCAGTAATGTCCGATCAAAGATAGCCTGAGGGCCACCAATGAGGTAGATAGTAGTTCAGCATCGCTCTCTAGTTGCGGCAGGATGGTTAAGTTGCCTGTTAACAGGTGGGACGAAACTGTCCCTGAATCAGGAGGTGCGCATTTTTACATTTTTATACCTTTAGCCCGATGGGAGAGAGAAGAAGAGGGAATGACCAGGATGTGGCCCGTCCCTGATTATGCTGCTGGCCTTGCCGAGGCAGAGTGAGGTATAAATGGAGTCAGTGGAAGGGAGTTTTGGTTTGTGTGATGGTCTGGACAGCGTCCACAATTCGTTGCAATTTCCTGCGGTCTTGGAATCAGTGTCAGGTATAAGTAGGGACAGATACAATTGCATTGTTTAAAATACATTTGGACAGGTTCGTGGATAGGAAAGTTCAGAGGGATATGTGCCAATGTGCCAACTCGGACTAACTCTCGCAGGCACCTTGGTCAGCATGGATGAATTGGGCAGGAGGCTCCACTGTATGACTGAAACTAAATCTATGTTTTATTTTTGAGGACCTGTCATTGCAAAATTATATCAAAGCCAAAGATAACACGTGCAATAAAACAGAGTTTGTGTGTTTAACATAGCTAAAGGTTAGTATAAAGAAAACGTTAGTGTGTCCCAGTCAATCTAGAGAGCTATGTTTGAGGGAGTGGGAATGAAAAAAAACTGTCAAAGCAAGTTTCATATTCGCCATGGTCAGCTAGTCAATAAATGATCAGTAATACACTCATCCTAAGAATGAAGTAAAACAATATGACCTTGTTTGATTAAAAAACTTAAGAATTTAATTATTTCTATTAATCATAACATCAGTTGTCAGACGTTTGACCATGAGCTCACCTCCTCCTTTTGTCCAAAGAATATTATTTTTTGGTTTTTTTCATTGCATCAAAGTTTACTGTTTGTCTAAATTATTTGTGAACAGATGTTTCACAACATAGCAGCAATTACAATAAAAATTTATTGATGCTTTACACATACATGCTCCACATTATAATGAGATTTAGCACACCAGAAACTACACAACAATGATTGTACATTGGCCAACGACAACTATTTATAAGTGTGTTATTATAGATGCATAAATTGTTCACTGGATGTGGTATATATTGTAGCTTCCTCAAATGAGATAATTTGTATAGACTACTGTGGCATGCAAACCGTTGTGTAGACCATCCACTGGCAGAATAGATCCATTAGTGCAATGAAACAATTTGGCCATACATGTGTGTACAATCACACACAATAACAGTAGTTCTGCAATTAATAAACACTGGGAAATTCATTCTACTATCCAACAAAAGCTGATATACAACTGATTTGTAAACGTTTAAGCCAGCAGTTCAAATTTACCACATATATATTTAGGTTTACTTAAAGAAATACTGCTTTTCTTGGCAACAAGCAATTATGGACTTTGCAGAGATAAATAACCCATCACTATTTGATTCTGTGTAACGCAATCTGTCCAAATGGAAATGTGCTACTTGACGCAGTTGACCAAGCTTGGTTCCCATAGAAACAAATAATAGTTACACAGTGGTTATGCCCAGGGCCACAATCCAGGACATTACCCTGAAATATGCAGATACCGTAACTATCAGCAGAACTGCCAACTTTATGTTTTGGAATCGCAAACTATTTCAGAATGTCTATCGTCGTTTTTTTCATCTGTAACCAATCATTCACATTTATCATCAGGTAGTTCTTGCAGCAAAACAACAAGATTAAGGAAATAAATAATTGAAATTGGCACGAACCCTGCACTCAGCCACAACTTGCCTGAGATCAGATACTTGCCTGAGTTCAAGCTAATGATTGGTTAACAAATGCTATGTGATCTTTGCAAATAAACTTTGGGAATCACGGTGGTACTGGACAGATTGAAGCCAATCAATATGTTCTGCCGGATGTTTTGGATCTAGGGCGGAAAAGCCTGGCCATAGGCACTCCTGGAAATGACATCATATTATGACTTCTAATTATCCTGCTCAGTCAAACAATTATTTTTCTTACCCCTTTGGCAACTAATGATTGGAAAAAAAGTTCCAAGGAAATTAAAATATAATTTCAGTAGTTTTAATTTGCATTTGACGTTTCTCAATGTCCATTTGCAGTGGTGCCCAGGATATTAATATTCAATTATTTGAGCTTCCAGGACAAGCCTGAAAGTTTTCCAATCCTATCTGGATCTGTAAACACTTGATAACCTTGCTATTTGTTAATCAGTACTAATTATCTCGTCAACAAGATCTATTCACGAAAGAAACGACGACTACTGAACCTTTAACTGATATTTTCATTTCATTTGCCCTTTATTGGGTACCTGTACTGATGGAAACATTTAAGGAGTGGTTCTCCCCAATGATCACATATATTACTTTTAGGCATTACATTTTGAAGAAGAATTTTAAAGACATCCTTTTAAATCTGCAGTATATATTTGATTGTATAATTGCACAATTTCAAAGTGAGAGTGACTTTATTGGTGAAAACACGGGGGAAGGGGGGGGAAGATGCTGTCTGCAAGTGAAAATCCCGAATAGCTGTCAATCACATGCTTGGTGTTTTTCTGCCAAAATATGCAAAGAATTTCAACTACAGATTTTCAACCAGATTTTGCTTCCTTCCTTTGAAGTACAAGTGAAAATCCGTGCAAATTGAGAACATGACAGTACATTTAAAGATAAATCACTCTGTTAATTACTTTTCTGAGTCAATTGTGATATATTTTTTCTATGCATGAACTATATTCACTTTATTATGGGTGTTAATGCTGTATTTGAATAATAGTTAATTGTCAACTTAACAGAAGAATTGCACATTATTTTTAGCATAAAAAATTAAGAAATGCTCTAGTTATGCAGAATATTCATTTATAAAATTCATTAGATATGTGGCAAAATGTTTAGTGAATCATAATAAAACATTTTAAAATTAACATTCAGTTGCCACTGAAGAATTCCTGAGTTTTCTAAGTACACAATACAATATCCCTTAATCTATACTTCGCATTACAACAAGCATCATTCACACGACAATTAAATACACTTTCTCCTGAGGCAATTCAGTAAATAGGCTTGAATATTAAGAGAAGTATGCAGAAGCTTAGTAAATTACAATAATATTCACAACTATCTGAAAATGTGAGCAGCATTTAATTTAAATAATAGGAAGGCCTGAGAAAAATGAGTTTTACCATAATTATGAGTGAGTTTTTATTATTAATACAGTTTAATTGCTGGATAAATAGCACTCAAGTGTTTTGTTCAAACTGACCATTCTGGCCAGAGTCAGTGTTTGTACATTTTCTTAAAATAAAAAACACATTTAATACAGATAATTTGAACTGCTGCGTGAAGGACTGCTGTTGGTTAACAAAGGCTACATTAATCTTCACAGCGACACACTCGTGCTGGACTAATCAACTCAGTGGCCCATGTGTTCAAAGCTCTGGAAAAGGACAAAATTACTTCATCAGCTACAACGATAAAATATAATTTCAGCACCAAGTTAAAAAGCCAAAAATATAAAATGTTCCTCTCTTTAAGTTATTCAAAATTCACCAGTTAAAGTTCAAAAGAAAGTTCATATTTTAGAAACATAGAAATAGGAGTCTATTAAAACCTGTTCCACCCTACAGTAAGATTCTCAGAGGGATCAGCTGGGCTTGAGAAACAATGGGGATGGACTGGGTGTGGGAATCAAAAGAGGAAGAGAGAGCAGGCAAAAAAAATTCCAGTCCACTGGCCTACGATCGGCCATCACTAATTTGTAGTTTTCAATATCGCATCCTTGGCTTACATTGTTAACCACAGATTGTGCCTCTTTTTCATGGGATCCCTCGTTCTCATAGGGATAAATTCCTGTTGTTATAGACTGGCTGACTGTTTGTCAACTGACCTGTACTGCTGATTTTCCCAAACCATTTTAGACAACTTAATCTTCACACCAATTTAATTGCCCTTATTTAAGTGAAGACAATGGTTTTGGTCCTGTGGTGTTAATCCTCAAACCACCTGAAATCCCATAATTGATTCTTATTAATCCTTCCTCATTACTCGTGACCATATCTAAAATAACCTGGCCCTGTACTGGTTCCGTAACATCCTGCATTTCTTGACGTACTCCGCAAGTTCTTCTGATACCCATGCCAGTTCGGTTAGTCCAATCAATATGTGGATTAAAATCTCTCTTGATAATTGTAGTTCTTTCCAACATATCCTAGATATTTAACTTTAATTCAGTCATTTAAATTCAATCATCTTTACCTTTATCAGAGTTAGGACAAAAGACGCAATCAATCTGCATTCAATGTTAAGGACTTTTACAACAGTCTCCATTTTTATATGATTTGCATTTTAGCTAATACCCATTGGATTATGTGTAGTAAGGAACTGCAGATGCTGGTTTACACCAAAGATAGAAACAAATGTTGGAGTAACTCAGAGGGACAGGCAGCATCTCTGTGTAAAAGGAATGGGTGACATTTCGTGTCGAGATGCTTCTTCAACCCGAAACGTCACCCATTCCTTCTACCCAGAGATGCTGCCTGGCCCACTGAGTTATTCCAACACTTTGTGTCTACCCACTGAATTATCCTGGAACCAGGCAATCCATCCACTGAAAGGAAATGAGAGTGGCTGGTTCCTGGGGAAACACATTTCCCATGGGACAGAAGAGGGCAAGAGAGTTCCCTTTGTCCCCTGCACCATCTGACATCCCTCACCTCCACAATTTCACTCCCAACTATTGAATAATGAACTTTAACCTCCTATTTTCTCAAACCCTTACGCTTCCCAGTGGAAATCAGCCAGCCAATCAAATGGTCATTTGGTCAGGGTGTGTTGAATGGGGAACAGGTAGAAAATAAAATCATTTGAGCAAGGGTGTGGAGGTTTTAGATAGGTTGCAGAAGAGGTTACTGGGTTGTAGTGGGGATAAGTTATGAGGAGAGATTGGATAAACTTGGATTGATTTATTTGGAGCTACAGAGGCTGAGGGAAGGGGGGGTTGAGGGATGAGCTGATAGAAGTTTATAAAATTATGAGAGGCACACAACAGGGTAAAAGTCAGTCTGAAGAAGGGTCTCGACCAGAAATGTCACCTATTCCTTCGCTCCATAAATGCTGCCTCACCCGCTGAGTTTCTTCAGCAGTTTTGTCTACCTAGGGTAAAAGTCAGAGTCTTTTCCCCAGGGATGAAATGTCAAGGCTTGAAGATGAGAGAGGGAATGTGTAAAGAGCAAGTATTTTTTTAGTTGAGAGTGGAACACATCCCTGGGGGAAGTGGTGGAAGTACATACAATAACAATGTGTTAGGCAGACACTTGAATAGGGAATAGAAGGATATGGACTCTAAAGGCAGATGGAATGAGTGTAGCTTGGCATCATGGTCGGCACAGACATGGTAGGCCGAAGGGCCTGTTCCTGTGCTGTAAGGTTCTAAGCAATCAGCCAGACACCGAGTCAAAAAATCAGAACTTCCAGGTTCACAACTTTCTCCATAGCATGTGGCAATATTAGGGCTATTAAGCCTTAACCATATAGTTTTTCAGATGGAAACAGGCCCTTCAGCCCACAGTGTCCATGCCAACAATGTTACGCAATTAGGCTCATCCCATTTGCCTGCATTTATCCTCTAAGCCGTTCCCTATTGATATATATTTTCGAATGTTTAAAAAAAAATCATAATTGTACCTGTCTTTATAGTTTCCTCTTGCAATTCATTCTAGATACGGACTACCCTCTGATGAAAATGTTGCCCCCGGGATCCCTCTTAGATCTCCCATCTTATCTTACGCTTGTGCCTACTAGTTTTTGAATCCACTACCCTGGGGAAAAAGACTGAATGTTCACCTTATCCACTCCCCTCAGATTCTTGCATATCTCACAGTTGCACTGTGAAACAGTTGCCGCCTTACAGTGGGTTCAATCCTGACTGTGGGTGCTGTCTATAGATATGGAGTTTGTGTGTTCTCACTGTGACCACATGGGTGCTCCAGTTTCCTCCCACATTCCAAAGAAGTACATGTTTGTAGATTAAATGGTTTCTGTAAATTATCCCTAGTGTGTAGGATATGAAACTGGGATAACATATAGGTAGCGTGTGAGTGATCGTTGGTTGGTAAGGACTTGGCATTCCCGAAGGGCCTGTTTCAACTCTGCATCTCTAAAGTAAACTAAACAATTAGGTTACTACTCGGCTTCGATCTCACCAAGATAACAGTCCCAGCTGATCCAATCTCTCCCTGTAACTCAAGCCTGCAAACCCTGGTAACATACTGGTGAATTTCTTTTCCACCCGTTCTAACATCCTTTCTGTTGCTCACAATTATGCCTAATGAAACAGTATAGTCTACATCTAAAGCACAGAACGATGGCATGGCAGTACAGTTGCTGCCTTACAATGCCAGAGACCCAGGTTCAATCCTGACTATGGGTGGCATCTGTACGGAGTCTGTACGTTCTCCGCGTGACTTGCGTTGGTTTTCACCGGGTGCTCAGGTTTACTCCCACAATCCAAAGACGTACAGGTTTATAGGCTACTTGGGTTGGTAAAATTGTAAATTGTCCCTAGTGTGCGTTGGATAGTGTTAGTGTGCGGGGATCGCTGATCGGTATGGACTCAGTGGGCCGAAAGGTCTATTTCCATGTCTATCTCTAAACTAAATGCCAGTAATCACCAGGCGATCTTATGGAGGTGGACAAAATCATGAGAGGAATAGATCGATAGAATCTCTTGCGCCGAGTTGGGGAATTGAGAACCAGAAGTCATAGATTTAAGGTGAGGGAGAAAGATTTAATAGGAACCCGAGGGGTAACTTTTTCACACAAAGGGTAGCGTATGTATTGATCAAGCTGCCGGAGGAGGTAGTTGAGGCAGGTACTATCACAATTTTAAAAAAGCAGACAGGTACATGGATAAGACAGCTTTAGAGGGATAAAGGCCAAATGCAGGCAGGTGGGACTAGTGTAGATGGGACATGTTGGTCGGTGTGGGCAAGTTGAGCCAAAGGGCCTGTTTCAACGCTGTATGACTCTATAAGAGAAAATATGATTCATTTATCCATACAGTAGTGCTCCATATGCAGTGGCTATTTCGTTTGATGGGGGGAGGGGGGGGGGGGGATCAGTGAAGATGGTATCTCAGGAGAACATTTAGAAATATGAAAGTTAGAACAAATGTAGGAAGGTGATCTGATCTGAATGGGCTTATGTTAAAATTGTACAGGGACGGAAAAGAGGAATACTATAGTTGATCCACAGCTTCAATTGAAGAAAAAGGGGTTTTAAAATTAGAAAACTCAAAACGTCTGTGGAAAAGTTTAACATTTCTTTCAATGAAATGGGAATGAGAAAAAATAAGTTGCATCTTATTTTCTAGTGAACATTCTTATTTTCTCTCCTTCCCAGTCCTGATAAAAAAGTCTTCAAACTGGAACATTAGTTCCGTCTCTTTCCACAGATACTATCAGACCTGCTGAGTTTGTAGCATTTTAAGTTTTATTTCATGTTTCCAATATCTTATCTTTTTAAATTTAGGTTTCTGTCCAATTCTCAATACATGCTGGATTTCTTTAGCAACTGTGTGTTGCTGAAGCTCACAAGCAGTTAAGCAAATATACTCTCCATCTGAAGGAATCACATGAGCAAATTATAATCAGTATCTATATCTTGGATTTCTTTAATTGTTTCATTGTAATAAACTCTATAACCAGTATTTCCTATATTCCCTGTTCATTAAACATTTTATCGAGGAATGTGTGAAAGTTGCTCAAGGGCCTGTCCCACATGGCGATGTTTTTAGGCGACTGCCGGCATCATTGATTGACGTATCGGGTCACTGGAACAATACGCTGCGTGATGACGTATGACACGGCGGTGACGCAGCATGATGACGTATGACGCGCGGTGTTTTTACAAGTGTCGTAATATTTTTTGTCGCTGCTGGATTTTGAAATGGTCAAAATCTTTTGGCGACACAGAAAGATACTGATTATAATTTGCACATGTGATTCCTTCACATGTCACACCGGCAGTCGGTGAAAAAAATCGTCAAGTGGGACATGCCCTTTATGGTAACGCTACATAAACCCAATTTAGAAATCGGCAATTAACCAACTTCTGAGATGACAGGAAATTTCATATGTGCTAACACAAGTCACTTGTTAACTCCTGGAATAGTTTACCTGCTGATGTCTGTATATGAGTTTCCTCAGCAGATTTAGTCAGCAATGTGAGAAGAGGATTCTCCATGGAAATGCACTGCCCCTCAATCAAGTTTTTGTTACAGTCATCCAAGCTGATCTTATCCTGGGATAACTTATTGTAAGTTGAATGTCCTGTCAGGTCAATGAGATCTTCAACAGCCTGTGCATCACTCAGCCCAGTCTGGTCCTTCTCAAGTTCCACATCGTGGCTCATTTCATTTAGTGGAGAATACTCGGGGATCGATATACCTTCATCCTTTGACATTGGGCTAGAAACAAAAATACTACAGGATTATATACTTTGAAACTTCCTTGAACGACCTTCTAATGAAGGGGTTCTACTTGAAACAGTATCAGTTTCTCTTCTCACAGATGCGACCTTACCTGCTATTTCCACTTTTTTCTTTGGTTTTATTTTTGTTTTTCTAGCATCTGCAGTTTTTTTTAACATTTTGACCATCACATTTTTATTGATAATTTTGGAATCATGAACTTTTCACAAAACTACATAATGGGTTATTATTTCATGTTTGTCTATAAAAGGACATTTCACTGGTTAAATGGAGAAGAATGTAACTTAATATGAATGTGCAAAGTGAATGGTCATATTCTATGATAAAAAGAGATAATGCTGAAAACTCTCAGCATTTTCTAATCCTCAAAACTAGGAAGTATTATAATTAGGAAATAAAATGCTAACTTATTTTGTCTTCATCCCAGTTCTGAGGAAGGGTATTTGACTTAAAATGTTGCCAATTTTCCTGCTGAGTATTTCCAGCGTTTTATTTCAGTTTTCCACCATCTGCAATTTTATTTGGTTCTAAGTCTAGATTATAATTTTACTTCGGAGTCATGTGAGTGACTACGTGAAGACCCCGCCAGCACGCATGCGCGACATATCGTCGTTCGCATGCGGAAGCGACAGTCGGGAGGAGCGGGGCTCCTCCAGCGTAACTTACGAACGGTAAGACTCACCGGAGTGGTGAGCGCGGCGAGAGTAGCGGCAAGAGCTGCTGCTATAGAGAGCAGCCAGCAGCGTGCCGTTTTTTCTCCGAGCTGCAGGTGCTACCTGCAGCTCCCGAATTCCGCCCGAGAGGGCTGCTGGTTCGCCACGGTCAGGCGGTAAATCCACCCGTTTTTTCTCCGAGCTGCAGGTGCTACCTGCAGCTCCCGAATTCCGCCCGAGATGGCTGCTGGTTCGCCACGGACAGGCGGTAAATCCACCCGTTTTTTCTCCGAGCTGCAGGTGCGACCTGCAGCTCCCGACTTCCGCCCGGGAGGGCTGCTGGTTCGCCACGGACAGGCGGTAAATCCACCCGTTTTGACTCCGAGCTGCAGGTGCGACCTGCAGCTCCCGACTTCCGCCCGGGAGGGCCGCTGGTTCGCCACGGACAGGCGGTAAATCCACCCGGAAGCCGATCGGGACTGCCGACTCAGCTGGGTCCAGTCCCGAGGACACCCCGTTCGCTGTTAGCGACGGAGGTCGTCTTACCCGCATGGAGCGGATGGTGGAGCAATTGCTCCAGCGTGACCTGCTTTTGCAGGGGCAGGGTCACGGTGGGCTTCTTCGCAGGCCCACGGCAGGATCCTATTATGGACTGCCTAAATGTCACCCTCTTCGCAGGGGAGCATTGGGGGTCAGAACTGGGCTGACCCTGAAGAGGGGGAGTTGGCTGAACAAACCAACAGTGTCAGGGGTGCAGTGAAGAGTTTCTGGATATGGTAAGTAACATGCAGTTCCTTCTAAAAAAAAAAGGTTACCTATCCACCCTAAGCTGGCAGCTAGTTCAATTATATGACTACAAACCAGCTTCAGGAGCAAGCCATCAATGCTACAGCTGATAAGTATCTTGCTCCTGATAATTGTAACTCGCTGATTGTTCCCGCGGTGAATACCCTATTTGGGGGATCATGAGCCCTACGATTAGAGGGCAGGAGTCAAACTTCAGAGGATCCTGAAGCTTTTGACCGCCGGAATTTCGGCAGTGCCAGTACTGCGGTGGGTATAGAACTACCGGTAGAAACAGGATGCTCTGGCCTTACTGTGTAACACACTTTGAGATAATAACTACAGGAAGAGCAACTCAACCCCAAATTCATTTACTCGGAAGTATTAAGGCTATAAAATTGAATTCATTTACGAACTCCCTACCCCGGTCCAGCATACGCCTAGCCGAAAGTTTATACTTTCACAAAGAAAGAACGGCGGGCCATGCTGAACTATTAAGACTAATTAGCAAAGGGGTAATTGAGAGAATCACAGGAGTTCGTATCTAATATATTTACCAAAAATAAAAAGATGGCGGATGCCGCATAATCATAGACCTGACCGAACTGAATACTTCTGTTCAGTATGTTCATTTCAAAATGGACACTTTCGACACAGCAGATAGCTATAGCTATGGGTACTACATGGCATGCATTGATCTCAAAGATGCATACTATTCAGTACCAATACACAAGGATCATAGGAAATACCTTAAATTTATCTGGATGGGACAATTATGGCAATATATAGCCTTACCCAATGGGTTATCATCAGCACCCAGGCTGTTCACCAAATTATTGGAACCAGCTTTGGCCTATTTAAGGAAACAAAATCATACTGTTATGGCCTATCTTGATGATATCCTCATTGTCGGGGAGAATTTGGAAACGGCTACATTGGCAGTTCTAGCCAAAAAACATCTCTTTCAAAAGCTGGGGTTCATCATACATCCAGATAAATCAAAGTTGGAACCCTCTACTACCATGGATTACTTGGGGTTCACCATTGACTCGGTGCAAATGTCTACCACCTTACCACCGAACAAGGTGGTGGACTTGATAGAAGCTTGCAGAAGCCTTACTGGCATCAGGGATCCATCCATATGGTAGGTGGCCATGGTACTTGGGAAGATAGTGGCTGCGTTTCCCGCAGCGCAATTCGGACCACTACATTATCAAAACCTACAAAGAGCTAAAATTATAGCTCTCAAAAGTCATACCATTTCGACAGGCCTATGAAGTTATTAGAAAAGGCAAGAGTTGAATTAAATTGGTGGATGGGAAATGCTCAATTCTGTTCCAAATCCATCACTATCATAAATCCCTCGGTTACATTACAGACTGATGCCAGTGTTAAAGGTGGGGAACAGCTAATACCACCACTGTTTGTGGTGGCAGATGGAATGCACAAGATTTAACCCTGTTGGGAGCACTAGGGTTTAATTATCTAGAAATACTGGAAGCATTCATGGACCCCGGGATCTACTGCTTAGATATGCACCAGTTGCATGTATGGTTACAAATTATAATACCACAGTGGTGGCCTATATTAATCTTTTGTGTGGAATAAAATCGATATCATGTGATGAATTGCCTTTTTACAACTGGCACTGGTGTCTGGATAGAGAGATTCGGATCTCAGCCACTTACCTTTCAGGTAAACTAAATACGGTGGCGAACACCAGGTCACGCAATTCAACGACAACATTGAATGGATGTTGGATCGGGACCGGGGCCAGCAGCGATGGATGTTTCTCGCTGCATTGGGGGGATTGTTTGCTATGCATTTCCCCCCTTCTGCCTCATCAGTCGGGTCTTACAAAAATTTAATAGACTCCGCAACGGGTATTTCGGGTTTCCCGACTGGCCTACCCAACCATGGTCCCCAGCAGTACAAAGATGGCCGCAGAACACTGCTTTCGGATCCTCAAACGGCCGGGCCTGTTGGCACACCCTGTGACGGGTAAGTCATCCGGGCCATGATCGCATTGACCTATTGATGCTGTTTCTGAACAGGCCATTTCTGGACTTCGGATACTCCGACAGGACGATCAATGTCATCACTTCGTCGTGCAGGGAATCCACCAGGGACAGCACTGACATATGTCAGCAGATGGGAGTGTTTTCTTCTTCAGAACAAACACTTCATATGACTCGGCCACCATCACTGGATTGCAGGAGTTCTGGCCACCCTTCATTCCATGAAGGTTTGAGCTACAGTGCCAATAAATTTGCAGGAGTGCCCTACCTACCAACCTGGACCGAGGTGTTGATCACCAGCGTATAGGATCACACCCTCTGGTATCAATCTGATGAGGGGTATTAATTATTTTTCCCCTAGGCCAGATACACCCATACATGGGACTTAGGCATAGAATTTACTATGCTTCGAGGATGGACACCAATATCGGAGCTCTCTCTGGATAACTACATATAATATGGTTATGTTTATGGCACTTGTAACAGCACAACGGGTCCAGTCTTATAAAGCTAAGGCTGCATCCACGTCAGCGGCTAGGATGATGGGAGTTCCTATGGACCACATCCTTGCTACAGCGGGTTGGAGCAGTGAACGGACTTTTCAGCAATTCTTTTATAAACCCATGGCCGCTCCTGAGACGTTTGCAGGGGAATATGTTAAGTTTCTGTTACATGATTTACCCAATATGGGGCATATCTTTTTAGGTATGATTAAATACCTTCTTTGTTTTTCAGCCAGTGTTATGTCTGAATTATGTTCATCCTCTTATCCCAGCATAGCAGTGTGTGAGCATGGAGCTTCCAGGGCATGAAATCACAGAGCTTTGAAATCTTCACGTAGTCACTCACGTGACTCCGAAGTAAAATAGTAAGATTAAACGAGAACTTACCAGTTTGAAGTTTGATCTTTATTTTATGAGGAGTTACGATGAGGGATTACGTGCCCTCCGCTCCCAACCCTCTACTATAAAGATCACCTGGTATGAAAGTTCTCTCTTATCTTACTATATTAGTCATTGTGACTGTCTGTGATTTCACACCACTGCTTTGAAGAATGTCGCGCATGCGTGCTGGCGGGGTCTTCACGTAATCCCTCATCGTAACTCCTCATAAAATAAAGATCAAACTTCAAACTGGTAAGCTCTCGTTTAATCTTACTATTAATATTGCATAGAAAACAAACTCAGTTTTGCCCATACAAAGTAGACCTCCAACATGGATTGGACCAGATGTTCTGCTTGTCTGCACAGGTGATCATGCATACTTTTACATTATGTATACTTCAACCATTCTCTGTGGGGCAATCCTGGCAGTGATTTCCAGACACTCACCATCCTCGGTGTGAAAAAAAGTTGCTCCGCATATCTCCTTTTACACTTTGTTCTTCTCACCCTTAAATCTATGTCCTCCAGTATTTGATTTTTCCATCCTATGAAAAGGTTCTGACTGTCTACCCTATCTTTGCCTCTCATCATTTTATATACTTATATCAGAACTCTCCGCAATCTCCAGTGTTTCCGAGAAAACAATCCATCTGTCCAACCTCTCACAGTAGTTTGGTAATATGGCAACCAGAACTGCGCACAATACTCCAAACATGGCCTAACCAAAGTCCCATAGAGCTGTATCATGACATCCTGACTATGAAACTCAATGCCCCGTCCTATGAAGGCTAGCATACCACAGGCCTTCTTTACTACTCTATCTACTTGAGTTGTTACTTTCAGAGAATTATGGACTTGGGCCCCAAGATCCCTCTGCGCATCAATGTGGTTAAAGCTCATGCTGTTAATTGTATATTTTCTCCTTACATTTGACCTCCCAAAGTGCAACCCCTCGGATTAACCAGTATCTGCGATTTCTCTGCCCATTTCTATAGCTGATCTATATCCCACTGTATACATTGAGAAGCGGACAGGACTATAAAACCCCGGATGCCTGGACGTGACTCAGCAAGATCGCGACGGAGAGGCCACGAATCTCATTATAAGCTGTGAATCAACTGAACTGTGAGTCTGCAATGCACTTGCAATAAATGATTTATTAGCCCTTAATTACAATGCCATGAGTTGTTTTGCCTGCTGCCCTGCCTGTGCTTGAAACTGCAATGCTTTATTAGGTCTGACTGTGTTTGGAAGGAATAAATGCTTTATTAGGTCTGACTATGTTTGGTTCAAATGTCCCGCTCACGTTGTGACTTCTGCTTAGTGGACAGGTCGCGTTGATTGCGTAATTTCCGGTGAGTGCAGAGGTCGCACTGATTGCGTAATTTCCGGTAAGTGCAGACGTCGCGCCGATTGCGGAAGTGTCGCTGACTGCGGAAGCCCCAAAGTGGAGAGGCCGCACTCAGCTGTGTGAGTATTCAAGAAAGTTTACTGCCATATATATGGTGTGTGAGTCAATGAGTGTGTGTATGTATTTGTGAGTGTGAGTGTGGTCTCCAAATCTGAGGAAAGACATCCTTGCCATAGAGGGGGTACAGAGAAGATTCACCAGACTGATTCCTGGGATGTCAGGACTTTCATATGAGGAAAGATTGGATAGACTTGGCTTGTACTCACTGGAATTTAGAAGATTGAGGGGGGATCTTATAGAAACTTACAAAATTCTTAAGGGGTTGGACAAGCTAGATGCAGGAAGATTGTTCCCGATGTTGGGGGAGTCCAGAACAAGGGGTCACAGTCTAAGGACAAGGGGGAATTCCTTTAGGACCGAAATGAGGAAAACATTCTTTACACAGAGAGTGGTGAGTCTCTGGAATTCTCTGCCACAGAAGGTAGTTGAGGCCAGTTCATTGGCTATATTTAAGAGGGCGTTAGATGTGGCACTTGTGGCTAAAGGGATCAGGGGGTATGGAGAGAAGGCAGGTACGGGATACTGAGTTGGATGATCAGCCATGATCACATTGAATGGCGGTGCAGGCTCGAAGGGCCGAATGGCCTACTCCTGCACCTATTTTCTATGTTTCTATGAGTGTGTGTGAGTGTCTGTGTGAGTGTGAGTGTGTGTGTGGTCTCATTGACTGAGCTGCCGGCCCAACAACCCATTCAGCCCACAATGTCCATTGTTCAATGTCCAAGAAACCAGTCCCTTCGGCCCACAACACCATGCTAGCGCTCCAGAACCCTCCACCCCCGCCCCCCCCCCCCCCCCCCCACCACTGGCCAGCAATATTGGAATTGGCGGAGAGGTGGAATATTGCGTTGGGGGACCAGATCTCCCGTGCGAAGCTGGGACCCAGTGGGTCCCACTAAATATATATACATATATATATATATATATATATATATATATATATATATATATATATATATATATATATATATATCATCATCATATAATGGTTGTTTTGGGGGAGCAGACCAATGGGTCTGCAATTGGTCTAGTATATCTATATTACTAAAAGTCTGATCTTGACCACTTCCTGTGGTTTTGTATATAGATTTTAGAAAAAACGCTGCCATTTATGGCTGTGATTTTTGGCCATCTTACTCAGAGTCCCCCTCTGCTGTGCAGGACAAGAAGATTTTTCCCATCGATGAAAAATAAAAGAGTTATTAGTGTTTAAAAAATGTTGAGATTCTCTCACCTGAAGGCCATGCCCCTTCCGGAGGGACAAAACACCCGGAAGTGTTGAGTGCCTCAGTCAGTCTCTACAAGATGGGGGAGCGAGAGGGTCATGTCTCTCAGTCTGGGCTGCGAATAACACTGAACACATGTCTACTAAACAGTTTTACTGACCTTGAGTGTGGTTTTACTGACCTTGAGTGCCCTTAATGTGGTTTGAAAATGAAAATGTGGTTGGTTTGAAATAAAGCACAGTAAATGGTTGGTGGTGGTTGCTTTGAAATAAAGCACAGCTACTGGTTGGTGGTGGTTGCTTTGAAATAAAGCACAGCAAATGGTTGGTGGTGGTTGCTTTGAAATAACGAACAGCAAATGGTTGTTGGTGGTTGCTTTGAAATAAAGCACAGCAAATGGTTGATGGTGGTTGGTTTGAAACGGCAAATTATTAAAAGTCTAAACTTGACAACTTTCTGTTTGCGCTGTATATTGAGTTTAGATAAAATGCTACCACTTACGGCTGTGATTTTTGGCCATTTTACTCAGTCCCCCTCCACTCATCAAGTGCAGAGCATTCTTCCCATCAATGAAAAATAAAAGTGTTATTAGAGTTTAAAAAATGTTGAGAATCTCTCTCTTGTCAATCAAGCCACGAAGGCCACACCCCTTCCCGTGGGAGGGTGGAGGGATTATAAAACCTGGAAGTGTGGGTGTTGCTGAGTCTCTGCATGATAGGGGAGGGAGAGGTCTGAGCTGTGAATCAACTGAACACACTAAATGTCTACTGAACTGTGTGTGGTGTTTATGTGGTGTTTTGTGTGGTTTTATGGTGGTTTCATCTTGCTTGAAGTGGTACGAAACTGCACTTGAATTTAGTGGCTTTGCACCCTGCTTGAAGTGGTACGAAACCGCACTTGAATTATGTGGCCTTGCACGCTGCATGAAATGGTTGGAAACTGCACTTGAATTTGGTGGCCTTGCATCCTGCTTGAAATGGTCGGAAACTGCACTTGAATTTGGTTGTCTTGCACCCTGTTTGAAGTGGTATGAAACTGCACTTGCATTTGGTGGTCTTGCACCCTGCTTGAAGTAGCATGAAACTGCACTTGAATTTGGTGGCCTTGCACCCTGCTTGGTGGCATGAAACTGCACTTGAATTTGGTGGCCTTGCATCCTGCTTGAAGTGGCATGAAACTGCACTTGGATTTGGTGGCCTTGCACTCTGCTTGAAGTGGTTGGAAACTGCACTTGGTTTCGGTGGCCTTGCACCCTGCTTGAAGTGGTAAGAAACTGCACAAATTTGGTAGCCTTGCACCCTGCTTGAAATGGTAGGAAACTGCATTTGAATTGGTGGCCTTGAACCCTGCTTAGTCTAGTATATAACTAAAACTCTCATCTTGTTATCTGTAGGTTTGCATTGTTTCTCTATTTGCGCAAAAACGGCACAAGATAGCACTACAATTTTTGGTCCACCTACCTCACCATTGTCCATTAAATGAAACAAGTTTTGTTCAGATCGATGGTATATTTTAAAAGTTATTAAGGTTTAAAAATGTTTTACTTACAACAGTGCCCCCACCCGCGCAGCTGGCTTTACTGGCATCACAAAGGGCACCCGATGGGTCTTCAGCCGTGCCTGCGCAGCTGGGGCCTTTCCAGAATTCAGATCGCGATTTTTTTTTACAACGGCGAATCGAGTAAGAATACTTCCATTTTAATTCAAGTCGCTCCAGGCCCGCAGTGATCTGCCAGGTGGGGAGGCTGAGGCTGAGGCTGTGTCTGCGGGCGGCTGCAGCCGGCTCCAGGGATGGGGAGAGGCCGTGCCGACGATCCGGGGCCTGTGCGCTGTGGCTGGCTCTGAGGCCAACGGCTGCTGCTGCTCTGGACCCGCACAGCGGGCTCTGGGGGCGGGGAGAGGCCGTGCTGATCCGAGGCCTCTATTTCCCACTTGGTATTTGGGGGGGGGGGGGGGGGGGAGGGGCTATAGTTCAATCCCAATGGAGTGCTTGAACCTTTCTTATTTCTCAGCACCCATATTCCCTCAGTAGACGAACCTTCTAATATGTCCTCTCTGAGTGCTGCCATGATAGCCTCCCTGATTAGTAGCGCAACTCCTCCATTTCTTTTCCCCTCCTCTCGATCACGTCTGAAACATTGAAACCCTACATTTAACTTTCCGCAATGGCAATGGTATTTCTAAGACTTTCCTGCTCAATTGAAAACTGCCTGAACTGGACACATATAGTTTCACTGTCCATTCTATCAGGTCTAATACCTGACATAATCCAGGATGTGATACTATTGCTGCTATGCGTAATATACTTACCCAAGATCCAATTGGCCTCTTCAGATGGGTACTTGTGGAGTAATGTGTGCAGCTCTCGTCCCTCCATTCCAGGGACGATGTGGAGGCTTTGATGAAGGTGCAAAAGATTTGTGCTGTCTGGATTAGTGGGCATTAGTTATAAAGAGAGGTTGGATAAACTATATTATTTTCTCCAGTGCATCAGAGATTGAAGGGACTGATAGGAGTATATAAAACTATGAGGCACAAATGGGGTAGACAGTCAGAACCTTTTCCCAGGATGAAAATATCAGAGGGGTGTGCGCGGGGCAAGTTTTTTTCAGAAAGTGGTGTTGCCTTAACATGCTGCCAGGGGTGATGGTGAAAGTAGATATGATAATAGTAGTGAATAAGCTTTTAGATAGGCACATGGATATACAGGGAATGGAGGAATATGGATCATATGTTCGCAGTGAAGATTGTTCAGCACAGATATTGTGGACCAAAGGGCCTGTTCCAGTGTTGCAGTGTTATATTCTACATGTTCAAGCTTTTAATCATCTAACCGATATTGACTTTGGCTTAGTGTCGTTTATTTGTCTGATATTTCAGTGAAGCATCCCACTACTATAAAGGTACTACATCATAATACTATGCTACAACATATTGTTGTCTTTCTGTAACCTCAAGTTAAAGCAGTTTCATTCCACGTTCAATGTAATCACTTATTTTGGCTATTCTTATCGGTGCTTGTATATCAGGTCTGAATAAATAAATACTCCATTGGTAAGGCTGTTTCAATGCATGGGATTTATCCGTTTGTCATAGAGCTCCTAATGTGCAGACCACATGGAGTCCATGTCAAGCCTTGTGCTGATTATGAGCATTTGTAACAGCTTGATGTTGCGGTGTTGCCAGTGCTCCGTTTTCCAGCTCTAGAATGGCACGGTCGGCTGCAGTATCAAGGAACACCTCACTTCTGAGGATTCTTGGCAAATATTCATTTACTCAATAATAGAAAGCTCTAGTCAAGGCAGGATATTGATGCAAAATGTGTCAATGCTGGAGCAGCCAGTGTCAGAGTGGTTTGTTCTACAGTCATTCTTTGATGGACTTATTATTGACAATGCCATAAATCCTCCTCAGAAGCAACCAGTTATTCACATTTGCTCAGATTTGTCTGAAGCTATGAGACTCTTCTGTTACACTATTTAAAAAAAAAAAGAAATGAAGGAATAAAAAAGCGACTGCAGATGCTGGAAGCTGGAACAAGAAACAAACTGCTGGAGGGTCAAGAAGCAGCTGTGGAGGCAGGCTGGTTGGCAATCCAGGTTGAGAACCTGCATCAGGACTTCTTAAAACCTGTTTCTGCTCCCTCTACCTTTCAGGTTCCTTAAGGGTATGCCAATTTGAAATTCCCAGAATAGCCCCTTAAGAAAATGGAATGTAACTATTTTGGTAAGAATCCTCACTATAGTTTAGCTTTCCTCATTGGTAGAAACATGCAAACAAGCCAGCCCACCTTACGTCCATTGACTGCAACTCATCTGTCGAATCATCCACACTGTTAGGTTGCTCATCCACTTGCTCAGTTGCTGCCACCACTTCCAGGACAGGTACAGCCTCAGCTGGGATGACAGCAAAATGAGCTGCCTCATTCTTCTCGCCCTCCAAACAGATCAGAGCTGTGTCGACTTCCACTAGAAAACAAGGATGCAAAGTTATACTGGCCCTTGGTTAGTTTTACACACGGCTCATATTACATATTGGTGCATTTTTGTTAAGCACCCATGCACACTGAAGTGCTCACATTACACCTAGCTAAGAAGAATCCGGAAACTACTATTTTATAACTGTTATTTGCATATTAAATGAAAAAAAAACTATAATTCATTAAATAAGATAATAACTCAAAAATACAAGGACTCCAAATTAATTCAGTAGATAAAGAGTACTATTGGAAAGATGCCATTAAGCTGGAAAAAGTATAGAGAAGAAGGGTACACAAAAGGCTGGAGAAACTCAGCGGGTGCAGCAGCATATAAGGAGCGAAGGAGATGGGTGACATTTCGGGTCGAGACCCTTCTTCAGACTGGTCAGGAATCAGGGAAACGAGAGATATAGAGGTGATGTGGAGAGATAAAGAACAATGAATGAAAGATATGCAAAAAAGTATCGATGATAAAGGAAACAGGCCATTGTAAGCTGTTTGTAGTGTGAAAATGAGAAGATAGTGCGACTTGGGTGGGGGAGAGATAGAGAGAGAAGGAATGCCAGGGCCCGAGGGCTGAGGGAGAGGTGGGAAGGGGAGGAGACAGCAAGGGTTAACAGAATTGAGAAAATTCAATGTTTAAGCCCAGAGGATGCAGACTCCCCAAGCGGAATATGAGGTGCTGTTCCCCCAACTTGCGGTGTTGCTCACTCTGGCCGTGGAGGAGGCCCAGGACCGAGAGGTCGGATACGGAATGGGAGGGAGAGTTGAAGTGCTGAGCCACCGGGAGGTTGGGTTGGTTATTGCGGACCGAGCGGAGGTGTTCGGCGAAACGATCGCCAAGCCTCCGCTTGGTCTCACCGATATAGATCAGCTGGCATCTGGAGCAACGGATGCAGTAGATGAGGTTGGAGGAGGTGCAGGTGAACCTCTGTCGGACCTGGAAGGACGCTTGGGTCCCTGAAAGGAGTGGAGGGGGGAGGTGAAGGGACAAGTGTAGCATCTCTTGCGGTTGCAAGGGAAAATGCCCGGGGAAGGGGTGGAGCGGGAGGGAAGGGAAGAATTGACAAGGAAGTTGCGGAGGGAGCGGTCTTTGCGGAACGTAGACAGGGGGGGAGATGGGAAGATGTGGCGAGTGGAGGGGTCACGTTGGAGGTGGCGAAACTGGCGGAGGACTATGTGTTGTATGTGCCGGCTGGTGGGGTGAAAGGTGAGGACCAGGGGGACTCTGCCCTTGTTGTGAGTGGGGGAATGGGGAGAGAGGGCAGTGTTGTGGGGTATGGAGGAGACCCTGGTGCGAGCCTCATCTATAGTGGGGGAGGGGAATCCCCGTTCTCTGAAGAATGAGGACATTTGTGATGACCTGGTGTGGAACACCTCATCCTGGGAGCAGATGCGGCGTAGACGGAGGAAGTGGGAATAGGGGATGGAGTCCTTACAGGAAGCAGGGTGGGAGGAAGAGTAGTCCAGGTAGCTATGGGAGTCAGTTGGTTTGTAGTGGATGTCAGTCAGGAGTGTATCACCTGCAATAGAGATGGTGAGGTCAAGGAATGGTAGGGAAATGTCGGAAATGGTCCAAGTGTATTTGAGTGCCGGATGGAAGTTGGTGGTGAAATGGATGAAGTCAGTCAGTTGTGTGTGGGTGCAGGAGGTGACACCAAAGCAGTCGTCGATGTAACGGAGGTAGAGGTCGGGGATGGGGCCCTGGTACACCGAGAACAAAGATTGTTCGACGTGCCCGACAAAGAGGCAAGCGTAGCTGGGGCCCATGCGTGTGCCCATAGCTACGCCTTGTGTTTGGAGGAAATGGGAGGAGTCAAAAGAGAAGTTGAGGGTAAGGACCAACTCTGCTAGGCGGAGGAGGGTGTCAGTGGACGGGTATGGGTTTCTCCTCTGGTCGAGGAAGAACCGGAGGGCTTTGAGACCATCCTGGTGGGGGATGGAGGTGTAGAGTGAGAGAAACATAGAAATTAGGTGCAGGAGTAGGCCATTCGGCCCTTCGAGCCTGCACCGCCATTCAATATGATCATGGCTAATCATCCAACTCAGTATACCGTACCTGCCTTCTCTCCATACCCTCTGATCCCCTTAGCCACAAGGGCCACATCTAACTCCCTCTTAAATATAGCCAATGAACTGGCCTCAACTACCCTCTGTGGCAGAGAGTTCCAGAGACCCACCACTCTCTGTGTGAAAAAATTCCTTCTCATCTCGGTCCTAAAGGATTTCCCCCTTATCCTTAAGCTGTGACCCCTTGTCCTGGACCTCCCCAACATCGGGAACAATCTTCCTGCATCTAGCCTGTCCAACCCCTTAAGAATCTTGTAAGTTTCTATAAGATCCCCTCTCAATCTAAATTCTAGAGAGTATAAACCGAGTCTATGCAGTCTTTGTTCATAAGACAGTCCTTACATCCAAGGAATCAGTCTGGTGAACCTTCGCTGCACTCCCTCTATGGCAATAATGTCCTTCCTCAGATTTGGAAACCAGAACTGTACGCAATACTCCAGGTGTGGCCTCACCAAGACCCTATACAACTGAAGTAGAACCTCCCTGCTCCTATACTCAAATCCTTTTACTATGACAGAGAAGAAGGATGTTGCAGGATTCGAAGGCCTGAGCTTTAAGAAGAAGTTGGGCAGGCTAGAATTTTATTCCTTGCAAAGCAAGAGGCTGACGTGTGATCTAATAAAGGTGTATGAAATCACGAGGAGCATACTGGAGATAGTGTGAATGTATTTGGTCTTTTTCCCCAGGGTAGGGGAATCAAGAACAAGAGGGCATAGATTTGAGGTGAGAGGGGAAGGTTTAATAGGAACCTAAGGGACAACATTTTCATACTGAGGGTGGTGCATATATGGAACGAGCTGCCCGAGGAGGAGATGAGGCAGGTACAATTAAAGATATTTGGACAAGTACATGAATAGGAAAGGTTTAGAGGGAGAAACATGAGACTATATATGCTAGAATCTTGAGCAAAACACGAAGTGCTGGTGGAACTCTGCGGGTCAGGCAGCATCTGAGGACGGAAAGGCCAAGTGACATTTCAGACTCCTTTAGACTGATTCAATTTGAAGAAGGGTTCCGACCCAAAATGTTGCCTGTTGATTCCCAGATGCTACCTGACCCGCTGAGGTCCTCAAGCACTGTGTATTAAGATTTAGGGGGATGTGGGTCAAACACGGGCAAATGGGACTAGCTTAGATGCGGCAACTTAATTTAGTTTTGTGATACAACACATACAGCACAGACCCTTTGATCCACCAAGTACACGATGACCGTCGATCACCCATTCACACTAGTTTCATATTATCTCACTTTTGCATCTACTTCCAGCACACTAGGGAGCAATTTACAGCAGCCAATTAACCTACAAACCTGCACGTCTTTGGAATGTGGGAGGAAACCAAAGATGGCACTAAATCATTTGCCATAAATAACTTACCAATTCTAGCTGGAGAAAAAAGCTCTTGGTCCAGACTTAATTTGGTATTTGGAATTTGATAAAAACATACTTTCTGGGTCACTCTTTGTGCAAAAATAGCATGGAGTCAGGCCAGGGAAGGGGTTCTAGCAATCTGTCAGGTGTTTTGCCTTGAGGCCTCAATGTTTTGGTTCTGTTTATCCAAATCTTTTGCACAAGCATTTCTGTTGGATTCTTTAAAAAAAAAGCAATACTACACCAATAATAATTAAAGCAATTAAAAAAAAATTACTTTGCCACTTTAGGTTCATCAGGAAACTCGTAACATTTTTGAAGATATGAGCAAGTTCTCCTTCAAAGTCAAGATACTATCAACAAGGAATTAACCAACTTTAAAATCAGATTATCAGAATAATTTGTCATGCTATACCTGCAATGAGTTTGAGGCCAAATCACTCTCATTTTAGTTTAGGTTTAGAGATACAACGTGGAAGCAGGTCCTTCAGCCCACCTAGTCTGTATTGATCAACGATCACCCGTACACTAGTTTTACACACTAGAGACAATTTTACAGGAGCCACTTAACCACAAACCTGCTTGTCTTTGGAATGTGCGAGGAAACCAGAGCACCTGTGAAACCCCACGTAATCACAGAGAGAATGTACAAACTCCATACAGACAGCACCTGTAGTCAGGATCGAATCCAGGCCTCTGGCGCTATAAGGCAGCAACGTTACCGCCACACCACGGTGCCACCTGCAGGATACTGCATTGCAATGGGATAACGCCCCATAAAAGAGAATGCTATTCAAACCATCCTACCCAAAAACTAATTGAATGGCACTCCGGTGTGAATAGAACAAGAAACACACTGTGACACCACCATTCCTACCAATTTGTTGCCTGAAACATGAAGGAGAATCAATAAAACATTAAGCATTTTTTGTGCCTTTTTGGAACCATTGGAAAACAAGCATAATAGCCTGATAAAGGAGCCAGCTCTTCCTAGCAGAATCAATAAACAAAGAAGCCGTTTACCCTGTGATCACCTTATATGCAACCACTACGTCTCTCCTTTGCTTTGCTCCACTATGGAAATCTAGAATAATGTGCGCTGGTACAGGAGCAGACATTACCTGGTTCCATGGAGCTTAAGATTTGATCCTTCTTTACCCCGTTTACGGCTGGTTCAATCTCCACTTTAATTTCTTCTTTCTGAAAGTGGAGCATTCAAAGTTTAATTATAACTTCCCCTCACTTGTTTCATCAGAATTTTTCTTGATGCTGAATTCCTCTATACAATCTACCTCTCTGTAAGGCGATCAGTCCCAGCTTCTCCATTTTTTAATGTCAGCTGGAGAGAATCACAGGTGCCTTTCATGTAAAACAAGTAGCCACAAGGCCCCACAGCGGATGGTCCTTTCTCCCTTCCTGTTTACCATCTATACCTTGGACTTCAGATATAACTCCGCCTCCTGCCAACTGCAGAGTTCTTCAGATTACTGTGCAATTGTGGGCTGCATCAGTGAGGGGAGGAAAGCGGAATACAGAGGTGAAGTCAACAACTTTGTTGAGTGGTGTGGGCTGAATCACCCGCAGCTCAACACTGACAAGACAAAGGAGTTGGTGGTGGACTTTAGGAGGAGAGGAACACCCCTGTCCCCTGTCTCTATCAATGGTGTGGATATGCCGTTTACCAGCAAGTACTAATACCAGGGAGGGTACCTGGACAGTAAACTGGACTGGTCCAGGAATGCTGAGGCCCTGTACAAGAAGGGACAGCCTGCTGTATTTTTGAGAAGACTCCGCTCCTTCAACATCTGCAGTAAGATGCTGCAAATGTTCTACCAATCGGTGGTAGCCAGTGCCATCTACTTTGCTGTTGTGTTCTGGGGCAGCAGGGCGATCGGATCCAATAGGATCAACAAACCCATCAGGAAGGCTGGTTCCGTCCTGAGGGTGCAGTTGGATTTATGGGAGGTGGTCTTGGAGGGGACGGTGCTCCTCAAACTGAGGAACATCCTGGACAATACAGCTCACCCCCTCCATGACACACTGTTCAACCTGAGGAGTACCTTCAGCAACAGACTGGTTCCACCAAGACAGTGGCAAGACAGAACGCCACTGGAGATCCTTCTTCCCTGTGGCTATCAAACTTTACAACTCCTTCCCCTTCTGTCGTGGGGTAGACTGAGTCTGACTCCCCTTCCACCCCCCTCCTTCCACCCCCCTCCTTTCACCCCCCCCCCCCACCTCCCCACCTCCTCAATCTTTGCACATACCAAAAGCCTTTCCACTCATCACTTTAATTTCATCTTTCATGTATTTTGTGTTTTTTTTATAACTGTGGCAGATTAATTTCCCTCCTGGGATAAATAAAGTTCTGTCGTATCATATTGTAGCTGCTGGTACACTAAGTGACATAGTAACTTAGCGGAAAACCCGCCGAGTTACCCCAGCACTTTATAGCTTTCAAGTAGCTTGTTTCCCTGCTCTCTCTAACATCCTTTGAGCTCCCGAACCGGCCATAATGGCCCATTTGAATGGAGTTTGTGGGCTATGCTGTATGAGCCTATGAAGCCTGCTTAGCAGCAACAGTTGCACTGTGCTAGCAACAGGCATGGCCATTGCATGCAACATCAGACCACTGGGCATTGCCACGCACCTGCTCATGGAGAAACCCTCCATTGCCAGAGAACAGTTGTTACACACAGAGTTAAAATAACTGGCAGCACACAAATGAACACTTGCGAGAGGAAACAGAGGGGAGATGGACTTCAAAGAATCGGGTACTGACATGTAATTACCTGAAGAATATTTTTGTGTTTTGCAATATGAACTTGAACAAGTTGTTTATTGCTGAGATTTTGCCCCCGAGAAGATCCTACACATGCTTCCAAACAGCAGAAAATGAACCAACATAAGGTACTGTAGATGTTTGTAATTAGCCTTGCATGTGGATATTGTTGGAAAGGGTTGGATTTATTGCCTGCCCATAGTTTCCCACCCAAGATGGTTGTGTGACCTCAATCTGAACTGCTCGTGCATTCTAAATTTATACATTCTGACCAAAACCAGTCCATATGTGACTACATTCCTACAACAGTGAGGTGACAACTTGCTAAAGTGTCTTAACATCATTTTAGTTTAGAGATACAATAATATAAAAAGGCCCTTCCCGCATCAGGTCCATGCCAGCCATTGATTACCTGTGAACACTAGTTCTATGTTAACCCACCTACCCATTCATTCCCTCCCTCTACTGCAAGGGGCAATTTACAGAGGCCAATTAAGCTGCAAACCCACTCGTCTTTGAGCTGTGGGAGAAAAAAGAAGGCAAATTTAATGCTAGCTAGCAATAAGGCGCTGGTCAGGCCACATTTGGAGTACCATGAGTAGCAATGTTACAACATTTTGAGATTTAAAAAATCAAGTCTGCAATTTATCCCATCAGATAAAGCATAAAAAGAAGTTTAATTTGACACCTAATTCACTTTCATATCTTCAGTATTAAGAAAGTTATGACCATTTTCATACTCGGAAATTAGCATCTTGTTCCCCATTGCCTTTCAATTGACTTAACTCAAAAGCTGTGATCTAGAATCGTTAAAAGCCCATAACTTTGTTAAAAATTAAGAGAACTCAATGAAATTTCCAGTTATTATAGATTGAAGCATTCTGAAACAAATATGAAACAATCTTACTTGGATGACCTGAAATTAAAGCATATAATTAGTTAGTTATCTAATTGTAGCTAATTACAAAATTCAATGAGTAGATCTAAACACCTATCCATTTCTTAAGAAAAGATAAACTTTTTTTAAATTGCCTAAGTGTCCAAATAACATTCACACAATAATCCACAATATACCATAATTTTTAAATCTCATTTTCATGAATTTCTGGGCCAAATGGAAGGAATTTACTGTTTAATGCCTGTAAATTAATGACCATTTAAATCATTATAATATTTTTTTTATTTGAAGTAAATAGTTTACAATATATAGCTTACTTTATAAACTAACACCTTAATTCAGTATTACTACAAATAGCATATCAATACATAATATCTTCTATTTTTATGGAAATAAAGAAAAAGATATATAAAAGAATAAAGAAAAAAGGAAAAATAAAAGGGAATAAAATTTTTTTTTTTCGCACATATATCAATTAAAAATTAAAAAGATAATTTGAAAAACAATAATATTACATATATATATATATATATATAAACAAAAACTAAAGACATTGTACGAGATACTATTTCATTCAGAAATATCTCTAATAAATACACAATATTATCAATTATAGGTAAGTTATTCGCATCGGATCCATAGGGTGCCCGTCGAAGCCGTGATTCCAACTAGCGAGTGGGTTTTAGTGGAATGCGGTGGATTAGAACGTTGCGGTTTGCAGTGAAGTCAGTATGAAAAATACAGCCGGTTTATACATTTTTTTTGGACCCCATTTCGCAACATGAAAATATTATTAAAGGCTCCATAAAAACCAACTTTTAACATAAAAATAAAATATTTACCTTTTTTCTCCCCTACGCAAAATCCTTCCCGTTATCGGCGCTCACGGCTTTTGAATGTGATTTTTAAATTACTCTAGATAATAAATAATCTAGCGTAATTTAAAAATACCTTCATTAATGAAATGTCGGAGCGATTTTTCTTCCGCAACAAAATCGCCCGACATGGATCGATTTGCCCTGCCTGTGGAAAAACGGCCCCCCTCTGAAAGGCGCCAAAGTCACGCACACGGGGAGCGGCAGAACTGCAGCGCTGTTCAAGGTAAGTTTTGTAATACCTACCATGAGCAAATTTGGGCTCCATATCCAAGAGACGACGTGCTGGCTCTGGAGGGGGCCCAGAGGAGGTTTACAAGAATGATTCCAGGAATTAGTGGGTTAGCATATGATGAGCATTTGACAGCACTGGCCCTCCACTTGCTGGAGTTTAGAAGGTTGAGGGGGGTCCTCATTGAAATGTGCAGAATAATGAGAGTGGATGTGGAAAGGATGTTTCCACAAGTGGCAGAGTCGAGGACCAGAGGTCCTAGCCTCACAATTAAAGGGCTATCTTTTAGAAAGGAGGCGAGGAGGAACTTCGTTAGTCAGACGGCCGTTAATCTGTGGAACTCATTGCCACAGAGGGCTGTGGAAGCCAGGTCATTGGATAGTTTTAAGGCAGAGATAGACATATTCTTGATTAGAACGGGTGTCAAGGGTTATGGGGAGAACGCCGGAAAATGGGATTAGGAGGCACAGATCAACCATGATTGAATGCCAGAGTCAACTCGATGGGCCAAATGGCCTAATTCTACTCCTATAACTTGTGAAAACCAGAGCACTTGGAGGAATCCCATCCAGTCACAGGGAGAACGTGGAAACTCCATGCAGACAGCATCTGAGGTTAGGTAAGAACCCAGGTCTCCAGCCCTGTGACACAACCGTTCTAACAGTTGCACCACAGTGCTGTCCTTTTTTGCCTGAATGTAACAGTGATGGACGATAAATAAAAGCTTTTCCAGCCATGGGGAATTTTAATAAGATGTGCCCAAAGATGGTTATTACCAATCACCTGGCAGTGCCTTGGAAGCCCTGATTCACCCAGATACAGTAACATCAGAAACTGAGTACTCACTGGCCCATTGCTTGTGCATGTGGATCTCTGACTTACATTGGAAGGTATAAAAAAATCTGGGGAGGTACGTGTTGATGTGTTGTTATTGCATAGAATGCTACTGATTAGACATATGAGGCAATGCAAAATGAAGTCCACATTTTCATACACTGCCCAGAAAAATGTTTTGACCTATGTTATTTGGATTCAAATGGTACATGGATACCAGAAGTCAGAACTCACAACTCAGAGACCGGCTTCAATCCTGACCTCAGGAGACATCTTTTAAAAATGGCTTAACGTATACCTGTCTACATCCTGGCCTAATAAATAAGGCCTATTTAATGAGATAAATATGTGAAGAAAATATTCCAAATCTAATTGCCACTGGAAGTCAATCCAATACCTCAATACAGGAGAATATTATTAATCGGAAAGTTGAATACCTTTCTAAACAGGAGCCAGTAGCTAGCCTTCATGTATGCCTGGTGGAAATCAAAGCTCGACTCCTGGTCCCGCACCTCCATCGTGCTCAAAAGTATACCCCCAGATCTTGAATATTTCATCATGTTGTACAATTATTATCACAGCAAATAAACTAGATGGTTAGAATGTTCTTCGTGGTAAGAGTGTTGCTCCATGAGCTTGTAATTTGTTCTTGTGACCCCATGGGTTTTCTTTGACTGTTTTGTTTCCTCCCACATCCCAAAGAAGTGCTCGTGGGTTAATTGGGTACAGTGAATGGTCAGTGGCAAAAACAATTAAAAGCGAGTTAGTGGACATGTGTAAGAGAGAATAAGTTGCAGGGATACAGGGTAATAAGGAGAGAGGAGATGGTACTGAAGGGATTGTTCCCCATAGGAGCCAGAAGGGTCTTAATGAGCTGAATGACCTTTCTCATTTTTCTAAGATGAGCCAAAAGCCGGTGACTTTCATAACCTTTACTCACAAGGAGAATAATCTGTTATAGTAACAAAAGAATACTCCAGAATGATAATATGTTGAGTGAAGGGAAAAGCCATTGCTTGGAAGGTTTGATGGGAGTTATTTTGATTACCTTGATCTCTCCAACATCACTTCGTCTGGTTCTCTTCATAATCTCTTCTATTCTCTATAAGAAAAGAACATCATCAATAAAAACATTTCTTCTTTCTTCTCCTTAAACTAAGCGTCTCCTGTATCAGCAGCTTGCTTCCCCATTCCAACCCACTAACCTTCTTTCTCTCCAGTCTCTCCTGTTCGATCTGCTGAAAGGCTTGTTCTCTTATTTGACGCTGCCATTCAGCTGCCTCTCGAGCCTTGGTTTCAGCTTCTTCCCGCTAAAGACAAAAATACAGGAGACATCTTTTAAAAATGGCTTAACGTATACCTGTCTACATCCTGGCCTAATAAATAAGGCCTATTTAATGAGATAAATATGTGAAGAAAATATTCCAAATCTAATTGCCACTGGAAGTCAATCCAATACCTCAATACAGGAGAATATTATTAATCGGAAAGTTGAATACCTTTCTAAACAGGAGCCAGTAGCTAGCCTTCATATATGCCTGGTGGAAATCAAAGCTCGACTCCTGGTCCCGCACCTCCATCGTGCTCAAAAGTATACCCCCAGATCTTGAATATTTCATCATGTTGTACAATTATTATCACAGCAAATAAACTAGATGGTTAGAATGTTCTTCGTGGTAAGAGTGTTAAATTTTGAAATTGTCTTTCCATTGAGCTAAACATCACCAAATAGACTATTTGGCCCAACTAACCCATGCTGCAAAAATACCACTTCCCACTGGCCCACTATCCCTCCAAACCTTGAAATAAAAGACACAATGTGCTGGAATAACTCAGCGGGTTGGGCAGCATATCTGGAGAATATGGATAGGTGTCTTTTTGGGTAGGAGCCCTTCTTCAGACTCTTAAACCTTTCCATGTAGCTTTATAAAAATTTGATTAGGCCACATTTGGAGCATATTGTGTAATTCTGGTTGCATCATTGCAGAAAGAATGCGGAAGGTTTTGGAGAGGGTGCAAGAGGTTTACCAGAATGCTGCCTGGATTAGAGGGTATTATCTGCAAGGAGAGAATGTGTAAGAAAGAACTGCAGATGCTGGTTTAAATCGAAGGTAGACACAAAATACTGGGGTAACTTAGCAAGTGAGGCAGCATCTTTGGAGAGTAGGAATGGGCAACATTTCGGGTTGAGACCGTTTTTCAGACTGAAGAAGGATTGAGACCCGAAACGTCACCCATTCCTTCTCTCCAGAGATACTGCCTCACCTGCTGAGTTACTCCAGCATTTTGTGTCTACCATCTACAAGAAGAGGTTGGACAAATATGGATTTTTTTCCTTTGGAGCATCAATGATTGAGGGGGCACCTGATAGAACTATATACAATTATGACATGCATGGATGGGGTAGGGGATGGCTTTATGTTTGGGGGGGGGGCAAGGGGGCGAGGGGGGGAGGGGCGATGGGGGGGGGGGGCGAGGGGGGAGGGGCAGTTTAAAGGAAATACAGAGCAGGTTACTCTGAGAGTGGTGGTAGTAGCGAGGCAGCTAAAATCGTGGCGTTTATGAGACATTTATACAGGCACAAGCAATTGTACAGAATGGAGGGATATGGACTAGGCTTAAGTTTATTATTGTCATGGTTATCAAGGTACAGTGAAAAGCGTTGTTTTACATGTTATCCAAACAGATAAGATAATACTGTACATGAATACAATTAAGTCAAACTAAGGTACAAAAGCTAGAGCAAAGGAGAAAATACAGAGTGCATAATATAAATCTTAGCATTGTAGTGCACCAGTTTTATAGGCAAATTCTGATCTCCACAATAAGGTAACAATGAATCAGACAGTGCCCTAGCTTATGGAAGGACCATAATCTTCAGGAAGTAGAGGTGTTGGTATGCCTTCTTGGCTGTCCCATTGATGTGGTTGGTCCATGACAGATTGTTGGTAATAATGACACCAAAGAACTTGAAGTTTTTCACCATTTCTACTTCAGTACCATTGATGCTGATTGAGGTATGTACTCCACCACTCTTCCTGAAGTTGATAACTAGCTCCTTCATCTTGCTGACATTGAGGGAGAGGTTATTGTCCTGACAAAATATTACTAAGTTCTCTATTCCCTTCCGATATTATGTCTCATCATTGTTTGTGATGCAGCTCACAACAATGTCATCTGCCAACTTGTAGATGGAGCTCGATTACATGCCAGTAGAGGAGATTTGTTTAACTTGGCATCATATTCGGCACAGGCATTGCGGGTCAAATAATCTGTTCCTGTGCAGTGATTTTCTATCATAACAGAGTTTTGAGAGCTCAGTATTGAAGAAATGCTTTTTCACAGAAAGGACATTGGTAAAATTGCACAACGTTAAGAGTTCCCAAGACAGTGAGATTATGGAAGAAAGGTGGGAAAATAGGACAGAAGTATACTGGTCATGGTCTACATGTTAGAAACAGGTTCAGCAGGCTGAATTGATGTATCCCATACCCAAGGGTGTGGCAGCGGTAGAGCAGTTAAACTCTACCAAGGGATTAGTAACCCAAATCCCTACAACAATCCAGAGATTTGAATTTAAATCTGAACATGGAAGCTGTGATTTTAAACTAATTTGAAATGACTAGTCATTAGTAACAATTAATATAAAACAATGAGATTCTCATCGAAACAGGAAGAAACCTGCATCCTAACCCAATCTGGCCTACTTCTCTCCATTATAGACTCTTGAGTTGCCCAGGTAGTGGCAGGAGGACAGGCTCCTCCGCTATTCACCAGGGTGATTAGTTGAAATTAATGTGCTTCATTTTCCGTTAGATTGATAAATCCCCTCCTTATTCACGGCACCTGTTCATCACCGACACACTCCTCCCACTGGGTCTCCTACTACCATCTGCCCACCCCGCCTCTCTCCATTGGCTCCATTCATCACCTTCCTTTGTCATCAGATTCCATCATAAAGTGCTACAGATGATGGAATATGATAAGAAAGGATGATGGAGAGAGAGGTGGAGTGGGCAGATATCGCCTCCATATATCCCCCCCCCCCCCCGACCTCTGTCACCATTTCCACCGTTTCCTCCCACGTCTGACTCCATCTGCCAATCAACCCCTTCTCACCTGGATCCACCTTTTGCTTGCCAACTCCTGTCCCACCATTGCCCTAACCTCTTTATATTAGTTATCTCCCCACTACTCTTTCAATCCAGATGTAGGGCCCTGACCTGAGCCATCCACGAGCCAATTCTTCCACAGATTCTACCGACTGCTTAGTTCTTGCAGCAGCTCGCTTTTTTGCTCAAGATACACAAACGACCAGGAATGGTAATTTAGAATCATATAACATGGAAAGAGGCCATTTAGTCCCACTCATCCTACTGACCAAAATTCCCCAACTGATGTAGTCCCATTTGCTTGCATTTGGCCCATATCCCTCCAAATCCTTCCCACCCATGTACCTATACAAATGTATTTTAATTGTTCTAATTGTACCTGCCCCAACTACTTCCTCTGACAGCTAATTCAATATACCCACCACCCTTTGTGTGAAAACGTTGCTCCTCAAAGTCCAATGAAATCACTGCCTCTCACCTTAAACCTACAACCTCTAGTGTTTGGTTCCCCTACCCTGGGAAAAAAACTATTAATTCACCCCATCCGGTTCCCTCATGATTTAATACACCTTTATAAGATTATCCCTCAGCCTCCTATGCTTCGTGGAATAAAGTCCTAGCTTGCCCAACCTCTCCTTAAAACAAGCCCTCAAGTCCTGGCAACATCCTTATAAATCTTCTCAACTTTCCTTTATCAGGCTGATCAAAACTAAACACAATACTCCAAATGCGGCCTCATCAACATCTAATACAATTGTAAAATGGTGTCCCAACTTCTATACTCAACTCGTCTGATTGATGAAGCCCAGCATGTCAAAAGCCACCCATCTACCCATGACGTCTCTTTCAGAGAACTATGTACTTGCACTGCTAGATGCCTCTGTGCCACAACACTCCCCTGGGCCCTACCATTTATAGGGAAAGTCCTGTCCTAGTTTGACTTTTCAAAATGCAATACGTCACACTTATCTGAATAAAAACGCCATTTGCCATTCCTCGACTATGTCCAGCTCATCAGGACCCGGTGTAATTCTTGATAACCATCTCCACTGTCTATGATGCCACCTATGTTGGTGTCACCTGCATTCTTACTAATAATGCTTTGTATATTCTCATCCAAATAGTTGATATAGATGACAAACAGCATTGGACCCAGCACTGATTCCTGAGACACGCCACTTGTCACAGGTCTCTTGTCCGAAAATGTCCTTCCACTACCACCCTCCGCTTTCTAACATTTAACCAATTTTATATTCAGTTAACTAGCTCTCCCTGGATCCCTTGTATTCTAACCGTCCATAACAGCCTACCATGCCGACCCTTATTAAAGGCCTTGCTTGTCCACATAGACTATGTCTAGGGACCTGCCATCAAATTCTCAAAAAATCAATCAAATTCATAAATCATGATCTCCCACAAAGAAAACTATTCTGACTATCCCTAATCAACCTCTATCCTTCCAAATATATATATTGGCAAAAATGCATTAATATACATATAATATACATTAGCCACCCTCCTGTCATCTGTTACCTCATCCGCTTCTAATATATTTATATATCTCAACCAGGGCTCGTCCAATTTATTTTCCAGTTTCTCATGGTGCCCTTGGATATATCTGATCAGGCCCTGGAGATTTAACAACCTTCATACATTTTAGGACATTCAGCACCACATCAACTGCAACCACGTGAAGGTGGGAGAGAGAAAACAGGGAATTATAGACCAGTTAGCCTCACATCGGTGGTGGGGAAGATGCTGGAGTCAATTATAAAAGATGAAATAGCCGCACATTTGGAAAGCAGTAACAGGATCGGTCTGAGTCAGCATGGATTTACGAAGGTGAAATCATGCTTGACTAATCTTCTGGAATTTTTTAACTAGGGAAATGGACAAGGGAGAGCCAGTGGATGTAGCGTACCTGGAATTTCAGAAAGCATTTGATAAGGTCCCACATAGGAGATTAGTGGGCAAAATTAGGGCACATGGTATTGGGGGTGGAGTGCTGACATGGATAGAAAATTGGTTGGCAGACAGGAAACAGAGAGTGGGGATTAACGTTCCCTTTCAGAATGGCAGGCAGTGACTAGTGGTGTACCGCAAGGCTCGGTGCCGGGTCCGCAGCTATTTACAATATACATCAACGATTTGGATGAAGGAATTCAAAGTAACATTAGCAAATTTGCAGATGACACAAAGCTGGGTGGCAGTGGGAACTGTGAGGAGGAAGCTATGAGAATGCAGGGTGACTTGGACAGGTTGGGGAGTGGGCAGATGTATGGCAGATGAAGTTTAATGCAGATAAATGTGAGGTCATCCACTTTGGTAGCAAAAACAGGAAGGCAGATTACTATCTAAATGGCGTCGTTGGGAAAAGGGAAAGTACAGCAGGATCTGGGGGTTCTTGTACATCAGTCTATGAAAGTAAGCATGCAGGTACAGCAGGCAGTGAAGAAAGTGAATGGCATGTTGGCCTTTATAACAAGAGGAGTCGAGTATAGGAGCAAAGATGTCCTTCTGCAGTTGTATAGAGCCCTAGTGAGACCATACCTGGAGTATTGTGTGCAGTTTTGGTCCCCTAATTTGAGGAAGGATATTCTTGCTATTGAGGGAGTGCAGCGTAGATTTACAAGGTTAATTCCCAGGATGGCAGGACTGTCATATGCTGAGAGAATGGGCTTGTACACTCTAAAGTTTAGAAGGATGAGAGGGAATCTTATGGAAACATATAAGATTGTTAAGGGTTTGGACACACTGGAGGCAGGAAACATGTTCCCGATGTTGGAGTAGTCCAGAACCAGGGGCCACAGTTTAAGAATAAGAGGTAAGCCATTTAGAACGGAGACGAGGAAACACTTTTTCCTCACAGAGAGTTGTGAGTGTGTGGAATTCTCTGCCTTAGAGGGCGGTGGAGGCAGGTTCTCTGGATACTTTCAAGAGATAGCTGGATAGGGCTCTTAAAGATAGCGGAGTCAGGGGATATGGGGAGAAGGCAGGAACAGGGTACTGATTGGGGATGATCAGCCATGTTCACATTGAATGGCGGTGCTGGCTCGAAGGGCCGAATGGCCTACTCCTGGACCTATTGTCTATAATAAGGACTGACATCAGTGCAAGGATGGGGAGGAAGGTAAGGAGGGTGGAGAGGAGAGGTAAGGAGGGAGGAGGGGAGAGGTTAGGAGGGGAGAGGTTAGGAGAGGAGAGGTAAGGAGGGGACAGGTAAGGAGGGGACAGGTAAGGAGGGGCGAGGAGGGGAGAGATAAGGAGCACTGCACTTTACCTTCTGAAGCTCTTGGCTCTGCAGGAAAGAGCGCAGGTTATAACTGTAAGAGTGCTATGAGATTTTAGTCAGTCTTCTTAAAGGAAAGTTACACTGCTCATCTATCTTGCACGAGGACTGTTGCATACCTCTGTCCAATGTCATTTCAGAGTCAGAAGTAAGATTCAAAAAGCTGAGGAGGTAAAACTCACAAATCCAGTGTTTTGTAGAGTTTCGCGATACAGCTTGGAAACAGACCTTTCGGCCACAGTTCACGCCAGCCAGCGATTACCGTACACTAGATCTATCCTTCACACTACGGACAATTTACAGCAGCCAATTAACCTGCAAACCTGCATGTCTTTGAAATGTGGGAGAAAACTGGAGAACCTTGAGAACATATAAACTCCGTACAAACAGTACCAGTAGACAGGGTCGAAGCCGGTTTCTGCCGTCGTAAGGAAGCAATTCTACTGCTGCGCCACCGTACCACCCCAGTGCAAGATCAAAACATCACCCCATCACTAACCTGCTGTTCCAGTCTTGCCAGGAGTTCTTTCTCCTGCAGTTCCTTTAAGATTCTTTCTTCATCTGCTCTCTTCTGACGTTCCAGCTCCTGCTGTTTCTGCTCTTCCTCAAGCCTGCGTGCCTCTTCTTCACGACGTGCCTTCTCTTCAGCCTCTTTTCTTTCCAGCTCTTCCTTCATTTTCCTTCAACAAGCACAAGATGTACTAAGATGCTGCCCACATCCCAAAACCCATTCATCCATTATCCTTGGACCTTGTGAGTGTGGGTAGGGTGGTCGCCCATTATCCAAAAATCGATGTGTCACACCTTTTCCCTCTTATTATCACCTTCAATGATCCTACACTCAAATCATCAACTATTGTAATTATTGTAATTGTTATATGGTTTATATGGTTATATATTTCTAAAGAGTGTTTACTGCCCAATCCCTGAGGTGAAGGTGATTCTAATAGGCAATAGGCAATTCCAGGAATTTTGGAGCAATGATCAGGAAACAGAGACTATCCTGCACAGGGAATAACTTGGTGAGGAATTTACAAGTGGTGGGGTTTCCTTGTCCTCCAGTTAATAAGGTCACAGTTGGGAATTTGCTGTTGAAGGTACTGACAAGTAAATGGTACTGACAAGGCACCAGAGTGCAAGCTGTGAATGTTTTGAAACCCTTCCACGGCTTTGCCCCTCCCTCAACCTAACCAATGTCGCCCCACCATGGAGGGAGCTACAGATCTCAATTGTGACCTCTTGACCTGCCCCAAATTTAACTGTTGCACCATTATTGGATTTTGAACTGTGGAATCTGTTTCCTTTGTCACTCTATCCTCCTTTAAGCTGATACTTTACCAATATTTTGATCACCTTGAATGAAGGCAAGCATTAATGAAGGCTAGCATGAATGAAGGCTAGCATGAATGAAGGCTAGCATGAATGAAGGCTAGCATTAATGAAGGCTAGCATTAATGAAGGGTAGCATTAATGAAGGGTAGCATTAATGAAGGGTAGCATTAATGAACGGTAGCATTAATGAAGGCGAGCATTAATGCAGGGTTGCATTAATGAAGGGTAGCATTAATGAAGGGCAGCATTAATGAAGGCTAGCATTAATGAAGGCTAGCATTAATGACGGCTAGCATTAATGAAGGGTAGCATTAATGAAGGCTAGCATTAATGAAGGCTAGCATTAATGAAGGGCAGCATTAATGAAGGGCAGCATTAATGAAGGCTAGCATTAATAAAGGGTAGCATTAATGAAGGCTAGCATTAATGAAGGCTAGCATTAATGAAGGCTAGCATTAATGAGGGCGAGCATTAATGAATCATTACCTCTCAGCTTCCTCCTGTTCTCGCCGCTCCTGCTCCTCTATCTCCTTCTGCAGACGTGCAAGTCTTCGCCTTTCTGCTAGAAGCTTAGCTGCTTCCTCTGGATTTGTTGTTCCTGCCATGGTCTTGTTGCTGGATGTATCTGAAAGAGAAACAGAATTCCGTCAAACATTATGACAAAGAAAATCTGGAGTAGAAAGTACACAATGTTGAAATCTAAACTGGATGAAAATATAACATGTGCATGGCTATCCTTCAATATAAAACCACAGGACAGGTCACAATGGATTTGCTTCACATGTGGACAATTTGTAAATGTAGCTAAATATCAGTGATAGTCAGAGAACAAAATGAGGTACCGGTTGTAATTGATATACAAGATGCTATAAACACTCTGCACATTAGGTTACATCGACGGAGAATGGAAAAGCAGAGTTAATGTTTCAGTCAAAGGCCTTTAGTCAGAATATGAACATGCAATAGACCTATAAGTTGTTAGAAAGAAGAGACAGGGAAAAGTGAGCAGGCGAAACAAAAAAAAAACAGAAAAAAAGATCAGAGCCTTAATTTTTCTTCAACAAAGGTGCTCCAGTTTCTTCCCATGTATCAACGGCTTTCGGGTTGATAGGTGATTTGCACCTGGTGGAATTGTCCCTTTTATACGTAAATGGTAGAAATTGGGGAAGGGGACATCGTGCATGGAAGAGAGAATAAATTATTGGGAAATAATGGGCTAATGGAATTGCTCTGAGAACCGGCAAAGACTCAAGGGGCCAAAAATTTGAAGTTACATTCTTCCTCAACCTGTGTGCAGATAAAACTCCATCCCTGGTTTTGTTACCTCTGGGCTTGATTGCTCTTATGCTCTTCTCCCTCTTACTGCTACATGCCCACCAGGCACGTGCCGTCTGGGTAGGCAAGGTAGGCACGGCCTACCCTGACTAAAATTATGAAATGGCAATTATTAAATATAAATAGTAAAGGCATGGGAGAAGAATTATGCCTATCTAAGAGATCGATCTCGTAGGTAGGCATAATTCTCCATGCCTTTCATCTGCAGCACTTGTAACACGCAAAGGCCTGTGCAGCCCACGTGCCGTCAGCGCTGCCTGAGCCGTCAGTTTCAAGGGGAGTGAAAGGCAGCAGAAATTCTGCTTTTGCAGCACTGCGCATGCGCAGCATCATACCGCGCATGCGCAGCGCGAGTTTCTTGGCGGGATTTTCAAATATGGATTGCCATTATTTTAATAGTATCTCAGGAAACAAAGAGTGAAGAATGAACTTAATGTACCAATAACGTGGTAAGTGTATTTCTTGGTGCTTAATTTTTATAAATACTGTATTACCCGGGATGGGGGAAGAGCTCCGTTCACAGTGTTTGGGGAGTCTAGCGTTGTGAAGGGGTCAGTAACCCACTTACCACGCTCCGGTTTGAGTGCAGGTAGATGGGACTAGGTGAGAGTAAGTGTTCGGCACGAACTAAAAGGGCCGAGAATGGCCTGTTTCCGTGCTGTAATTGCCATATGGTTTTATTGTGGCCAGGGAGTGAATTAGCTTGGGTGGCTGCCGCAGCACTCCGGGCACGGACAGCAGAACTGGCCGCCACTTCCGAGGAAGGAAGCAGCTCAGGTGACTGACTTTGAGCGTCCGCCGGGACCTGACAGCAGAACTGGCTGCCCATTCAGCCCCGTCTGCTGGTCCCCACTCACCTCTGGCAGTGCTCTCCGTCTGAACTTCTTTCATCCGTCACTCACCGGCCGGCTTCCCGCAAATCTTTAAATTTCGACAGCGCGCTCACACGATCAGTTGAGATTACTTGGCTGTGGGAATTTAAGGATTTGCGGGACACGGTTGACATGAGCGAAGCCGCCGAGCGGCAGGTGACAGATATTCAGACGAAGAGCACTGCCAGAGGTGAGCGGGCCAGCAGAAGGCGCTGAAGTGGCAGCCGGTTCTGCTGTCGGGTCCCGGCGGCCACTCGCACCCGAGCTGCTTCTATCCGTTCTGCTGTCCGTGCCCGGAGTGCTGCGGCAGTGGTGAGTGAGTTACTGATATGATCTCTAACCCCCTACTTCTCAACACTCCTGCCCTCAATGCCACTCCTGCCACCCCTGCCCACTCCTGAACGCAATGAGTGGGCAGGGGTGGCAGACCTTTCGGTCTGAATGACAATAAAGGATACTTTGACTTTGACTCCCCGCATCTTTAACCCCTGGCACAGACTATCCACACGCTGTGAAAGGAACTCTCCCTCCAAATGGACCCTTGAATTAGTATTGTCATTCAATAAGATGACAACTGATTCAACGTCCTGGTGTGCTCCTGGTTTTCCCACCATCTCTCCACCTGCCTTCATCCTCCGTCCCCCACCCATTCAGTAATTAAAAAATGAAGGAGATGGAGAAGCCTTGGGAAAATTTAATTGTTACTTATTTTTTATTTTATATGAAGAGAACAATCTGCGCATGCGCGGTTTAAGTTCTTTTTAAAGCCGGCTGACTGCCTACCCTGAGTAATTACTCACGGCACGTGTCTGCTGTCCACTAACTTGCACCAAATCCCTATCACTTTTGTGGGTTTCCTGACCTACATTGCTTCCTGTTGAAGCAAGGCCTGGATTAAAATATCTCATCCTTGTTTCCCAATGCCCAAGTGATCTTGGCCTGCTGTAATCATCTCCAGCACTACAAGCGTCTAAGATACGCGTAGCTCTCCAATTCTGGCCTCTGCTCAGTGCTGACTGTAATCGCTCACCATTGGTGGCCATGACATCAGTCGCCAAATCCATGCATTCCTTCCCTACCGCTCTCATCTCCTTTAAGCAGCTGCAGGTTTTTTGTCATCTGCCTCATCTTAGGTAACTCATGTAAAAGTTGCTTGATATGATGTTGTTTGATATGATGTCTGTCAGGAGCCTTAGAATTTTTTTCCTGCATTAAAGTCATTACAATCATGATAAGTGTTTTATACGTGTTGAATTCAAGTGTTCTAGTGTGTTTATAGTCATTGCCAATTCACCTGGCAATTATGCTCTCCTTTTATTGTTTTAAGGTCCATATTGTCTCATAAGTGCAGAATAAACAATGAGCTGCCAAGCCAGTCAAAGCATCTTCAAGTTTAAACCATATGGTGCAGGGTGATTTGGATAGGTTGGGTGAATGAGTGGGCAGCTGCATGACAGATTAAGTATAATGTGGATAGTGTGAGGTTATCCACTTTGGAGGCAAGAACAATCTGAATGGTGTCAGACTAGGAAATGGGGAGGTGGAACGAGCCCTGGGTGTTCTAGAACATCAGTCACTGAAAGTAAGCATGCAGGTACAGCAGGCAGTGAAGAAAGCAAATGGCATGTTGGCCTTCATAGCGAGAGGATTTGAGTATAGGAGCAAGGAGGTCCTACTGCAGTTATACAGGGCCCTGGTGAGACCGCACCTGGAGTATTGTGTGTAGTTTTGGTCTCCTAATTTGAGGAAAGACATTTTTACTATTGAGGGAGTGCAGCGTAGATTCACCAGGTTAATTCATGGGATGGTGGGACTAACATATGATGAAAGAATGGATCGGCTGGGCTTATATTTACTGGCATTTAGGATGAGAGGGGATCTTATAGTACAAATTCTTAAGGGATTGGACAGGCTAGATGCAGGAAAGATGTTCCCGATGTTGGGGGAGTCCAGAACCAGGGGTCACAGTTTAAGTATAAGGGGTAGGCCATTTAGGACTGAGATGAGGAAAAAACTTTTCACCCAGAGGATTGTGAATCTGTAGAAGTCTCTGCCACAGAAGGCAGTGGAGGCCAATTCACTGGATGTTTTCAAGAGAGAGTTAGATATAGCTCTTCGGGCTAACAGAATCAAGGGATATGGGAAGGAAGCAGGAACGGGTTACTGATTTTGGATGATCAGCCATGATCATATTGAATGGTGGTGCTGGCCCGAGGGCCAAAAAGCCTACTCTTGTACCTATTTCTATGTTTCTATGGTGATGAGGTGGTGGTTATGTCACCCAACACCTGGCCTAATGATCCAGAAACCAGGGTTCCAATCACAGGAACCAACTGGGGAATTAAACTTTGGTTATAAAATAGCATTTTATATAGATACATCCTGGTCATCAGTAATAATTCTCATAAAACATCTGGATTGTTATAAGCACTCATCTAGTTCACTAGGGCCTTCAGAGGAGGAAATCTGCCATCCTCACTCAATCTCTGTATGACTCCAGGCTCATAACAATGTGGTTGTCTCTTATCAAAATCCTCCAAATTGGCTGAACAAGGCATTCGTTTCATAGCCATTTCAGGATGAGCAATAAATGCTGGCTTTTCCATCAGCAGATCTTGAAAAAAGTGATAAAAAAATTAAAATATTCTACCTACTCCAATCCTACAACTTCCCAAGATCTGTGCTCCTCAGCTGCGACCTCCTTCCTTCCCTTTCCTTTATTTTGCTCCATCATCAGCTGCCACACCTTCAGCTGCCTTTGCCCCGAGCTGTGGCAATCTCCTCCCTAAATTCCTTTTTCTTTCTCTTTTCTCCAACACAGCTATCGTCCTTGCTCGGTTAGTGGATGCTGTCCTTATCGCTCCACCTTTTGTCTGAAGGCTTTTAGGATGTTTCCTTGCATGAAAGACCCTGCACCAAATACCAGTTGGTGTTGTACTCACCTTCACTCACAGCTGCTTTCTTCCTGTCGTGTTCTTTGACTGGAGTTGTCGCAGATGGAGGTTCACTCTCAGCTTGTTCTGCCTCCTCGGATTTCTGTCGAGCCACCTCTCCCTTCTCTCTGCCCTTTTTCGCACTCTCTGCAATGTTGTTCGAAGATGGCCTCCGCCTCATGGGAGAAGACTTTCCACTGGAAGTTGGAGATAGCGGAAACTCTTTGGCAGAGCTGGGAGACTGTGTTCGAGCCTTTGAACTGGCCCTGTGGAAAACAAAACAAACATGTCTCAGCAATATTAATTGTTTACTCATGCTTACTACATGTGGCAAACTGCTACGGCGTTACTACTTCACCTGCCGCATTTCCATAACATGAATTGAATGTAACGCAAATACTGAATTTGGAACACTACAGTGTCTTCCATAATATTTGGGACAAAGACCATTTATTTATTTGCCTCTGTACTCCACAATTTGAGATTTGTAATAGAACAAAATCACATGTGATTAAAGTGCACATTGTCAGATTTTAATAAAGGGCATTTTTATATATTTTGGTTGCACCATGTAGAAATTACAGCTGTGTTTATACATAGACCCCTCCCCCCCATTTCAGGGAACCATAAATTTTGAGGCATAGCAATGTCATGTAAATGAATGTAATCATGTTTAGTATTTTGTTGCATATCCTTTGCATGCAATGACTGCTTGAAGTCTGCAACTCATGAACATCACCAGTTGCTGGGTGTCTTCTCTGGTGATGCTCTGCGAGGCCTGTATTGCAGCCATCTTTAGCTTATGCTTGCTTTGCTTTATCCCTTCAGTTTTCTCTTCAGCATATAAAAGACATGCTCAGTTGGGTTCAGATCGGGTGATTGACTTGGCCACTCAAGAATTTACAAATTTGTAGCTTAGAGAAAGATCTTAGGAAATATGCATGCCCAGGAATTTGAAGTTATTGACCCTCTCCACCATCACATTGATGTGAACAGGATTGTGGGTCCTCCTTGTTCCTTGGTCTTACTGGTGTTGAGATCCAGGTTGTTGAGCTGGCACCATTTGGTCAGTCGGTCGATCTCACTTCTATACTCTGACTCGTCCCCATCTGTGATTCGTCCAACAACAGTGGTGTCGTTGACGTACTTGATGATGAAGTTTGCGCTATGTCTGGTTACGCAGTCATGGGTATAGAGTGAGTAAAGTCTCCCTGCTGTGTCATTCCATGAGTATGCCACTATTCTTCACTTCCACACAATGTAGACCATTTTATCACTGCATCTATATTCAGCTCGTTAATACACAGCGAGACCGTCGCCCTGGCCAGATGCGATCAGGTTGGGTTATCATTGTCCAGGACTCACCAGCTAGAGATGGATTTGAACCTAATCAGCCTCTGATTCGAGTACGCAAAGGTTACCTCTGAGATGAGCAATACTTACTTCACTGCAGGTGACGATGACCTTTTAGACATGTTTGCTGGAGACTGGGATCTTCTGAAGGTGGATGTGGCACTGGACCCTGTATTGGATGAGTGCTTCTTTTCCTTCTTCACTTTCTCAGTCTAAAAACAATCATTACTTAGCTTCAAAATCTTCAAAGACTTCAAAACGTTACTACAAAAAAAAAGCATTTAAAACAAAACTGCAAATGCTGGAAATCTGAAATGCTGGGGATATTCAACGACTCAGGCAAAGTCTGTGGAGGGAACCAAGTATCTGATGAAAGGTCATTGATCTGAAATATCTCTCCACAGACACCGCCTGACGCACTGCATTTTCTGCTTTTATATTTCAAAACATGGTTTAACACATGCACAGTATAATCATGATTGAAAATTCCAAATTCAAAAGCAGCGTTTAAACATAGATTCCAATGTTGACTAATTGTGAAAGAATAACCTGGTAAACTATGTTTATATGTAGCTTTGAATGTCTGACAGTGACTGTTCGAAATTATTATTTTGCACAGAGGAGTTTCCAATTTTGCCATCACCACTGTAACTTTGGAAGTATGTTCAGTTCTGGTGATGCCAGGAGAATAAAATCCTAAAGGACCAGCGACAGGCTGGGGCATTGGCTACTTCCTTGTGAAAGAACCAATGTACTAACAACAATTAGGCAGCAAAAGCATGTTATGTCATAGAATACACTCCAGTATCCCCAGGAATTCTTCAGAGTATAACTAGGCTGCCATTAAGCCAACTTGCACACAAGAGGAAGTGATCAGAAGCACTTTAACTCAATTTTCAGCCAGTGAGTTCAACTTCTAAATCTAGTCACTCCATTGCAAGGATGTGGACGATTTAGAGAGGGTGGGATGAGGTTAATCAGATTAGTACCTGGATCAAAGACTTTTAGCTATAAGGATTGGGAAAACTTGGGCTGTTTTTTCTGGAGCTCCAGAAGCTGAGGGGAGACCTGATAGTAATGTATAAAATTAGGAGAGGCATAGATTGGATAGACAGTCAGAGCCTTTCCCACAGCACACGCGCACACATGTACGCACGCACCCTTCTGCCAATTAACACAGCTACTAATGTAATCGCCCATTGGATAAGCCAGTTTATGCAGCAGAGTTTCGGAAGAGTCTGGTCATCATCTTCTAAAGCTATTGAAAAATAACAGTACAAAATATAACCTCAATCTATTTTAAAATTATTGTCTAATTTTCAAAATAGACTAAAGAAAGAGCATAACTCCTTGGGAAATGTGATAAATTTTATATTCTAGCAATGCACTGTTCCTTCAGTTCATTATAGTCAAAAATATGATTCAGAAATGTATTGCCAAACTCAGGTAGGCTGAACTATCAGGAAGCAGGTCAATTTAGTATTAAAATATACTAAATAGATTAGTGGCTAAATGTTATCCTGAAAATGTATTTAATTTTGATATTTGATGCTTTGACCTTACCCTATGGATATTGCAATCACAGTTACTGACAAAAATTGTGTGCGTTTTATACAAGTCATTGGTCCGATTGGGCCGAGTGGATATTTGTGACAAAAATGGACATAGAAATTCATAAGTGGAAACTATTGGCAGAAATGATCAAACAACAGAAAGTAACACACAAAGTGCTGGAGGAACTTAGTGGGTCAAACTACATCCAGGGGGAAATGAACAAGTGTTGTTTCGGATTGGGATGCTTCTTTAAACCTTCAATCAAAATAAAGGTTTTAGAAAAGGAATTTGGGTATGAGGTGTGAAGATTTTGGTAACAGGTATATAAAAGATACATATTCCCATTAAAAGTGTGAGTTGATACAGTAACCCAAATTACAAAGGTCATTGAAACACAGCCTGATGTTGATGGCATTAACGGAAATAAAATGCTCCATTATGATGTGTATGGCATATTCTGCTAATATTGTAAATAAAAATAACTGCAGATACTAGAAATCTGAAATTAATCCTGAAATCCCCTGCGGGGAACACGCAGCAGGTCTATGGCTGGTAACCCAGCGGATGCAGCCAAACCGGCTGAGCATTTCCAGCAGTTTCTCTTTTTAATCACTGCTAATATCGTGCTGCAATTAGAGCTAAACTCTACATAAAAAGTTACTTGATATAGATGATCTGATTAACTGCAATCAATAAAATTGAACTAATTTGCATATGTTGGGCATTCTTGAAATCAGTGCAAATTGGAAAACCAGCTTGAAGCTTGACAGTAAATTATTAGCACAGAGGATAGGAAGAGTAGCCAGCAGCAAAGGATAGAAAGAAGCAGTAATGGCCAGGATAGAAGGTATATGGAGATCATTTCACAATGGTGACTTGCTCTGCTTTTCAATTCACCACTGAAAGTGACCTCTGTCATGCAGAATGTCTACAACTGAGTATTCACTGGCCAAGCATCATTGGACAATTACCCCCTCAAATAACTATCAATCTGTCTTCATGATTCACTGTAGCATTGAGAAAAATATTGTGGTACAGGGATTGCTTCATGGACACCTTTCTTTAAAACTGAAAATTGCTGGTCATATTTGGGATAAAGGAAAAACAAGGAGGATATAATTAATATCAGGGGAAGACAGTGAGATCAACGTTACCAGGTCTGCCCAAGCCGTGCAATGCTGGGCGTCCAAACCAGTCACATAGCCTGGTGTGCACTGACCATGGAAGATCCCATTTTAAACTTGAAACATTGAAACATATGTTGTATAATAATGGAACAGCAAAGGATTCAGTCATGTTTAGGAGGCACATGTTTGGAACTTTTGTCTGTCCATGTAGAATTGGGCAGTGTAAGGAATCATATTTGGGACTCTTCAACAAAGAGTCATTAAAATCTGCCCCATTGGTTTCTTTTGGCCAATGTTCAAGTTCTCAAAATTGTCCTGGTTCTCTATTTTTAGTACTTTGGAGGGGATGATTAGCCATGATCATATTGAATGGCGGTGCTGGCTCGAAGGGCCGAATGCCCTACTCCTGCACCATTTGTCTATTGTCTATTGAAACCAGAAGATGGACAGGAATATAGGAAGGTGGGCCTTTACTTTCTCTGACCCCAAACAAACCAGACACAGCTGGCTGGGGGTCCGGATGGATAAGTTCTTTATTAGAACCCTTTTCATCAGGGACAAGAAATAATCAAACTGTTTGATTAAACTTGACCTCCATCACAAGGGCAGATAAGATCTGCTGCTTCAAAGCTACCACACGGCAGATCAATCAACTTTCACTGCACATGTGTCTAGCAGGTCACCCATGTATTGTTGCCGAGGTGAATACCTCATGGAAACAGTTGGCAGAACAAAGGAACAACAATCCATTTACATCACAGGCTTCTTTAAGCCATTGGACAGGCTCCAGGTGACGAAAGCTGGATGTAATGTCTGTGGAGCTTCCAGAAACTTGCATTCACTGTGAAGGGGCCATTATTGAGCACATCTGGGCAGTGCTTTCAATCTCTGGATTGTAACCGCAAACCCATTTCTTGTTTCATACCAATGCTACAGATCATCAGGAAGAAAAGATGTATTGCCCCTATCTAGTTTTGAACCTTGCAAATAGCCTGTTGGCACTGGCAGACTAACCTGGATCAACGTGACCTCACCTGGTTCCAAGATGAGAGTTAGGGAACAGCGTTGGTTTGTGTCCCACCCTAGGTTTGTGCGTCCTCAACCCATCCACAGTGCTTGATGAATACTTTCAAATTATTACAATTTATAAACAGATATTTTCTTCTCATTTTGTTTTCTGTTATTACAATACCATGCCAGAGCTTTGGGAGTCCAGTAATACCATCTCAGCTCTCCCTCCATCTCCAGGCCTTCCCTGCTTCTTTCGGCTTGCCCCAGGCACTTTGTTCCTTTGAGGCCTGCTCCAGACTCCCTATACAAGTAGGTAGTGACTTAACTATAACAGGAAAACTACTCCACATGCTATGCATTTGGCTTACTGGAGTTGTCTTTTAATGTACGTATAAATGAATACAACTAAATTACCTTTAAGTAAAAACCCATTGTACAAAAGTACTTGCCTGTTTCCACCACCCCCAGGAAATTCACCAGTGATCTACTGACTGTAGCTGCGGGTTCAATACCAAGTACTACCTTCCAGACCGAAAGTTAAACCATGGCTTGGTCTGCTCCCTTGGGTACACAGAAATATTTCCACTCACTGGAGTGGATTTGTGCACATGCGTTCTCCCCCGTGTCTAGATTGTTATCAATCCATCAACTAACATGAATTAAATAGATTATCTGTTTTTTCATTCAAACCAGCAATTTAGTCTATGCAATGGGTTTAACACTGACATTCCCAATGGTGGGGTAAGAAGAGGAACAATCAAAGAATGCTGGAAACACTCAACATATCAGTCGCCATCTGTGGAGAGAGAATCAGAGCTAACAGTTCAGAGAAAACGTCCCTAACCTGAAATGTTAAATTTGTTTCTCTCTCCGTAGATGCAGTCTGACATTTAAACTCTACACTTTAGAGATACAACACGGAACCGGGCACTTCGGCCCTTCGAGTCTGTGCCGACCAGTGAATACCCCCGACACTAGCACTATCCTATACACTAGGGACAATTTACCGAAGCCAATTAACCTACAAACCTGTACGACTTTGGAGTGTGGGAGGAAACCAGAGCACACGAAAACCCACAGGGAGAATGTACAAACTACTTACAGAAAGCACCCGTAGTCGGGATCGAACCCGTGTCTCCGGCACTGTTGCTGAGTGTTTCCAGCATTTTCATTGTGGAGTTGAAGTGCAGACATATCCTCACTGCACAGACAACCATGCGACTTATTGTCACCAACCAGCTTTTTGTGTCTATCTTCGGTTTAAACAAGCACCTGCAGTTCCTTCCTACACATGCGACTTATTAATGTGAGGAGAGAGATAAATACTGATCAGGATACTTAGGGGACCCCCTTCCTTATTTTCAAACAGTGTCTGGATGATCCTTTTGACTTGGTAGCACTAATAATATTTAAACATGAGTCTTGATCCATTTAAAGAAGTACAAATAGATAAACTGTTGAGTATTACTAATTGAACGCTGAGGTGTCAGATGCTGGATGGCAGAGAATGCATCATGCAAACAGCTCCTCATTGGGACACATCACCTGTCCCACCACCAGCACACACACCTGGACACACCACAGCTTGCCACTCCATGTCTCAGTTTCCAGTGCTTAAGCTAGGGACAGCATTATTCTCCCTTATGCCCCACCCCATCTCTGCTTCTCTGGGGGACTTGAGGTGGAGTGTGTGGACTGTGCTGGAGCAGATCAGGGCAAAAGACCAACCGGTCTCCAGTGGAATGGGATGGAGTATGCATGGGGGAAAAAGTTAACACTTCTCCTTGTGTTCCCTGCAACTTCAAAATAATTTTAATTTTCTTTTAACATATAAATGTTTTTAGTGTGATAAATGTTTTAAACAAAACATTTCAACGATATTTTTTATAAAAATAGGTTTTCAGTCCAATTTCAATTCAATACAAATGTTACAACACTCAATTTGCCGTATTGAAGTTATTTTATGTCCAGAGGCTTCAATAGAAACACTAACATCGGGAAGTCTGCCATGGCCGTGTGGCACCAGCAAATGGCTGCCTCGACAACTGTCTGTCTGTCCCATCCTTTTTTTGGTGTTTGTTTGTATGTGTTAAATGTATGTTTTAGTATCCTTCTTTAGCTTGTTTTATGTGGGGGGGGGGGGGGGGGGGGGGGTTGGAGGAACTTTTTCCTTACCTCGACGGAGATGCAATATTTTTCCGTGACATCGAGGTCAGAGACCGACTTCGGGAGCTCCAATCCGCAGGAGTTTCGAACGCCCCGACACTGGAGCTTCGACCGCCCCGACACTGGAGCTTCGAACGCCCCGACGCTGGAACGTCGAACGCCCCGACACTGGAGCTTCGATCGCCCCGACGCTGGAGCTCCAATCGCTCCGACGCGGGAGCGTCGATCGCCCTGACTGCAGCTGGTTCGACTGCCCCGACCGCAGGAGAATAGTGAGGAAGAAGGTTAGACTTTATTGCCTTCCATCACAGTGAGGAACATGGGGAATCCGCTGTGGTGGATGTTTATGTTAATTTTTATGTAGTTGTGTGTCTTGTTGCTTTTTTTTAGTATGGCTTTTTGGCAATTCATATTTCACTGTACCTTAATTGGCACATGTGACAATAAACTGACCTTGAGACCTTGACCTTGAAGCAAATTGACACTGACCAAATTAATTCAATAAGAAAAACATGAAAAGGTGAAAACGAGATATTTTGACAGACACCAACATTATTTACTCTTCAAAGGTATTGTTAGTATTTTAACTCTTTTCACTACCTGCTGAGTTTCCATCACTGGACTCCCTTTGGTTTCTCCTGGTGAGGTGGAAGCAGTTGCTGCACTCTGTCTGTCTCCACACGGACTTGTAGGTTTGGAAGGGCTCTTGAGGGGACTACCTGAGTCTATACAAGGGCAGACAGAGAACACTGAAGAGTTAAAGCTTCACACCATAGAGAAAACAATTATATAAAAGATGAAGATACACAGGAGAAAATGGTTACTGCATGATGAAAACTGGAAAGCGATCTTCCCACCATAACCGTCTGCATCTATCACGTGATCCTTTGCTGCTGTTCCAGCAAATTAATCTTGCTAGGCCATGCATGGGGGGATTGTAAAATTCCTGTTTCATGAGTTATAAATGTTGTAGTGATACCAGAAGAGAGAGGTTGCACAGCTCAGGAAAAGCAGATGAAACTGGAGCTCTTTGCAAGCTGTGACACAGGCGGAGGTTTTTAAGTTATGGAAGGATTGATTATGAAGAAGGCATCTCCACACGTGGGGATGTCAATTATTTCCGGGAATCTTAAAATACAACGTGAAAATTAGAAGATGCTTTGCTGTTCAAAGTGTGGAACACTTTGTAGTAGTTGAGGTGATTAGCATGTATACATTTAAATCAAACCTAGGTAAAGACATTGGGAGGGAAGTAATTGAAAGAAAAATTGATAGGTTGGGAGGTGGTACTGAAACATTGGTGTGGGTTTACTGAGCCAAAAAGGCTTTTTCTGTAATGCACACACAATGTACTCTACCTGGCTGTTCTACAAATGTAATAACCCCTGCACTATAAAACTATAATAACCATTTGGCTATTCTGTACAGAACGTTCAAAACATCATAGTTAAAGACCATGGGTCTATGAGTGATACAGTGTGGAAACAGGCCTTTTGGCCCAACTTTCCCACACCGGCCAACATGTCCCAGCTACACTAGTCCTACCTGCGCAGGTTTGATCCATATCTCTCCAAACCTGTCCTATCCATGTACCTGTCTAACTGTTTCTTAAATGTTGGGATAGTCCCTGCCTTAACTATTTCCTCTGGCAGCATGTTCCATACACCCACCACCCTTTGTGTGGAAAAGATACCCTTTAGACTCCTAATCAAACTTTTCCCCTTCACCTTAAACCTATGTCCTCTGAGCAAGAGACTCTGTGCATCTACCCAATCTATTCCTCTCGTGATTTTATACACCTCTAAAAGATCACCACTCATCCTCCTGCTCTCCAATGAATAGAGTCCCAGCCTACTCAACCTCTCCCTATAGCTCAGACCCTCCAGTCCAGGCAGCATCCTTGTAAATCTTCTCTGTACCTTTTCCAGCTTGTGAACATCTTTCCGAAAGCATTGTGCCCAGAACTAAACACAATACTCCAAATGTGGCCTCACCAACGTCTTATACAACTGCAACATGACCTCCCAACTTCCATACTCAACACTCTGACTGATGAAGGCCAACGTGCCAAAATACTTTCTGACCACCCAATCTACCTGCAACTCCACCTTCAAGGAACCATGCACCTGCACTTCTAGATCCCTCTGCTCCACATCACTCCCTACAACCCTACCATTCACTATGTAGGTCCGCCCACGTTAGACTTCCCAAAATGCAACACCTCACATTTCTATGTATTAAATTCCATCAACCATTCTCAGCCCATCTGTCCAATCAATCAAGATCCTGCTCCGATCTTTCACAACCATCATCATTATCTGCAAAACCACCCACTTTTGTGTCATCAGTAAACTTGCTAATCTTGCCATGTTTATTCTCATCCAAATCATTGATATAGATAACAAACAGTAACGGGCCCAACACCGAAATCTGAAGCACAGCATTAGTCACGGTCGGCCCCGCTCAACGGCTCCGCAATTGCGGCCGCCAACGCAGGCCTCCTTGCGTCACCGCGCCTGGGCGCTGTGGCCTCGGGAGGTACCGGAGATGAAAGAAGTCTGCGTGCCGGATGATTTTGGGTTATGGGCCTAAGATTGCTGACCCCTGGTCTAAATGCGTGTATATTCTAGCCCTCAGAATATTCTCTAGTAACTTCCCAACTGCAGATATTAAGCTCACTGGCCTATAGTTCCAAGCATTTCCCCTGTAACCCTTCTTGCCATCCTCCAGTCTTCCGGCACCTTTCCTGTATTTAAAGATGACTCGTAAATTTCAACCAGGGCTCCGGCAATTTCCTCTCTGGTTTCTCTCAATGTCCTCGGATATATATCTGATCAGGCCCAGGAGATTTGTCTGCCTTCATACACAATAGTACCTTCAACACCTCTTTGACCATAACACTGACTCCTCTCAAGACACTTACATTGACTGCCCCAAGTTCCTCCATCCTCCTGTCTTTCTCCTCAGTAAATACAGAGGACCTTGCCCATCTCATTGTGCCTCCACACAGAGTTGACTACTTTGATTCCTGAGGGGTCCCACTCTCCCTCTAGTTACGCTTTTCCCCCTTATGTATTTCTAAAATCTCTTGCAATTGTCCTTAATGCAATCTGCCAGAGCTATATCCTGGCCCATTTTTGCCCTTCTATTTTCCTTTTTTACTTTGCTGAAGTATTTTCAACTCATTCAGTTCTTTCCTCCCCTCGCAAATCTATTTTCTCTGTAGATCAATTGAAGGAGACCATGTGCCCAGTTTGGTAGGTCATCGGTAGAGAGAATTAGCAGCTTCAAATCCTTACAAATTAAAATCTCAGAGCCCAGCCTATAGGTGTAACATGAAGCAGATGTGTCAGTGCCTTAATTTTTCTCAGATGTTACAATGATTCAGCATCTCACCAAAAACTCTAACAAACCTTTACAGATATACTGTGGAAAGTATCTGACTCATTGCATCAGGGCCTGGTACAGACATTCCTGGACACAGGAATGTAAAAGGCTGCAGAGAGCTGGTCCGTCACGGGCACAGCCCTCCCCACCATCAAAAGCATTTATACGGGGTGCTACCTCAATAAAACATCATCTATCATCAAAGGTCCCTACCATATCAGCTATATCTTCTTCTCGCTGCTACCTTCGGGCAGGAGGTATGGATGCCTGAAGTGCCAACCACCTTGTTCAGAAACAGCTACCTTTCTACATCCATCAGATTCTTGAACCGACCTGCACAATCCTAATCCTACAGCAGCAACGGACCACCACAGGTCACCCCTTACACTGTTATCAACTTGTTTTCTAATTGAGTCTTATGCACTAATGTCTTGTATTATCCACAGTCCTTTCTCCTTCTGCTGCCTGGTACAGTGTATGTGTAATTTCTGTACAATTTATAATGTTGTGTGTTGTCTGAGTCTATATGCCTGAGTTTATGTGTCTGCTGCTTCAAACAAGATTTTCATTGTACCTGTACCTCACTATACTTGTGATAAAAACATGAAAATAAACTTGAAAATAGACTTGAATTGGTGCTATACAAATACAATCCACTCTCTTTCCCCCTAGATAGACACAAAAGTCTGGAGTAACTCAGCAGGTCAGGCAGCATCTCTGGAGAAATGTCACCTATTCCTTTTTCTCCAGCGATGCTGCCTGACCCGCTGAGTTACTCCAGCTTCTTGTGTCTATCTTCGGTGTAAACCAGCATCTGCAGTTCCTTCCTACACTCTTCTTTATCCCCTCCGTTAGAAAATTGAAGATTGAAAACATTGTTGTGGTCCAAGTTTAGGTGGGAATGAACCTGGTTGGTTTGGTCCAGAAAATTACTGGAGATAAGTATTTCACAACAAATGTTTTGAGGGCTAGTGTCTAGGCAGGAAACAGATAGACTTTGGGGATCTCCGGAGAAAAAGCCTTGCAAAGTTAGGGGTTGAGAGGATCAGAGTAGACAAGAGCAGTGGATTAAAGATAAGTGAGGGAATTACCATTAAGGGGTCACACGTCAGGCCACATTGAGAGCAACCAAGAGCGGCTGCCCCTGGGACAACATCGTCTACTATCTTCCAAACTGATCCATGTGGAACTCAGTGCATAAGGGGGTCTCCAGCCTGGAAGTGTCCACAATTTCCAGTGAGGTCCTGAATGACCCACAATTGTCCTTTGGCAGTTTTGTGTGACATTAAAAACATATAATTCATTGCATGATCACCAAATAATAACCCCAGAATGATGCCACTGAATTTGCAGCCCTACATCTTGTATTAACAAATATCCCGACTCATTTACTTTCAGTACTTTCATGTGATAGTGATTCTGCAATTGCTAACACATCCATATAAAAAAGAAAGGGAACAACCCTTTGCTCCATGGAGCAAAGAAGGTCCATGAGGTTCATTTTCTCATGGACCTTCTTTGCTCTACCAATCAAATAAACTCCCTGGCAAGTAATACTCTCCAAGTATCAAAAGCCACAACTTTTAATCAAATGCATTTTAATTGTATAACTGGATAATAGTTTTCAATTGTTTTTTCAACTACAGAAAAGTATAAGGCAACATCTGAAATACTCAAACTTAAAAGTATGCTTTGGAAAAATAATATTCAACTTTTACATTTGACCTTTTTAAACCTTTGTCATTCGCCTGAACAAATTCTCAGATCAATCTGGAAAAATAATAAGAACTGCGAGTGGAAGAAAGAAATGCGAGTGGTCAACAAATAGCTGATAATACTATGTCCTTTGAGGATGCAGAGCAAGCAGTGAGCTGGCAGACTGGGGAGAATGAAGCAAAGAATGAAAAAGCATGGGTCATTGAAGGGCACAAATCAATAAAATCAACTAACTTACCAATTCTGTTTCATTAAGCAATAAGTTAATGAGAAAGCAATCAATGAATAGCACGAACGAGGGCGGTTAATGGGGCAAAAAAACCCGAAACATGTTGGGATGGTGAGCTGCAGAATGCAGCAGTTTCTGTGAATCAGACAGACAAGAGAATGCTGGAACTAGCCAGCAGGTCAGGCAGCATCTGTGGAGAGAGAAAGCCATGTTAGCGTTAGAAGTGAATGAAATTGTCCATTTTTAGCAAATAGGCAATTTAATGTTACAAGTGAATGAAATTGTCCATGTCCAGTAGCAGGACATCTGAGATTTGAATCCAGAAGGCTGCAATACACTCAGGTTGAAGGTGAGCTGCCATTCTTCAAGGGTTTCTTAAAATGATGTGGAGGAGCCGTCTGCATCCATAGGGCTCTTGAACAATCCCATCAGTCCTGATTTCCCTACAGCCATACCTCTCACAATAACTCCCCTCTGCCTTTAATCAAAGAGGTTAAACTCAGATTTACAGTGGACAACTAACCTACCAATTCACACGTCATTGGGATGTTGCAGGAACTGGGACACCCGAGAGAAATTCATGAAAGACACAAAGTTCGTATGGCTGTATGGTAACTCAAATTTCACTGTACCAATTGGTGCATGTGACAATAAATGTAACAAACTTGAACTTGAAAATGCTGGAGTAACTCAGCGGGTCAGACAGCATCTCTGGAGAAAAGGAACAGGTGATGTTTCGGGTCGAGACCCTTCTTCAGTCACCCGCTGAGTTACACCAGCTTTTTGTGTCTATATTCGGTTTAAATCATCATCTATAGTTCCTTCCTACACATCATGAGGAGAAGGTGCAAACTGGACAAAGACTGAAGTTTAGAAGGTTGAGGAGGGAACATTGAAACTTACAGAATAATGAAAGGCATAGATTGGATAGTGGATGTGGAAAGGATGTTTCCAGTGGTGGGAGAGTCTAGGACCAGTGGTCGTAGCCTCAGAATTAATGGGCGCTCTTTTAGAAAGGAGGTGAGGAGGAACTTCTATAGTCAGAGGGCAGTTAACCTGTGGAATTTATTGCCACAGAGGGCTGTGGAGGCCAAGGCAGTGGATATTTTTAAGGCAGATATTGACAAATTCTTTATTAGAATGGGTGTCAAGGGTTATGGGGAGAAGGCAGGCAAATGGGATTAGGAGGCAGATATCAGCTATGATTGAATGGCGGAGTGGACTTGATTGGCTGAATGGCCTAATTCTACTCCTATGACTTAAGAACTTGATCAGACAACAGGACTGAGCCCAGGTTGCAGGAGCTGTGAAACAAAAGCTTCAAACACTGTGCCACGTGCTGAAACAGTGCACAAAGCAAAATAGAATGGGAAAGGGACAAAGAACTGAAGTGACTGGCAGACAAAAACTCAGGGCAGTCCTTGCAGACCGAATGGCATTTTGCAAAGCAGTCACCCAATCCGTGGGTGGCTTCTTCACCCACATCAGACCCTAGATATTCCCTCTGTTCTCTTCACCTCCTCCTCTTTTCAACTGAAAACATGCTTGTTTTTCTCATGTGTCCAGTTCTGACAAAAAGTCACAGTTGTTAACTCTGTTTCTCGTTCCTCTTCTGCTGTCTGATCGGCTGAGTGCTTTCAGCATTTTCAGCTTTCATTCCAGGCTCTGTCAGTTTCTGCTCCCATCCACAAAACTCTACAGGGACCACATGCTAAAGAGACAAAGAAGGTTGGGCACACAAGAGACTGCAGATGCTGGAGTCTGGAGCCTAAACCAACCTGCCGGAGGAGCGCAGTAGGTCAGGCAGCATCTGTAGATAAACAAATCTTCTGCAGATGCTGCCTGGTCCATTGAGTTCCTGCAGCAGATAAACGGTACGCTTTTATTCAGAAAGCTGCTCATAAACACTTTAGTCTCAAATAGCAAATATTTCCCACTCTCCTTAATCAGGAAGCCACACATATTTCCTGGGGGAAGGGGGGCTATTGTCTCTGTCTGTTAGGTTTGATGTCCTTTATGAAAGTGATACAGGACCCACAATCTTTTCAGCTTCAGGAAGTCCTGTATATGCACTGAAATAGGCATCCGGCTCAACTCCTCCTCGCCAACCTAGTTGTCTACCTGAGCTAGTTCCATTTGCCTGCGTTTGGCCCATACCCCTCTGAACCGTTGTCTTTTAAACGTTGTAATTGTACCTGCAGCCTCTGCAGCTTCCTCCAGTAGTTTATTCCATATACCTGCCGCCCTCTGTACGGAAAAATGAGCCCCTCAGATCCTCTAAACCCTTTTCCACTCACCTTTAACCTATGCCTCTTTAGACACGTCTTTCCTTGGTAAGAAGACTTTGACCATCTATCTTATCTCTACTCTTCATGATTTTATACACCTCAATAAGGTCACCCCTCAGTCATGTTTACTCCAGGGAAAAAAAGGCCCTGCCTATCCAGTCGCTTCTTCTAACTCAAAAAGGTTCCAGTTGCAGGAGAGCTGACAACCCTGGACTCAGCAGTGGTTTGGTAACTTCCACTGCTCAGAGTGATGATTTTAAAGAGTGCCTCACAATTTAAACAATGTAAATGAACCCCAGTTGGTGCAGGCGTCGCTCCACACTGAGTCAAAGGTGATGACCAACTGGCCATCACGGCTGACCTTTGAGCCTGCGGAAATCCCAAGCAACTCCACAGGCAGATGTCCTGGGACTACTCTCATTACTCTCATTCCGTCACAGAGGACTCTGTGATTTACGGACTGTTCCCAGGGACACATTCAGAGACTGACATCGAGTGCTGCTGGAGGGTCATCAACTCGGTAAAAGACGCTCTTTGGTCTGCCCGAGCGTTGTTCACCACCCAGCAGAGCGAGATGTCCGTCGGGGAATGTTGCCGACTGGCCCACTGCAGACTGCAAGGTGTACGTGCTGAGAGACGCACTGAAGCTCGGTGGGGGAGGGCCACAGTCTAAGGTCCTTCCGCTGCTGGACATGGGGGCACGGTATGGTGGAGACGCCCCTCAAAATAAGGGAAGGTATCCCATGCCGAGGGGCCAAATCAGTGGCATGGGAGGGGGATCGATTCGCGAAATTTGAGAAATGTATATAGACTGTATGGAACAATTTGTATAGCCTCCGAAAATGTCGGATGGATTTTTCGCATGGTTGATGTACTGTATATATTTATTATTTGAATAAAGTCTATTTTGAAATTTAAAAAAAAAAACTCTCATTCACCACCATGAGTGGTCATGTGACCAGCCCTCCCCTCGCCCTCAAATGCCCGTCTCGCTATCTGGTATATTGGACGGACAACTACATGTATTAGCTCACTTTCGCCCATGTATTAGCCCATGTATCAGTTCACTTTCCGCCCCCACCAACATACCCCCAATTTCAACGGGAGACCTAGACCCTGGGGAGGTGGGGGCAGATGCCACCCAGTGCCTCGGCATCTGGTTCCCAGTGATGCAGCAGAGACTGGCCTTTGTCAGCGAGTTGGGTGTCGGAACAATTGGCTGCCTCGGACACAAGTGGTGGTACTTTACTGGCTGTCCAGCCTCTGGGCAGAGAGATTTTAATCGAAGGTCTGCCACTCCCTTAAAGCCAGTGCACCACTCTGCAGGAGCAGCGGAAAATGTACACTGCATAATTTACCAGAGAAGAATGCAAGAAATCCCATCGGTCATAACTGGATGCAAATGATTCTCAATGCTATTAGTAGAACCCCACAGATTGGATTCTTGGCATGATAATAAAACATTAAAGACACTACTTACGGTCAATAGCAACACTGCAAATGGATTTGACTCCCCTGGGTTGAGTGACTGATAGCCACTTCCCAAGTAGAATTCGACTGCTTCTTAACAAAGCTCTTAATTCCTGTACTTGGCTGAAACTGCACATCATGGCCTGGTGTCTCAGCACGGCTTGAGAAGCTTCTGGAACTGCCCGTTAGTGAGAAGGTGATGGAAGACGTTAATTTCAAAAATGAATACACTGTCCTTGTGGAGAACACAGTAACTAGAGAGGAACAGCCCTGATGGAGAGAGATTACAAGGTATTGCCACAAAATGTGAAAGCCATTCCCCCGTGGCGGGAGGTCGGGAGGAACCGTTCTTTGTCTTGAATGAGAGACAATGGATCTGCTGCCCGTTTCAGAGAAACAGATGGGACAGTCCGTTACGTCCAAGAATGTGAATATGAATGACAAGGCCCACGCTGAGCAACCCAGAGGCAGCAGAGATGGTGGGCCTTCACCTCGGGCAGTGTCAGAGAGTTGTGTAAGGGGATGTAGCCCAGAAATTGGCCCTTCAGCCCTGGAGTCCGTGCTGACCATCAACCACCCATTTGGATGCAACTGCCGATGACAAGAGCACAGTTGGGTAAATAGAAAACTAATTATCACAGCAACAATGGTCCCAAGGAAGATAATGCCGAGGTCAATCATGTCAACTTGCCTTCCCCCCCCCCCCCCCATCGACTCCATATACACTTCACAATGCTTCAGGAAAGCATCCAAAACTATCAAGGACCTGGTCACCCTGGTCTTTTTCACTTCTCCCCTCTCCCATGAGGCATGAGACTCAAAAGCTTGCACGTACTACACAGGTTCAGGAACAACGTCTTCCTCACTGCTATCGCACTCTGATACTGACTTCTCATATGTCAAGAATAAATTCCTGATCCTCCAAACTACTCCAATGGGGCCCCTGCATTTTCTTTCATCTGCGCTTTCTCTGTAGAAATAACACTGTTTCTTTTCCAAGCGCTAGGTGTTGTAGCTCTGTATGACTTGACTGCATTCTTGTTTAGTATGATTTGACTGGAGAGCACACTAACAAAACTTGGTACACGTGACAATAACAGACCAATACTAAAATGGTAGAAACAAACCAAGACTGGGTGCTTTATGGGTCAATGGCTAAAAAATACAATTAGAAACATTGAACATAATTGCCCCGTCTGGTGCTCTGTGGGAGGTAAGACTGCACCTTTTGCCCAAGTTCTGGGGGCAGCCAGTTACATCAGCCCCATCAGTTTGTTATATCTTATCTCTATCAGCATCAGATCCATTCAAAGGCTAATTGCACGAGTGAGCTCATTGTTTACAAGGTAAAGCAGCAGAGTTCCCCTTAGCACATTCCCTTTAGTATTATGAACACAAAATGCTGAAGTAACTCAGCAGAACAGGCAGCATCTCTGGAGAGAAGGAATGGGTGACATTTCGGGTTGAGACCTGGGTGTGCTTGTACCAGGCACGTGCCGTGACTTGGGCAATTTGCCCAAGGCTTCCTCGTCCTAGACCAATTGTGGGAACAGTTCCTTTCACAGCTTGTGGAGAGTCTGTGCCAGGGGTAAAGTTGTGGGGAAGGCACAAGTGTTGACAAGGAGGGGGTCGGGGATACTGCCAGTAACGCACCCATTCACCGCTACCGCAGCTCTCCGGGCGCGAAGCCACGCACTGTGTCTGGGGATAGAAGCAGCTCAGGGAGCGGCCACCGGGACCCGACAGCAGAACTGGCCGCCACTTCAGCGCCTTCTGCCGGCCCACTCACCTCTGGCAGTGCTCTCCGTCGGAACACCTGTCACCTGCCGTTCGCCGACTTCGCTCATGTCAGCGGCTTCCTGCAAGTCCTTAAATTCCCACAGCCGAGTAACCTCAAGCGGCAGGAGAGAGGTTTTTAGACAGAGAGCTGCCAGATGTGAGCGGGGACCGGCAGAAGGAGCTAAGGTGGCGGCTGGTTCCGCTGTCTGGCCCGGCGGCCGCTCAGCCACCCGAGCTACTTCTCTCTCTTCTCCCCCCCCCCCCCCCAGGCCTCAATGCGGTGGCATTCCACGCCTCTGTGCAAGGAGCGTCGCAAGTGGATGCTCCCGACCCATCATTCATAACATTCGTGCCCTCCCCGCAACTTTACCCAGGGCCAGACTCCCCAAACGCTGTGAAAGGAGCACTCCCCCCACCCACACACCCCGGGAAATACGGTATTTAAAAACATAAACACAAAATGTACTTACCACATTATTGGTACACGACAAACCATAGTTGAAAACCCCGCCAAGAAACTTGCGCTGCACATGCGCAGTAGACCGATGCGCATGCGCAGTGCAGCAAAGGCAGAATTTCTGCTGCCTTCAGCCCAGCTTGAAACTGACGGCTTCAGGCAGCGCTGACGGCACGTGGGCTGCACAGAGCTTCCCGTGTTACAAGCGCTGCGGATGAAAGGCACGGAGAATTATGCCTACCTAAGGGATCGGTCTCTTACATAGGCATAATTCCCCCATGCCTTTATTATTTATATTTAGATATTACTATGTTGTAATTTTAGTCAGGGTAGGCAGTGCCTACCTTGCCTACCCTGACGGCACGTGCCTGGCTTGTACATCAGTCACCGAAAGTAAGCATGCAGGTACGGCATGCAGTGAAGAAAACTAATGGCATGTTGACCTTCATTGCGAGAGGATTTGCGTTTAGGAGCAAGGAGGTCCAACTGCAGTTGTACAGGGCCTGGTGAGACCACACCTGGCGTATTGTGTGCAATTTTGGTCTCCTAATTTAAGGAAGGACATTATTGCTATTGAGGGAGTGCAGCATAGGTTCACCAGGTTAATTCCCGGGATGGCGGGACTGACATATGATGAAAGATTGGGTCGACTGGGCTTGTATTCGCTGGAGTTTAATAAGGATGAGAGGGGATCTTATAGAAACATATAAAATTCTGAGAGGATTGGACAAGGTAAATGCAGGAAAAATGTTCCCGATGTTGGGGGAGTCCAGAACCAGTGGTCACAGTTGAAGAATAAGGGGTAGGCCATTTAAGACTGAGATGAGGACAAATGTTTCACCCAGAGAGTTGTGAATCTGTGGAATTCCCTGCCACAGAAGGCTGTGGAGGCCAATTTACTGGATGTTTTCAAGAGAGGGTTAGATTTATATAGGGAATGAAGGGATATGGGGAAAAAGCCAGAAAGGGTTACTGATTTTGGATGATCAGCCATTATCATATTGATTGGCGGTGCTGGTTCGAAGGGCCGAATGGTCTACTCCTGCACCTATTTTCTATTTTTTAATGGTTTTGTGAGACCCTTCAGACTATATTACCACTTGTCTGGCAAGTGCCTCAGACTGAGGTAAAAGTGTCACATACTAACTATTTGATTTTGGCATCAGCAAGGGGACAAGTGACTACAGTCTGCAGAATTCCGTATTACAGTTGCAGAGAAAATGCAGATCAAGTAGTGCAAGGGCCACAATAATGTAAATTGGTAGTTTGGGAATTCATTTCTTAGCATACGAGGGGTCTTTTTAAGAGTCTGATTACAGTGGGGAGATGCTGCTCTTGAATCTGGTGGTGCATGCTTTCAAGCTTTTGTAACCTCTGCCAGACGGGGCAGAGGCAGGGAGAAGACAGAATGACTAGGGTGTGAATGGTCCTTTTTCCGAGGTGCAGAGAAGGCAGAGGGAGGACAATCAATTTGACATTCTTTAATTAAACATTGCACAATAACACCAGCTAAACCTCACCACAAGCCACTTTCATTCTATATTCCAGGCTTACACTCCCTCAATGGACGAGGGATTATGTATTGTAGACAAGGACACATCAGGCAATTGACGTTTTGAAACAGGAGTGCATTAAGCAACCACTTCCAAATATTAATCCCTTCTGATTTTGCTTCAGTGCATCCTGGTCATCAGTAAAATATCCTATTGATGATCCTTCACCAAGAGTATGCTGAACAACAGACTAAACCCTTCAGTGGCTGATGATTGACATCTGGTCTTTCTGTGAGAATCTAGTCAGTTCAAGTTCTGACTTGGGCTCGCTGTCTAAACATAAGAAGTCACCCCTAAAGATGGAAAGGAGACGATTATTTTCTTCCCTCAGAAGGCCATGAGGTCATCTACCTGATAATCAAGAGTGGGGGGGGGGGGGGGGGTGTACGTAGAGATGCAAAGTTGGGGTAAAAATCAGATCAGCCATGATCTTGAAAATGGTGGGGCAGGCTGAAGGATTGCAATTACTCAACTCCTATCCCTCATTCATATGCTGCGCATTTTATTAGTATGATGAGGTGCGGCACCACCCCATGATCACTATTGGGCCTGCTATCTGTTTCAATAGGAACATACCAACAAAAGTTATCCAAAGCAGAAAACATTTCGCAATTTTCATAGCGCAATGCAGAGATTGCGTTAAAACTCAAACCAGAACAAAAACCCATCTCCTGCGGCAGGAATACAGCCGTGCCTGTGCACTGAGACGAGTAAGAGGATGAAGGGAAGAGTGGCAAACCCAGGGAAGCAGACTGCACAGGGACCACATACGACACCAGGAACATGACCACTTGCCTCTTTCAGGGGGGCCTGGGGATGCTGCAGCAGAGGAGGGCGACAGCTTGTGGACCGGTGACTCCATTTGTTTGGGTAGGTCCGCAACAGAAGCTGAGAGCCTGTCAGCCGCTGCAAGGAGAGAAGTAGCAAGGATATTTCCATTTACATCAGCTCCACTTAAACCTTTGCTTTGATACAAAAAAAACCCCCAGGACACCGGAAATCTTTTCCCCCAAAAATAAAATGTCTACATTGCAAAGACATGCATGCTAATAGTCTGACAACATAGAGCTTTACCGGCATCAAGAAAAGTAGATTGTCCACCAAAAAATATCATCACCATGCTTACCGATTACTGAGAAAAGAAAAACATACACGGTGCCCAAAAGAAAAACAAGCAGTAACAATGTGGACAGCAAAGACCACCAGAGTAGGGGTAGGAATACAGTGGGTTAGACAAGTGAGCCACACACTGAAAATATTTTAAAAGACAATAAGGTAAAGAGTAACTTTGCGAAATACCAGCATTAGCAGCAGCAGCATCAATGACCACAGGCTCTGGAGGATAGGTGTTGGCTGCTAGATCTATAGGAGGGGGTGGGGTATTTTCTGATTCACCTACACGACACAGAATTGAAATAAAATCAATCGTGGTACAGAATTAGTGCTTACAGGAAATAATATTTTGAGTCATCGTATGACAAATAAATGAAGGCCCTGCCACAATGTCCACAATGTGAGGATTATTTGCAGTATGTTATCTCAGAGCTGGCGCACATCTTGTATATAATTCACCAAATGTTCCTTTTTGCCTCAGCAATGTAAGGTTTATTTAACGGCCATTGTATTTCCTAGTAATACTGGGGAGCGGTCCGGGGGAAATTGATCCCTCTCCGTACGGGAAATACTGCAGAGGGAATTGCACCAATCGTCTGGATTTCACAGTCTGTCTGGGCTGACAATTATAAGCTTAAAATGTGCTAAGTTCCGAGTTCAAGGTGAGCAAATACATAAGATATTTTCATCTACACAATTCTGGCATAGTTTAATAAGTCAGAGATTAAATGTTTCAGAAAGACATCCCTTGTCGATAGCAGAATTAAGGGAAAAAAAAAATCATATTGCTGTAAAAACCATATTGAAAGAAAGATTGCCTGAAGATCTGAAGAACCACTTCTGGCCCGTAAAGCCAAACGGAATGTGGCCAGTCCTACACTTAATTAGCTTTCCATATTTAGAAATCCCTTCCGTAATTTTTATCTATTTAATTATTATAAAAGTTTTTGCTACAGATTGCAGAAACGAGCTGAATGTTATTGCCGAGCAAAGACAAGAAATCCACAAGAAAATAAGCTGGATGGAGAGAGAGGAGAAGGGCGAGGTCCCTGCTTCATGAAATCAATCAGCTTGCTTTGCTTACTGAAATCAGCTGCTGCATTCTACGGAGGAATGGCTGATGTGACTGATGAGAACACAGAACTGCTCTCAGCCGAGCTGCATAGTTTCCTGTTGTTTTAGAACCTGCAATGCAGTCAGTGTTGTTTAACTCACCGTCTCCAGTTCCAGTCCCCGTGGATGCTGTTCCTCCCCACGACCACCTCTTCTGTCGCTGTTCTAACTGTTGGTTACGTTCTAAAGTGCGACGCATCATGGCTTCGTGACGCTCCTAGCATTGAATGAACAGACGAACAAGATCAGTGGATTCACAATGCACTTTCACAATGTGCACACCGTTAGTCAGCCCTGCTAGACTACAACAAAAATCAGGACTCGCTGCTGTTGGAAAATTCTTGTGCAAAATAACAACCTAATGCATTCAATTAGTAAAAGCTAGGTAGCTTTACAGAATGTTCAGCATAAAACAAGCAGCAAAAACATACCAGTGTAAACCTCCCGATAATATCACCATACTCAAGAGTAGGACCTGGGTACAGGATGCTGAACTATGCAAATAGCACTTTACATCATCATCAGCACCTGCTCTCATAGGTTTGAACATCATTGGAGATTCTGTCTGCATCTGCCCATGAATAATCATCCAAGAAGCAGTAACCGCAGGGCGATGGGGAGAACTTAGTGCAGGGGATCAATAGCTGAATCACTGGCTGAAATCCTTAGCATAAATGCTAGTCAAACTGCTCAGACTGTGAACATTTAGGACAACAATGGCACTGCACCGTCATGCTGGCTGACTGCATTTGTAATAAATTACATTTTCCAATGAAAATAAACATAAATATTTATATTATTGTCTATATAGTACTAAATTATCCATCATCATATATAAAAGTTTATATAAAAGTTTAAATAAAGTTTATATAAAAGCAAATCACACATCAGTCACCTTGAGGATCTGAAGGTGATTTGTTCCTACTGTGGCCAATACAGAGTGTAAGGGTTGTGGCTGATTTGCACAGAGGTAGGGTGTGTGTTATTGTTGTGCAAGAGGTGTCACACCTGGAATAAGTTCACACCATGAGGTAGGATTCATGCACTGAATGTAATCTTCATGACTGGATATGGCACAAGGCTCCAAATGAATGTTGGTCGAGTGAGTAAACAGGCACTATTCATGGAGCAGGTTATAAAGTCAAGTAATAGTAGCAAAAATAGGCCATTTGGCCCATCGAGTCTATTCCACCATTCAATCATGGCTAATCTATCTTTCCCTCCTCACCCCATTCTCCTGCCTTCTCCCCATAATCACTGACACACGTACTAATCAAGGAACTATCTTGCGTAGGTTCACCAGGTTAATTCTCGGGATGGCGGGACTGACATATGATGGAAGAATGGGTCAACTGGGCTTATATTCACTGGAACTTAGAAGGATGAGAGGGGATCTTACAGAAACATATAAAATTCGTAAAGGATTGGACAGGCTAGACACAGGAAAAATGTTCCCAATGTTGGGGGAGTCCAGAACCAGGGGTCACAGTTTAAGAAAAAGGGGTTGGCCATTTAGGACTGAGATGAGGTGAAACTTTTTTACCCAGAGAGTTGTGAATCTGTGGAATTCTCCGCCACAGAAGGCAGTGGAGGCCAATTCACTGGATGTTTTCAAGAGAGTTCGATTTAGCTCTTAGGGCTAAAGGAATCATGGGATATGGGGAAAAAGCAGGAACGGGGTACCGATTTTGGATGATCGGCCATGATCATATCAAATGGCTCGAAGGGCTAAATGGCCTACTCGTGCACCTATTTTCTATGTTTCTACGTGTCTCTGCTGTAAAAATATCCATTGACTTGGCCTCCACAGCCTGCTGGGGCAAAGAATTCCACAGATTCACCACCCTCTGACTAAAGAAATTCCACCTCATCTCCTTCCTAAAGGTACATCCTTTAATTCTGAGGCTATGACCTCTAGTCGTAGACTCTCCCACTAGTGGAAACACATCCACTCTATCCAAGCCTTTCACTATTCGGTACATTTGAATGAGGTTCCTCCTCATTCTTCTAAACTCCAGCGAGTACAGGCCTATTGCTCATCATATGATAATGCACTAATTCCTGGGATCATTCTTGTAAACCTCCTCTGGACTCTTTCCAGAGCCAGCACATCCTTCCTCAGATATGGTGCCCAAAATTGCTCTCAAAACTCCAAATGCAGCCTGACCAGCACCTTAGAGAGCCTCAGCATTACATCCCTGTTTTTGTATTTTAGCCCTCTTGAAATAAATGCTAGCATTGCATTTGCTTTCCTTACCACCAGTTCGACTTTCGGAGTAACTTTTTGGGAATCCTGCACCAGTATTCCAAAGTGTCATTGCAGGACTCAGCTCGCTGGTTCACCAGGACAAAGCAGCCTTCCCTAGTGCACCCATCTTGACATATGGTCTTGACCAGGAGCCTTTAGGTTTAGATTTATTATTGTCATGTGTCCAGAGGTACAGTGAAAAACATTGTTTTGGGTGGTATTTAAACACATCGGATATAACAAACATATATGCGATCAAGCCAAATTCAAGTACAAAAGATGGAGCTCAGGGCAAGGTACAGAGTGCAAAATATAGTTCTCAGCATTGTAACGTATCAGTTTCAGAGACAAAGTCCAATGTCCACAATGGGGTAGAGGTGAATCATCCCTTCACCTCCACAGATGCTGCCTGACCCGTTGAGGTCCTCCAACAGTTTTATTTATTTTTCTCCCGATTCCAGGTTCTCCAGTCTCTTGTGCCTCCGCCCTAAACAGCTGCTCCCTCCTCTTCTCACGGACCATGGTTGGAGTCAGCACCGTCTATGGAAGGTCCTGCAGCAATTTATCAAGACATTTGCACTGGCATCACCCACATCTGTGTCCTCTACCCCTGAGAAGGACATGGGTGTCAGGTACTCAGGAGAGGCATAGGTGCCAGCAGGGTATCTGGATTGAACACAGCTTCAATGTCCCCGGGAGCACCTGAACACACCAGCCCTAGCGCTCAAAGATAGCAGCTCACCACCAGGTTGTCAAGAGCATGTAGGGAGGGTAATAAACACACAGACCTTACCAAGGACCTCCACAACTTGCACAACACCTACCTCCCATTGCCTCCTCCCAAGAGGCACTATTACACGGTCTCCCTTCTCCCACTTCTCCAATCCTGAGCCCTCAGCATTTACCTTCCCTTCTCAAGTCCTCAGCTCTCCAATGACTGCACTCACGTCCCTCCTGCCCACCCTTACACAACACCCCTCCAAATATGTAGCCGAACCAGACTGCTGGTCCAACCCCTGACCCTCTGCTCCACAGCAACAATTCACTCTCGGTGCCTGTGCTCTGGGCAAGCACACTCAGCTTCTTCCAGCGGAAACTTCTGGAAGGTGTCCACTGCCAGCAATGGGGGCAGGAAAAGCTGCGTTCCAGCGCTGCTAGCGCACACCTCACATATCGAGCAGCATCTGCACCAGCATCACCCACACCCTCTACCCCTGAGAAGTACATGGTTGCCAGCAAGCACGTGCCATGAGTAATTACTCAGGGTAGGCACTCAGTCCGCTTTTAATTAAAAAAATTAAACCGCGCATGCGCAGATTGTTCTCCCCGTTAAATACAGAAATAAATAAATAAAAACAGTGACATTTCAATTTGCCCAAGGCTTCCTAGTCCTAGACCAATTGGGGGAACAGTTCCTTTCACAGCGTGTGGAGAGTCTGTGCCAGGGGTAAAGTTGTGGGGAGGGCACGAGTGTTGAGAAGGAGGGTGTCGGGGATATTGCCAGTAACTCACTCACTCACCGCTACCGCAGCTCTCCGGGCGCGAAGCCACGCACTGTAGCTGGGGATAGAAGCAGCTCTGGGAGCTACGAACGGCCACCGGGACCCGACAGCAGAACTGGCCGCCACTTCAGCGCCTTCTGCCGGCCCGCTCACTTCTGGCAGTGCTCTCCGTCGGAACACCTGTCACCTGCCGTTCGCCGACTTCGCTCATGTCAGCGGCTTCCTGCCAATCCTTAAATTCCCACAGCCCAGTAACCTTAATCGCCCTGTCAGAATTTAAGGACATGAGTGAGGCCAGCGAACGGCAGGAGAGAGGTTTTTAGACAGAGTGCTGCCAGAGGTGAGCGGGGACCGGCAGAAGGAGTTAAGGTGGCGGCTGGTTCGGCTGTCCGGCCCGGCGGCCGCTCAGCCACCCGAGCTACTTCTCTCTCTCCCCCCCCCCCGGCCACAATGCGGTGTCATTGCACGACCCCGTGCAACGAGCGTCGCAAGTGGCATTATCCCAATCCCCTCCTTCATAACATTCGTGCCCTCCCCGCACTTTACCCCGGGCCAGACTCCCCAAACGCTGTGAAAGGAGCTCTTCCCCCACCCCCACACCCCGGGAAATATGGTATTTAACAACATAAACACAAAATGTACTTACCACATCATTGGTACACGACAAACCATGGTTGAAAATCCCGCCAAGAAACTTGCGCTGCGCATGCGCAGTAGACTGATGCGCATGCGCAGTACAGCAAAGGCAGAATTTCTGCTGCCTTCAGCCCCGCTTGAAAGTGACGGCTTCAGGCAGCACTGACGGCACATGGGCTGCACAGAGCTTCCCGTGTTACAAGCGCTGCGGATGAAAGGCACGGAGACTTATGCCTACCTAAGGGATCGGTCTCTTACATAGGCATAATTCCCCATGCCTTTGTTATTTATATTTAGTTATTACTATGTTATAATTTTAGTCAGGGTAGGCAGTGCCTACCTTGCCTACCCTGACGGCACGTGCCTGGTTGCCAGGTACGCAGGAAAGGGTAGGTCCAGCAGGGCATCCGGACTGAACTTCTAACTTCACTGTCACCGGGAGCACATGCACACAACAATAGCAACAGATGTGCTCGACAACCTAGCCACCAACGTCACTGAGCTCAGCCACAGCAGCAGGGGGCACCACACACATTACATCCCTCCACCCCCAGGGCTGGGGCACCCTCTTTTAGGAATAACAATCTGGGGATGGCTGCTTCTTTGCGTTTTGGAAACACTGACTGGAATGTGTTTGCAGCCCAGGCCACATTCGACTCCCACACGGACATAGACACTTATACATCCTCTGTTCTGGAGTTTATCAACTCCACCATCAACAGTGTCACCACCCTCAAACGGATTACCACATTCCCGAATCAGAAGCCATGGATGAACAGCGAGGTCAGGCTACTGCTGAAAGCACGGGACACCGCTTTCAGGTCAGGCGATGCTCGAGGCTACAGTTCATCCAGGGCTAACCTGACAAGGGGCATCAAGAAGGCCAAGCATAGCTACAAGCTTAGGATTGAGGAGCACTTCAATAACAACTCCGACCCCCGACGCATGTGGCAAGGCATCCAGGCCATCACGGACTATAGATCCACCAACACCACCCCCACATCCAGCGACTCATCCTTCCTTGAGGAGCTTAACCACTTTTATGGCCGCTTTGACAGGGACAACCAAGAGATGGCCATCAAGGCTGTGCTCCCTGCTGATCACCAGCCCCTTACACTCACCCCCTATGACGTGTATCTAGCACTGAGCAGGATTAATGCACGTAAGGCTGCTGGCCCTGACGGCATCCCCGGGTGCGTCCTCAGGACCTGTGCTGTGCAGCTGACAGACGTCTGGACTGACATCTTCAATCTGTCACTTGCCCAAGCAGTTGGCTCCACGTGCCTTAAAACCACCTCCATCGTGCCGGTGCCAAAACACTCCACTGCGGCGAGCCTCAATGACTTCACCATCCTCCCATGTGGAGGATGCCATCTCAACGGCACTCCACTCCGCCCTCTCCCACCTCGATAACAGAGACACATACGTGAGAATGCTGTTCATTGACTTTAGCTCAGCATTCAACACCATTATCCCCTCAAAATTGATCACCAAACTCGGCGACCTGGGCATCAACCCCTCCCTCTGCAACTGGATACTGGACTTCCTGACTAACAGACCACAGCCACACCTCTTCAACCCTCACCCTGAACACCGGCGTTCCACAGGGCTGTGTACTGAGCCCCCTCCTCTACTCCCTCTTCACCTACGACTGCACACCTGTACATGGTTCTAACACCATCATCAAGTATGCAGATGATACAACGGTGATTGGCCTCATCAGCGACACCGATGAGTCGGCCTATAGAGAGGAGGTTCAGCTCCTAGCAGCATGGTGCGCTGACAACAACCTGGTCCTTAACTCCAAGAAGACCAAGGAGCTCATTGTGGACTATAGAAGGTCTAGGGGCTGCACGCACACCCCCATCCATATTAACGGGACGGAGGTGGAACGTGTTTCCAGTTTCTGGTTTCTGGGGGTCAACATCTCTGATGACCTCTCTTGGACCCACAATACCTCTACACTGGTCAAGAAGGCTCACCAGTGTCTCTTCTTCCTGAGGAGACTAAAGAAGGTCCATCTGTCTCCTCAGATTCTGGTGAACTTCTACCGCTGCACCATCGAGAGCATCCTTACCAACTGTATCACAGTAATGGTATGGCAACTGCTCTGTCTCTGACCGGAAAGCACTGCAGAGGGTTGTGAAAACTGCCCAATGCATCACTGATTCCTCACTCCTCTCCATGGAGTCTGTCCATAGCAAGCGATGTCTGGGAAGGGCACGCAGCATTGTCAAGGACAGCTCTCACCCCAGCCACAGACTGTTTACCCTCCTCCCATCCGGGATGCGCTACAGGTCCCCCTGTTGCCGGACCAGCAGGTTCAGGAACAGCTTCTTCCCTGCGGCTGCTACAATACTTAACTCTGCACCGCGGTGATTGCCAGTCACCGCCCCCCCCGGACACTCCTTCCCCCAGTATAATTGCACTACTGATACTGTTTGAACATATATATTTTTTTAGCCGTTCATTATTCTAAGTTTGCTCATCTGGGGAGATGCTAACTGCATTTCGTTGTCTCTGTACTGTACACTGCACAATGACAATTAAAGATTGAATTGAATTGAATTCTGCGTTCCAATGTTGCTGCACTTGTCGGCATAGTTCAGTGACAGCAAGGATGTATGGTGTCCTTCCACTGTCAGGGGAGGGGGGGGGGGGGGGGGGCATGGTTGCCATGGTTTGAGAAGCAGATGGGGAATGGGTCTGAATAGGCTAGTAGGGGATAAGGTTTCACTGTCAGCAGTGAAGAAGCACTCAGCTTTCACTTCAGAGCCTGTGTGTTACGGGAACCATAGGGGCACTACTTGAGTGCCTGCTTTTACTTGGCTGGTTAGAATTCGAAACAACAAATTATCACAAAAAATGCATTCTTCCTCAGCAAAAATAATACATTACATCCCTTTAAGTTTTCTTCTGACACGTTCAGCCCAGCAAGTCTGTGCTAGCCCTCAATGCAATCACATTTGTCCCATTATCCCACCTATTCCTGTAACTTGTCACCTATCACAGGCCGATCAACACGTGACACAGTGGGTAGAGCTGCTGCCTTGCAGCGCCAGAGACTTGGGTTCGATCCTGACCTCGGGTGCTGTCTGTGTGGAGCCTGCATGCCCCCACCCCACCCCCCATAGCGGTGTGGGTTTCCTCCAGGTGTTCCTTTTCCTCCCACATCCCATCAATGTGTGGTTTGGTAGCGATTTAATTAACTACTGTAAACTACTTCTAGTGAGTAAGTGACAGGCAGAGTCTGGGGAGTTTGTGGCAGAGTGGGGAGAGTAAGTGTACAGTAGTGCATGTGGACAGAGTGGACACAAGAAGATGTGCTACATCTCCCCAATGATCTGCTTCTCCTGCCTCTACCCACATTCAGAACAATTTTCAGAGGCCAATTGACCTCCCAATGCACACATCTCTGGGACCCGTTAAGGTTACACCTGTCCTCGCACCACTTCTTATATCCTAATGACACAAACGTTTGCCACTCAGCCCATTGAATCTGTGCCAGCTCTCAGAGCAATCCACCAACCCAAGGCAGCAATTATCTCACAAAATTTGAGACTGAACTCCACAAGGAAATATTCAAGGGAAGATAATCTTCATTATAGAATCAGGTTTCAAGGAGTGTTTTAATGTGATCTTCAATAAAGAATAAAACCCCTGTCCCACTTGGGCGACCTCCACCGCGACCTTGCCGCGGGAAGGCCGCCACGAGGTCGTAGGAGGTTTTCGTCACTCCTTCATGGTCGAAAGTGGTCTCCGCATAGTCGAGGCTTCAGCTAGGTCGCGACGTATTTTTCAAGATGTTAAAAATTGACTGTGATTAAAATTAGGTTGCCGTGCGAAAAATCGATATTTGTTTAGTCATAGGTCTAGTCGAGGTCGGTCATAGTAGGTCGTGATGCGAGTCATAGGTACTCAAAGGTGGTCGTAGGTAGTCGAAGGCAATAGCTCCCGGGTGAAAAAAAGGTCAGTAGAAAAAAAAGGTAATTTAAACAGCAGCACATCACCTCTGTCACCCCAGGCATGTTCATTCATAGCTGGAGAGTTTTTTGGTGAGGAGACTTGTGTTTTAGAGATGGCACCAAAAAGGCAGCAGCACAGGGGGAGGGCACAACCCTCAAAAAAACCTGCCATGGAGGTGTTGCCCACCTAGGAGGAGGAGTAGCAGGAGGTGCAACTCCAGAGCCAACAAGATCATGGGAGACACCTTCCACCCCAGCAACGGATTGTTCCAGCTGCTACGGTCAGGCAAACGCCTCCGTTGCCATGCTGTGAAAACGGAGAGGATGAGAAGGAGTTTCTTCTCATAGGCCATTAGGACTGTAAACTCCTATCTCACCAGGGACTAACTTTACTGGACCATTTCACTGTTGTGTGGTGTCTTTTTAAAATTGCTGTTTTTTTCTTTTTTTCCTTCTACAAATATGTAATATCTGAATATGTGATTCTGTTCCATTCTGTTTTGTAGTTTTTCGTTTTTCGCACAATCCGCAAGCATTGCCACTTTTCATTTCACTGCACATCAAGTATGTGTATGTGAAGAATAAACTTGACTTGAGGTGATTCCACAGGAGGTGATAGTGCAGGAGAAGGTAGCCCTGCATGAGAGACCCCTGGAGGAGGAGACGTGTATGGAAGTATACGTCCCCACCACCACCCCATCCTTCACTGCCTCATTTGAAGGCAGCAAAGCAGCCCTTTCTCCTGTGTCTGACACAGCATCAGCGGCAGATGCCCCATTGGTGGTGAGAGAGGGCTGGAGGAAGGTTATGCCCTACACCTTCACCAGGCAGCAGGCGGGGGACCTTGAGGAATGGTCCCAGCAGAATGCCATCCTGTACGAAAAGGAAAATGAGGGGTACAGGGACAGGGACAAGAATGGCATGCTTGCCATCCACTGCCCTACATGTGTGCTTAAAGTTCTATCTTTTGTCAAAGCCCAGCGCCACTCTCTTCCACTCATCTGGTGTACTGGGACAGTCCATCACATCATCTCCATTCACCCATTGAGACCTCTTCTTGTGCTTCCTCTTCACCCTTGCTCTCCCCCTTCTGCTTTTCTTAAAAGGTTGCTGAAGCAAAAGGGCTACTGCCAACAGCAGTAGTTGTATTTTTACTAACATCCTCCAAACTAGTTCCTTCCTTGCTTGCATGGTTCAGAATGATTTGCCAGAGACCATCCTCGAGTAAAACGTACATGGTCGAAGCCAATCTTCAACATAGTCTAAGGAGGTCGAAGGAGGTCTTCTTCATAGTCGAGAGAGGTCTTCATAGTCGTAGGAGGTCGTACACAGTCGTGGAAGGTCGTAGGTCACTGCAACCTTGATTTGTTTTAAAAAGTCGCTTAAGGTCGCGGTGGAGGTCTCCTAAGAGGGACAGGCCCTTCAGGTTTCAAGGCATGTCTTACTGTGGCAGAAAAGTAAAGTGGTGGAGAGAATAACGGAAGGAGTTTGGAGCTGAGGGTGTACAAAGGTTGAGGCACAAACATCAGGACGGAAGAAGGGAAGAGAAGGTGGGAGAGACGGGGAAACCAAGCCACTGCACGACGTTGAAAGATGAGATGCAAACTGGAGCACAGTAGGAGCAAGAAGCAAACTTGGTCAGTGAGTGGGCAGCTGGGGCGGACATGAACGCCACTGACAATACAGACACAAGCACTTTGGCTCAGCTCACATTGATAAAAGGTGAAACATTCCAGGTTAAGATTTGAGGCATGCATGGAGCTAGTAGCCTGCTGAGAGGCTTGATGGGCAGAATGGCCTGATCTGGTTTGTGCATTCCTGAATAGCGATCAGACCCAGCACTGCCAAGGGGGAAATCAGTCACCCCACTGGAATAAGACTGAACCTGAAACTTCCCAATCAAAATTTAAACAAGAAATAGTCCGCAGGTTAGAACATTTTGAAATCAATCATGTTTTAGACAAGAGACAATAGAAAATAGGTGCAGGAGTAGGCCATTCGGCCCCTCGAGCCAGCACCGCCATTCAATGTGATATCATGGCTGATCATCGCCAATCAGTACCCCTTTCCTGCCTTCTCCCCATATCCCCTGACCGCTATCTTTAAGAGTCCTATCTAGCTCTCTCTTGAAAGTATCTAGAGAACCGGCCTCCATCACCCTCTGAGGCAGAGAATTCCACAGACTCACCACTCTCTGTGTGAAAAAGTGTTTCCTCGTCTCTGTTCTAAATGGCTTACCCCTTATTCTTAAACTGTGGCCCCTAGTTCTGGACTCCCCCAACATCAGGAACATGTTTCCTGCCTCTAGCGAGTCCAAGCCCTTAATAATCTGGTATTTTTCAATAAGATCCCCTCTCATCCTTCTAAACTCCAGAGTATACAAACCCAGCCGCTCCATTCTCTCAGCATATGACAGTCCCGCCATCGCGTGAATTAACCGTATAAACCTACGCTGCACTCCCTTAATAGCAAGAATGTCATTCCTCAAATTAGGGGATCAAAACTGCAAACAATACTCCAGGTGTGGTCTCACTAGGACCCTGTACAACTGCAGAAGGACCTCTTTACTCAACTCCTCTTATTATGAAGGCCAACATGCCATTCGCTTTCTTCACTGCCTGCTGTACCTGCATTCTTACTTTATGTTTTAAGTTGGAAAGAAGGGAGAGGGGTGGAGGGATCAAAGGGAATGTTTGTGGTAGTGCTAGCTGAGCGAGATTAAATGACACAGGTGGTGGTATGAGCTGGGAGGGGGAGGGGATGGTTTGGTAATGGCAGATGATTTATCATGAGGAGGAGCAGAGGTAGATGAGCATGAACAAAAGAGAGGTAGAAAACTATGCTGGAACAGCATGAATAGAGACGGTAGACCCAAAAAGCTGGAGCAACTCAGCGGGTCAGACAGCATCTCTGGAGAAAAGGAATAGGTGACGTTTTGGGTCAAGACCCTTCTTCAGTCTGAGAGTCGGGTGAGACGGAGTTGAGAGATATGGAAGGTGCGAAAACGACAAATCAAAGCAGACAATGATAAGGAAATGTAGAATGTAGACAGAAATGCTGGAGAAACTCAGCGGGTGAGGCAGCATCTATGGAGCGAAGGAATAGGTGACGTTTCGGGTCGAGACCTTTCTTCAGACTGATGTGGTGGTGGGGGGGGGGGGGAAAGAAGAAAGGAAGAGGCGGAGACAGTATGCTGCGGGAGAGCTGGGAAGGGGGGAGAAAGCAAGGACTACCTGAAATTGGAGAAGTCAATGTTCATACCGCTGTGGTGTAAACAACCCAAGCAAAATATGAGGTGCTGCTCCTCCAATTTGCGGTGGGACTCACTCTGGCCATGGAGGAGGCCCAGGACAGAAAGGTCGGAATCGGAATGGGAGGGGGAGTTGAAGTGCCGGGCCACGGGGAGTTCAGGTTGGTTAATGCAAACTGAGCGAAGGTGTTGGGCGAAGCGATCGCCCAGCCTGCGCTTGGCCTCACCGATGTAGAGCGGTTGACACCTAGAGCAGCGGATGCAATAGATGACTAGATGATGTTGGAGGAGATGCAGGTGAGCCTCTGCCTCACCTGGAAAGACTGCTTGGATGAAGCCGAGGGGGGAGGTAAAGCGACAAGTTTTGCATTTCCTGCAATTTCAAGGGAAAGTACCAGGGAAGTTGGTGATTTAGGTGGGACAAATTGACCAGGGAGGAGGGAGTGGTTTCTGCGGAAAGCCAAAAGAGGAGGAGATGGGAAGATGTGGCCAGTGGTGGGATCCCGTTGGAGGTGGCAAAAAAATGTCGGAGGATTATCTGTTGTAGATGACGGCTGGTTGGGTGGAAGGTGAGGACAAGGGGGACTCTGTCCTTGTTACGAGTGGGGGGGATGGGAAGTGAGAGAGGAGCAATAGGAATATAGAGGAGATCCTGGTGAGAGCCTAATCTATAGACGAAGAGGGGAACCTCCGTTCCCTAAAGAATGAGGACATCTCCGATGCTCTGGTTTGGAACACCTCATCCTGGGTGCAGATGCGGCTTAGATGGAGGAATTGGGAGTAGGGGATAGAGTCCTTACAGGAAGCAAGGTGGGAAGAAGTGTAGTCCAGATAGCCATGGGAGTCAATTGAATTGAATTGAATTGAATACCTTTATTGTCATTCAGACCTTTCGGTCTGAACGAAATTTCGTGCCTGCAGTCATACATATATTAAAAAAAACAACAATACAAAACCATACAATAAACACAAAATTAACATCCACCACAGTGAGTTCACCAAACACCTCCTCACTGTGGTGGAAGGCAAAAGTCTTAGGGTCTCAGTCATTTTCTCCCCTCCTTATTCTCCCTCTGCGCTGAGGGGATCCAGGCCGCCGCCACCGCTGACGCCGGAACGCCGCCACAGGGCCCGCCGCCGGAACGTCGCTGGAGCACCGCAGCTCCCAACATCCAGGCCGCCGCTGGAGCACCGCAGCTCCCGACACCCAAGCCGCCGCTGGAGCACCGCAGCTCCCGACACCCAAGCCGCCGCTGGAGCACCGCAGCTCCCGACACCCAGGCTGCCGCTGGAGCACCGCAGCTCAGAGGGAGCCAGGCCGCCGCTGGAGCACCGCAGCTCAGAGGGAGCCAGGCCGCCGCTGGAGCACCGCAGCTCCCGACATCCAGGCCGTCGCTGGAGCTCCCGAAGCCCAGGCTGCCGCTGGAGCACCGCAGCTCCCGACATCCAGGCCACCGCTGGAGCACCGCAGCTCCCGACATCCAGGCCGTCGCTGGAGCACCGCAGCTCCCGACATCCAGGCCGTCGCTGGAGCACCGCAGCTCCCGACATCCAGGCCGTCGCTGGAGCTCCCGAAGCCCAGGTCGCCGCTGGAAGCCAGGTCGCCGCTGGAAGCCAGGTCGCCGCTGAAGCTCTGAAGGCCGTGCCGCCGCCGCTGGAAGCTGGAAGGCCGTCACCAGGGCCTCAGCACAGACGGAGACGGTGTCGGGGGACACGACAGGAAAGTCGCATCCCCCCGAAGGGACAGACTAAAACCCCGTTTCTCCCACCCTCCCCCCCCCCCCACACACACAACCTGACAAACCAAAAATAAACGCCAAAAACAGGGACGAGGACAAAAATAAAATAAAGACAGACAGACTGCAGGTGAGCCGCAGCTGACAAGCAGCGCCGCCACTCCGAAAAATGGGTTTATAGTGGATGTCGGTCAGCAGTCTGTTACCTGCGATGGAGATAGGAGGTCTAGAAACGGTAGGGAGATGTCGGAAATGGTCCAGGTGAATTACAGTGCCGGATGGATGTTGGTGGTGAAATGGATGAAGTCAGTGAGTTCTGCATGGGTGCAGGAGGTAGCACCAATGCAGTCATCAATGTAGTGGAGGTAGAGCTCGGGGATAGGGCCATGGTACGCCTTGAACAAGGGTTGTTCGACGTACCCTACAAAGAGGCAGGCGTAGCTGGGGCCCGTGCCCATGGTTCATTGTCAGCTGAGGGGAAGGTGACAAGGAGGGGTACAATCAGTCAAATTAACCAGAAGGACAGTAAAATTAGTCAGAGACTAGGGTGGGAAAGGGACGGAGAAAGAGGGAGAGTAAGGGTTACTTGAAGGTAGAGAAATCAATTGTCTTACCGCTGTGTTGTAAGCTGTCCAAGCAAACTATGAGGTGCTGTTCCTCCAATTTGAGTTGGGCTTCACTCTGACAGTTTCCACAACTTCCATACCTCTGGACTTCCTCTCCCTCGACTCTCAGTGTGAAGAAAGGTCTCAACACGAAATGTCGCCGATTCCTTTTCTCCAGAGATGCTGTCTGACCCACTGAATTACTCCAGCTTTTTGTGTCTATCTTCTGCTTAAACCAGCATCTGCAGTTCATTCCCACACATGTTAATGAGGGTGGTGGTTTATGGAATGAGCTGCCAGTTGAAGTACAAGCAAGTACAATCGTATTACTTAAAAGACATTTAATTCGGACAGGTACATGTATAGGATAGTTTTAGAGGGATATGGGCAAAATGCAAGTGAATGGAACTAAACTGGTGGGGCATCTTGGTTGGCATGGACGAGGTGGACCGAAGAGCCCTTTTATGTGTTGTATGACGTTATGTCTATACATAAAACAGCAGCTGCTTGCTGACTGGTGTAGATATTGGGGGTAAAGTCACTGTGCCATTCTGTAGTTTTATGCTCCCTTGGAGTTTACGAAGAAGGAGCTGTGTCTTGTCGGCGCAGAAATAATTAATGACTTCCGCGCTATCTCAGCAGTGATGTTGTTACAGTTCCTGGCATTATGATCTTATCTGGAGCATTACAGGTACTGGACACAATCAATAATGAGCTGTTAAAGTCACAGAACTGGAAAGGGAAACTAAGCAACTGAATAGCAGGGCAAGAAAGTCAGCATATTCTTGAAATAGAGAATACTTTCCCTCTGCTCCCCAACAGCAACCCATAACAGCACTTCCAGTATTGTAGTCAATTGAGTCGTGCAATATTTTTCTGCTGTGGGTTGCCATTGTGCTGTGAGAATCAGGAGGGGTAAAAGAAAGGTGGCTGCACTCAGTTGAACAACACACATCTCCCGCTCGCTTCATTACTGGAACAGATTCTGGAACTCTGCACCCAAAGCATTGCACTCGGGTTTATACAGAAGAAAATATGAAGGTCTCTGCATGCAGTCTGAGCATTCACACCTACAGAGCAAATAGCAGGAAGACAGGAACCAGAATAAGATATCCCCTTCTCCTTTGCATCTGTCCACCTTAAGTAGACTTCACTTGCTTTCAAGCACTGTCCCATTTAAGGTGGGCTGGTGTGAAATATAGAAATATAACAGCCCAATTTGGCACAAAAGTCATGCAGTAAATGATCACGCAGTTTATATTAGGTTGGCGGAAAGGTAGGTACTGTGCAGGGTGGTGATAACTGATTAACTATTCCTCAAAACGATGCTGTGAAATCCTCTGCAATGGTCTGGCACGTTGGAGAGTCAATAGACAATAGACAATAGGTGCAGGAGTAGGCCATTTGGCCCTTCGAGCCAGCACCGCCATTCAATGTGATCATGGCTGATCATCCCCAATCAGTACCCCGTTCTTGCCTTCTCCCCATATCCCCTGACTCCGCTATTTTTAAGAGCCCTATCTAGCTCTCTCTTGAACGCATCCAGAGAACCTGCCTCCACTACCCTCTGGGGCAGAGAATTCCACAGACTCACCACTCTGTGAGAAAAAGTGTTTCGTCGTCTCCGTTCTAAATGGCTTACTCCTTGTTCTTAAACTGTGGCCCCTGGTTCTGGACTCCCCCAACATCGGGAACATGTTTCCTGCCGCTAGCGTGTCCAAGCCCTTAACAATCTTCTGCCTGAGTCCTCTGCCTGACATCTCGTACAGAGATATCAAACATTGGAAGATAGACACAAAATGCTGGAGTAACTCAGCGGGTCAGGCAGCATCTCTGGAGAGAAGGAATGGGTGACGTTGCGGGTCAGGACCCTTCTTCAGTCATGGATGCTGCCTGTCCTGTTGAGTTACTCCAGCATTTTGTGTCTATCTCCGATTTAAACCAGCATCTGCAGTTGTGTCAAACATTAGATATCAGAATCATCCCAGTCATATGAAGGATGACACAGCTCAGTCTCCAGGGTGGGTTTTATACAGAATATTGCCTCAGTATCTAGGGCGTTGTAACTGGTAGTGCTAAGCATCATCCATACTAAAAAATAAAATTAAAAATACCTTAAACACGACAGATTTCATGCGTTAGAAAAAAATTCATGGGCGACCAAGTGGTGACATAAATGAAGCAGCTGTATTGTAGCAGGCCTGCTGTACACACACACACACTGTAATGCCGCTGAGCAGCACAAGCACGGATAATTGACAAACTTCCCTGCCTGAGGCAGTGGATTTGGAAAACAGTCATAAACAGCCAATGTACGTTATTTTCTGTCTTCGTGACTCATTTGTCATTCTCGTGCGTTTATTACTTCACATTTCATTTAATCGATTTCTGAAAAATGCAAGTCACTGTGTTTAATAAGCTGGTAATTGTCTAAATATGACTTTGCAGTGATACTGGGGCAGTTCAGTCACAGCCCTCTTCACTGCAACTGCTGGCTTGCTTCAGCATTAAGCAATAGCATGGTGTGATTACTCAGAAAATTCAGCAGTAATCAGTCAACCACTGCACATCTTTGAAAGATGGAGACACAAGACACTGCAGATGCTCAGACTAGAGCAAAAAACAAACTGCTGGAGGAACTCAGCGTGTCAGGCAGCATCTATGGAAGGAAATGCTTTAGGTCGAGATGAAGTGTCCCAATTTGAAATGTCGTCTGCCCATTTCTCTCCACAGAGCCGCACAGCGGTGTAGTTGGCAGAGTTGTAAGCATCATGGCGCCAAAGCTGCAGGCTCGATCCTAACTGTGGGTGCCGTCTATGTGGAGTTTACAGGTTCTACCTGTGACCGCACGGGTTTCCTCCAGGTGCTCCAGTTTCCTCCCATATCCCAAAGACGTGTGGGCTTGTAGTCAATTGGACTTGGTAATTTGCCCCTGGTGTGTAGGTTAAGAAATTGGGGTCGAGTTGCTGCCTTACAGCGCCAGAGACCTGGGTTTGATACTGACTAGAGGTGCTTGTCTGCATTGGAGTTTTTGCATTCTCCCTTTAACCTATGTGGGTTTTTTGGGATTTTGGGGTCCATGTCCAAAGCTTCCTGAAAGTGGTAACATGAATAGAGTGGTAAAGAAGGCATGCGACATGCTTGGGGAGTTCAATATACAAATCGGGAAGCCATGTCACTGCTCTATAAAACTTTGGTCAGGCTAAATTTGGAGTATTGTGCGGAGTTCTTGTCACTCCACAGGAAGGATGTAGTGGTTTTGGACAGCCTGGTACAAAACCATAAGATATTGAAGCAGAATAAAGCCAATCATGGCTGATCTAGTTGTCCCTCTAAACCCCATTCTCCTGCCTTCTCCCCCTAACCTTTGCATCCCTTCCTGATCAAGAACCATTGCTTTAAATCAATCTCTAACCAATATCTTGCCTTCCACTGCCCCCTGTGGCAATGAATTGATTCAGCATCCTCTGGCTAAAGAAATTCCTCCTCATCTCCATTCTATAGATACATAATTGTATTCAGAGGCTGTGCCTTCTGCTTCTAGACTTTCCCATTCTTGGAAGCATCGTTTCCACGTCCACTCTATCAGGGCCTTTCATCATCTGGTAAGTTTCAATGAGATCCCCCTCATCTTTCTAAACTCCAGCGAGTAAAGGCCCAGAGCCTTCAAAGGCTCTTAATATGTTAACCCAGTCATCCCTGGGATTATTCTCTGGAACCTCTCCAAGCCAAGACATCCTTCCTCAGCCCAAAACAATATTCCAAATGTGGCCTTACCAGCACCATATAAAGCCACAGCATTACATCCTTACTATTATATTCTGGTCCCCTCGAAATGAATGCAAGCATTGTATTAGTCTTCCTTACTGCCAACTCAACCTTCAAATTAACTTTTTGAGAACCCTGTACTAGCACACTCCCAAGTTCCTGTGCAACTCTGATTTCTGAATCATCTCCCTATTTAGAAAGTAGTCTATACCTTTATTCCTTCTACAAAAGTGCATGACCATACAGTTTGCTACGCTGTATTCTATTTGCCACTTCTTTGTCCACTCTCCCAACCTGTCCATGTACCTCTGCAGAGTCCCTGCTTCTTCACACTACCTGTCCCTCCACCTATCTTTGTATCATCTGCAAACTTGGCCACAAAGCCATCAATTGCATCATTCAGATTATTAACATATAAGTTGAAAAGTAGTGGACCCAACACCAATCCCTGCAGAACACCACTAGTCACCAGCAGCCAACCAGAAAAGGCCCCCTTTATTCCCGCTCTTTGGCTTCTGCTAACAGTCAAGAGTATTTATAGTCACAAAATGCTGGCATAACTCAGGGGCACAAGCAGCAGGTCTGGAGAGAAGGAATGGGTAAAGTTTCAGGTCAAGAGTGTTCATGACTGCTTTATTGTCATGTATCCCGAAATGGAACAATGAAATTATTACTTGCACAACCAATATGTACTCAGTAAACACCAAAATAACCAACCAAAAAATTATATATAATATATTATTGGATATAGAAAACAAACAAACAAAAATAGTGCAAAGACAAAAACAATGCCCCCAAGTCTATGTAGATCGGAGCTTATTTGGAAGTTGTAGTGTTTAATAGCCTGATAGTTGTTGGGGAACAAGGTAGTCCTGAACCTAGATGTTACAGTTTCATGTTCCTATACCTTCTTCCTGATGTAACAGTGAGATGAGGGTGCGGCCAGAGTGGTGTTGGTCTCTGATGATGCTAGCTGCCTTTGAGGTATTATTGCTGCCCTTTTAAAACAGACCTTTAGTAATGAAAGGTTAAAGATGCCCGCAAAGGCTCTAGCCTGTGGGTCTGTACAGGTTTTAAGAATGCGTCCAGGTACACCAGTCAACTAATCTTCTATCCATGCCAGTATCTTGCCTCTAATACCATAGGCTCCCATCTTGTTCGGCAACCTCACATGTGGCACTTTATCAAAGTAATATCCAAGTAAACAACATCTAACGACTCTCCTTTGTCTACCCTGCTTGTTACTTCCTCAAAGAACCCCCAACAAAACCATGCTGACTGGCCTATTTTATCATGTACCTCCAAGTACCCCAAAGCCTCATCCTTAATAATGAACTCTACGCTCATACCAACCACAGAAGTCAGACTAGCAGGCCTATAATTTCCTTTCTTTTACCTCGCTCCCTTCTTAAACAGTGGACTACATTTGCAATTTTCCAGTTCTCTGGAACCATTCCTGACTCGAGTGATTTTTGAAAGATCACTACTAATGCTTCCACAATCTCTACTGGCACATCTTTCAGAACCCTGTGGTGTAGTCCATCTGGTCCAGGTTAGGGGCGTCACGGTGGTGCAGCGGTAGAGTTGCTGCCTTACCGAGAGGCCTGGGGAGCCGTTGGAGACAGAGGGTGGAGCTACCTGCTGTGAGTATAAAGCTAGCGCGGGGCTTGCTTTTCACAGAGGCCCAGAGAGCCGTTGGAGACAGAGGGTGGAGCTACCTGCTGTGAGTATAAAGCTAGCGCGGGGCTTGCTTTTCACAGAGGCCCGGGGAGCCGTTGGAGACACAGGGTGGAGCTACCTGCTGTGAGTATAAAGCTAGCGCGGGGCTTGCTTTTCACAGAGGCCCAGGGAGCCGTTGGAGACAGAGGGTGGAGCTACCTGCGCTGTGAGACCAGCAGCTGCAACGTTCCATCTTCCAGTGAGGAAATCTGGTGGAAGGTTCTGATTGGTTGAAGAGGACCAGAGGAAGCAGCTGATTGGCTGCAACCCGGGGTTTACATTTCTGCCTTCAGGTTTAAGGATTCTGGGTGCTAAGGATTCTGGGAGCTAAGGATTCTGGGTGTTAGGGATTCAGTATTTATTAGTAAAGTTTAAAGAATAAAGTTTTGTGTTTAATAAAATATATATATATATATATATAAATATATATATATATATATATATATATATATATATATATATATAAAATAGAGTAATTTGGGAGTAAGATGTCAGTGGAGATTGGCCCCATGGTTTGCTCAGCCTGCAACATGTGGGAGATCAGGGATATGGTCGGTGTCCCTGATGACTACATTTGCAGGAAGTGTGTCCAGCTGCAGCTCCTGGCAGACCGCATTGAACGATTCGAGCTGCGGCTGGATTCATACTGGAGCATCCACGATGCAGAGAAAGTCGTGGACAGCACATACAGCGAGTTGGTCACGCCACAGGTAAAAGGTAAGAGGACAGAAAGGGAGCGGGTGGCCAATAGCCAGCAAAGCAGTAGGCAGATAGTGCAGGAGTCCCCTGCGGTCATCTCCCTACTCAACAGGTTTACCATTTTGGATACTGTTGAGGGAGATGGCTCATCAGGGGAATGCAGCAGCAGCCAAGTTCATGGCACCATGGGTGGCTCTGCAGCACATGATGGGGGAAAAAAGAGGGGAAGGGCTATTGTAATAGGGGATTCAATTGTCAGGGGAATAGATAGGCGTTTCTGCGGCCGCAAAAGAGACTCCAGGATGGTATGTTGCCTCCCTGGTGCAAAGGTCAGGGATGTTACTGAACGGCTGCAGAACATTCTGGAGGGGGAGGGTGAACAGCCAGTTGTTGTGGTGCATATTGGCACCAACGATATAGGGAAAAAAAGGGATGCGGCCCTACAAGATGAATTTAGGGAGTTAGGAGATAAACTCAAAAGTAGGACCTCAAAGGTAATAATCTCTGGATTATTACCAGTACCACGGGCCAGTCAGAGTAGAAATAGGAGGATATTGCAGATGAATACGTGGCTTGAAAAATGGTGCAAGGGGGAGGGATTCAAATTTTTAGGGCACTGGAACCATTTCTGGGGGAGGTGGGACCAGTACAAACAGGACGGTCTGCACCTGGGCTGGAATGGAACCAATGTCCTTGGGGGAGTGTTTGCTAGTGCTGTCGGGGAGGATTTAAACTAATGTGGCAGGGGGATGGGTACAAGAGCAGAGAGGCAGGTGGGTGTAAAACAAGGGTGGAAGCAATAGGGAGCAAGGTGAAAAGTAAAAGTGGCAGGCAGACAAAACCAGGGCAAAAATCAAAAAGGGCCATTTCTCAACAAAATTGTATAAGGGGTAAGAGCGTTGTAAAAACAAGCCTGGAGGCCTTGTGTCTCAATGCAAGGAGTATTCGTAATAAGGTGGATGAGTTGAACGTGCAGATAGCTATTAATGAGTATGATATAGTTGGGATCACGGAGACATGGCTCCAGGGTGACCAAGGCTGGGAGCTGAACATCCAGGGATATTCAATATTCAGGAGGGATAGAGGAAAGGAAAAGGAGGTGGGGTAGCGTTGCTGGTTAGAGTGGAGATTAACGCAATGGAAAGGAAGGACATTAGCTTGGAGCATGTGGAATCGGTATGGGTAGAGCTGCAAAACACTAAGGGGCAGAAAACGCTAGTGGGAGTTGTGTACAGGCCACCTAACAGTAGTAGTGAAGTTGGGGATGGTATAAAACAGGAAATTAGAAATGCGTGCGACAAAGGCAAAACAGTTATAATGGGTGACTTCAATCTACATATAGATTGGGTGAATCAAATTGGCAGGAGCGCTGAGGAAGAGGATTTTTTGGAAAGTATGCAGGATAGTTATCTAAATCAACATGTAGAGGAACCAACGAGAGAGCAGGCTATTTTAGACTGGGTATTGAGTAATGAGGAAGGGTTAGTTAGCAGTCTTATTGTGCGTGCCCCCTTGGGCAAGAGTGACCATAATATGGTCGAGTTCTTCATTAGGATGGAGAGTGACATTGTTAATTCAGAAACAATGGTTCTGAACTTAAGGAAAGGTAACTTTGAGGGTATGAGACGTGAATTGGGCAAGATTGACTGGCAATCAATTCTAAAAGGGTTGACGGTGGATACGCAATGGAAAACATTTAAAGACTGCATGGATGAACTACAAAAATTGTTCATCCCAATTTGGCAAAAGAATAGATCAGGGAAGGTAGTGCATCCGTGGATAACAAGGGAAATCAGGGATAGTATCAAAGCAAAGGATGATGCATACAAAGTAGCCAGAAAAAGCAGCATACCAGAGGACTGGGAGAAATTCAGAGACCAGCAGAGAAGGACAAAGGGCTTGATTAGGAAAGGAAAAATAGATTATGAAAGAAAACTGGCAGGGAACATAAAAACTGACTGCAAAAGTTTTTATAGATATGTGAAGAGAAATAGATTAGTTAAAACAAATGTAGGTCCCTTGCAGTCAGAAACAGGTGAGTTGATCATGGGGAACAAGGATATGGCGGACCAATTGAATAACTACTTTGGTTCCGTCTTCACTAAGGAAGACATAAATAATCTGCCGGAAATAGCAGGGGACCGCAGGTTAAAGGAGTACTTGAGTGAAATCCAGGTTAGTCGGGAAGTGGTGTTGGGTAAATTGAATGGATTAAAGGCCGATAAATCCCCAGGGCCAGATAGGCTGCATCCCAGAGTACTTAAGGAAGTAGCTCCGGAAATAGTGGATGCATTAGTGATAATCTTTCAAAACTCTTTAGATTCTGGAGTAGTTCCTGAGGATTGGCGGGTAGCAAACGTAACCCCTCTTTTTAAGAAGGGGGGGGAGAGAGAAAACGGGGAATTACAGACCAGTTAGTCTAACATCGGTAGTGGGGAAACTGCTAGAGTCAGTTATTAAAGATGGGATAGCAGCACATTTGGAAAGTGGTGAAATCATTGGACAAAGTCAGCATGGATTTACGAAAGGTAAATCATGTCTGACGAATCTTGTGGAATTTTTCGAGGATGTAACTAGTAGCGTGGATGGGGGAGAACCAGTGGATGTGGTGTATCTGGACTTCCAGAAGGCTTTCGACAAGGTCCCACATAAGCGATTAGTATATAAACTTAAAGCATATGGCATTGGGGGTTCAGTATTGATGTGGATAGAGAACTGGCTGGCAAACAGGAAGCAAAGAGTAGGAGTAAACGGGTCGTTTTCACAATGGCAGGCAGTGACTAGTGGGGTACCGCAAGGCTCAGTGCTGGGACCCCAGCTATTTACAATATACATAAATGATCTGGATGAGGGAATTGAAGGCAATATCTCCAAGTTTGCGGATGACACTAAGCTGGGGGGCAGTGTTAGCTGTGAGGAGGATGCTAGGAGAATGCAAGGTGACTTGGATAGGCTGGGTGAGTGGGCAAATGTTTGGCAGATGCAGTATAATGTGGATAAATGTGAGGTTATCCACTTTGGTGGCAAAAATAGGAAAACCGACTACTATCTAAACGGTGGCCGATTAGGAAAAGGGGAGATGCAGCGCGACCTGGGTGTCATGGTACACCAGTCATTGAAAGTAGGCATGCAGGTACAGCAGGCAGTGAAGAAAGCCAATGGTATGTTAGCTTTCATAGCAAAAGGATTTGAGTATAGGAGCAGGGAGGTTCTACTTCAGTTGTATAGGGTCTTGGTGAGGCCACACCTGGAGTATTGCATACAGTTCTGGTCTCCAAATCTGAGGAAGGACATTATTGCCATAGAGGGAGTGCAGCGAAGGTTCACCAGACTGATTCCTGGGATGTCAGGACTGTCTTATGAACAAAGACTGCATAGACTCGGTTTATACTCTCTAGAATTTAGGAGATTGAGAGGGGATCTTATAGAAACTTACAAGATTCTTAAGGGGTTGGACAGGCTAGATGCAGAAAGATTGTTCCCGATGTTGGGGAGGTCCAGGACAAGGGGTCACAGCTTAAGGATAAGGGGGAAATCCTTTAGGACCGAGATGAGAAGGACTTTTTTCACACAGAGAGTGGTGGGTCTCTGGAACTCTCTGCCACAGAGGGTAGTTGAGGCCAGTTCATTGGCTATATTTAAGAGGGAGTTAGATGTGGCCCTTGTGGCTAAGGGGATCAGAGGGTATGGAGAGAAGGCAGGTACGGGATACTGAGTTGGATGATCAGCCATGATCATATTGAATGGCAGTGCAGGCTCGAAGGCCCGAATGGCCTACTCCTGCACCTAATTTCTATGTTTACAGCACTTACAACACCAACGACATGAATTCGACCCTGACTACGGGTGCGGTCTGCACAGAGTTTGTACATTCTCCCCGTGACCGCGTGGTTTGCTCCGAGATCTTCGGTTTACTCCCACCCTCCAAAGACATACAGGTTTGTATGTTAATTGGTTTAGTATAAATGTAAATTGTCCATAGTCTGTATGGTATAGTGTTAATGTGCAGGGATCGCTGGTCGGCACAGACTAGGTGTGCCAAAGGGCCTGTTTCCGTGCTGTATCTCTAAACTAAACTTATCCACCTTCAGACCTTTCAGCTTCCTATGCACCTTCTCCACAGTAATAGCGAATGCACTCACTTCTGCCCCGACTCACTTTCACTGTGAAGACTGGCACAAAAGACTTATTCGACTCATCTGCCATTTCTTTATTCCCCATTACTACTTCTCCATAGTTATTTTTAAGTATGTTCACTCTTACCTCTCTTTTACTCTTTATAGATCTGTAAAAACTTTTTGGCAACCTCTTTTACATTATTGGCTAGAATACCTTAATATTTTATCTTTTGTCCCCTATTTGCTGAAACACCTACCATTGCTGCTCCACTGTCGTTCCTGCTAGGGTTCTCTTCGTATCAACTTTAGTCAGCTCCTGCCTCATGCCTCTGTGGTTAACCTTACTCCACAGTAATACCGATACATCTGATTTCAGCTTCTCTCTGTCTCAAACTGTAGGATGAATTTTATCATATTATGATCACTGCCTCCTAGGGGTTCCTTCACCTTAAGCTCCTTAATCAAGTCGGGTTAATTGCACAACACCATATCCAGAATTGCCTTTTCCCAAGTGGGCTCAACTGCAGGCTGCTCTAAGAAGCCATCTCGTAGGCATTCTACAAATTTCTTCTCGGATTCCAGTACCAATCTGATTTTCCCAGTCTGCTTGCGTATTGAAGTCCATTATGGCCACTGTAATATTGCCTTTCTTAAATGCCTTTTTTTTTTGCAGGTGTTATTTGTGCCCTACATCCTGACTACTATTTGGAGGCCTGCACATAACCCCCATCAGGGTCTTTTTACCCTTTCAGTTTCTTAACTCTACCACAAGGATACTCCACCTTCTGATCCCATGTCATTTTTCACTAAGAACTGGATTTCATTCCTTACCAACAGAGCCACCACCTCCTCTTTGCCCACCTGCCTGTCTTTTTGAATGTGTATCCATGGATATTCAGCCCCCAGCTCTGATCCTCTTTCAGCCACGACTCTGTGAAGTCCACAATGTCATTCTTGCCAATTTCTAACAATCTCATCCATCTTGTTTCATATACCGAGTACATTTGAATATAACAGCTACAGTTCTGTATTTACCACACCTCTTCTCAAAATTTGTCCCCTTGTTGCCTGACATTAGACCCCTTCCTGACCCATTTCTTATACTGGAGATTTCAGTAACCTCCTATTGTGATCTCCTTCACGTTAACCTTAGCCCCTCCTTTCTAATCTGTTGACCTCCTCTCGCACCAACCCCACAATTTAGTTTAAAGCCTTTGATCTGCAGTTTCACCAGTTCATGTGCTGTTCTATGTTCTCCAGGTCTCACTGAGCTCGCATAATTACAATGCAATATCATTTCTGCATTATTCAAAGCCCCAGGCCATCATACATTTGCTACCTGAATTAAAGGGTATTAGCTATTAGGAGCGGTTGGACAAACTGGGATTTTTTACTCTGGAGCTTCAGAGGCTGTGGGCAGACAAGCGTAGACGCAGTAATAGACGCAGACGTAGACAGACGTATGAGAGGCGTTGACAGCTGGAATCTTTTCTCAGGGTTAAAATATCAAATATTTGAGGGATAGCTTTAAGATGAGAGGGAAATGATTTAAAGGAGAGTTACCAAGATAATGTTTTTGTACAGAGAATGGTAGGAATGCAATGACAGGGGAGATGGTGGAAGGCAGATATATTAGCTCAATTTGAGAGGCATTTAGATAGACTCATGAACAGGTGGGAATAGAGGGATGTACACTACGTGCAGGCACATGCACAATTTTAAATGCATTGTGGTCGGCAGACTAGCTGGGCCAAGGGTCCAGTTTGTGTGCTGTTCTATGTTCTCCAGGTCTCACCGAGCTCGCATAATTGCATTACAATATCATTTCTACAGTATTCAAAGCCTCGGGCCATCATACATTTGCATTCTCAACTACTTTAGGGCAGTGGGCAGTGTACCAGTTAAGAAAGATCCTTAGACCTGGATGCTGTTCAGCTTCTTGAGAAGTGTTGGCACTGTTCTCACCTAGGCAAGTGCAGAGTCATAGGACCATGACTCATACACCCCCTTCCAGCCCACCATCTCCATGCCAACCATTGTAGTTATCTATACCAGCCGCATTTGTCCATATCATACCAAGATTAAGCACTTGTATAGACACTTATAGTCATACAGTGTGGCAACAAGCCTTTCGGCCCAACTTACCCACACCGACCAACATCTCTCATCTACACAAGTCCCACTAGCCTGCTTTTGGCCCATATCCTTTTAAACCTGTCCTATCCATTATCTGTCTAATTGTTTCTTAAATGTTGCGATAGTTCCTGCCTTAACTATCTCATCTGGTGGCTCATTCCATGCACACACCACTCTTTGTGTGAAAAAATGACCCCTCAGATTTCGATAAATCTTTTCTCCTTCACCTTAAACCTATGCCCTCTGGTTCTCGATTCCCCCATGCACTCTGGACTAAAGACTTTGTGCGTCCACCCAATCTATTCCAATTATGATCCAATTTGCCTGCTTTTCCTGGATCCCACGGACCAGTTGGACCACTTTTCCAGATGGGACCTTGAAGGCCTGAATGATGTCCACGTCGACTGTATTGCGTAATTGCCCTTACCTTTTGGTAGCTCTCAGAAAATGAATTCAATTTGGTCAGACAGGATTTCCCCTGAAACAAAGCATGTTGCTTTTCTATGATTAACCCCAGCCTTTCCAAGTGAATGTTATTCCCATGTCTCCGAATTTCTACCAATAACTTCTCTTGACTCACTGGCCTGTAAATACACGAGTTATTCCTGTTTCCCTTCTTGGATAAGAGTACGAAGCTTCTGTGAAAAAACTATATACAAATCTCTGTCAGGGTCCCAGCAATCTTGTTCCTTGCATCCTAAAACAGCCTTGAATACAAACAGCTGGGCCTGGGGATTATTCACTTTTAACCCCAATAAGACATCCATTAGCTCCATTTTAATGATAATTAGAATGTCACCGAATTCCCCAGCTACATTATCCTTCTTCCCCCTACTATAACCAGTCAGGGATATTCTTCACCCATCTATTTCTCTGGAGATGCTGCTTGACCTACTGAGTTATTCTAGCACATATTGATTTATTCGAGATTCCTGTATCTGCAATTCCTTGTGTCGCCATTTTGCTGCTGCACTGGGAATTCTCCTCAAAGTGCACCTACTTTGAAGAAGTTCTCTCTCTGAAGAGAGTTCTGTGAGACACTCTCTCATTACTCCCCCTCTGTGATTCCTGCTGCTCTCCTGCTCTACGAATCTGGACTGGCTACCACCATCAATTGCGTTTCCTCAACACCTGCCTGTCATGTTGTGGGATATGGCTTTCAGCTCCATTTCCAGGCCTCTTAGTTCGGGCGAACCAGGTACTGCACTCTTTCCACTGTTTCTCGTAACAGCTCTCACTCCATGCACTGCATTCTACACGCTCCAACACACGCAGGTACCTCTCCCGCAGCTCCGCGACTCCTTCACCCAGACATGCCATGGACCTCAACTCCACTTTATCCTACCTGCTGAATCCATGCCTTCTATCAATGCTTCTTCATCCACCTGACCTCCACTAACGATCACAAACTCACCCGCCAAAGACTGAGACCCCCACTGACCACTGACTCTACACAACCAAACCATGCTTCTGAACACCCTCAGACCAGAGGCCCCACCACTGGATTGCATGCCCGCCTGACGCTACCAGGGCAGGACCTTCGGTGCTACTGCTGCCAGAGGACACAAGGCCGGCCACTGATGCCACTCACCACGACGGTACCCAGACCTTCCTCCATCCCTCACCCCTGCCCTTCTCAGAACCTTGGCCCGAACCCTGTCAAGTTTTTACCACCTCTCAACGTCCCCCACTCGAATGCAGAATTGTCTGTCCTCAGCAGTGGTCAAACCTTTGTAACCCTACAGCCACACCTCAACGAGTTCCAATCCCATCAAGACGTTGAGCTCTTGTTCCGTTGCCTCCATCTCTGTGCCCATTTCTCTGACAAGGAGCCCACAACCCCCTCCCATCTCCTCCTCGTGGACTCCTGCCTGCGTTCTACCGTCTCTGGACTTTTTACTTCCAACTGCCAGCGCGATATCAACCATCTCGATTTTTCCACTCCCCTTACCCACTCCAATTTCACCCCTTCTGCATGCACAGCCCTCTGCTTACTCAGCAATAATCACAAAATTGTTATTAAACCTGCCGAGAAGGGAGGTGCCGTGGTAGTATGGCAAACTGACCTACATCATGCTGTGGCCAGTTGCCAGCTGTCGGACACCTCCTCATACCTATCCCTTGACCATGACCCCATGAACAAACATCAGGCCATCATCTCCAGGGCCATTGCTGATCTCATCACCACTGGTGATCTCTCCACAGCTCCAATCTTATAGTTTCCCAGCCCTGTACCACCCTTTTCTATGTCCTTCCTAAAATCCACAAGCAGGACTGCCCTGGCAGACCCATTGTTTCTGCCTGCTCCTACCCAACTGAACTTCTCCAAATACCCTGATTCTATCTTGTACCCCGTTGTCCAGTCCCTTCCGACTTACATCGGAGATACATCACACGCTCTTCAACACTTCAGAAACCTTCAATTCCAAAGCCTCAATTGCTCCATCTTTCTAATGGCCATCCAGTCTGTTTAGACCTCCATCTCCCATCAGGAAGATGTCAGGGCTCTGTTCCTTTAACAGAGACCCAATCAGCTCCCTTCCAATGACCCCCTCCTCTGACTGGCAGAGCTTGTCTTCACCCTGCACAGCTTCTCCTTTGACTCCTCGCACTTTCCTCAAGTCAATGGTGTAGCCATGGGGACTCGCCTAGGACCCAGCAATGCCTGCCTTTTTGTTGGTTATGTTAAACAGTCCTCGGGTCCAGAGGTACATTGGCACCATCCCCCAATTCTTTCACCGCTACGTTGATGACTGCATCGGGGTTAATGCCTCCTGCAACCGTGCACAATTTGTCAATTTCATTACCTTTGCCACTAACTTCCACACACCCCTTACATTTACTTGGACTCTGACACCGCCCTCCCCTTTCTCGATCTCTGTCTCCATCACAGGAGGCACTTTGACTACATCATCTCCCACTCTGCCTCCTGCAAGGACGCCATACCCGAGTCCCAATTTTTCCGTCTCTATTTCCAAGATGAGGTTTTCCACTCTGGGATGTCCGAGATGTCCTTTTTCTTTAGTAAATGTAGTTCCTTCCCTGATATTATAGCAAAATTCCTCACCCGTGTTTCCTCTGTGGCCTGCAGTCCTCCACTCACTCCTCCTCCTTCCTGAAGGAAGGATAAAGCTTACAAACCAATGGCATTAATATTGAATTCTCCAATTTTAGGTAACACTTCCTTCCCCCCCCCCCCCCATTCCTGTGCCCCACTTAGGAATGGGCACCCATTTATACCAGTATCTCACTCTCCCATCCACTTTTTATCTGTATATTTCCCTCCAGCTTCACATTTCACTCTGCTTCTCTTTATCTGACACCCTTTTGTCATCTTTTTGTGTCTAACCTTTGTCCATAGATGTTAATCAAACACTACCATTGCCTGTAACTACCTATCACTTGACAGGCATTGTGCCACATCCATTTCTTTTCAAGCTCACTCCCCCTCTACTTGAGTCAGTCTGAAGAAGGATCCTGACCCAAAGCATCGCCTATCCACTCCATCCAGAGATGTTGCCTAACCTGCTGAGTTACTCCAGCACTTTGTGTTTTACTCAAAATTCCATCATCTGCAGTTCCTTGTGTCTCCATTAACCTTCTCCTCTGTGAATACAGATGAAAAATATTCATTTAAGACCTAACCCATTTGTTTGCCACATATGGATTGTCGCTTTGGTCCCTAATGGACCCCTCTCTTTCCCTTGTTATCTGCTTCCCCTAAATATAATTATAAAATGTTTTTGAATTTTCCATAAACGTCCACCAGTCTTTGTTCTTCTAATTTATTCCTTTATGCTCCCTTCCACTTTCTGCTCTCCTGAACTCCCAACTCTCCATACCTACCCGCATGCTTCCTTTTTTCCTTTATCCAGCCCTCAATACCCGTTGACACCCAGGGGCCTTGGACTTGCTGTTTCTCTGGAGGATGGGAGATCTGATATAAGTATATACAATTATGAGCATAGATAGGATAGACAGTTAGAATGTTTTTTCCAAGGTGGAAATGCCAAAGACTAAAGGGCCAAGCTTTACGGTTTGAGGTGGAAAGTTGAAAGTAGATGTGCAGGGGAAGTCTTATACACAAGGAGTGGTAGGTGCCTGGAACGTGCTACCAGGGATAGTGGTGCAAGCAAATATAACAATGGCATTTGAGAGGCCTTTAGATAGGCACATAAATATGCAGGGAATTGAGGGATAAATGTGCAGAATGATCATCTCCAAAATGTCTTGATGCACATTTCATCGACTTGCGTGGCTTAATTGCCTGAAGTTAGGCCGAGTACTGCCCCTTCTCTGGAAGGACTGTTTATATACTAGCTGGTAAAACTCTCTTGGAGACACTTTAAAACTTCCACCTCTTTACCCTTCACACTAAGGCAACCCCAGTCACTATTAGGAAGATTGAAACCCCTGCTGCTACAACCATTTTCCACTTAAGGGCCTGTCCCACTTGCATGTGATTGCGTGCGTTTGGCACGACCAAACGGAAGAGGAGTTCACGCAAAGTTTGTGCTAAGTACACGGCAAGTACACGCGTGACACCATTTGCGTCATGCTTACCAATCAGCTGGGCAGGCGGGCCAACTGAATTTGGGCGTCGCACGGCGTCGGGCGGTGACGTCATCAAGATGCTGCGTATGCTGTCAACGCTGCGTACGACCGCAATGCGCCTGCGTGCCGACAGGCCGTTGGCGCTTGAAGATTTCGGCCACTATCAGAAGGGTCTCGACCCGAAACGTCGCCTATCTCCTTCGCTCCTTAGATGCTGCTGCACCCGCTGAGTTTCTCCAGCTTTTTGTGTAACCATCAGAATTTGAGCCCTGCGCGATGTCGGGAGCAGCCCCACACAACTCCGCGCTTCTAAGTGGGACCGGCCCCACGCAGCCATATGGTACCTGTGCACCTCAAGCGACCACAAGTTTGCGTAATTTGCGAGCCAAGGTCGCGTAAGTGGGACAGGCCCTTTAGACCTCTCCACTGGGTGTGTGCTACAGACCTCCTCACACTCAGTAGGAGATAGAGGATCTGATAGTGGGGAGGGGGGTGGGGGTGTGTAAATCACAAAACTCTATCCATTGTGCCTCATTTCAAGAATCTTGTAGGAATCCTTCCTCGTTCATCCTGAGGCTACGCCTCATCCTCATACGTGCCATTGTCTTGCCTGTAGATTCAAAACCCTGGAAGATTGATTTGCCAGTCCTGTCTGTTTTCAAAGTTCTGTAGTTACAACAATGCCACAATCCCATGTCCTGATATATGTTCACTTCTAGTCAGACTCTGCATTAAAATAAATGCAATTTTGTCTTTGCATTGCTCCCATATGTTTTATCAAGTCAGTTTCTGCTCTAATAGTTTGACTTAAGTACTCAATCACACTCCTGGTTTGTGTTTTGCAGACGTTGGCAGTTCCTTGGGGTTTCAGAAGGTGAGACACTCACTGGAGGAACCCCAGCCTCTGATCTCCTGTTACTGCCATGGTACCTAGATTTTTGCAGGCAAATATTTATGCAGACACAAGAGAATGCAGATTCCAGGACAAGCAGTTTTGTTCTCGCTACAGTATATATGTAGCTGTTCTAGGTGGGTTTCTCGTCAACGGTGGTTGCCAAGATGTTGACAGCGAGGGGCACAGGGATGGTTCTGCCATAGGTAAGCGAAGCAACATGATTAGAGACAATCTTTTCCTGGGGCAGTTTCCCCTCATTCCCAAATACTGTTACTCCAGTGGCCTCAAATTTCTATCTGTGGTACTCATTCTTACATTCCAACACCCAGCCCCTCTCTCACTACCAGCTCTCTCTCGTCAGGCTGCACTGGATAAACACAGATTGGGAGGACTGAAGCCATCATCTCTGCGTTCAGTTCCAGCGGCATCATTGTAGGAAGTGTGTGGAGGGCCCAGGGAAGGTCTATGGGAATGGTTTGTGTTGTGACCAAACCCAGTTGTAGGGAAAGAGTGGAGAGACAGGTACTACTTTCATTGAAGCAAAGTTGATGGAGATTTGATGGAAGACTCAAACGCTGGTAAAGATGCAACACATCTTTATTAAACACTTACAGCATTGGATCTGCAATACGTTACATCTCCAAGCTGCTACATCTACTGCCTGACGTAGGCAGGTTCTTAATATTATAAAGCATGTACTAGGCGGGGCTACTGGTAACAAGCACTATGATTGGCTAGCATGCAATAGCCGATCTACATCTCTTCTTGCCTTAAACAATATAACGAGGGGATGCTAAGGATATGCTAGCAGGATTATACAAAATCGCCATATCTGACAGGTGTCCTGCAAACCCGTCCAGCCCTCGTGCGGTAGGAGACCGTCTCACCTCCTTTTGCGGGAGAACAGACGGGGGACGGGAGTGGGGTCACGACATTCGACCCGGCAGGCCTGGTGGGAGACGCCATAGGCGAGCCAGGCATCAACCGACACGGGGAACCTGCGGCAGAAGTAACGGCTGGTGGTGGAGTCGCTGGAACGGCTGTGGGAGTGTACACGAGAGGCGGGGCATCAGGACCTGGAGTTGCAGGACGTGGTTCCTTCACTGGAAGGATATGTTGACGGTTGCGTCTGTAGATGACCCCGTCCACTTCGACCAGGTATGAACGTGGCTCTTTGGACGGGCTGTAAATGTGCCCCAGTTGTGTATGGCCCTTGTCGGTTTGCAGGCGAACCACTTGTCCACGTGCAAGTGGTTTGAGCGGCTTACTGGACTTGTCGTAGAAACGCTTCTGTGTGTCCTGTTTCAATTGTAGCTGCTTCTGCCCCGCGGGCGGGGAGCGAACGCACGGCTGCAGCAGCTGCTTAAAGACAGGCATGGGTGCACGGGTTTGGCGTGACATTAGTCGCTGTGCTGAAGAGCCTAGGATGGTGTCCTGTGCAATGTTTCGTAGATTGAGCAATTCCAGGTATACGTCAGATTTGGCAAGGTAGGAACGTTCCATAAGTTGTTTCGCACTCCGAACAGCGCGTTTGGCCAGTCCATTGGACTGCGGGAACGCTGGTCTGCTGGTAATGTGTCGGATGTCCCATCTTTCAGCAAAGTTCTTAAATGCTTGGCTGGTGAATTGCCTGCCATTGTCAGTCTGTATACGTGCAGGGGAGCCTTGCACGGAAAGGTGCCGTTGCAGCTTCTCGATCACTGACTCCGAGGAAATGGTTTGCAGTAGGTCCTACCGTAAGGTATGCAGAACTGGCGACCCTTCGCATGAAAATAGTTACAATTCTGACATCGCGCAGCAGGCAAATTAGAGGCTTTGCAGGAGGAGTAGTTAGTAAGATTGACATTGTGTTGCTGTCGTGGGTTGAAAAAGACAGGATAGGTATGGGGTGCAGTAATCTCTGAAATTCGATACGAGTGGATTGCTTGGCCAAGAGTTAGTTCGGTGTTGCGAAGGAGCTCAGCTCCCAGTTTGCTATCAATCATGCCCCCGACAAGTTTATTTCTAACAAGTTCATTTGTCAACACACCGAAACAACAGCGCGCAGCCATGTGTTTTAAGTCACTAATAAATCGTTCAATAGGTTCACCAACCTGCTGCAAACAAGCATAGGACTTCATCCTTTCAATTATGTGGTTGGATGGCAGATCACATAGTTCTCTAAATTTTCTGAGCAGAACCACGGGGTCATCTATAGTCTCGGCAGGAAAAAGGACCTGCCCATTGTCATCCAGAACAGCAGGAGCAAAGTCAAAGTTGTCGGCAGGATTCATTGCCTCAGGACCCGCTAGATTAAGCAGGAGTGATGCTTTCAAGTCAGCAGGGTCATTCCGATGCGGATATAATGAGTGTAGTCATGTTCGATAAGATGCCATCGCTCAGCGATGTCTGAATCAAAGATCAGAGGGCTCGGTCTGCGGCACGAATTAGCCATAACGGAGATAACAAAGTGATAAAATAAAACTGATAAAATTAAAAGAAACCCGATAAACTAAGCGGAGTGAGTCAGAGTCACGATCTGACACCATGTAATTGCAAGACTCAAATGCACATAAATATACAACACATCTTTATTAAACACTTACAGCATTGGATCTGCAGTACGTTACGTGTCCGAGCTGCTACATCTACAACCTGACGTAGGCGAGTTCTTAATATTATAAAGCATGTACTAGGCGGGGCTACTACTAACAAGCACTATGATTGACTAGCATGCAATAGCCGATCTACAGAAGGGTATAGAATAATGAAGAGTTTGGACAAAACAGAGTATTGAACACAGAACGATGCAGCATAGGAACAGATGTCCTAAAACGTCTCTGCCCATCCATGATACAAACTTAACTGCACATCTGCCTGGAAGTCCGTGCAGAGAGTGGTGAGGACAGCAGAAAAAATCATCGGGACCTCTCTCCCCTCAATCGGGGATATTGCGACCAAACGTTGCGTGTCTAAGGCCAGCAATATTATAAAAGACCCCACACATCTCCATCACGGACTGTTCACTCTGCTGCCCTCGGGAAAAAGATATCGCAGCATAAGGAGCAGAACATCAAGGTTCTGCAACAGCTTCTTCCCACGAGCCATCAGACTCCTGAATGCCATGTAATGGGCTGCCACCATTGTCTATTTATCCATTTTATCCATGTTTATCCTTCTGTTAATTATCGTGTTGCACAGGGAGCCAAATGCAACGGAATTTCGTTTTGGAACTGCATATATCAATGTATTTCTAAATGACAATAAAGTTTGTTTGACTTGACTTTGACTGACATGAACCCTATCCCTCCATTCCCCATCTGTACATGCATCTGTCTAAATGCCTCTTAAACACTAATATTGTATCTGCTTCCACTACCTCCCCTGGCAGCACCTTCCGGGCATCAAACACCCTCTGAAAAACACTTGCCATGAAGCTGTGCCCTCTAGTATTTGGCATCACTACCCTGGGACAAAGGTTCTGACTGTCCACTCTATCTAGACTTCTCAAATTTATATACTTTCATCAGGTCTCTCCTCAGTTACGACACTCCAGAGAAAACAATCAATTTTTGTCGAACCTTAAAGCAAATAGTCAGAGTGGACAGTGAAAGTGTGTTCCTAGCACAGTCTAGGACTGGAGGTCACAAGATAAAATAACAGGGAAGAGAATTAAGAGCTGACGTGTGAAGAAGCTTCATCATGTGGTTTGTTGTTGGAATCTGGAGCTCACTGGGAGACATGTGGGGGGGGGGGGTTGGCAGCTTCCACTGTGGCTTTCAGCTTAGGCCACCTCGGTCATGGCTGACCATGGGTGTCTCCAGGGTGCTATTCCCTATATGGAGGATGCCTGTGCGTGACTTTGTTTAATGTGGGGAGACAGCCACCCCACGGTCCTTGACAGGACAAAGGACAAAGGACATTTATTATCACATACACCAATTGGTGTAGTGAAATTTGACTTGCCAATGCAGCACATGAATAAAGATAATACACAACACTAGAGAATAGTAAGATTGAACGAGAACTTACCAGTTCAAAGGTTGATCTTTATTTCATGAAGAGTTGCGGTGAGGGATTTCGTGAAGAGCCCGCCGGCACGCATGCGCGACATTCTTCAAAGCAGCGGTGTGGAATCACAGAAAACAACACAGAAATGATTTGGCATAGTAAGATTTAAAGAGACTAATTACCAGCTGAGGATGATCGAGGGTTGGGAGCGGAGGGCACGAAATCCCTCACCGCAACTCCTCATGAAATAAAGATCAACCTTCGAACTGGTAAGTTCTCGTTCAATCTTACTATTTCATTTCGGAGTCACGTGAGTGACTTCGTGAAGACTTTAAAGCTTCTGTGATTACACGCCCTGGACCACGTCCATGCTGACACACCACTAGCAAGGATGGATTGGAGTAAACAAGTTGATGAAACGAGGTTATACTGAAACAAAAGAAGATTTATTAATAACACAGCAAAAAATCCCCTTTAAACGGGGACATCCCCACGTTCTCGTCCGGCGTTCAGCACGGCCTCCGCGAACTGTAGGGGAGCAGCAACAGGCTTGTTATAGAACCGCTGGAACACAGCTTCGTTCGCCCATCCTGCTGTGGCGAGGATATGGTCCATGGGCACCTCCATGACCCTCGCCGCCGACGTAGATGCAGCCCTGGTGGAGTGAGATTTAAACACATTAGTGTCAATACCTGCCTTATCCAAGACGATCCGGAGCCACCTGGATATCGTCTGGACTGTCACTCGATGGTGAGGTCTTTTGTGAGTGACAAGCAGGTACAACTCCATTCCTCTGATGCTCCTCGTCACCTTGACGTAGTAACGGATATGAGTGGCTAAACATAGCCGAGCATCTGCGGGGTATGCCGGGAACTTCAGCTGCAGCCCTGTGCACCCAGGTCTATGCTGCTTAAGTAGCTCATCAATGAAAAAGACTACTTCTCCAGGGGTAGACGTCATCCTGTCAATACGGAGTTTGTGGAGCGTCTGAACCCGCTGTGCTGAAGTCAGCGCTAGTAACATCACCAATTTCATAGTGAGTTTGTCCAGCTGTAACCCTTCCATGGGTGACCACGACCTGAGCAGGGTAAGTACATCCCTGACATCCCAGGTGATGTTATAGCGTGGTGTAGGCGGATTCAGATTTAATATTCCCCGCATAAGCCTGGACACTAGCCTGTTTGATCCTACCTCGATGTTGAGGTAGAATGACAGCGCACTCCTGGCGCTGTTGATGGCACTGTAACTTAAGTGCTCATCGTGGTGCAACCCCGCGAGGAATTCCAGGACGTCGGCTATGGAGACATCATCATAGGTGATGCGAGAGCGGCTGCAGTAGGCTTCCCACTTGGTGATGTGGGAGAGATATCTTCGCCTGGTTGACTCTCGACATGATGCTCCAATGGTGTTCATGGTCCGGGTGGAAAGGCCATACTGCATCCATGGCCTGGTCAGAACCTGCAAGCCAGTAATTTTAAATAGGCATGGCAGGGGTGTAACTCCCCTGAAACAGGGTGAGAAACCAAATGCGGGCAACCCTCTAAAGGGACCCAAGGTTGACTAATCATGTCAAAGACCACCGGATACCAAGGCTGTGTGGGCCAGTCGGGTATGACAAGAATGCCTCTGGCAGAATCCATCTTGATTTTTTGCAATACCCGACTGATGAGGCAAAACGGGGGGAATGCATAGAAAAACCAATTGCCCCAGTCTAGCGAGAATGCATCCATCGCTAATGCCCCAGGGTCTGGTTCCCATGAAACATATGCCGGTACCTGATGGTTCAACCGGGACGCAAAAAGGTCTATATCCGGTTGACCAAATTTGGCTGTAATTTGGGCAAATATTTGAGGATGCAACATCCATTCAATACTATCATTGAATTTGCGTGACCTGGTGTCTGCCACAGTATTAAGCCTACCTGGCAAATAGGTGGCTGAAATCCAAATATCCCGATCAATACACCAGAGCCAAATAGTATTAGCCAATTTGTCACAAGAGACTGACCTGGTACCGCCCATATGGTTTAAATATGCCACCGCCGTAGTGTTGTCTATTTGGAGACGGACATGAGTTCCACTGAGATTGGAACAATAAGCCCGCAGTCCGTGAAATGCTGCAAGCAGCTCCAAATAGTTAATCCCTTGCACTAGCAACATGCTAGCTTCAAGGGCATCCCACCTGCCCCCACAACTCGAAGAGCTGTCCGTAGCTCCCCAGCCTTGGGAGCTTGCGTCAGTTTGCAAATATACCACCGGATTGGGTACAACAATGGGTTTGAATGCCCTGCCAATATTGGACACCCACCATTGTAGCTCAACCTCAGCATCAGAAGGCAGCCGCATAGGTCTGTCGAAATGACCAGCGTTCTTTTTCAACGCGGCAATCTTGGCTCTTTGCAGATTTTGATAATGCAAAGGCCCAAACTGGGCTGCCGGAAACAAAGCTACGATTTTTCCAATCACCTTAGCTGTTTGCCGAATAGTTGGTATACTGGCGAGTGCAAGATCCTGACATGCAAGGGTGACATCCTCAACCTTGTTAAATGGTATGGTGGCCCTCATTCGAATAGAATCCACCGTGAAACCCAGATAATCCATAACCTGGGATGGGCAGAACTTGGATTTGTCTGGATGGACTATAAACCCCAGCCGCTGAAATATAGTGACAGTGGCCGAAACTGCCCTTTCAGCTGCTTCCAGGGTGTTGCCAATAATCAGGATATCATCCAAATAGGCCATTACAACATGGTGTTGTATACGTAATTGGGCCATAATAGGTTTAAGCAACTTAGTAAAGAGCCCAGGGGCGGTAGTAAGCCCATTTGGCAAGGCCCTGTATTGCCAGAGCTGATCCATCCAGACAAATTTCAGAAACTTTCGGTGATGTTTCCGAATGGATACTGAATAGTATGCATCTTTCAAATCAATGCATGCCATAAAGCAACCATGTGAAATCAGTGATTTGGCTGTCTCGAACGTGTCCATTTTAAAATGGGTGTATGTTACAAAAGTATTCAGCTGGGTCAAGTCAATGATCACCCGACAACCTCCATCCTTTTTTGGTCTGGTAAAAATATTAGAGACGAATTCAATGGGTTCGTGCATAGTTTTCTCTATCACGCCTTTTTGTTACAAACGAAAAATTTCAGCTGTGCCTGCTGCCTGCTCAACGGCAGACAGCGTAAACTTCCGTTTAGGCATATGCTGGGTTGGAGGGATGTCCCCGTGAATAAATTCAATAGAATGACCCCGAATATTTTGTAAAATAAACTCATCTGAAGTAACAGTCTTCCATGCTTCAGAAAAAAACCGGAGGTGCCCTCCAACATGTGATGTTAAAGGGACAGGGGAAAGAAAACCAGACCGCCTTACCTCCATGGTCACCGGCGGTCCCTGACATACTTGGGTGGCCGTGGAGGTGCTGGGTTGGTTTGACGGTGAGGTGGCTTCATCTTCCACTGGGGTCGTTGTGGGCCTGACCCTAAAAAAGACCGCTGCTGCTGGCCCTGTTCTGAAGTGACCGAGCCTCGCGGTCGAGCAGGTGGAGCTTTTGGCACCGTCGGTCTGGGGGCGATCTGAGATCGCATAAGTCCCACCGTCTTGGCTACCTCATCAAGCTCCTTGACTCTCTTCGGAAGATCCTCTCCGAAGAGTTGTCGGGGCGGCGGTGGCGGTGGTGGTTTGCACAACCCAGCGAATTTTGGGTTGATAGAAGGACGGATGCTGTTTTTCCGAAAATCATTAATTTCGTGTTGGGTAGCACATAACAGTGCCAATGCATCCTCTTGGTCCAATGAAAGGTCACCACCATCGACCGACCGCGCAAAGGCGGTAATACCGGCCGTAAGGAGTTTTAGAATCTGCTGGAGCTTCACCTCCTGATGGCGGATAGCCACGCCGATGTTGCCCCATATGGGCGTATTGACCACTGGCACGTTGAGGGCATTGCAGTTGGAAGGAGGCTTGTGGCGATGAATGGCCTGCGAAAGGACTTCCTCCTGGAGCCGGTGGTTCGTAAGAAAATCTACCGTGGCTGCCAGTTTGGGTTGAAGCGGAAGTCCAGTTGTAACTGGAGCAGCGAATTTTGCCGCTACATCCAGTAGCTCTTCTGTCCGTGGCTCCGATAGAGCTGGTGTAGGGTCAAACCCTTCTTCCTCCTGTGGCTCGCTGATGATAGAGGCTGCCGAGGCGGCCCTGTGCCTGTCGATGTTCGTGGATGCGAGCTGCTGTTGATTATGGAGCAACAGCTCCAGCAGCCGCTCCATACGGTCAATACGCCCACCACCCTGAACACTCGGGTGGTCGGAGTCCTCCGGCTCAGAAAACATGCCGGGGCTCCTTTCATCGGCCCGCACCTCTGAAAAGTGATCTCGGCGCCGGAAATTGTCGCTTTCGGCCGCCGCAGCGAAACCGTGCGATTCCCGCGCGGGCGAGGTGTTCAACCGCCTCCGTTTAGCGGGAGCGGAAGCCGTTGCCACAAAGGGCCCTGACGGCTTGGGGTCGACTCCAGCAGAAGCATGGAGCGACGCCCGCGCGGGCTTGCCGGCTGTCCACATATTGGACGGTGCCGACGCATGGTCTCGTCCACCCATCCATGGGGGACGGCGACCGAGGCGGGACCGTACCCAAGCCCCCCGTCCCGGCGGCGGGGGTTGGGAGTTGGGTAGCAGACCTTACAGACCCAGGTCCCGCCGTTGCACCAGACCGCACCATGGTGGCTGGTGGAGCCTTGGCCCGAACCGGGTTAGGCTTACGGGCTCCTCCCCTGCCCTTCAACGAAGGGCTAGCGGAGGGGGGTCGGGCCGCAGCACGAGACCCCTTCCCCGTGGTCGCCACTGGCGAACTTGTGGCAGGGTCCACCCTTTCGGGAGGCACCCCGTTGTCGTCCTCCACGAACTCCTCCTCGGAGCTGTGGCGATTCAGCGGGTCCCGACCTGCAGAAGCAGACGCCAACGGTTTCCCCGCCTTTTTCCCGGCCCCAGGTGTAAACGATGATGAGGGCGCCGGGCCGGTCGAACGACGACTTCGACCAGACATTCTGAACTCCAATCCACACCCTTGCTGAAAGACAAAACAGACAGCAAGGGCCAACCAACTTAAGGTTAGTTTAACTTACCTAAGCGGTTCCTTATGAAGGGCTGGCGGGGAGCGCGCCCCACTGCCAGCTGTCGGCAGCAATGCGTTGCGACGATATGTCGCGCATGCTTGCCGGCGGGCTCTTCACAAAGTCACTCACGTGACTCCGAAATGAAATTTAACAATAAACATAAAAACATCCCCCCACAATGGTTCCCACTGTGGGGGAAGGCAGCAAAGTCCAGTCCCATCCCCAGTTCACCCATAGTCGGGCCTATTGAGGCCTCTGCAGCTGCTGCTACGACAGCCAGATGCTTCAGGCCCACTTGCCGGATGATGAAGTTCTGGCGACGGATTAACTCTCTCAGCGGCCCAGGGTGTCTGGAGCGGCCGCTTCTCCCCGGAGTTCGCAGCTCCCATAGTCCACGGGCCACGCCGGTCGGAGCTCCGACTCTGGTGATCTCGGCGTGAGATCCCAGGCTCCACGGTTTTTAAAAATCAGCGCCGCCCGCCCGCGGCTGGAAGGTTCACAGACCGCAGACCGCAGCTCCGCGATGTTGCAGTAGGCATTTCCAGCCCCTCCGGAGCTCCATCGCACGGTGACCAGAGCAAGGCATCGCTAGCTCCGCGATAGCACCCCAGCGCTGTGTACCGCCGCCGAAGCCCTGGCCAATCCCGGCAGGAAACGCTGCTCCAGACCGCCGGTAGGCCGCGAGGAAGGGGCGAAGAAACGGCTCGGAGAAAAGCCGCATCTCCGACCAGGTAGGGACTGGGAAAATAGTTTCCCCCTTCCCCCCCCCACCCTCTACATAAAAACACTAAAAGACCTCAAAAAAACAAACACTTTAACTAACTAAAAATATTAAAAAAGAATGAAAAGACTAACAGCTGCTGGCAGGCCGGCCATACTCGACGGCGCCCCCTGGTACTCTGGACAGATTTGGGTCGGGATCCAATGGAATGGAGTCCAAGACGACCGGCGACCCTTTTCTGTTGCATCCTTCATTCGCTTTCCCAGCCGCTGTGACGCTCCACTCAAGTCAGCCATTGTCCTTTGCCTGTTCACCGTTGAGATCTTGGTTGGATTACTCTTTGTCAGAGACCTCCCCCTCGACCTTACCGTCATGGGTGGCCCTACCAGGAGCATAGCTCCAGACGGCATCGCTCTCAGGATCTCAGGACCACACAAGCTTCTCCACCACGTCAAGGTGACAATCCACGGAGAAGATTTCAACTGGGAATAGGATAAATACACGGTAGAAAAAAGCTTTGCAAAGCTGTGGAGAAGGGGCCCGTGAATGGAACTAGTGAGTTGGCTCTGTTGGAGAGATGGCAGGAACACGTTGGGCCAAGTGGCATCTTTATGCACACCAACTATTCTGTGATTCTGCGATATGATTCAATGTTTGGTCATGCTTCTGCACCTTTGGATAAGTTACTGCTATACAAGTTCTGGGCAGCAATGTTGGTCACTGAGTAGCATTTGATGAAGACTTTAAATGAATGATGCATAGACACACCTTCTCTTCTTCGAACCTCTGCCTCCGTTTCTCATCCACGGCCGCCCTGCGTTGCTCTTCACGCTGACGCTGCTCCTCCAGCTTCCTCCACCGTTCCTCGATCTGCTTCTCGTACAGCAGCTGCGCCTTTCTCTCCTTTTGCAGGATCTGCAGCTCCTTCACGGCTAGCAGAAGACACAGGAGTCAGGATCGAGTGCACAACACCACTCCACAAACAGAGCTGGCTATGGCAGAGTTCGCAAAACAAGGCTCAAGTGTTGCTGGAAACTGATGCATTTGGAACAGGCAATTTGGGTAACAATAGGATAGTGATACAGATGATTAATGCCATTATGTTGCCAGTTCTAGTTACCAGAATCAGACCAGTAAGTGGTCTGGTAATAGATCCAATAACATTTGACAATGAGCTATAGTTTGTCAGATATCTAAACCTCAGGCTTTTATTAAACTTGGGGTTGATGCTATAATGGCATTACCACACATGATGATGTAAATCATCCTCTCACCTTCAAGTGAGATGTAAATATGGCAAAGAAGGCAACACCAAGATGGAAAATGCTTTGATTAGCATCATGGGGACTGACCTCCCACCATCAAGGGATGTACAGGAAGCACTGGCTCAAGAGGCAGCTAATATCATCAAAATCCCACACCACCGTGGCTACATTTTGTTCTCGCTGCTACCATTGGGAAGGAAGCACAGGTGCCCGAGAACTGTTACCTCAAGATTTAAGAACAACTTCTTCCCATCAACCATCAGTCTCGTGAAACACTTTGCACAAACCTAATTACAATCCTACCTCAGCACCGAACCACTATGGACTTTGCACTGCGAAGGTTGCTCTATGCATTTAATTTTTGGGTTGCTCTATGCATTTAATTATCAGGGTCTGATTTACTTAGGATAATTGATCTTATTTTATATTTATTGCATTTAGTATGTCTGTAAAGCTGCAGCAAGTAACAATTTAATTGTTCCATTTGAGATCCGGAGCACATGATAAACAAACACTCCTTTGATCCCTGATTTTCTGCATTGGTTTGCCAATCACCAAAGATAGCAAGAGGAGAATTTTCAACAATACATTCATAGAAACATATAAAAATAGGTGCAGGCGTAGGCCATTCGAGCCAACATTGCCATTCAATATGATCATGGCTGATCATTGAAAATCAGTACCCCGTTCCTGCTTTTTCCCCTTATCCCTTGATTCTTTAGCACTATGTGCTAAATCTCTCTCTTGAAAACATCCAGTGAATTGGCCTCCACTGTCTTCTGTGGCAGAGAATTCCATGGATTCACAACTCTGAGTGAAGAAGATTTTCCTCATCTGAGTCCTAACTTCCACCAGGTGGCGCCAGCAAATGATGCCTCTCTGTCCATTCCTTCTTTGCTGTATTGTCTTTAGTATGTGTTAAATGTATTTTTTAGTGTTCTTTAGTTTATTTTATGTGGGGGGTGGGGCAAACTTTTTAAAGTCTCTTACCTCAACGGAGATGCAATTTTTTTCCATATCATATCTCCGTCCGCACTGCGGCCTCACATCGAGGAGTTGGCGGCCTTTGCTGGAGATAGACTTCGGGAGCTCCAATCGCGGGAGCCTGTGGACTTTAACATTGTGGAGCTCGCAGTCCCTGGTTAGAGTCCGACTTCGGCAGCTCCAAGCCGCAGGAGCGTCAACCGCCCTGGTGCGGGAGCTTCGATCGCCGTGACGCGGGATCTTCGATCACCCCAATGAAGGGGCTTCGACCACCGGCTGCGGGAGCTTTGATCGCCCTGACTGCGGATGGTTCAACTGCCCCGACCGCGAGAGAATAAGGAGGAAGAAGAGAGGACTTTGTTGCCTTCCATCACAGTGAGGAATGTGGGGAATCCGCTGTGGTGGATGTTTATGTTAACTTTTATGCAGTTGTGTGTCTTGTTGCTTCCTTTTTAGTATGGCTGTATGGTAATTTGAGTTTCACTGTATCTTAATTGGTACATGTGATAATAAACTGAATTTTGAACCTTTAAATACCCTGCCCCTTATTCTTAAACTGTGACCCTTGGTTTTGGACTCCCCCAACATCGGGAACATTTTTCCTGCTTCTAGCCTGTCCAATTTTTAAAGAATTTTATATGTTTCTATAAGATCCCCTCTCAACCTTCTAAATCTAAGTGACTACAAGCCCGGTCGACCCATTCTTTCATCATATGTCAGTCCCGCCACCCCGGGAATTAACCTGGTGAAGCTACGCTCCACTCCCTTAATAGCAATCATGTCCTTCCTCAAATTACGAGACCAAAATTGCACACAATACTCCATGGGCGGTCTCACCGGGGCCCTGTACAACTGCAGTAGGACCTCCTTGTTCCTGAACTCAAATCCTCTCACAATGAAGGCCAACGTGCCATTAGCTGTCTTCACTGCCTGGTGTACCTGCATGCTTACTTTCAGTGACTGATGTACAAGCACACCCAAGTCTCGTTGCACCTCCCCTTTTCCTAATCTGACACCATTCGGATAACAATCTGCCTTCCGGTTCTTGCCACCAAAGTGGATGACCTCACATTTATCCACATTATGCTGCATCTGCCATGCATCTGCCCACTCACCCAACCTATCCAAGTCACCCTGCAGCCTCATAGCATCCTCAGTACAGCTCACACTGCCACCCAGCTTTGTACCATGCGCAAAGTGGAGATGTCACATTTAATTCCCTCACCTAAATCGTTAATGTTTATATTAAATAACCGGGGTCCCAGCACCGAGCTTTTCAGCATCCCACTAGTCACTGCCTGCCATTCTGAAAAGGACCCGTTAGTTCCTATTATTTGCTTCCTGTTTGCCAACGAGTTCTCTATCCATGTAAATACCCTACCCCAAATACCATGTGCTCTAATATTGCACATGAATCCCTTGTGTGGGACCTTGTCAAAGGCTTTTTGAAAGTCCAGATACACCACATCCACTGGCTCTCCCTTGTCCATTCTACTTGTTATACCCTCAAAAAATTCCAGAAGATTAGTCAAGCATGAGTTTCCCTTCATAAATCCATGTTGACTTAGACTGATCCTGTCACTGCTTTCCAAATGCGCTGCTTTAACATCTTTAACAATCGACTCATCCATCTTCCCCACAACCGAAGTAAGGCTAACTGGTCTATAATTCCCCGTTTTCTCCCTCCCTCCTTTCTTAAAAAGTGGGGTTACATTGGCTATTCTCCAGTCTACAGGAACTGATCCAGAGTCTATAGAACATTGGAAAACGATCACCAATGCATCCACGATTTCTAGGGCCACTTCCTTGAGTACACTGGGATGCAGACCATCAGGCCCTGGGGATTTATATGCCTTCAGTCCCAACAGTTTACCTAACACCATTTCCTGACTAATATGGATTCCCTTCAGTTCCTCCCTCCCACTAGATGATCGGTCCCCTAGTATTTCAGGGAGATTGTTTGTGTCTTCCTTAGTGAAGACAGAACCATTATAAATTCCCATTATAAATTCACCTGCCTCTGATTGTAAGGCACCTACATCTGTCTTCACTAATCTTTTCCTTTTTACATATCCATCTTTTTTCAGCCCTCTATTAGCCCCTGGCATTGTCCACTTTTGTTTCTCCGCTCCACAGAAGCCCAAGCACTGATGGCTTTGTTACTGGTGGATCACGACTTGATGATTAAGGTACAGCAAGAGTGGGAATTTAGCCTGTCAAGGAAGGGAGGTCTTCTCTGTGCCTTCAACATTTGAACTGGTTGTGCAAGCTTGAAAGAACACCTATTCAAAAATAGTTGTCTTGTTTCCCAAAGGATTAATTAACACTCCTCGTTCAACATTAGAAGTCAGTCCTACTGCCACATTATGCCATGACCCCAGGCGAATCACTTGTAGTTTGGTGGGTGGGTGCTTGGGCTCAATACAATCCTCACATTTGAATAGAGTCTGAACTTACAGAAATGCGATGTGTTGCATTTTGGGAAGTCTAACATGGGCAGGCCTACACGGTGATTGGTAGGGCTCAGGGGAGTTTTCTAGACCAGAGGTATCTAGGAGTTCAGGTGCATGGTTCCTTGAAGGTGGAATCACAGGTAGATAGGGTTGTCAAAAGGGCATTTGTCACATTGGCCTTCATTAGTCAGAGCATTGAGTATGGATGTCGGGAGGCCATGTTGCAGTTGTGTAAGACGTTGGTGAGGCCGCATTCAGAGTATTGTGTTCAATTCTGGGCATGATGTTGTCAAGCTGGAAAGGGTAGAGAGAAGATTTACAAAGATGTTGCCAGGGTTAGAGGGTCTGAGCTATTGAGAGGTTCAGTAGGCTGGGACTATTCCTTGGAGCACACGAAGATGAGGGGTGATCTTATTGAGGTGTATAAAATTATGAGAGTAATAGATCAGGTAGATGCACAGAGTCTCTTGTCCATAGGTGAATCGAGGACCAGAGGACATAAATTTAAGGGGAAAAGATTTAATAGGAATCTGAGGAGTTACTTTTTCACACAAAGGGTGGCGAGTGAATGGAACAAGCTGCCAGAGAAGGTAGCTGAGGCAGGGACTATGCCAGCATTTAAGAAACTGTTAGACAGGTACATGGATAGGACAGGTTTGGAGGGATATGGACCAAACGCGGGCAGGTGGGACTAGTGTAGCTGGGACATGTTGGTCGGTGTGGGCAAGTTGAGCCAAAGTGTCTGTTTCCACACTATATCACTCCATAACTCTCGTGGCCATGTTGGGAAGAAAGTGCCAACTGGTCAATGCAAATAGGTCTTAATCGTAGTCACGGGCTACAGTTCAACAGAGGCCAGAGCACAGATCCTTCGCTGGTGTTGACCCTCCATCCATGTAGCTCTATCGGTTGTCCTGCAGCAAGTTTCTGGTTAACAATGGGCACCCTGACTTCAGCTGCATAGGCCCAAGCTTGGATCTTGCTGACCCCATCTCTTCATCGTCACCATTATGTTAAAGATGTAATTTAAATCCAACCTGTTAAAAAGTGGCACGGACTGGCTACAGAGATAGCGTCACCTTCTATTTAAACCCAACGCATAACCAAAATAAAGACAACACCACAATGGGGCAACGTGCACAATGACAGTCCTCGGCAGCAAGGAACAGGTGTCAGTCTCACAGGGACTAGGACCCTCCTGGTGCCGTCAGACCAGTGAGAATACACCAGGACCATCCCTGAGTGGGTTGGGTCTCTTCCTCCTCTCTATTCCCACACTGAGGTGGGCGGCACTCTGTCCCCTCACCGAGGGGTGAGTGCGTGACTCTCACCGAGTTAATTTTCAGGTTAGGAAGCTTGCATGAAGTCTTGCCTTGGGTCCTTTGTGGATCTCCATGGCAATGTCCCACACTGGTTCCGAAGCACAGGGCATCTGCATGGACTGTGTTTACCTAGCTCGGCATGGCAGGGATGTTATGGGAATGACAATATGTTCACTCTCACTGAGACCGGTTGGAAGAAACGTGCAGCCATCTCTCGAGCAATTTTAGCTACAGTACTATAGCATCACTGCCAACATTGCGGATTTGGGGAACTGACACATATAGAGACCAGTGCGTAAATCGACTGCGGTCTAAACAACCTCAGGGTCCTTCATTAGCTGACAAGTGACACCTTCAAACCTTGAGATTCAAATGACTCACCGAGAGATCTGTCTCGCTCGTCTCGTCTTTCCTTGGCCAATCTCTGTCGATCATCTCTCTTTGATGGTTGGACATCTGAAAATACAAAGAATTCTCAATGTTCTACCAAGGGAAACCATGTGTGTGCAGTAACAGTGAATCTCAGCATTACCTCCTCAAAGGTCAACTGTTCACTGTGACATGGACTTCGGCTGTAAATCAACAAGGTCCAAGGCAATTGGCGCTCAAAATTGGTGCTGCAGATGTGTTTGGATGATCCTTGACCTTAATCTGCTCTTGTTTCCACAGAGCACTCAATTACTACCCGAGACATGCCCTCCGTCGATTTCCTTTTTGCTCTCTGACCCTACCCTTTCCCTGTTTATCTGCTTGTAGAATATATTTTTTGTTTGCTGCTGGTCCTTCCTCACATTCTATCTCATCTCCATTCTGACTTCCTCTCTGACCTTCTTGCAATTAGACTGATCCATTTGTGGACAACCTGACATCTGTCACATGCTTTGTGCTCCTGCATCATCCATGGATCTCAGCGTTTTACCCCCTACACTTGTTCTTGTTCCTAGACTGTAGCTTTCAAGGTCTGCCATTGCTCTAATGGCAGTGTTGCCTGTCAAGTTTTGATTACAGCGTGGCTCGACCGAATCGGTTCCTGTCCTATTTCACTCTCCTCCAATTGACTATATTTTTTATCCTGAGTGGACTATCTTTGTTCATGGCAATTCTATCCCATTATCTTATGAATGCCGTTTCCTAGACATTCCCGCACAGACTTGCTCCAGGCCTGGTTTCATTTCCAGAACCATGTCCTGTTGAGGCCAAGGTTGTCAAGCAAGTTTTCCAGTTTATCAATGCTATAAAGCTGCCAAATGGCAATATTAGACACCACAACAGCACTTGCAGCCCATTCATGTTTCAGTCCTCTTCACAAACAGCTTAGCATTGGTATCTAAAGCACTAGAGCTGTCCCATGGATTAGCCCGATACTATCATAGTCATGGGACCATAGCCTATAACCAATGTGCTGCTCCGGCCTGTTCATTCTTGTGCTCATTAAACTACTTGTTGCAAATGCTTCAATTATTGTAAGAGTGTTGTGACTACAAACTCCTAACTTTGAGGTGGGATCAGCAGCAACAGTAGAAACGTGTGCTACTAGAACTTGTAACCTCACAGCCTGGTGTGTCCCTCACCCAACCACTACCGGCAAGTTTTTAAACCAATCCTGGTGCAATAAGCAGTGAAGTAGAGTCCGTTGGGAGCTGGCATACTGAACAATGAGGTGCTCACCTGGTGAAGCTGCCACACAGGGCTAAAAGAGGCTGCTAAACAGCAAAGGCAGCATGCAATGGGCAGTGCCAAACAGTCCCATAACCAATGGATCAAAGTTGTGTTATTCAGTGGTGAACGGTTAAGCAGGTGTCAGGAGGAGGAGACCCTGGGAACATTCTCCTTCTCATAATGGCAAGGAATAGCCTGCCAGTGGCAAAATCAAGGCTGAAATATTTGAAATCTCTTCCAGTCCTAAATTCCAATTGGACCGAACATCAGCACTTCCTCCTGAGGTCACCACAGTCACAGAAGCCGGTCTCCAAACAATTCAATTCACTCCACAATACACCAAGAAACTGCCGAGAACACTGGATGCAGCAAGGGCTGCGCGACAAGACAACATCCACAATGAGATACAGAAGAATTGCTCTCCAAGTTCATTTGCACCTTCTCCAACTTTATCTATTGCATTTAGTACTCTCACTGTGTTCCACTCTACATCAGCGAGACCAAACATGGACTGGGCATCTACAAATACATTGCTGGTCCTTCATCATCATTGGGCCAAATCTTGGAACTCTCTTCCCAACAGTACTGTGGGAGCCCTTTGACCAGAAGGACTGCAGCAGTTCAATAAGCTCACCATAACCTTGTCAAACATAGAAACATAGAAAAATAGGTGCAGGAGTAGGCCATTCGGCCCTTCGAGCCTGCACCACCATTCAATGTGATCATGGCTGATCTTCCAACTCAGTATCCCGTACCTGTCTTCTCTCCATACCCCCTGATCCCTTTAGCCACAAGTGCCACATCTAACGCCCTCTTAAATATAGCCAATGAACTAGCCTCAACTACCTTCTGTGGCAGAGAATTCCAGAGACTCACCACTCTCTGTGTAAAGAATGTTTTCCTCATCTCGGTCCTAAAGGAATTCCCCCTTATCCTTAGACTGTGACCCCTTGTTCTGGACTCCCCCAACATCGGGAACAATCTTCCAGCATCTAGCTTGTCCAACCCGTTAAGAATTTTGTAAGTTTCTATAAGATCCCCCCTCAATCTTCTAAATTCCAGCGAGTACAAGCCGAGTCTATCCAATCTTTCCTCATATGAAAGTCCTGACATCCCAGGAATCAGTCTGGTGAATCTTCTCTGTACCCCCGGTCAAGAGGGTACCCTCTTGTCAAGAGGGTAATGACTGCTGAAGAAACACGGAACTGGAGACGTTCATTTACAAAAAAATACACAACATGCTGGAGGATCTCAGCGAGTCAGGCAGCATCCCTGGAGGACATGGATAGGTAACGTTTTGTCCTTATTGGCCTTACTAACAACACTCACTAAATGGACAATTACAAAATCACTGCTAGTAGACCAGCAATTTCTCTATTGTCGACAGCTCTGTAATTATGCAGACTACAGATGCTGCAATGTTGAGTAAAACATAAACTGCTGGAGGAACTCAATGAATTATCAATTCCCCACCTCCTGCTCTTTGTATTTTAGCCCTGTAAACATATCCTCTTCCCTGTTATTAAACCATATAATAAACAAATGCCTCTGTGAATGATGCCCCTCAGAATCGATCACGTCCACAGTAACTGCTCCTGTCGCTCCTTCTACGAGGACTGAACCCAAGTCTGTTCCTGTCATCTCCATCCTTGCAATGCACGATTGTCCCCGAGTTATAATGACCAATGACCCAATGACCATTGTTGTGTGCAATGAATGTCCCTGCAGTGAATGTCACCGACGCCTGCACTGGCTGCACACGGACACTGCAGTGACCGTCCAACACCGGCCGTGTCACCATTGTCCCGCGGGGTGACCCGGCCAGGGCTTGCAAGTGGCGGCCGCTCTCCCTACCTGAACGCCGGGGAGAGGCTGCGAGCAGCCCCGCCATCTTCACCCGGGTCGGGTCTGGTCGGTCCGGGCTCTGCCTCCTCCTTGCTCTGCGCTGCTCCGCTCCGGCACCGGGAGCGCCCTCCAGCCCGGTAGTACGCGCGCGCGCGCACAGACCCCAGCCGCGCGCAATATGCGCGTGCACGGTGCACACCGATGTTTGTGCAGGGGGCGCGTGCACGGTGCACACCGATGTTTGTGCACGGTGCACACCTGGTTTGAGCAGGAGGCGCGTGCACAGCGCACACCTGGTTTGAGCAGGAGGCGCGTGCACAGCGCACACCCGTGTTTGCTCGGGATGCCGTCTGACCAAGTGCACAGGAGCTGTCCCCGATAGTCCGCTGTCCGATGGTTCGGCATTCCCAACCTGCACTCAGGTCAAGTCAAGCGAATTTATAGTTATGTGTCCCAGATAGGACAATGAAATTCTTGCTTGCTGCAGCACAACAGAACTGTTAGGCATAAATACAGAACAGATCAGTGTGTCCATATACCATAGAATATATATATACACACATAAATAAACTGATAAAGTGCAATAGGCTGTTATAGTTCCGAGTTTGTTTTGAAGTTGAGTTTAATAGTCTGATGGCTGTGGGGAAGTAGCTGTTCCTGAACCTGGATGTTGCAGATTTCAGGCTTCTGTACCTTCTACCTGATGGCAGTGGAGAGATGAGTGTGTGGCCAGGATGGTGTGGGTCCTTGACGATGTTTGCAGCCTTTTTGAGGCAGCGACTGTGATAGATCCCCTCGATGGTAGGGAGGTCAGAGCCGATGATGGACTGGGCAGTGTTTACAACTTTTTGCAGCCTTTTCCGCTCTTGTACACTCAAGTTGCCGAACAAAGCCACGATGCAACCAGTCAGCAAGCTCTCTACTGTGCACCTGTAGATGTTCAAGAGCGTCCTTCTTGACATACCGACTCTCCGTAATCTTCTCAGGAAGTAGAGGCACTGATGTGTTTTCTTTATAATTGCATCAGTGTTCTGGGACCAGGAGAGATCTTTGGAAATATGCACGCCCAGGAATTTGAAATTCTTGACCCTCTCCACCATTCGACCTGTTGATATAAACGGGACTGTGGGTCCCCATCCTACCCTTCCAAAGTCCACAATCAGTTCCTTGGTTTTGCTGGTGTTGAGAGCCAGGTTATTGTGCTGGCACCATTTCGTCAATCGGTCGATCTGACTTCTATATTCTGACTCCTCCCCATCAGTGATACGTCCCACAACAGTGGTGCCGTCGGCGAACTTGATGATGGAGTTCGCACTATGACCGGCTACGCAGTCATGAGTATAGAATGAGTACAGCAGGGGGCTGAGCACGCAGCCTTGAGGTGCTCCCGAGCTGATTGTTATCGAGGATGACACATTTCCACCAATACGGACAGACTGTGGGCTGTGAATGAGGAAGTTGAGGATCCAATTGCAGAGGGATGCGCAGAGACCCAGATTTGAGATCTTGGTAAACAGCTTGGAGGGGATGATGGTATTAAATGCCGAGCTGTAATCAATGATCCGAGATCCGAGATCCCTCTGCCCAACAACACTCCCTAGAGCCCTAGCATAAACCAATACCAAGGCATAGAGCAAGGAAGATGATCCCATAGCAGTGACAGCAGTTCAAGCTAAAATACCAAATAAAGAAATTGCTGAGGCAGTAAACAAACATTTATTGTAATGGCTTCACAGAAAGTTATACCACAAGAGCCTTGTGGTTCTGACAGATGCATTTCCAGGATTTAAAAAGAGGTAACTAGAAATATGATGAATGCATGAGTGATGATCCTTCAAAACTCATGTAAATCCCAGCTAGTCAGATGTAGCAAATGCAACATCCTTATTTAACATGGGAGAGAGGAAAAATAAACTATATATCAGCAAGCCTGACTTTAGTTGTCAGCAAAAATATCTGTGAGGAAAGAGCACTTGGAAAATTATGGTCTGGCAGGATCACATGCTTTGATAAAAATGTTGTTTGCCAAATTGAGTGATTTTTAAGGGTATAATGGTAGTGTGAATAAGGGAAAAGTATTACCATTGGAAAATGTACCATTGATGGTACATTTCAAGGTTGTTTCAGGTTCATAAGGTTGGTGTAACATATTAGCAAGCAGAGGGATTGGTTAAAGGTCAGATGAAAGAATGGGAATTAAAGGGGTGTTTCTGCTTGTGCAATCCCACATAGATCAACTCTGCCCTCAGCTGTTTGCCATTTATATTGAGGGCTTATGTGGAGAGACAGTGTCAAATCTAGATTTGTTGATGTACCAAGCCAATTGGGAAAGTGAGCTGTGAGGAGTTCACTGAGTGCAACTGAGCAAGTGACAGTAGAAGTATAACTAGAGGAATCTGAAATGAAAATGAAACCTGGGAGATATGCTGCAGGCCAGGTGTCCTCTGTAGAGAGGGCAGCAGACCTAATGTTCGGCTGATGGCCTTTCATCTGAACTGGGAACAATTGGAGCTTAAAAAGAGTTAAGGTCTGCAATAGGTAGAGGCAGGGAAGCCTGAATCACAAAGCAGTGTGAGAGAGGACGTCGCTGATAGGAAGGGCTATTCTGGCAGTGGTGCAAGTGGGAGAGGTAGGAGCATTATCCAACTACTGTTGGAACGTACCGTGAGCAGGAAAAAAGGATGCATACATGCAGATTATCTGAAACTGTTGAACTCTGGGGGCTGGAAGTTTGTACCATACCCAGTTGACAGATACAGTGTTCCGTGGGCTTACATTGACCACTGCCACGTTTTTCTCTTTTATAAAGGTTTAGATTTATGCAGCAGATGGACAGACTCTTTGGCCCACCATATCCATGCTTACCTTCAAGTCTCATCTGTAGCAATCCAGCACTTGGCCCACAGCCTTCTCTGTCCTGGTGATTTAAGTATTCATCCAGATACTTCTTAAATGTTGTGAGAATACCTGCCTGCACATCTTCTCACACAGTGCATTCCAGTTTGCAACCACCCTCTGAGTGAGAACGTTTTTACTCAGATCCCCCTTCAACTCCTCAACTTTGACCGATGCCGTCCACTTCTAGATGCCTCCGTTATAGAGAAACCCAACACTCACTATTATCCACTCATAATTTTGTACACCTCTGGCAGGCTCTGCCTCAGCCTCCTCCACTCCCCAGCCCCTCCATTTGTTTCTCATGTTGAAACGCCCCATCCCAAGCAACTGCACCTCCTCTATGCTCTCCCCGCCGCAATCATGTCCTTCCTGCGATGTGGTGACCAAAGCTGCACATAATATACTCCAGCTGTGGCCTAACCAGTGTTAGATAAAGTTGTACCATAACGGCAATTACAACCTGGTTTGGCAACTGCTCAGCCCAAGACCGCAAGAAATTGGAGATGGGGAGAATAAATGAAACAGAGCGAGTGCAGGAATAGAACAAGTGGGTGATTGGTAGACAGAACAGATTCGGTGGGCCGAAGGACCTGCTTCCATGCTATATGTCTCCATGAAAGCAAGAGCAGGGTAGAAATTGGCAGCACTGATGGTAAACCTTTCCAGTTCAGAATGACAGCAGGAAGCAGTATCGGATCCGTCATCATTATAGCGGCTACCAGATGACTGAAAGCAAACAGGACTGAGGCAAGGAATATCCCACCCACCCCACAGACACTGGAAGCTGGCAGTGGAAGGTAAACTTCATGCCTATTTCGGGCACATGCAACCTGGAAAATGGGTCTGACTGCCTTTCCCAGACTATCACAGCCCTGCCCATTCCCACCTGCCCTGTCCATTCTCTGCCCAGTATCATAGGGTGCGATAAGGTTTCAGCCAAAGAGTTCTAGTGTGATCATAAACAGGAAATTATAGAGGGTTTAGTAAGGAAATACCTTTTATTTGAAAAAGTTGATTGAAGCAAAAATAGAAATTTGGATTGGTGTTGGTTTATTATTGTCACTTATACTAAAATGTCGTGACAAACTTTATTAGAGTGCAAACCGTGACAAATTATGCTATACATGACTACATGTACAAACCATACACAGGTACAACAGGTACAAAGAGAAAAAGACCAGATTGCAGAACATAGAGTTATAGCATTATTGTGTTGCAGCTACAGAGAAGGTAAAAAATGTGTAAGGTCCGCGCTGAGGTAGGGTGTGAAATTGTGATTACACCCTAGCTTGTGGGAGGACCGATCCGGAGATTGATAACAGGATAACAGCGGAGAAGTAGCTGTTCCTGAATCTGGTGTCAGCAACAGTTGTACTTCTCTCCCATATTTCCCTGCGACACTTTATTGTTGGTTGTTGTTCTTTCAGATAATCATTTGACCTGCATCGCATTATCCCACACTCATCTGTGTAAAATTATCCCCTGCAATAGTTGCTCCCTGTCAATCTTTCCAGCGTTGGAAAACACAGTGTCTGGGCCAATCTCTCAGCTGGTGGGCTGTGCCTTACTTAAGAGCTATCTTTAGTTTTTGCCAGGTTTCCAGAAGCTCTTATTTTGTTTTAATCCCCCTTTGCTTTGGCTTTGTTTCAGGAAGCGAGGGCAACCTCATGGAAATGCTTTGAAAATAGAATATGTCACGTAGCAAATGGACTTCTTTCCACACCCACTCTAAGGACATGGTGAGTCATGCACCGCCAAAGCACTAACTATTTCAATGACGCCAAGCTTTGTAAGTATGATTTTACAAAAGAAGAAAAGAATCTGCTCAACATTTCAGTTTATCTTTTTTCAATAATAATTTATTTTGATGGAAAAGTTTCCTTCCATAAGTTCTTATTGGTCTTAATATTGTGGTTCGCAGGCAGATGAAATATACAATATGCATTCAGTGGGTAATGGGCAATTAAAAACTCCAGTGGATCGATCAAGGCTGCTGCAGATAGTCCAGTTGCAATGACATCCCTCCCCTACCCACAATCCAAAGCACCGATGTTGGGGGAGTCCAGAACCAGGGCCACAGTTTAAGAATAAGGGGTAAGCCATTTAGAACAGAGATGAGGAAATACTTTTTCACACAGTGAGTTGTGAGTCTGTGGAATTCTCTGCCTCAGAGGGTGGTGGAAGTCAATTCTCTGGATGCTTTCAAGAGTGAGTTAGATAGGGCTCTTAAAGATAGCGGAGTCAAAGGATATGGGGAGAAGACAGGAACGGGGTACTGATTGTGGAAGATCAGCCATGATCACCATGAATGGTGGTGCTGGCTCGAAGGGCTGAATGGTCCACTCCTGCGCCTATTGTCTATTGTTTATTGTCTCTCCTCCAATTCCCAATACTCCCCAGTTGTTAGACCCGCTGAGAGACAGAAGAGAAGATTTTTAAACACTCGTTGAGAGGAAGCATTTTAGAAAAGCTCCTCTCCGCTTCCTGGTGGGCATATTCCCAAGTGGTAAAAGGGCCGTCACCCAAACCAATTTTTGTCCTCTGTGGTGTCAGCTCCAGCCAGAAGCCCAGGCAGCTCTCTCTTGGCTGGATCAAACATGCGGGATAAGTTATCTGGGGGTCGGGAGCTTGTGTTCAATTATTACGTTGGACAACAATAAAGACAAAAGCAGATTTCAAGCAGAGGAATCCTCAGTTATGGCAGAAAGGCATTGAATCACATTTATTTTAGAGATGGTAAGGAATATAAGCTGTGTATAAGGTAATTGTTATTCAATGAGACTGAGCTGCTATTTCCAAAAATACCCCCAGCTGATTACAGTGGGCAGAGAATGCCAATATCAATAGCCAATCCACGTAAGTTTCAAGCTGCCTATGAGGCACTATATATAACTAACTAAGCAGCGCTGAATTGTTCCTGAGGGATTGGCTGCCCTCCCTGATATAGTCCCCAAGGCAAGCAGCGGCACTCATCCCCAGCAATGGAAGTCTACAGGTCTGGCATGGTTCTGGGGGGAGTGGGCGATGCGCTGGGCTACAAGAACGCCAGGTGGGAGAACTGTCCCTCAGGTGTGGTCATTCTCTCAGAACTGAAAGCTCTCGGTGGATTGGAAGGGATTACAATATCGGTGGACGACTGGCCTGTCAGCGATGATACAGTCATGCACATCATGACAGCACAGGCACTCGTGTCAGGTAAGAATTCAACAACAACTTTATGCCTCCTCTCAAGTCCTCGCAAGCAAATAGAATTCGGTGCCCAATACCACAGGGTTACTCAGTATGCTAAAGCACATTCTCTCTGTGACCGTGTGGGTTTCCCCCGGGTTCTCTGATTTTTCTCCCACATCCCAAAGAAATGCAGGTCAGTGAGTTAATGAGCCTCTGAGTGTGGATGAGTGGTAGAATCTAGAGGGAAGGGGAGAGAGAATAGAATGGGGTAGGGAGCATTAGAATAGAAATGGGGGCTTGACGGTCAGCAGAGATCCAGCGGTCAAAGGACGTGTTCTGTGCGGTATCTCTCCATGACCATGACAAGAAATTACTTGCATATCTGCTGTGTTTTTTCTGACCTTGGGATAGTCCCAAATCACATTACTGCCAAATAACTACTTTGAAGTACAGTGACTTTGATCTACAGGCACCCAAGGTATGTTCGCCGAGCTTCCATACACAGTTTGGGCCTTTTGTTTCGGCGATGAATGTGGGATATCTTTAGATGGATGTTGCCGGTTCTGCCGGTATTTATGCCTATATTTTTATCTGGTCGACAATGGCAAATAGCCTATTTGAACTCCTGCAAATGATAGGGTGGGATTGCCTTCAGCACAGGGAAAATGCTGCAACAAAGTGAGTAAATCATTGCACATTGTTTACGTTTCAAGGCACATCAGATAACATAACAGCAGTAGGCTTTCATCACCGAGTGACCTTTCTGAGCAAACGTAAGCGAATGAAGTATAGCCAAGCACATTGTGTCTCTTCCTCTTCCTCCCTGATCCGTCACCTTCCCTCTGCCCATCGTAGCTCACTGCAGTAGTGGGTGGCCATGCTGTTGGATTGTAATCGCATGGTGGCAGGTTGTCATGTAGCAATGGATGTAGGCTTTCATTCAGTGATCACTCTTCACCAAACAGTCGAATGTCTTCTTGAAGAGATGGGTCTTCAACTGATGGTTAGTCCTTGAGGTGTCATTGGTCATCAAAAAATAGTGGAAGAATTTCTCACAGCAGAGCATCCTCCACAGATGCGACAAGGTCCTTGTACATCTGGAGGACATCAACATCATCATCTCCTCCAAACTTGTTTTCAAACTCGGGGAACTAGGTTTAAGCTCATCACCTATGTAGCTGGATCCTTGATTTTCTCATCAACAGACTACAATCAGTACAAATTAGCAACATCGCTTCCTCCTCAATAACCATCAACACAGGAGCACCTCAGCGCTGCGTGCTCAGCCCCTTGCTCTATTCAGTCTAGACAAATGACTGTGCAGCCAGACACAGTTAAAGTTCAAGTTCAAGTGAGTTTATAGCATGTGTCCCTGATAGGACAATGAAATTCTTGCTTTGCTTCAGCACAACAGAACATAGTAGGCATTGACTACAAAACAGATCAGTGTGTCCATATACCATTATATAAATATATACACACATGAATAAATAAACTAATAAAGTGCAAATGACAGATAATGGGTTATTAATGTTCAGAGTTTTGTCCCAGCCAGGTTTAATAGCCTGATGGCTGTGGGGAAGTAGCTATTCCTGAACCTGGTTATTGCAGTCTTCAGGCTCCTGTACCTTCTACCTGAATGTAGCAGGGAGATGAGTGTATGCCCTGGATGGTGTGGGTCCTTGATGATGCTGCCAGCGTTTTTGAGGCAGCGACTGCAATAAATCCCCTCGATGGAAGGAAGGTCAGAGCCGATGATGGACTGGGCAGTGTTTACTACTTTTTGTAGTCTTTTCCTCTCCAGGGTGCTCAAGTTGCTGAACCAAGCCACGATGCAACCGGTCAGCATGCTCTCTACTGTACCCCTGTAGAAATAGAGAGAGTCCTCTTTGACAAACCGACTCTTCGTAATCTTCTCAGGAAGTAGAGGTTCTGATGTGCTTTCTTGATAATTGCATCAGTGTTCTTGGACCAGGAAAGATCTTCAGAGATGTGCACTCCCAGGAATTTGAAGCTCTTGACCCTTTCAACCATCGACCTGTTGATATAAACGGGACTGTGGGTCCCCATCCTACTCCTTCCAAAGTCCATAATCAGTTCCTTGGTTTTGCTGGTGTTGAGGGCCAGGTTGTTGTGCTGGCACCATATGGACAGTTGCTCGATCTCTCTTCTATACTCTGATTCATCCCCATCAGTGATTCCAGCGCCCTCTTTAAATTTGCCGAGGACACCACCATTGTTGGAGGAATAACGGGTAATGATGAGTCAGAGTATAGTAGGGATATTGAAAATCCGACTGAATGGTGCCAGAACAACAATCTCGCTCTCAACATCGTCAAGACAAAGGAGCTGATTGTTGACTTTGGGGGAAAGCTGAAGATGCACAAACCTGTTTTTATTAATGGGGTGGTGGTGGAGAGAATGACCAACTTCAGGTTCCTGGGCTTGCAGATCTCGGAAGATCTGGCCTGGGCCCAGCACATTCGCTGGCAGCTCATTCCACTGCATGAAAAAGTTGTCCATTAGGTTCCTATTAAATCTTTCCCCTCTCACCTTAAACCGATGCCCTCAAGTTCTTGATTCCCCTACTCTGGGTAAGAGACTCTGTGCATTTACCTTTCTGTTCCCATCATGGTCTTCTCCTGCCAGACTTATCCGATAGTGGAAGCATTACCAGGGGTCCCTTCACTCTAACCTGGTTGTCCATCGAGAAGGTAATGACTGTTTTCCATTGTAAACATTTTATTGGTCACTTTCTTTGTTGACGGATGCCATCAATAATCCATCCCAGGTCTCCCAACTCTTCAGTCTGCTTCCCTCTGCCCTTCGTGTGTTCTTTTGCTCCACTCTTTGTCCAGTTACCTTTGCCACTTATACTGTGCCGGAGTCAGCGCTTCCTGATTTGTCCTCACCCATCAACTCAAAATACAGTTTATCTTCCTCCTCCTCAAGGGACTGTTCAGGAGAAGTTGGAGTGGCCACTTCACACATGTGCTTGACACACACCCAATCCCCCACTGACTCATGCACCTTTCAACAAACAGCAGGCCATTACATTTACAAACAGCTCAAGGATCAGTGAATCAAGCATCATCTATAGAGGGAAGGAATTACTAACCAGCTTCAGTTGATAATTGAGCAGTTTGTGCTTTGCCCCAGATTCCAGCATCTGCAGATTTCTTGTGTCAACTCTTTATTCAAAATTTGATTTGAAACAGGAATGCCTCTGGGAACTTCATTAAGCACAAGCATCTATAAAGAGCCAGGGCAGTTTACCCAGCCTGGCCTGACCCCTGCCTGGCCCAAGGGCACTGTCCCAGTACCCCACGGAGGGTCTTGCAGGCTGGGGTCTGCATTTCTCAGTGCGTTCTTCACACCTATATTCACCACATTTCTTATGCAAATGCTAACTACAGTTAGCATATATTTTAGGAATCTTGCCTCGATTTTTTGATAGTCAAAATTGTTAAAAACCACAAAAAGATGCTGGAATCTGGAGCCAAATATAAACTGCTTGAGGAGTTCCTTCACAGAAGCTGCTCAACCCACTGTGTTCCTCCAGCATTTTAGTTTGTTTTTATTCTTGGATTTTGAACTTGTCTGAACTTTAACCAAATCACTTTACTTGAGGCTTTTGAAAGCAACCTGCCCATAGACCCCCTGTTTAAGAGTTGAGGTCTTCCGTTCTCAAAATGGCATGCGAGATATCCTGAATATTACTGCTCACTATCAGTCCGACATTGGAATCCTGTTTTACATGCACTTATCATTATTTCACCGAGGCTCTTGACACCCAGAATAGCATGGAGCAGATTAGAACTCAGACGACATGGTTGAGACAGAGAGTATACCAGGGATCGGAGGGTGTTGACTTTGTACACTTCCCTCAAATTTCTCATCCCTTTCATTGGATTGGCGATTTCCCTTCTGGTCTTTACATCTCTCTGTCCTGGATTATGGTCTCACTCTCTGACTATTGCGTCAAGTTGGGTTTGTTGTCATTTGTATAATTATGGCGAGGTGCAGATACAATGAAAATCTTGCTGGCAGCAGCATTGTAGCACATAGGCTCAGACAACACACAAAATTATGTATAAATTATATTATATGCATTTCTACAATTTTCCTCTAGCCCACAGAATGTATTAGAAAACATAGAAACAGAAAAATAGGTGCAGGTGTAGGCCATTTGGCCCTTTGATCATGGCTGATCATCTAAAATCAGTACCTCGTTCCTTCTTTTCCCCCATATCCCTTGATTCCTTTAGCCCGAAGAGCTAAATCGAACTCTCTTGAAAACATCCAGTGAATTGGCCTCCACTGCCTCCTGTGGCAGAGAATTCCGCAGATTCACAACTCTGGGTGAAGACATTTTTCCTCATCTCAGTCCTAAATGGCCTACCCCTTATACTTAAACAGTGAGCCCTGGTTCTGGACTCTCTCATCATCGGGAACATTTTTCCTGCATCTAGCCTGTCCAATCCTTTAAGAATTTAAGGTAGACACAAAGTGCTGAAGTATCTCAGCGGGTGAGGCAGCATGTTGCCGTTTGGTTTCATGCTAACTGCCTTAGTCGAGAACCAAACAGGGGCACATTCCAATAACTGAGTGACTGGAGAAATAACGATGAAGAAATTCCCAATGCCCCCTCCTAGTCTGGCTGACATTTGAACCTTATTGGAGCCAATAATTGCTATAGCTACTCACTCTGGGGAGATCAAACTGTACCTCACTGGTCAACTTCAACAGATTCTCATGTCCATAACTTCCTCATTCCTTTTCCAAATTCTTCCTCTCAGTGGGTATCTCAGTTTGTTATTCTTTTTTCGGACCTTCCAGACATACGCTTTGCATTGTGTTTCAAGTCCCATTTCACAGAGAAGGTTTCAAGTCCCATTCTTATAGGATGAGAATCTGGATCAAACTCCTAATCCCAAGCCTCCAACTGCTCTTCTCAGCTATCTTAATGTTTCTGAACATGCCACGGGTTAAACTTTGGTGATATTCGTGAGAAGTGCCCTGGGTGAGGACTAACAGCTGTAGAGGAGATCTGGGGAAGATTGTTTTTCATCTGGAGGGTAGTTGGAGTTTGGAACACATTCCCTGAGGGGCTGGTGGAGTAAGTGACTCTCACAACATTGAAGAACAACCTGGGGAGCATGTATCGCAAGTGATGGTTAATAGGATTAGTATAGATGGACGCTGTGGTCAGCAGGGGCAGGGTGGGCTGAAGAGCCTGTTTTGATGCTGTTAGACTTGGTCTGGGTTTGCTTATAAACAAGAAGCAAAAGTGCAGCAAGTAATTTGGGGAGGAACAGAAACGTGACCCTCTATTAGAAAAAGGTTTGAGTACAGGAGCAAGGTAGTCATGGCAACTGGGTAGGCCTTTGGCAAGAGCCATCTGAATTATTGAATAAACATTTGGTATATTTACTGAGGAAAGCATACACTTTCCACAAAAGAGTGCAGCAAAGATTCTCCAGAGACACAAAAGACTGCAGTTGCTGGATCTTGAACCAGACACAAAGTGCTGGAGGAACTCAGTGGGTCAGGCAGCATCTGGGGAGGGAAATATCAGGTGACATTTTGGGTCAGGACCCTTCATCAGACTCACCAGACTGGTGCCAGGGACAACAAGTTTGTCGTATGAGAGATTGAAGACTGGTACACATTCTTTAGGGTTTAAAGGAGAGAGAGGGGATCTCATCGAATCGCACAAAATTCTTAAAGGACACATCAAGCTGGATAGAGGAGTATTGTCCTGGTTAGGATGGTGTGGATTGGGCATGAAAGGTGCATCCAATGGGGAACTATTCACACAGAGTTTTTGAACATTTGTTACTGTTTTATTTGGATTCTCAGACTTCTGGTCCCTGGACGACCTCTATCGTGAGATGGTGAAGGTTTATGTTGAGATTGTGGAGAAGATCAACAAGCGGCAGACAGACCCAGCCACCATCGAAAGCTGCACCCAGCTCAAACCGGACAACTACCTCCTGGGTTGGCACACGCCCTTCAACGAGAAAGGTACGGGCCGAGCTTCGCACTGCACAGGGTTCTCTCACAACAAGGCAGCTCGGCAACTGATGCAGCTCTGACCTCTCTCCGCCCTTTAGGGTCAGGATACGGGGCAGCCACAAAGGCCATGTGTGTGGGCATGAGGTACTGGCAGCCCGAGAAACTGGACAACCTTGTGCAAGTCAGCATTGAATGCGGCCGGATGACTCACAACCACCCCACAGGTAATCAACCACGAACACCACACGGGAACTTCACCCCAGCAACATGACCCTCGGGCCATCACCCTGAGGACATCACCCTGGGGACATCACCCTGGGGACATCACCCTGGGGACATCGCCCCAGGTACATCACCCCAGTTACATCACCCCAGGTACATCACCCCAGGTACATCACCCCGTTACATCACCCCGTTACATCACCCCGGGTACATCACCCCGGGTACATCACCCCGGGTACATCACCCCGGGTACATCACCCCGGGTACATCACCCCGGGTACATCACCCCAGTTACATCACCCCAGTTACATCATCCCAGGTACATCACCCCACGTACATCACCCCACGTACATCACCCCAGGTACATCACCCCAGCAACATGACCCTCGGGCCATCACCCTGAGGACATCACCCTGGAGACATCACCCTGGGGACATCGCCCCAGGTACATCACCCCAGTTACATCACCCCAGTTACATCACCCCAGGTACATCACCCCAGGTACATCACCCCAGGTACATCACCCCAGGTACATCACCCCAGGTACATCACCCCAGGTACATCACCCCAGGTACATCACCCCAGTTACATCACCCCAGGTACATCACCCCAGGTACATCACCCCAGGTACATCACCCCAGGTACGTCACCCCAGGTACATCACCCCAGGTACATCACCCCAGGTACATCACCCCAGGTACATCACCCCAGGTACATCACCCCAGTTACATCACCCCAGGTACATCACCCCAGGTACATCACCCCAGGTACATCACCCCAGGTACATCACCCCAGGTACATCACCCCAGGTACGTCACTCCAGGTACATCACCCCATGTACATCACCCCAGGTACATCACTCCGAGGGACATCACTCCGAGGGACATTACCCCCTGGGAAATCAGTCCAGGAACATCACCCCCAGGTTCATCACCAGGTCATCAGCCCAGGTTTACCAAACCAGGGTCATGACCCCGCAAATCATCACCACATGATCACCACCGGGACATCACCACTGGGTCATCATCCCAGGGTCATTACCCCGGGTCATCTCCCAGGAACACCACAAGGGTCATCACTCAGGGTCATTACCCTGAATCATCAACTCAGAGTCACCATCTCGGGGCCATCAGCCCAGGCCATCACACCAAAGACATCCTCCCAGCATTGTCACCCTGCAGTCATCACCCCTATATATCACCCAAGGACATCACAGCTGGCTCATCGCCCATGGGTCAACTTTCCAAAGTGATTCCCCACAATCATCACTCCAGGATCACCAGCACTCCAGAGACTTCACCCAGAAACATCACCCTCGAGCCACCACCTGAGGGTCATCACTGCAGGGTCATCAACCAGAGTTATAACCCAGAGGCATTAACCCAGGTCATCACCAAAGGGCATCACCCCGTGTATTTATGCCAGGGTCACTGCACCAGGGATATTACCACAGGGTCATCCCTCCAGGTCATCACCCTGGGTCATCATCTCATGGTCGTCACCTTGGCTCACAAACTCAGGTTGAGATGTATGTCATCACGTTAAGGTCAACATCACAGGGATATTTTGTAATTTCCATGTACTGTATCCAGTTAGCAAGTTCGTTAAGCTGCAGCAAGTAAGAATTTCATTGTTAATTTGGATACACATAGTCCCATTAATTTATCCTGTACTTTTCACACTTTAGGCTCCTATAAAGGAGGGGAAAGGAGCAGGGGAACTGGTGGGGTGTGAGATGGTATGAGAAATGTGTGCGCACAGGAGTGGGGTGGCAAGGGCAAGAGAGGTAGAGGGAGGGATTTCTACCGCTATCTGCCACCTACCCTGTTCCTTTCCCCTCCTTCGACCACTTTCCCATCCCCAAGTCCCACATTTCCCGTTTATCTACCCCCCCCCCCCCCCACCATTTTCACCCTGGCTTTACATTAATCTTATCTGAGACCATTTTGTCTCCTCCACTCAATCTGTCAATCACCATCCCCCCCCCCCCCCCCCACCCTCCATCTGATTCCATCTATCACCTACCGGGCTTTCTCCTGCCCCCACCTCTCTTTTCCAGTATTTTCTCCCTCCACTCCAATGTCATAAGTGAAAGGAACAGAATTAGGCCTTTTACGACCCATAAAGTCTACTCAACCATTCAATCATGGCTGCTCTATCACTCCCTCCTAACCCCATTCTCCTGCCTTCTCCCCATAACCTCTGACACCCATCTCCAGCGTCCCAACCCGAAACGTTGTCTGTCCATTTCACTCCACTGATGCTGCTTGACCTACTGAATTCCACCAGCAGTTGTGCTGAAGATTCCAATGTTTGCTGAAGATTCCAGCGTCTGCAGATCCTTGTGTCTCCATTTTGTTTAATGTTCTGTAGTCCTCTAACCAGTAAGCAGGAAATAGAAAAGCCAATGTGTTTGCAAGTTTCCAAGGCATATGCAGAATAAAATGGTCAGATAAAAATCTTATCTAATGTCCAACAAAATAAAACATAATATTTAACAAACTCCAAACAGATATTCATCTATGTACGGGAATTGGTTAAGTACTCCTCAAGACGGCGAATGAGTTAAGAAGACCAGACCATGACTGAACTATAAACTAAATTTAGTCATTCTCAATATCCTCATATTTTCTTATGACATCGCCCCACTCTGATAGCATTACCTGCCTTTTCCAGGCTTGTGTCTTCCCCAGCACATAGAAGAGATGCAGAACTATTTTTCTGAAACTCTGGGCTCTGTCCTCCAGAAACATCAACAGTAGATGTACCCTACAAAGTGACAATAATATCTTGAATATTTGATCAGCATCCTATAACATTGCAAGTTCCAGGCTTTACTGTCCTAATTTAAGTAACATCTCTTTGGAGCTTATCCTTCAGCATGTTCCAAGTGAAGAAAGTTCATGCATCTCTGCCTGAAAGGTCATCCCTTACTTTGCATCTGTAACTCTTGGTTCTAATTGCTCTGCACCCATTGCCCCCTTGCAGCCCATTCACCGCCCCTCACTACCACACCCACTGCCCCCTTACTGCCCGCTCACTACCTCATCCATTGCCCCCTCAATGTCCATCATATCCACTTGTGAAGGTGGATGGAATATTGGTTTAATATCAGAAGCAGCAAGAGTAGCTGTCTGGTCCTTCAAACGGGGCCAGTGGCGACAGGATTCCACAGCAGCGCTGCACCACACAGGGGCTTCTATCTTGATTTTTAAGCCCATTTATCTGGAGTTGTCAATCTACACCACTCACATTGTTCCCATCCGCCCTCCATATCTCCCTTTATTGGTTGTTTGCTTCATCTTCCTGTCACCTCGTGCCCCACCTCTCCACATCATCTATTTTTATTGTTAAAGAAGGAACTGCAGATGCTGGAGAATCGACGGTACACAAAAGGCTGGAGAAACTCAGCGGGTGCAGCAGCATCTAAGGAGCGAAGGGGATAGGCGATGTTTCGGGTCGAGACCCTTCTTCAGACTGGTTAGGGATCAGGGAAACGAGAGAACTGATCCCTAACCAGTCTGAAGAAGGGTCTCGACCCGAAACGCCGCCTATCTCCTTCGCTCCTTAGATGCTGCTGCACCCGCTGAGTTTCTCCAGCCTTTTGTGTACCATCTATTTTTATTGACTACCTTCCCTCTATTATTTCTACTGATGAAAGGTTCCAACCCAAAACCCAACCTAAATCCCTCCAAAGATGCTGCCTGACTCACTGAGTAATCCAGCACTTGGTTTATTGCTCCAGATTCCAGCAGGAATCTCTGTTTTCTCTGCTTGTAATTTTGGTTGCCCATTTACCTTAGATCGGAATTCGTGGTGGGTTAACTGGCCACAATAAGTCACAGTTTGTGTAGGTGAGTGGTGGAATCTGGGGGAATGTGAGAACAATAAAAATGGGAATAGCATACGATGAACATAGAGGAATGTTCAGATCACGGCACAGTGGCGCAGTGATAGAGTTGCTGCCTTACAGCGCCAGAGACCCGGGTTTAATCCTGACTATGGTTGCTGTCTGTACGGAGTTTGTACGTTCTCCCCGCGACCTGCATGGGTTTTCTCCGGGATCTCCAGTTTCCTCCCACACTTCACAGGTTTGTAGGCTAATTGGCTTGGTATAAATGCCAATTGTCCCTCGCGTGTGTAGGAAGGGGAGTATTAGTGTGCGAGGATCACTGGTTGGCATGGACTCTGGAGAGAGTAGGAGTGGTGTAGAGAGAGGCAGTGGATGGTGGGCCGAAGGGTCTGTTTCTAAACTAAACTAAAAAGGAGCTTATTTTTTATGCAATGTGGCTCCAATTGTCAAAGCTCCCACCAGCGAGAACAGTTTTACACTGTATCAGCTCCTTACAATTTTAATCTCCTTCTATTCATGTCAGTACAGTAGTGCAGTGCCCAGTTCCTACTGTTCTGCAGCCCAGGTAGCTCTGTGATGAATCCTCTGCTGTCTCTCCTTTAAGACCGCGACTTTCTTCCTGATGGCCACTGTCACACTCCAGTTGGAGTGGCTTTGCCCTACTTTGGAAAGTTACTAATGACTCAGTCACGGCTCATGTGCTCCAGCTTTTTTCTCCCTGTCTATACCAGGCTTCCTGGGATCACTGTGCACAGCGTTGTTTGCATCCTACGCCATCCAGCGCAAGCCGGTGGTGGAGTGGGGACGGGAGATGCTGAAGGTTCTCATTGAGGCTGAGAACTACTGCAGGAAGACCATTCGGCACATGGCAGGTAAGAGCAGGGCTGGGGTGGGGGAGGGCGAAGTTGGTGGTGTGGGCACAGGGAGAATAGCTAAATGAAGGTCATGGCTGGCGGTGTACCCACAAACCGCACACACCTTTCTCATACTTGCTAACAATATAGAAGGCAGCCATTTGGCACCGTCTATGTTGGCACTGAAATCAGTTCTGTTAACCGCAATACCCCCACAACCTATTCCCTCTCACATGCCTTTCAGCACACACCCAATCCATCTGCCACCCAACCACACTGGGGGCAATGTACAACAGCCAATTAACCCATCGACCCACACATCTTTAGGACATGGGTAGAAACTGGAGCATCCAAGGGAAAACCACGCGGTCACAGCGAGATCATACAAATCCCACACAGGCAGCCATGATGACAAGTGCTGTCTGTGTTGATTTTACATGTTCCTTGTGTGACTGTGTGGGTTTCATCCCACATCTCAAAGACGTGTGCATTAGGTTAATTAGCCGCTGTAAATAGCCTCTGAGTATTGGAGAGTGGTGGAATCTGGAGGGAGTTGATGGGAAAAATGGAAGAATTGGCTAAAGGGACTGCCCTAATTAACTGGATGGCCTGAACAGCTTCCTTCCATGTTTTAAGTAAATATTAATGTGTACCTTTGTGACCAAGACCTGGAGAACACTCAGGAACGGCACAAGAAAAGTTGGGAATGTGATTAGGATTGGTGGGAATAAGCGGCTTGGGGTCAAAGTGCAAGGATAAAGGTAGGGCAGAGACAAAGCTGCACACTCAGACATGACTGAGACATATGCATCCTGAGACACATGCATCCTGAGACACATGCATCTTGTGCATGCACACACTTCATGTATGCAGGCACTCATGCACATTTCTACACTTGGGCACATACCTAAGTCGAAGGCTTCCTTCCCCCTCCCACCAGTATCTTCTCCAAAATCACCAAATGGCAAAGGGACGAATGGCCTAATTCTGCTCCTATATCTTTTGAATTTATGAGGTCAGCTGTTGTTGTAGGAGGCTGGCAAGATCAGGCCATCGACAGCTGAAGGGGCAAGTGGGGAGGAGGCAGCAGCCTGCCTCATCAGATGGTCCCATCTCTCTCACCCATGCCCTAGCTTTTCCTAACCCTTCCCAAGGGCCTGTAATCAACCAAAACAGGGAATCTACCAAAATTACACAGCACCTTTCTAACCTTGAAAAGCAAGCTGTCAGACCAGAATAAAATTTGATCATTGGATTAGCTAGTCAGCACATAAATATAAAATATGAGCTAAATCTAAAAGTAATGCTGAGATTTCTCCAAAATAACATCACTGTAACAAATGAGATTATATGGGCAGGGTATAGAAACAAGGATCTGTAGATACTAGTTTATTTATTTTTTAATATTTATTTTATTAGGAGCAATTGTACAAAGAGAAAGTAATCGACATGACAGTTATACAATTTTCGTACTGCTTCAATTTTTAACATTTTATAAACTAATAACTAAATCGGAAAAAAGGAAAAAGGGAAAAAGGGAAAGAAAGAAAATAAAAATAAAAAAGAGAATTTTTGAGAAAGACACAAAAAAGAAAAAAGAAAAACCCCAGAACTAACGAAGAAGTGAAAGAAGCGGAGATATATCCCACTACCCTTCACTACGCCCGCTCACCCGAACCTAGCATCAGTTTTAAGTTTGTGTTCAACCATAGAAACATAGAAAAATAGGTGCAGGAGTAGGCCATTCGGCCCTTCGAGCCTGCACCGCCATTCAATGTGATCATGGCTGATCATCCAACTCAGTATCCCATACCTGCCTTCTCTCCATACCCCCTGATCCCTTTAGCCACAAGTGCCACATCTAACGCCTTCTGTGGCAGAGAATAGTAAGATTGAACGAGAACTTACCAGTTCGAAGGTTGATCATTATTTCATGAGGAGTCGAAGTGAGGGATTTCGTGAAGAGCCCGCCGGCGCGCATGCTCGACATACTTCAAAGTAGCGGCGTGGAATCACAGAAACCAACAAAAGAAATGACTTCGGATAGTAAGATTGAAGTGACTAAGATTACCAGATGAAGGTGATTGAGGGTGGGCGAGGAGGGCACGAAATCCCTCACTTCGACTCCTCATGAAATAATGATCAACCTTCGAACTGGTAAGTTCTCGTTCAATCTTACTATTTCATTTCGGAGTCACGTGAGTGACTTCGTGAAGACTTCAAAGCTTCTGTGATTACACGCCCTGGACCACGTCCATGCAGACACACCACTACCAGGGATGGATGGGAGGAACAAACTTGCTCAAATAGATCATACTGCAAAACAAGAGCATATTTGTTAATAACAAATCAAATCCCCTCATGGGGACATCTCCGCGTTCTTGACCTGCATTCAGCACGGCTTCTGCGAACTGTAGAGGAGCAGCAACAGGCTTGTTATAAAATCGCTGACACACAGCTTCATTAGCCCATCCTGCTATGGCGAGGATCTGGCCCATAGGCTCCTTCATAATCCTTGCCATTGATGTCAATGCAGCCCTGGTGGAGTAAAACTTGAACACATTAGTGTCGATACCTGACTTACCCAAGACGACTCGAGCCACCTGGATATCGTCTGGACTGTCACTTGATGATGAGACAAGCCGGTATCTCTCCATTCCTCTGATGCGTGCCGTCACCTTGACATAGTGATGAATACGTGAGGCTGAACACAGCCTAGCATCTGCGAGGCATGCCGGGAACTTCAGCTGCAGCCCTGTGCACCCAGGTCTATGCTGCTTTAGTAGCTCCTCAACGACGAAGACTACTTCCATAGGGGTAGATGTCATCCTGTCAACACATCGTTTGTGTAGTGTTTGTACCCTCTGCTGAAGTCAGCGCTAGTAACATCACCAGTTTCATGATGAGTTTGTCCAGTTGGATCCCTTCCATGGGAGACCACGTCCTGAGCAGGTTTAATACGTCCCTGACATCCCAGGTGATATCATAGCGTGGTGTAGGCGGATTCATATTGAATATACCCCGCATGAGTCTGGACACTAGCCTGTTGGATCCTACCTCAATCTTGAGATAGAATGATAGCGCGCTCCTGGCGCTGTTGATGGCACTGTAACTTAAGTGTTGATCATGGTACAACCCCGCGAGGAATTCCAGGACGTCAGTTATTGTCACGTCATCGTACGTGATGCGAGAGCGGCTGCAGTAGGCTCCCACTTCTTAATCTGCGAGCGGTATCTTCGCCTTGTTGACTCTCGACATGACGCCCTGATGGTATCCAATGGTCCGAGTTGAGAGGCCGTATTGGACTAACGGCCTGTTCAGAACCTGCAAGCCAACAAATTAAATAGCCATGGCAGGGATGCGTCTCCCCTGAGACAGGGTGAGTAACCAATTCTGGGCAACCCTTCAAAAGGACCCAAGGTTCGATTGAGCATGTCAAAGACCACCGGACACCAAGGCCGTGTAGGCCAGTCGGGTATAATAAGGATGCCCTTGGCAGCATCTGCCTGAATCTTTCGCAGTACCCGACTGATGAGGCAAAACGAGGGGAATGCATAGCAAAACCAATTCCCCCAGTCCAGCGAGAATGCATCTAGCGCTATTGCCCCAGGATCTGGTTCCCATGAAACGTATGTTGATACCTGATGGTTCAACCGTGACGCAAAAGGTCAATGTCCGGTTTACCAAATTTGGCTGTGACTTTAGCAAAAATTTCAGGATGCAACATCCATTCAATATTGTCATTGAATTTGCGTGACCTGGTGTCCGCCACAGTATTAAGCTCACCTGGCAAATAGGTAGCTGAAATCCAAAATCTCTTTGAATACACCAGAGCCAAATTGAGTTAGCCAATTTGTCACATGAAACTGACCTGGTACCACCCATATAGTTTAAATATGCCACAGCTGTGATGTTGTCTATTTGGAAACGGACGTGTGCTCCAACAAGCTTGGAACAATACACACGAAGTCCGTGGAATGCTGCCAGCAACTCCAAATAGTTAAACCCTTGAGTCAAGAACATCGTTGACTCAAGGGTGTCCCATCTGCCCCCACAACGAGAGCAATTATCTGTAGCTCCCCAGCCATTGGAGCTTGCATCAGTCTGCAAATATACCACCGGATTAGCCTCCCTGATGGGCTTGAATGAGCTGCTAATGTGACACACCCACCATTGCAACTAATTTATTGCTTCGGACGGCAGCTGCATTGATCGATCATAATGACCAGCGTTCCATTTTAACGCAGTAATTTTAGCTCTTTGCAAATTCTGATAATGCAAAGGTCCATATCGTGCTGCCGGAAACAAAGCCACTAGCTTGCCAATTACTGTGGCTGTATGCCGAATCGATGGTATATTGGTGCCAATTAAATCTCTGCACACCTGAGTGACCTCCTCAATTTTGTTAATTGGTATGGTTTCCCTCATGCTCATTGAGTTCACCGTGAACCCTAGGTAATTAATTACCTGGGCAGGGCAGAACTTTGATTTCTCTGGATGGACAATGAATCCCAATTGTTGAAATATATTGACAGCAGCTGCAACACCCTGTTCAGCCAATTCCAGGGTGTGGCCCACAATAAAGATATCATCTAAATAGGCCATTACTATATGATGTCGTTGTCTCAAATAAGCCATGATTGGCTTCACCAATTTAGTGAACAATCTAGGGGCTGTAGTGAGCCCATCAGGCAAAGCCTTATACTGCCAAAGTTGCCCCATCCAGATAAATTTCAAAAACCTTCTATCATATTTCTGGATGGATACTGAATAATATGCATCCCTCAAATCGATGCATGCCATAAAGCAACCATGAGAAACCAATGATTTGGCTGTTTCAAACGTATCCATTTTAAAATGAGTATATGTTACAAGCGTATTCAAACGGGTTAGATCAATAATAACACGACAGCCTCCATCCTCCTTAGGTCTAGTGAATATCTTCGAAACAAATTCAACTGGCTCATGCACCATTTTCTCAATCCTTAAAATTTCCTTGTAACCTGCTACCTGTTCTGCAGCATATAATTTAAACATTCGACCGGGCATGTGCTGGGATGGAGGAATGTCGCCATTAATAAACTCAATTTTATGCCCCTGAATATTCTGCAACACACACTCGTCACCAGTAAATTTACCCATGCACCCAAAAACAACCGAAGGCGACCACCAACATGGGAAGTTAAACAGAGAGAAAAGAGAGAACCAGACCCCCTCACCTCCGTGGTTACCGGCGGTCCTTGACATGTGTGGGTGGCCGTGGAGGTGCTGGGTTGGCTTGAGGGCGCGGCGTCTTCGTTTCCCACCAAGGTCTCTGCCGACCCTGTCCTAAAAAAGACCCTTGGTGCTGGTCTGGTGTTGTTGTCGTTGTGGAACTAGAGGGTGGGTCCTCCTCGAGGTACTGGCAAACCCTCATGAGTGAATGTATGGAGCTTTTGAGCCTGACGGTGTGGGGCACTCTGAGAGCGCATGATCCCCACCGTCTTGGCTTGTTCGTCAAGCTCTTTGACTCTCTTCGAGAGGTCTCACCAAAGAGCTGACGGGGCGGCGGCGGCGGCGGTGGTTTGCACAATCCTGCAAACTTCGGGTTGAGCGCTGGGCGGATGCTGTTCTTGCGGAACCCGTTGATTTCGTGCTGGGTCGCGCACAATAAGGCCAGAGCATCTTCCTGGTCCAAATTCAGTTCGTCCCCGTCCACCGACCGCGCAAAGGCGGTAATACCGGCCGTGAGGAGTTTCAGGATCCGCTGCAATTTTAGCTCCTGTTGACGGATAGCCGCACTGATGTTGCCCCATATTGGCGTATTGACCACAGGCACGTTGAGGGAGTTGCAGTGTGATGGAGCCTTGTGACGGCTCATAGCGTGGATGAGGACTTCTTCCTGCAGCACCTGATTATTAAGAAAGTCCACTATGGCTGCCAGTTTTGTATTTAGAGGAAGTCCAGATGAATGTGGAGCCGCGAATTTGGTCGCCACATCCAAGGGTTGCTCCGCTGGCACCTCCAACGGAGGTGGTACGGGATCCACCAGAATCTCCTCGTCCTGCTGCTCCCGGCTGATAGTGGATGTTGGTGAAGACGCCCTGTGCCTGTTGCTGCCCTGCTGTTGTTGACGTTGAAGCAGGAGCTCCAGCAGCCGCTCCATACGGTCAATACGCCCTTCACCCTGAACACTCAGGTGGTCGGAGTCCTCCGGCTCTGAAAAGAAAACCGGGCTCCTGTCATCGGCCCGCACCTCGTCGAGGCCCTGCCGGTGCCGGTAGTTGTCGCTGACAGCCGCCGAGGCGAACTGCGCGATTCCTGCGCGGGTGTGTTCAACCGCCTCCGTTTAGCGGGAGCTGAAGCCGCTGCCACTAAGGACACTTGCGGCGTGGTGTCGGCACCAACCGAAGCATGGCTGCCTGGGGCCCGCGCAGTCTTGCCGGCTGCCCACATCGTGGACCTTGCCAGCGCATGGTCTCGCCCACCCATCCATGGGGGGCTCGGCGACCGTGACGAGACCCGACTCAACCGACCCGTACCGGCGTCGAGAGTCGGGGTGTGCCGGCTGGACCTCACAGCCGCCCCGGGTCTCGCCCTGGAACCTGACCGCTCCTCCGTGTCAGGCAATGCCTTAGCCCTAACAGGGTTAGGCTTCTGGGCTCCTGCCCTCCCCCTTCTCGGAGGGCTGAGTGGAACGGGCCGTGCAGCCGCACGCACCCTGCTCCAGGTCGCCAGCGAGCCCGCTGACGACCTGACTGCCATGGCAGGGTCCCCCTGCTCTGGTGGCACACCACACTCCTCCTCTGGAACTCCTCCGAGCTGTGGTGTGCTGGCGGATCCGGACCTGTAAAACAGGGCTTACCCCAGTCTCCGCCTGAGTCCCGGCCTGCGCTGCAGTCGGAACAGTTGACCGGGGACTTCTCCAAACATCCTCCGGTCCATCGATCTCCCATCCATGTTCTTGCTGCAAGAAAACATCGCATAGCAAGAACCACCAACTTAAGGTAAGATACTTACCTCCGTGGCCCCTTGTGAAGGGCTGGCGAGGAGCGCGCTCCACCGCCAGCCGTCGCAGCAACGCGGTACGACGATATGTCGAGCATGCGCGCCGGCGGGCTCTTCACGAAGTCACTCACGTGACTCCGAAATGAAATTCCAGAGACTCACCACTCTCTGTGTAAAGAATGTTTTCCTCATCTCGGTCCCAAAGGAATTCCCCCTTATCCTCAGACTGTGACCCCCTGTTCTGGACTCCCCCAACATCGGAAACAATCTTCCAGCATCTAGCTTGTCCAACCCCTTAAGAATTTTGTAAGTTTCTATAAGATCCCCCCTCAATCTTCTAAATTCCAGCGAGTACAAGCCGAGTCCATCCAATCTTTCCTCATATGAAAGTCCTGACATCCCAGGAATCAGTCTGGTGAATCATCTCTGTACCCCCTCTATGGCAAGGATGTCTTTATGTTGTTGCAGAAATTCAATAAAAGGAGACCATATTTTGGAAAATTGATCTGGTTTGTCAGTCAAGATGAGCCTTATTTTTTCTGGATGTAGTGTCTCGGTCATTTCTGTGATCCACATCTTCACTGTGGGGACTGTTATCTTTTTCCAGAATTTAAGTATACGTTTTTTCGCAGTTATTAAACAATAGTCAAGGAAGCGTCTTTGAGATATCGTTAGATTAGAGCAGCCCTCTGACATTCCTAATATTATTAGTTTTGAATCTGGCTCCAATTGAATGCAGATACTAGTTTATACCAAAATTAGATACAAAGTGCTGAAGTAACTGAAGCGGGTCAGGCAGCATATCTGGAGATCCTTTTTCTCCAGACAAATCCTTTATCTCCAGAGATGCTGCCTGACCCGCTGCGTTCTTCAAGCATTTTGTGTCTATATGTGGGCTGGGGCTGCTCAGGGTGATTGAGGGAAGGCCAAAGAGGTTTATAAAATCATGAAGTACTTGGATAATGTGAGAGGCCACAGTCTTTTCCCCAGAGTAAGAGTTAAGAAAATAAAACCTTAGCAAGAAAAATATTTTAATGGGTCGGGGACATTGTGATATTGGTTGAGAGAATGGCCAGATTAAGAAGTGCCTCTTTCCTCAGAGTATCAAGAAAATTGGTTTTATTTTGAAACTAAATGGCAGTCGTATTTGGAAGAGAGAGGAATTGCCCTGGAGGGACAGAATTCACCGATATTTCCCAAGAATTACGATGCGGAGAAAAGAGATCAGGTTGGTTAATTTAAAGTGCTCTATTTCAAAACTCTATAATCTAGGTGTCAATGGTATGGATCCCAGGAGACACGTCCTTCGTCAGCAGAGAATCTTGTGAAATTGCCACCCAGTGCCCAAATTCTAGCCACTCCTGTATCATTGTGCGGGGCATGGTCCGTGGATTTGTGTTCAACCTGTAGAGAATCATTGTTGGTGCTTTCACCAGCTTTGCGGTGGGGCAATGGGTCCTGTGGAGAGGTCGTGATACTGCCAGAAACTATCCCTTATGCCACATTCCAAGGGAATTCATCAGGAATTTCACTAGCTTGGCTAAAAGAAAACTAAAGTTGGCTGATTTCTGACCAGTTGTGTGGGGCAATCAATGTGTCTCAGAGGTAGTATGCGCTATACTGCATCTCTGGTGCACCATTGATGGAGAAGGGGCACCTCGGATGGCATCTTTACTCCATCATTGGAGTGTTGTTGCAGTATTACTCATCCAGGAAGTGTGGGGAATCCCATCACACTCCTGGCCAGTGGATGGTGGAACTGCTTTACAGAAGAGAGTCCCTCACTGCAGGAGACACAGCCTCTGACCTCCTCTCATCACTTTGTTTATGCGCCGAATGTCTGTTCCACAGGATGTCAGTGGAGGGTAATCTGGTCGTGAAAATGTCCCTGGGCAGCAGGGGAGGTGTTCCAGCCCCCTTCTGAAAAAATTTCCTCGGGTGAGAATACGACTCACCACTTAGCAGCCCAAGACCACGTTTAGTTGGTTGATCATAGAAACATAGAAAATAGGTGCAGGAGTAGGCCATTCGGCCATTCGGACCAGCACTACCATTCAATATGATCATGGCTGATCATCCAAAATCAGTATCTCGTTCCTGCTTTTCCCCCATATCAATCTGATGTTTGCAATGTCGAATGATCACAATTCTGTTAACAACTCAGAGTGGGTTGGTCGGAATCAGTTTGATTCCTGTCCTCAAGTCACAAAGGCCAACTTTCCATGGATGCTCTAGGATACTCTGGACAATATGCTCTGACATGTTCTGGCTTGCTCTGTATCTTTGCTCTGTGATGGTTAGAAGTTTTTGCTCTAGACCAGTTTGCATTGGGCTGAACTGAGAGGTGCTCTGGACTGGTTTGGGCTCTTTGCTCTGAGTTGCACAGGTTCATCTGCTCTTAATAAGTCAGAGATGTTTTATTTGTCAGCAGTGTTTGGGATAGTTTGGGATGAAAAATAAAGAGTGACAGATATGGATGTGCTCAATCTACTGGTACTCAGAAGGGATGGATAAATTGCATAAATTAAGGATCTTAAATTAAAGAAATTAAGGACAAAAGAATGATATGTGGTCAAATTAACTCATCAAAGGTCTACAAGGAATGGAGCTCAGAAGGTGTGGGTGGGCGGCGAGGACATGATGCGCCTATGATAGCCTACGATGCCCTCCTGTCTGCCGGCAGCAACTGGACAAACCTGTGTAACCATGCCATGTTCCATGGAGGTAAGAGGATTTATTGTCACCATGATCATTCATCCTGACATTCTCAGTAATCAGCATCGAGGACACCAGAGATTCAAAAACACAAGACATCTTGGATGATCCTACATGGAGTAATCATGGTGATGTTGCAAATAAATACATTTCCGCATTATTTAATTATCCCACGTCCGCTCCCTCTACGAGTGATAAAATCATTTACACCAGCTTCACGTACACCTATTTGCTCATGAACATTAACAATTACATCTTTGGAACTCTCTTTTATTAAGCAAGGAAGTTTAATGTATGCTTTCCCCAGTTTTTAATGTGCAATATTTGAATCGTATAAAAGGCCCAATCTTCAGTTCAGTCCTGTATCTAAACTCTAAACTCCAATTACTTATGTTGCTCCAGTCCCCTGAAACCGTTACCACACAGTATCGAATCTAGGTGCCTGGACCTGATGCAGCAGCATTGCCTACAGTAACATGGGCAGTCCTGCCCACCCCTCACCCCTCACCCCCCCGGTGCAAGGTCTTCAGCTGCATCGGAGTATACATTTGTCATTGAGGATGGCACGATGGAGTCTCTGCCTTATTGTTCCGGATATCTGGGTGTGATCTTGACCTTGGGCACTGTCTGCATGAAGTTTGCACCTTCTAACTGTGACCCTGGGTGCTCCGGTTCTCTGTCACATAAACGCACCAGTTGTTAGGTTAATTGGTCGTTGGAAAATGCCCCAATCTGTTGGAGAATTGATGGTGGGGGGGTGGTTTTCGAATTGATGGAAATGTTGGTGAAAATAAATGGGCTCCTGTGTCACAATAAGGAAACCACCATTCTTGTCTCTCCTCACCCGTCCCTCTACCCTGAACAGCCTTAGTGGAAGGCAGACGCTAGCTATGAGATCGTGAGCACAACATTGACCGTGCCAGGAGGCAAAGACATGACCAACCTCCTCCTTCATTCCAACAGGACAGAGCGGGGCCACCGGCTCCATCGCTGGCTGCCTCTACGGCCTACTCTTCGGGATGACAAACGTTCCCAAAGGACTGTACCAGAATCTGGAGTTCAGAGAGACACTGGAGGAGCTGGCAGTAAAGCTGCATAAAGCAGCCAATGCGAGCGAAACGCCCTGACTGGTGTCATGGGAATGGGAACAGCGGTTTGAATCCAGTCACTGCTCTAGTAGAAGGTCATTTAAAACATATTCAGATTTCCAGACCTTTTTCACTGACAAATCTGTTTCACTAATAATAAGTGTTACTGACATTAAAAATAGAAAAATAACTAGCAATGATTGTGACTCTGTGGCTTTAAATGGGCATACTTTAAAATACAAACAACGCGACAATTCACTGGGCTTCTCAACGCCAGACCCTTGTCAGCTGTGATGTGCGAAGTGGAACTTCTGTTGAATGTTTAGTGAAAGGAAACGCTGTGGAGAAATGGATCCAGAGTACATACTATATAACATGGCCTTCATTTTACAGTGGCCAATTAACCTAACTATGCTTTCTAGGCTTCATAAGGTTCCTGTTTTCAGTGCAGTTTGAAGAAGGGCCCCGACCCAAAATGTCACCCTTTTGCTCCAGAGGTGCTGCCTGACTGGCTGAGTTACTCCAACACTTTGTGTCTATCTTCAGTACATAGTATGTATTTCACAATGTACATTGCATATGCTTTACTATATATGTAATTCCACTTCCTATTGTAAAGTGTACCGTGCATTTGCTTGGACAAAGCAACAAATAATAATCTGGGAGTGAGACCGCTGACCTCTCATTACACCAACCCTTTCTCTCTCTCATTGTAAGTACCCAGATTATCTCACACACAGCCTTCTTCCCTCAACAACCCTCAACCCCCATTATCCTATCTCCCCCACCTCCTCCATCTGCCCATCACCCATTGGATACCCTCCCCCTGCACTGCTCATCCCTCCCCTGCCTCTGTTGTTGCCACCACCCTCCTTCAATTCCACCCATCACATTTCTTTCCTATCAGATTTATTTTGTTCCCCACTAATCGCCTCCCCGTCTCTGTCACTATCTCTACCCTTCCTTCTCCACCTGACTGTGCCAATTAACTTGTCCTCTTGCATCCACTTACTTCTAACTAACCACCTCTTTATACTAACCCATAATATTGTATTCCCATTTCTCCCCACAGATGCTGCCTGGTCAGCTTTCTTCCAGCACCTCTTCCTACATATTCCAGCATCTGCAGCTTTGTGCTTCAGTCCTCTCACTTCTTCTTCTTCTTCTTGCGTATGGCGTGCACAGCCTAAAGTTGTAGGACAACTTGTTCTATTTGGTCTTATTTGATTGTGCACACCGGGTTAACCATATAACAAACCCATATAACAATTACAGCACGGAAACAGGCCTTCTCGGCCCTTCCAGTCCGTGCCGACCATTTATTTTCTCCTAGTCCCATCTACCTGCACTCAGACCATATTCATTCCCTTCCCGTTCATATACCTATTCACTTTACTTTTAAATGGTAAAATCAATCCTGCCTCCACCACTTCTGCAGGAAGATCATTCCACACAGCCACCACTCTCTGAGTAAAGAAGTTCCCCCTCATGTTACCCCTAAACTTTTGTCCCTTAATTCTCATGTCATGCCCTCTTGTTTGAATCTTTCCTACCCTCAGTGGGAAAAGCTTATCCACGTCAACTCTGTCTATCCCTTTCATCATTTTAAAGACCTCAATCAAGTCCCCCTTAACTTTCTGTGCTCCAAAGAATAAAGACCTAACGTTCAACCTTTCTCTGTAACTTAGTTGCTGGAACCCAGGCAACATTCTAGTTAATCTCCTCTGTACTCTCTCTATTTTGTTGACATCCTTCCTATAATTAGGCAACCAAAATTGTACACCATACTCCAGAATTGGTCTTACCAATGCCTTGTACAATTTTAACATTACTTCCCTACTCCTATATTCATTGCTCTGATTTATAAAGGCCAGCACACCAAAAGCTTTCTTTACCACCCTATCTACATGCGATTCCACCTTCAGGGAACTATGCACAGTTATTCCTAGATCCCTCTGTTCCACAGCATTCCTCAATTCCCTACCATTTACCATGTACGTCCTATTTTGATTTGTCCTGCCAAGATATAGCACCTCACACTTATCAGCATTAAACTCCATCTGCCATCTTTCAGGCCACTCTTCCAAATGGCCTAAATCTCTCTGTAGACTTTGAAAATCTACTTCATTATCCACAGCACCCCCTATCTTAGTATCATCTGCATACTTACTTATCCAATTTTCCACCCCATCATCTAGATCATTGATGTACATGACAAACAACAGTGGACCCAACACACACCCCTGAGGCACCCCTCGCGTCACCGGCTTCCAACCTGACAAACAGCCATCCACCGTTACTCTCTGGCATCTCCCATTCAGCCACTGTTGAATCCATCTTGCTACTCCACCATTAACACCCAACAAATAGAACCTTCTTAACCAACCTTCCATGGGGAACCTTGTCAAAGGCCTTACTGAAATTCATATAGACAACATCCACTGCTTTACCCTCATCAATTTCCCTAGTAACCTCTTCAAAAATTTCAAGAAGGTTTATCAAACATGACCTTCCAGGCACAAATCCATGTTGACTGTTCTTGATCAGATATTTGGTTGATTGCATTTGTTGAAATAGGGCGGACCACGTGAAGGTTGCAATCTCCCACCCCGTCCTCTCACTTTTTACATCCTTACAAAGCAAGAGCAAAATTGATTTGACTTCACTTAAAAATATTAAATGTTTATTGCACCATATTGTATAAAGCTAGCTGGTCCCATTGTGCGCTGGAGATTAAAGGATAATCTAACAGGGTGATAGGGTTGATTATGTAGAGATCCAATCTGTTCTCTGCCAGAGCTAAAATGAAGATGGAAAGCTGCAACATTCAGCTTCTACCGAAAGGTTGGCATTTCAAGATGGTGACATAAAAATGTTTTATCTTTCAGTTCTGACGAAAGGTGATCAGTCTGAAATGTTATCTGCCTCGCCCTCTGCAAGTGTGCCTGACTTGCTAAAGCTCCAGCATTTGCTTTTGTTTCTGATTTTCAACACAGTCTTTTTATCTACACAAAAAAACATTGAAGCTGCAGAGCTTGGGGCGGTGAGGATTGGATCTTGTATTGTAGATTTTATTCTGAACAAATAAATCTGTATGTCTTGGTATTTTGAAACATTTGTGTGGTGATATAATTCTAGGTCAGGATTTTCAGAAACAGCACAAATCAAATAATGTATGAAGGGACTATCCCTGATCTTGTATTGTCAAAACCACCAGTATTGTGTGTCTTTTTCTGCTGCATCTGTTGAATGTCATTCATTATTCACTAATTTATTCTCTAAGTGCAAGCCAATTGCTACAAAATCAAGACATTTTAGTAAAGATGACACAGAAGTAACTAATCTTTGACAAGAAGGTATCATAGAACCCAATTCTTCCCCTTGGAGGGCATGTTGTCGTGGTTAAGGACCCCTTGGAGAGACATAGAAACATAGAAACATAGAAAATAGGTACAGGAGTAGGCCATTCGGCCCTTCGAGCCTGCACCGCCATTCAATGTGATCATGGCTGATCATCCAACTCAGTATCCCGTACCTGCCTTCTCTTCATACCCCCTGATCCCTTTAGCCACAAGTGCCACATCTATCGCCCTCTTACATACAGCCAAAGAACTGGCCTCAACTACCTTCTGTGGCAGAGAATTCCAGAGACTCACCACTCTCTGTGTAAAGAATGTTTTCCTCATTTCGGTCCTAAAGGAATTCTCCCTTATCCTTAGACTGTGACCCCTTGTTCTGAACTCCCCCAACATCGGGAACAATCTTCCAGCATCTAGCTTGTCCAACCCCTAAAGAATTTTGTAAGTTTCTATAAGATCCCCCCTCAATCTTCTAAATTCCAGCGAGTACAAGCCGAGTCTATCCAATCTTTCCTCATATGAAAGTCCTGACATCCCAGGAATCAGTCTGGTGAATCTTCTCTGTACCCCCTCTATGGCAAGGATGTCTTTCCTCAGATTTGGAGACCAAAACTGTACGCAATACTCCAGGTGTGGCCTCACCAAAACCCTGTACAACTGCAGTAGAACCTCCCTGCTCCTATACTCAAATCCTTTCGCTATGAATGCTAACATACCATTTGCTTTCTTCACTGCCTGCTGCACCTGCATGCCTACTTTCAATGACTGGTGTACCATGACACCCAGGTCTCGTTGCATCTCCCCCTTTCCTAATCTGCCACCATTCAGATAATAGTCTACCCTCATGTTTTTGCCACCAAAATGGATAACCTCACATTTATCAAACAGAAAGAGACTCTGCATTGATTACTCACAAACTATAAACCAGTTCACGGAGCATTGATGCATTTCCATTACCTCGTATAGAAGAGATTATCAATACATTAGCTAAGTATAAGATATTCTCTACTTTTGACCTAAAACGTGCTTACTACCAAATTCCTTTAAAAAAAATCAGAAAAGAAATACACTGCGTTTGAAGCAAATGGGAAATTATACCATTACTGCAGAGTTCCTTTTGGAGTAACTAATGGTGTGGTTGTTTTTCAGAGAGAGATGGACAAACTTGTTGAACAGGAAAACCTTAAAGATACTTTCCCTTATCTATCTGTATAATTATTAAATTCCTTTAATAAAGGAATTATCCAATTCCTTTTGTTCTGTATATTGATTTTAGAAAAACGCTGCCACTTACAGCTGTGATTTTTGGCCATCTTACTCAGAGTCCCCCTCCGCTACGCAGGACAAGAGGATTTTTCCCATCGACGAAAAATAAAAGAGTTATTAGTGTTTCAAAAATGTTGAGATTCTCTCTCCTGAAGGCCACACGCCTTCCAAGGGACTATAAAACCCGGAAATGTTGAGTGCCTCAGTCAGTCTCTGCAAGATGGGGGAGCGAGAGGGTCACGTCTCTCAGTCTGAGCTGTGAATAACACTGAATACATGTCTACTAAACTGTGAGTGGTTTTACTGCCCTGTCAGTGCGCTTAATGTGGTTTGAAAATATAGTTTGGAAATGCTAAAGCAGTGTTGCCTTTGGTTTGGAAATGCTAAAGCTGTGTTGACTTTGGTTTGGAAATGCTAATGCAGTGTTGCCTTTGGTTTGGAAATGCTAAAGCTGTGTTGCCTAATTAAAGTTGCCTTGCCTAATTAAAGTTGCGTTGCCTAATTAAAGTTGCCATGCCTTCTACATAATTAAAAGTCTAATCTTGACTACTTCCTGTTTGCGTTATATTTTAGAATTGTTTTAGAAAAAACGCTACCATGACAGCTGTGATTTTTGGCCATCTTACTCAGAGTCCCCCTCTGCTTATCAGGTGCCGAGAATTTTTCCCATCGATGTAAAATAAAAGAGTTATTAGTGTCTACACAATGTTGAGATTCTCTCTCCTGTCAATCACACCGTGAAGGCCACGCCCCTTCTGGGAGGGGCTATAAACCCAGAAGTGTGGGTGTGGCTCAGTCTCCGCAAGATGGGAGAGGTCGCGACTCATTGTCTTTAGTGGCCTTGCACCCTGCTTGAAATGCTATGAAACTGCTCTTGAATTTGGTGGCCTTGCACCCTGCTTGAAATGGAATTTCAAGGAATAGCCGTGAGTTAACTGCCAACCCACCAGCCGTGAGCTGCCAGCTCAACAGGCTTGAGTGACTGAGTTGCCAGCCCAATAACCCATTCGGCCCATAATGTCCATACTAGCCCTCTGGAAACCAGTCCCTTCAGCCGACAACACCCATACTAGCGCACCCCCCCCCCCCCCCCCCCAAACTGGCCACCAATATTGGAATTGGTGGAGAGATGGAATATTGCGTTTGTGGACCAGCCGTCCCGTGTAATGTTGGGACCCAATGGGTCCCACTTAGTCTAGTCTTGATAATATAACTATTGCAGGAAAAGACCAAGCTGAACGTGACGAAAATGTACAATGGTTTTTAGAAGTTGAACATTCTAAAAATCGATGAGGATCTCCCCTTTGTTGTTGAATGTGATGCTTCTGATTTAGCAGTATCAGCAACATTAAATCAAGGAGGACGACCAGTGGCTTTCTTGTCCCGTACTCTCCAAGGTAGTGAATTGAATTACCCACCCATCGAAAAGGAAGCTACAGCAATTATTGAAGCAGTGAGAAAATTGAGTCATTTCCTTGCTCGCCAGCACTTCACTTTGATAACAAATCAGCGTTCAGTTGCTTTTATGCTGGATAATTGGAAAAGAACAAAGATTAAAAACAGTAACATTTATGAATGGAGGATTGAATTATCAGCATATAGTTATTCAATTGAGTACCGCCCTGGTAAGGATAATGTTGCTCCGGATACATTAACCCGAGCATTTTGTGCCTCTGTACATTCTTCTGTACTCACTGATCTTCACAATGTTATCCTGGAGTCACTCGTATGTTACACTATGTTAGTTCCAAAAACATACCTTTCTCTACAGATGATGTGAAGATGACGTGCGCTTCATGTAGAATCGTGTGCTGAATTAAAACCAAGGTTCTTCCCTGCTGAAGAAGGAAGATTGATCAAAGCTACTCAACCTATCAAAGGGCCTTTACCATCCTTCTCTCAAAATGTTTATATACTTACCATAGTTGATGAATATTCGAGGTTTCCATTTGCCTTTCCTTGTACAAATATGTCAGCTGCTAAGGTTATCAAATGTTTAGATCAACTGTTTGCATTCTGTGGATTTCCAAGTTACATACATTCATGTCAAAAGATTTAAAAGACTACCTTTCTCATAGAGGAATTGCAACAAGTAAAACAACACCATATCAACCTATTGGAAATGGTCAGGTTGAGAGGAATCATTTGGAAAGCAGTGAAACTGGCTTTAAACTCAAATGACATACCAGATCAGCAGTGGGAATTCATTAACTTTAAAAGGCATTCTTCTAATGGTTGACTAGCCCTGGGCCTGTGTTGCTTCGTCGTTATGTCCGATCAAATAAGAATGAGCCCTTTTTGATCAAGTTGAACCAACTGATGTCAACCCTTCTATCAAGTATCAGGATGGACGTCAGTCAACTGTCTCACTTCGTGACCTTGCACCATGTCCATCTTCTCCATCAGCTCCACCATTCTTTGATAATATTAATCGAGAACTTCCTTTAACACTCCCATCATCCCCAATGAAAAGTTCCATAAGTAATTCTAAAATGAAAATGTAAATAACAATATGAGTGGAGTTGATGACCACGCAATATATGTACCAGCAGCTATTGAAACACCATTATCTCCTGATGCTCCAGTGCTGCGATGGTCATCAAGACGTACTAAACCTTCTGACCGTCTCAATTTAGAAATAAGAGGGGAGAATGAAGAGTGCGCATGTATGGGGTCTCAGGCCGGCAAGGCCTGCGGAATCAGCGATAATTTCCAGGCGCTTTGAAGTTGTGTATTACCGAAATAAGTTGCTTAAAGCTTAAATAAAGTTTAAGTAAATTAGAATTTTTCATTTGGCTCACAACACTGTGATTACCTTAACAGAATCTCCCTCCCTGACTCTAAAGGAACATGACCACCTCTAAGTTTCCTTCTACTCACACACCAACATGGAATGAACATCCGTGACAGATGTATTACGGACATTAGATTAAAATCTGGAACTTCTGCCCCAACAAGGGGTGAGAACCAGAGTAGCAATCTGGGGAGGGAAGGGGGGGGTCTGCGCTTTAAAACAATTGGAAATGTATGGATGATGTGAAAGGGAAGGAGAGCACAGGATAGGTTACTGAAGTCTCCAGAAGAAGTAATTAGACTGAAAGTTTAAGAAGGGGATGAGAGTTGAAGGTCAGGTAAAATGGTGACCAATTTACGAGGGGTAGCGAATACTGAGCTAAGGGTGTTATATTTGAATGCATGCAGTATACGGAACAAAGTGGATGAGCTGGAAAATGACGCAGGCGATATAGTAATGGGGAATAAAGAAAGCACATAAATTGAATACATTTTTTGTGTCCGTTTTCACAGTGGAAGACACCAGCAATGTGCCGGAAATTCAAGAGAGTTAGGGGGCAGACGTTAGTGGAGTTGCTATTACTAAGGAAAAGGTGCTTGGGATGCTGAAAGTTCTGAAGGTGGATGTCACCTGGACCAGATGGACTGCACCCCAGGATTCTGAGAGAGGTGGCTTTCGAGATTGTGGAGGTATTAGTGGTGATTTTTCAAGAATCACTAGAGTCAAGAGCGGTCCCAGAGCACTGGAAAGTTGATTTTAGTCCATTATTAAGGATGTGTTTTCTAAATACCTAGAAGCACATGATAAACTAGGCAGCATGGTTTTGTGAAGGGTAGATCTTATCTGAAACATCTGTTGGAACTCTTTGAGGAAATAAATAGCAGGAGAGACAAAGGAGAGACTGTAGATGTTTTTTTTAAATTTGGATTTTCTGAAGGCATTTGATAAAGTGCCTCGTGAGAGGCTGCAAAGCAATATAAGAGGACATGGTATTAGAGGGAAGTTACTTGCATGGATAGAAGATTGGCCGGGCAGCAGAAGGCAAAGAGAGCGAATAAAGGGGACTGTCAGTGTTCTTAAAACTTTATTCATCCCCAGAGGGAAATTAGTCTGCCGACAGTCACAGCACACAAAGTGCACAAAAACTTCAAAGTGAAAACAAGAAAAAGACAAGCGACTGTTGGTTGGCTGCCGTGTGCACAACGCCTTCACCGGAACAAACACACAAACAAATACAGACTTATCCCCTAGGCAGCGGATTCTAACCTAGAGTTCCTAACGAAGATACAGTGCCCTCCATAATGGTTGGGACAAAGACCCATCATTTATTTAGTTGCTTCTGTACTCCACAATTTGAGATTTGTAATAGAAAAAATCACACTTGTTTAAATTGCACATTGTCAGATTTTATTGAAACCATTTTTATACAATTTGGTTTCACCATGTAGAAATTACAGCTGTGTATATACATAGTCCCCCCATCTCAGGCACCATAATGTTTGGGACACATGGCTTCACAGGCGTTTGTAATTGCTCAGGTGTGTTTAATTGCCTTCTTAATGCAGGTATAAGAGAGCTCTCAGCACCTAGTCTTTCCATCACCTTTGGAACCTTTTATTGATGTTTATCAACATGAGGACCAAAGTTGTGCCAATGAAAGTCAAAGAAGCCATTATGAGACTGAGGAAAAATAATAAAACTGTTAAGAGACATCAGCCAAACCTTAAGCTTACCAAAATCAACTGTTTGGAACATCATTAAGAAGAAAGAGAGCACTGGTGAGCTTAATAATCGCAAAGGAACTGGCAAGCCAAGGAAGACCTCCACAGCTGGTGACAGATGAACTCTCTCTGTAATGAAGAAAAATCCCCAAACACTTGCCCGACAGATCAGAAACACTCCTCAGGAGTCAGGTGTGAATTTGTCAATGACCACTGTCTGCAGAGTATTTAGATGTAAGATGCAAACCACTGTTTAGCTGCAATAATAGGATGCCCAGGTTACAGTTTGCCAAGAAGTACTTAAAAGAGCAACCACAGTTCTGGAAAAAGTTCTTGTGGAAAGATGAGATGAAGATTAACTTATATCAGAGTGATGGCAAGAGCAAAGTACGGAGGAGAGAAGGAACTGCCCAAGATTCAAAGCATACCACCTCATCTATGAAACACGGTGGTGGGGGTGTTATGGCCTGGGCATGTACGGCTGCTGAAGGTACTGGCTCACTTATCTTCATTGATGACACAACTGCTGATGGAAGTAGCATAATGAACTCTGAAGTGTATAGACACATCCTATCTGCTCAAGTTCAAACAAATGCCTCAAAGCTCATTGGCCGGTGGTTCATTCTACAGCAAAACAATGATACCAAACGTGCTGCTAAAGCAACAAAGGAATTTCTCAAAGCTAAAGAATTGTCAATTCTTGAGTGGACAAGTCAATCACCAGATATGAACCCAATTGAGAATGCCTTTTATATGCTGAAGAGAAAGCTGAAGAGGACTAGCCCCCAACACAAGCATAAGCTAAAGATGGCTGCATTACAGGCCTGGCAGAACATCACCAGAGAAGACACCCAGCAACTGGTCATGTCCATGAATTGCAGACTTCAAGCAGTGATTGCATGCAAAGGATATGCAAAAAAATACTAAACATGACTACTTTCATTTACATTACATTGCAGTGTCCCATACATTATGGTGCCCTTAAATGGGGGGACTATGTATAAACTCTGCTGTAATTTCTACATGGTGAAACCAAAATGTATAAAAATGGCCTTTATTAAAATCTGACAATGTGCACTTTAACCACATGTGATTTTTTTCGATTACAAATCTCAAATTGTGTACAGAGGCAAATTAATAAATGATGGGTCTTTGTCCCAAACATTATGGAGACCACTGTAGGTGGAGGGGCAGGTAGTGTAGAGAAAGCAGGGTCTCTGCAGAAGGACTTGGACAGGTTGGGAGAGTCAGCAAAGAAGTGGCAGATGGAATACCGCACAGCAAAGTGTGTGGTCCTGAACTTTGGTAGTAAGAATAAAGGCACAGAGTTTTTTTCTAAATGGTGAGAGGATTCAGAAATTGTAGTTGCAAAAGGACCTGAAAGTGTTGAAGATTAATTTGCAGGTTGAATTGGTGGTAAGAAAGACAAATGCAATGTTAGCTTTCAATATGACAGGACTAGAATATAAAAGCAGCGATGTAATGCTAAGGCTTTATAAGGCACTGATCAGACCTCATTTGGAGTATTGTGAGCAATTCTGGGCCCCATATCTGATGTGGAATGTGCTGTTGTTGGAGAGGATCCAGAGGAGGTTTACAAGAATTATCCCAGGAATGATTGGATGAATGTATAATGAGTCAAGGGTTATGGAGAGAAGACAGAAGAATGGGGTTGAGAGGGAAAGATAGATCAACCTTGATTGAATGGCAGGGTAGACTTGTTGGGTCAAATGGCCAAATTCTGCTCCTATGACTTTGAACAGCACCATGGAAGCACAGTGACCAGGTGTTTATGGAGGCTTACCTGGACTTTCTGACAGGCAGGTATTAATGACCTCTCAATACTGTAGATAAGAATTAAAAAAAATGAAATATCTGAGATATGCTTTGGTCCTTAATTGAATAAAATGCAACAGGTAGAAGGATATTTGTTTTTTATTCAAATTTAGAGATGCTTTATAAGATGCAACCATATCAAAGACATTTAAAATAAGAAATTAATCAAGGTTTTGTAACATATAAAATTCCTTATATTATAAAGTAATAGAGAATAAATAATGGACTTAGATGCATGTACACAGGGCACCTTATAAAATGACTAATCTGGTCATTGTTCACGATATAATTAGTTAAAACCTTCTGATAAAATATACCCTCTGACACAAATGGCAACCTAATCACAAAAATTTGCCCATTACACAATTATTGGTCAAAATATGTAGTAGGTGAGTGTTCCCACCTTAATGGCTGACCACTATTTATATACCCTGAATTTGTCAAGCTCTGAGATCAGTGCTGGCTATTGATCTTTGCTGGCCTCTCTCCACAGTGTTTCTATAGAAGGGCAGTAAAGGGCAGTATGTGACAACACAAAGGGATTGCCATATAATGAACACTGAAGGGGGTACGAGAATGAATGAAGTGAGACCAAAGATTTTTACTGCTGCCTTCTTCACAAAAAATGAACAATGCCTGATGGGAACGTGGAAGTTGGAACCAATTACCCACAAGGTGGACTTTAGCTATAGTCAGTGTGCTAAACGGGGACTTGTTAAAAGAAAGCCATATAATAAAGGTGACATTGGTACATGCTTGCTTTAGAAAACTTTTGGAAGTTTGCTCCCCTTTCAAAGGTTAAAATCCAGGCTGCATGACTCACAGAGGAAAAAGCAGAATTCAGGAGGCACCAAGGAGAATGCTGGTGGCGAGAGTTGGTGAGGAACTGAAGGCAAGAGGCCAGTTACAGAGCTTGACATGTAGATCTCATGACCCTGATGAGCGTTGGGTCTGAAAGGGATACTGTGGGTTGCTCTTCCCTCGAATAGCTGCAAGCCACGTCACAATGGACACAGCAGTGATTCCTAAATGTAGCTTTGGTTTTGGCAACAAACATTAATCAGAAATTACACCAAACCCACCGACATTTTTTAAATCTTTGGAACTAGCACAAGTCTGTTTGGCTTCAGATATTAAGAAATATCTGCAGATACAATGAGGTTGTTTGATAAATTTTGTATAGCTTCAAGCAGTTTACATTTGTTTTCTGTTGTTCTGAGGGAGTGTGGAGCATTTCAAGGGAGTGAACGGCACCCTCCTGTTCCTACACAAGTACAATATCTTGGCAGCTTGCTTTCACTTAAACATTGCCCATGTCTCATCAGTCTAGCTGCATTACAAAGGTTAATGTTCAGACTGAAGTAGCCATTCCTTTGGCAAACCCAGCATATAGCGAGATGCAATGTTAACATATAAAAGCTTGAGAACCACAGTGGTCACCGGTCAGTCCACCACCGCGAGATCCCAGAGTCAGGTACAAGATTGTCCCTGCCACCTGACCTTGATTTTTTAATAATACAAATATTATTTAAAATAGGCCTTTTAAATAAAAACATAATTAAAATGTAAATGATGAAAGGAAGTACGAGCGGTCTTAATGGGCAGGTCACCAATGCCATGATTGCAGTTCCTGGGCTGCTGCAGAGAACAGGGAACTTCCCACTGGGTGGCGTACCCTCTGGTGGAGAGCCAGTCTGGGCCAGGTGTGACACTAGAGTGGGGATCCCTGAACGCAAGGCTGCCTTTTAAAATCAACTGGCTGTTTTCAAACACGTTTCCCTTCTCTGCTGCTTGCTGCAGACTTCCCACACACGAGAGGGCAGGGAGAAGATGAAAACCACCCTGGGCCAGTGACAGACAGTGAGACACTGCTTCACACCTGGGGGGTAGACCAAGCCCACACTCACACACCTCGGGATATATTGGACATAGTCTCTCACTCACACACCAGGATATATATTGGGCACTCTCGCACTCATACACTTGAGAAGATATAATTAACACAGTCACAGAGCTCAGGGTGTACAAACTGGGGATAGTCACATACACACACATCTGAGTGTGTATACTGGGCACAGTCCGTACTTACACACTGGGAGTACATTCTAGGCAGTCACACTTACACACCTGAGGGTGTACATACTGGGCACAGTCACATACACACACACCCACACCTGAGTGTACATACTGGGCACAGTCTGTACTTACACTCTGGGAGTACATTCTAGGCACAGTCACACTTACACACCTGAGGGTGTATATAGTGGGCACAGTCACACTTACGCACGTGCGTGTACATACTAGGTACAGTCACACTCACATACATTGGGACTGTCTGACATACAATGCCACAGTCCACACCTGCACACATGTACTGAGTACACCATGTGCACAGACCACTGTGCATGCTATTACATGTTTAACAGGCATAAAGCCTACTCGTACAACTGGTCACGTACGTTGGGCAAGCAGGCATTCATTCCTCCCGCAAGGACTCTTGCGGATCTGGGCACGTATATCAGACTCAGAGGAGACACATACAAGGGGATGTAGACCCGAGTTCAGAGCCATTTCACACACAGGGTATTCTGCCAACACAGAGACAAAGCTGCACACTCAGGCATGACAGTCACTTGTGTCTGAGACACATGCAACTTGTGCATTCACACCTTTGTATGTATGCAGACACTCACGCACATTTCTACACTTGGGCACATACCTCAGTCGAAGGCTTCCTACCCCCTCCCACCAGTATCTTCACCAGAATGACCAAAGGAAAAGCTTGCTCCAACTGGTTTAAACACTTCAGGTTATAATATGTTAACCTGTGTACGATTGTCACAATGTTTGTGATAACATGGATAAAGCTCCGACAGTGGTTTGTAGCTGAATCTTGTTTCATAAATATGTCAAAATACTTGGCATGCAAAATAAGGTTTATAAAGACATGAGGCCTCCATTAAAGCAGGAACTGGGTGTAACCTTCAGCTCCCGTCACAATGACGTCCATCCAGATCCGCATGGTCTCAGGAGAAGGTGCTACCATGTAGAAGATTCTGTCCCGGGTTTTCACACTGAAGGTAAGCAAAGGTTTGGGGCTCTAGGAAGAGAGACGGCACATGTTCAAAGCACTGCAATTGTTCAGCAGGGAATTGTTTAACAATTGTTTAGCACTCTACACTGAGCCGCTATCCTGAAGGAATCTCACTGTCCTCTTTCTAGGCTGGGCAGCCTAATCTACACTGCCCAGCAGAAGACCCCTGACTCTGGATCCTGTACTCAGCTTTCACCCTGGGAGCTCATGATCCAGCATCGAATTAAGGTGAGATTTCGCAACAGAAGCTGGGGAAGTAAGGTAACTGTGCAGGCAGAACTGAAGCAATGAACTAAAGTCCATTGCCCGGCATCTGAGCAAATGCAGCACTGTATCGGGAAGGAACAATAGGAACAGAAGAATAAGGATAGCCAAGGTAAGGCAACCTTGGATTCAATTCAATCTCTAATTGTCATTGTGCAGTGTACAGCACAGAGACAACGAAATGCAGTTAGCATCTCACCCAGAAGAGCGAACAAGGGTTAATGAACAGTAAAATATATATATGTACAAACAGTATCAGTAGTATCAATTTTACTGGGGGAAGGAGTGTCCGGGGGGGGGGGGGGGGGGCAATCGCCGAGGATGACCGAAGAGATTAGAAATTTGGCCAGAAAGAAAAAGGAAGCTTCTATGGGGTTAGAAAGATTAAATCAGATGGTTAAATATGTTTACCAGAATATAAAGCAAGCAGGAAAAAACTTGTGGATAATTAGAAGGGCCAAAAGGAGCCATGAAATATTATTGGAGTGTCAGATTAAAGAAAACCCCAAGGCTTTTTATACGTACATTAAAAACAAGAGGGTAACCAGGGAGAAGGTAAGACTGCTGAAGGATAAAGGAGGAAGGTAGGACTGCTGAAGGATAAGGAAAGGAAAAAATTTCCTTGGAGTCAGAGGATGTAGGTGAGGTACTAAACAAGTGCTTTGCATTCAAATTCACTAACGAGAAGGACAAGTGATCAGTGTGAAAAATACCAATGTGCAAAGCATCTTGAGATTAATGAAGAGATGGTATTGGGGCTCTTGAAGAGGATTATGACAGATGGACTTTAATCTAAAAATTGTGGTGTGTTGCACTTTGGGATGTCAAATGTACACAGTTAATGGCAAGACCCTTAACAGCATTAATGTACAGAGGGGTCCAAGACCATAGCTCCCTGAAAAGTGCAACACAAGTAGTGAGGAAGGCTTATGGTTTACTTGCCTCATTGGTCCAGTCATTGAGTATAAAGAGTCAGGAAGTCATGATGCAGCTTTATACGACTTTGGTTTAACAGAATGCTCCTGCATTGAGGGCATTAGCTAAAGAAAGAGGTTGGACAAACTTCAATTATTTTCTCTGGAGCATCGGAGGCATAGATAGGATAGATAGTCAAATCTTTTTCTCAGGGTAGAAATGTAAATTGCTAGAGGGCAGATGGACAAAGTTTAAAAGGTGTAATGTGGGACAAGTTATTTTACAAAGAGAGCGGTGGCTGCCTTTACTGAATCAACACCATTATACCAGCAAATGAACCATCCCGCAAATAACTAAAGAGCAGCCCTAAACTACCATCTAGCTCTGCACCTTATGATATTGTAGGAAAGAACACAAGTCCTTCTACCTTGTGTGCACTCTTCAAGTGGTCGTAGTACACTTCCTCAATGGCTTGGAAATAGATCACCCCTTTCAATTTGGTTTCATGTTTATCTGTGGAAAAAATAAAAGTCAGTGCTTGGCAAATCAAGTATCAAATCACACAGCTCAGCCTGGGATTTAATTCCTGACCCTCCTCGTTGGATGACCACCATGACTAGCATATTTCAGCAGATTGCCTGTTAGTCCCGGTATGGTGGGGAGCATGAGTACCTGAACGTGAAGCATGGCTTTGGTAAGTGGGGGAATATCTGTAGCGAGAGGGGAGTATGATCTGGGCCAGTGAAGCGATGAGTGGAAGCAGGAATTATCTGGTGCAATTTGACCGGGGAACGGCATCATGTGGCACAACGGGGGGGCAAAATAAAGTGGTAGAGCAAATGGATCATTTGACTTGATCATTAAAGTACTGAAGAACAAAATAAGTCATCTCCCTTCACCTTTACACAACGCTCTTTTTGAAGCACACTTTAAAGGAGCATCAGGAATTGGCTGGTATAAAGATCAGTCAGAATTGAACCAGGGATAAGGAGTGACTGGAGGTTGTTCTTGGACCAGAGGAGGTGGTGGCGGTTCAGGAGAGGTGTTCAATATGGAATGGGTTGGATGATGCAAGTAGTAACTACAGCATGGCAACAGACCTGCGGTAATTGGTAGAAGAACTGCAATTCATGAGGCACCCGAGTTAATGTTCAGAATTAATTGACGATGGAAACAGATATAACAGAAGCAACTGACTGGATGGAAAGGCCTTGCAGGGTTTGGGGGAGAGAATGGGAAGGGGGCTTGGTTGGATATCTCCAATGTAGGAGATGTGCAGGAGGACACGAGAAGACCTCACCCTGACTGGCATGAGGTGAAGGTGCATCGAGGCGCTGTCACCCATCCGTGTTCACCCACCTGCGTAATACGAGAGTGTCCGTTTATTTCGATCAAAGACGAACCAGCGCTTCTTCCAGGTTTTAATTTTGCCCCCCATCTTAATCAAAAATCCTCTGCAGGTCTTCTCGGTGAGGGATACATGGTAGCACGTCTCGACTGTGTGACCTGCAGCTTCGATGTGAGTTCGCAGGTCAAAGTCCTCCTTCCTGACCGGGAGGTAACGAGTCAGCGGCCTGGCCTGTGGACATGAGCAAAGCAGCTGAAGCCACCTGCACCCAGCATCCGCACAATGCTGCTGCTGCCCTGACTACGCTCCCGGCTGGTCCAGCTATCAGGCCACCATCCTACCAACACCTAGAGAGCGGCCCTCTGCTACTATCTACCTCATTGAAGATCCTCCAAATATCTTTAATCAGACTTTACTGGACTTTATCATGCACTTAACGTTTTTCCCTTTTTTCATGTATCTGGACACTGTGGTGGGCAATGTATTGTCTTCCACTGACTGGTTAGCATACAACAAAAAGCTTTTCACTGTACCTCGGTTATCCTGACAATAAACTACATGAAACTGAACTACTGCTGGTCCTCATTCCATTGAGTGAACAGCAAACACAATGGACTGCTGATGCTGGGAATCTCGAGCCTGAGAGCGGAGGGGAGATATCGGGCAAGTGCTGGCAGTGATAGGTGGCCCAGGGTTGGAGGGGCAGATTGGCAGGCGAGTCAGTGGAGGGGATAGAAGGGAAGTACAGCATGGAAACAGGCCCACTGAGTTGATGGAGCTGCAGTCACCACAGCAAGTAGAGAGTGTTCCATCACGCGTAGAGATGGATTTTGGTACATCGGCTTTTGTCAGACAGGGTGTTGAGTTTGGGAGTTAGGATGTTATATTATAGTTGTACAAGATGTTGATGAGGCCAGTATTGTGTTCAGCTTTGGTCAACCTGCTACAGGGAGGATGACACAAAAAGCTGGAGTAACTCTGCAGGTCAGGCAGAAGGTTAATCATGGACCAGAGAACATAGGTTTAAGGTGAAGGCGAAAAGATTTAATAGGAATCTGAGGGGTAACTTTTTCACACAAAAGGTAGTGGGCGTATGGAACAAGCTGCCAGCGGTAGTTTAGGCTGGGACTATCCTAACGTTTAAGGAACAGTTAGACGAGTCTGAAGAAGGGTCTCAACCCGAAACATCGCCTATCTCCTTCGTTCCTTAGATGCTGCTGCACCCGCTGAGTTTCTCCAGCCTTTTGTGTACCCTAGACATGGACAGGACAGGTTTGGAGGGATATGGGCCAAATACGAGCAGCTGGGACTAGCGTAGCTGGGACATGTTGTCTGCTGTGGGAAAATTGGGCTGAAGAGCCTGTTTCCCCACTGTATCACTATGACTTTATGACTCTATGTAGGGGTAGTAAAGGCACTGGCGTTAATCTTACCCTTCACTGTTTCTAATCATCGAGTTGTACAGCACAAAAACACACCTTTGGGCCCACCACATCCATGCCAATCTTTTTGCCCATCTAAACTAATCCTGTTTGCCTACATTAGCACTGTATCAAAAGTCAAGAGGCTGAGGGGAGAACTAATAGAAGTATATAAAATTATGAGGCACAGGTAGAGTGGATAGTCAAAATCTTGTTCCCATGGTGGAAATGTCAAAGACTAGAGGGCATAGCCATAAGGTGAGATGGGGAAATGTTTAAAGGAGAAATGTGGGGCGAGTCTTTTTACACAGAGAATGATGGGTGGCTGGAATGAACAGCTGATATGATAGTATTTAAGAGGCTTTAGATAGGTACATGGATCTGCAGGGAATGGAGGGATATGGATCACGTGCAGGCAGAGAACATTAGTTCAACTTGCCATCATGTTCGGCACAGATATTGTGGGCCAAAGAGCACTGTTCCTGTGCTGTATTTTTCTATGTTTTACATAATCTCCCCCCGTAACTAAAGTCCTCCAGTCGAGGTAACATCCTGGTGAATCACCTCTGCGCACTGTCCAGGACAAGCATATCTTTCCTTCACTTATCCTGAATACTGTGAGATAAAGTAGGCACAGGGCGTTGGGACTCCGATTGTTAGCTTCCTATAAAAGGTGAGGCCTACAGAGTTCAGCTGAATCTGTGCCATCAGCAAGTGGCCAAGTTCCAGACTGCCACTGCCAGCTTTAACCGATAGGTGCTCCAGCGACTAGAGCACAAACAGCTCCTAAATGCGTCAAATACCTGCCATCGCTGTTTTTCTCGTATTTTAACTTCCTTCTCGATCAGCTGCTGCCTGTGCTGGGTCTCTTCCTGCAGCCTCTTCTCCAGCTGCTCCCTTCGACATCGCTCCTCTTCCAACGCCTGCTTCTTCACCTCCATCTCTCGCTCCTCCGGAAAGGAGAAATAAACACCAGTCAAACATTCTCACAGAAAAAAAACCATGATAACATTCACCACACGGAATGTGATACACTGCACCGTGGTCCCTGTAAAATCGCCTCCAGCACTAACAATCATCGGGACTAATAACATACACAGCCAGCATCAGAGTCAACAAGACCACTCCCAACAGCAGCCGGTTTTCAGTAGACGTTAGGTTTGCCGTTACAATTTGCCTATGTTGGCCATGCTAAATGCACAACATGTGGGCTGTTCTGTGTACCTCTCCTCAGGAGACCATATGCTGTCTATGACTGCCATACAGACCACACGCAGTCATATAGAGTCTCTGACTCTGGCAGATGACCATGGTTGTATGTCCTCTATTGTTGCACATACAACCATAGTCACTTGCCACATAGTCATAGAGCTACAGCATAGAAACATGCCCTTGGACCTAACATGCCCATGCTGACCAAGTAGGCCCACTGGGCTAGTTCCATTTGCCTGCATTTGGCCCATAGCCCGCCTATCCATATATCTGTGCAAATGTCTTTTCAAAATCATAATTGTATCTAGTTCTAGATATTTCCTCTGGAAGTTAATTCCATTTACAGATTAACCCCGGAGTTAAAGAGGTGCCTTTGAGGTCCCCATTGAATCTCTCCCCCTGCACCATTAGCCTCTGCCCACCAGTTTCGGGTTTTCCTTTATGCTGGGAAAAGGAGTGCGAGTGCTCACTTGATCTACACCCCTCATGATTTTGTATATTTCCAACATTGCCAACATCCGCTAGCTACCAGGCTTCAGTGTCTAACTCCCAGTTTCACCATCTTAATGGCCTTCGTCTACTGGCAGGAGCAACACCAGACGCCAAGTTGGAAAAGGTTCTGATTAACCCACTCTCCAACCACTCCCAATGGTTCAGCACCTGGACCACCAAGCGATGTTTGTCAAGCTCCCCATTTGCTTGCCGGCCCTGTCCCCCATCAATTTCTTTCAGCATAAAATGTGACCATGAAATCAACTTAATATTTGTGCAGGAAAGGGGGAGAGGCATTCATGTGTTTGCAGTGTGAAATCACAGCAGCAACTTAGACAATAGACAATAGACAATAGGTGGAGGAGTTGGCCATACGGCCCTTCAAGCCAGCACCGCCATTCAATGTGAACATGGCTGATCATCCACAATCAGTACCCTGTTCCTGCCTTCCCCCCATATCCCTTGACTCCGCTATCTTTAAGAGCTCTATCAAGCTCTCTCTTGAAAGTATCCAGAGAACTGGCCTCCACCGCCCTCTGAAGTGGAGAATTCCACAGACTCACAACTCTCTGTGTGAAAAAGTGTTTCCTCGTCTCCGTTCTAAATGGCTTACCCCTTATTCTTAAACTGTGGCCCCTGGTTCTGGACTCCCCCTTAGTGTTGGAGACAAGAACTCACTCTGCTTTCGATCAGCCACGCCTTCTCAGCCTGCGCCTCCTTCAGCAGACGCTCCATCTCTTCCAGTTTGGCGATGTTGAACGTACTGGCGCTGCACAGGAGCACAAAAGATAAGTTGATACATTGATGATTAACAATGCAACAGGAGGTGATTTAACCCATTCTGTCTGTGTTGGTCAATGGGCAATCAACTTAGCCCCACCAACACTGGGTCCATTGCCCCGCAGGTCACAGCTCCTCAAGTACAGCCTGGCTACTGCTTAAAAGATAGGAGGGCTTCTGCCTTCCTCCTCCCTTTCAAACCATGTTGCAGCCCTCCACCAGAATTTTGTGGGACGTGACACCACGTTGATGGAGGGAAGTCCCACAATCTAAATTAGATTGGCACAAACACCCAATGGCCCACGTGAGAGGCTGTGAGGAAGGAGCAGGAGAGAGCAGTTCTGATTCAGATTAGTTTATTGTTGACTACACCAGGGTGCCATGCAATTCCTTGTTTGGATGAAGCTCAGAGAGTGCACAGTAAACTTGGTAATGACAGAGACAACAAGTACAACAGAATGGTGTAAAGACTGAATGTGAAATCTGAAGTAGTGGAGAAAAAAACAACACAAGTGCAATGACAGAATAACCAAATGAGGTAGAGTTATGAGTAATATTACGTGGCAGCTTTCACAAGGTGGTGTGAAAGAGATGATTGTTCAGAAGTCTAGTAGTAGTGGGGTTGATGATTATGAAAAAAATTTAACGCAAGGTATTATTTAGGAAAATGTACTAAATGAAGTACAAGCAGTCCCTGGGTTATGGAAGACTTGACTTGCAGTAATCTGACTTTATAAATGTTTCTATGTCAGAAAGATGTTTGGCTGCTGTTCATGATATTGAACTATTTTCTTCCAAACCCAAAATTATCGATAAGATTCAACTGTGAAAAGAATGCAGCAGTCAGGTGTACAAAATCAGTGGATGCTGTCAGTCCCATAACTTTGTTTACTCCTGTGTTACCACTCTACACAAAAAAATATGTCTTCCCCAGGTCAAACAACATTTAAAAAATATCTCTATAGAAATTCTTAGTTTGAACACAGTGAAGATTAAAGTCAGAAGCTGTCGATAGTTTAAATGCAGCAATACAATTGATGCCATTTTTAAATAGAAATCAATTAATCAATTAATAATCATTTACATTATACTCAACAACATTTTCAGCCCTTCTGCTGCCAAGGTATTTTGTCTTTCCTTATCCATATGTCAAATTGTAACATCTACATGGTTTTGGGTGAAATTGCAGTGAAATTACAGAGAAATCGACTTGCGGACCGTTGTCAGGAACAGAATCCTTACGTAATCTGGGGACTAGCTGTATTCCAGAGATCAGTGGAAGGAAATACATTTACCGAGTTCTGAAGAAAGGCAGGCATGTGTGTTGAAATTGGTGTAAAGAGTAAGCACAGGCACAATGGAATGACCGACCTCTATGTTAAAGATCTATGCTACACTGAACCTCCCAGTGAAACCAGTGGAATTGAATACACAAGAGCAACGGTTGAATTTAGACATGCTTAATCCATCCACTGGGGTGCGACACAAGGCACCACTTACTGACAATGCAAAGAACGCCGTGAACAGCTCCTGCCTTTTGGAGGAGCAGGAGGAATCAGAAGGATTATGGAGCTGAGCCATGGGGAGGGGTTCTAGACTTTAAATGATGAAACATCAAAGTCAAAACGCGGATGGCACTGGGTGGCAGCCGTTAGAGCTGCTGCCTCAAAACTTCAGTGACCTTGGATTGCGTGCTGTCTATGTGGAGTTTACACGTTCTCCCTGAGACTGCGTGGGTCTCCTCCGGGTTCTCCAGTTTCTTCCCGCATTGCAATGATATGTGGGTTGATAGGTTATACTTGGTTACTTTAATGCACCTGGTAAGTAGGTGAGTGGTAAAATGTGGGGGAGGTTTATAGGTACGTGGGAATTAGTATAGGTTTAGTGCAAACAGGGGGGATGATTAGACTCGATGAGGGACAGACCCTATTTTATCCTGTTTGATACTTTGACCAGAGATCAGCCTCTGCTCCTCATTGCAATTATTCTTTTGAGCAATTTATTGGATCTGGGTCTCAATAGCAATGGAATCTGATCAGGAAAGGTGATAGGGGAGGGATGGTGGGCAGATGGGAGCAGAATGGGGGATGGTATCGGGTGGATTGAGTGTGTGGGTGAATGATACATGGAATTACGTGGCTTCTAGCCGCAGATACAAATTTGTTTTTAAGGTACTGGTTATGACACTTGGCTCAATATAAATGTGGTGGCTGAATGGATAATGTGGCAAGTCTGAGGCACTCAAATGATAGAGGAAATGTATCAAATTTAGCTCAAATGTTGTTTTTAAAAAGCATAGCAGTCATGTGATTCCTCCCCTCTCAGCATTTCTCAGTCCTTTACAACCAGTAGCGTACCTTTGAAGTGAAAATCTAAAAAAAGTGCATTTACTGGAAACACTACAGGTCAGGCAGCATCTGTGGTAGGAGAAACAGAGTTGACAGATAAGGCTGAAGATCCTTTGTTGAAACTCCATGTCACTTCTCACAGATGCAGCCTCACTTGCTCAGTATTGCAAGTACAGACAGTATTATCGGCCAGAAAACGCAGGCTGACACTTTCTACACAGTACGGTCTGGCAATGCCCTTCCCTTTCCCCCCACCCTTATCTACCGAGCTCTTCCCCCGCCCACATCAACTAGTTCCTTTCCCTTCCTCCAGCTCATCCATCCACTCATTACTCCCCTCCCCCTATTCTGTGCCTCCTATTTTCCTTTCCTTCCCACTCCCCCCACAGCCCCATTCTCATCTACCCCACCATCCCACTGACTGGTTCTACCTTTTGTATCAGATTCACCACCAGGTTCAGGAGCAGCTACTTTCCTTCAACTATCCGGTACCTGAACCAACCTGCACCATCCTAACCCTACATCAGCAATGGAACGCTTGGGACCTCCTCTTGCACTCCCATGGAGTTTTTTTCGAATTGTGTTTGTAAATGCATTTTTTCTACTGTCATGCAGAACTTATGTATCATTTCCGTTTTTGTGTGTTATTGGAGTCTATATGCTTGTGATGCTGCTGCAAACATGATTTTCATTGTAACTGTACTTAACTGTACTTGTGCAGATGACAACAAACTTGACTCAACTTGGTATTTGCAGCTCTTTGTCTGCTCCACTTGTCACTTCCAGCCTTGTATGCTATCACCACCCCCCCTCTCCCCCCCCTCCCCGACTCATCCTCCAATCAATCCCTCTCACTTGGTAGCTCTTGCCGCGCTGCTTGCTCCCACCTTTCACTACCAGCCATCTCCCCTCCAGTCCATCAGTCTGAAGAAGGGTCACGGTGATACGGTGGTGCGGAGGTAGAGTTGCTGCCTTACAGCGCTTGCTGCACCGGAGACCCGGTTCGATCCAGGCTCTCTGATCTCCGATCTCTGTGCTGTCTATACAGAGTTTGTACGTTCTCCCCGTGACTTGCGTGTTCTTTCCGGGATCTTTGGTTTCCTCCCACACTCTGAAGACGTACAGGTTTGTAGGTCAATTGGCTTGGTATAAGTGTAAATTGTCCGTAGTGTGTGTAGGATAGTGTTAGTGTGCGGGGATCACTGGTCGGTGCGGACTTGAAGGGCCTTGTATCTCTAAACTAAACTCAAGGGACCCGACCAAATCACCGTCTGTCCATCTCCCCTCACAGATGCTGCCTCACCCAATGAGTTCCTTTAGCAGTTTGTTTTTTGCTCAAAATTCCAGCATCTATAGTGTCTGGTGTCTCCAATAATGACCACCATCTGGCTTTATGCAGGTTAAAGGGCCATCACTAGTCATGGCCATCAGGATAACACCCCTACTCCTGGTATCTTTTAGATTCACCTGAGACCACAGACCATCTTTTCTGAAAGATCGTTCCAGTCAGAGTGTTCCTTCCTGGAATTAATAAACCGGGAAAAACTTTAAATTACCCTGATTGTAAAATTAAAAACACCCTGCATGTTAGTGGGAGTGCCATGGTATTAAAAGTATTGATAACTTTTCACAACAAGCAGTGTCACTTTTTTTTAAAAAGACACAAAGAGCTGAGTAACTTAGCGGATCAGTCAGCATCTTTGGAGAACATGGATAGGTGACCTTTCGGGTTGGGACTGCTCTTCAGTCTGATTGTTGGTGGGGGGAGGGAAGAGAGGAGGGGCAGGACAAAGTCTGGCAAGTGATAGGTGGATGCAGGTTAGGGGATGGTTTTGATAGGCAGATGATCGATTAATTGGCCTGCCCCACTTAGGCGATTTTTCAGGCGACTGCCAGCGACTGAGAAACCGGCAACTGGAACGGCGACTGTCAGAGTGGAACACACACACACATTGCTTCCTTCACCAGCCCGTTATACAGGCGGGGGACAGGGCAAGTGAGGGGAGCGCTGTCTGAGTGAAATTCACACGGTGCAAAGCCAAGATGATATAAATACACACCACGATGAACAGGAAGGTTGCCGCTGTAATTAAGACGGCTAAACCACAATGTACGGTAAGTCCTTTAAAAGAGAGGGGGAGAAGGAGTGGAGCCAACTTTTAAGAAGCCAGAAATACATGGATGTGAAGCTCAGCGGGCATTAACATTACCGGTCGGTTATCCTGAAAACTACTGCTTATGTTTTTTTCCCCCAATGAGCCAATGAAATTCACCGGTCAGCACCGGCTACAACCTACGAGAACCTTCGACCTCCTGGCGACCCACCTAGGGCACGAGAATTCTCACTACTCTCAATGGCGGCTTCATTCAAGTCGCTGCTAATTTTTCAACATGTTGAAAAATTTGTGGCGATCATTATGAGGTTGCGACTAGTTCCCAGAATGCGGGAACTCCTCACAACCATGAAGGTGACTCCCCGGCAACCACCTGCGAACACCTGCATTGTCTCCTGCAGTCGCCGAAAAAGTCTCCTAAGTGGGACAGGCCCATAAGTTCCTTTGTGACAACAGGCTGATTAAAAGGAACAAGAATAACATTAGCTGAATAGTAACATTGTAGTTTAGTGAAACTGCCACACTTGAAAAGATATTAAGGAGGAAACGGCAAGCAGCATTAAACCTCCGTTCCTTAATTTAAAAGTCAGTGAATGCCAGACTGGACCATTTGACTGCCAGATCTCATTATATTACTCATAACCAGCTTGTTGATGCTTCTGGCAGCTTCAAAGCATAACCTACAATGATTAACACCATACTTGTCCTGTTAAAATACTTTCATTCAGATCAAGAGTCTGGTGTTTGGAGACAAGAGTTGATTGTGTCAAAATTATAGCTCAAAAATTGCCTGAAGCTGGCTTTGCACACAGGATCCACATCTAATTAACAGGGAGCACATCTGGTACCAACCACATATTACAAAGCGGTTTCAATCACCTCACAGGGTATAAACATTCCGACAGAGTTTATTACAATTTAGCAGGTCCTAAACAAGTGAACAAATATGCTCCATTAAACACCACCTTAAGGGCCTGTCCAAATTTCACGACCTAATTCACAACCTCTGCTGAGTTTGCCCTTGACTCATACTCGCAGCATGATCGATACGAGGTCGTAGGTAGGTCGTAGCAGGCCGTGATGCTAGTCGTTGGTACTCGTGGCATCAAGTAGGTTGGGGCGTTTTTCTAGCCTGATGAAAAATGTCCACGAATAAAAAAGGTTGGGAATTAGGACGTGAAAGTGGGACAGGCCCTTTAGAGTTATCACATTTAGCTGTGGTTAGAGTCTAATTGCATTCTCCATCAGCGAGAAGCTTCAAGCTTGTAAGTTAGGGCAGTTGACTATCCGGACAAAATGCGATGAGTGTAGCAGCTTATTTATCAATTGCGCTGCATAGAACTACTGATTGTTTAACAAAAGTGTATTTTGAAATTGCTGGAAGAGCTCAGTGGGTCAGGCACATCTGTGGAAGGAATGAACAGATGATGTTGCAGCTTGGGACGTTTCTGTAGACTGTATTTTTAAACTTGCTTCCTTCAGTAACCCCTTAAATCAGTTATCTTTGACATAGTGTCACACATCACAGAAACAAACTCTTCGGCCCAACTTGTTTTTGCCATCTAATCCAGTCCCATTTGCTTGCATTTGTCATTTCCTTATAAATCTTTCCTATTCATATGCCTGTCTAAATGTCTTATTGTAGCTGCCTCAATTATTTCATCTGGTAGTTCATTCCACGTACCCACGTATGGGAAAAGATTGCTCCTCAGATATCTATCAAATCTTTCCCTTCTCACCTTAAACCTATGCCCCCTAATTCTGAATTCCCTTCCCTTACCCTTACCTCTGCATTCGCACTTTCTATTCCCCTCATGATCTCACACCAAAGCAGTACACACACCCTGATATATATTAATGGCACTGAAATAGAGATGTTTGCAAGCTTCAAGTTCCTTGGAATAAATATCACCATCAATTTGCCCTGAACCAGCCACATCAAAGCAATGGCCCAGAAAGCACACCAATGCCTCTACGTCCTTACAAAGTTCAGGAAGGGTGTCCCCAACAACCCTCACTAACTTCTGCAGATGCATCATAGAAAGCATTTTATTGGGATGCATCGGAGTGTGATTTGGGAACAGCCCCATCCAAGACCACAAGATATTACAGTTGTGGACACAGCATGCCAAAAGCCTTCTTCACCACTCTATCTACCCGTGGTGCCTCTTGCAGGAAACTCTGTCTTTGTACTCCGAGATCCCTGTGGTCTACAACACTCACAGTGAAGGTCCTGCCCTGGTTTGAGTTCCCACAATGCAATAACTCCATTCGTCATTCCTCAGCCTATATGCCCAGCTGACCAAGACCCTGTTGTAATTCTTCATAGCCATCTTCATTATCTATGATACCACATATTTAATTGTCATCTGCAAAAAAAAACTAATCATGCCTTGTACATTCCCATCCATATCATTGATATAGATGACAAACAGCAATAGGCCCAGCACTGATCCATGAGGCACAAGACCAGTCATAGGCTTCCTGTCTTATTGTGCCTTGTATATTCATGCCTTGTATATTCTTTCTCTGAAAACAATCTCATCTCTAGCCTCCTTTCCCTCTCCAAAGTCCCGGACAATGTCACTTCCCACTGTGTGCATCTGCGTTCCTGTGTTCACATGCCCTACACGTCATGTTATACTTCTATGTGACTGAGAGTAGATACATTATCCCCGCTTATCCTGCTACACCAGTCTGCAATCTGTGATAGAGTCGACCAAACATGTCCAGCCTTTCCAGGCAGGTGAAAGCATGACCACTCACAGTGGTTCCATGAAAGCGGGAGATACACCAGTTGTCAGATTCAGTGGAGGGCAGTGATCTCAGAGGAGTGTGGAACCAAGGGATGAGGGCACAGGACATGTCTTGGCCAGGAGCCATCTACAGGCACAACAAGATGGGAGCGAGTCTTACATGCGTCACAAGACAGGCCCAGAAGTTTGGATAAACTCAGATTTACAGAGGAAGGCCAGCCAGGAGTAGTGATGGGTGCTTAAATGGGGCTTCAATAGCAGGGAGCTGAGGTGAAGGGTTAGCTGATGTAAAAGTGGGCTGAGGAAGACATTCTGCACAGGTAGTCATAGAGTGATACAGTGTGAAATAGGCCCTTCGACCCAACTTGCCCACACAGGTCAACATGTCCCACCTACCTGCGTTTGGCCCATATCCCTCTAAACCTTTCTTATCTATGTCCCTGTCTAAATGTTTATTTAACGTTGCAATAGTACCTGCCTCAACTACCTCCTCCGGCAGCTTGTTCAATACACCTACCGCCCTTTGCGTGAAAATGTTACCCCTGAGGTTCCTATTAAATCTTTCGGCCTCACCTTAAACATATGTCCTAATGTTCTACGTCCCTATCCGCTCTTATTCCACTGCAGGTTATTGGCCCAAGGAGGTACCACTCATGGGGGAGAATCTCACCAAGAAAAGGTTTACCTAGAAATGTTGTCGGGGGAACAAGCAGAGAGGTTGGTGTCCACACTGTCGGAGCTGTCCAAGCTGAGGGCATCAAAGGCACTGTCCTTGTAACCGTTGTCAGTACAGGGGGAGCGATCCATCCCCGTGCTGCTCTGATCCTGGGCTTTCAACCTCTGTTCCTCACTGGCGCGGTGATGCTGGGGTCCTGTGGGCACAACAGAGCAACAGCGGTGAACCAGGTATGAAACAGACCAACGCTGACTCATGCCCACCAGCCCCACTTAGAAGCTAAATGGTAATTGTGGTGATGCTCCAGAATCCATTGATTAGCACGGAACATAATGTAACCACAATCCAGGCTCATACCCAAAAACCCAGCAAGTTGCCAACAATCATTTTATCTCAACTTTATTGACTTGAAGCAGCACAGAAACAGCCCCTTTATCCCAACTCATTCATGCTGGTCAACATATCCCCACGAACTGATCACATTTGCCTGCATTGACCGATAATGCCCAAAATGTTTACAATTCAGTCACCTATTCATATGTCTTTAGACCAGTTTTCTTGAAATCTGCATAAATTATATCAAAAGATGCCTCCTTGTCTACCAGTCAGGTATCTCCTCAAGTATAGTTCACTGATAACAATGGCCTTCACAATGATGACAATGGCGCTTCACATTCTGCAGTCCGTCTGTCTTCTTTTATTTTTTGTCTTGTTTGAGTGTAGATAGTGTTTTTTTTTTTAGCTGGATATGTGTTTGGGGGGGGGAGGGGTGGGGGAAACTTTTTAAATCTTTTCCCTGTACGGAGGACCCGTTGTCATTGGGGCCTAGCACCGTGAAGCGGCCTCCAACCGGACCTGGGGCTCCAGTCACGGAGCCTGCGGACTACTCACCATCGTGGAGCTGGCCGAGTTAGGAATGGGAGGAGCTGTGATGGCGCGCTGCTGCTGCCCGACCCCGGAGATTCGGAGGCTCCAGCTGCAGGCCGGTGGACGGTAACACCGGGAGCTGGCGGGTCCCTGGTGGGAGACTGCTTTTCAGAGCTCGTGCGATGGCAACTTCTCCCGCCCGAGTTGCGGGGTTGAAAATGACCTGGAGCGGGGCCTGACATCGCCCGGCGCGGCTTTAATGGCCGCGGGACTTGCTAGCGCCCACCGGGGGCTCCAACATCAAGACCCGGAGCGCGGCCGTGCATCGCCCGGCACAGCCTGAATGGCCGCGGGACTTATTTACCATCGCCCGCTGTGGGCTTTGACTCTGACATCGGGAGGAGAATGGGGAGTGCAGGGGAGAGATAAGACTTTGCCTTCCATCACAGTGAGGAGGAGATTCACTGTGATGGATGTTTGTGTAAATTGTGTTGCGTCTTGGTTCTTTTCTTGTTTGTATGACTGCAGAAACTAAATTTCGTTTGAACGTCAATGAGGTTCAAATGACAATAAACGGAATTGTATTGTATTGTATTGTAGATCTACTTGGGTCCGTTCATCTCACATTGCTCCATCTTCCACTCCACAGGAGCTTCCTGAATCGATCCTTTCATGACTAACATTGCTGCATACCAGCATTAGAACTGCTGAACTGGTGTTCAGCACGACTTTCTATGACTATTCTAGGCTCCATCCCTGGAAACAGTCACAAAAAGCTGGAGTAACTCAGCGGGTCAGACCGAGGAACCTAATGGGCCTGTCCTACTTACGCGACTTTTACGGCGACTGTCAGCACCCGTCATAGGTCGTTGCAGGTCGCCAAAAATGTTCAACATGTTGAAAATCCAGCGGCGACCAGAAAGAAGCTACAACTCTTTGGGCGATTGAGGAGACTACTCACGACCATACAGGCGACACCGTGGCAACATCGCGGGGTGAAGCCTGTATGGTCGTGAGTAGTCGCCCAAAGAGTTGTACCTTGTTCTGGTCACTGCTGGATTTTCAACATGTTGAAAATTTTCGTAAACCTGCAACGACCTATGACGGGTGCCGGCAGTCGCCGTAAAAGCCGTGTAAGTGGGACAGGCCCACTAGGCTGCAGGTACATGGTTCCATGAAGGTGCCAACACAGGTGGACATGGTGGTGAAGAAGTCATTTGGCACTCTGGCCATCATCGGGTATGAAGTGTGCACGTTATCATAGGTTTCCTCCGAGGACTCCAGTTTCTTTCCACCTCACAAAGATGTTGGAGTGTTGTTGGACAGTGTAATTTCTCCCTGGTGTGTAGGTTAGTGGTAGAGTATGTGGAATGTGATGAGATCGTGAGGAGAATAAAATGGGATTAATGTAGGATTAGGGTATATGGGTATTAGGGTATCTGCACAGACTCAGTGGGCCAGTGCCTATTGCAGTAATCTCTTGATTACTAATGGGAAGCCTAAAGCTTTCATCTTCTCATTGCCGCAGACTCTGTTCAATTGACCGCCAACACCATCCCAGTGCCCAACAACTGTCTGAAGCTAAACCAGACTGACCCGAGATGAGCAATTGGTTCAGGCCACGGTGGTGAGATTTCTCTCCACATCTAACACCCTTTTGTCTCATTTTCACCTCTGGACTTTGTCATTTACTCCACCCAACTGCCAATCACCCCCCTCATCTGCATTCACCTATCATTTGTCAGACCTTTCCCAACACCCTCAATTCTCTTTTTGCTTTCTCCTCCCCCCCCCCCCCCCCACTCCCACTTCACTCAGTCTGAACAAAGCTCCTGACTTGAAACATCAACATCCACTTCATGTTCATAAGTTATTGGAGCAGAATTAGATCATCTTCCTTTCTACCATTTCAACTTGCAAATTACCCTTTTGGGAATCTTACTCTCAAGTCGATTTCTGCATCCTCTCCCCATTTAGAAAATAGTCTACATCTTTATTCCTTTTACCAAAGTGCATGACTGCACACTTTGCTACGCGGAATTCCATCTGCCTCTTCTTTGCCCACTCTCCCAACCTGTCCAAGTCTTTCTGCAGACTCCCTGCTTCCTCCACACTACCTGCCGCTTCACCTATCTTTGTATCATCCGCAGCCTTGGCCACAAAGCTATCAATTCTATCATCTAAATCATTGATATAAAATGTGAAGAGTGGTGGACCCAACACCGTCCCCTGCGGAACACCACTAGTCACCAGCAGTCAACCAGAAAAAGCCCCCTTTATTCCCACTCTTTACCTTTTGCCACTCAGCCAATCTTCTATCCATGCTAGTGTCTTCCCTCTCATACCATGAGCTTACACTTGTTTAGCAGCCTCACGTGCAGCACTTTAACTACTTCTGAAAATCCAAGTTAATAACATCCACTGACTCTCCTTTCTCTCTCTTGCTATTTACTTCCTCAAACAGATATTGCCTGAGCTACTGACTTCCTTTAGAAAACTGCCAGGCAGGTAAATAGAAACTCGGTGTGCCGCACGGGTCCCACACAATGACACTGAAAAGCCGCTCGCTTTTGTGAAACCACTGGTGTAAGAGACCGTGTAATGGCGGTAGAAGGGTCCTGTGCCATCAGCTCAGGTTTAAATATTTTCAGATCTAGAGTCCAAGACATTCTTAAGGAGAATTGTAAGAATGGGACCGCTACGCTCATGAGAGCTGAGGCCGCACGTCAAGAACTGAGAAACAGCCCATACAGTGACGTTGAGAGATTGGATTATCCTTAATTCACCAATAATGCTTTTGAACAATATCTCAGTCTGGCATACATTTTAGACCAACATCTAGAAACAGTTACACTTTAGGGCCTCTGTGGCAGATGGTTTGAGGGATCGCCTGCGTTTACATGGGCCATCCGCACGTAATGCACTCTCCCCTCCAGGCCCCCATTACACAGTACCCTCGTTGAGAACCTGTCCACCAGGGTGGCTGCTTGTAAGGCAATATTCCATTGCATGCATCACGGCAATCAACCATGCCCACTCAACCACAACACATCCCTACTGCCACAGCATCAGCCCCATTACCAGCCCGCATGAGTTTACTTGGTTCCTTTCATGTCAAAGCATTTACCTTTTCTGTGATTCCCCTTGGAATGTGATGCCGATCCTAGAAATATTTGCAAAATGAAATAAAATCAGAACAAGGAACTCTGAGTGACTATTGGAAACTATGTTACGAATTGGTCTAGAGTGGTTTCATATCACATGACAGGATTTAATGAATGAACCAATACAAGCACGGTTCTGTATTCTGGAACCTAGTTGTGTACATCATACATGAACACTAAGGCCACGGACCATATGCCATATGGTACTGTGATTGCAAGGCCCACATCTGCTAGACATCTCCCATTCTAAAGAGAGCCTTTGATTAACTAAGCCTCGCATCAGGCCTCTGGTAACATTTATAATCACACTTCATCTGTCATTCTGATTAGTGTAGAGACGTGTGAGCAAAGGCCCCTGTAGCAAGTTCAGTGGGAAAGACCTGCTCCACAGAGTGGAGGTAGGGCCCTACAGTGTTATACGCATGCTCCACCTCTGTCCCGTGAGAATTTCTGGCCTATTGTGCTTCACACTACATTCAAATAGTCCTTTTTCGGAGACTTTCTGCTCTTTGGAAAATGTATTAGAAAGAAAGCAGGCAGTTGCTAGCCAGAAGTATTTTTACAAACCCACAGCCTTTGCATTCATGTTAAGATTATCAGAGTATCTCATAGATTCACAGAATCACACAACATGGAAACAGGCCATTTGGCCCAACTCGTCCATGGTGACCAAGATGCCCACCTACGCCACTCTAATTTGCCTGCATTTTAACACTTTAAACCTTTCCTCTGTATCTGTCCAAATGTCTTTTGAACGTTGGAATTGTACCTGCTTCTACCCCTTTCTCTGGCAGCTTGTTCCATATACTCACCACCCACTGTGTAAGAAACTTGTCACCCCAGTTCCCTATAAATCTTCCCCTCCCAACTTAAACCTCTTCACTCTAGTTTTAGATTCCCCTATGCTGGGAAAATATTCTAATTATCTACTGTATCTATGCCCCACTCAATGTTATCAACTTTCCGAGTAAAGTTCCTTCTGTCAACTGTTTCTTCATTGTCTTTAGGCACCTACCACTGCATGTTTTCAACATTGTGTCTGGTGCTTTTAGCAAAATCTATGCTGTTATTTTTGCTGTTTGAAAAGTTCAACTCCAAGAATCTGGAAGGAAATTCTTAAGGATCCTGTTCAAGGAACATGTTTCCCGTCTGGGCCCTGGAGAATTAGTTGGTTCCTTTGCTCTGCAGCTGGATATTTCTGGGTTAATGACCTAGTATTTAAACACCATATAAACGCAATGATTTTCTGCCTCTCTCATTCATCTCCCTAAAATGAAGATAAACCGACTGATCGCTGAGTTCAATGAAACTGGGGATATTAGTGGATTAATTTGCATTGCTGGCAAAAACAGGGTTCATTAACAATGGGCAATTCAGCTCACCAGGAAATAATTGAACCCATACTGCCCTCAGTGTCCACTGGCACCTTACAAAATGCAGATAAACCAGGGGAACAACAGTGCAAAAAATGGCCCTGGGATAGAGTGTTGCACAGAGCAGTACTATTGATTTTTATAGTCAGTTCACGGACTTGCCAACTGGCTGTCACTCTGCGGCCTGGAAGAGTGTGTGTACATGTTCATATGGAGTGTGAGAGGTTGCAACCTCTGCTTGAATATTTTAAGGAGAAGCTCCTCATGTTTTGGTTGCATTTCAGCCCCACAATCCTGATCTTTGGTCACCTGATATAGAGGGTGTGGGTCGGTCGGGGATCTCTTTGTTGGTTTGTTGCTGGGCTTGGCCAAGATGGCCATTCACAGATCCAGGCACCGATCCAGAGTTCTGCGTGAACTGAATGCCTGCCCTCTTGTGGGCGTATGTCCGTGCCCACGTAACCCTGGAGAGGGAGCATGCCGTGTCCACGGGACCTATGAAGGCCTTCTGTGAACGGTGGCTGGTGATATGATAGTCTTGTTTGCAAACTGCATGAATAGCAGTTTTGATTAATGTAATACTATGCTCATTGTGACTATGGAATAACAGCTCATTAGGGGGAAAAAAAACAATGTGCGGACAGGGAGAGGAACAATAGCCATCAGTTTACAGCTGTTGAAGAAGTGCAAATTCTTTCAGAATCAAGTCTACCCGTCCAGCCACTGGTGGAACAGAGCAGTTGGAGGACTCGGTACCCGTCGGGGAGCCGAAGGACGAGAAGCCGAAGCGAAGAAGTGGAAGCCGAGATACCAAACGGAAACAACGGCGAAAAGCCAAATAACCGAACGGACGCGACGACGAAAACCCAAATAACAGACATGACGTCTCCGGGGACGGGATTTGTCTGAGACCTTGTCACCGATTGGTCCATGATGTGATGGACGCGGGGGTCTGTACCAATCGCTGACAAGTTCTCGGCCAAATCCCGTCCCTGGAGATGTCATGTCCGTTATTTGGCTTTTCGGCATTGCGTCCGTTCGGTATCTTGGCTTCCACTTCTTAACTTTGGCTTCTCATCCTTCGACGCCCCGTCCTCACACGGGAGGAATCAACAGGAGTTTCGCATTTCCCATAGCACCTCCCCATGCAACTGCAGAACCTGCCCCTCTAACTTCTCCCACCATCCAGGGACTGAAACTGACCCTCCAGGTGAAGCAGTGCACCTCTTCCAGTCTGATGAGTGGAATTCAGTGCTTCCAATGGGGCCTCCTCCACATTGGAGAAACTAGACACTGATTGAACAACCACTTTGGGGCAGCTGTGTTCAGTCAGCAGGGAGGACCCTAATGCCCCTGTCCCACTTAACGGAAACCTCTAGAGACTTTGCGCCCCACCCAAGGTTTCCGTGCAGTTCCCAGAGGTTTTTGTCAGTCTCCCTAATGGTCAAAAGTGGTTTCCGTTCTAAAAATCGGTAATTTTTTAGTTGAAGCCGGTTGCGATGCTAGTTGAAGGTGGTTGCCGGAGGACCATGACCTCCGGGATCCTCTGGGAACTGCACGGAAACCTTGGGTGGGGCGCAACGTCTCCAGAGGTTTCCGTTCAGGTTTCCTCAGTGGGACAGGGGCATTAGTTTCTTGCTACCTGCCACCCATCCTACTCTGGCCTGTCTGTCCATAACTTCCTCGACTGCCATGGTGAGGCCTGAGGTAGCCTAACAGGACAACATCCTATCTGCTGTTGGGCACATTGCAACCTTCTGAGTGAACACAATTCTCAAACCGCTCACACCATGTTTATGTTTTATGTTAAATTCTAAAGTGTTGTGTTTATCTTGTTTGTGTGCTGCATGGTAACTCAAATTTCACTGCACCATTTGGTGTATGTGACAATAAATGTCCTTTGTCCATTTCTCATTTATAGGCTTATGAATCTTTCAACCCAGTTCCTGCAAAACCTCTCACTCACATGTTCTGTCTCGATCCGTCTCCCTGTCCTATACTTCCCTCCTCCCCCTGATCTATTTTGAAAACTGTAACCCCTTCAGTTCTGGAGGAGGGTCCCTAATCCAAATTGTTGACTGCTTTCTCATTCACTGGTGCTGTCTGGCTGGCTGAGTTATTTTTAGTCTACTCCGCCCGTAGAAAGAGATTTCAGAAGGAGCTGCAAATTCTATGACAGTCATGGAGTTAAGCAGCATGAAAACAGGCCCTTTATCCCAACGCAGCCATGCTCACCAATATACCCATCTAAGCAAGTCCCATTTGCCTGTGTTTGACCCTTATCCCTCTAAACCTTTCCAGTGCACGCACCTGTCCAAATGTCTTTCAGGTGTTGTTCTTGTACCTGCCTCAATTACTTTCTCTGGCAGCTCATTCTATATACCCACCACTCTTTGTATGAAAAAGTTGTCCTTCAGGTTCCTGCTAAATCTTTCCCCTCTCATCTTAAACCTGTGCCCTCTACTTTTTGATTCCCCAATGTTGGGAAAGAGCCTGCATGCATTCACACTGCCCAGGCTCATTATGATTTTTTACACTTCTAAGAACTCATCCCTCAGTCCCTTATTTTCAAGGATTAAAATCCTGGCCTGCCCAACATCTCCCTATAACTCATTGCCTTGAGTGTTGGCAATATCCTTGTAAATCTTTTCTGCACTCTTTCCAGTTTAATGGCATATTTCCTGATTGGCAATGTGACAGAAGTCTTCTGGATGGGCAGACATGGCACACTACAGACATAAAAACACCGCAAGGCAGACCGCAATCCGTACCTTTTTTTGATTTCCCTGCAGACAAGAGAAAGTTGGACAGGTTAGCTGGTGACTTCAGTGAGTTTAGAACGCAGAGGTGAAAGGCGAACTGACAAGGCTGAATGCAGAAAGCAGAGGGACATGCAGAGACAGATTAAACAAAGGCACCCAGGTGCCACAGGCATCACCACACCAGCCTGGCAGCAGCAACATGCTTCATGTTGGTAGCATTTCACCTGACCTCCCAAACATCTTAGGACTGAAATCTGAATAAATCGGTCACATGAGAATGCAAAGGACTGCCACTGCAAGAAGATGATTGATTGATTGATGCCCAGAGTAACATCAGCGAATTTGAACTCTTGTTTATGATCCATGCCAACACCAAAGGTGAAGACTGTCTCGGTGGGATGGGATGGGATGGCTACACGAGGGAACATCCAGCAATAAACCAGCCCCACAAGCCAAACATACAACCCCCCACAAACACACTTCAAGCTTGCATCACATGACAGAACAGCGGCACAGCAGAGAGTGCTCCAACAACCTCGGTTCAATCCTAACCCTGGGTCTTTTCTGCGTGGAGTTGGCACGTTCTCCGTGTGACCATGTGGGTTTCCTCCCACACCACAAAGACGTGCGGGTCACTGCGAATTTCCCCTTGAGTGTGGGTGGAGGATAGGACCTGGGGGAGTTGGTGTGAATGTGAGAAAGCCAACGGGGAAAGAATTTCTGGGGCAAAAAAACTATCAGTTGGAGGAAGTCAGCAGGACAGGCAGCAGCTGTGAAGGAACGTGGACAGACGGTGTTTTGGGTCAGGTTCCGTCATCTGGCCTGAAAGAGTGGAGGAGGAGTACGCAGCATAAAGAGGTGAAGGGGGAGTGGGACAAGAGCTGACAAGCCATAGGTGGATCCAGGTGAGGAAGGGTGGATTGGTGGGAGGACTCCGGTAGGGGAGGGAGTGTGAAGGTTGTGACAGGGCCTAGGGACAGGCATGGAGGTAACAAGAGGATGCAGATGATGGAATCTGATGGGAGATGGTGGAGTATGGGACCAAATGAGGGAGGAGGGAACAGTGGGGGGAGGGGACACAATAGAGGTCTGTGGGTGATGGGCGTATGGAGTGGGTGGGAAGGAAACTGGGTTAGAGGAGGTAAGGTGTTTGTGAAAAATAATATGAGTGAGAGGCTTTGGATGGATAGGGGGCCTGAAGGGAGCAGGATATGTGATGTTAGACGGTTCATGACATTGGGTTGTAGACCACCCAGCAGAGCATGAGATGCTGTTCTTCTCATTTGTATTTGGTCTCACCGCGGCACTGGAGAAGGCCAAGGTCAGTGTGGGAATGGGAAGGGAAATTGAAACGGCTGGCAACCGGGAGCTCACTGAACATGTGCAAACCAAGCGTAGTTCAGGCTACCATTTTGTCCACCACAGCCACCGGCAGCTCCTAGATGCAGCCATTTCAATTCCCCTCCCCATTCCCACATTGACCTGTCTACCCTTCACTGCCAGGGTGAGGCCAAATGCAAATAAAGGAACAGCACCTCATGTTCTGCCAGGGTAGTCTACAACCAGACGTCATGAGCATTGAATTCTCCAACTTCAGGTATCTTATTCCCACTCGGTCCCTTTATCCATCCACATCCTCCCCTGAACACTCTGCCCCCTGTCGACTAGCTTCTTCCCCACACACTCCATGTACCCATCACCCACTCACTCCACATAATCACCCACCCTTTCGTCCAGGGCAGTATTCCCGACAACAACACAGCAACAACCACTGTGACCTCACACACCCTCCCATCAGGAGCAACACGTCTCTTATCGCTGTCCAACTCGCGCTGAGGTCCGGAAAAGAGTGTCACACTCCTCACCAGCCTGAGCCTCAGCCATCTCATCATTCCAGTGTGGTTTCACCTGCCGCTGTGTGTACAACAGGGCTCTGTTCTCACCAAAGCATTCACAGAAATATTCTCTGAGTACCAGGAAATGTTGGAGACAATCAGCAGGGCAAGCGGCATCTGTGGTTGTCCCACTATTGCCAGAGAGTGCATGTGCACACCTGCATCTGCTGCTTTACCTTTATGTCTATTAGTTTTAGCACCCTGGCAAGGACAAGACCAGCCTCAGGCATTTGGGATCAGTATTTAACAAAGGGCTCCCTTTCAATGATTAGTTCCCTGGAACAACACAGCGATCCTAGAACTAATGATGCCCATGGACTTTTCCAGGCTGTAACCAAAACAATCTGGAGTAATTGAAAGTAAGGATCAATCTTTCTTCAGTAGACTGGAAAAAAATTGCAGGAGTACAGGGAAAGAGTAATGGAGCAGGATTAGTTGCTAGGTTATTTCAAAGATAAGTTTAAAAACATTAAATGTGGCATTACACACTGTTGGAAGAACGTTAATGTTACACACAGCACAATATTAAGTATGATGCAAAGATTTGAAATATAACCAAGAAACATCCCAGTGGGTTATGCAAGGGCCTGCACATGTAATTTTGATTAATTCTGATAGACCAGCAACATTAAGCATTCTGCAAAAACTGGCATATTATGTATCTTGCAGCTTTATCATTATTTAACCCAAGAAGCAGGACATTTTTACCAGCAGCACAAAGTTACCACTTATATGTTACAGGCTTAGAAATTTTTCATACACCGTAATAACACCAACATTATACAAAGTTAAAATAAGAATATCACACCTTGCGTAGTGCCGCTGACACACGGCTGTGTAATATGGATGTTGTTATGCAGTGCACAAAACTCAATATTGCACAAGCAAAAATGTGGCCATTGCACACCATTCAACATTCCAAGAGTTGTGCACAGCACAATGTTCCAATGTTACACACAGCACAACATTGCACTGTGTCGCACACAGCATGGTTCCAATGTTACGCACGGCACAATAAACACGCCACAATGTAACAAAGATCAAACACGCCACAATGTCACAAATATCAAACACACCACAATGTAACAAAGATCAAACACACCAAAACGTTACAATTTTCACACACACCACAATATTACACACACCACAACATTAGCAATATTACACATATCACAATATTAACGATATTGACAAAAATGTAGATATTATTTGTGAAAGGTTAAGTTAGGGGTTCCTTGTTGTCTGCCTTAGTAATCCCAAATTGAATGAAGATATGAAAAGGTTGGTAAGCATGTCTTACATGCACATTTTTTACTATTACACGCATCACATCCCAATATTACACATATCACAATACTATTAATATGAAGCACCCCACAATGTCACCGATATATGCCACACATTATCTTACCAATATGATGTACATTGCCATATAGTTATTTTTACGTTTTATAATACCTTTGTGTCTGTGAAGCCTCCTCATGTCGAGCTCCTTCACACTTGCTGTGGTGTTGTGAGGTTGAATATTGCCACAGCTGTTACTCTGCACCAGAGTTAAGTGACCCTGCAGGGTGAAAGGGAAAGTACATTTTCACTGATTAACGGCTTTCAGTGAAACGGTATCTCTGAAACATAGAACAATATTGCACAGGAAAAAGCCCTCCAGCCCACCGGGCTTGTGCTGACCATGATGCTAATTTACACTAGTTCTACCAGCCACCATGTGGTCCACATCCCTGCAACCCCAGCCTGGTCATGTGCCGGTCTAAATGCCTTTAGATATCACTATCACATCTGATTCCACCACCATCTGACTTGCAGCATGTTCCAGGAACCCATCACACTCTGGTAAATACTTGTCTCATAAATCTCTTCTAAACTTCCCCCCTCTCATCTTACATCTATGCCCTCTAATGTATGACATTTCCACCTGGGGATAAAATAATTATCCTGTCTGTGCCTTTAATAATCTTTACCCCTCGGCCCTCTGATGCTCCAACCCATCACGGTGTTATGACATTAAAAACACTGAAGTGATCTTGAAGGTTACACAAAAAGCTGGAGAAACTCAGCGGGTGCAGCAGCATCTAAGGAGCAAAGGAGATAGGCGACGTTTCGGGTCAAGACCCTTCTTCGGACCCCCAGTCTTGAAGTTCACTGGAGACGCACACATCAGCCTAACAACATTCTCCATCTCATAATTCTTGAGGAAACACAGCCATTCAAACATCACACTTGGTCCCTTTTACATCTGAGAGGTAACTGATATAAGGATCATTGAAATATAATGATGACAGTCACCAGTCTCCTTCACACTGTAATGTAATTTCAGATAAACCAGGATGCTTTGTATGAGACTGTCACACCTTCAATTCCATCCGACACCTAATGACATTTTCTGTGAGCCAAGAGGACAGAGAGTTCCCACCAGTCCTTGACCTGCAGGAATGGCCCATCATCTCCAACCATCTCCATGAAGGAGAAGCTGTCTGCAACACCACAATTCACTACTGTTTCCCTCCACAAAGTCCAGACCAAACTCCACATCCATTCCATGGTCAGCATGGACATTTGGGCCAAAGCGCCCATTTCATTGCTGCCTGACTGAACGCCAAAACATGACTCAGTACCTCTAAACTCAAAGGCCTACTTCAGCAGACAAAATTAATGATATTCAACTATCAAACAACAACATAAAGTAATTATTTTTGCCGACTGACCTTAGGGGTGGAACTGCGGCCCATGGTTGCACTGGTGAACCTGGAGGTGGTACCTGCGCTGGCTTTTTTTCTTGGTACTGTGTCACTCTGGTAAAAACCCTCTTTCTGCTGCTGCTTCTTCCTCTCCTCCAGGGCGCGGAAGTTCTTTGAAATGAAAAGTTATACTTTCATGTGAGCACCTGGAGTAAGCAAGAGACTCCACAGCACAAGGCAGTAGTCACCACATTGTCTCATTGGGACAATTCTTGGCAGTGACACACTTACTTGCTGTAATAATTCAGCCCTTCACCAGGGGCACCCCCACTGGAGGTCTGCTCACACGTGGTGGGCCGACAACTAAGATTATTTCCACATCCACAGCACACCAGTTTACGACTATGTTCATGCAATGATTTCATATCAGAATGAACATCCATTATGTGAACGTCTGTGGTGAAAGATGTAACAGAAGTGTACTTAGCTAGTAAAAGATGCAGGACAGTGGTGGGCATGCTCTACATGACGTACAGTTTGAGCTGGTGTTCTCCAGTCCAAGTGATAGCCAGTATCATCTAAACGATTCACTTGCATTCACAGATATACTGACCAGGTAAAACAGCATCGAGGGTCAGCTGGGAGGGATCTTCCCCAGGCTGACTCTGAGGGTATCGAACTCAGACAACTCAGGGAGGACAGGGCAAACAGATCAAATGCTGGCCCTTTACTCAGCATTTCAACTGAGGAAATAAAGACTTTTCAAACTAAGCAGCTTGAAAATCTCACTGCCGGATTGCTTAACCCTGCGAAACGTGCTTGTGGAAAATAAAATCCTGCCGCAAATTGAGACTCAAAACTACCCGATGCACATATTGCCCATCTCGGAGTTACAGATATTTAATAGCATAACACTTTCTATCAGTGTCATGTGAACAATTTTTTAGTCCACTGTGTTCCTTAGCCCCACTCGAGACAACGTGAAACAAATGGTGCCATTTGTCTGATCACTGATGAATCATTTTACTGTTGAATAAATATTGTTTGAATCAAATTGCAGATTTTGTGCTGAAGGAAGAGAAAGAATGAGAGACAGAAATTGAGCAAGAGATAGAGAGTGAGAGATAGATGGTGACAGACAGAGTAATAAAGAGAGAGGAAAAGGGAGATAAGGAAATTCAGTGAAACACAACGAGAAAGTGAAAGAAAGAATGAATGCGATAAAAAGAGAAATTGGAAGATAGGAAGAAGGAGGGGGGGGAAGAGAGAGAGAGAGAGAGAGAGAGAGAGAGAGAGAGAGAGAGAGAGAGAGAGAGAGAGAGAGAGAGCGAGAGCGAGAGCGAGAGCGAGAGCGAGAGCGAGAGCGAGAGCGAGAGCGAGAGCGAGAGCTGAGAGCGAGAGCGAGAGCGAGCGAGAGCGAGAGCGAGAGCGAGAGCGAGAGCGAGAGCGAGAGCGAGAGCGAGAGCGAGAGCGAGAGCGAGAGCGAGAGCGAGAGCGAGAGCGAGAGCGAGAGCGAGAGCGAGAGCGAGAGCGAGAGCGAGAGCGAGAGCGAGAGCGAGAGCGAGAGCGAGAGCGAGAGCGAGAGCGAGAGCGAGAGCGAGAGCGAGAGCGAGAGCGAGAGCGAGAGCGAGAGAGAGAGAGAGAGAGAGAGAGAGAGAGAGAGAGAGAGAGAGAGAGAGAGAGAGAGAGAGAGCGAGATGAGAGAGAGAGAGAGAGAGAGAGAGAGAGAGAGAGAGAGAGAGAGAGAGAGAGAGAGAGAGAGAGAGAGAGAGAGAGAGAGAGAGAGAAGAGAGAGAGAGAGAGAGAGAGAGAAATAGATTGAGTGAGTGAGAAAGAAAGAAAGACAGAAGTGGAATGAAAGTGAAAGATGAAATAGAGGGAAGACAATAGAGGAAATGTGAGGGTTTGAATCCAGACATTTTCTTGTTGTTGCCCTAAAGGAGCTTGTTCCTTCTATGGTGAACTTGTTTTCTCTCCTCATGCTGTCTCCCACCCCTCTACACTTGTTGCACTCCAATGCTCCCTGCCTCTTCATCTGTTTCCTGAAGACAACCATCTCCCATTCACCTGGGGTGTCCATTTCCTCCACTCTCCACATGGGCGATCTGCGGACACATCACTTCCTCCTTGAAGCTAGGCCACGCAGTCCGTCCCACCATCCATCACCCTGGCCGGCTGAGCTTGCTCTCTGTACCTTTCTCCAAATCAGCAGAGTAGCCAATGGCAACCTGTGTGGATCCAAACTACAGCACAAAACAAACTGCTGGAGGAACTCTGTTCAGGCAGCATTTGTGGAGGCAAATCGATAGTTGATATTTTGGGTCGAGACCCCACATCATGACTGAGAGTAGAGGGTTAGCCGGTATAAGGAGGTGAAAGGTAGAGTGGGGGCTTGGAGATGACAGATGAAACTAGGCGAGGGGGGGGGTGATGAGCCAGGTGGGTGAGGGCGAGGGGGACAGGGACAAGAACCTACCCACACTCCCCCTGCCTTTTGTCTCCACAGTCGCACTCCTTTACCTGGCCACACCTGTCCATCGTCCCCACCTCCCCTGGTTCCACCCATCTCCCCGCTACGCGCTCAGTCCCCATGTAGGGGTTCGACCCGGAACATTGACCATCGCTAATCCTCCACAGATGCTGCCTGACCTGTTAGGTCCTCCAGTAGATCATTTTCACACTCAAGATTCCAGCTTCTGCCGTTTATTCCCTGGGTCCAATCTCTGCCTGCCTCAGTGGGGAGAGCCCTGTTGGGGTCCTAGATACTAATGAGAATTGCCAGGACTATCTTCTTTGGTAATTCAATTTTCCAGCATCAGCAGTGTCCCCCTTCAGCACATTAATTAATGATTCTGCATCTGCCATCTACACTTGATCACCCTAGTCTCTCACCCGTCGTATCCACCGCACCATGTCCCTGTTGGACATCCCACCTGGACCAGACTACCCCACCCTTTCTCTGCATCTTAAAACTGGTTTGATTTCTACTATTACCAGTTTGGATGAAAGGTCGACTCTGTTTCTCTCTCCATAGAAGCTGCCCAACCTGCTGTGCATTTCCAGTCATTTCTGCCTTTGCTTCACTTTCCCGACACGCAGAGCATTTATTCTTCTGATGTAGGAGTGAGCGGCATTGCTGCCCGTGCCCAACGGGACAGGGAAACGGCTTCCTCTTGCCACTAAAACACTGCAACACCATCCGCATTAAAGTAGCAGGCAGCAGCACTCCAGGCAGACCCAGGAGGGAGGGTGAAGCATGATTACTGTACCTGATGGTGCCGGCTATGCTTTTTTGCTGGAAGAGGAGGTGGAGAAGGAAGAGAATGAGGAGGAGGAGGAAGAGAAGAAGCAGCATCTGCACAAGGCGTTGAATCCTCTGCCGGAGGGGTGGGCACAGGGCGGGAGGAGAGGTGAGGAGGAGAGGCACGTCCGTGAGAGAGAGGCGAAGACTCTGAAGGCTAAATCAGGGAAACCAGGCAAGAGAGAGAAGAAAGAAAGTGGGTGATGTTCAAATGGAGCCTGCCTCCCTGTATCAAAGCATTACATTACATACCCTCCCCAGACCCCTCCCCAGATCCCTCCTCTTTTGTCTGACTCGTCACCCACAGCCTTGTCTCCCAACTCCTCCACCTCCCCCTTGGCCCCAGCCACTCGTCATCCTTCATCCCCTTCTGGCCCTGTTTCACCCCTTCCCCTCTCTGTTCTTTACTGGCTATCCCCCCTCTCTACTCTCAGTCCAAATGCATGGTCTCAACCCAAAACTTGACAATTTCTTCCCCCCCTTCCTCCCCCCCAAGATGGTGCTCAATGTGCTGGGTTCCTCCGGGGTTGTTTTTATGCTTCAGTTTCCAGCCTCTTGTCCAGCACGGGACAGGAGGGGCACATGAGGATATCCATGAATGCTCCGGTTTCCTCCCAGTTTCCCAAAGATATGCAAGAGGTTTGTTAATGAGCAGCTGCCAATCGTTCAGGGAGAGGTACAATCTGGGTAGAGTTGGTGGGAATGTGGGGAGAAATAAACGGGATTCACGGGGCAGTAGATGGTTGGCATGGACTCAGTGGGCCGAAGGGCCTGTTTCGTGCTGTATCTCCATGACTCACCACCCAGCCATGTGCTCATTCAGTAAAGCTGACACACCAATGTAGCCAACCAACCTGGGGACAGTCAGCCTCCACTGTGTGCTGGTGTGCGGACTCCTCAGCGACTGGCCCAGTGGGCCGGCTGGTACTGGATGTGCTGTACAACTCATTGATCTGGCTCACAGTCACATAGTCCTGGCAACGGGAGCAGAAAGGAAAGATTCAAAGCACAGCGGCCAGGCAAGCAAGTGGCAGCAACAGCAACAGAAGCAACGCCAGGCAGCCAGGAGCAAATGGTGAGGTGACGAGGGCAGCGAGGGAGTGATAGACGAGGGGAGTGAGGGAGGAAAGGATGAGGGGAAGGAGAGTGAAAGATGTGGGGAGTGAGGGATGGACAGACAAGGGCAGCAGGGAAAGGAAAGACGAAGAGAGCAAGGGAGGGGTTGATGAGGGGAGTGATGGAAGAACAGATGAGAGGTGACACAGTGGCGGAGCGGTAGAGCTGCTGTCGCACAGCTCCACAAACCTGGGTCTGACCCTGACTAGGGGTGCTGTCTGTACGGTGTTTGTACGTTCTTCCTGTGACTGTGTGGGTTCTCTCCGGGTTCTCTGGTTTTCTTCCGCATTCCAGGTTTCTAGGTTAATAGGCATCGTAAATTGTCCCTGGTGTGTAGGATAGAACCAGTGTAGGGGTGATCGCTGGTCTGATCCAACAACACTGGGAAAGTAGGAGCAGGAGGAAGCCATTGGGTCTCTCAAGCCTGTCCCACCATTTAATATAATCATGGCTGATCCGTGCTGGCTTCAACTCCTCTTCTGTTTAATTTCTTCATAACTCTATTCCTCAATTAAATATTTATCATCCTAAACTGTAAATAGTTCAGCTTCCAACCCCCACCCCAGGCAGGGGATACCAGAGACTCATCACCCTCTACGAGAAGCAATTTCTATGTGCTGCAGCTTTAAATCCGTGGATAGATTGACATGGATAGAAAATTGGTTGGCAGACCGGAAGCAAAGAGTAGGAGTGAACGGGTCCTTTTCAGAATGGCAGGCAGTGGCGAGTGGAGTGCCGCAAGGCTCAGTGTTGGGGCCGCAATTGTTTACCATATATATATATATATATATATATATATATATATATATATATATATATATATATATATATATATATATATATATATATATAAAATTTTATAATATATAAAATTATTTATATTTATATATATATATATATATATATATATATATATATATATATATATATATATATATATATATATATATATATATATAAATATAAATAATTTGGAAGAGGAAATTAGGAGCAACACTAGCAAGTTTGTGGATGACACAAAGCTGGGCGGCAGCGTGAACTGTGAAGAGGATGTTAGGAGGTTGCAGGGGGACCTGGACAGGTTGAGTGAGTGGGCAGATGTGTGGCAGATGCAGTATAATATAGATAAATGTGAGGTTATCCACTTTGGCGGCAAAAACAAGGGGGCAGATTACTATCTCAATGGGGTTAGGTTAGGTAAGGGGGAGGTACAGCGAGACCTGGGAGTCCTTGTACACCAGTCACTGAAAGTTGGCGTGCAGGTACAACAGGCAGTGAAGAAAGCTAATGGAATGTTGGCCTTCATAACAAGAGGATTTCAGTACAGGAGTAAAGAGGTTCTTCTGCAGTTGTATAGGGCTCTGGTGAGACCACATATGGAGTATTGTGTACAGTTTTGGTCTCCTAATTTGAGGAAGGACATCCTTGTGATTGAGGCAGTGCAGCGTAGGTTCGCGAGATTGATCCCTGGGATGGCAGGACTGTCATATGAGGAAAGATTGAAAAGACTAGGCTTGTATTCACTGGAGTTTAGAAGGATGAGGGGGGATCTTATAGAGACATATAAAATTATAAAAGGACTGGACAAGCTAGATGCAGAAAAAATGTTCCCAATGTTGGGCGAGTCCAGAACCAGGGGCCACAGTCTTAGAATAAAGGGGAGGTCATTTAAGACTGAGCTAAGAAAAAACTTTTTTACCCAGAGTTGTGAATTTATGGAATTCCCTGCCACAGAGGGCAGTGGAGGCCAAATCACGGGATGGATTTAAGAGAGAGTTGGATAGAGCTCTAGAGGCTAGTGGAGTCAAGGGATATGGGAAGAAGGCAGGCACGGGTTATTGATAGCGGACGATCAGCCATGATCATATTGAATGGCGGTGTTGGCTCGAAGGGCCAAATGGCCTCCTCCTGCACCTATTTTCTATGTTTCTATGTTTCTAAATCATTGGCCCCTTATGTCCCCTCATCGACCCCTTTAGCATCTTATATGCTTGAATAAGGTCAGCCCTCAGTATTCTAAACTCCAAGGAATGCAGTCTTAACTATATGGTTTATCTACGTAGCACATCTCTCTCATCCCAGGAACTAGCCTGGTGAATCTCCTCTGGGCTGCCTCCAATGTTACTATATCCTTTTTTAATAAAGGGACTAGAACCGTGTGCAGTGTTCAAGCAGTGGACTCGCCAACACTCTGTACAATTTCAACAAAACCGTCCTGCCTTAAAGTCGAACCTCTTGACAATTAATTTGCAGCTTCTCTCCATGCACAGTGGCGCAATGGTAGAGGTGCTGCCTTACATCGCCGGAGACCCGGTTTAAAGCCTGACTACAGATGCTGTCTGTACAGAGTTTGTACGTTCTCCAATGTGGGTTTTCTCCACGTGCTCAGTTTCCTCCCTCATTGCAAAGACGTGCAAGTTTATAGGTTAATGGGCTTCTGTAAATTGTCCCTAGTGTGTAGGATAGCAGTAGTGTCTGGGTGATCATTGGTCGATGCACTCTCGTGGGCCGAAGGGCCTGTCTCCATGCTGTATCAACTAAACTAAACTAATTAAACTGAGAGGGGGAGAGTTAGAGGGGAGGTGAGAGAGGAAGTGAGGGAGAACTGAAGGATAAATGTAGGGAGAGGTGAAGGAGGGAGAGGTGTAGGAGGGAGAGGTGAGGATGAGGGACACAGAGGTGAGAAAGCTGATCCAGAGGGACAAAGAAGAGGTCAGGACAGATGAACTAATTCTAAACAACACTCTTCAGATCATGCACTCAAAGCAATATTTAACCAGGTATAGTACATTCTCATTAAAAGTGCAGTTTACAGGGTGGAATTACCTCTCTCAGTACGTTTGGGTTGACAGGGATGCCTCTACCACCTGTGCTGTCACAGTAGACCTTCTCCAAACTCATCAGGTTCTCTTTCTCCTGTGGGGAACAAGGTTTATTTCTAACTGATCTGTTGCTCTAATGTGCAAAAGAATTTGATTTATCGCAGTCGCTGCCTCAAAAAGGCTGGCAGTATCATCAAAGACCCACACCATCCTGGCCACACACTCATCTCCCTGCTGCCTTCAGGTAGAAGGTACAAGAGCCTGAAGACTGAAACGACCAGCTACTACTTCCCCACAGCCATCAGGCTATTAAACTCAGCTCGGACAAAACTCTGAACATTAATAGTAAGATTAAACGAGAACTTACCAGTTTGAAGTTTGATCTTTATTTTATGAGGAGTTACGATGAGGGATTACGTGAAGACCCCGCCAGCACGCATGCGCGACATTTCTTCAAAGCAGTGGTGTGAAATCACAGAAATACAGTCACAATGACTAATATAGTAAGATAAACAAGAGAACTTCCATACCAGGTGATCTTTATAATAGAGGGTTGGGAGCGGAGGGCACGTAATCCCTCATCGTAACTCCTCATAAAATAAAGATCAAACTTCAAACTGGTAAGTTCTCGTTTAATCTTACTATTTTACTTCGGAGTCACGTGAGTGACTACGTGAAGATTTCAAAGCTCTGTGATTTCATGCCCTGGAAGCTCCATGCTCACACACCGCTAAAGTTGGGATAAGAGGATGAACGTAATTCAGACAAGACACTGGCTGAAAAACAAAGAAGGTATTTAGTCATACCTAAAATGATATGCCCCACATTGGGTAAATCATGTAACAGAAACCCAACATATTCCCCTGCAACGTCTCAGGAGCGGCCACGGGTTAAAAAAGAAGTGCTGAAAATCCGTTCACTCTCCAACCCGCTGTAGCAAAGGATGTGGTCCATAGGAACTCCCATCATCCTAGCCGCTGACGTGGATGCAGCCTTAGCTATAAGACTGGACCCGTTGTGCTGTTACAAGTGCCATAAACATAACCATATAATATGTTGTTATCCAGAGAGCGCCCCAATATTGGTGTCCATCCTCGAAGCATAGTAAATTTTATGCCTAGGTCCCATGTATGAGTGGATCTGGTCTAGGGGAAAATATTAATACCCCTCATCAGATTGATACCAGAGGGTGTGATCCTATACGCAGGTGATCACCCCCTCGGTGCAGGTTGGTAGGTAGGGCACTCCTGCAAATTTAATGGCACTATAGCTCAAACCTTCATGGAAAGAAGGGTGGCCAGAACTCCTGCAATCCAGTGATGGTGGCCGAGTCATATGAAGTGTTTGTTCTGAAGAAGAAACACTCCCATCTGCTGACATATGTCAGTGCTGTCCCTGGTGGACTGCCTCACGACGAGTGATGACATTGATCGTCCTGTCGGAGTATCCGAAGTCCAGAAATGGCCTGTTCAGAAACAGCATCAATAGGTTAATGCGATCATGGCACGGATAACTTACCCGTCACAGGGTGTGCCAACAGGCCCGGCCGTTTGAGGATCCGAAAGCAGTGTTCTGCGGCCATCTTTGTACTGCTGGGGACCATGGTTGGGTAGGCCAAACGGGAACCCGAAATACCAGTTGCGGAGTCTATTAAATTTTTGTAAGACCCGACTGATGAGGCAGAAGGGGGGAAATGCTTAGCTAACAATCCCCACAATGCAGCGAGAAACATCCATCGCTGCTGGCCCCGGTCCCGATCCAACATCCATTCATTGTTGTCGTTGAATTGCGTGACCTGGTGTTCGCCACCGTATTTAGTTTACCTGAAAGGTAAGTGGCTGAGATCCAAATCTCTCTATCCAGACACCAGTGCTAGTTGTAAAAAAGGCAATTCATCACATGATATCGATTTTATTCCACACAAAAGATTAATATAGGCCACCACTGTGGTATTATAATTTGTAACCATACATGCAACTGGTGCATATCTAAGCAGTAGGCCCCCGGGTTCCACGAATGCTTCCAGTATTTCTAGATAATTAATCCCTAGTGCTCCCAACAGGGTTAAATCTTGTGCATTCCATCTGCCACCACAACAGTGGTGGTATTAGCTGCTCCCCACCTTTAACACTGGCATCAGTCTGTAATGTAACCGAGGGATTTATGATAGTGATGGATTTGGAACAGAATTGAGCATTTCCCATCCACCAATTTAATTCAACTCTTGCCTTTTCTAATAACTTCATAGGCCTGTTGAAATGGTATGACTTTTGAGAGCTATAATTTTAGCTCTTTGTAGGTTTTGATATTGTAGTGGTCCGAATTGCACTACGGGAAAGCAGCCACTATCTTCCCAATACCATGGCCACCTACCGTATGGATGGATCCCTGATGCCAGTAAGGCTTCTGCAAGCTTCTACCAAGTCCACCACCTTGTTCGGTGGTAAGGTGGTAGACATTTGCACCGAGTCAATGGTGAACCCCAAGTAATCCATGGTAGTAGAGGGTTCCAACTTTGATTTATCTGGATGTATGATGAACCCCAGCTTTTGAAAGAAATGTTTTATGGCTAGAAACTGCCAATGTAGCCGTTTCCAATTATCCCCGACAATGAGGATATCATCAAGATAGGCCATAACAGTATGATTTTGTTTCCTTAAATAGGCCAAAGCTGGTTCCAATAATTAGTTGAACAGCCTGGGTGCTGATGATAACCCATTGGGTAAGGCTATATATTGCCATAATTGTCCCATCCAGATAAATTTAAGGTATTCCCTATGATCCTTGTGTATTAGTACTGAATAGTATGCATCTTGAGGTTAATGCATGCCATGTAGTACCCATAGCTATAAGCTGGCTACTGTGTCCATTTTGAAATGAACATACTGAACAGAAGTATTCAGTTCGGTCAGGTCTATGATTATGCGGCATCCGCCCTCTTTTATTTTTGGTAAATATATTAGATACGAACTCCTGTGATTCTCTCAATAACCCCTCTTAATAGTTCAGCATGGCCCGCCGTTCTTTCTTTGTGAAAGTATAACTTTCGGCTAGGCGAATGCTGGACCGGGGCAGGGAGTTCGTGAATGAATTAATTTTATAGCCCTGAATACTTCCGAATATGTAAGGATCAGAGGTAAAAGTGCAACCGGTCTCCCCCATAAGATGAATTTTAGACATATGATGTTCCTGGGGGAGGCAGACCCACCTACCTCCAAGGTATTGCCGGCGTAGTGGTCCAATACCACCGTTATTTCTTCTGTTTGAGTTGATGCGTTGTAGGGGTGGCGCATTTTCCAAGAAGGCCGGGCTGGGCCATGGCCTAAAAAGGCTGTTGTGCAGGTGGGCCGGCCTTCGAGCTTTGGGTGTGTAGGGGTGCTGTAGCTGTTGGCAGTGCGCTTGGAGGTACTGGGTACCTTATCAGCCCTATGGGCTCTTTGTCCAGGTCTTTCACCTGTTTGGGGAGCTCCGCACAGCAGATATGGTGGTTGAGCGTACCTGGTTTGCATAACCCCGCAATTTGGGGTGAATTGCTCTTCCTGAAGTTATTTTCAAACTGTGTTCACAGTAAGGCCAGAGCATCCTTTTCCTACCGGTAGCTCTATACCCACCGCAGTACTGGCACTGCTGAAATACCGGCGGTCAAAAAGCTTCAGGATCCTCTGAAGTTTGACTCCTTGCCCTCTAATCGTAGGGCTCATGATCCCCCAAATAGGGTATTTACCGCGGGAACAATAGCGAGTACAATTATCAGGAGCAAAGTACTTATCAGCTATAGCATAGATGGCTGCTCCTGAAGCTGGTTTGTAGTCATAATTAAACTAGCTGCCAGCTTAGGGTGGATAGGTAACCTTTTTAGAAGGAACTGCATGTTACTTACCATATCCAGAACTCTTCACTGCACCCCTGACACTGTTGGTTTGTTCAGCCAACTCCCCCTCTTCGGGTCAGCCCAGTTCTGACCCCCAATGCTCCCCTCCGAAGAGGGTGAGACATTTCGGCAGTCCATAATAGGATCCTGCCGTGGGCCTGCGAAGAGGCCCACTGTGACCCTGCCCCTGCTAAAGCAGGTCACGCTGGAGCAATTGCTCCACCATCCGCTCCATGCGGGTAAGACGACCTCTGTTGCTGCAGCGAACGGGGTTTCCTCGGGACTGGACCCAGCTGAGTCGACAGTCCCGATCGGCTTCCGGGTGGATTTACCGCCTGTCCGTGGCGAACCAGTCCCGGTGGATTTACCGCCTGTCCGTGGCGAACCAACCGCCCTCCCGGGCGGAAGTCGGGAGCTGCAGGTAGCACCTGCAGCTCGGGGAAAAGTCGGGTGGATTTACCGCCTGTCCATGGCGAACCAGCAGCCCTCCCGGGCGGAATTCGGGAGCTGCAGGTGCTCCTGCAGCTCGAGAAACGAACGGGTGGTTTTACCGCCTGTCCGTGGCGAACCAGCAGTCCTCCCGGGCTGAATTCGGGAGCTGCAGGTAGCACCTGCAGCTCGAGAAACGAACGGGTGGTTTTACCGCCTGTCCGTGGCGAACCAGCAGTCCTCCCGGGCTGAATTCGGGAGCTGCAGGTAGCACCTGCAGCTCGGAGAAAAAAACGGCACGCTGCTGGCTGCGCTCTATAGCAGCAGCTCTTGCCGTTACTCTCGCCGCGCTCACCACTCTGGTGAGTCTTACCGTTCCATCGCTGGAGGATGCGAACGACGATATGTCGCGCATGCGTGCTGGCGGGGTCTTCACGTAGTCACTCACGTGACTCCGAAGTAAAATAGCCCATTATCTGTTTATTTGCACTTTATCAGTTTATTTATTCATGTGTGCATATATTTATATAATGGTATATGGACACACTGATCTGTTCTGTATTCATGCCTACTATGTTCTGTTGTGCTGAAGCAAAGCAAGAATTTCATTGTCCTATCAGGGACACATGACAATAAACTCTCTCGAACTTGACGTTATCCCAATACTGGGACTGTTCTCCCTGGAAGCTGAGATGGTGGCCTTACAAAGGTTTATAACACTTTAAGGGACATAGAAAAGGTGAATGATGACAGTCCACTCTCAAGTTAGGGACTCTAAAACTAGAGGGCACAGGTTTCAGGTGAAGTGTGAAAGATTTCAAGGGGACCCGAGGGGCAAATCTTTCACACAAAGGAGGATGTGCACATGGAACAAGCTGCCAGAGAAAGTGGTAGAGACGAGTACAAATACAATGTTTAAAAGGCAATTGTGTCGGTACGTGTATAGGAAATGTTTAGAGGGCTATGGGCCAAATGGAACTAGCTCTGAAAGATATCTTGGTCAGCATGAGACTATGGTGTCATTGTAATTTTCAAAGCCCACTTCTATCTACTGCATTCTTCCATCAGAGGAAATAGTTCCCCCGTCAGATCATTTGAACCTTTTAAACACTTCAGATAGATTCTCTCTTGAATCTTCTGTGGCTAAGTGGCTACAAGAGGAGCTCGTGCCATATGTGTTCCTGTCTCTGTTAGTTGAGAGCTTTTCTACCTCTCTGTAGAATGCCTTGCACTGCTGGTGTTCACATCCCACTGATGAAAACCAAGGCTCTGTCCTGTAACGCGAGACTGTGCTGAGTCCAATAGCTCAGGAAGGAAAAGCTCAGCTCTAGCAAATCCAGCAGGAACATTGGCCCAGCACTGGGAATTCAGTCACACTGGAGCATTCCAGCCTCATCACAACTTCTGTGTACATGACAGCTAAAGGTAATTGGTAACATTCAACAGCACCGAGTGCAGTGAGGGGAAGCGGCTTCAACCTGCTATTTTCTGACTGTGAGCACTATTCCAGTCTGTTATTTATACAGAGGCTACAGCGCGCCTCACATTTCCGGACAATCTGGGGAGGACGAGCAGGGCTCAGAATGCAATCGGCAGGTGGGATCAGCACAGAAGGACTGACCCTTAGACCAGCATAATCTTGCAGGGAGCTGGTCAGGTTGATCCACTTGCCCACAACACATCAAACTCCTATTTATTGACTATAGCTCTACCATAATTCCAACCAAACTCATCTCCAAACCCCTGGACCTAGACATTGCCACTGCCCCTCTACAGTAGATCCTTCAATTCCTGACCCATAGATCACAATTAGTGAGGATAAGTGACATCACATCCTCCACAATAATCCTCAATGCCTCGTGGCTGCATTCTCAGGCTGGATTTTCTTCCGTATCCGTCTCCGTCCGCACTGCGGCAAAAACATCAAGGAGTTGGCGGCCTTTGCCAGAGACCGATTTTGAGAGCTCCAGCACGGTCGTCTGCGGACTTACCACCGTGGATTCCGCGATCCCTTTGCCAGGGATCGACCTCGGAGCTCCAAACGTGGGGGCTCATGGACTTAACATCACAGAGCCCGCTGTCTCTGGTCAGAGACTAACTTCGGGAACTCCAAGCCGCAGGAGTTTTGACCGGCCCGACACGGGGGCTTTGACCGCAGGCGGTTTGATTGCGCCGACCGCAGGAGAAATAAAGAGGAAGAAGATTGGAATTTTTTGGCTTCCATCACAGTGAGGAATGTGGGGAATCTGCTGTGGTGGATGTTTATGCTAACTTATGTATCTTGTTGCTTTTTTTGCCTATGGCTGTACGGTAATTCGCATATCACTGTACCTTAATTGGTACACGTGACAATAAGAGACCTTTGAAACCGTTGAAACGTTTGAAATCTAAGAAGGCAGGAGGTGTGAGAGAAGCATCACTCCTGGCATTGGCGGGTTGGGCCGAATGGCCAATTTCTGTGCAGTTTGTTCCGTTTCATAATTTGTACTGGCCAAACGACTCATAATGACATCTACAGTTCTTCCAATTTTCAACCTGTGCCCTTGGGCCCCAAGGAGACTTCTCACAGTGCCCCAACTCCTCATTGATTAGACTGCCGAACTTCAGAAAAACAAACATTGAATTGCAGAGGAAGGCACCAATGTTTAACTTTCCTACCTTGAAATAACGCCGTTAAAAAGCAACATGTTGGTTACTTTCACCCAAATGGCTGATTTCCCAATACGATTTCCAGGAATGTAGCAGCATTCAGGAAAAATTAATAGAAATCAGAAGCCAGAATTATTAGATAACTCAGATTTTGGTTTCAGTGAAATTCACTGCTGGAAAGAAACCCAGCCTTCCTTCCTCCACATTCCCAGATATCGTGGCCTGATTTTCCATGCTTCCCGTCCCATCTGCTGTGCTCTGGCAATCATTGACACCTCCCCTGAAGCACGTTTTATTCGAATATTTGTCCAAGATCACACTCCGCCTTTCAATCATGGCTGATCTACCTCTCCCTCCTAACCACATTCTCCTGCCTCCCCCCCCCCCCCCCCCCCCATAATCCCTGACACCCATACTAATCAAGAATCTATCTATCTCTGCCTTAAAAGTATCCGCTGACAGCCTCCACAGCCTTTTTTGGCAAAGAATTCCACAGATTCACCATCCTCTGACTAAAGAAATTCCTTCTCATCTCCTTTGTAAAGGAATGTCTGAAGCTATGACCTCTCCAGGCCTTTCAATGAGGTTCCCCCTCATCCTTCCAAGCCTTTCAATGAGGTCCCCCGTCATCCTTCTACATTCCACGGAGTACAGGCCCAATCCTGTCAAACGTTCATCATCTGTTAACCCACTCATTCCTTGGATCATTCTTGGAAACCTCCTCTGGACCCTCTCCAGAGCCAGTACATCCTTTCTCCGATATGGGACCCAAATTCGCTCACAGTACTCCAAATGCAGCCTGACCAGCACCTTATAGAGCCTTAGCATTACATCCCCGGGGCTGGTTGGTGAAGTGCAGCCATTCCAGTCACACAAGGCCAACACTCCCTTGGATCTCTCCAACGAAGGAAGTTGTCCCTGGTAAGTGGAGTGTGTTTGCATTGATAGTAATGCAGCTGAAGCCTTCCTGCCACATCTTCCATCACCATTCCCGTCAACACTTACACTCTGCAGCATTGTCAGCAGGTTGTTCTTCTCCTTTGTGAAGTGTTGATGCTCCAGCTGAGCTTGTTGGACAATCTGATTGGCCTGATTCCTCAACAATGAAATCTTTTTCTGGGAAGCAAACAAATTGTATTATTAATAGCTGAGTTTACACTTAGAATAAATTCACAAATAAGTGACAAAAAATGGACAGCCACAATCGACTGGTGATGCAGGCATTGGCAATTCATCCCCAACTGGCCTGAGACTTATTCTGGATACTTGAGCCTCACAGAGTCAGGATGAACAGTGGGGCACATGAACAGGCCCTCCAGCCCACATTGTAGATGCCAAACATGATGCCAAGTTCAACTAGTCTCCTCTGCCAGCTCATGGTCCAGATCCCTTGATTCCCTGCATATCCATGTGCCTATCTAAAAGCCTCCTTTCACAATCATATCTGCTTCCACTCTGGCAATGCGATCCAGGCACCCACCACTCTTTGCGTAAAAGAAACATGCCCTGTAAATCTCCTTTAAACGTTCCCCCTCTGACCTTAAAGCTATGCCCACTAGTTTTTGAAATTTCCACCCTGTTATAAAAGGTTCTGACGATCTACCCTGTCTAAATCTCTCATAATTTTCAATATTTCTATCGGGTCTCCCTCAGCCTCCAATGCTTCAGAGTAAACATTATAATTTTGTCTACCCTTTCCTTATCACCAATACCCAAGCATCATTCTAGTACACCTCATCTGCATCAACTCCAAAACCTTCACATCCTTCCTGCATTGGAGTGATCAGAACTGCACACAATACTCCAAAGACTCCAGATTGTGTTTTGTTGACGAATTGTCTGAGTTTTTAAGCAGCTTCAGAGACCCAGTCACCAAGTTATGGAACTAACTCTCCGGGGCAGGTTTGCTCTCCACCATTAAAAAAATTGGCAATCGTTTGACACTGTCTGGAATTTTCCCAAAGGGGCCAGCATGACTTAGTTCAGGATAACCATCACAAACCAAAATCTTTCAAACATACTCACCAAAAAGTAAACAGCACAACTTTGAAAAGTGTATTTGTATTGGCTCGAGTGAATTGCTGGCTGCATCACTCATAATACCCATCAAACACACATACTAACAATCTCGTATCTGTGGATACTTTCTGTCAACTGCTTTCAGTTTGCACTCCCACACATTGTTGATGGAATCTGCTCTTGTCCACAGTGATGGAAGTGCAAGAGACTGCACATGCTATACCCAGTCTGAAGAAGTCCCAACCCAAAATGTCATCAGCCCATTTCCCTCACTGATCTTGCCTGACCGGCTGAATTCCTCCAGCAGTTTGTTTTTTCACACTTGTCTGGACTGAGATTGCCTGTGCACCAGATGTGGCACCAAAGCAGCAGCCCATTTTGAATAGGAAAATCAGACACTGTGTTTGTCAGGTAGTAGATTTGCTTGGTTCAATTCATACCGCAAAGGACAACATGTTTCACACCTTCGTCCAGTCCAGCTCACCCCATCACAGCACAGTTGCAATCTCACACACAGAGGAGACCCTACGGTCCAGTATCTTCTACCCACTGTGTGAAGGCAACATGATAAAACCACACTTCCAAAGTCATTAAAACATTTGTTCAAACAGAGGAGACAGCAGACGCTGGAATTTGGAGAGGGAAAATAAAATTACTCTGCTGGAGGAACTCAGCAGGCCGTGTAGCATCTGTGGAGGCAAAAAGATGGCCGATACTTCAAGTTGAGATCTTGCATCAGGGCTTACGTACACTTACTGGGAACATCAAACGCTGATCCCAAGATCTTGCAACCAGGATCTTGCAACCAATTGCATCCCAATTGCAAAGAGCCTCCTAGGATTTGGGCAGGAGTGTGAACGGGTGTTTGCTGTGATTCTGTGTTCCATGGTAACAAGATGTTACTCGCAAAACCTTTGGTCTGGATGGGAAAAGAGCAGGGGGGTGGGTCTGTGGATAGAGCTTCGGGCAGTCAGTTACAACATGCCGAAGTGTCCAACCTGTGTGGAGTGGCTCTTCAGATCCACAAGGCGGAAGTTGGTTTTTCTGGAGACACGTGCACTGTAGATGCTGGAATCTAGAGTGTAAAACAAGCTGCTGAAGGAACTCAGTGGGCCTGGCAGCATCTATGGAGGGAATGGGCACTTGGTGTTTCGGGTCCCGAGCCGTCTTCAGGCTGACGGAGATGGGGCGGGGGGAAAAGCTGGAACAATAGGGTTATTTCTTGACATATTCGGGACCCACATCATCGCCTCCTCTCTGTGCGGGCACCTCGCCAGCAGCGACACTCACCTCCCGGGTGGCAATGCTCTGCTGGTACTCTGCCACCTCGCCCAGCAGCTGCTTGCTGGTGGTCTCCTTTTGCTCCTCAAGCCTGCTCTCCTGCTCCAGCTGCTGAAATTCCATGTCGTCGTAACGCTTCACGTCGGCATCCAGCTGTTCGCCATCCTGTGGGAACATAAGCTCGTCAGGTACTGGAGAAACACCGGACCCACCCCATCCCCTAGCCTGCTGGCTGGTCTTCCCACAACACAGTGTAGGGGAACAAGGGCCCATTCCCAAGCTCATAGATCAGGACCCGATACCACTTCTCCCACTGATGCAGGGATAAGCCTTACACTTGTGGCCAGTGAAGACCTAGTCTGTGTACACGGAATCCCCTCTCAGTACCGAAGCTGCCAACTCCCTAAAGACTATCGAGAAGAAAACATTGACAGGAGCGTGGCATCCTAGATATGCCAACGTTTTTTTAAAATTAGAGGCATGTTCCAAATGTGGCTTCACCAATGTTTTGTACACCTGTAACATAACCTCCCAACTTCTATACTCAGTGGTCTGACTGATGAAATCCTTTTTGACCACCCTATCTCACAGTGACACCACTTTCAAGGAACTATGAGCCTCCACTCCTAGATGCTTCTACTCTACTGCACTCCGCAGAGTCCCTCAATTCACTGTGTAGATCCTGCCTGAATTGACCACGAATTGCAATATCTTGCATTTATCTGTATTAAACTCCATCAGCCATTCCTCAGCCTACCTGCCCAACCGATCAAGATCCTGCTGCAATTGGTGATACCCATCTTCTCTATAAACGATGCCACTGACTTTTGTTCCATCTGCAATCTTGCAGATCATGTCCTGTACATTTTCCACAGTAAAGGCTTCAGCACTGATTCCTGAGGCATATCACTAGTCAAAGGCCCCCAGTCCGAAAATCAACCTTTCACCATCACCCTCGGCTTCCTTCCTTGAAGCCAATTTTCTAGCCAGTTGCTTGCTCTCCCAGGATCCCATGCAATCTAACCTTCCAGAATAGTCTACCATGCGGAACCTTATCAAATGCCTTAATGAAGTCCATGTAGACAACATCTATGGCTTCGTCCTCATCAACATTTTTAGCTACTTCCTTAAAAATCGCAATCAGATTCATGAGACACAATCTCCCGTGCAGAACCATGATGACTATCCCTAATCCCTATCCAAATGCACACATATCTTATCTCACAATATTCTCCAGCAACTTGCCTACCACAGACATTAGGCTCTGCAGTTCCCTGTCTTTTCTTTGCAGCCCTTCTTAAATAGAGGCACAACATTGGCCATCCTCCAGTCTTCTGGCACCTCACTCATATCTAATGATGATTCATATATCTCAGCCAGAGGCACATGCAATTTCTTCTCTAGCTTCCCACAGTGTCCTTGGGTATATCTGATCAGGCCCTGGAGATTTATCCCCCTTCATACACCCTAAGACGATCAGCACCTCCTCAACTGTAATACTGACCGTCCTCAAGACACTTCCATTAACTGTCCCAAGCTCCCCAGTCTTCATAGATTTCCCCCACAGTAAACACAGTAAACTCAGTATGGACCTTGCCCGTCTCCGTTGGCTCCACACAGAGATGACCGCTTTGGTTTCTAATCACACAGAGATGACCACTTTCGTTTTACCACCTAAATATCAGGAGGATTTGAACTTCCTGCTCACAGAGGCTGGGTTAAGAAATAACTCATTTCATGCCCACTGTTCCCGTTGATTTTTCTCCCAGCCAGCGAGTTGTAAACTCAAGGTTATTTTTGATCTCCACTTCCATTTTTTCAGCTGTTCCCACAGAATGCGGAATAGTGAACTGTAATGTCCGGTCCGAGAATGCTTTTAGAATTCCAGCGGGGCTGGCGGGGTAGACAGCTGTGTGATGGCCGTCATGCTATACTTCAAAACATTGCTCAGGGTCAAATCATTAACCTCATTAATTTCATCCCGGATTCACAAGAACATTGAAATAGTGTTCGCTTCCAGAGGGAGCAATGCTGGGAACTTGTGTACGGTCATTATTTATGACTTCCTTATTTAATACTGATGTTCAGACATTCCATTGGCAAAATGCTTTAACTCGACCGTTTCCCTTTGCATTTTACTCAGGGACACGACAGCAGGGCCAGTTTTCAAGTTCACCCAGCTTACAGGACGGCGTAAATAACTAGCGTGAAGAGGCACGGGCAAGTGAACGTGCAAGCAAAAATGCAGCAATGAATTTTCTCACAGCCGATTCCCACCAAGGTGAAACGTGTTCCCAAGAGGTGCAGCAAACTAGTGCCTGTTCAGCAGACCACCTGGCAGTACAAGGGCGGCTTCACCTGGGGAAGTGCTCTGCCTCCTCGAGAATCTCACACACACAACACGCACCCACACACAGCAAGAAGCATATTACAGTACACTCACCATCACAACACCCTTATACAGGGCTTCACTATGAGGTACAGACACGCCATGACCAAAGAGATTGTTTATCTTTGTCAGGATAGGGGGAGATTACTTCTGCTCCCTTTAGATACACTGCCAATGGAATCAAATTCCCTGATTCCCATATTTCCCTTTATCCCCCCCCCCCCCCCTTTTCCTCATCCCATGGCCCTTTCTAGCTTCATCCCTCCTTCCAGCTTTACATTTCATACCTCCTCTTCCTTCCTTATTTGACGCCCTTTGTCTCTTTTTCACCTCTAGGTTATGTCACTTACTCCACCCATCTGTTCATCACCCCCCCTCACCTGTATCCACCTATCACTTGCCAGGCATGGTCTCGCCCTGTCCTCTTCTTTTCAGCTTTCTCTCTCCTACTCCACTCAGTCTGAAGAAGAGTTCTGACCTGTCTATTCCCTCAAGATGCTATTTGACCCACCGTGTTTCTCCACCAATTTGTTTTTGCTCCAGAATTTAGCATCTAACTGGTTTGATACCCAATGACGTTGCCATCTGCCTACGGTCATATTCAGTGCACTCTCTGCCTCGTATCTGTAGAAGTATCCATTGAACAATGTGCTCCTGGCTACAGAAATACCCATCATAGACAGCCATACCCAGTAGAGGCTGCATCCGCTGAGTCGTGGATTCCTATGCAGACTCTACAAATGGACAGCAGTCATTCCCAGTGAAATCCAATGGACAATCCACTACCAGCCTACAAATACAAAGGAGACAGTACCTTCTGTTGATATTGACACCTACTATTCACCGTACTTTGTGTGGAAAACAGATTCTTGTTTGACTGTGGATATGCCCAAAGGTGATCCTATCTCCTGTTTACAGACACAGCAATGACGTCTGTACTTTCTGCATAACTACAGACATACCCAATGCAGACTGGAACTTTAGTTTATGGATATATCTCACAAAGAACCTGGACGTCAAATCAGGTTTATTGTCACAGACACATAAACAATGAGCTACAAGTCCAATGAGGTATAAGTCCCATTGGCCCAACTTGCCCACACCAGCCAACATATCCCAGCTACACAGGTCCCACCTGCCGGCGTTTGGTCCATATCCCTCCAAACCTGTCCTATGCATGTACCTGTCTACCTGTTTCTTAAATGTCGGGATAGTCTCTGCTTCAACTCCTTCCTCTGGCAGCTTGTCCATACACCGACCACCCTTTGTGTGAAAAAGTTACCCTTCAGATTCCTATTAGATCTCTTTCCTTTCACCTTAAATCTATGTCTACTCATGGAAGCCTCGTGCGTTCCTGTGCATTGGAATTGCGGCCCTAGGCCATGATGCAACCATCAAAAGGGAAAGCTGGAAGAACTCGGTGGATCGAGTAGCATCTATGGAGGCAAAATGTGTGACATATTGATCTGGTGCTGATGCAGGGGCATGACCCTAAACATCTTTATACCTATTGCCCCCACAGATGCTGCTTGACCTGCTGTGTTCTCCTAGCATTCTAGTTTATCGTTCATGAATAACCCACCTCCTTTTCCAGGCACTTCAATGTAATCTGTATTTCCTGAATACATGGGCACCAAGTATAGGCTTTACTACCTCTCAGTGGAAAATCTGAAAACAGGCAGCTCCTACTACCTGCAGCAGTATCCAATGTGGAAGCAGATCTTCCTCCTGACACCTACCTGCCTCCTTTCCATGTCCCTAAGAGACACCACCTAGATAAATAGATTCCCGATGGAAACTACAGGTGAATGATCAGCCAAGATCTTACTGAACATTAGAGCATGCATAGGGCTGAATGGCCTCCTCCTGCTTCTATATTCTACATGATCTTGCTTATCTACAGATATTCCCAATGCAAATTTATCTCCTTGGCAGACACTAGTGTGTATATATATATATATATATATATATATATATATATAAATATATTACCCAATGAACATTTTATCTGCAGTCAACTGATGCACCCTCTGTAGACATCTATAATGGATATCATGCTTCCCAAGATTTTATATCGTACCTGTACCTCATTTAACTTGAGCAAATGACAATAAATTCAACTTGACTTGCTCTTAATCCGGGACCATTTCCTCTCCCCCTTTCCCTCCAACTTTTTCTATTCGCAGTGCACAGGTGCTTATAAAGTTTCAATCCAACTTGTTTGCTGTCTTCTGTCTTGCTTTTAACAAGGTAACTATTCCAGTTGCCATGCTACGCACCACTATGTTCAGCATCCAGTACAGTGTCCAGCTCCTGCTGGGGCTCTCAGGTTTACTGTAACAGCGGAGCACTGACGAAAGGGCCTTTGATGGGAAACGCTAAGTGTCTGTGCACGGGTGCTGCCTGCCCTACTGTGCCCAGAATTGCTGACTCTTATTTCAGACATCTAGCGGCTGCAATGCTTTGATTTTCAGAGTTGTTAACGTTCGGTCAGCTGAAGACAAGGTTGAACGTGGTGGAATGAAGAAGGGAGGTGCAGAGCATGGAGGGGTTAGGAGGTTGCAGTAATAGAAGAAGAATTAATAATATACCAACTCTTTCTCTCTCTCCCCCTCACTCACACACACAAACTCACTCAAACAAACACACACACAATGTATTTATGAAGCAGGCATTTCAACAAAATCTCTTCTATCCACTTCATTGCATGAGGTTTTTGAAAGCAGTCCTCTAACTATTTAATTTTGGGAAGTAGTTAAACAGAAACCTTGGTGCTTGTGGCACAAATCAGGTGCTTGTTGGAACGATATATCTGGGACCCCTCACGACTGCACTTTCTCAGTTACTGTATCGCTATAACACTGCAACACTACATTGTGCATTTTGGTTATATTTCTCTTTGCACTACTTGGTGCATTAGTATATGGCTTGATTGCACGCATGTATTGTAGCACACAAAGGGTTTTTTACGGGTCACATGACAATAATAAATCAATACCAATACCAAAGTCATATTACACTCATCTCCACAGATAAACATCACATCCAAGCCAAGCTTCTGGGAGATGATTGTAAAACATTTATCAAAGCAATAACCAACACAAGACCTCTAAGAGAATTCTTACTGACAAAACATATTTCTTTGATTTTTGAACATTTCCATTAATGAATGAATAACAGCATAAGAACATATTTTGGGAGGGCATTCTGAGGGAAGAGTGGGATAACAGTTGGGTTGACTATCCCTGTGAAACATCCATTAAAAAGGCCGGTGTTTGTAACAAGCTGCATGGAGCTGTGGTATGTCCACCTGAGCCAACTGCTCAGGTCTGCCTCTGAGGGCAGAATCACAGAGGACTTACGTGGTGAGATTTGCGGGACTTAGTTTAACAATGGGGTTCTTTCATCAATGAGTTTAACAAACAAGCTCCTCGCTGAATTAGCAAGCAATTTTGTTTAGATTTGAGTATAAGTGGCCACAAACTCAGGGACCAGAGATCTACTGACCCTCTCCAACTGCTGCTGCAAGCATTCTCTCATGGACTCGGGGCAGTTATCAAGCTTGCTCTTCAACTCAGAGTAAGTCTCTCGCAGCCTCTCTACTTTTTCTTTCTGAGTTTTCAAATGTGCTTTTTCCTGAAAAGCAGAGCACAGAAATAACAAGAAGGAAAGATGACTTAAAAATGAGACCATGCACGCAGCGGGCAGCATGCTCGCTTCCTAAGCCAGCAATACACAAAGTCGCTGTGTGTGTGTGCTGGATGGGAGGGTCTGAAGAAAGAGCAAGGTGTGCCTCTCCTGTTGTACCCAAACTTGCTATTGAAGTACACGTTTCATTGAAAAAAACGGGGGGACAGTCAGCCCCTCAGATCTTTTCCAACCTTTTATTGGATCACAGCTGATTATTTATCAGCCCCATTTAACTGTCCCTTAATCACATGCATTGATATTCCGCAATCCCATTCGGAAACAAAATTAACTTTCAATTGCATTTTGGTTTCAGTGACTTTTGGTGGCAGATATTTCAGACTTGCACACCCTCTGTGCTATGTGCTTCCAACGTTCCTTCTGAAGGGACTAGCTTTCAGTTTAAGGACTTGCCGTCTAAATCTGGGTCCCCATGCAAGAGGAAATGGTTTTGCACTATTAAGTCCTAAATCATTTTAGCACCATGATTAGATTGCTCTGCTAAATTAAAGGAAATACAAGTCTTAACTAGCTTCCAACAGCACAAAGACAGCAAAAAGTAATCAGCAAATGCATGCATTTGTTCTGATCACACAGCATGGAACAAATGGCTAGCGGGATGTGCACAGTACATTAACTATTTTTTGGAGAACTATTTCATGGTGAAGCACAGAGCGACATAAATGTTTTTCTTCGGAATAAGATGCAGTATTAAAAAGAGTAAAACCAACTGGTATTCACGATATCTGCTGTTTTCAAGCCTATCTGTATAGCATCTGTGTGCAACAATTTGCATTTATAAAGTACCATGACTTCTGAAAGAAATCCTAGTGTGAAGTGGGATAAATATGACTGCTGAGCAAAGTGAGCTGATGTTAGTGTAGACAACTAATCAGCAGGTGAAAGAGTCAGAATGGGAGCCTTAAATCTGGTACAGGGTATACAGTAGGACTTTGGATCAGATGATGTTTACAGAGGGAAGGTGATGGGACAACGGAATAAATCCAGGCACTTGACATTTCCAAACAGCTCAAAAATCCATGCAATTTTTCAGTAATGTAGAGAACCATGCAATAACTTTGAGAAACGACTGCAAACACACAACTAACTGAGAAATGAAGTGGTAAACCTTTGACCAATAAAATAATCTCAATTAGGGAGTGAAGTGTATCGCTGTGTGTGCAGAAAACATCTAGTGACCCGAGGCTGAAAAAGGAACCAAATCCACTTGTCACTGTACGCTGGTCTTCCCTGTCTTGATAGCACAGGATCCTTTCATATTGATGTCTGAAGTCAGTCCTTTCTCTTTAATCCCAAGCAGCCCTACCTTTTCTCCTCCATTCCCCTTCCCTCTGGCCCGCTGTACCACTGAACGCTTTCACACGGAGGGTGGTGGGAATATGGGACAAGCTGCCAAAGGAGGCACTATCACAATATTTAAAAGACATTTAGACGGGTACATGGATGGGATAGGGTTAGAAGGATATGGACCAGACATGGGTAGGTTGGGATCAGCCTTGATGAGGGATCTTGGATGGCATGGGCACGTTGAGCTGTAGGACCTGTTTCCATGCTGTATGATGCTATATCTATGACAACCCCACTGGTGACTGTGCCTTCGGACAGAACTCCCCTGGTCCTCGCCTTTCACCCCACCAGCCTCCACATCCAACATTTTCGTCACCTCTTTCGGGATCCCACCGCTAATCACATCTTCCTAGATCCACTCCTTTCGCCTTCTGCAGGGACCATTCCCTCCGCAATTCCTTGTTTCACTTATCCCTTCCCATCCAAACACTGCCTCCCCAGCTACTTTCCCCTGCAACCGCAGGAGATGAAACACCTGTCCTTATACTTTTTCCATCAACTCCACCCAGGGATTCTGACAGTCCTTTCAGGTGCTACAGAGGTTCACGTGCACCTCCTCTAACATCATCTACCGCATCTAGTATGTGGGTTCCTGTACATCGGCGAGACCAACAGTGTATTCAACGAGTATTCAGCTGAACACTTACGCTCGGCCTGCCCTGGCCTACGGGATTTCCCATTTGCAAATCATTTCAACTCGCCTTCCCAATCCCATACCGACCCTTCTGTTCTGAGCCTCCTCCAGAGTGCAGCCACACAAAAAATGGAAGAACAGCACCTCATATTTCACTCAGGAACCATCCAATGGTATGAACATGGAATTATCTTACTTTAAGTAACTTCTACCAACACTCCTCTCCTCTTGCCTCCTTTCTCCACCCTGGTCGTTTAACCAGTTCCACATTGTATCACTCTTGACATCACACCTTCCCAAGCCAACAATTGGACTTCCAGAACACCACCCTGCCAAAGGTCATTTGTTGCCCGCCCTGAATGGTCCTGGTCCTTTCTCACCTCCAGCTCTTCACCCCACCCCACCCCTTACTTTCAGTCTGAAGAAGGTACTTATTCCTTGTCTCCAGAGATGCTGCATGACCCGCTGAGTTGCTCCAGCATTTTGCATATATCTTCTGTATAAACCAGCTTCTGCAGTTCCCTCCTCAAACGTTCTCGCTACATTAAGGGTGAGTATTAAAACAGGAGCCCGCAATTCTTTACTGATATTTAACCCGAGTTTGATGTTCAGAAGCACTGTGGCTTCCTTATAAAATAGTAAAGCTCAGTGAGATTTCCTACCGAACACGGGAGATATCGCCGAACACTGTCCATTCACGTATTGCATGGGCACATTACTGAAAACCATTACACAGAACTGAGATGTATGTTTAATCAAGAAAATGGGAAAGATGTAACTGATCAAAGACCATGGAGCAAATGGGATATAGATTTCTAAATCAGCAATATCCGACACAATGCAGTAACCACAGGCCACAAGCCAATTCTGTCACCATCTTGATACTGCTCCCGTCTCCTCAGATAACTGGATTTGTTCAGATTCTTGAATTCTTTCCCTATCGAGTTCCTAGTCACATAACCTTGTTTCCCTCATCATTATCAACAATATCATATCGTATTCCACTAAGTTTGAAATCAGGCTTTTAATTTCACTTGAGCTCAGGAGAGACCTTGGTCTGTAACCACAAACCTTCACTACGCTCACTCTCACTTTCACAGGCTGCACTCACTTATGTGAACACCCATGCACACACCAGACAAACAGGCGCGGAACCTGACTAACGCTTCCCAAATAAATGGCCAAATGGTTCTTTATGGCCATTACACAGCCTCAGAAATTTTCCATGGTTCATAGACTTGAAATACAGCCGAGACACATCATTGTTGGAATAGCTCATTTCCACACAGCAGGAAGACACAAACAATAAAAATTAAGTGATCAGATCATTTGCATTGGTGATGCTGGTTTCGGGATAATTTGGACAATTAAACAGGTTTCTCTTGTTTGAATGTTGCAACGGGACCATTTATATGCACCAGAGAGGAAAGCCTTGGTCTTAGGGCAGCTTTCCCTGCAGTGTCAAGCCTGTATTGGTGATTGTCCAGAGTGAACGTAATTGTCCAGTGTCTCAGTTTGTTGGTGTAAATAGGACCTTATTTTACTGAAAGGCACACCTCCGCACCCAACCCAACCCGGGTTACAGTGGCAAGCACTCAGAATATTAATGCACTGGTCATTACAAGTTTGTCCTGATTGTGTGAACAGAGGTCCTGATTGTGTCAGACATGAAGTAAGCCTCCAGTGTCATCCCACTGCCTACTGTCCAGCCCCCCGCCCCCTCTATTAATGCACCACCATTACCCACCCATTCCAACTCTAAAATAGATCATGGGTAGAACTCGGAGGAGGCAAGCAGGCCTGAGTTCATTCAGACTATCAACCACCCAGTTGCACTGATCCCATTTTATTCCCATCTACACCCCCCAGATTCTACCACTCACCTACACAAGAGGGGGGGGGGGGGGGTTACAGTGGCCAATTAACCCACTGACCCATACATCTTTGGGATGTGGATGGAAATCGGAGCAGCTGGGAGAGGCCCATGTGGTCACAATGAGAACGTGCAAATTCCACAAAACAGTCTGAAGAAGGGTTTCGACCCGAAATATTGCCTATTTCCTTCGGTCCGTAGATGCTGCCGCACCCGCTAAGTTTCTCCAGCATTTTTGTCTACCCATAAAACAGTACCTCAGGTCAGGCCCAAACTCGGGCCTCTGGAGCTGTGAGGCAGCAGCTCTACCCACTATGCCACAACAATATTTATTTTGATGAAAAGTCACCAAGCAGAAGAGCTGGTATGTTTTTTTATCTCACCACAGACACAATCGTCTGCCGGTCTTTACTGCTTCAATTCTAACTATCTTAGCACAGACTTCATGACTAGTTTCCTAAGAAAATTCATCCTGGAAAATTATTTCCATGCAATTTCTTCGGGTTGACCTGGATCTTTACTTACTCAAGTTATACACTCACAGCAGCAATACTGTTTACTCGTCGAGCTAAGTGGATGAAGCCACAAAAGGCTGCGAGCTACATCTTAAAAGGGATCTTTATCTCAGACGAAAATAAACGCAAGCACCTCACAGAACAACTCTTTCCAGTTTTTCCTACCTTTGCCTTTTCAGATGAAACACTGGTCTCCAGGTCAGTTATCTTTTTGTGTAATTGTTCCAGCACATCCTTCTCATAATGGACATGTGAAATCTCAGAGTCACGCTCGCCTTCCAACAAAGCTCGTTCCATCTCCATCTGTAAAACAGCACACACAAGGTTCTTCACCCTTCCTGGATGATACAGAGCAGTTAAAAAGTCAGGGATGGGAACATTTTGAATGGGCACCTTTCAGAAGCAGGAAAGAACTCTCCTGATAAGTGGCAGCAAGCAATAGGCCCCAAGTAAGCAACGTTCAATGAATCAGTAGCATTTTCTATTGAACTATAACCAGATATCATCCCTTGCAGCAACATTTGTCCTTCGTCTCTAATATTGACAGAGTTTTGGAGACATACAGCACAGAAACAAGCCCTTACGCCTTTTGAAATCATGCAAATGCCTGTCACCCATTTTTTCACTAATTCTATACCATTCACATTTTACTGTCCCCGCGGTGTTGAAATAGAAGATCATAAATGGTGGGCAGTCTGAAGAAGGGTCTCGACCTGAAACGTCACCCATTCCTTTTCCCCATAGATGCTGCCTGTCCCGCTGAGTTACTCCAGCATTTTGTGTCTACCTTTGATTTAAACCAGCATCTGCAGGTCTTTCCTACACATCATAAACGGTGAGGATGGCTCAGGAGACCTGCTCATTTCTTATTTTCTCTGCTCTAATGTCCATTGTGATTTGTTCATATAGAAGTACTTCAGAAATCTTTTTGTCATTCTGTTAAACCTCTGTACCTCCACCTGCCAAACGCTGATGCATCTAACATAACAAAAACATTCTCTACATTCTCTTTTACCGTTGGATACAATTGTAGACCAGCACGTGGCATTTTTAGATTATACAACATTCCTTACGACATCCATATACAGGCAGTCCCCAGATTAGCACAGCATTCAGTCATTGAGAAATGTTTGCAAATCATATTGTTTGTACGTTGGAGATGAACAAAAGTGCACAGGAGGTTTACAGATCAATTATTTGGATGAGGGGATTGAAGGCTTTGTGGCCAAGTTTACAGGTGATCCGAAGATAGGTGTATGGGCAGATAGTGTAGAGGATGCAGGGACTCTGTAGAAGGACTTGGCCAGGTTAGGAGAGTGGGCAGAGAAGTGGCAGGTGGCAAACAGCGTGGCAAAGTGTGGAGTCATGCATTTTGGTAGGAGGAATAAACGCATAGATTATTTTCTAAATGGGGAGAGATTTCAGAAATCTGAGGTACAAAGGATCTTGGGAATGCTGGTACAGGATTCCCAAATTGTTAATTTGTAAGTCGAATCGATAGTAAGGAAGGCAAACGCAATGCTGGCATTTAATTTGAGAGAACTCGAATACAACAACAGGGATGTAATGCTGAAGCTTCATAAGGTGCTGGTCGCACCGCATTTGGAGCATCGTGAACAAATTTGGGCCCCGTATCTGAGGAAGGATGTGCTAATCCTGGAGAGGGTCCGGAGGTTTACGAGAATGATCCCAGGAATGAGTGGGTTACCATATGATATGCATTTGACGGCACTGAGCCTCTACTCACTCGAGCTTAGAAGGATAAAGGGGGACCTCATTGAAACTTACTGAATAGTGAAAGGCCTGGATGGAGCGTATGTGGAGAGGATGTTTCCAACCGTGGGAGAGTTGACGACCAGAGGTCATAATCTCAGGATAAAAAGATGTACCTTTAGGAAGGAGATGAGGAGGAAGTTCTTTAGTCAGAGGGTGGTGAATCTGTGGAATTCATTGCACAGAACACTGCGGAGGCCAAGTCAATGGATATTTTGGATGCACATCACGTTCTTCTTCTCTATGAGACATGACTCATCTACCTGAGATAACTGGCCAACACTTTTCTTAATGTTTATTTTTTTAGCTTCAAGTTTTGGAGGTACAGTGTGGATACAGGCCCTTCAGCCCAACGAGTCCGTGCCAACGAGCGATCATCCTGTACACTCGCACTATCCTACACACTATGGACAATTTAGAATTCTTACCAAAGCTGATTAACCTACAAACCTGTTATTCTTTGGGAGGGGTTGACTTGATAACTTGAACCTGGGTGTACAGGGCACAATTCCCAAATATGCAGATGACACAAAACTTTGGAAGTGTGATATTAGCGATAGTTTAGTTTAGTTTAGAGATACAGCACAGAAACAGACTCTTCAACGACCAGCGATCCACACTCATTAGCACTATCCTGCACACACTAGGGACAACTCACACTTATACCAAGCCAATTAACCTTCAAAACTGTACGTCTTTGGGGTGTTGGAGGAATCCGAAGATCTCGGAGAAAGCCCATGCGATCACGGGGAGAATGTACAAACTCCGTGCAGACAGCACCCGTAGACAGGATTGAACCCGGGTCTCCGTTGCTGCAAGTGTTGCAAGGCAGCAACTCTACCACTGCGCCACCGTGCCACCCAAGAAAAGAGCGACAGGCTGGTAGAAAGTGTGAACAGGTGGCAGTCAGGGTTTAATGCTTGGAATGCCAGAAGCTTAGACCCAGATATAACTCACCTCTTGTGAAGATTCTTCCATCTGATTGTCCAGCTCCTTGATCTTCAGGTTAATCTCCTCCGCATTATTTAGGATGACCATGCATTCTTCATCCAGCTGGGCGATCTTTTCTTTCAGGTTCCTTTGAGCCAGTATCATATCCTCCTGAAAGTATAAATCATGTGGTATTATCTTTTTTAGTTTAAGAGAACCAGTGTGCAGATAGGCCCACCAAGTCTATGCCGAACATTGAATATCCGTACGCTAGTTTTATGACTTCCCGGATTCGCATGCTACACACTAGGGGAAATTTACAAACTCCGTACAGACAGCACCCATAGTCGGGGTCAAACCTGTCTCTGGCACTATAAGACAGCAGCTCTACAGCTGCACCACTGCGCCACCCTCCAACCGGCATCAATCAACTACAACTGAACAGCTAGCTTTGAAGTAAGATGTCCTGGGTGTCCTGGAGCTCACTGTGGAATCATCACTATGGGACAGCACAAGATCTTCCAACGTTGTAACTGCTGGCGATTGTGGCCCACAGCTCATGGGGCACGAGGCTGTGGAACAGGCCTGACAGTCAGCCATGCATCAGTGAGTGGTGTCTTTGGTCCCACTGTAAAGACTTCAGCACCTGCTTGCAGCAGCACAGTAGCGCAGCGGTAGAGCTGCTGCCTTACAGCGCCGGAGACCCGGGTTCGATCCTGACTACGGGTGTTGTCTGTACGGAGTTTGTACGTTCTCTCCGTGACCACGTTGGTTTTCTCAGAGATCAGTTTCCTCCCACACTCCAAAGACGTACAGGATTGTAGGCTAATTGGCTTGGTACAAGTGTAAATTCTCCCTGGTGCGTGTAGGATAATGTTAATGTGCAGGAATCGCTAGACGGTACAGACTCGGTGGGTCGAAGGGCCTGTTTCCGTGCTGTACTCTAAACTTAACGAAACCTGCACTAGACTAACACCAACTCCAGTACTAAGGAAATGCCACACTATCAGATGAAGCTGTATGTTCTCTTGGACATTCTATGGAACTATATCAAAGAAACCAATCCAGGTGTCCTGCACAACTCTTCACTCTAAACTCCACAACCAGCTATCTCAGTGTGTCACCTTGCTATCAGTGGGCTCCTCCTCCTGTAATTCCTACATCCCACCAGGCAGTGATGGTCACCTTGGCCCACTTCTGGAACTCCCTCCCCAAGCCAGCCTATGATGGCTGGTTCTGTGAAATCTCAGACCGTTCCTTTTGAAGGACAGACTGCCCATGTCACTACCCCACTGTGCCTCCGCACCCTCTGACCCACCCCATTGTTTTGTCTGTGCCCTCACTATGGCCAGAGAAGGTGGTGCAGTCAGTGGGAACCTTGTACCCAGATCCTGAACAAAGACCAAATGACGACTCTGCATCAAGGTGGACATTTGCTAAGTCCGTTCCTCTTCCTCTGGGATGGATGAGTGGAAGGAGTCACAGTTGGGATAAGTTGAAGCACTGAAAGCACAGAGCTGGGAGGACTGAGGCAGCCCGAGAAAGATGAACAGCAAGGAGCAGCAAAAACCAGTCATTTAAATTCACTAACTCAACTGGTCAAGCAACATATGTGGAGGGAATGGACAGACTATGTCCATAGACTGTGGATAGCACTCAACAAAAGCTTTTCACTGCACCTCTACATGTGACAATAAACTAAACTAAATCAGATTAAATGTTTCAGGTCAGACATTTCAGTCATGAGGAATGGTCACGACCTGAAACGTCGTCTGTCTATTCCCTCCACAGATGCTGCCTGGCCTCCAGATGATCCAATACTTTGTGTTTTGCTCGAGAGTCTAGCCTCTGCAGCTCCTTGTGTCGTCACTAATTCTGGCATTCTACCTCTGCAAGCAGGTCACAAGTGGCTGGCTGGACTCAGACTCAGGACAACACGGGGGGGGGGGGGGGAGAGGAGGGGGGAGGGGGAGGGGGAGGGGGAGGGGGAGGGGGAGGGGGAGGGGGAGGGGGAGGGGGAGGGGGAGGGGGAGGGGGAGGGGGAGGGGGAGGGGGAGGGGGAGGGGGAGGGGGAGGGGGAGGGGGAGGGGGAGGGGGAGGGGGAGGGGGAGGGGGAGAGGGAGAGGGAGAGGGAGAGGAGAGAGAGAGAGAGAGAGAGAGAGAGAGAGAGAGAGAGAGAGATATTATGGTCGTTGAGATGGCAGAAGAGAAAGTCCTTTCACATCAGGCAGCAAGGAATGGATATTTTAGAAAGCTGTGAAAAAAATGTAGAGCTGGAATGGGACTGACAAGCAGGAGGATTAATGCAGAGACAGGAAACCCTTGTTGTTGTTGCTGGAAATGGCTGTCAAATAAGGAATGAGTCAGCCAGGGCAAGGAACGTCCGTTGTGGATTAATATCCCAGCATGCCAGGTGGGTTATTTTTGGGAGTCTGGGAAGTTTTTCTGCTGCCATTCAGAGAGGACGGCTGTAGTCTGGAGGATTCCACATCTGTGGATCATTTGGAAATGAAGGCTGCAGGGGAATATCAGAAAGTCCGCTCCTGACAGAGAGCTGTGTCCCACCCTTGAGAAGCCTGCTGTATGGTGGATGCAGAAAGCCCTCGAGACCTGCAAGACTCTGCTGAAATATTTATGTTTAAAACTGCACAGGGGAGGCTGGGGCTGTTGACACAGAAGCACACAAATGATGTCACATTTCTCATGGCTGAGGGGAAGTGCTGCACATGCTGTCTTGCCAGGCTGTGGGGTATCACATTTTGGCCCGTTTATAGATCATCGCAATCCCCGTCTTCCTTCCGGACACCATTTATTTCTAAGCACGGTAACGTTACTCAAACAAACTTCCCAACCACCCGGTCAAAGCCACACTGCTGCTTTCAAAGGAAAATGCCAAATGATAAACTGTTTTCTGGTCCCATTGCAGGAAATGTGTGTCGAGAGTTATGGAGCTCAGGGGCACAATTCTCAGCAGCTCAAAGTTCAGTTTCCCACTCAGCAGTCACTTGCTTGAAAAAACCCAGCAAATTTACAAGTGTTACATTGATTTTTTTTATTTTCAGGGAATTGGGTAATAAAGCAGGGAATATGTTGCAGAAGTCACTCCCAGCTCTCTGCCCTTTCACACAGAGCAATGCAAATCTTCATAATCACACATCACATTCCCTTCCACATCCGTACCCATTCTCCTCCTTGGCAATGTGTAACTTACATTAACAACAGTCTTCACCTGGCCAGCGTTCTCAAATGTGTTCCCTGTGATCCCCAACCCTGTGTCACTACAAGCAGTTCCAGTCTCAACTTAAACTAAATCCCACAACAATTTAATGGCCTGACCCTATTTGTACAGCTCCCAAAAAGTAAACCAGCCTGAATAAACTCGAGAAGTTTGGTTTCTTCACTTTGACAGCTAGCTTTTCCTAATCCTGGTGGGGTTTTTTTGTTTGATGTTAAAGCTGTTGGAAATCTCAAATAAGCACAGGAAGTGCTGGGGAAAATCTCAGCAGCTCAGCTAACACTGTTTGTTCTGCGGTTCTTTGTCAGAACTGGGCCACAGGCACTTCTGACGAGAGTAGAATTGTGACGATTGTAGAGAATGTGAGGAGGGAGGTTTTGATGCCGGTTTGAGGGTCAGTGTTTCCGAGCTCTGTAACTATGGGTAGCCTGGGTTAACAAGGTTAGACAAACAAAAGAATGGGAGTTGAAGGGAATGTAAAAAAAAAATGAGATTAGTGCAGGTGAATAAGTACAGACTCTGTGGGCCGAAGGGCCTGTTTCCATGCTGTATGCCTCTGACTGCTCTAAACTGCCCATCGGAACATATGCCCAACATATGCAAAGTACCTAAGCGGAGTAAACTAGTCACAAAACTGAAAAAAAAGTATTTTATAGCAATAATATACAGCAGTTAAATAGCTGCTTTGAAGTGATTTAAATATCAGACAGCTTCCTGAGTAGAACATTCCACCATCCTGCTCCGATGTTCTCTCGACCCCCCCCCCCCCATTGCCGCCTCTCGGCTTACAACCCTTACTGGGGCCCCATTTTACATGCTCCCCTTAAACACAGCAGGGCCCCATTTACAGCACTCCCTTTGAACTGCCTGGCATCGAACTGTGGTGGGTCAGATCACAAACAGTGACGAGACGGGGTACACGCAGGAGAGAGGAACATGGTGTCAGCACACCAACCAGTCCCTTAATGTCAACTAGACGCTAGACAAAGGGCTAGTTATCGACCTCAGGAAATGTGGTGGGGTGCATGTCACAATCAGCATTAATGGTGCTGAAGTGGGAAATGGTTGAGAGCTTCAAGTTCCTTGACGTAAATATTGCCAAAGATGTCATAGACCAAGCACGTTGCAGTGACAGTCAAGAAGGCCCACCAATGCCACTAGTTCCTCAGGAAACTGAGGATATTTAGCGTGTATCGAAAGACTCTTACAAACTTCTACAGATGCACAATAGAACGTATACTATCGGGTTACATCACAGCTCTGCCCAAGACTGCATGAAATTGCAGTTGTAGATGTAGCTCAATCCATCGCAGACACCAGACTCCCCACCATTGACTCCATCTGGCTTTTCACTGTGCCTCACCACACATGGCAATAATAAACTTAAACCTATATGATCATGATACAGGAATTAGGCCATTCAGCCCATCAAGACTACTCTACCATTCAATCTGAATGGCTGATCTATTATTCCCTCTCAACCCCACTCCTGCCTTCTCCCCATAACCTTTAACCTAAATGTGTAGGAAAGAACTGCAGCTGCTGGTTCAAACTGAAGATAGACACAAAAAAGCTGGAGTAACTCAGCGGGACAGGCAACATCTCTGGAGAGATGGAATGGGTGACGTTTCAGGTCGTTGCAGGTCACCCATTCCTTCTCTCCAGAGATGCTGCCTGTCCTGCTGAGTTACTCCAGCTTTTTGTGCCTCTCTACCTTTAACCTAGCCCTGTTTCCAGCACTCCCTTTAAGCACACTGGAACCGATGAATGGGGTGGTATCGTACATAGCAAAGATTGTTTCCAGAAATTACAGCAAGATCTTGATCTGCTGGGCAAGTCGGCTGAGGAATGGCTAATGCAGTTAAGTGTGAGTTGTTGCATTTTGGGAAGTCAAATCAGGGCAGGACCTTCACAGTGAATAGCAGGACTCTGGGGAGTGTTGTAGAGCAGAGGAATCGAGGAGTGCAGGTACATAGTTCCCTGAAAGTGGTGACACAGGTAGATAGCGTAGTCAAGAATGCTTTCGTTGGCCTTCATTGGTCATGGCACTGGGTCTAGACGTTGTGATATTATGTTATAGTTGTACAGGACATAGGTAAGATCATATTTGTGATATTACGTTCAGGTTTGGTCTCCTTGCTATAGGAAGCATATCATTAAGCTGGAAAAGGGCACAGATAAGATTTACAAGGATGTTGTCAGGACTTGACGGCCTGAGCTATGAAGAGAGGTTGTGCAGGGTTGGACTTTATTCCTTAAAGTGGAGGAGGCTGAGGGATGATCTTACAGAGGTGTATTAAATCATGAGGGGGATAGATAGGGTGAGTTCACATAATCGAATGGCATCCCCATCATTCTCCAGTTTGATAATTCACTCCTCTCTGCGGCTCTATCCCCATGTCTCACACCCGAAGGCTCCGTTCTCCTCTGCCGCACACCGTAAAACCCACCACTGACCAAACCTAGTGAATGTTCCAGCAAAGCATTTTGCGTGGAGTTTTCTACACTGGAAACACCCTGCTGATGGAACTTTTTGCCACCAAATCCACCAGCATGAGATGGGCAGGACGCTAACCGATTACAATCCATACAAGAGAAGGCTCTCGTTGGCCCTCTGATGGTGAGGTAGCCCTTCCTGCACGCTGGCACAGTAGTGGACTATGCCTCTGCACTGTGTAAACCCAGCCCTGGGAGGTGGGAAGACTCACCATGTTGCTGGCCTCCCTGGCCACTCTTTCCCGAACATCACTGAATGGACTCAGTCTCTCTGCAGGATCGTGCTGCCAGTGAGGCAGCTTGGGAGAGTAGGATGAGGTGAATACATCGGCATACTTCGGGGAAGACTCGGCTGTGCTGGGAGACAACTGCTGCATAGATCTCCCCAGGCGGTTTAATTCCACACCTCCACCTGGCTCCAGGGGACCGGAATTTCTCCTGGACCTTCTCCCGGACGGAGTGAAGTCAAACATGGAGGAGGTGCAGGGCAAGGCTCTCGTCGTGTTCGCCCGTGGCTCACTTTCGCTGCCACTGTGGCTGCTGGCCTCCAGGTGTGGCGAGCATCCTCTGCTGTGGGACAGCGAGAGTTTGTGTAGCTCTTCCCCAATCTTCTCAATGCTGCTGACGGCCGCCCCGGTTGTGCCACTGCCTTTCTTGTTGTATTCTGAACACAGGCTCAGGATCGTCTCCAGGCGCTGCCGTTCCTGCAAAGCAAGAGGGGGAGTGTTGATGAGGTACTTCACCGGAACATGGCCCTTCCAAACTGCTCTGGGATGCACAATGGGATATGACCACACTCACCCACGGTGTCAAGATCGGGAAATCTTTTCAGCCGAAATTCAAGACAAAATCAAGGGAACGGGTGGGCCAATCACCACTTTAGCATGTTCTTTTTCCGATAGAGTCGTGACTGACTCGGCATCTATTCTCCTGCCCTTTCCCCCTATCATTTGGCCCCCTTACTGAGTAAAAAATATCTCACCTTTAGATACATTCAAGGAACCAGCCTCCAGAGCCTACTGGAGCAAGGACAGGCACAGGATGAACCGCCTCATGGCATTCCAGGTGATGAACATGGATAATGAAGCAACTATCACCACTATTTAATTTGGTTTTCCACATCAGCACCATGTTCCTCTACTCCCCCATATCTGTGATTCCCTTAATACTTTCCTTGTTTTGTACCCCACAGCTCTATTAATGACTCCAAAGATTCTGGCTGGCAAGTATCATCAAGGTTCCCATCATCTAGATGCCTGATTAATGGCAGGGGTGATCTCAATCGGCCAAAGGGCCCATTTTCATGCTCAACAGGTCTATGACTGAGAGAACTACAGATGCTGGAAATGAAAATTTTAAAAAAGCAATGCAGGAAATACTCAACAGGTCAGGCAGCATCTGTGGACTGAATAACAGAGTTAATGTTTCAGGTTGGAATCTCGTCAACCTTTAAAAGGCATTTGGACAGATATGGGTACAGGAAGGGTTTAAAGAGCTATGCACCAAGTGCAGGCAAATGGAACTAGTCCTTCATGCCAACTGGTTAGCATGGACAAGATCGGCCGAAGGCCCTGTTTCCATGCTCTACAGGTCCATGACCTGAAATGCTAATTCTGCTTCTCTCTCCACAGATGCTGTCTGACCTCTCAGTGTCGCCCGCATTATCTGTTTTTATACCCGATGCTGGAAATTGAGTTTTGGCAGGATTCCTAATCTGAAATGAAAATTGAAGTGCTAGGAATGTGCTTTTGTAAGTGGAAACAGGAGGTTAATTGGATGAGGAAGGGCTAGAGTTTATCCACCCTGACACACGTCTACTGCTAAGAGAATGGAGTGCTTCATTACTAGTTTTGGTCCATTCATCTATCCCGGAAACAAGGTGAAGAACATAGAAACCATGGATCTAATGTCTCTTTGTGCCTTTAAATCAGCTAAATTGTTCTCTGCTGGATCCAAAAAGTGGAGGGTAATCTCAGAGAATGCTTCGCGCCAGTGTTTCCGAGGCAAGGCTACCTTCCCCTCCTTCCTATGTCTCAGAGGACCATTGGTGATCTGGGTATCATCTTGCAAACGACTGACTAGTTTCCACACTGCTCACGGGCACCAAGCTCAGAAGGTCCCCCAATACTAAAATACCCAAGGTGAACATAAATAGCAGGAGATATTAGCCCGCTCATGCCTGCTCCACCATCCAATGAGAACATGGATGAGAGAGAGTTGCAGGCACTTCGGCCCACCTGCTGCATGCCCATCTACAGTAATCCCATTTGCGCGCATTAAGACCATATCCTGGTATGTGTCTATTTAAGTGCTTGGCTAAATGCCTCTTAAACATAGCAATTGTATCTGATTCCTCCACCTCCTTTAGCAGCCTGTTCCAAATATCAACCAATACGTAGAAAGCATTTAACCTGAGATCCCCTTTAAAACTCTCCCTTCACCTTAAACCTGTGCCCTCTTGTTTTGATATTCTTACCATGAGAAAATGAATCTCATTATCTTGTACACTTCTATCAGGTCACCCCTCAGTCCCCTTTGTTCCAGGAAATACAAACACAGACTATTTAATCTCTCAGCTTAACTGAAGTTCTCTAATCCATACAACATCCCCTTTTACCCTTTCTCCAGCCCAGCTACTTACTTCAGCACACTTTCCTACGCTGACCTCTTCTTTCTCGATTCCCTGAACATCTGGTACTGTACTGTAAGCCTCTGGAAACAAAAGCGTGGATTTGGTACTGCAAGTGGTTTTGAGGATTGAGAAGTGACCTCATTGAAACACACAAAATGATTACAAGATGGATATAGAGATTCTATTCTACGCTTTGTTCCAGTGTGGGGGGGGCAACACTAGAACCACACAGTGAATGAATGGCAGGGCTCTGGGGAATGTTGTAGACCAGAGGGATTTAGGAGTGTAGGACCATTGTTCCTTGAAAGTGGCATCATAGGTAGATAGGATGGTCGATATGACTTCCAGGACATTGGCCTTCATCAGTCAGGGTATTGAATATAGAATTTGGGATGTTATGCCACATTTCTACAAGATGTTGAGGAGGCCGCATTTGGAGTATTGTGTTCAGTTTTGGTCACCCTGCGATAAGAAGGGTGTTGTTAAGCTGGAAAGAGTGCAGAGAAGATTTAAGAAGATGTTGCCAAGACCCGAAGGCCTGAGCTATAGGGAGAGTGTGCAGGCTAGGACTTTATTTCATGGAGTGAAGGAGGGTGAGGGGTGATCTTATAGTGGTGTATAACATCATGAGGGGAATAAATAAGGTAAATGCACAATGTCTCTCACATTGTGAATCAAGAACTAGGGGACAGGTTTAAGATGAGAACGGCAAGATTTCATCAGGAACCCTAGGGGCAAATCTTTCACACAAGGGGTGGTGGATATATGTAATGGGTTGCCAGAGGAGGTAGTCGAGGCACGTGCTATGACAATACTTAAAGTACATGTAGATAGGCACATGGATATGAAATGTTTGGAAGGATATGGGCCAAACGCTGGCAGGTGAGTATTGTAGATTGGCCATTTTGCTTGGCATGGAGCTGAAGGGCCTATTTCCGTGCTCTATGACACTATGACCAGGGATTTTTCAAGACAAAGGATTTAAGGAAGCAAAGATTTAAGAGAGTCACAAAAGTCTGCAGGTGCTGGAAACTTGAGTTCACGAGTAGTTTCACACTGACACACTCGTACGTTCCGTGATTCAGTAGAATGTTCACAAGTAGTTTCACACTGTTTCGGAACAATGTTCCAGAGTTGTTCCATACGGACTCACTGCAAGATTCACTCAGAATTTCACTCCCGATATATTTCAATGTTCAAGAGTAACTTCATACTGACTCGCATAATGTTCACTAGTGGTCTCTCTCTAACACACTGCAATGTTCACGGGTAGTTTCTCGCTCATTCTGTGCAACATTTACTAGTAATTTCACACTGATTCACTGCAATGTTCACTTGTTGGTTCTCACTGACATCCTTCAACATTCAGGAGTGGCTTTCATTGATTCACTGCAATGCTCACTCATAGTTTAATACTGACTCATTGCAATGTTCACTGGTAGTTTCACACTCATTCAGTGCAATGTTGGGCTGTAATTACATTAACAGGCACAAATGAATCACTGCAAGGATTCATGGAGTGAGAGGCACCTTTGGGAGATTGCAGCAGTCTGAAGGTCCCTGGGAACGAGGGCAGAGGACAGTTGGAAAATTCAGAGTCCAGGCAGAAGTGGAGGAAGGGGAATTCCATGAAATGAGCTCCAGGGAACAGTTAGTGCCGCATTCTGATAAAACCACCAACATACATTAGTTTTACTGGTTATTGGTTAAAGTCCCCAGAAATAGCAATGATTTATTTGCCATAAAACTTCACGTTAAAGAGAGCTAATGGGGAGCTCAGTGGGCCAGGCAGCATCAGTGGAGGCAGAGGGGTGATCAACATTTAGGGATTAACATTGTCTGGTCCTTCATGAACTGCTGTTACAGGACTGTCCAAGACTCACCTCAGAAGCTGATTTTGGGGTTTCCAGTGGATTAAATCTCATATTGATGGTCTCCCCTCTCGAGTTAACCAAAAAACTGATCAGCAGGTATGCTTGATCCCCTTCCTTTTCACGCAGGTTTTCAATCTTCCCTTCAAGTAAATTAGCAGCATAAAAAACGCTTCAATTTCGACTCTCCATTCAATGATCTGCCAGGTACAGTGAGCCAATAGCCAGACCTGTCATCTCCTCGTTCATGCGTTTAAATGGACTCGCAATGAAAGTGGAGGTGAAGAAACCCCTTGAACAACTGGCCAAGTGTAACATTACCCTCGGCTGGCCAGCCCTGGAGTCTGATGTCAGGGGATGTGCTAAAATTGGAGCGGGGGGGACTGTGAGCTTCCGTTCACCCGATCTATCGGCAGCCACAGGATTTGTTTTGTTTTATGAAGAGAAGTCATTCTCTGCACATGAACAGCAAGGCCAATCCCTGCATAACACTTCCCAGCTAGCTGCCTGATGTTGGATCTGATAATCCAGGTTGTGTTGGGGTGGGTTACTGAGAGTGGAGCCTGACGTGAAGGGAAAATTACATTCAAAACCCAGCTGGACAGGACCAGCCAACATCTCCACCTTGAGAAGTACTGCTGATGAGTTTTCCAGCAAAGTCGATCCCATTTCCATCTGTGGCGCGAGTCAGAAGTGTCCACTGTTGATGTGCTTGGTCCTCCTGGAGTAGGTGAAAGATTCAGTGGTGCAAGAGATCTTGGTGCACACATTAAACAGCGCCACATTACACAGTGACAGAAGCTATGCAGCTACAAAGTTAAATTGTGTAAGCATCATCTGTAGTTAGGCACAAAATACTTAGTGCCATTACAGGGGCCCCTTGGCCAACTTCCCATCCTGACGTAGCAAAGCGAGCCGGCTATGGGAAGCTGCAGGGCTGGCATCCGGGTGTCGGGATACCCATTCCTTCCTCGCTTGAGCACGGTCCTTCCCAATGATCTGCCTCATACGCACAGCCGGGCCTGACTGCAGTCTCCATGCAGCTGGATTTACCCATGGCCGAACCTTGGCTTGCTTTCCCGCCAACTCCAGACCGTACACAGTTACCCTTTGGTGGGGGAGTGAGGGTGTCATCTTGTTGAGAAGGCAGGGTTTTGATCTGCACTTCCAGGAAGAAGAGATCAGGGTTCAGGCTCGCAAATCCGTGCTTCCATGCCCACTGGGAATGTGTGTGATGCCTGGCACCCTTGATGCCCCCAATTCCCACTCCATCCCACAGCCCCATCACTACAGTGAGGGTGAGGCTTCATAAAGCTTCCCTGTGTACAGGGCCAGCAGACTACTGACCAGCAGAGGGCGCTTTCCCACACTGGGCTGTTGAGGTAGAGTCTGTCTGCACTCTATCTAATAACACAGTGCTGTCATACCTACATGGGGGACTTGCAAATTCCAGGGAAGGAGTGAGGCCAGGTTAAAACAGCAGAGAGAGAGAGAGAGAGAGGGATTACGTACGGCAGAATGGTGAAATAAAGACCTGCAAAGGGTGAATAGGGTCATAGAGCATGGAAACGGGCCCCGTCAGCCCAAACGGCCAACGTGTCCCATCTACACTAGTCCCACTTGCCTGCATTTGGCCCATATCCCCCTAAACCTGTCCTATTCACGTACATGTCTAATTTCTTCTTAAAGGTGACATTGGTGATGACACTCCCAGCACTCTTGCCTAGCTGCTGTTCAGACACTGGGTACAGGATTGCACACTAACCAAGATCAGAGTTTCCAAATTGTGTTTATGTTTTTAGCCAGCTTGCCTCTTCGGCCCTGTCCTAGCCCCTCACACACCCTGCTCCTGGACAGGCGAGGGGGGAGGGGACTTATTCTCAGCGATCACCCCCCACCAATTTCTGCCATAACAAACACAGTCCGCGCCATCAACACCTGTGACTGCTGCCCCATTCACCCTGGTCTTACCGCAGAACCCCCTCTACTCCTTGACAGCAATTCACAAACCCCTACAGATTCTGGCCCTTCCCATCCTCCACTGGTGTATCCCTCTCCGAGTGTACCACTCATGTGTACCGCTCCCCTGGTATATCCCTCCCTCTGTACCCCTCCCTGGTGTACCCCTCCCCAGTGTACTAAACCCCATACCCATTTACTGCTCTCCCCAGTATACCTCATCATACCCACCAGTGTACCACCAGTGTGCCCCTCAACCTCCTGGTGTATCCCATCCCTCCCTGCCATCCCCCACCTCTCCCATGGTGCACCCCACCCCCAGTTCCCCCCCAATTCACCCTTCTTCCATTGTACTTAACCTCAAACCCCGTCCCCCACCCCAGTGCAGCCTAATGTCATTTAACTCTGATTCACTATTTTAGGAATTCTCTGGTTGTTTAATTCTTTTAAATATAATCATATAAACTCATTTTAAAGGCATTTTTACTTTTAATTGCATCTGAATGTGAGCCCAGAGCCCATCCATGGGACTCATCACAAAGGTCACTCCCCAGGAAAACCCCTGCCCCTCGCCACAGCGACTGAATATTGCTTAAAATCCCATGAGATCAATAAGCAGATGAGCTCTAAAGACAGCAAACTCAACCAACTGGCAGTGGGATTTACATTAAATAGCATCTTCAATGGTTCCCCAGTTGCTTCACAACGGATGCCACATTTCTAAGTGTAGTCATTGTGTGTAAGTACCAAACATGCGAGACAAGTTTACTCCTTCAGAATAGGCTTCACAAGGCAGCAGCATTGAGCAGCTCATCTATGTGGTGATATGTGTGATGCTAACCATCACACTGTAGACAACTTGTCCGCTCTTCTGAATGGCAACACTATGATTCATGTTGGCAGTTCAAAACCTTCATTTTGCCATTTTCCTCGGTTCACATCAGTCTCAGACCTAACACTATGGCCGCTGCATGTTTTCAGTACGAATTGGAATGGAAAACACAGACACTATCACAGACGGCATCTGCCACACACAAAATCCAACACTCATGTCCAGGTGCTCCATAGCAAAATGCAATGCCAGACTTTATTTGAATATGGGATTAACTGCTCCCTAAAAAACTAATTCCCCTTCTGAGCTGGACTCTTGGGAAGTGAGGCAATTTCAGACAGATACAGCATGAGAGTTAAGGATCAGAGAGCAGAGAGAGACATACAGGTGACGGAGTTAGTCAGCAAGCAAAGACCAGGCAGGGAGAGTTGAGCACAGCAGAAGAACAGGCCTTTCCGTCCACAACCTCTGTGCTAAACATGATGGCAAGTGAATATCTTTTGCCTGTATGTGATCCATATCTCTCCATTCCCTGCATATCCATGTCTATCCAAAAGCCTCTTAAATGCCATTGTTGCATCTGCATTAGTTCTCTTCATTCAGTCCATAAGTAGACGGTAATGATATTCCCAGCAGTAAGCCCGAAGCAGCAATCTGTGTTCCCAGACACACATCCTTCCAAATTCTCTCCCGAGCCAGAATCCACAGCAGAGCTGAGAGCACAGAGAGAGGTGGAGAAAGCAGCTGAGCAATGGAATAGGGTGAGGTAACCTAGGGCAGAGAAATAGAGAGAGGGGAGTTGGAGAGAGGGAAGCGAGAGGACAGATGGAATGGGAGGGAGAGAGCGAGGGGGCAATGGAGAGAGAAGGACGGAGAGATAGGAAGGAAGAGGGATTGAGGGAGAGGGGAGAAAAGGGTAGAGAGAGGCAAGAGGGAGAGGAGGGAAGAAAGAGAGGAAGGCAGGGAGGGAGAAGGTGAGGGATCGTGCAAGAGGGTGACAAAGAGTGGGAATGCGATATTGGGAGGGAGAGTAGGAAGGGGAGAGGGGTAGATCAAGAGAGGGGACAGAGGGGTGGAAGTGAAGAGACAGAGCAGAGGCATCAAAAAAGAGAGAGAAGCAGAGGAAATGGAAGGTGTGAGTGGGATTAGATGGGGGGGGGGTGAGGAGGGGGGAGAAAGAGGGAAAAAGTGGGATGGAGAGGGAAAGGGACAGGAAGAGGGATTGAAAGAGGGAGAAATAATAAGGGGGAACAGAGAGCGGGAAAGAGGGATGGGGAGAGAAAGGAGGGAGGGAGAGAGAAAGAGAGAGAAAGAATACACATCAGAGCATTTGTATTAAACAGTTAAAAAAATTATTTTGCCAGAAAAATTAAAGGTGGAAAAGATCTAAATACTAACCCAATACACTTAACATGATCTACCTCGCATGCATTCTTGCACTCCCTCCCTCCCTCCCTCCCAGCCTCTCACCCCCCTCGCTCCCATCACCCTCGCTCCCAGCCCGCTCGCTCCCGGCCCCCTCGCTCTCATGAGTTTCCCTCTCTCCCCCCTCTCTCCCTCTTAATTCCTGTGCCCCCACAAACACATTCCCGAGCTCCCTGGAGGCTGGAGTCTAGCGGAAACGCCCAATGACTCTTATGGTCTCCCACAAATGGAAAGGGACATCTTCATTGGGCACGGTGTGCATTTTACACCAATAATCAGGTGTGGGGTCACAGTACATCCAGGGGCATGAGGTCACTGGGCACTGGGTCAATAGACAATAGGGGCAGGGATAGGCCATTCAGCCCATCGAGCTAGCACCGCCATTCACTGTGATCATGACTGATCATTCACAATCAGTACCCCATTCCTGCCTTCTCCCCATACACCCTTGACTTCGCTATCTCTAAGATCTCTATCTAGCTCTCTCTTGAAAGCATCCAGAGAATTGGCCTCCCCTCTGAGGCAGAGAATTCCGCAGATTCATAACTCTCTGGGTGAAAACGTCTTTTCCTCATCTCCGTCACTGGGCACGAGGTCACTCAGCATGGGGTCACAGGGTGCAGGGTCTCCGGTCATCCAGCGGAACAGGTACACAGGGCAGGGGGTCATTGAGCACAGCATCACTGTGTGGGGTTACCTGACAACCATGGCACAAGGTCACTGGGCACGGGGTCACTGGGCACGGGGTCACTGGGCACGGGGTCACTGGGCACGGGGTCACTGGGCAACCAGGGTGTAGGGTTCACTGAGCACATGGTCTTGGGACACAGGGCCACCTGACATCCAGGGGCAAGGGGTCACAGGACACGGCATCACAGGGTCACTAGACATCCAGAACTTCAACTGGAAGAATAACGATTTTATCTTGCTTCTTTGCTACAGAGCCATGTTTAACATTATGTTATTTACTTGGGGGTGAACACCTTTGGCCCAAATAAATCTGCCCCGTGCAAGCTGGTGGAGACCCCTCCAACTGCGGCATAGGCTGGGGTGCCCTTCAGCCCATCCATGCCATGCCAGTCCCCAGAGCATTCCCATCAGTGACTATCACAGACATTCCCTTTGCTCTACCTGTCCCTGCCAACTCTCTCCTACTGCATATAAACACTCTGTCTTTCCCAGTTGCACCAGAGGGCCACGACCCGTGCCACGACCCAAACACACACCTCTCTCTCTCTCTCTCTCTCTCTCTCCCTCTCTCTACAGATGCTGTCTGGCCTACTGTGTGTTTACAGCATAATCAACCTTTATTTTCCAGCAGTGTTATTCCCTAAAACCCATTCTCTTTCACATTCTCATCTCATCAACACCCCGTCACCGACAAACTGGAGGCAATTTACAGCAGCCAATTAACCTACCGATCTGCAAGTCGTGGGAATGTGGGAGTAAACCCGAGCACCCGGGGGAAGCCCAGATGACCACAGAGAGAACATGCAAACTCCGCCCATATAGAGCCGTGATTGGGATCGAACCAGGGTCGCTGGATAAAGGAGGCAGAGGCTCCAACTGCCCAAAGGCGGGTGGGTCAGTCAGCGGATCACAAAGATGCAGACAGTCCTTGTACTCACCAGTCGCTCCATCTCCTGCTCCCGCAGCCTCTCGTCCTTCTGCCACTGGTGGTAATCTGCCAGCTCCTCCTCGTTGCCGCCCAGTGAGCTGACGCTGTTGGTGCGGGCTCGGAAGGCGGGTGATGTGGAGGGCCGACCTTGGAAGTGCAATGGGCTGCTGGGGACACTCCTGCTCCAGGCTGGCTGCTCCACCCCCAGGCCATTGTGAACGGCACTCCGGCCCTCCCTCCCATGTGAGGTGGGGGCCACTTGCCAGGGGCTCCTGAAGCCCGGGAACTCGCCGGGACCCTCGGGCTCCGAGCCCAGATGAGCCCGGAGCGCCGAGCTGGGCCGGGGGCAGTGGAATTCCTTCACGGGCAGTGGGAAGTACCTGGGACTCGGGATGCCGGGCACCTCCGAGTTTCCTATGAAGGGCATCAGCTGGGCCTCGGCTAGCCGGGGCATGGAGCGGCTGTGGAGCGCTGCCTGTCGCAGGCTCTGCCCGGTGGAGGGCCTGGCTGTGGGCCCCATTCCGAGGGCCCCATTGAGGACGGCCCTGTCCTGCCCTGGGTACCAGTACTCGGTGGGGCTGGGCAGGGGGTGTAGCCTGCGGACCATCCTGGGGCTGGAGGGCATGCTGGCCGACTCCCGCCCGCGGCCGCCCAAGGCCCGAGGACCCAGACTGCCTCTCCCCGACGACAAGCCGTCCTCCCAGGTGCCAGGCCGGGCAGGAGCCTCCGTGAAGGGGCTCCCATAGGCCAGCGCCTCTCTCCTGTGCCCGGCCCATTGCTCCGGCCTCCTCCCCCAGCGGCCGTCAGTGGGGGAGGGGCCGGGCGAGGGCGAGGGCAAGGGGGGGCTGCTCGGTGGGGTCAGCAGGCCGGGTGAGCCGGCGAGGAGGGGCCGCTGGGGGCCGCTGGCCAGGGGCGAGTGGGGAAGGGTGAGTGGGGGCGAGGGACTAGCGGAGGGCTGGGACGCCCCCTCCACACCGCGGAACCCACGCCGGGCAGTCTTCGTGCTCCAGGCCACAGCGGGGAAGGCGTCATGATCCGAGTGTCCACCGCTCGCTCCCGGCCCGAGAGGCGGGAGGTGTCCCTGGTGGGGATGACCTGCCAGGAATGACAAGGAGTCAGGAGCGGTTCAGAACTGCCCATCGTTGCCCGTCCTCAACACGGGGCAGGGAGGTCCACCGTGCGCCCAAGGAACACATCGCACACCACCCCCACCAAAGGGAGGCGATCCCACCGAGGAAACTACTGACAGGGATCTACCCACAGAGGGACCTACCCACCGGGGGATCCACCCACCGGGGGATCCACCCACCGGGGGATCCACCCACCGGGGATCCACCCACCGAGGGATCTACCCACCGAGGGATCTACCCACAGAGGGATCTACCCACCAAGGGATCTACCCACCAAGGGATCTACCCACCAAGGGATCTACCCCCTCTCCTTCCCCCCCAGGGAACTGTTTGTGTACTGTACTGTTCCTTGTTCTGTTAGCTTTATAAAATGTATAAGGACAGTGCTGATTCACAAGTTAAAGTTCAAAATTAAAGTTCCAATAAATGTTGTGTATATATTAAGAGAGAAAGGGTAACTAGAAGGAGAATGGGACCCTTCAGAAACCAAAGTGGTCATCTCTGTGTGGAGCCGCAGGAGAATAGGACATAAAGCCTAGGGAACTTGGGAAAATAAAACAGTTGAGGAGGTGCTGCGTGCCCTAAAATGTATGGTAGATAAATCTCCTAGGTCTGATTAGGTACGTCGTAAGATGCTGTGGTAAGCTAGAGAAGAATTACAGGAACTGGTTCAGATATATGAATCATAAACATGGGTAAGGTGCTTGAAGACAGCAGCAGAGTTAATGCTATCTTCTATTTAGGAAGGGCTGCAAAAAAAATGGAGAGGATTCGGAGGTATAAGATATACAAGCAGTTGGAAAGACAGTTTGATTGGGAATAGTCAGCACGGTTTTGTCCATGAGAGATCGTGTCTCACAAATTATATTGGTTTTCTTTTAAAAGAGGTTATGAAGAAGACTGATGAGTCCAGTACATGTGATCGACATGCACAGCAGCCTTTGGTAAGGTTCTGCATGGGGGGCTGTTCTGGAAGGTTAGATTGTATGGGGTTCAGAGAGACCTAGTTGAGTCAATCATTGGCTTCATTGTAGGAAACAGAGGGTGGTCGTGGAGGGTTGATTTTCGGCTTGGAGACCTGACTAGTGGAGTGCCCCAGGGAATGGTCTACTGCCGTTTGTCATCTATAAATTGGATGAAAATGTACAGTGTAGGATTGGTAACTTTGTTGATAACATTAAAATAGGTGGTATTCTAGACAGTGAAAAATGGTTATCAAGAATTATAGTAGGATCTTGATTAGCTGGGCAAATGATCCAAGAAATAAGTAATTGGAGTTTAATTCAGACGAGTGTCAGGTGTTGCATTTTGAAATGGACCTTCACGGTGAACGGGAGAGCCTTTGGGAATGTGATCGAGCAGAGAGATCTACGAGTACAAGTGCATTCCCTGAGTGTGGCATCATAGGTAGATAGGGCAGAGATGGCATTTGACATGTTGGTCTTTAGCGGTCAACTAAGTTGGGACATTATATTACAGTTGCACGAGACTTGGAGTATTGTGTTCAGTTTTAGTCATTAAGTTGGAACTTTATCCTTGGAGTGCTGGAGATTGAGCAGTGATCTTCAAGTGTATAAAATCATGAGGGAACTAGTTATGGTGAATGCAGTCTTTTTTCCAAGGTATGGAATAAAAGCTAGAGGGCATGGGTTTAAGGTGAGAAGGTAAAGATTTAATAGTAACCAGAAGGGTGAACTATTCACACAGAGGGTGGTAGGTATATAAAATGAGCTGCAGGATGAAATAGTTGAGGCAGGTACAATAACATTTAAAAAAACATTTGGGCAGATACATGGATAGAAAAAGTTCGGAAGGATATCTAATCCAGGCATAGACAAATGGGATTAGCTTGGATGGGACACCTTGGTCAGCCGGGATGAGTTGGGCAGATTCCAAGCTCTTTGACTCAATGATTCCATCCATTAGTCATTAACCAGCGACCGGCTCAGTCATTGTACATTGTACTCACTAATCATTAACCAGTGACCGGTTATTCCATAGCAGGGGTTCTATTAACCCCTACCTGAAACGTAACTTGGTAGGTGATGAGAGAAGAATCAATGGGTATCTTAATAGGTTGGAGGGAAATAAGTTATTCGATTTATCAAAAGTTGGCATTAACTCTTTGGGACAAACTGCCTCCGCCTCTGCAATAAGGGTAAAAAATGTCACCCTTCTACACAAATCCTATCAACACCACTTTCCCCTCACCTACTCAACCATTTGTAGCGGCCAATTAACCTACCGATCTGCACGTCTTTAGGACACGAGTAGAAATCTGAGCGCCCAGAGGTAGCACATGTAATGGGGATTGGGCCTGGGTCTCTGGAGCGGTGAAGCAGCATTTCGACAGCTGCACCACTGGCTGACCAATGGAATCGCACTTGAACTCTGACCTTTCAGTCTATGCGCAGTACTCAATCAACAATGTTCATTGTTTTCCGTTAATTACATTTGTTGAGCACCTTCCCCCATCATTGGGCCTTCCTACATTTCTGTTTGTCAGCACTGAGTGAATACTGAGCTGGTTCCAAACATTAGACAAGATGGTCTGACTTGTTCTAGGCATCTGAAACAAGGGGAAGCTCTCAGCTCAGGGAGGAGTGGATGGGTTCCAGTCAGCGAGGCTCTGAACATGCTGAATGATGAGGAGATGAAGTCTACTCTTGATCAGGATATGACCATGAGTGCTGGCCTCTGGAATACACCTGGGAAACAGGAGGAGGAAAGGGAAACCAGGACAGAGGCTGGACCTCCCACAACAGGACCACACTGACGGACGCCGCACTGTAATGGCCAACAGGCTGATGCTCCTCTGGCTCACCCCCACAGCCCCGAATTCTCACTTACCTGGGACATAACCAGGTGCGGAGACCGCCTCACTGTCAGGCTTCATGTCCTTGATCCGCTTGGCCTCCACGGGATGGTTGAAGCGAAAGTAGTTCGACTGGCCCAGGCACAGAATGCAACCTGCAGTAAGTCAAGGTAAGAAAACTGATCAGTGGCCACTTCAGGGGCCAGACACCTGATCGGTCCCAGATAAATCCAGCCATTCATCCACACCAATCATGTTGCAGAATCAAAGCCAGAAAACAATGGCACATGGCTGCCCCCTCTGGCCGTGCGTGGAAGTGTCGAGGGGATAGAAATGAGATACCGCCAGCACAGCCCGGCTCACTCTTACTTTAATTTAGTTTAATGTCACGTGTACCGAGATACAGTGGAAAGCTTTTGTTAAGTGCTAACCAGCCAGCGGACAGATAAAACATGGTTACAATCAAGTAATCAACAGTGTACAGAAATAAGATAAAGGGGATGAAGGGAATCTGCACATGGAGCGGAGGGGAGGTGTGAGCAGGGAATGTCTCACTGAATTCCAGTGGGAGAGGGGGCAGAGTCATGGTGGTGCAGTCAGAAAGTTACTGAACTAGTGATCCAGAGATGCAACTTCAGGTCCCACCATCGATACTGTGAAATGTGAATTCAATTAATTAAATAAATAGAAATTATATATTGTTTAAAGTATTTGCAATGGTGACCGTGAAACTGCCGGACTGGGAATAAAAACTCAGCCAGGTTTAGGGGAAGGGTGTCCAGTCTTCAGCTTATCTGTGTGTGCCTCCACCCCCACCAATGTGGTTGTCACTTCACTCCACTCTGAGGTGGCAGTGGGACCAGTGCTGTCTGCCGCACGCCTTTTCATGGGCAATTAAAGAAGGGCAGTAAATTACCTCACACCCCCACAAGATAAATAAACAAAAGTAATTCACCGGGTGTAGGCAGCGGCAAATCTGGACCCCCACTTGCGAGAGAAGCAACCAAGGGGAATGCAATCACCAGAGGCTGGGCGTGTACACCAGAATGAGTGGGGACCAGGAACATGGGAGTGACAGGAATGAGGGAATGCCAGGGAAATGAGGGAGTAAAGGAATGGAGGGGTAATGGGGAGCAAGGGAGTGACGGGTGAACAAAAGAGTGATTGGGAATGATGTAATGACGGGGAGCGAGGGAGTAACGGGGTGCAGAGAATAACAGAGGAACAAAAAAGTGGGAGTGACATGGGTACAAGGGAGTGAAGGGATACAAAGGTACAAGGGAGTGACCCGGCACAAGGCTCCTGACAAACCAGCTTCCGGGACCCCGGGCCTCACTCACACACTGACCGCACCTTCCCCAACGTCTCCCCATTGGTCTCATCAACAATACAACTCCGTGCTTTACAAACCAACTCACTGCAAAGGTCACATGGGCAGTGGCATCCTCCAGCACCCTGGGAAATCTGGTCAGCAGACTCCAGCTGTACCATGATTTTCTGGGAATAAGCACCAGTAAATTGAAAAACATGGTTTGGTGAAAGAGGTGAGGAATTGGAGGATGCCTCTGCCCAGTGAAGAAAATAAAGTAGTACATTTTCAGAAGACCGAGCAGCTGCGTGAGGAAATCAGGACCAGCATCGCCCAGAAAGGCTTGTGATGCCACATTTTGTTAGCTGTTTCCCTTTATGTAAAGATTGCACCAATGCAGTCTCTGACGTGAAACAGTACACGTTTCTCCCTCCACAGACACTGTCTAACCTGCTGAATGTTTTGAACATCGTCTGTTTTCACTCTGGGTTCCCAGGATCTGCAGCTCTTTGATTTTTAATTCCTTGCAGGCCGAGCCCTGCCTGGTGAATATCACACACCCCTGATTATAGGAACCCGTTTATCAGCTCTCCTGAAACAAATGTGCCGGTGAAAAAAGTTGCTGCATCGAACCTCGCCTACTGAACCCTTGCGGGAAAAGTTTATAATTTATCCATCCTGTCCCAGACATCTGGAAAACATTCCATCTTCTCCAGACACACCAGATGTTTACTTCTGTTCTGTTTGCCAGAGCTGCCTTTAAACTTCAATTTCCTTTCTCGAGTTAAAATCACGGCTTCTGAAATCTGGGAGACGGCAGAGCAAAAACAAAATCCGGGAGAATTCCTCAGATGCCTACTTGCCCACATTTCCCAAACGGACCTCGGAGGCAAAGAAAAGGCCAGGACATGGGGAGCATGGAGAAAGACCAGCCACAACCATATTTGGTCAGAGACAGAGGAAAACATGATGCTCGCGTCAGACCTGGAAAAATTCCCTGCCTCTGTCACAGCTCTCTGAGGCACTGCTGCCAAATAATGGCACGCACCACTATTGTGTAAGCAACCCAGCAGCTTGTGCATTGAGAGAGGCATCTGATTCATCGCAAGTTGCTGGAGAATTTGCTCTGTCCCCTCGTGAAGCTCATGAAGGAGCAGACTGCTGGAAAAATCTGCATTTCTGCCATTCCCCAATTCACCCTCTGCACAGTCAGCCACATTCGTGAGTCTGGAGTCACAAACACTGGTGAAGGATTGCAGCTTTCCTTCACTGGAGGACGAGTGAGGTAAATGTTTATCCTATGGTTTTACGGGGAAGTAACTATTTCTTCCACCAGCTGCATTCCATCGGTCCAATTTAAATACAAATTGCTATGATGGGACTGAGACTCGGGCCTCTGGATCAATGGTCCTCTGGACAGCACTGCACTGACATGAAGCCCCCGCCTCCCAAAGAGCACTGCTGCATTTGTACATCAGTTATTGCTGGACTGTACGATGCCCGAGCCTTATGGTCTATAGGTCTGCTAACCTTGCGAATCATACTGTGTGAACTTATCCCTGCACTGGTTACATGGAACATAGAACAGTACAGCACAGAATAGGCCCTTCGGCCCATGATGTCTGTACTGAACAAGGTGCCAAGACCATCTCTTATCTACCTACTCATATTCCACCATTCCCTGCATATCCATATACCTGTCAAAAGTTTAAAATTGAAGATTCAAGACTTTTGAAAATGTTTGGAAAATTTTTGGAAATGTTGAATTGGAGATATGCTAAACAAGCTGGGGCTCTATTCCTTGCAGCACAGGAGGATGAGTAGTGATCTTATAGAGGTATACAACATCATGGGAGGAATAGATTGGGCAGATGCAGAGTCTCTTGCCCAGAATAGGGGAATCGTGAACCAGATGACATAGGTTTAAGGAGAGGGAGAAAGGATTTAATAGGATGGTGGATGTTTGGAACGAGAGGAGGTAGTTGAGGCAGGGACTAGCGCAACGTTCAAGAAACAATTAGACAGGTACGTGGATAGGACAGGTTTAGAGGGATATGGGCCAAACACAGGCAGGTGAGATTAGTATAGATGGGACATGTTGGTTGGTGTGGGCAAGTTGGGCCGAAGGGACTGATTCCACGCTGTATGACTCTACGACTTTACTGCACATCTGTATTCGCCATGGAGAAGTGAAATCAGTGCATGATATCAATACATTTTGAAATCAAGAAGGAGGTGATGATAGCCTTTTGAAATTCATCAAGGCGGATAAATCTCCTTCACAGGATCTATTCTAGGTAATTGAGAAAGGCAAGAAATTAGTTTGCAGGGACTAGCGAGCCTCACATCAGTAGTAGGGAAGATACTGAAGAAGATTCTTCAGGGTGGGATTTATTCGCATTTGGAAGACAATGGGATAATTTGGGACAGTAAGCGTGGCTATGTCTGCGGGTGGTCTTTCAGGAGGTAACAAAGGGATTGATGAGCAAGGGGCAGTGGATCTTGCATACATGGATTTTAGTAAGCCATTTGAAAAAGACCACTATCATAAGCTGACCCAGACGATCAAGATGTGTGGGAGCAGGCACGTGCCGTCAGGGTAGACAAGGTAGGCACGGCCTACCCTGACTAAAATTATGAAATGGCAATTATTAAATATAAATAGTAAAGGCATGGGAGAATTATGCCTATCCTAGATCGATCTCCTAGGTAGGCATAATTATCCGTGCCTTTCGCCCGCAGCACTTGTAACACGGGAAGGCCTGTGCAGCCCACGTGCCATCAGCGCTGCCTGAGCCGTCAGTTTCAAGGGGAACTAAAGGCAGCAAATATTCTGCCTTTGCAGCACTGCGCATGCGCAGCAGCATACAGCGCATGCGCAGCGCGAGTTTCTTGGCGGGATTTACAAATATTGGTTGCCATTATTGTAATAGTATCTCAGGAAACAAAGAGTGAAGAATGGACTTAATGTACCAATAATGTGGTAAGTGCATTCCTTGGTGCTTAATTTTTATAAATACTGTATTTCCCGGGGTGGGGGGAGAGCTCCGTTCACAGTGTTTGGGGAGTCTGGCATTGTGAAGGAGGGGATTGGGGTCAGTAACCCACTTGCCACGCTCCGGTTTGAGTGCAGGTAGATGGGACTAGGTGAGAGTAAGTGTTCGGCACGGACTAAAAGGACCGAGATGGCCTGTTTCCGTGCTGTAATTGCTGTATGGTTTTATTGTGGCCAGGGAGTGAATTAGCTCGGGTGGCTGCCGCAGCACTCCGGGCACAGACAGCAGAACTGGCCGCCACATCCGAGGAAGGAAGCAGAAGGCGCTGCCATTTCAGCCCATTCTGCTGTTCCCCACTCACCTCTGACAGTGCTCTCTGTCTGAACATCTCTCACCTGCCGCTCACCGGCTGGCTGTCCGCAAATCTTTAAATTCCGACAGCGTGCTCACCGGACCAGTTGAGGTTACTTGGCTGTGGGAATGTAAGGATTTGCGGGACGCGGTTGACATGAGCGAAGCCGGCGAGCGGCAGGTGGGAGATGTTCAGACGAAGAGCACTGCCAGAGGTGAGCGGGCCGGCAGAAGGCGCTGAAGTGGTGGCCGGTTCTGCTGCCGGGTCCCGGCGGCCGCTCGCACCCGAGCTGCTTCTATCCCCGGAAGTGGCGGCCAGTTCTGCTGTCCGTGCCCGGAGCGCTGCAGGTGAGTGAGTTACTGATATGATCTCTGATTCCCTCCTTCTCAATACTCCTGCCCTCAATGCCACTCCTAACCACTCCTGAACGCAATGAAATTTTGTTCAGACCGAAAGGTCTGAATGACACACACATCTTTAACACACCTGGCAGACTCTCCACATGCTGTGAAAGGAATTCTCCATCCAAATGGACCCTTGAATTAGTATTGTCATTCAATAAGATGACAACGGATTCAAGTACCGGTGCGCTCCCGTTTTTCCCACCATCTCTCCACCTGCCTTCATCCTCCATCTCCCACCCATTCAGTAATTAAAAAATGAAGGAGATGGAGAAGCCTTGGGAAAATTTAATTGTTACTTATTTTTTATTTTTTACGAAGAGAACATTCTGCGCATGCGCGGTTTAAGATTTTTTTAAGCCGGCTGACTGCCTACCCTGAGTAATTACTCACGGCACGTGCCAGTGTGGGATCCACGGTGACCCAGTAGTTTGGACTCAGAACTGGCTTGCCCATAGAAGACAGAGGGTAGTGCTGGAAGTGCATTACTGGCTGGAGGTCTGTGACACAGGGACCTGTGCTGGGACCTCTGTGGTTTATAATATATTTAAACAACTTGGACATAAATGTAGATGGATTGGTTAATAATTTTGGAGACAACACTAAAATTAGTGGAGTTGCAGACTTTGAGGACGGCTGTCCAAGGACACGGCATGACTTAGTTCAGTTATGGATATAGGCAGAGAGATAACGGATGGAGTTTAATCCAAGCAAGTGTGGGATGTTGCACTTTGGGAAAAAGTAGAAGTATACAGTTAATGGTCAGAGCCTTTAACAACACTGATGTACTGTGGGATCTTGGGGTCCAAATAGGTAATCCTTGAAAATGGTATCACAATAAAATATAGTGGTAAAGAAGGCATACGGTATGCATCCCTTCTTCGTTCAAGACATTCAATGTATAAGTCAAAAAGTCATGTTGCAACTTTATAACATTTTGGTTAGGCCACAGTATTGTGTACAGTTTTGGTCTCCCCATTACAGGAAGAATATGGAGGTGAGGAGAGGGTGCAGAAGAGGTTTACTAGAATGCTGCCAGATTACAGGTACTTGCTGTAAGGAGAGGTTGGACAAAATTGGATTGTTTGTGAGCGGTGAGTTCCTAAAACACTCCCAAGGGTAATTATGGAAGCATATACAATAGTAGTGTGTAAAGACTGGCATATGGATATCCAGAACATGGAGGGAAATGCATCACACACAGGCAGAGAAAATTAACCTGGCACCATATATGGAACAGACGAAGGGCCTGTTCCTGTGTATTGTTCTACGTTCTGTTTCATGGTAAAATGTCACCTATTTTAAACTTCTCATTCTTTGTTCATCCAATACTTCTTTCCCAGAATCCCATTCTCAGTGATCTACTAAAATAATTGATCCTAATTTTTTCTTTGTTATTTATTTCTAAAAGCGAAACCTCTTCTCTTTCAGTTCTCCCATATTTGGCGGAGGTCTCAAACCCTATGTTGCTGTCTCCATGCCTTGGATAGCTCATAACTCCAACAAGTAATGGTACCACAGAGACTTTGGAATCAGCACAGCAAGTGCCTGAACACGTTACACAGAGAAAGGCCAGATGTTTTACTGAAGCCTGTTATTCCAAGCAATGAACACTGTTGCTAAACCCAACAGAGTAACATCCACCTGAACACTCAGGCAGGAGGACCAGGAGTGTTCCTGTACCTTCATCCTATTCAAATACCATCCGACATGCAAATCTTCATGCCTCTGCTTGATCATTTATCAGAATGCTGCTTCTGTGAACTCAATATTATGTTTCTCCCACGCAATTATTAAAATGACTATACTTGGAAAATACTTCATACACTGCCAAGTATTCTGGGAAGCCCCAAGATTGTGAAATACAACCTATATAAATAGAAATAGTTTAAAGTCAAGTCAAATTGAGTTTATTGTCCTGTGCACAAGTTGAGCACACCACAAGGTTGTTTACCTGCAGCAAGTACAAACTCTTCTTCAGAGTGCCGCATATCCAGAGCATGTTGTAATGGATACGCTTGGGTTAACCACCCATCCTCTGTCCTTTCTGCTACCATTGTGAAGAAGGCCTGAGAACCATTACCTCCAGATTCAAGAATAGATTCAACACATCGGGTTCTCGAACCACCCTGCACAACTCTACCTCAGCCCCAAAACACCATGGAATTTGCACTAAAATGGCTGCTCTATGCACTTTTGCCTTTTAAGGCCGGCACCGTGGTGCAGTGGTAGAGTTGCTGCCTTACAGCGGCAGAGTCCCAATTCGATCCTGACTACAGGTGCTTTTCTGTACGGAGTTTGTACATTACCCCCATGACCTGTGTGGATGCTCCAGGTTTCCTCCCCCACTCCGAAGATGTACAGGTTTGTAGGTTATTGGCTTTGGTAAAATTGTAAATTGTCCCGACTGCGTGTAGGATAGTGTTAATGTGTGGGGATCGCGGGTCAGTCTAAACTAAACTACTATCATGAGCGAGAACAATTGATAATTTATTGTATATTTATTGTTGTGTCTAATCTGCCGAAAAGCTGCAGCAAAGAAAGAATTTCATTGTTCAAGTTCCCATTCAGTGCATCTGACAAATCAACATTCTTTAAACTCTGGAGCTGCCCCAAGGTGAGATCTTTCACCTCTACATCCAGAGCCCAGCCTTAAGGAACAGAATTAATCCAGGGCAAGGAGTGAGCGTGTGTAGACGGGCCCATCACTTTCCAGGCCCCAATCCACTCCCACATTCACATTGGCTTTCAGAACCATGGTCCAAGGTCAGTTTGTTTTGCAGCACAATTGGAATTTAGCAAGGAACTGAAGAAATTACAGTTACAGAAAACTCTTTGAGTAAGTGTCAGGCACAAGCTGCTGATGAGCCTCAGATACACACATATCCACGCGATAAAGGTCCTATATTTTATTTGAAGCAGGTTCCAACTATGTCATTTATTGATGCACTAAAATCAGGCTGTGACCATGCATAAACAACAGTGGGATCTTATCTACGACTCTGGAATGGATTAATTCCACTGGACACACAGCAAGAACATGCTGCTCGGTCTTACAAATGAACAAGCAAGAGAAGGATGGTGAAATGTTGTACAACTGGAGTTAAACCAAGAGTCAGCCAAACATGGTTCTGATCCAAACAAAAAAACTACGGGAGGAACCCAGCAGGTCTAGCAGCATCTGGGGAGGGAATGAGCAAGTGACATTTCAGGTGGGGATCCTTCTTCAGGATGATGGAGTAGAGGGATGGAAGTTGGTAGAGAGAGGCAAGGGGGAAGGATGGGGCATAAGCTGGCAAGTGATACCAGGTGGGAAGAGATTGATTGGCAATGGATCGGGTGGGGAAAAGTGCAATGATAGTTACAATGCTGGAGATAATAAGTGGAAAGACAAGTGGTTGTGGACAGTGGAATTTGTTAAGAAAGAAGGGAGAGGAGTGAAATGTAGGGTAGATGGGAAAAGAAGGGGTTAGGAGACCTGGGCAATAGAGGTGGGTGATGAGCAGCAGGAGGTGGAGAAGGGGAAAGGAACACATATACCCTTATCGTAAATGGATTGTAATCATGTATTGTGTTAGCATGCAACAAAAAGCTTTTCACTGCACCTCGGTACACATGACAATAAACTAAACCGAACATACTGCAACCACCCCCACCTTACCTGAATCCACCTGACATTTGCGCCATCCTTTCTCCTAACTTTTTATCTCAATCAGTCTGAAGAAAGATATCTACCCAAAACCTCAACTGTCTATTTCCCTCCACAGATGCTGCCTGGCCCGTTGAGTTCCACCAGCACTTTGTGTTTTTTGCACAGGAATCCAGCATCTGCATCATCTTTCATCTCCATACTTCTTATCCATGCATTAAAAACTGAAAACAACCCTCAACTCACCCTTGGGCCTTTTGTGGTGAGATTAAATATACCCTATTTGGAAGAGAATGGGCTAACTATGTTTCTATGTTTCCAACTAGGGATCGCCAACACAACTTTGTATGTGACAGGTCGTGTTCCACAAACTTGATTGATTATTTTGAGGAGGTGGGGAGGAGATTGATGAAGTTAGGACAGTGGATGTTGTATACATGGATTTTAGTGAGGCTTTTGATAAGGTCCCTCATGGTTGGCTGTTCCAGAAGATTAAGATGTATGCTATTCATGATGACTTGGTTCAGATCTGGCATTTTCATAGAAGACAGAAGGTACAGCAGGCAGTGAAGAAAGCGAATGGTATGTTAGCTTTCATAGCAAAAGGATTTGAGTATAGGAGCAGGGAGGTTCTACTTCAGTTGTATAGGGTCTTGGTGAGGCCACACCTGGAGTATTGCGTACAGTTCTGGTCTCCAAATCTGAGGAAGGACATTATTGCCATAGAGGGAGTGCAGCGAAGGTTCACCAGACTGATTCCTGGGATGTCAGGACTGTCTTATGAATAAAGACTGCATAGACTCGGTTTATACTCTCTGGAATTTAGGAGATTGAGAGGGGATCTTATAGAAACTTACAAGATTCTTAAGGGGTTGGACAGGCTAGATGCAGGAAGATTGTTCCCGATGTTGGGGAGTTCCAGGACAAGGGGTCACAGCTTAAGGATAAGGGGGAAATCCTTTAGGACCGAGATGAGAAGGAATTTTTTCACACAGAGAGTGGTGGGTCTCTGGAACTCTCTGCCACAGAGGGTAGTTGAGGCCGGTTCATTGGCTATATTTAAGAGGGAGTTAGATGTGGCCCTTGTGGCTAAGGGGATCAGAGGGTATGGAGAGAAGGCAGGTACAGGATACTGAGTTGGATGATCAGCCATGATCATATTGAATGGCGGTGTAGGCTCGAAGAGCCGAATGGCCTACTCCTGCACCTAATTTCTATGTTTCTATAGACCAGCTGCAAAAATGGGCGGAGAAATGGCAGATGGAGTTTAACCCAAGCAAGTGTGAGGTGTTGGCCTTTGGAAGGTTCAAAGTCAGGAGAGACTATACAATTAATGGCAAGACCCTTAACAGCATTCATCTGCAGAGGATTCTTGGAGTGCAAGTTCATAGCTCACTGAAGGTGGCAGCACAAGTAGATAAGATGGTTAAGAAGGTGTTTGATATGCTTGCCTTTATACTAGGGACATTGAATATAAGAATCAGGAAGTAATGATGCACCTCTATAGGTCCTTGGTTAGGCCACATTGCATGCGGTTCTGGTTGCCCCATTTCAAGAAAGATGTAGAGGCTTTGGAGAGGGTGCAGAGGAGGTTTACCAAAATGCTCCCTGGATTAGAAGGTTTAAGGTACAGGGAGGGGTTGGATAGACTTGGATTGTTTTCGCTGGAATGTGGGAGGTTGATGTGAGACTTGAGAGAAGTATATAAACTTATGAGAAGCATAGATAGGGTAGATAGTCAGAACCTTTTTCCCCAGGGTGAAAATGGCTAACATTAGAGGGCATAGTGAGAGAGGGAAACTTTAATGGAGATGTGCAGGGCAAGTTATTTAGACAGAGAGTTGTGGGGGCCTGGAACGTGCTGCCAGGATTGGTGATGGAGGCAGATACGATAGAGGCATTTAAGAGATTTTTGGATAGGCACATGGAAGTGCAGGGAATAGCGGGATATGGATTAAGTACAAGTGGATGAGATCAATTTAACTTGGCATCATGTTTGGCACAAATGTGGGCCGAAGCGCCCGTTCTTGCAATGTACTGTTCTATTGAATATCAATATTATTGAGTAGAGTGAACCCGAGGCACCCTTGGCATCCCGAGGCACTTCCAAGATATTAGCATGTTACCTCAATGATAAATATTGGCCAGGCCTATGGGGAAAGTCCCCCATCCTACATAGAAATACTGCCAGAGTACATTTGACAACAGACAAGGTCTTCATTTATCATCTCTCCTGCTCTGCAGTCCACACTCATGATTTATCGGGACTGGTGTAAACCTGGATTTTTCTGTCCATGTCTAGAGTGGGATTTGAACCACAACTTCCTGCCACAGCATGAAGAGTACATGTTGAAACTCTGTCGTCCGGTACCCTTTGTATCTGATTGGTGCCGGACCACAAAAAATCCGAGCCACAGAAATGAACCCCGGTTCTCTTCCTCTGAGCAGAAGAACTGTTCTTTTCTAAGTATAGTTACTCCTGGGTCATCTGTGGGTTTCAAGAACTGTACACAACCCAAAGTTTACATAAATTGCAAACGCTGTCAACAGAACTTACTCGGGTAGATTAATTAGGAACTGACTAGACAGATTTTAGATATGTTTAGGTCTCAGTTAGATGTAGTTCAGCAGAAGTACAGATCTGAACTGCAATTCAAAACATGCCAGACCACAGAATGCCGGACTAGACAGTTTCACCCTTAACTACCAAACAAGTCATAGTCACAGAGCACGGAAACAGGCCCTTCGGCCGAACTCATCCACGACGACCAGGATGCACCATCTAAGCTATTCCCATTTGTCTGTTTTGACACATAATCCTCCAAACCTCGCCTATCAATGCACCTTTCCAACTATATTTTAAATGTTGCTACTGTACCCTCCTTCCCCACTTCCTCTAGCAGCTTGTTCCATTACCCACCATCCTCTGTGGGAAAAAGCTGCCCCTCAGGTTCTTATTAAATCTTTTCCCTCTCACCTTAAATTTAGTCCTGGTTCACATTCAGTCCTTGAATTTCCTTTTCATGGAGAGCTCTAAACTCTGCACGGTCAGCACCAAATTGCAACAATTTTCAAATTGTTCGGATTTTTTGCTTCTTTGGACCAGCATTAGTGGCATATTAAGGGATCTGCTGCATTTGAGAAGACAGATTGGGGTGGTGAACCATTCTGCTGCTGCTGATGGCTCACAGCTCCTCACGGATTCCCATTTTCAAGCTGCTAGATCTGTTTGAAGAACAACTGTACTACCACAAATATGATTGAAGATGTCAGTGTGAAAATGGGACTCTTTCACCATGAGGGTGCATCATAGAGTCATAGAGTTGTACGACATGGAAATGACCCTTAAACCAAACATATACATGCCAACCAAGTTACCTATCTGAGCCAGTCGTATTTGCCTGCAACCGCTCCACACCCCTCCACACCTGTTTTATCCATATACCTGATAAAACAACTTTTGAATGTCATACCTGTACCCACCTCTACCACTTCCAATGGCAGCTTGTATCATATACCCATCACTGTGTGTACATGGAACATACACATACAGAAACAAGAACAGCAGATGCTGGTTTATGCCAAAGATAGAGACAAAGTGCTGGAGTAACCTGCTGAGTTACTCCAGCAGTCTGTGTCTGTACACAAAGAGAATATTTCCTGTGTGTGAAAATGTTGTCCCCTTCCTCAGGTGGCTTTAAATGTTACATCCTCTCACTGCAAACCTCTGCCTCCAGCAGATTCAGATCAGGCTTTTTCATCGAAGACAGAAGATAGAAACATAGAACATAGAAAAATAGGTGCAGGAGTAGGCCATTTGGCCCTTCGAGCCTGCACCGCCATTCAATGTGATCATGGCTGATCATCCAACTCAGTATCCCGTACCTGCCTTCTCTTCATACCCCCTGATCCCTTTAGCCACAAGTGCCACATCTAACGCCCTCTTAAATATAGCCAATGAACTGGCCTCAACTACCATCTGTGGCAGAGAGTTCCAGAGACTCACCACTCTCTGTGTAAAGAATGTTTTCCTCATCTCAGTCCTAAAGGAATTCCCCCTTATCCTTAGACTGTGACCCCTTGTTCTGGACTCCCCCAACATCGGGAACAATCTTCCAGCATCTAGCTTAACTGTCCAACCCCTTAAGAATTTTGTAAGTTTCTATAAGATCCCCCCTCAATCTTCTAAATTCCAGCGAGTACAAGCCGAGTCTATCCAATCTTTCCTCATATGAAAGTCCAGACATCCCTGGAATCAGTCTGGTATACAGCAGATACAGCAGGAGATAGACCAGCTGCAAAAATGGGCGGAAAAATGGCAGATGGAGTTTAACCCAAGCAAGTGTGAGGTGTTGGCCTTTGGAAGGCTCAAAGTCAGGAGAGACTATACAGTTAAATGCAAGACCCTTAACAGCATTGATGTGCAGAGGATTCTTGGAGTCCAAGTTCATATCTCACTGAAGGTGGCAGCACAAATAATACGATGTTTAAGAAGGTGTTTGATATGCGTGCCTTCATTACTACGGGCATCACCAGGGGCTCCAGTAGCCTGCAGCATTCCCAAGGACAGATGCATTTCCCATCCTATGTTCCAGTAGATGAGGTCAAGCTGGTTTGCCCCTCTTGTTAGTTCACTCACTACCTACCGCAGAAAACATCTCCATCCCAAACTTCGACAATCTCTCCGCTTCCACAGATGCTGCCTGACCTGCTGGGTTCCCGGCAATTTGGTTATTTTTTGTTCCAGATTCCAGCATCTGCAGTCACCTCACCTCAGGGGACTGATTCTGAGACTAAAATTCTGTTAACACTATAGTTATTTATGCATTTATGCAACCATCCTACTTGCAATAAAATCCTAGAGCGTAGATACTATTCTAATTGTGTTTCAAAAAAGTAAAATTGAATTTGGTGGGCTGAATTCCCATGCAGGTTTATTTCCATTTATGCTTAGGGGCGGTACAGAGATCGGCAGATTCGCAGCAACATCCCCTTTAAAGATTTATACAATGCTTGTACCATGATTCAATCTTTGTTGCTACATTTTACAAGACATTTGTTTAGCCTTAAAACATAGAATTGCTGAGCAAGACATTGGTATTTAAAGGGGCAATGAGATGATATATAGTCCGGCAATTCGTAAGCATAGAATACCAACCAGTGTGTGATGGTCAGTAATTCTTTACGATCAATTCTCATAACCCCCCCCCCCCCCCCCCCCTTCACCTTCGCACACCCACCTCACTCTCTGACCCCAACCCCTCACTCTCATCCACACACCGATGTCGGACGGCTGAGAGTAACTGATTACCATCCAAACTATCTGGATTTGCTCTCTCTGAGCTGTGTTTTTTCCAGAGTTTGACTGTACAGCGGTGTGGGTGTAACCGCGGAGTGAGGATACCTCGCAGTCCGCTCCAGAGTTTAGCAGAGCCCGGTTGGGGGGCGACTTTGGGGAAGTTTGGGGCGACTTTAGGTTGGTGGGATCCTGTTACTTTTGGTGACAGGAAAGGAAAGCCCCCGCACACTGTCCGCGACAGACCCCGGCCCCGCCCGGGCCCCAGCAACAAGGCAGAAAGCGGTAGATACTCACTCACTCACTCACAGGTCGGGCGGCTCCGGCTTGAAGTGGGCTCGGTCCGGGATACACTGCACAGCCGCTGCCCGGGGCTCTCTCTCTCGCCCTCTGCCACACACCCGGGACCAGCCGGCGGCGCTCACACTGTCGGAGCCGCACACACTCACTCACTCACTGTCTGGCGCCGGATGGGGGGCGGCGGCAGTCCGCTCGGGGGGAGGAGAGAGGGAGGGGGAGATGGTGGGAGAGGGGGGGAAAAGGGGAGGGAGTGAAGGAGAGGAGGGGGGAATGTGAGAGGGGGGAATGTGAGAGGGGGGAGGGGTGTGTGAGGGAGGGAGGGGAGTGGGTAGCCACCAACCCCCAGTGCTGGCCATGCGACCTTCCTCCTGTCCCTAGGGTGAGGGGTGACAGCGCTGGGGAACCTGCCAGTGGTGCATGGGACCATGTGATGCAGCACCCTCTGAGTTGCTTTGCATGAGTTGACACCAATTATCTCCACACTCCGTGTTTCTTGTCACTCACTGTCCTGGGTGAACAGTGAGTTCAGGGACAGCCACAAACACACTGGATCTGTGAGGGAGATTCATCTACTCTATGTACCACCAGCTGGGCCAGACATTCAGGCCCTCCACACAGAGACAGTCCTGGTGTGCGTTTGCAGCCAATCCACGCACACACACAGCATCATGGGGTGACTTCCCTACTCTTCCTTGGATACCATCTTGAGGCCCTCATTGACCAGGCACCCCAATTTCAGATGTGAGGGATAAGATGATTAAACCCCACTATTGTAAGGATTCAGGAGAGGATTTTAACTTGTAAACAAGATTCTAGCCGTTAGAGGCCAGGGAGAGGATGTTGACATAGCTGGGAGTGGGTTTATCACAACTGTCCTTGGGTGAGGATGGATGGCATAGTATAGCGTAGAAGGGAGGTGATAGATGGGACCCTTGTCAGTAGGGACTAGGGATGAAAGGGACCCTTGTCAGTAGAGACTAGCTTTAGTTTAGATATAAAAAACTCTGACGGGTCAGTTGGAGGTGAGAAAACTAGGCCAGGTCAATTGCAACTGGGCATGCTTAATGATATAAATGAATATTACTTATATGCCCCTAGTCGAGAAATTGCTCATTATCATGAACATGCTATGTATGATGTGGGAGGTACTGGGGGGATGTACCCATAGACTGTGCACCTCAGTGCTCTGATTGGGAAGAGCCAGAAGGGGAGGTTAAGTCAGCAGAATTGTGTGTATAAAGGGGCTTTACTTTTCTGATTTCGGTGTGTCTCAATTTGGAGAGGCACCCGATTCTGCAGATTCGCAAATAAAAAGCATTTCTTGTTTCGATGATTTAGTCTCTGAGCAGTGATTGTGAGCACAAACTATATCTCACACAGATGTCTATGGAAAACAACACTTCCAGTGTTGGAGCATTGGACCGTCGGCCTGGATTACTGCGCGAGTCCTGCACTTTAACTAACGCACAAATAAAACGTCCCCAAAATGCTCTCTCTGATTAAAAAGGTCATTTGTATTTGCAACAACAAAGATTCGTACCAACACTAGATGTTGACCACATGATATTTATATTATGTTTCTGGAATGCTGTACATGAACTGGTGTCTGATCCATCTGCATGGCTTTGCATGAAGTGACAGTGTTGACAAAATATAAGAGTAAAAATTACCTCAAAAATAAACTCTCTCCTGCATTCCCCAACACCTACACAGAGGGTGGCAGGTGTAGGGATTGGGCTGCCAGAGGAAGTGGTAGAGGCGGGCACAATTATGGCATTTAATTCACGGTGATACTTGGAGAGGAAATGTTTGGAAGGATATGGGCCAGGAACTATCTCAGTTAGGCAGCTTGGTCTGCATGGATGAGTTGGGCTAAAGGGCCAAAGCCCTTTAGTTCTAAACTGTATATGATTGTCGGACTAATATATTTTGTAAAATACAAAAATGCTGAATACAGAGATGCAGTCAACGACTTTGTTGAATGGTGTGGGCTGAATTACCTGCAGCTCAACACGACAAAACTAAGGGCTTGGTAGTGGACTTTAGGAGGAGAGGAACACCCCTGTGCCCTGTCTCCAGCAATGGTGCGGGTGTGCAGTTTACCAGGGAGTACAAATACCTTGGAGTGCACCTGGACAGTAAACTGGACTGGTCCAGGAACAATGAGGTCCTGTACAAGAAGGGACAGAGCCGGCTGTACATTTTGAGGAGGCTCCACTCCTTCAACGTCTGCAGTAAGATGCTGCAGATGTTCTGCAATCGGTGGTAGCCAGTGTCATCTTCTTTGTTGCTGGGGCAGCAGGGCGAAGGCTGCGGACACCAATACGATTTTAAAAAACTAATCAGGAAGGCTGGTTCCTTCCTGGTGGCAGAGTTGGATTTATGGGAGGTGGTCTTGGAGGGGAGGGTGCTCTTCAAACTGAGGAACATCTTGGACAATACAGCTCACCCCCTCCATGACACACTGGCCAACCTGAGGAGCACCTTCAGCAACAGACTGGTTCCACCAAGATGCAAGACAGAACACCACAAGAGATCCTTCTTCCCTGTGGCTATCAAACTTTACAACTCCTCCCCCTTCTGTCGTGGGGTAGACTGAGTCTGACTCCCCTCACCAATCTTTGCACATCTCCCAAGCCTTTCCACTCGTCACTTTAATTTCATGTTTCATGTATTTTGTGTTTTTATGACTGTTGGCAGATCAATTTTTCTCCTGGGATAAATAAAGTTATATCGTATCGAATACAGTTGTGATTGCAGCGGTGTACAATAAAGTGTGGGAAGGAACTGCAGATGCTGGTTTACTGTTTGAAGAAGGGTCTTGACCAAAAACATCACCCATTCCTTCTCTCCAGAGATGCTGCCTGTCCCACTGAGTTACTCCAGCATTTTGTGTCTATCTTCGGTGTTCAATAAAGGTTGGTCACGGCTTCCTTGTTCCTGTTCTCTATGTCTCTATTTATAAAGCCCGATCCAATAAACTTTTGGAATCATTTTTCCAAATTTCAACAAACTCTGCATATTTACCCTCAGATCTACCCTACTTCGTTCAAACTGGGTTAAAAAGCCTCCTATCATTCTTCCAGCCAAAATGTGTCACTTCACATTTCTCATCATTAAGATGAATGGTCGCAGCCTTTTTCCCAGGGTTAGGGAGTGTAAAACTAGACAACATAGATTTAAGGTAGGAGGGGGAAAAATACAAAGGAGAGACAACTTAGTGGTTAGTGAGTACATGAAACTAGTTGCCAAGGAGTGGTTGAAGAGGGTACATTACAATGTTTAAAAGACACTAGGAAAGGTACATGTCTAGGAAAGTTTCAAGGCATATGGCCAAGCACAGGTAAGTGGAACTAACCTGGTTAGGTAACTTGGTCAGCATGGATGAGTTGGGCCAAAGGGCCTGTTTTGGTGCTGTATAACTTTATGACTCTGCAATGCTGAGGGTACTCATCAGCCATTGAGAGGAAAACTGGGCTAAACTCTTGGTCAATGACCTGTCATTAGAAGTGGGAGAAGTTGGAAAACAAGTGTGTTTGACATTGTGGGGGAGGAGGGCTGGCTCAGCACACTGAATGTTTCTAACATTCTCCTTTTTTATTTCAGATTTCCAGCACCTGTGGTGATTTTGTGTTTCTCTTTCACGGTTTGCCTATCACCTGATCTGTCCTGCTACAACCCCTTTTACTCCCTGACATTCAGTGTCGTTGGTGAACCCATTATCTCAAACATAGACTGGATGGTGTGTGGATTATGCCAGGGAGATTAAGTTGCTGCTGAAGTCATAATTAGAGGAAAGCCTGAACTAGTCTGGTGTTTTTGTGGTGGCTGACATGTTGGATCCTGGGTCACAAAGCATTGAGTCGATGCAATTGGAGCCGATCACAAAGCTCGTATAATTAATATATACATTCTCAGCACAAGTATCAGTACAATGTCATCTATACCTGAAATGAAAGGAAAGTGTGAGGAAGAGGGAGAGACAGCCTGGCATCCTGTTCATAACCAAGCATCAACAGCAAGGACTCTGTGCCAGGTTTGCTGACTCTGCACAAAGTATTTGTTGAAGGTTTCTTTGAATGGTGTAGGAGCATTGAGTCGATGCAAATGGGAGCCGATTATCCTCTGATGAAACACCAAGTATCTGCTCACATTCTGTGAGTGAAGGCTGTGCTGTTACTCTGATCTGTGCTTTGAGATTGAAAACAATTCAAAAGTTGATGTATTGTTTAACCAAAGTTAGATCGCGAGAAAGATATCCAAGCCAAATCAATAATGAACCCTACCAAACTCAAGCCTGTCTCCAAAGTGGAATTTAAATGCCTTTAAACTTCCAAAGAAGGAGTTCTGTAACTGAGATCTGTCTGACTGTGTGGCACAGTGACGCAGCTAGTGGAGTTGCTTCCTCACAGTCTTCTGAACCCAAGATCAGGATTGAACCCGTATCTCAGGTGCTGTCTGAATTTATACATTCTCCTCATTACTTTGTGGGTTTTATCCAGGTGCTCCATTTTCCTCCCACATCCCAAAGACGTGCAGGTTGGTGGGTTAATTGTTCTCTGTAAATTGTCCCTCGTGTTGGTGAGGGATAGAATCCAGGGAGAGTTGATGGGAATCTGGGAAGAAGAGGTTTCAGGGATAGATTGGCGGGGGAATGGTGTTGCTCTGAGTTGGCATAGTCACTGATGGACTGAATGGCCTCCTACGTCATATGAAATGTGAAATACTAGTGTGGATCATTGGCTGGCTAACAGGAAATTGGGCAGAGGGTTAAGTACGTCTTTTTTCTGACTAGCATGATGCAATGACTGGTTTGCCGTGATTGGTGCTGTGGCCTTGACCTCCTACAATTTTAGTTTCATTTAGTTTACAGATACAGTGTGGAAACGGGCCTCTATCCTACACACACTAGGGACAATTTAACTTTCTACCAAGCCAATTAACTTACAAACCTGTACGTCTTTGGAGTGTGGGAGGAAATCAAAGATCTCGGAGAAAACCTACGTGGTCACGGGGAGAACATACACATCTCCGCACAGACAGCACCCGTAGTCGTGATTGAACCCGGGTCTCTGACGCTGTAAGCTCTGTTAGGCAGCAGCTCTACTGCTGCATTGGCATGCTGCCGTGCACCCAGCACGTTATTCATATAAATAACGTGGATGAAAGCACCAAAGATGTGGTTGCTCAAATTGCAGATGACACCAAAATAAAGCAAAAGCTAGCAACTCAGGTGCTAGTAGGAGTTAATTGCAGTGTCAGGTGGGGGTGGGAGGGGTGGAGACAGCGACAGAGGAATCCGATAGGAAGGGAAGATGGTCCAAATGGTCCATTACCATTAGAAGACCAGGTATCAGTCCAAAAACCACCTCTGAACTTTGTGGACCAATACCTGGAACTCGCCCACTCCAGTGAGGTTTATGAACCAACAATGGGCATGTTTGTTCTATGAAGAAAGGTTAGACAGGCCAGGCTTGGGTGTGCTCAAGTTTAGAATAGTGAGAGAGATCCTGAGGGATTGATAGGTTAGATGTGGTGAGAATGTTTCCATTTGTGGCTGAATCTACTACATCCCACAGGTTGTGGAGCCAATAACACAGTAGTCAGAAGTGTGGTGGTGGTGTTTCAACGTATACAGCAAGTTGCTAGGGTCCTCTGTGCACTGGTGGAGGCAGATTCAATAGAAATCTCCAAAGGGACTCGAATATATATTTGAAGAAGAAAATAATGCAGGTTGGTGGGAAAAAGGTAAAAACTTTCAAAGGGCCATCACTGCTCAGTGGCTGGTGATGCCTCCTCTGTACGACAATATATTTAAGGGGGGTGTTTTGGTACTGTAACTCACCTAGGTATTGTCCCACCTGCACTGCAATATACAGCCTGTTGACATTACTAAATAGTGCCGTCTGAAATCTAAGTTACAAGTTTGTTTCATGGGGTCATGCAGTTACAGAGCACAGAAACAGGCCCTATCAAGTCTGCACTTCCAACAAGCACCCACTCATCCCACGTTAACCTCATGCTATTCTCCCCCAAATTCCAATCCACTCTCCCCTGATTTTACCACTCACTTGCCACATGAGGAGCAATTAATTAATTTACAGCAGTTAATTAATCCACCACCTGCACATCTTTGGGATGTGGGAGGAAACTGGGGGTATCCTGTGGAACGTCATGCAGTCATAAGGAGAAGATGCAAACTCCACATAGACAGCACCTGAGGTCAGGATTGAATCTGGGTCACTGGAGGCAGTGACTCCAGCAGCTGCACCACTCTGCTGCCCCTGAACTACCTACACTAGCCTTTGATACACTCGTATTATCTTAAACACACACTAACACATTAAGTGTATACCAAACTGGCTTTACTAGAGATGAATAAAATCTTGATTACAAGAGTGGATTTAAAAATATTTGTGAGTTGCGATGTGGACTGAGATGATTGGCAAGGACAAGATGGGCTGTAGGGCCCGTTTCTGACTTTAGCCACGGTTTATGATTGAGGCCTCAGAAAGGTGTTGGAAGGAGACAGATAAACATGCACGCAGTATATGAAACATGGTGGATGAGCTTATAGTGCAGTTAGAAATTAGCAGGTATAACTTTGTGGGCATCACGGAGTCATGGCTGAAAGAGGATCAGAGCTGGGAGCAGAATACCTAAGGAAACACATCCTATCAACAAGACAAGTAGGTGAGCAAAGGGGTAGGGTGGCTCTGTTGGAAAGGGATGAAATCCAATCCTAGGCAGCAAATTACGTCAGAAGATGTAGAATCCTTGTGAGTAGAAACTGCAAGGGTAAGTACATCCTGATGGGTTATTTATGGGACTGCGAATAGCAGCCGGGAAGTAGGGTACAAATTAAACCTGGAAATAGAAAAGGCATGTAAGAAAGGCAATGTTGCAGTGATTATGGGGGATTTCAATATTCAGGTAGATTGGGAAAATCGGGTTGGTACTGGATTACAAGAGAAAGAATTTGTAGAATAGCTATGAGCAGTCCGTGCCAACCAGCAATCTTAGAGAAGCTTGTGATCAGGCCCACAGTGGAAAAGACAATTCTGGATTTGGTGATGTACAATGAACTAGAATTGATTAGGGAACACGAGTTTGGAGTTTAGAGATACACTACGGAAACAGGCCGAGCCAGCGATCCCCGTACATTAACATTATCCTACACACACTAGGGACAATTTACCCTTATACCAAGCCAATTAACCTACAATAACCTACAAGAGGGTCCAGAGGAGGTTTGCAAAAATGATCCCGGGGATGACTGGGTTGACATATGAGCACTGTTTGAAGGCTCTGGGCCAGTACTCACTGGAGTTTATGATGAGTGGAATTTGTTGCCACAGATGGCTGTTGAGGACAAGTCATAGGGTATTATTAAAGCAGAGATTAACAGGTTCTTAATTAGTAAGGGTGTCAAAGGGAGAAGGCAGGAGAATCAAGTTGAGAGGAATAAATAGATAAGCAATTCAATGGTGGAGCAGACTCGATGGGCCAAATGGCTCTTATGTCTTATGGTCTTTCGCTATCAGTGCCGAGGGATCAATTACTCTCTTTCCCAGACTGTCTTATACTAAGTATGGATCGTTGCAAAGTGGAAAAACTCTTTGTCCTAACGCATGTAGGATGTCCCAACTACCGCATGGGCAACACCCATCACTAACAGAACCATTGGGTGGGTTAGCTTTAGTTTAGTTTAGTTTCGTTCAGAGGTACAGGCCCTTTGGCCCACACTGATCGATCATCACCCATACATCTGTTCAATGCTACATAGTAGAGACAATTTACATAAGGGATTTAAACTACAAACCTGTGCATCTTTGGAGTGTGGGAGGAAACTAGAGCACCCGGTGAAAACGCACACACGGTCACAAGAAGAACATGTAAACTCCGTACAGACAACATAGTTCGGATTGAACCCAGTTTCTGGCGCTGTAAGGCAGCTACTCTACCACTGTGCCACCATGCTGCTCATGTGGGCTGATGAGGACAAACTGCTGGAAAGACAGCTACACTTTACGCCAGAGGTCGGCAACCTACGGCCCAGATCCGGCCCGTAAACCAAAGTCATTCGGCCCGCAGGCGTTTTTATTTTCCAATTCGTTTTAGCGACCTGGGAATTGCAGCCAGTCCCGGAGCAGGCGAGCCGACCTGGGAACTGCAGCCAGTCACGGAGCAGGCTAGCCGACCTGGGAACTGCAGCCAGTCCCAGAGCAGGCTAGCCGAACTGGGAACTGCAGCCAGTCCCAGAGCAGGCCAGCCGACCTGGGAACTGCAGCCTGTCACGGGGCAGGTGAGCCGAACTGGGAACTGCAGCCCGTCACGGGGCAGGTGAGCCGAACTGGGAACTGCAGCCAGTCCCGGAGCAGGCTAGCCGAACTGGGAACTGCAGCCAGTCCCGGAGCAGGCTAGCCGAACTGGGAACTGCAGCCAGTCCCAGAGCAGGCTAGCCGAACTGGGAACTGCAGCCAGTCCCGGGGCAGGTGAGCCGAACTGGGAACTGCAGCCAGTCCCAGAGCAGGCCAGCCGAACTGGGAACTGCAGCCCGTCACGGGGCAGGTGAGCCGAACTGGGAACTGCAGCCAGTCCCAGAGCAGGCTAGCCGAACTGGGAACTGCAGCCCGTCACGGGGCAGGTGAGCCGAACTGGGAACTGCAGCCAGTCCCGGAGCAGGCCAGCCGACCTGGGAACTGCAGCCCGTCACGGGGCAGGTGAGCCGAACTGGGAACTGCAGCCAGTCCCGGGACACGCAAAGGATCTGGGAACTGCAGAAAACTGATTGAAAAACACGTGAAAACTAATGCGAAAAACAACACCAAGTGTCACACTAGTTAGTATGTATTATTAGGATGTATTATTAATAATTTATGTATTATTAGTATGTATTTTATTACTAATTACTAATTTAGTATGTATTATTATTACCTCAATTTATTAACTATGGCGATAGATGTGGCCCGCCGTCCGCTCACAGACATGGGTCCTGGCCCCTATGCAGAACAAGGTTGCCAACCCCTGTTTTACGATAGGGACTATCATTCACAGACCAATCAGTGATGGTCAGTGAACACATCCTCACCTAGTTCAATGGTCCTAACATCTTGCGCAGTCGTCCAATGCACAACTTCACACGGCTGATGTGGGGCAATGGCATTATTGTATTACCGCAATGTATCACCGCTACCTCTGACACAATGACCATAGCCACTGGCCCTTGCAACTGGATGTTCCCTTTAGCTCTGAAACAGTACACATACTTGTCAGCATAGGGGCAACACATACACCGGCTACTCCTGACAGCACACACTTCCATTGACAGAGGCGCAGTGTGCACACACACACACACACCTGCAACTCCCTACACTGACAGAATCCATATGCTCACTAACACTGACACAGTGCGCACACACCCTCTGACACAGTGCATGCACACATCCACTGACACAGGCGGCCCCTCTCCCTGTCAGAATCCTGTGAGTGCGTGTGGGAGTGGTTGCAGGCCAGGCACCTACCTTGGGTCAGTTTTGTGGGCTCTTTCACCAGAAACCCGTCCATGGTGCAGCAGTTGCCACAGGGGTGCAGCATGATCACCCCCTTCAGGTTTTCAATGTAACAGTGCTCCGCTGCCACCTCCGCCCCTTGTATTATAATGTCCTGAGCGACGGCAGCATCTTCGGTACCAATCCTCGTCTTGCCTGAGGACAAACATAAACCGATAAATATATGTATATACATTTTTTAAATATATATACATATACATACACAAATCCACACACTCAAAAAACAAACAATAGTAGTGCAATAATAATAATAATAATAATCTATTGCAGTTCAGAGCTTATTTGAGGTTGTAGTGTTTAATAGCCTGATGGCTGTAGGAAGAAGCTGTCCCTGAACCTGGACGTTACAGTTTTCAGGCTCCTGTACCTTCTCCCGATGGCAGGGGTGAAATGAGTGTGTGGTCAGGATGGTGTGGGTCTCTGATGATGTTGGCTGCCTTTTTGAGGAACGACTCCAATAAATCTCTTCAATGGTGGGGAGGTCAGAGCCGGTGATGGACTACGTAATGTTCACAACTTTTTGCAGTCTTTTCCGCTCCTGGACGTTCAAGTTGCTGAACCAGGCCATGATGCAACCAGTCAATGTGCTGTCTACTGTACACCTGTAGAAGTTCACGAGAATCCTCTTTGACATACCGAATCTCCTTCATCTTCTCAGGCAGTTGGGACCAGGAACGAACTTCTGAAATATGCACTCCCAGGAATTTGAAGTTTTCGACTCTCTCCACCGTCATCCCGTTGATATAAACAAGATTGTGGGTCCTCATCCTTCCCTTTCCAAAGTCCACAATCAGTTAATTGGTTTTACTGATACTGAGAGCCAGGTTGTTGTGCTGGCACCATTTGGTCAATCGGTCGATCTCAATGTAATTGCCTCACCCGCTGAGTTTCTCCAGCATTTTGGTCTATCTTCTATTCTCTGACTCATCACTATCTGTAATTCCTCCAACATATCTCACTCACCAGTGAGGGGTGCCCCTGCACATGAACCCAACCAGCCCACAAGCTTCTCGATGAATGGAGAGCAGTAGTTGGAAAGCGTCACAGGACAGCACAGGACAGTGTAGCTGGTAGAGTTACTGCCCAGGTCACAGGCCCAGCGACCCAGGGTCAATCCTGACCTCAGGTGCTGTCTGTTGGCACTGCCTGTCTGTTACCTCTCTCCAGGGCCTGTTGAACGAGGGGACTCATTGTGTTCCTGAGCACCGGCACCCCTCACTACTGAGTGAAATATCCCTCAGAAACAGCCATCGATGCCTCGTCCCCTGGATTTAGAGGATTCCAAATGCTGGTATTGCCCAGGTCAGTCCCCACCACAGCTCAGTGTAAACACTTTAACTAACAAGAAGCAAAGAATGGGGGGAGTGTGATGAAGGAGGGGGAGACGGGAATGAAATGTAGGAGAGGGGAAGGAAGGACCCGTGAAGGGAATGGGGGAGAAGGTAGGAGAGGAGGAGTAGGGAGAAGGGGAGAAGGGGAGAAGAGAAGGGGAGGAGAGGGGAAAGAGAGTAAGAGAGAATGGAATGGAAGGGGAGGCAAGATAGGGGGAGGGGAGGAGGGAAGGGAAGAGAAGAGAAAGGGAGGAAGAGGAAAGGGAAGAGGAGGCAAGATTGGGAGGGGAGGTGGGGGAAGGAAGGAGAGGGAAATTGGAAGAGGGGGAAGGTAAGGAGGGAAGAGAAGGAGCAGCAAAGGGGAGCAGGAGTGTCTCATGAATTGTTGCAAAGTTTGGGGCAGGCTGCAGCGCTGTTAACTGTAGGGGTGAAACCACTGGGGAGGGGGAAGGGGAATTGCTGTCTTTAGGATGCATGTTGTCGTTAATGTTTGAAGGGCTTCTCTCCCCCTTTGGGAATCAGTACAGAAGGAGTGGATGAGGAAGAGTGGACGGAGAGGGGGAAGTGGGAATGGGAGGAAGGGGGGTGGGGAGGGTTACAGAAAGGGGATGGGAAGAGGAGGTGGGAGGAAGAGAACAGGAGTGAAGGCAAGCACTTCAGCAGCCGGAATGAGGGAGGCGATGTGAGGGAACCAAAGGGAGGTGAAGTTCAGAAATAGACCCATCAAGAAAAGAGGGGGGTGGGAGGCAAATGAAGAGGGAAGAAAGGATTTGTGCTTCGGTTATAAAACAATGTCAGTGGGGGCATCGTGGGCAGGTCGGACAGGCGACCTGCTGATGACGAGACTGTGATCAGGACACTCTCCAGTCCACAGCTGATGCCATCCCAGGCTGCCGGACACACAAACACACGCACACACAAGCACACGGGGACACACACGCACACACACACACAAGCACACACAGACACACACATACGCACACAGGCTCACACACAGACACATGCACTCGCACAAACACACAGACACATACGCAGATATACATGCACACGCAGACACGCGCGCACACGCACACGCGCACCAACACACATGCACACGCACGCACACATGAGCAGACACACAAACGCACACACACATGCACACAAACACACACGCGTGCATGCACGCACGCACACATACACGTGCACACACATGCACAGACACGCACATAAACACACACACACTCGCGCATGCACGCACGCAAACACACATAGACACGCACACACATGCCGTGTGATACAATGTGGACAACTCATACTGGCTCAGCCACTGGCATGATTCAACAGATCACACTCCCAGGAACCTATCTGAGCCTTGTCCTCCAACAGGACGATCTTGGAAGTTATCAAAAGCACCGCCTCAAAGGGGCAGGATCATAGCTGGACAGAGATGCAGGATCACACGCACATCAGCTCCCACCTTTACTAATAGGATGGGCCCATGCTGCTTCCTTCTCCCCTCTACAACCAGCTCTCCCCACTATACATCAGGTGGAGTGAGCCGTGGTGGGTGGGAGTGATGACAGCTCTGTCCCCGACACACACCAGTCTGAGAGTCACTGTGGACGGGCTGGTTCCAGGCTTCCAGGCTTACCTTCGTTGATCGGGAGCAGAGTGATGGCAATGCTCAATCGGCCACGGCCCAGGCTCACCAGGTGGGGTCGCTCCGACTGCATCTTCAAACCCTTTCCAATGTCGATGATGTCCAGCGAGGTGCTCTGTCAATGAACCAAAGCCCACGTCACTCCCACCTGCACTTCCCTCCTGCTCTCAACAAACCCCATTCCCAATCCCATCCTGTACATTAACGAATATCCCAGGAGTTACCCCGCGAATCACCTCACTTCCATTTCATCCCCTCACCCTCCTTGAAGCCCACCTCTTTGATAACACTTTTCATTGCCCATTCCAATACCTCAATACTTCATCGTCAAACTCTGTTTGACACCATTCCTTACGACAAACGCAAGAGACTCTCAGCCCATCTGGTGCACACCAGCTCCCACTGGCCACATTGCCCCTCTCCGTATTTGTAGTCCCACGGGTCATTCCCTTTTATTCTTTTCTACAAAACGTAGTGTGTGATCTGCCAGCAACACTGCGCACATGGAGAGACAATACAGGCACCTTCTCCTGTGCCATCTCGTTTGTCGTAGGCACTCGTGGCCAGCGTAACCCTAACCCACTCTACCCTCTATCCTACAGGTCCTTTGGTGAGGCGTGAACACCAGAGCACAAAATCAGCCATTGAAACAGAGAGGACAGGGCAGTTGAAGCCAACCATTGTTACTTTGCCTGGGGCATCTCTTTCACTGGTTGTCGTTGATGTTCAACCACAGACACTCACTTTCAGTAACTCCTGCTCATTCCTTGGCTCCTCCTTTTCTTCCAATACGTTCTCAACCTCAGAGTTTCCCATTTCCTGTTGAAAACACATGAAATTCCTGGTCACACATCCAAACAATGGAAAGAATGCAGAGCTAAAGATATTTCAACTCTTTACAAGGTGTCCTCATCCAGTGAGCGATGCCAGTAAATTTCTCCTTTTCATTCTATGTCAACTTTCCTTTTGTAAGTTAATCATTCTCCGCCACAGTTTGAACCAGCGTATTCCAGATCGGAACAATTTACAGTGCATTTAATGTGTGGCTAAGAAATGGCAAGTACTTAAAGCTGGTCATAACCCTCCTGTCAGTGGAAGCAGCATCTCCCCATCTGCCGCACAGTGCTGTGACTACTGGACCTCCCAGCTCTAGAGTCCTGATTCAATTCCTGGCCTGAGGTGCTGTCTGTGTACCAAGTTTGCACATTCTCCCCCACCCAGGTTATTTGGCCACTGCAAAGTGCCCTTAGTGTGCAGGTGAAGGGTAGTATCTGGAGGGAGTTGAGGGAATGTGGGGAAAATTAGAAGGGATTATTGTAAATGGGTGGTTGATGTTTGGCACAGACTCTATGTCAAGGGGGCTGTTTCTGTGCTTATAAATTAACCGTTAAGCAGAATGGAAACAGGTCCTTCAGCCTAATTTGTCCACACCGACCAAGATACTTATCTACGCTAATCCTATATTTCACCACATCCCTTTAAATCTTCCCTATCTGTGTATGTATCTGTCCAGATATCTTTTAAATGTTGTCATTGTCTTCAACTTAAATTTAGCTAATAGTTGGTTCCATAAACCCACCAATTTCTGTGACAAACTTGCCCCCCTCATGACCACTTTCAATCTTTCCCCTCTCGCCTTAAACCTGCATCCTCTATTTTTATACCTCTATCCTGGATTAAAGTCTAAGACTATCTACTCTATTTACGCCTCTCATGACTTTATAATCCTCGATAAGGTCTCCCCTCAGCCTCGATCATTTCAGGGAAAACAGTCCCAGCCTGTCCAATTTCTCTTTCTAACTCAGGTCCTTCCGCTCCAGGCAGCATGCCTAGGAATCTTTCCTACACTTCTCCAGCTTAATCATTTCCTTCCCATAGTGCAGTGATCCTTCCAGCCTAACCAACGATTTCTACAACTGTAATATTACGTCCCAACTCCTGTACTCAATATCTCAGGTAAGTTTACAATAGGATGGACAACTGTACATTTTCTTGTAGTCTTGGGCAGAGCTATTCGCAAATTTACCATTCACACCATCTACATTCTCATCCAAATCATTAATATATATGACAAACAACAAAGGAACCAACACATATCCCTACAGCACACCACCAGTCACAGGCTTCTAGTCTAAAAAAACAACCCTTCACAACTTTTTAAACTTTTAAATAAAAAATATGCCATCAGTTTCTGGATCCCATGTGTTCCACCCTTCCAGATCAGCCTACTACACGGGACTTTGTCAAAGGCCTTTGTAAAGTCCACGCGGAAAATGTCCACCACCCTATCCTCAGCAATACTCTTGGTCAACTCCTCAAATAACTCAAATCAAATTTGTGATCTCCCATTAATAAATCCATGCTGAGTAATCCTGGTAAGTCCTGTCCTTTCCAAATGTAATTATGTCACATCCTTCAGAATCTCCATCAGCAACGTTCCTGTCACTGATGCATAATTTGTTAACTTTAAAATCTTTCATAATTTGCAAATACTTTGAGTCATGACTTAATCTTCCCTACAGTGAGGAAAACACTCCCAGTTTCTCTCAGCCCCTTATCCCCATTGCCACTACAGTAACAGAGTCATAGAGTCATACAGCATGGAAGCAAGCCCTTCAGCCCAACTTGCTGGAGACTGCCGTTGAACAAGATGTTGGTGAGGCCACATTTGGAGTATTGTGTTCAGTTTTGGTCACCCTGCTATTGGGAAGAATTGTTAAAGAAGTGTGCAGAGAAGATTTACAAGGACATTGCTAGGACTTGAGGGCCTGAACTACAGGGAGAGGTTGGGCATGCTAGGACTTTATTCCCTGGAGTGCAGGAGGATGAGGGGTGGTCTTACAGAGGCGTATAAGATGGGAATATGGGGTTAAAGGACATTTAGACAGGTTCATGGACAGAAAAGGTTGGAGGCATTTGGGCCAAACATGGGCAGGTGGGAGTAGTGCAGATGGGGCAACTTGGTCGGCGTGGCCATTAGGCCAAAGGGCCTGTCTCCTTGCTGAATGACTCCATGCGTCATCTATGCTCGTCCAACCAGCCTATGTTTGGCCCATATTCCCTCTAAACCTTTCCTATCATTGTACCTGTCCAAAGGTCCTTTAAATTGAGTTATAGTGCTTGCATTAACTACCTCCTCTAGCAGCTCATTCCATATACCCACCACGCTTTGTGTGAAAAAGTAGTCCCTCAGGTTCCTATTAAATCTTTCCCTTTTCACCTTAAGTCTATGTCCTCTGGTTCTTGAGTCCTCCATCTGGGTAAAATACTCTGTGCATTCACCCTATCTATTCTCCTCGTGATTTTATGCACCTGTAAGATCACCCCTCAGTCGCGTGAGCTCTAAAGTCTTAGCCTGCCTAACCTCTCCGTATAGCTCAGGTCCTCAAGTCCTGGCAATATCCTTGTAGATTTTCACTGCACTCTTTCCAGCTTAATGTCATTCTTCCTACAGCAGGGTGACCAAAGCAAACGCAGTACTCTAAATGTGGTCTCACCAGCATGTGGTACAACTTCCCTTGCTCGCATCTCTCATTTGGTATTCAGATTTGGCTCCAATACATCAACTGAGATCTGACCCAGTACTTGAAGCCATTCGCCCATCTCTGCCCAACCGTCCAGAGCTCATTTACATTAATCCTACATAAATCACACATTTGCTATTTTCCCCACATTCCCATTAACTCCCCCCAGATTCTATCATTTACCTTACACACTGAAGGCAATTTAGCTACCAGCCAGCACGTCTCTGGGATGTGGGAGGAAACTGGAGCACCTGGCGGAAACCCATATAGTCACAGGGTGAATATGCAAACTCCACTCATACAGCACCTGAGGTGGGGATCAAAGCTGGGTTTCAGGAACTGTGTGGTTGCATCAGCTGGATCACTGTGTTCCCTGCACTGGGGACTCATGCTGCAGTGAGTGTGGGGTGATAAGGATGCCAAATATGCATGACGATGTGCTGGGATCAGTATCTACACAGGTGATCTACTGAAATCAGCAATCAAGACAGAGCCTGTTTACAAAAGCCATTGCAGCTGCCGGAGTCCCCTGGCAACCACTGCAGTTTGTTGCATTCAGTCTCAGCTGTCATTCACCTCAGGATGCAATAAAGGGTGCAACCAGCACCAAGTGGACTCTTTCCAACCAGACTGAACCGAGGCTGCTGAGGTGTATTTGCATCTGAATGGAGGATCCACTCCGTTCAGGTTATTGGCAGATACATAAGGTAGCTGATTCAGGACATGCTGCTCAACACCACCCATCCCAATCCCGATACTAACTGCTGGCTTATCTGGTGTAGGTTACACACCAGGACACCGTTTACCTGGACCATCAGCTGCCAAAGAGGTGAGGGACGAAAAACCTGCAGAGACTGGAATTCCACCGCAGATTGTGCGATTATATTTAATGTCAGCAAGTGAACAGGAAGCAGCAACTGTTTGCTGGGCAGGAATGGGTAGATCTTTTGAATGTTATTGAAAAGGTTAGTGACCGGGATTAATCACCAGATGCAGGGCTGGGCCAGGAGCAGGGCAGCTGGTACCAGATGAGCACAGTGGTGGGAGGACAGCATATGGCCATTCGGCCCATCAAATCTACTCCGCCATTCAATCATGGCTGATCTATCTCTCTCTCTTAACCCCATTCTCCTGCCTTCTCCCCATAACATCTGACACCTAATCAAAAATCTATCTATCTCTTCCTTAAAAATATCTGCTGACTTGGCCTCCACAGAATTCTGTGCAAAGAATAACACAGATTCACCACCCTCTGACTAAAGTAAATTTCTCCTCATCTTCTTCCTAAAAGAATGTCCTTTAATTCTGAGGCTATGACCTCTAGTCCTAGACTCTCCCAATAATGGAAACATCCTCTCCACATCCAATCTATCCAAGCCTTTCACTATTCTGTATGTTTCAACGAGGTCCCCCACCAGGAACAGCCTCAGCCTCCTGCTGCTTTACCAGCACTCACAGCTCTTCCTGTGAACGAGACAGGCCCCACTGCTGGGGACCAAGGGGATGGTGAGCGAGTGGGGAACTGGAAGAGTGCAGAATGGCAGACGGGCAGGAAGAGGGAAGACTTGAAACAGGCAAGGGGGGGACCTGAAACAGGCACAGGAGGAGACTTCAGACATGGGGAAGGCATGAAATAGTTAATGGAGGAGATTCTGAAACAATTTACAGGGGAGACCTGACACTGGTGGGGGAGCCCTGACACAGGCAAGGGGAGAGCTGACACCGGAGGGGGGGGGGGGGGGGGGACTGGCACAGGTGGGGGAGTTCTGACTGTCCCTCTCTACAAGACCTCTCCTGCTCGGCATCCTGCTCCTGAACTCCCTCCAGGATCCCCTCTGTCTTTCTATCTCCACCTCTACACACCAGCCGAGCCCATTGTGGCTGTTGCTGTCAGTCTGGCCTCATCCTGCTGAGGATGAGATGGCGGCCAATTTGAGTGACCAAACACCAACACTCACTGAACTATAGCCACACAAGCAGGCCGCCAGCACAAGTGGTTAAAAGCCTTGCATTTCATTCTCTTCAAACAACCCTTCACACTGGCCCCGCAGGAAGGAATTCACCATGAAGTGATCCTGCAGATGGGGCCTTGTTTTGACATTGAGCCTCCCGCCCGTGCCTGGTGCACTACGATGCACTGCTTCATCGCAGATTTAACGCATTTCAGGAAACCCGGCCCCTCCTTTGGCAAGCTGACCCAATGGCACAGTCAGGGACAACTCTGACCCCACTTCTCCTCGCATCCCAAAGCCAGCCCACGCCTTGCATTCTGATGTTGTTGCACTTTACAGTGCACAAAGCAGTGATTCATTGCACCAGAGGAAGAACAATAGTGGGCTGGCCTTGAGACTAACAGCTAACCTCAGCACAGGCAATGACGGGAGGGACTTTGGCCTCTGGACCTCCAGTGGAAGCAACCCCTTCAAACAAGGCAGTGATGCAAACAGCACACTGAATGGAGGGCAGGGTCAGCTCACTCTACCTTCCCCCCCCGGCACACACCCTGCTGGTCAACACCTTAAGGGCCTGTCCTACTGTACGAGGTAATTCAAGAGCTCTCCCGATAAAAAAAAATCAAACCCGTGGTAAGCACGTAGAATGTACGTAGCAGCTACGTCGGAGCTCGTGGATGTCTCGTAGCGGCTCGTAATGCTAATGGCAGGTACTCGGGGAAACGCGGTAACTCGTGAAGTTTTTTCAGCACTGTGAAAAATGTCCACGAGAACCCCGAATACCTACGAATGGCTATTACCATAATTCTCTGAGTTCGAATCAGGGGAAGCTCGGGAGAACTCTTGAATTACCTCGTACAGTGGGACAGGCCCTTTACGATCTGCAGTATTTCAGTTATTCCACCAGGAAAAAAACATCCACCCATCCATGAGAGAGAATAACACTGCCTCTTACACTTCATGAGAGAAAGTAACATTGCCACTCTCATAAGGGAGTAACACTGCACCTTGCACCAGGAGAGAGAGTAACACTGCTTCTCACACTTCATGCGACCTGTTCAAAAGTTCTGTATACGTTGTGATAGTACCTGCCTCAACCATCTGGTAGCGTATTCCATATACCTACCACCTTTGTATAAAAGTTGCCCCTCAGGTTCACATTAAAACTTTCCTCCCTCATCTTAAACCTATGTCCTCTGAATCTTGATTTCCCTACTCTGGGTAAAAGACTCTGAGCATTTACCCTATCTATTCCTCTCATGATGTTATGCATCTCTATAAGATCACCCCTCATCCTCCTGCTGTCCAGGGAATAAAGTCCGAGCCTGTTCATCTTCTCCCTCCAGCTCCCTATAGCTCATTTTAAAATCCTCAGAATGACAAATAAACTGCTGGAGGAACTCAGCAAATTGAGAAGCATCCGTGGAGATTGGAAGATAGTCAACATTTCTGATGTAGACTCTACATCAGGACTATTGCAGGGTTCCAGGTTTGGGTCTTGTCCTGAAATGCCAATTGCCCATTCGCTCCACGGATGCTGACTGACTCGCTGAGTTCCTCCAGCGTTTTCTTTTACTCAGAACTCTGGCCTCTGCAATCGCTGTGTCTCCTTTGAATTATAAACTCTCGCCAATTAAAAAGTAATCTTTCCGCTTCATTTTGTACGAATCCATATGTCTTAGATCTCTTGTAAGTTTCATCTCTGCTTCACAGTAGAAATGGCTCATCTATCAAACCTTTTACCAATTTATAGTTCCCATTCCAGCATCACCTTGTGGCGCCCCTTCAATGGCTGCTCTCTATGGGGAACTTAATTTTGCATTAGTGGTAGCGGTGGCCACCCCCATCAAAAGTGATCATGCTGCGTATCCATGGTTGTTACTTCAGAGATTTACCCCATTTCTTCCATCACGTGCCTGGGCATATAGTACCTAGGGTTCATTCCTCCTTAAGGGAATGTATGAGCTTCCAACAGCTGTAGAAAAAGAGAGGTCAACAGCACTTGGCTGGGGCATCTCAGTGCTTCGGATAGCTTTGTAGCAGAGAACAGAACAGCATGCACAGCAAGAGGAGACTTTGTCCAGTTTCACTGGCCCTGCCTTTGCCGGATTGTGCAAAAGGGCAACGGATCAACTTGCAATCCTTCCCAATCTCTACTGTTGTCTTTGGAGAATTGCGTTTTTTTCAGTATTACATCCAGTATTGTATGCAGTTCATAGTCTGAAGAAGGGTCTTGTTCCAAAACATTGCCTTTCCATTCTCCCCACAGATTCTGTCTGATTACTGGAGCACTTTGTGTTATGCTCAAGATTCCATCATCTATAGTTGCTCATCACTCCTGGTGGTAAAGAGCATGCATAGGAGAGGTGCTGTTGGAACAGCCCAGGCAAGCAACGGTGTGCCCAACTGGTGGAGGGAATGTAGGCCTAGGGTGGTGGATCGGGTGCCAATCAAGTGAGCTGGTTTGGCCTAGATGGTGTTGAGTTTCCTGAAGCTGAATTCATCTGGACATCTGGAGCGTGCTCCATCATAATCCTTACTCGGCCCGTGTGATGTTGGAAGGGTTTGGGGGTGTCAGGAGATGACCACCGGATACCCAGCCTCTGGCCTGCTTTTGTACCATGGTTGATCCAATTTAGTTTCTTGTCAATTGTGATCAGCAGCAAGATATAGATAATGGGGGTCTGATAGATGGCAGTGCCATTGAAGGTCAAGGTCAGGTGAGCACACCATTACATTTTGGTGGTGGCCAAGTGGATAGTTTTTTATTTGCTACTTATCTGCCTATGCCTCAATGTTGTCCAGGTCTTGCTGTATGCAGAACCTGCTGGATTTACTGTGGATGGAATTGAATATTTACTTGTAATGTCTACTTCTCTCCGCCTGATTAGCTGTGCATTTCCAATATTTTACATCTTGATTTCAGATTTCATTCAACTCAAAAGGTTGCAGAATATTTATGAGGATGTTACTGGGACTAGAGGGCTAGAGTTACGCGGAGAAACAGGAAAGACAGGGTTTTTTTCCCCCTGGATCATGAGCGGCTGAGTGGTGGCCTTACAGAGGCTTATACAATCATGAGTAACAGACAAGCTATAGTCTTTTCTGCAGGGGAGGGGTGTCTAAAATTAGAGGGAATGGATTTAAGGTGAGATGGTAAAGATTTAAAAGGACCCGAGGGATACTTTTCCCACACAGACGGTGGTGGGTATATGGAACACACCGTCAGAGGAAGTGGTGATGGTTGGTACAGTGATGGCTTTTAAAGTACACTTAGACAGGTACATGGATAGGAAGAGTTTGGAAGGATATGGCCAGGCATAGGCAAGCGGGACTACTCGGTTAGACAATTGGTTTTAGTTTATGACAGGCCGAACTGTGTCCGCAATGAATGCTTTTATGGCTCTTATTTCTGGTGTTTGGCCACAGGGAGCCGAGGATTGTGGAAGGACCCTTTAATCCTGTTCTAAGTTTAGACCCTGGTCTGATTAGTCATAACGAAAGATGTAAACATAAAGTAATTGGCAAGAGCACCAAAGGTGACGTGAGGAAGCAATGTTTTTATACAGTGAACATTAAGCTCTTGTAGCGCACTTCCTGAAAGGTCGACGGACGCAAGTTGAGGAGGAACTTTTAAAAGAGAATAGATAATTACCTACAGGCTAGATAAGGAAGCAGGGAAGTGTGATAGGTTGGATACTTCCTTCCCGATGTTGCTTCATTTTATAAACTTTCTTGATAAACATTACAACCAATGTCTGATACAATTGATTAATTGGGGTTAATCTGTGGGACAGATTTTGCTAAAGAATATTTACAAGTCTCTTGCACCTCAATTGAGATGTGCTGCCTCAACTGTAATCACATTCTGCAGAGTAGTGAAGCTGGTAGACCTACTGCCTCACAGCTGGTCTTGAGTGCTGTCTGTGTGGCGTTTGCATGTCCTCCCTGTCACAGTGTGGCTTTTCCTCAGGTGGTTAGAATAAAATGTGTGGGGTAGGATTAGTGTAAAAATGGGTATTTGATGGTCAGCACGGACCCGATGAGGCAAGGGGCCTGTTTTTTGCGCTTTATCTGCCCATGACTATGTAAGTCACCTCCACGATGTAACTTAAATTTGCAGTGCTAACAGATTTTCATGGCTGGTTTAATGCAGAGAGTTTTGTTTACATTTGGTATTGACTCCAGGCCTCCTGTTCTATGTACCTTTCGTAATAAATGCCGTGTTTGTAAATTCATCAGTCCCGCTGCTGCAGCACAACCCGTACGTAGCCTGACTGTGAAGTGCAGGGACTTCCAGCTGCGGACATCTGGGCTTAAGGCTGCCGCCCCAGGAGACTGTTTCTTTTCGTAAAGGGATGGTGCCTATCATTGGACTATTTGGGGAAAAGGAATGCACAAAGTAATAAATCATTAATTACAAGCAGAATTGACCAGCAGGACTGAAATAGTTGTGGTTGCATAGATGTGGAATGAACTTATTTAAATCACTGTGTAACTCAGCTGTTAATATTCAGAATCACATGCAACACAAGATAGGCTGCATACACAATCATAAATTACAGCATTTGTACAATGTATTTCATCCCTCTGCACGTTACAGCCAGCAAAGTACTTTGGAAGGTAGTAACTTGGAATCTGTTTGTGTACAGGAAGAACTCACAATGTGATAATGGACGATTAATCTGCCCAGGTTTTGCTGAGAGAGAGCTGGCTTTTGGCCAGGTCCCCACAGAGAACTCCTATCCCGTTCAAACTACTGTGTCTGCAGAAGGGTCTCGACCAGAAACATCGACTATTCCTTTTCTCCAGAGCTGCTGACTGACCCGCTGAGTTACCCCAGCCTTTTGAGTCTGTCTCCCATGCTTTATTTGTCCCTTAAAGTAGTGCATGGATTTTTTTAGAGAGTGTCTGGGCTTAACATTTCATTGAGAATGCTGCATACACCTCTTCCTGACTGCTGAACCAGTTAAAGCTTCTATGCTCAGCTGGGATATGAGGACTGAACTTCCAACTGAGAGTCTGGGTCAAGATGTGATAGCTTTTAATTGGTTTAATATTAATGGTGCAGAGATCGTTGTGTTCTGGGAATCAAGTAGCTTGAGGAAGGACAGTAAGATGGGGAATGTGTAAGCCATGCTGTTGAGAAACTCAGGGTCACATCTAAATCTCAGAATGTGGAGCCGGGCTGGGGAAGGACATGGCCGGAGTATGTATGAAGCTACAGTCTGGACATGTCCGGTGTCTGGAAGCCACAGCTGATTGGCTGGTGTGGGGAGGGGATGGGAACAGAGAGTTGGCCCATCGCGACGGCTGTGGACAGGGGCAGAGGACCAAGGACAAGAGGCGACAAAGCCAACATTCTGGCCGAGATCTGGTGCCCAATCTCCAAAATGCTCAAACTCCCTCACCCACCTTGACAGGAGTTTCCCTCCTTCCATCCCGTCTGCTCCCGGAGAGGCTAATACCCTGAAGCGGAGTGTATCAGGGGCACCGCATCTCCTTACATCATAGCCTCCTGGGAGTGTCCTACCTCCCTCTTTCATTCTTCCTCGGCCTCCTAGAGTGCCCTCCATCTCTTCTGGTTGTCTATCTCTCAGCGGCCTCCCAGAAGGAATCTTCACTCTTCCTGTTTGGTGTGACAGAACCTTCTCCGTCTCTTTGTCTCGCTCACTGTGACCTTGGCAACCTCCTCCCCAATGTAGAATCTAATGCAACCCACTCTCTCCATCCCCACCAACCCCACCTTCTCTGCATTGTTCAAATTGGTCATGGAACCATAAATCACAGAAAAGGCCCTTTGGCCTGCTAAATCCATGCTGACCATCAACCAACCATTTACACTAATCTAATTTTATTCTCCCCATATTCCCACTAACACCCCCCAGATTCCACCAACCTGTATACCATGGGAAATTTACAGAGGTCAATTAACCTACCAAGTGATAGATATTGGCTCCCCAATCTGGCTCACTGGGAGTGCTGTGCACACTGTTGACCGTCCACTCAGGGCCAAGATCTTAACCTCTGGAGTTCCTTCCTGAAGTCTCACCACCACCATTCAAATATACCTCCATCGGTTTTGATCACCTGCACCAATATTCCCTCATGGGGCTCAATACAAACTGTTGATTTCATGTTGCCACTGGGAACCATGCAGAGAGGATTTTGCTATATGTAATGGAAGCCTTTTTATTCAGTTTCCAGATTTCTTGGCACTGTTTCTCCAACACTTGTTTGAACAGACATATTCATTGTCCATCTCTAATCACCACCATCTTGAACCATTCTGGGGTTCTCATAGTGCCTTTGGAGCGGATGATCCAGGACTTAGAACCAGTGGCAATGAAGGAGCAGCGCTATATTTCCAAGTGAGGATTGGGTAATAAATCTATAGGTGGTTCCCATTCCCCTGCTGCCCATCTCCCCAGTGGTAGAAGTTACGGGTTGGGTAGATGTTGTTTGATCGGCTTGGGCAAGTAACCACAGTGCACATTGTACCGGTGGTGTACTAGTGTTCAGCATAATGGATGGAGTGCCGATTAAGTGGGCAAGTGGAGAGGGCTCCATGCCTGACTAGGTTTTACTGTTACTATGAACAAGAACACTGAGGATTAGGCAGGTCCAAACTCAACACTGCCCTGCCATATCATTCGTTTCATCCTACTCATCATCCTGTTATCCTGGGTATGGATGGCATTGGTCCCACATCGCATGCAAGCTTCCTCTGAGAGGAATCTTTGATCATGGTTGAGATCAGACTTTCACCCACGACCAGGAGAAGGATTTGTGCAGATAAAAGATTTATTTGATTGAAACTCGAGAAAAGGTTATTCACTGCACAGCCTGCCATTTAGGATAAACATTGAACCAAATATGTCCAGACATTCCTGTCAGTGAGTGATTGCGAATGTTGGGGCACACTTTCCTGTTTAAGCTTGAGTGCTGCACAGCTTTGTGAAGCTTGTTCTATGTCTGGACAACGCATGCAATCCTACTCTTAAATATTTAAACAAGGAATGATAAAGATCAGACAGCATTTCAAGGTATCGCCCATTTAAGATCTCATTGGATGAATTTGTTGTAAAGATTTAGATCTCGACATTCTTTCACATCAACACACAGCATTCAGTCTGCCTGTACACCTTGAACTTTGCAAAACGCATCCCAACATTTCTGCAAGCTGATCCGTCCATTTACTGGTATTTTCCTTGTACCTCTGGTTAACTCTCTTGCTGCTAGAACAGAACAGCGAGCACAGGAACTGGCCTTTTGGCCCACAATGTCTGTTCCAGTCATGATGCCGTTAGAAAAAGACACAAAGTGCTGGAGTAACTCAGCGGGTCAGACAGCATGTCAGGAGAACATGGATAGGTGACATTTCAAGTCGGAACCCTTCTACAGACTGATTTTGGTGGGCTAGGAGTGGGGAAGAAAATGGGAAGAGAGTAGGGGCAGGACAAAGCCTGGCAAGTGATAGATATTTTGGTTTTTGTCAAGAGGATTTGAGTCTAGAATAAACACACTTCATGTCAAGCAGTAGCTGCAATATTATTTAAAATCTGGTCTCCCTTCCTAATAGAGAGGACGTGCATCTAGGAGAGGTGATCTTACTGAAATGTACTAAGCATATGGGCATGACAAGGTAGTGTTAGTCTGAAGAAGGGTCTCGACCCGAAACGTCACCCATTCCTTCTCTCCAAAGATGCTGCCTGTCCCGCTGAGTTACTCCAGCTTTTTGAGTCTATCAGTGGCAGGGATGTTGTTCATTGTCTATCTCTAATCACACGATCTTGAATCACGGCAGTCCTTTTGATGAAAGGGCTCACACAGTGCCTCTGGAGAGAAATTTCTTGGACTTAGACCCAGTGACAACAAAGGGACATTGATATATTTCCATGATGATTTGGGGAGGGGGTGGGGGGAGGGGGGGGGGGTTCCATGCCCCTGCTGCCCTTGTCTCCTCCATGGTAGAAGTCACAGGTTGGGGAGATGTTAACTGATCAGACTGGGTGATCAGGCAGTGCATACCAGGGGCCAGGTGGCACAGTCTCAAAATAAGGGGTTCACCTCTCAGAACAGACAAAGAGAGATTACTTCAACTGGGGAATGCTGAACTTTTGAAATTCTCCACCCAAGAGTCTGTAGAGACTCAGTAGCCCCATAAGTTCAGGGTAGAAATGAGAGACCTGAGGAGAATTAAGGGATATGGGGCTAGTGTAGGGACATGATGTTTGTGCATAGCCGTGATTGTATTGAAATGGTAGAGCAGGCTCGAGGGGCCGAATGGTCTACTGCTGCTTCTATTTCTGGTGATCGTTTTCACAACTAGTCGTGGCATCCTGGGCTGTCACCACAAGGACAGACTCATAGCCTTTTACAACTGAGACTCCGTGTTGATAAAATAAAATAATTGCTTTGCCATGAATTGAAGTAGAAACAAGGAACCAAATGTTGGTTTATACCAAAGAAAGTGCCGGAGATAGACACAAAGTGCTGGGTCCCCAGGGTGGGGGGGCAAAGGGTTCCATCCCGAAACATCACCCATCCTTTTTCTCCAGAGATGCTGCCTGACCCGCTGAGTTACTCCAGCCCTGTGTGTCTATCCTGCAGCTGGTTTCCACAGTCCTCAGACCTCTTGCTCCTCCTTCCAGCTGCTGCTTCAGGTGTTGCCCTGAATGGCTCCCACTCCACAGCCCTGCGGCTGCCTCCAGATGGCCCATGACCATTGGGAAGATACAACTCTCATTATCACACAAGAAATGCCTTCAGGGAGAAGCTGCCAAACCACAAAGGAGGAAGGAGTGTATAGACGGGTTTAGATGGAAAGGAATGGAGGGAAAGTCACCGAGCTGAAAATTCCATGCTACAATAGTTAAAATCAACGTTCCACTTCGCTGACACCGGATCAAACTACGCAGGACTGAGCCAGCTACAAGCCTTGGTTCCCTGTTGAGAATCATCCCTCATCCCTTCTCTTCACCAATGGCTCTAGGTTCACCAATAGCTTGTCAGCTTGCCCCACCACCACACCTTGGGAGAGAGAGAAAGTGGAAGAGGGGAACAGCGGGAGAGGGGGAGAAGGAGAGCGGACGAGTGAAGAGGGGAAAGAGCAGGCAGGAGGGGGCAGTAGGAGGCGGCCAGGGGGAGGGGAGTGGGGAGGGAGGGAGTTCTGGATGGGAGGGGGTTGGAGGAATGGGGAGGGGGAAGGGAAAGGGGAAGAGTGGAAGGAAGAGGGGGTGTGTGTGGAAAGGGGGGTGAGGAAAGGGAGAAGGAGGGAATGATAGAGGGGGGTAGAGGGGAGGGGGGAGGTGGATGGATGGGGACGTGAGGTGAGGGTGGAGGTGCTGTGAAAGTGTGTGTGTGGGGGGGGGGGGGGGGGTAGCTTGGGGAGGAGGCTGGAAGGAAGAGCTAGGGTGGTGGGGGAGTGCAGAAGAAAGAAAGTGACTGTCAGACATGGTAATACGCCTTTAAACCGCCCTGTCAGCTGGCAGCGGAGAGGAGCCACACACAGCCATCGCAACATCCCCCAAAGACCCCGGCGTGAACGGGCTGCCCCTCTCCCCAGCCCAGCCCAGCCCTGCCCTGGCCCCTGCTGTGTGGGAAGTGTGAGCCTGGGCTCCGGGGAGGGCTCGGGTACTCACACTCCGCCTGTCGCCGGCTCCGCAGCCCCTCGGGCCGGACCGCTGTGCGCTGGCTCCCTCCCTCCCTCCGGCCACGTAGCGCAGGGAGGCGGGAGGCGGGAGGCGGGAGCGGGAGCGGGGGGAGCGCACACGGGGGCGGGGAGCGGGCGGACCCGGCGGCGCACTGGACACGAGTGCAACCATGAAACGGAGACCCTTCGGCCCATAATGTCAGTACTGGTCACGATGCCAAGTTAAACTATCTCCTCCGCCTGCATGTGATCCATTTACATCAATTCCCTGCATATCCATTTACCTATCTAATAACCCCTTAAACGCCACCATGGTATTTGCCTCCACCATCACCTCTGGAAACACGATTCAGGCTCCCACAACCTGCTGTGTAAGAAAATTACATCGCACATTCCCATTAATAGCAATGTTACAAAATTTTGAGATTTTAAAAATCAAGTCTGCAATTTATATCATCAGATAAAGCATAAAAATGACACCTAATTCACTTTCATATCTTCAGTATTAAAAAAGTTAGGGCCATTTTCATACTCGGAAATTAGCAACTTGCTTCCTATTGCTTTTCTATTGACTTAACACAAAAGTTGTGATCGAGGACAGTCAAAAGCCCATAACTTCCTTAAAAATTAACAGAACTTAAAGAAATTTTCAGTTATTATAGATTGAAGCATTCTGAAACAAATATGAAACAATCTTACTTGGATGACCTGAAATTAAAGCATATAATTAGTTAGTTACCCAATTGCAGCAAATTACAAAATTCAATTACTAGATCTAAACATCTATCCATTTCTTAAGAATTTTTTTTTTTTAATTTAAAGCCTAAGTGTCCAATAAACAGTCACACAATAATTAACAATATAACGATTTTTAAATCTAATTGTCATTAATTTATAGGCCAAATTGAAGGAATTCAGTGTTTAATGCCAGTAAATTAATGGGCATTTTAAACAGCTTGCGAGTGGGATTTTCTGGAACACGATGGATTAGAATGTTGCGGTTGCAGTGAATTTAAACCCAATATCGGCAGGAAACTTTCTGCCAGTTCGTATGGGGGCTAAATCACCGTTTCGCAACATGAAATATTGATTAAAGTCCCCTAAAAAAGCTGTAAAAATAAACAGCTTTCACTTACCTGTGAAAGGACACTTTGGGTCAGGACACTTGAATTGTGGTAGTCACTGGAAATGTCTTGAGAGCAGTCAGTATTTCAATAGACAATAGTTGCAGGAGTAGGCCATTCGGCCCTTCAAGCCAGCACCGCCATTCAATGTGATCATACCCAATCAGTACCCGTTCCTGCCTTCTCCCCATATCCCCTGACTCTGCTATTTTTAAGAGCCCTATCTAGCTCTCTCTTGAAAGCATCCAGAGAACCTGCTTCCACCGCCCTCTGAGGCAGAGAATTCCACAAACTCACCACTCTCTGTGAGAAAAAGTGTTTCCTCATCTCCGTTCTAAATGGCTTATTCCTTATTCTTAAACTGTGGCGCCTGGTTCTGGCCTCCCCCAACATCCGGAACATGTTTCCTGCCTCTAGCGTGTCCAAGCCCTTAACAATCTTATATGTTTCAATGAGATCCCCTCTCATCCTTCTGAACTCCAGAGTGTAGAAGCCCAGCTGTTCCATTCTCTCAGCATATGACAGTTCTGCCATCCCGGGAATTAACCTTGTAAACCTACGCTGCACTCCCTCAATAGCAAGAATGTCCTTCCTCAAATTAGGGGACCAAAACTGCACACAATACTCCAGGTGTGGTCTCACTAGCTCTCTGTACAACTGCAGAAGGACCGCTTTGCTCCTATATTCGATTCCTCTTGTTATAAAGGCCAACATGCCATTTGTTTTCATCACTGCCTGCTGTACCTGCATGCTTACTTTCATAGACTGATGTACTCTCCGTTGTACTTCCCCTTTTCCCAACTTGACACCATTTAGATAGTAATCTGCCTTCCTGTTTTTGCTACAAAAGTGGATAACCTCACATTTATCCGCATTAAACTTCATCTGCCATGCATCTGCCCACTCCCCCAACCTGTCCAAGTCACCCAGCATTCTCATAGCATCCTCCTCACAGTTCCCACTGCCACCCAGCTTTGTGTCATCTGCAAATTCGCTAATGTTACTTTGAATCCCTTCATCCAAATCATTGATGTATATTGTAAATAGCTGCGGTCCCAGCACTAAGCCTTGTGGTACCTCACTAGTCACTGCCTGCCATTCTGAAAGGGACCCGTTAATCCCCACTCTTTGTTTCCTGTCTGCCAACCACTTCTCTATCCATGTCAGCACTCTACCCCAATACCATGTGCCCTAATTCTGCCCACTAATCTCATGTGGGACCTTATCAAATGCTTTCTGAAAGTCCAGGTACACTACATCCACTGGCTCTCCCTTGTCCATTTTCCTAGTCACATCTTCAAAAGATTCCAGAAGATTAGTCAAGCATGATTTCCCCTTCATAAATCCATACAGACTCGGACCGATCCTGTTATTACTATCCAAATGTTCGGCTATCTCATCTTTTATAATTGACGCCAGCATCTTCCCCACCACTGATGTCAGGCTAACTGGTCTATAATTCCCTGTTTTCTCACACTCGCCTTTCTTAAAAAGTGGGATAACATTAGCTACCCTCCCATCCACAGGAACTGATCCTGAATCTATAGAACATTGGAAAATTATCACCAATACATCCACGATTACTAGAGCCACTTCCTTCAGTACCCTGGGATGCAGACCATCACGCCCTGGGGATTTATCAGCCTTCAGCTATTTATCAGCTATATTTGAAAAATATAAAAGTGGATAAGTCTCCAGGTCCTGACAGGATATTCCCTAGGACATTGAGGGAAGTTAGTGTAGAAATAGCTGGGGCTATGACAGAAATATTTCAAATGTCATTAGAAACGGGAATAGTCCCCGAGGATTGGCGTACTGAGCATGTTGTTCCATTGTTTAAAAAGGGTTCTAAGAGTAAACCTAGCAATTATAGAGCAGTTAGTTTGACTTCAGTGGTGGGCAAATTAATGGAAAAGATACTTAGAGATAATATATATAAGCATCTGGATAAACAGGGTCTAATTAGGAACAGTCAACATGGATTTATGCCTGGAAGGTCATGTTTGACTAATCTTCTTGAATTTTTTGAAGAGGTTACTAGGGACATTGACGAGGGTAAAGCAGTGGATGTTGTCTATATGGACTTTAGTAAGGCCTTTGACAAGGTTCCTCATGGAAGGTTGGTTAAGAAGGTTCAACTGTTGGGTATAAATGCAGGAATAGCAAGATGGATTCAACAGTGGCTGAATGGGAGAAGCCAGAAGGTAATGGTGGATGGCTGCTTGTCGGGCTGGAGGCAGGTGACTAGTGGGGTGCCTCAGGGATCTGTGTTGGGTCCTTTGTTGTTTGTCATGTACATCAATGATCTGGATGAAGGGGTGATAAATTGGATTAGTAAGTATGCAGATGATACCAAGATAGGGGGCGTTGTGGATAATGAAGAGGATTTCCAAAGTCTACAGAGTGATTTAGGCCAGTTGGAAAAATGGGCTGAAAGATGGCAGATGGAGTTTAATGCTGATAAATGTGAGGTGCTACACCTTGGCAGGACAAATCAAAATAGGACGTACATGGTAAATGGTAGGGAATTGAAGAATACAGTTGAACAGAGGGATCTGGGAATAACCGTGCATAGTTCCTTGAAGGTGGAATCTCATATAGATAGGGTGGTAAAGAAAGCTTTTGGTATGCTAGCCTTTATAAATCAGAGCATTGAGTATAGAAGCTGGGATGTAATGTTAAAATTGTACAAGGCATTGGTGAGACCAAATCTGGAGTATGGTGTACAATTTTGGTTGCCCAATTATAGGAAGGATGTCAACAAAATAGAGAGGGTACAGAGGAGATTTACTAGAATGTTGCCTGGGTTTCAACAGCTAAGTTACAGAGATAGGTTGAATAAGTTAGGTCTTTATTCTCTGGAGCGCAGAAGGTTAAGGGGGGACTTGATAGAGGTCTTTAAAATGATGAGAGGGATAGACAGAGTTGATGTGGACAAGCTTTTCCCTTTGAGAATAGGGAAGATTCAAACACGAGCACATGACTTTAGAATTAAGGGACAGAAGTTTAGGGGGAACATAAGGAGGAACTTCTTTACTCAGAGAGTGGTAGCGGTGTGGAATGAGCTTCCAGTGGAAGTGGTGGCGGCAGGTTCGTTGGTATCATTTAAAAATAAATTGGATAGGCATATGGATGAGAAGGGTATGGAGGGTTATGGTATGAGTGCAGGCAGGTGGGACTAAGGGAAAAAAGTTGTTCGGCACGGACTTGAAGGGCCGAGATGGCCTGTTTCCGTGCTGTAATTGTTATATGGTTATATGGTTCAGCCCCATCAGTCTATCCAACACCATTTCCTGCCTAATGTGGATTTCCTTCAGTTTCTCCGTCACCCCTGATCCTCTGGCCACTACTATATCAGGAAGATTGTTTGTGTCCTCCTTAGTGAAGACTGATCTCGTCACAGAGGTGTTGAAATCCTGACGTGTTTGAAGATAGACAATCTCCTGGGCCTGATCAGATATATCTGAGGACACTGGGAAGCTGCAGAGGAAATTGCAGGAGCTCTGGCTGCGATTTACGAGTCGTCATTATATACTGGAGAGGTGTCGGAAGACTGGAGGGTGGCAAATGTTGTGCTTCGATTTAAGAAGGGCTGAAGGGAAAAGGTTGGGAACTGCAGGCCAGTGAGCTTAACATCTGTGGTCGGAAAGTTATCAGAGAAGATCCTGAAGGATAGGGTATACATGCATTTAGATGGACAAGGACTGATTAGGGATAGTTAACATGGTTTTGTACGTGGGAGGTCCTGCCTCACGAATCTGACTGAGTTTTTTGAGGATGTGACCAAAAAGCTCGACAAAGGTAGAGCTGTAGACATTGTATACATGGATTTCAACAAGGCATTCTGCAAGGTTCTGCATGTAGACTGCTCTGCCTATGGGATTCAAGGAGAGATAGCTGAATGGATAGAACATTGGCTTCATGGAAGGAAGCAAAGGGTGCTGGTGGAAGGTTGCTTTTCGACTGGAGGTCTGTGATTCATGGTGTGCCTCAGCATTTGATTAATCGCATTTAAAGCAATTGATCCATTCTTCATGATGTATTCCTGCAGTTGTGATAATTTGATTCCACTACAAAGGCACTTTTGATCACCAGCTCTGGCATCACCTGTCTGGCACATTTCAGATGTCAATTTCCTGCAATTAGCAGTAGCTTTGTTGGTCATTGCAGACTCAGCCGCAGTGAACGGAAAACATCTGCAGCTTTGGATTGTCTATCACAGCAACATCTTGCATCATGATAAGAGATCAACATTGAAGCAGTATTATCACCAGCACAAATGCAAGTCACATGCAAAATCTCACATCTCAGATCAAAATGATTTGTTGGAACCCAGGTAACATAAGGAGAACAGGCTTTGACAATGGTGGAAAGCCATACCTTCATTTCCACCATAATGGAAGAGTGTAGGTGACAGTTGAGCAATCTAGATGAAACATTTTGCATTTTGATGAAAGGTTTAAAAAGTACAATATAGATTTTGACATGAAACACCTACACATTGCAAAAAAATTCACCTGGGGATATTGATGTCCTTCATTGAGAATCATTGAATCCCTTTGCATGATGGAAGATGAAGCACAACACCAACAGTTTGCTCCAAACTCTTCATTACACAAAGTGCAAGCACTCAGTTTGCATAGTCAAGACTCTGGGTGCTCAATATCAAACAACCAAAACCTAGAGTTCTCTGATGCGTAGGTTGAGGATTCCTCCTCTCCATCCTAGGGCATCGTGTGGTTCTGGGGTTTGATAAGGAATTAAATCCATTTCCAAGACCCATCTTCGTCTAATTCCTTCTATGCTCTTTCATTCAGATGTACCGCATTGAGTGCTCCCATCCATTTCAGCCACAGTTACCCGATCTCAGCTGGATTATTGTCCATCACTTTCCAGTCACCAATTAACCAAAGTGCAGCATCAATTTCCGTTGTTCCAATTATGCGGAAGGGCTTGAATCTGAGTGCACCCAACAGTTCACACAGGCATTCATTCTTCACTGGTGGTCTCATGACCAGGCTTCATCACTTTGGTTTGTGGCTGTTGTTTAGTGAAGCTAACAGAATGTTACATTGGGATATTGTCCCTTATCACGGGGACCACATCACCCCGATCCTGGCCTCTCTCCACTGGCTCCCTGTGCGGTTCCGTATAAATTTCAAGATCCTCCTCTCTCTATGTCTACAAAGCCTTCAATGCGCTTGCCCGCACCTACATTAAAAGTCTTCCCACCCACCACTCCACCTCCAAGTCCTTCAGATCGGCCGACTTGGGGTTGCTGAATATCCCGCAGTCTAGGCATAAGCTCAGGGGCGACATCACCTTTGCGGTTGCAGCTCCTAGACTGTGCAACAGCATCCCTCTTCCCATCAGAACTGCCCCCTCCATCGACTCCTTTAAGTCAAGACTAAAAACGTATCTATATTCCCAAGCCTTTCTTGACGTCCTCTGAGCGAGGGCTATATGTATATATGTATGTAGTTTGTTTGTTTATACTATTCTTATAACAAATGTAAAGCACTTTGGCCAACGAGAGTTGTTTTTTAAATGTGCTATATAAATAAAAATAAATGTGACATCTTTTGGAATCTGATTCCAGACTGGAGTTATGTTTCTCAATCAATTTCAGAGACCCAATTCTTTGATGAAGCTGTTATCAATATCCTTTGTTATAGTTCTCAGCATTCCCAAAAAACTCCCTAGACCATCAACTATCCCTGTGTGTCGTCACCTCCAAATGAACAAACGCACTCTCCATTTTTCTATTTTTTGATAGTTGCTTTGGAATTCTTTAGAGGGTGCAGAAGATATTTATCAATATGATTCCTGGGGATGAGGAATTTGAAGGAGATGGGATTTCACTCTTAGGAACAGATGGAGTTGCAAAGAGACTGGACAGAGATTTAAGTTCATGATGAAGGGTGTAGGCAGAACAGATAGAGAGGAACTGTTCCTATTGGTGGAGTGGCCAAGAACAAGGGGACATCCAATGAAGATGATGACAAAAGAATCGGATGTAACATAATAAAATGTGCTACCAGGGCAAATTAATTTGCAGTGTCAGGAGGGGAAAGGGAAGAATTTGCAGGGGTGGTGGTAGAAAGTGATAATGGGGGAGGGGGAGGGGGTTTGTTGGGATTGGCTGGATTGTTCTTGCAAAGAGCAAGTAGGAACCCAATGGATTCTTGCTTCGCCTCCATCTCACTTTACCAGCTTTCTACTTCATTGGTTTGACGAAGCGGCCTGACCCAAAATGCCATCCATCTCCCACCACAGTTACTCCCTGACCAGTTGTGTTCCTCTTGCAGTTTGCAGCATCTGCGAGTACCATAAACAGAATGGATCAAATGGCCTCCTTCAGTGATGCAACCAATGATTCCATGTGAACTCCTGATCCACATGGTTCTCCTAGTGACTGGAGATCCAACAATCCCGTCATCATATCTTGATTATATCAAGAAAGACAGTGAACCGTCAGTTTTTTTTCTGCCTTTTAAATAGCCAATTGAATACTCAGAGCGTCATTTAAAAAAATTTATTTGTACAAATCAGAAAAGAGTACAGAAAACGTAACTGGTGATGGAAACATAGACATTGCACCTTCCCAACAATACATTAGAAACTATCCCTGAAACAATTTATTAATGACAATTCTCATTCACATTTACATATTCTGTTCTTCAAGTATTACGGCCACAAAAATTAACTTGAGAAACTAATAACTGAAACACAAGAATGATTGGTTAGTCATCCCTAATCAATTTGGTGACCTCCTAGTTTTGAAATGAAAGGTGTCAGGCAGTTAGTTGAACCACCGGATATTTTGACTGTTCTAATAAAGACCATTTATTTTTTACACAATAATGCCTTTAGATTTGCAGCTCTTGTGTGGTGGAAAAGACTGAAGAGCAAAAGCTCGCATGGAAGTGGTGATGGACTCCAGGCACCATCATGTGAAGAATTTGCAGAATAAATCATTGAGCTGCTGGTCCACAGAGATTCATTTTACCTATTTTAATTTAGTTACAATTTACAGAGATTGAAGATGAGTACCTTGAGTGAAGGTTTTAAAAAGAAAAATCAAAAATACCTTATTTTGCTAAATAAAACCAGAGAAAGCACCTTGCAACTAAACCAAAAACAAAGACCAAAATGCCCAAAGAACTGTGAGACAGCAATAGAACTTGGCTCACATATTTATACTAAACTACAGATGTAGTTCAGCCACTTTACATCCCAGGTGTGGAATAGAAATCCTACTTTCCACAGGAACAACTAAAGTAATGCTTAAGACAATCAGTATTACTACACAGACTAAGTGAATTCTTCAAACACAACAATATGTGATCCAATTACTCTCCTAATTTACAATAAAGAGAAGAAATCAGTATGCGCATACCTGGAAAGGAAAATAGTCTATTGTCGTTGCTTTTGTATGGAATTCCAGGTTTGCTGAGCATTAATTAAAGCTGGACACAAAATGCTGCAGTAACTCAGTGGAACAGGCAGCAGCTCTGGAGAGAAGGAATGGGTGACGTTTTGGGTCGAGACCCTTCTTCAGATAAGGGAAACGAGAGATATAGATGGTGATGTGGAGAGATAAAGAACAATGAATGAAAGATATGCAAAAAGTAACGATGATAAAGGAAACAGGCCATTAAACACAGTCTATGTCTCTCATCTCCGTTATCCCTAACCAGTGTGAAGAAGTGTCTCTACCCGAAACGTCACCTGTTCCTTCCATCCAGAGATGCCTCCTGTTCCGCAGAGTTACTCCAGCTTTTTGTGGCTATCTTCAGTTTAAACCAACATCTGCAGTTCCTTCTTACACATTAATTGTAAGAAGGACTCGAGAACATACATTAAAAAAAACCATTTTGATCAAATCTAATTCGGCATGACAAAGCACAATCCCACTGCGAATTATATTTAACTGCGGGTCCACTTATCCGTTTTGCATTTACGTTGAATTGCAGTCCAGGCAATTAAACTCAATAATCAAATGTTTTTAAGATGACCCATTAAGATTTGATATAACATTATCAATTTGTTACTGTTTAAACTGTGTCACACACACACACACACACACAGACAGACAGACAGACAGACAGACAGACAGACAGACAGACAGACAGACAGACAGACAGACAGACAGACAGACAGACAGACAGACAGACAGACAGACAGACAGACAGACAGACACACACAGACAGACAGACAGACAGACACATACACACACACACAAAATGATAAATCAAACTGAATTTGGTATCTCCTCCAGCATTTCTGCTTTTATTTCAGGTTTCCAACATCTATTGCAATGCTTCTTTCACCTCCACCACCACCCCAGGCAATACGCATCTTTCAGACAACCTGAATCAAAAATGTTTAAAAAACTATTAATTTTCCAAAGCAGAATTAAAGAAAACCCATGATTTAAAAAAAAAAAGTACTGTAGACAGTGCAAATCTGAAATAAAAGCAGAAAGTGCTGGAAACACTCAGAAGGTCAGGCAGCATCTGTGGAGAGGAAAACAGAGTCACCGTTTCGGGTCACAGACTTTTAATCAAGGAGAAAAAGTTAATGTTGTTTTAAGTTGCGGAGGGATGGATAGCTCAAAGGGAATGACTGGGAGGGTAAGATCAGGGCTGCCATGGGGATAACGGGTGTTCTGGTCAAAAGGATAATGGGGGCATTTAGAGGGCAACAATACAAACACAGAAGGACATTGTGTTGCAAGTGGCAGGGCTATGGGACATGTCTAGTACGAGAAAACTTAAACTCTTCAATTTAATAACAATAATGCCCAATTCTAAATATAAATTGATCACATTCATTATCCTCCTCCTATAAAGCATGTACACCCATTTTTATAATTGTGTACAGATCCTCCCCAGGTTAAAACAGGGTCCTGTTCCAGAAAACTGTTTGTAACCCAAAATGCGGCTGCTTGGTAATATATTTAAACAAAAACATAAGCAACCAAGGGTAACCTGAGTTGGACGATCAGCCATGATCATATTGAATGGTGGTGCAGGCTCGAAAGGCCGAATGGCCTACTCCTGCACCTATTTTCTATGTTTCTAACCTGTAATTACACCCAGGCGATCAGCTCAACGAATCAGATATTGCATTGATGCAAATTCCCATGCAGCAGGAGATGCCTGTAGCCCCTCAGCTGCTAGCAAATCCATCCCACCGGTATCCTACTTGCTCATTTATATGTATGGGCTGTACATACATGGGGTGTACATAACCTGGGGAAGACCTGTAAATTTGTCACGAGAGCGAATAAAAACATTTCTGTAACCGCTGGAATTACTCAGCAGGTCAGGCAACATCTGAGGGGAGAGAAAATTCACCTTTCATCTCGATGATCTTCCAACAACCACTACATTAAACATTATTAAACACTTTGGAGGATTGATTTAGTCTTTGCAATCGGGACATATGATAATAAAAAACTCTCGACTCGTGACGTGAGAAAAGATAAAATAAATATTCTGATGCATATTGTGGGGCTTGGGGCAGTGATAGGGGGACAAAGGTTTGAATAGGAAGGGCAGTAATGGGGTAGCAGTGATGATCAATGAGGAAAGGAATGACGCAGCCAGGAGAAAGAGGTCAGGAGTGACAAAGGCCAGGTGTGGCGGAGCATAGAAATATATAAAAGATTACCTTCTGAAATCGCAGCAATAGACCATTTTTTCACCTCCAACCTTTTTTCAATTCAGATGCCCCTGACTTGCTGGGCATTTCCAGCACTTTGTTTTATTTTAAACTTGTCAGTTTGGTCACACCCACCCTCCAATGGGAATGGTGCAGAATGTAATGCCGTGCAATTAGTTTGCACAAGCGATTCTTTGTTGGAAACATGAGGGCAGAATGTGCAACTTTAAAGTGGAGACTGAAAAACATCCACACACACTGGCCCAACAAGCCCACAGCACACCACATCTGAAAACCAGATGCCATCCTGTCTTTGTTATTTTAACAGCCACTAGTGCAAGGGAGGGTGCTAAACCTGCTCGCGTTTGGTCTTGTCATGCAGGAGCAGGTAATTTAGCTTGATCACAGTTGTAGCAAAGTCCACAAGTTCCACAAAATCTGAGGTGATGATGTTGACTCCATTTACACCCGGCTTCTGGCACTTCACCCAGTTCATTATTATAGGAAGATTTCTAACAAAATGAAGAACAAAATGAGGCATGTGAAATGTCCATTGTCATTTAGAAAATGTTAAATATGAAATCTACACAACTTTTCCTCATAAAAACAGTGTACCTTCATCATATCATTCGTGGACACACAATCCAGATTATTCCTTTGCCAAAAGCTCCAGCCTATTATTACACTGCTAATAAGATTTATATTAAGTCAAAACTACTATCCTTGATTGTATTGGCTGGTATCCTGCAGTAGCGTGGTGTACATAATCAATGGTGGGGGAGGAGTGGTGTTAGGAGGCTCATTTGTGTGATGGACTGGGCTGGGGATCCAAGGTGGAACTTCATAGTTAGGGGATGATTACATAGACAGGAATGTGCCCATCAATCCACAATGTTTATTCTGAAATCATGCCAGGTAGCAATGTTACAAAATTTTGAGATTTAAAAAATCAAGTCTGCAGTTTATCCCATCAGGTAAAGCATAAAAAGAAGTTTGATTTGACACCTAATTCACTTTCATATCTTCAGTATTAAAAAGGTTATGGCCATTTTCATACTCAGAAATTAGCATCTTGTTCCCCATTGCTTTTCCATTGACTTAACACAAAAGCTGTGATCAAGGACAGTCAAAAGCCCATAACATTCTTAAAAATTAAGAGACCTGAATATAATTTTCAGTTATTATACATTAAAGCATTCTGAAACAAATATGAAACAATCTTACTTGGATGACCTGAAATTAAAGCATATAATTAGTTAGTTACCTAATTGTAGCTAATTACAAAATTCAATTACTAGATCTAAACATCTATCCATTTCTTAAGAAAAGGTTAACATTTTTAAAGCCTAAGTGTCCAAATAACATACACACAAGAATTCACAATATAACATGATTTTTAAATCTCACTGTCATGAATTTATAGGCCAAATTGAAGGAATTTAGTGTTTAATTCCCGTAAATTAATGGCCATTTAAATCAACTTGTGAGTGGGATTTTGTGGAACGCGATCGTTTGGAACGTTGCAGTTTGCGGTGAATTTAACCCCCAGTTGGCAGGAAAATGCTGCCGGTTCGTATATTTTTTAAGTCACCCTCTCGCAACATGAAATTTTGATTAAAGGCTTCCTAAGAAGCACGTTTTTATGTAAAAATAAACTGTGTAACTTCTTTTGTCCCCTACCCAAGATCCGTCCCGTTGTCAGCGTTCACGGCTTTAGAAGATGATTTTTAATTCATTCTAGCAATTAAATTATTCAGCGCAGTTTAAAAATACCTCCACAAAACAAATGTCGGAACGATTTCTCTTCAGCAACTAAATCCCCTGAGATTAATCGAGTTGAATGGTCTGGAGTAAACAGCATTTTAAACCCGCCCCCCTCTCAAAGGCGCCAAAGTCACGCACACGGGCAGCGGCAGAACTGCAGCACCGCTAAAGGTACGTTTTGTAACATACCTATGCCTAGCTGAACCAATCTCATCTGCTGGTAGATGCTGGAAGATTGTTCCCGATGTTGGGGGAGTCCAGATCAAGGGGTCACAGTCTAAGGATAAGGGGGAATTCCTTTAGGACCGAGATGAGGAAAACATTCTTTACACAGAGAGTGGTGAGTCTCTGGAATTCTCTGCCACAGAAGGTAGTTGAGGCCAGTTCATTGGCTATATTTAAGAGGGTGTTAGATGTGGCACTTGTGGCTAAAGGGATCAGGGGGTATGGAGAGAAGGCATGTACGGGATACTGAGTTGGACGATCAGCCATGATCACATTGAATGGCTGTGCAGGCTCGAAGGGCCGAATGGCCTACTCCTGCACCTATTTTTCTATGTTTCTATGTCTATGCCTGCACATGATCCATATCACTCTATTCTCTGCACTTCCATATGCCTATTTAAAAGCCTCAAAAATGCCGTTATCGTATTTTCCTCCACCACCACCCCAGGCAATACACTTCAGTCCCCCAGCACCTTCTGTGTAACAAAATTGAGCTACACATCTGCATTAAACATTGCCTCTCTCACCTTTTAGCTATACCCTCAAGTATTGAACACTTCTGGAGAAATTACTCTGGGGAAAAAGGTTCTGATGGTCTACCCGATCTATGCCTCTCATAATGTTAGATATTACAATCTGGAACACATTGTCTGGCTATCTTCTATCTATACATAACTAGAACTCTGATCTTGTTATCTTCCGGTTTGGCGGTCTTTCTATTTGCGCAAAAAATGGTTCGCAATAGCGCTACGATGTTTTGCCAGTTCACTCACCGTTCTCCTGTGCTGCGAGTCTACTAAGATTCGTTCCAATCAGTTGAATGTCATAAAAGTTAGCGAGGTTTAAAAAACACAAAAAACGCGTGTACACAGATCGAACTCTTCTCCTGCCAGTCAATGCCGAGCGGATTAGTCTTTTCCCCTGTCAATCCCCGAGACGGTCCGCCCCTTCCTGCGACTTCATGTCTTTACTGGAGCTGAGCATGGCCGGCGGAGGTTTCCAACCGGACTTTGGGAGGGACCCGAAGCAGCCCAGCCCCAAGCAGCCCAGCCGCAAGCAGCCCAGCCCCAACCCAGACAAGCCCAGCCCAGAGTCGGAGACGCAGCCCAGCCCCAACCCAGACAAGCCCAGCCCAGAGTCGGAGACCCAGCCCAGCCCGGAGTTGGCGATGTCGCCAAACGGAAAGCGGATGTTCTGACCCCAGCAGAGGAGAACGACCAGCGACCAGCGCCCGCTGTGAGTCCCTATCACACCGCCAATTCCAGCCACTACCGCTCTGCCCCCCCATCCCTCGTGATGCCCCCCTCTCTCCCATTGCTCCTCCCCGAACTCACTCCCCCCCCACACACCCCTCTCCCCTCAGAACTCCCCCCGCCCACACACCCCTCTCCCCCCACACAACCCCCCCGCCCACACACCCCTCTCCCCTCAGAACCCCCCCGCCCACACACCCCTCTCCCCTCACACAACCCCCCCGCCCACACACACCCGCACCCACACACATCCCCCACACACCCTGCCCACACCCCCTCCCCCATAACCCCCCCACAACCTCCCCTCCCCATGAGCCCCCCTCTCCCACAACCCCCCCTCCCCCATGCCCCACCCCCCACGCCCCACAACCCCCGGCCCCCCAACGCCCCCGTCCCCACAACCCCCCCGCCAAACAGCCCCCCCCCTGCCCCCACAACCCCCTCCACCCTCACAACCCCCCCTCCACCCCCACAACCCCCCCTCCACCCCCACACACCCCTCCAACCGCTCACACACCCAGCCCCCCACAACCCCTCCACCCGCACCCTCCCCCCGCCCACACACACACCCTCCCAAACACACCCCCACACAACCCACCCCCCCACATCCCTCCTCCTCCCCTACCACCGACATACACACCTCCCCCCCACCCCACACCCCCCTGCCCACACACCACACTCTCCCCCCTCCTACACCTCCCCGTCCACACACACCACTCCTCCCCTCCCACCCCACACACCCCCCCCCGCCACCACACACCCCACTTCCCTCCCCTCCCACGCATGAAGAGGAGGGGGAGGGAGTGCTCGGGATGCGGAGCAATGAGCCGCACCTGCGCAGTTAGGGGCTATGGGTGAGTGGTGGAATATTTTGATGGGGGACCGGGCGAGTGGGGGAATATTGCGTTGGGGAATGGGTTGCGTTGGGGGACCAGGCCTCCCGTGTGACTGGGATCCAACGGCTCCAACTTAGTCTAGTGTCTAATAAGCATCTCGATGAGTAGATTATCAAGGGTTAAGAGCTAGAAAATGTGATTAATGTAAATTTGCTGGTCAGCATAGAAAAGGTAGATTCAAATGCCTGTTTCAGTACTGTATGACTTATGTTTCTTCGTAAGCATAGTAACAAAACAATGAATGCAAGTGCCAAATACAAGAATTTTACCCAACCTTGCGACAAGAGAATCCCGTAGTCCAACAATCAGTCCCTGGATGACAGTCTGGGCATGTGGAGTCAGGATTGCCTGCGACACGTGGAAAGTCCTTCGTCTTGCCCGGTCACTCAGGGTTTTCTCCAGGAACTGCACCAGTTTCTGAGCGTCAGTGGTATTGGCCCAGGGTGCTGGAATCTGATGCCCCGGCCAGAGGAAGGGAAATCTGTAGGCCATGGGGTGGTGGTAGAACACGAGCACCTGGACATGTTGAAAATGAAAACCAAGATGTTACCAGAGAGCAGCGACAGTGCGGCACGGTGGTGTAGTGGTAGAGCTGTTGCCTCACCGCGCCACAGACCAGTTTGGATCCTGACTACATGTGCTGTCTGTGCCAAGCTTGTACATTCTCCATGTGACTGCGTGGATTTTCTCCGGTGTTCTGGTTTCCTCCCACTTTCAAAGGTTTGTAGGTTACTTGGCTTCTGTCAATTGCCCCCAATGTGTAGGATGCAAAAGTGGGATATCATGGAACTAGTGTGCGGGTGATCAATGGTCAGTGTGGACTCGGTGGGCCGCAGGACCTGTTTGCACACTGTGTCTTTAAAACTAAAACTAAAAAAACTAAGAACACTTGGGAAGAGTGTGATCGCCTCTTAGACCGGTGGGGGCATTGCACTCCTCCCACCAGAAATCTCAGGCCAGTTGGCGCAGTATCAAGATGCCATTAAATGTGGTAGCTCATGCCTTACTATCTTGATAGACTTTTTGAGGTGACGAAGGTGATCCCTGAGGGTTGGGGAAGTGGATGTTGTCTACATGGATTTTTACCAAACATGTTTGTGTGTGGGTAGGTTTATTGGCTGCTGTAAATTACCCCTGATGTGTGTGGGTGGGTGGTGGTAGAACTGATGAGGGATTTGGCAGACAAGTGTGAAATAAAGATGACAGAGGAATTTATGGGAGAATAGAACTGATGGGATTGCTCAGTAAGCCAGCACAGACTCGACTTCTTCAGATGCGACCACAGCCCGGTTTGGGAACAGCTCCATCCGAGGTCGCAAGAAGTTGCAGAGTTGTTGTCGTAGCCCAGACTATCATGCAAACCAATCTCTCTTCCATGGACTCCATTTACACTTCACTCTGCCTTGCAAGGCCACCAGCATAATTAAGGACCAGTCTCACCCCGGACTCTCCCTCCTCTCCTCTCTCCCTTCAGTCAAGAGGAACAGATATTCAAAAACACAAACTGTACCTCCAGATTCAGTGACAGTTTCTTCCCAGCTTTAACAGGCAACTGAACAGTCCTCTCTTCAGCTAGAGTGTGGTCCTGCCCTATCATCCATTTACTGGATACTTGAACTATCTTTAATCAGATTTGATCTTGCAACTAATTTTATACCCTTTATCTGAGAATGGGGGGGGGGGGGGGGGGGTATTGGAGGTTACTGATATTGGAGAATTCAATGTTTGTACCCCTGGTTGTAAGCTACCCAAGTAGAATATGTGCTGTTCCTCCAGTTTGTGTGTGACCTGAGCTGGCCCAGGCTGAAAGGTCAGTATTGCAATGAGAAGGAGTTTAAATGGTTAACCAGGAGATGCAGTAAGCCGCGGTGGACCGAGCACGTGTGTTTGGCGAAACGTTCACTATGACAATGCTTGGTGAAGTCAGCCCCAATGCACTCGTTGATGTAGCAGAGAAAGAGGTGGGGGATAGTGTCAGTATAAAACCTGCGACAAGGACTGTTGGATATAACCAATAAAAAAAGACAGGCATGGCAGTGGCTCGTGTGAGTGCCTATGGTTAAACCTTTAACTTGGAGAAAGTGAGAGGAGTCAAAAGACAAGTTGTTGAGGGCAAAGACAAGTTCAACCAAGCAGAAGAGAGTGTTAGTGGTGGGCGATTAATTTGGTACCTGAATCCTTTCCATTACCTCCACAGATGTTTCCTGCTGAGTCCCTCCAGCATTTTGTGTTTAGTTTAGAGATACAGAGCAGAAACAGGTCCTTCAGCCCACCAAGTCCGCACAGACCAGCAATCCCGGTACACTAACACCATCCTACACACACTGGGGCCAATTTACAATTTACATTTATACCAAGCCAATAAATCTACAAACCTGAACCTCTTTGGCGTGTGGGAGGAAACGGAAGATCTCGGCGAAAACCCACGCAGGTCACGGGGAAAACGTACAAACTCTGTACAGACAGCACCCGTGGTAAGGATCGAACCTGTGTCTCTGGTGCTGTTAGGCAGCAACTCTACTGCCGGGCCACCATGCTACACTATTATGCTCAAGAGACATGTGGATCCAGGCAAAGAGGGGTTCATTAGCAAATGAGTCAGGTGGGGGAGAGAAGGATGGAGATAACAATGAAGGCTCGAAGAAAAGTGGTGGCAAATCATCTCTTTACATATAAATCTCTCACTGCTCAGCTCTGAGTAGCACTTAGCACCCAGTTTATATTAGAATGTGAGACATAGCAGGCATGAAAGTGACTGCCTCACAACATTTACATTTGATGGTGAAACAGACTGCATTTGCAACAGAAAACCTGTGATCTTCTGACATTGTATTGCTACATCGTGGTGTGACTACATTACAGAGACATAAAGCCACACGACAACCTGGTCAACTTCACCCTGTTATTAGAATATGATGGTATAACAACATCATTAACTTTCATGCTCAGGTGTGCATTACGTCTCACACTGCCACACTGTGTTACAGTACTGTAATCGCACTGTCATGCGGCCATGTTCAACATTACTGTAATTGAACCACCAAGCTGAAATTCAGTGAAAGTATATTATGTACATAGAACAGCGCAGCAGGGAGCCAAATTCCTACAATGCATTTGAAACACTTCTGGAGAACCTTGAATTCATTTCAATACTGGAGGAGGCTCTGCAACCCATTGTCCACGCTGGCTCTCTACAGAGCAGTACAGAAAATCCTGTTCCACTGGACTAGTTCTGAAACCTTGCAAGCTTATTCCGCTCAAGTGCCTATTCAATTCCCTTTGAAATGTTTGATTGTTACCTCAGTGAACCCTCAGAGACAGCGAGTTCCAGATCATTAGCAATTGCTGTGTAATGAGGCCGTTTGCCATATCCCCCCATATCTTTTTCCTAGCGTATGTGTTCGCCAATCGTGCCATCAGCTGTTCCATATCTCATCTGATCTTGTTATAATGTGGTTCAACTCCATCAAATCCACTTTTGACTTCCATCGAAGGTACAAGAAATCTCGCTACGACTTTTGCAAAGCCAACAGGAATGCCAAGGGGCAATACCAGGATAAACTTGAGTCCCAGCATTAACACTCGGACACCCATCGACTGTGGCAAGGCCTGAAGACTATATCGACCTACAAAGCAAAGTCAGGCAGCATCATTGGTGGTAAGGAGGACACAAACAATCTTCCTGATGTACTAGTGGCCAGAGGATCTAGGGTGATGGAGGAACGGAAGGAAATCCTCATTAGGCAGGAAACGGTTTTGGGTAGACTGATGGGACTGAAGGCTGATAAATCCCCAGGGTCTGATGGTCTGCATAAAGGGCCTGTTTTTTGAGGATGTAACTAGGAAAATGGACAAGGGAGAGCCAGTGGATGTAGTGTACGTGGACTTTCAGAAAGCATTTGATAAGGTTCCACATAGGAGATTAATGGGCAAAATTATGCAAATGGTATTGGGGGTAGAGGGCTGACATGGATAGAAAATTGGTTGGCAGACAGGAAACAAAGAGTAGGGATTAATGGGTCCCTTTCAGAATGGCAGGCAGTGACTAGTGGGGTACCGCAAGGCTCGGTGCTGGGACCGCAGCTTTACAAAATACATCAAAGTAAAAGTAGCAAATTTGCAGATGACACAAAGCTGGGTGGCAGTGTGAACTGTGAGGAGGATGCTATGAGAATGCAGGGTGACTTGGACAGGTTGGGTGAGTGGGCAGATGCATGCAGATGCAGTTTAATGTGGATAAATGTGAGGTTATCCACTTTCGTAGCAAAAACAGGAAGGCAGATTAGTATCTAAATGGTGCCAAGTTCGGAAAAGGGGAAGTACAACAGGATCTGGGGGTCCTTGTTCATCGGTCAATGAAAGTAATCATGTAGGTACTGCAGGCAGTGAAGAAAGCGAATGGCATGTTGGCCTTCATAACAAGAGGAGTTGAGTATAGGAGCAAAGAGGCCCTTCTGCAGGTGTACCACACCTGGTGTATTGTGCGCAGTTCTCATCTCCAAATTTGAGGAAGGACAATTGAGGGAGTGCAGCGTAGGTTCACAAGGTTAATTCCCACAATGGTGGGACTGTCATATGCGGAGACAATGGAGCGGCTGGGCTTGCATACTCTGGAATTTAGAAGGTTTGAGAGGGGATCTTACTAAAACATATAAGATTATTAAGGGTTTGGTCATGCTAGAGGCAGGAAACATGTTCCCTATGTTAGTGGAGTCCAGAACCAGGGACCACAGTTTAAAAATAAGTGGTAAGCCATTTAGAACGGAGATGAGGAAACACCTTTTCACACAGAGAGTTATGTCTGTGGAATTCTCTGCCTCAGAGGGCGATTGAGGCTGGTTCTCTGGAAACTTTCAAGAGAGAGCTAGATCTAGATAAGCTCTTAAAGATAGCGGAGTCAGGGGTTATGTGGAGAAGGCAGGAATGAGGTACTGATTGGGGATGATCAGCCATGATCACATTGAATGGTGGTGTTGGCTCGAAGGGCCGAATGACCTACTCCTGCACCTATTGTCTATTGTCTATTGACACCACCGTATTGGGCCATATATTAAATAATGACGAGACGGAGTACAGAAAGCAGATGAGAAACTTGTAACCTCAATATCAGTAAGACAAAGGAGATTGTGAATGACTTCAGGAAGTGAAGTCGTACAGACACCCCATAAAATATTGAAGGTGCTGAGGTAGAGAAGGTTTAAAGCTTCAAATTCCTAGGAGTAAATATAACCAGCAATTTGTCCTGGACCAGTCACATTCAAGAAAGCACACCAATGCCTATACTTCCTTAGAATGCTTGAGAAACTGAGCATGTCCCCAACAACCCTTCCAACTTCAACAGATGTGAGGTGGAAAGCATTTTATCTGACTGAATCACAGCCTGGTTTTGGAACAACTCCATCCAAGATGGCAAGAACGTTTAAGAATCAAGAGTATTTAATTGTCATACACCCCGGACACAAAATGTTGGCGTAACTCAGCAGGACAGGCAGCGTCTCTGGAGCGAATGAATGGGTGACGTTTCGGCTCGAGACCCTTCTTCGATTCTTACTTGCTTCAGCTTTACAAGCATCATCCTGACCTGGAAATATATCACTATCCTTTCACCATCACTGTCAAAATACTGGAACATTGTAGGTGTACCCACACCTCAAGGACTGCAGCAGTTCAAGGTGGCAGCTCATCACCACCATCTCAAGGGCAATTAAATGCTGGCTCAGACTGAAAACACCACATCTCGTAAGTAAATATATGTATAAGACGTATATTGGAATATTGCACATCTAATGTGATGCAGTTTGGGAGAAGATTCACAATTAAGGGCTGGGCCTTAGGGAATAAGAGGGACAGAGGTACTGTCCTGTTCAAGGATCCCTGAAGGTGGCACCACAGGTACTTGGGGTAACAAGCAGGCATAAGGGATACTTGCTTTTAATCGCCAGGGCCTGGAATGCAAGAGCAGGTTCATCATGTTACATCATTATAAAACATTCATTAGTCCGTAGCACTTTTTAAGAAACAAAATGTTTCCACAGGAGAGGGTTCAGTGGAGATTCACCAGGATGTTTTTTACCTGCGATGGAACGTTTTAGCTAGGCCATGTTTGTTTCCTTGGAGAGAAGGCTGGGGTGGGGTGGGGGAGAGGGGCTGATAGAAGTTTATCAAATTCACAGAGACAACTTCACAGCAAAGATGGTAAACGTTAGAGGGTAACAAGTAAGTTCTGGAGAAAGATTTTTTGCCACCCATCAAGTGATTGGAATCGGAAATGCATTGCTCAAGGGATTGATGGAAACAGATATTGTGGCTCATTTAAGACCTATCTGGATAAGCACTTCAATCACTGAGAAATCTACAGGCCCAGTGCCAGTAATTGGGATTAGTATAGATGGATACTTGATTGTCAGCACGGCTAGCCTGAAGCAACACGCAAGCCTTGAATACAACGCCCTAAACAACTGATAATATGAAGCTGGGTGCGAGGTAAAGTTAGATGATGACATAAAAGGAAACAGGCCAATTGAATTACCGGACATCAGATGGAATATATTCTCGGGAGTTTGAACATTATGGCAAGAGGAACAAATAAACCGCCTTTTTTAAGTAAAGGATGAAGCATAAATACTGAAATCGAAACGGATTCAGCAAGAATTTCAAAACTTAGTTGAGCATTTGCATAGTTATAGAAGGTGCAATAGATGAACCAAAAATCTTCAGAGTTTAAAAGAATGACAAATGCTCTTCTTGAAATATGTAACATTCTTTGAATTGAAGTAAAGTCGTGGTGGAAGGAGGGGGGGGGGTTTAACATTTGTTTTAACATTGGAGCAGTCGTGTGACGTTGAAACTGGCTTGTAAAAGTGTCAATGTAATTTTGAGAAGAGGTTGCTCGTGCCATGTTAGTGCATCACAGTTCTGCGACTCCACATATCTACATCACATTACGTTGTTATTCCATTACTATTGCTCAGTTTTCATTGCTTATTATTACACTGCTGTGTTATTAGATAAATACAAGTTGTCCCCAGGTAACAAACGTGCTCCGTTTTTACACCTAAAGTCGTATTTGTTTGCAAATTGGGAAATACACAAAAAAAACTCAATATGATAACCGTATCGTACCTCCGTGGTGTTGTAAAGAATGGCATCAAAAGCACATAAGACTGATAAGAAAGAAGAATTGCTAAATGTGAAGAGAGAGAGATAACTTGTTCTGCTATTCATAAGAATTAACGTGTGTACGTATATCGGACTTTTGAATTTAATATTCGGGAACTCGTTCATATGTGGAGTGCCCAGAAGTGGAGCGTGCATTACCCAAGGGCAGACTCTGTGCAGTTGGTTGCATGTTTTAATACCATTGAAATTGTGCAAAAGCTGAGTGGACCAACCTGGTAGTTGCGATCCCATAAATACTGGAGTGTTATTTCCTCAACTAGGTTGGCTCGGCAGAGTCTTGACCCAAATATCTCTTTAAGCATTTCGATGAGGTATTCATGGTTTATGTCCTCCATTGCGTAATAGTGATTGAAATCCAGAAAGATCACCTCCTTGCTGTGAGATTTCAAAAAGTTGTTAATCTCCATCAGTCCATCATAAACTTTGCTGCCAAACAACCCGTGGATGAAATAAAGCTCATTTTCCTCTCCTGGTTTTCTGGAGATTCGAAGGTCAAAGTAGCGAATGCCAGCTTCCAGCTGCTCTATGAAATTCAAGCTCTGTGTCACAGACCATTTCTTCATCATTTTCTTCCAGAGCGAGCGGAAGATTCCAGCCAAATGCCTGACCACAACTGGCTGATCCAGGCCAACAGGAGACTTCTCATCAATCCAGAAGCTGAAGGAATCGTGTGATCCTGAAAAGGAAGCAAGGAAGATGCACAAAGTTTGTTTATTCTTGGAACAATAGACTTGGCTCAAGCGCAGGCTCGGCGATCGTTTCGCTGAACACATCCGCTCAGTCTGCCTAGACATATTATATCTCCCTGTTCCCAAACACTTTAACTCCCCCTCCCATTCCCATACTGACCTTTCTGTCCTGGGCTTCCGCCACTGTCAGAGTGAGGCTGAATGCAAATTGGAGGAACAGCACTTCATATTTTGCTTGGGCAATTTGCACCTCAGTGGCATGAATACTGATTTCTCTGTCTTCAAGTAACCCTTGCTTTCCCTCTCGCTCCATCCTTCCCCCACCCTAGTTTTCTGACTGGGTTCACTGCCCTGATTAATTTTACTGATTGTATGTCTCGTCGTCTCTTTGCCCTCAGCCAACAATGAACCTTTGATCTGTCCTTTTCACTCCCTACCCCATCATATCTTTAGTCTCCCTCTCCCCAACTCTCATTCTGAAGAAGGGTCTCAACCTGAAATGTCACCCATTCCTTCTCTCCAGAGATGTTGCCTGTCCCGCTGAGTTACTCCAGCTTTTTGTGTCTATATTTGGTGTAAACCAGCACCTGCAGTTCCTTCCTACACGAGACGGCTAAATGTAAATAACCTTTCACTTTCTCTGTGACTAAAAGCAAAATTCAACATGGCAGCAAAGCAGTCTAGTGCAGTTACAACCTTGCAGAGATGTACTCCATAAAATTCTGTCACATTGGATAACATGATGTTTGGCAAAACTCAATAGAAAATGTGGATGTAGCAATTTGCAGAATAACAGGAAGGTTGTAGCATAGAAAAAGGTCCTTTAACCCATGAAGAAGCATCAGTTGTATGCAAGACAAATCCATCTAGCCTACTCCCACTCTCCCCAGAGCTATGCAACCATTAAAGTCAGAGTCATACAGCATGGAAACCAGGCTCTCGACCCTAACTCATCCATGCTGACCAGGATAATCCAGCAATAGAGTTAGAAGAGCAAATATGCCAGGAGATTAGATTTCCTAATAATGACTGGGATTGGTTTAGACGAGACAGAATGTGTCAAGTGTGTTCAGAAAGGTTTCCTCAGCCAATATGTAGTGAGCTCCACATTGGATAAGGCTTGGTCCAGTCTTAGGGAATTGGGAGCGGTAATAATGGATATAGTGAGCCTTTTGGGACTGGCGACCAATTGCGAGATTGAATAAATATACGACTAACCCAATAATAAGACATACGTTTCGAATATGGTTTCAATTTCGTTAGTTTTTTGGACTAAATGATTTTATCTTATCGAGTCCTATCTTATCCAATTTTCTCTTCCAACCTTCTAGTACTGATCAAGCCTTTTTGTTATGAAAGAGGAAGGGATTAGTAGCTTTTCGTGATTTGTTTTTGGATGGCTGTTTTATGTCTTTCGAACAACTCTCCAATAAATATAATTTACCTAATTCACACTTTTTTAGATATTTACAAATTAGACATTTTTTGAAGGCTACTCTGCCCCTTTTTCCGCTACCTCATCAAAACGAAATTTTGGAAAAAAAATTACATTTGAACCCTTATCAGAAAGGAATAATAAAGACTATTTAAGAGTTGATTTTGAAATTACAAATAGATATATTTGATGAAATTCGGAATGACTGGGAAAGAGAACTCCAAATGTCTCTATCCATAGAGAAATGGGAGAGGATTCTTCAATTAGTCAATACGTCTTCAATGTGTGCAAGACACGCTCTGATACAATTCAAGGTGGTTCACAGAGCTCATATGTCAAAAGATAAGTTGGCTCGTTTTTATGGTCATATAAACCCTACCTGTGACAGATGTAACTCTGAAGTGGCCTCACTGACCCACATGTTTTGGTCCTGCCCTCTTTTGGAAATATATTGGAAATAAATTATTGATACTATTTCTGTAGTCTTAGGTATTGATTTACAACCTCATCCTATTACTGCAATTTTTGGGCTACCAATGTTAGATTTTATTCATTTGTCCCGCTCCGCCCATCGGCTGGTTGCTTTTACCACATTAATCGCCAGAAGATCTATTTTATTTAAATGGAAAGACTCCAACGCTCCGACCACACTCCAGTGGCATTCTGAAACAGTATCATGTTTAAATTTAGAAAAAATCAGAAGTGACATTGTTGAACCCTTGGTTAAATTTGATAAGACTTGGGGAAAATGTATTCAACACTTTCATACAACATAAATTGCTTCCTCTCTAACCGTTACAAAAACGATTTTACCTCTATGTGGTGGAACGGACTTGACGACAAACAGACTTAAATTGTTGAAATTCTCAGTTCAGATTCTGGTTTGCTTTGCTTAGTCTTTATTATTTATTTATTTATTTGTTCCTTTCTTTTTTTCTTTAGTTTAGGGGGGGTTTGTTTCTTCATTTTTTCCTCTTTTCTTTGTCTTTTTATCTTTGTGGTTTTTTTTCCACATATATGTTCTTTTAAATATTTAACTATATTTACCTAGAGACGGGGAGGTCTATATTCAATGTGTATTTTGACACTGGACTCATATTAGGTTATACCTGTTATTAATGTAATCCTGATCCCTATGTATCAATATCGTTGGTATGTTTATCATTATTCTTTTTGCTCTGTTTTTTATGTTTTGTTTTTGTTTTTTGGAAAAAAACTAATAAAAAGATTTTAAAAGAAAAAGAAAGAAAGAAAGAAAGAAAGAAAGAAAGGTTTCCTCAGCCAATATGTAGAGGGCCCTACATTGGATAAGGTCTTAGGAAATTGGGAGCGGTAAGTGGATATAGTGAGCCTTTTGGGACCGGCGACCAATGTTCTAATAGGTTAAAGATATTTATAGAGTCATAGTCATAAAATGTGGAAACAGGCCCTTTGGCCCAACTTGCCCACACCAATCATATGCCTCGAAACCTATATGGCCCATATCCCTCAAAACCTATCCTATCCACGTACCTAAATATCTTAAACATTGCAATAGTACCCGCCTCAAATACCTCCTCCGGCAGTACGTTCCATACACCACCACCCTTTGTGTAAACAAAGTTACCCCTCAGCTTCCTTTTAAACCTTTCCCCCTCACCTTAAACCTATGTCCTCTGGTTCTCAATTCTCCTATTCTGTCAAGGACTAATATTTATCCAATCTATTCCTCTCATGATTTTGTACACCACTAAATAAGATCGCCGCTTATTCCTCTGCTCTCCGAGTCCTAGCCTGTTCAATCTTTCTCGATAACTCAGGCCCCTGAGTCCTGGCAGCAATATTGTAAATCTTCTCTGCACCCTTTCCAGTTTGACATCTTTCCTGTAACATTGTGACCAAAACTGAACACAATACTCTAAATGCGGCCTCATACATGTCTTACATAACTGCAACATGACCACCCATCTGCTCCACTCAATACTCTGACTGATGAAGGCCAGTTAGCCAAAAGCCTTTTTCACCACCCTATCTACCTGTGACTATGAATAGGTGAATAATATGAAGAGACAAGGTGGGCCCACGAGTTAAAATTCTAAACTGAGGCAAGGCCAAATTCGAAGGTATTAGATAGGAAATCGCTCATGTTGGTTGGAGCAGGTTGTTCGAAGGAAAGGAACGTCTGGAAAGTGGGATATTTTTAAGAGTGTGCTGCCAAGAATCCAGGACCTACAAGAGTGAAGGGCGGCAGGTGGGTGTAAGGAAGCCTGGATGAGAAAATAAACTGAGGTTCAGGTTAATACTAAGGAGGAGGCATGGGGCAGGTATAGGCAGCTGGGATAAAGTGTTTCCTTGGAGGACTTTCAGGAACTGAGGAGTAAGCTAAAATAGAAATCAGGAGAGCAAAAAAGAGGCAGGAGGTAGCTGGCAAATAATATCAAGGATAATCCCGTGTTTATTAAAGTACATGAAGGGAAAAGGGTAACCTGTGAGAGAATGGGGTCCCTCAGGAATCAAAGTGGTCAACTCTGTGTGGAGCCACAGGAGATGGGCAAGGTCCTCATTGAGTATTTCTCTTCTGCGGAGAAAGACACAAGGAGCGGAAGTGTCTTGAGGGCAGTCAGTATTATGGTCGTGAAGGTGCTGTATGTCCTAACAAGTATGAGGATGGACAAATCTCCTGGCCCTGAATAGATATATCCAAAGACACGGTGGGAATCTAAAGAAACAATCTTGTACCCAAAGTAGGGAAATCAAGAACCAGAGAACATAGGTTTAAAGTGTGGGGTGTAGGGGGGGGGGGGGGGGGGGAGAGATTTAATAGGAACCCGAGGGGCAACTTTTTTTTTACACAAAAGGTGGAGGATGCATGGAATACACGTATGGCCAGAGGAAGTAGTTGAGGCAGGTACTGTCACATCGTTTACAAAACATTTGGATAGGTACATGGATAGGATAGGTTTAGATGGATATGGGCCAAATGCTGGCAGGCTCTCAGTGTGGCCTCCTTCACATCAGTGAGACCAAGCAAAGGCTGGGCGACCATTTTGCTGAACATCTGAGCTGCCTGCCAAGGTCTGCTGGAGTCGCTAATTCCAATTCCTCTTCCCATACTAACCTTTTGTCCTTGGTTGCCTCCATTGTCCGAGCGAGGCCACACACAAACTGGAGGAACAGCTTGGAACCCAAAAGTATGAATATTTCAATACTCCCCACCCCCTCGCTTTCCCCTGACCCCCGCCACATTTCCCTTTCCCTCCTTTGTACATTAATCTCCTATCCCCGCTCCATTTCCCTTTTATCCCCCTTTTCCCTCCCGTGCCCCTGTCCTCTTTCACCCATATCCCTCCCTCTACCTTTACATCCCATTCCTCCTCTTTTCCATATCTGACATCCATTGTATCCTTTTCACTTCTAGCTTTTAACACTTACTCCATCCATCTGCCAATTGCACCTCCACACCCAAACTACATTCACCTATCACTTGCCAATCTTTGTCCCGTTTCCACCTCTTTTTTCCAGCTTTCTCCCCCCTACTCCAATCAGTCTGAAGAAGGGTCCATTTGGCTGAAACATGATCTGTCCATTCCCTCCACAGATGCCGCCCGACGTGCTGAGTTCCTTCAGCACTCTGTTTTGCTACTTCTCGCTAACTTCGCCAATTTTATATCCATGCTTCAACAGACCTCGTATTCCATTGGTGTCGGCCTTCAATGAAAGCCTGTAATGTGGAGCTTTATCAAATGAAAGGCCATGTACATCACCAGTCCTCTCTGTTGTCTCATCTACTATTAATTCAAATGTTGCCTTTAACAATTCCGTGTAGTATTTCTCTAATCAGGCACCTCTCTGAGTTTCTGTGAATTCAATGCAGATTGTTTTTGAATTTTTGCGATTAAGCTGAATTGTTGCGTTTTATCCATACACCTTTTGTAAAAATTTTTTTTTTTTTAAACACTCAAATCTCCACTCCTCAAACATGCCGCCATATCTACGCATTTGGAAAACATTATCAGAAAAGTGTGGCCAAAAATTTTGGAACGGAAAGGTTTGTGCTAATTGTTTTTCACTACATTCTGTGTGAGATGTAGTATTTCAGCTGATGTGGTGGCCTAATGGAAAAAACGCTGGTCTCGCAGGACAGGGATTATGGGTTTAAGTCTCATCTGGGGAGTGAAAGAGCTTTGCTTCTAGATCATGTAGCTGTTGTTAGAAGCTGGTGTAAATCTGACCATTGTATATGGATGGCAGAGCCCGCTGCCTCACAGCTCCAGAAACCCAGGTTCAATCCTAATCTCCAGCACTGTCTTTGTGGAGCCTGAATGTTCTCTGTGGCTGCATAGTTTCCTCTAGGTGGTCCGTCTTCCTTCCATATCGCAGTGTTGGTGAATTTATTGGATACTGCAATGTGTTCATAGTGTGTGGGTGAGCAATCTAATTGGGGGGGAGGAGGGGGGGGGGGGGCTGGAGAAATTAAAATTGGGTTAGTGTGAATGGATATTTGAAAGATGATGCAGACCAGGTGGACCAAGTGACCTTTTTCCATGCTGTATGTCTCTATTACACTTGTTCAGCGAGGCTACACTCCTGACCAAAGACTTCAGTGAGCAGGAATACGAGTCAGTGAGATCTACAAAACCAAGGCCTGAAACATGGAGGTGCAGTCTGGATGAATCTACCTTGTGAACCAGATTTCTTTGCAATATGAAAATACAGTAATATGGTAATTTTGTACAAAACGATTAAAGGCATTGGGTTAACCCTCATGAATTGAGGCTTCATTCTAGTGAGTCATTAAAATGTGGTCTCTAACTAATAAAAGTCATCCAAACATGGATACATAAAATAGCAGGAGTATTGGGCACCACGGCTGACACAGCCACTGTTTCACAACACTAAAAGCCTGGGTTCAATCCAGATCTCAGATGCTGCCTGTGTAGAGTTTGCACATTTTCCCCGAGACCAAGTGGGTTTCCTCTCACATCCCATGCTTCCTCTCTCATCCCAAATGCATGTAGGTGAGTGGTAGAATTTGGATGGGAACGTAGGGAGAATAAAACGGAATTAAGTGAAGGATGGTGGTGAATAGGTGCATGATGCTGAGAGTGGATTTGGTGGGTTCACTTTCTTTGCCATGTGACGGGCTGATTCTCTTTGCTAGCTGAATGCTCAGTCTCTCTCTAGGAAAGCTTTATTTCCTTGGTGTAAGCTGTCCCAAGTTCCTGTCTTATATTTTGCGCAGCACTACAAGTTTACTGTTCGAGGCATGTCTTTTATTTACTTGCAGATTTGGTGGGTTAATTGGCCACTGGAAATTGCTCCTAAAGTGTGGTAGAATGGCAGAATCTGCAGGAGGTAGTTGATGGGAATGTGGGATTAACAAGGACTTAGTGATAATCGGGTAGTTGATGGTCAGCACAGACTGGTGGGCCGAAGGGCTATTCACATGCTGTATCTCTCCATTACTCTTGTCTTTAGGACATTGATGCACAATCCTTGAACTTCACACAAACAAAAACATAACATACCTTCTGCAAGATCAACTTTAAGGAATTAGAAGATCAGACTATGAAATGTAGTAAAATATATTTAGAATTATATGCCAAAATATAGGGACTTGAATGGCTGAATGCTATTTCTGGTTCAAATACACTGGAAACAGACTGACTTTTGATTTTTTTTTTTAAAAGGGCTTCTGTGCTGGTCTCACCTTGTCTGAGAGCATGTAGCGTGCATGGTACCAGGGCCAGTTGTATTGGTATCGATTTATTACTGATAACCATGTCGTGGTGGAGAAGCTTGTGTGGACCTGAGATCCTGAGAGCAATGCCGTCTGGAGCTATGCTCCTGGTAGGGCCACCCATGGCGGTAAGGTCTCTGACAAAGAGCAATCCAACCAAGACCTCAACGGTAGAACAGGCAGAGGATGATGGCTGACCTTAGTGGAGTGTCACAAAGGCTGGAAAGGCGGATGAAGGCTGCAGCAGAAAAAGGTCTCCGGTCGTCTTGGACTCCATGCCATTGGATCCTAACCCAGATCTCTCAAGACCGTGGGGTGGCTGTCTGTGCACTAGTTGCCCCACGTTAAACAAAGTCACGCACAGGCTTCCTCCATATAGGAAATAGCACCCTGGAGACACCCATGATCAGCCATGACCAAAGGGGGCCTAAGAAGAAGACTGAGATAGCACTCAATATTCCATTCAGGTGTACATCAGGTAGTGCAGACAGAAAATAATCAGAGTGCAGGATATAGTGTTACAGCAACAGAGAAAGGACAGAGAATACAAGTGCAAGGAACGCAACAAGGTAGATTGGAAGATTTAGAATACATCCTTGGCATAACGAGGGCGGTTCAAGAGCCTGATACTGACAGGGAAGAAACTGTTGTTGAATCTAGTGGTGTGTGCTTTCAAGCTTTTGGATTTTCTACCTCACAGGAGAGAGAAAAGAGAAGAGAGAAGGTCAGTGCGAGTGGCCCTTGATTTTGTTGCTTTTCTGAAGCAGGGTGAAGTGTTGATGAAGCCGGCTATGTTTTTTCCCTTTTTCATTGAGAAGCAAGATTTGACTTTGTTAAACTGCTACAGGCCTGCTAGTTGATTGTGACATTGTTTAGTCACGTTAACTGCTGATTTAAGGAACTGTAGATATAATTAATACATGGATGGCCACACCTAAATGTGGGAAAGTAGTCTGTTTGTGTAAACATTACGTGCTGACACAACCTGAGAGGGCTGCATCTGTGAAAGGAATTTAACCCAGTTAATGATAGAAATGACCAATTCCACAGGTTCTTGTTTGACTTGATTGTGTTTATGTATAGTATGTCTGATCTGTTTGGAAAGCATGCAAAACAATACTTTTTACTGTACCTTGGTACGTGACAATAATAAATCTAAACATGAAGCCTGAGAAACGGATATAGGTGAAGGGCATGGGGGGAAGGGGAAAGGGGTCTTGTTAGTTAGTTACCTAATATTGGAGAATTCAATGTTCATGCTGTAGAATGAGGTGCTGTTCCTCTAGTTCACTCTGGAAATGGAGGAAGTGCAGGACAGAAGGTTTGGCATGGGAAAGAAGGACACAAAGTGCTGGAGTAACTCAGCAGGTCAGGCAACCTCACTGGAAAACATGGATATGTGACGTTTTGAGTCAAGTGTTCTCTTCAGAATTCTTCAGAGTTGCTGCCTGACCTGCTGAGTTACTCCTGCACTTTGTTTCTTTTTTGCAAAAGCCGGTACATAAACAGGAAGGGTAGTTAAAATGTTAGCAACCAGGAAATCCAGCAAGCCTTGGCAGATTAGGTGAATGGTCAAGTTGATTGATGGACTACAATGGGAGCATATTCAGCAAATTATTATTTAAAGAGACCGAGAACATCTTTTGTTACAAAAGAGATCTAGTATACAAAACATAAAAGATTAGCAATGTAAGTGTGGCAAGTTAATTGGAGTGGTTGTTTGCGGGCAAGTGGAAGTCCAGAAAGTGGGATGCTTTCAAAAGGTGAGAGTTCAGGCAAGGTGAGATGTTCCTGTTAAAGGACATGGCAGGTGGGAGTAAGGAAGCCAAAATAATGAGAGAAATTGAAGCTCTGTTCAGGAAACAGGAGGCATGAACCGGATATAGGCTGTGATTGAGTGCATCCCTGGAGGAGTTTGGACAGAGGAGCATGTTAAGAAGGAAATCAGGAAGGCAAAAAGGGGCAGAAGATAGTTCTGGGAGATAAAATTTAAGGAAAGTCCAAATACATTTAATGTATCTTTGTTAAAATGGTGCCCCAGCTGCCGAGTAATTCCAGAATTTTCTATTTCTACCATAGCAGGAATTCCTTACTCTTGTACTGGTTGCCATAAGGATCGTCATACCATTTGCCTTCAAATCACTTATTGAACCTACATTTCATATGGTCAAAAGGGATAGGAGTAGAATTAGGATTCAGCCCATCAAGTCTACTCTGCCATTTAATCATGGCTGATCCATCTCTCTCTCCTAACCCCATACCCCTCCTGTCTTCTCACCATAACCCCCGACACCTGTACTAATCAAGAATATCATTCGCCATCATAAGATCAAACTGTGCGCAAATATTCACCGATTTTTCAATTCTTTCATGTGAATTGCATCTGGAAGAGGCAACATGCAACCCAATCTTGAAATGACTGGTTTGAAGAATCCAACTCAGAGATTCACTCAGAGACAAACTGTGAGAAGGAACCAGGTCACAAAGTATCAACCCAATCCAATTAATTTACAGTGTGAAATCAAGACCTGTGACAGGTGACACTGAAAACCGATCTTAACTAAATTGTAATCAGAAAATATTAATCAGGCAAATTACTTTAAGAATGGTGAAGTATTTTCCAGTTCACAGCTTGCCCTTAAGAAGAACAAACCCAATAGCTGTGCCGAGTTCTTTAAAGCAAATTGTTGCTGCTATAATGACACGACTTGGTATGGGATTTAGGTAATCGTATTTCTAATCAGTTCTGACAAAATCGGATGTGTCATCTATAAAAATAGTGCCAAATGGAAAGGTGGTCAGAAATAGAACAATTAAAAATATCACCCTATTGTGGTGGTACCATTTCTATTTGCATACACAATACTCAAATCCAGGTTGTAAATAGCCCTAGCATTAACTTTAATAAGAAACATGTAATAATCCTGCAAAAACGTACGTACTTTTTTGCTAGCCGTTAACATGCTACTGCTGAGAAGGAATGAGTTCAAGTATCAATAAAGGAATCCGTTGGAGGTGGTACCCCAAAGGCTCTCTATTCACCTGCCAGAGACACCAATAGCAGAGATAAAAGTAAAACGGAGACATGGATAGATAAATAGTATTACACGTATTCCGAAAGGCAGAGATGCAGGTTAAAGAGGCTAACAACAAAAGAATGTACCAGAAGTTAGAGTGGAACTGAAAAACAGAGTAGCGGCTTTGCTAAACCGGAACGGAACATTGTTTCCATATAGTTGGCCTGGTGGATTTCGATTTTTAAAACGAGCGAGGCGCCGTATAATGCATAAAGAAGATTGACCACGGTAATACCAGCACGGGCAGGATATATCCGTCAGCAAAAATTATATTGCCTGGGACTGTTCCCACCACAAAACACTGTTGAGCTGACAGAATCGCTCCAGTTTTACCAATGAGTTTAATTTAGTGTACAGACGCCTATGGATATGATGGAAGAAATAATAAAGTATATTATTGATACATGTAACTAAGTACAGGACATAAAACCCGATGCACTGGAATACAAATGCACTGGACAGAATATAAACATGCACGGTTGTTGTAAGGAGAAACTGCACACCTCACAGGTATGTCGGAAAACACAATGTAACTACAATGCACCCATAGTGACAAGTGTACACGTAGGTGCATGGTGCACACAAAGTCCAGCTGGCGGATACACAGTCTTACAGTCAACACGCACTCCAGACTTATGCTGATCCCCGGCGCAACTCCCCTCCTCCCCCGGCCGAGCGGCACCTTACCGGGCACGGCGAGGTTGGCGAGGGGCAGGGCGCAGAGTGACCGCGGGAGGCTGCCCATCCAGTCGGCGTGCGGGGTACCCGGGCTGGGCGCCGGTCGCACTGCGCGGCTCCGGCGATCCGCAACCCTCGCCGCCGCCATCCGCTCGCTGCCGACACACTGCGGCCGAGCAGGAGGAGCGAGCTGGCTGACGGCAGCGGGGCGGAGCAGGACCGGCTTATCCCGTCAGCGCGGAGCCGGGACACGGCCCTGTCCTTCCCACCCCCGTGGACATCACACACAGGGTCACCCACCCCACCGCATCACACACAACACAGGGGAACACACAGGGCCTCACACGCAACACAGGGGGCACACAATACAGGGGAACACACACAAGTTGTGTGTTAGGGTGTGTGTGCTCCTCTATATTGTGTGACACGATGCAGGGGAACACACACCCTCACACACAATACAGGGGAACACACACCCTCACACACAATACAGGGGAACACACACCCTCACACATAATACAGGGGAACCCACACACAATACAGGGAACACACACACCCTCACACACAATACAGGGGAACACACACACCCTCACACACAATACAGGGGAACCCACACACCCTCACACACAATACAGGGGAACCCACACACCCTCACACACAATACAGAGGAACACACACACCCTCACACACAATACAGAGGAACACACACACCCTCACACACAATACAGGGGAACACACACCCTCACACACAATACAGGGGAACACACACCCTCACACACAATACAGGGGAACCCACACACCCTCACACACAATACAGGGGAACACACACCCTCACACACAATACAGGGGAACCCACACACCCTCACACACAATACAGAGGAACACACACACCCTCACACACAATACAGGGGAACACACACCCTCACACACAATACAGGGGAACACACACACACCCTCACACACAATACAGGGGAACCCACACACAATACAGGGAACACACACACCCTCACACACAATACAGAGGAACACACACACCCTCACACACAATACAGGGGAACACACACACCCTCACACACAATACAGGGGAACACACACACACCCTCACACACAATACAGGGGAACACACACCCTCACACACAATACAGGGGAACACACACCCTCACACACAATACAGGGGAACACACACACACCCTCACACACAATACAGGGGAACCCACACACAATACAGGGAACACACACACCCTCACACACAATACAGGGTCTGAAGAAGGGTCTCGACCCGAAACGTCACCTATTCCTTCACTCCAGAGATGCTGCCTCACCCGCTGAATTACTCCAGCATTTTGTGTCTACAGGAACACACACACAATACAGGGGAAGACCCCACCCCCATCACACACAACAAAGGGTCACACCTCACCCACCCCTCTCCAATCACAGAGTCCCTCACCACCCTCCGATCACACACTACACAGGGTCACTGAGTCCTTCATTAACCTCCTGAAAGAATCCCCACCCTGAATTCACACTCTGGACCCACAGCCCCCCCCCACCCCCATCCCCATCCCCTCGCCGAACACCCCACCTCCACTCTGAACCTTTACACCCTCACTGACCCCTCACCCAGTCCCCATCCCCTCTATACGAACTCACTGACCCTCGCCAGCTCAGTGAACCAATGCACCCCATCCCCTCCCTGTTAACCCCCTCTCTGATCCCACAATCCTATCTCTGACCCCCAACATCTTTCCTGCACCTCACCCAATCCAGACACTCACCCAACACCCCCATCCCCCCCAACTCACGGAACCCACACTCTCCCACACCGCAAACCCCTTCACTCATGCAGCGCCCGCCACCGACCCTCACTGTACTTGAAGCCTTGAACCGCCGATGACTGGTGTCTGTGTTAAAGAATGTTTTGAGGGAAGGGGGTATCACAGAGGGGGAGCAGTTAGAGAGGAGCAGTCTGAAGGGGGGTCTCGACCCGGAACGTCGCCTCTCTCCTTCGCTCCTTAGATGCTGCTGCACCCGCTGAGTTTCTCCAGCCTCTTGTGTAACCCCCGATGATGTCTGGTGCCTGGTGTCCGGCGGGTTCGTTCACCGCCGCGCCGCGTATTTTGAATTCGCGCGGCGCTTCCGTCCTCCCGCGGCCGCCGTACGGGGTCTGGACGCTTCCACCCGGGCATCGAGTGGAGGACGCGGCGCCAAGATGGTGGGGGTGAGCGGGGAGCGAGCGGGGCCCGGGGGGTGAGCGGGGAGCGAGCGGGGCCCGGGGGGTGAGCGGGGAGCGGGGAGCGGGGAGCGGGGAGCGGGGAGCGGGGAGCGGGGAGCGGGGAGCGGGGAGCGGGGGTGATGCGGGGCTGGCGGTGGGGCCGGCGGTGGGGCCGGCGGTGGGGCCGGCGGTGGGGCCGAGGGAGGGAGCGGGGCCCGGGGAGTGAGCGGGGAGCGGGGAGCGGGGCCCGGGGAGTGAGCGGGGCTGATGCGGGGGTGGGAGCGGGGCCCGGGTAGTGAGCGGGGAGTGAGCGGGGCCGAGGGAGGGAGCGGGGCCCGGGGAGTGAGCGGGGCCCGGGGAGTGAGCGGGGCCCGGGGAGTGAGCGGGGAGCGGGGCCCGGGGAGTGAGCGGGGGTGGGAGTGGGGCCGAGGGAGGGAGAGGGGCCGGTCGTGGTCGAGGGCTGGCCGGCTGGCTGGGTCTGGGCGGAGGATCCCGGTCCGTGTGGGATCGGGGGCTGCGGCCGGGCCGGGCCGAGGCTTCTGTCGGGAGTGGGGTCCGGTCCGTTCCGGTCGGGGGGTTCCGGCGAGCGGTGGCTGGACGTGGGATCCCACCCAGTGCGTCCGGTCGGGGCCAGGGCCAGGGCCAGGGAGAGATGTGAAGCTGCTGAGTGAGGACAGACAGCCTGTGTCGGTCAGTGAAGGACAGAGGCCACGGGAAGCATCACACTCCGTGAACTGGCGGGCTGGGCGATGCCGTCCCATCCGCTGCTGCGTTTGAGGGACAATTCCAGATCCCAGTTGTTGTGCGACTGAGCACTGATCCCATTCCGTGCAGGGTGGAGAGTGAAGGATATATTCCACACATTAAATGTAGGAATGTTACAAAAAATTTGAGATCTTGAAAATCAGGCCTGTAATTTATCCCATCAGATAAAGCATAAAAAAGGAACTTTAATTTGATACCTAATTAACTTTCATATATTCAGTATTAAAAGTTATGGTCATTTTCATACATGGAAAATGACAATTTTCCCTATGTTCCCTATTTTGTTTCCATTGACTTAACACAAAAGCTGTGATCGAGGACAGTCAAAAGCCCATAATTTTCTTAAAAATTAAGAGAACTGAATTAAATTTTCAGTTATTATTGATTGAAGCATTCTGAAACAAATATGAAACATCTTACTTGGATGACCTGAAATTAAAGCATATAATTAGTTAGTTACCTAATTGATGGAAATAAATAAATTGTGACGGAAATAGTAATAAACACCCAGACTGCCTTGCAAATTAAAAAATGTGATATTCTCAAGATCAGAACTTTAATATTATTGTATTATATGCTGTAAGTATGTAACAGATCGGTAAAGAAATTACAATTTCTAGCAAAAGACAGTCTTTATGGAGAAGATCAGTTGCTAGCTGGCACATTGGCATATCAGAATCAGAATCATCATCATACTCCTCAGATTGTAAACAACAAGCAACTCTGTACACCTTGTTTTTCCTCAACGTTACAATTTTGGCATTGTAAACTACACGTTTTTGGTCTTCAAACTGCGCATGACAAGCCTTTCGGTCCACTACTTCTCCATTTAGAATGTCCTGTAGATCATCACATTTGGAGTAGTCCAAATTCGGATAATCTCTGCGAATGCTGTCTAAATCAGTCTCTTGCTGGGCATTTGGATTGACAATTTTGCATTTGTTCTTTGGAGACATCTGTTTAAAATGTAAAGAAAAAAAACACTGAACAACATTAACAGAAACAAGTTATTATTTGCAGTTTTAGAAAAAAGATAGAAATGATAAAGTTAAACGCTAAAACAAATAGTAAATACCCAACAAAAAAATCATATTCATCAGTTTCTTCAAATCAATTAAATTCATCTAATCAATTAAATTCATCTAAATTCAATTACTAGATCTAAACATCTATCCATTTCTTAAGAAAAGGCTAAAATGTTTAAATAGCCTAAGTATCCTAATAACAAATAACAAACTCCCATTCACACAAGAATTCACAATATAACATGATTTTTAAATCTCACTTTGTCATGAATTTATATGCCAAATGGAAGGAATTTAATGTTTAATTCCCATAAATTAATCCAGAAACATCCACTCTCAAGATAATCAAAATCATTATTTTTTGCACAATACATCTGACTAAAACTGTACTCTGGATATTTAGCATGGAAATATTGATCATGGATGGACAATAATTCAATTCAATTCAATCTTTAATTGTCATTGTGCAGTGTACAATACAGAGACAAGAAAATGCAGTTGGTATCTCCGAAGGGTGAACTTACGAATAACACAAAATATAGATGATTTAGATGTTCTTATGACATGATTGTGCAAAAAAAAAAATTTGATTATCTTGGGGAGTGGATATTTCTAGAATGGGATCGATTAAAATGTTGCCGTTGCCATAAATTTAAGCCCATATCGGCAGGCAAGCCAATGCCGATTCGTATGTTGTCTTAAATAACATTTTTCGCATCATAAGATTAAAATGAAGCCACACCAAAAAGCAGAATAATATGTTAAATAAACGACATACCTTTTGTTTTGTCCTGATATTGCGATCCGTGATGTTGAAGGCGTTTTTAGTCGCATTTAAGTTCAATCCAGTGACGCAATGGTCCAGCAAATTAAAAGAAACTAAAAACGGGAAGGGAAGCCCGAACGATTTTTATTCATCAGCTAGCAGCCAGAGGAAATCCCTCTCCGACAACCAATACAAATCTGCATTTTACCCCCCCCCCCCCCCCCCACCAAAGCCTCCGGAATCGCATGCACCGGCAGTGGCAGATCTACAGTGCTGTTGATGGTAGATTTTGTAACATTGCTATTAAATGTCAGCCACTGCAGTAACTACATTTTCCCGCAGCTGGTCGGATTGGCTCCGCTCCGCACAAGCTTTGTGTCAGCAACTGTGCTTGCACAGAGTAACGAAGAAAAGAAAGGGATTCTCAAAGTTGAGCAGGTAACAGTTTTATTTTTTACTTTGATATTATTGACATGTTCCATATCGGAGGGTGAAATCAACTGAGACAATTTACCAAGAAAAAACCTGCATTGAAAGAAGAGGCAAGGTAGTTGTTTGGGGAATCAGCTTCTCTGAGATGACAGTGACCTTTTGTATGCAGATCTACATCGCAGTCATTACTACATTTTCTTACTTACTTACATACCTACTGCCTATTATGCCTTCTGGCATGTAGGGCAGCAACGAATGTCTTCCACTCCTTGTTGATTCCTTCAGTTGCTGTTTCCGTAACATATTTGTTTTACGAGACAGGGTTGTTAGCCCTGTGCTCAACCTCGAACCTGGAGGACCAGTGGATCGCTCTTCGTCTCGCCTCTACCCTTTGACCTGTCCAGCATGGGAGACCCTAACAGGAGACAAATTCTTTCTTTACATTCATCCCTCCACCATCAGCATGTGGTAACTGCAGTTGTATGTCTAGGCCAGAACAGCATCTCACAAACCCACAAATTCACATTGGTAAAGCTGTTACACAGAAATGGTTGCATTAATGTTGTTATTTTAGCCTGTGTAGGCAGCCGTTCAATGGCTATAGTAGGGGCCTCCAAACTTTTCAGCATGAGGGCCACATTGTATATTTGGCACATTTTTGCAGGCCACTCACTCACTCACCCCCACCCCCACCCACACACACCCTCACCCACACAACACCCTCACCCATACACTCACACCCAGTCACTCACTGGGGCCACCGCTGCCGCCAATCTTCACTGTCTCCCCGGGGCCATCGACTGTAACCTGTCAGCAGCTGCACACAAACCCTCAACTTGAAAGCCCATGGCAAACTGACGCATGAAACATGTTAAGAGCTTGCTGCGGGCCGGTTACAATCTCGAGGCAGGCCGGATGTGGCCCGCGGGCCATAGTTTGGAGACCCAGTGGTCTATTGCAAACGTGTTCTATCTTTATTCTGCAGTTGTCACTTTATACAACTCCGGCTAAAGCTTATCACTTTGAGGATGCAAAACCAACTCGGCTTGAAGAGAGGATCTCTGCTCTGCGGAACCACATTAAACCATATGTTGCCCAGTATCAGGTATGGCAAATCTCTTGAGTTTTGTCCTTTGGAGAAAAAAGTGGGATTTGTTTGAATTGTATGACTCGATGGTTTCCCAATAGTTTCCTCCAAGAATGAGAGACGTTGGTAGAAGTCTGGGTTACTGTATTCTGGGAACTTTTTTGCTATCTCCTTGTTTAACTAAAAAATAAAATGGCACCTAAGTGGGTCAGGCAGCAACTGTGGAGGGAATGGACTGATGATGTTTTGGATCTAGACCTTTTCTGCAGTCTGATGAAATGTCCTGACCCAAAATGGCATTTGTCCACTCCCTGCCTGACCCACTGAGCTGCTCCAGCACTTAAGTTTTTGTTTAAAATTCCAGCATCTGGAGTTTCTTGTGTCACCTTGTTTTAACTATTAGATTGCTATCATTGTTCCTTGGATTTGCTAAGTATAGGTGCAGGTCCTAATTAATACTGGATTCTTCAATCCAGGACAGGGTTCGTATCTGAAGAAAACCCCAGATGTTGACACATTTTACCTATGCCCATAAACATTTAGTAATCTTATCAAACGTGGACCTTTGTTAAAGATGGTACTTAGAAACGTTTCATTTAATACAAACAGTAATGCCTTCAGGTGCAGAGTACTGAATGCAATTGAGGACTTTGTTCTTCAGTGAAGACAGATTTTTATATTCATTTATTTCCTTTTTTTTCTCCTCAGGGTGTTTACAAGAATCTTCAGCCTAAAATAGAAAGAACTGTCCAGTTTGGAAAAGGTAAGGATCTATCTGAGTTTGTGGTACATTTTGGTGCTTTGTACAGAGGATTAAGAAATAAAAGCGGGATTACATCACACAGCTCTTCGGTTCATGGCTAACCTTTAGCCGTAATGCTAATTAATTGCATTTTTAGCACCCTAAAAGTTAATTGCTGACTGGAATATAGTCAGTTACTGAGCCTTGACGACCTGCACTGAAGTCCAGAGAGTCATTGAAGTGAAGAATATTTCTTCTCATTTCCTGCTCGTATTTGTCTGTGACCTCAGGTGATAGTCACCCCAGCCAGGGGGGAGGTTAATTCTGCATCTACTCTGTGAAGTGCCAGAACAATTTAGTATGTTTTGATGAGAAACCTTCAATTCTTTTAAATTCTTGGAGATAATGTCCAGTCTGTTTATTCTCTCCTCAACCCACTATCCCAAGTATCAACCTGGTGCTGCAGTTCCTCTGTTGCAAGTGTATTTTTCTTTGGTAGTCAGATCATACCTATTCACTCTATTCCAGCTGCAGACTTACCAGGGCTTTATGTAAATGGAGCAAGGTGTCCCCACACTTGTAATCAAATCCTCTTGCAATTCAGAATTGCTTGCAATGCCTGTATATTACCTCTGCTAACCTAAGTACAAGGGCACCAGGTTGCTCTAAAGGTGTCTTGACAGTTTGAAATATATGAGTAGTGCTTTGCTTCCGTTCACTGACTATCTACACAGGAACTCTCTGCTGCTGAATATGGTGATCGAACTGGAGATCAGGCCCCTGGATTACTGCTGTTTGATCCATGGACCCATTTCAGCACATCTAAGGCTACCTCAAAACCGTTTGACTTTGATGAACAGCTGGCAGCTGTTACTTTGCTATTTCTCATGTGAACGTGGTTTTAACCTGGCCAAGCTAAGTCATGTATGTCAAGGACGCTTACCATGAAATCATTTTGCTCATCAAAATTTATCATGCAAAATGTCTTATTCAGTTTTCAATTTTGGTAGTCCTCTCATTGGCATTGAAATACTGATAGTTGTACTGACAATGTGTGTGTTGTAAAAATAGCTGAACTAAGAATCATGTGGGCTGTCCCAGCAGACTAAACCTAAATCATGGCCATCATTGTGCACTCTGACCCCAATTACAGTGCAATAAACAAATCTTGTGTATTCCATGCAGAATATTTAATTCTCTAATTTCAAGTAACCCTTGCATCCCCCCCTCTCTCTACGTCCCTCCCACTCCCTAGTCGTCATACTAGTTTTTGTGTCTATAGTGCCATATGGTATGGAAACAGGCTCTGCAGCCCATCTCGTCCATACTGACCAAGATGCTCCCTTTAAACTAGTCCCATTTGCCTGCATTTGACCCATATCCTTCTAAACCGATCATACATGCATATTGGATGCTTAATCATTAAAATTAGTTGTTTTATGACTTTGGTTATAACGTGCACAGCACCCTTCTACCTCTTGTTTTCACCAAGGAAATACATTTACTGCTAGCTCATAAACACAGCCGTAGCTTCTGATTGCATGCTCATTCGACAATTGCATTAACTTGAGCTGAATCCAATGAGGTTCTTGGGCAGGCTGAGACTTTGTTCCCACAATCAGTGTTGATTCCCTGTCGGAGTCAAGGTCGCCAGCTTGAAATTCCGCACAATAAAAGCTGAGCAGATCATAGGGAATGCTGCTTAAATTTGCATGTGGCAATGTAGGAACAACACTGCTACACATTGTTCTGGTAACCAGTAGGAAATGGTTGGATAAAAAAATATTTAGATACACGCGGAAGCTTCAATGCTTAATGGATTGTACTGATGTTTTTTGTTGTCCCTGACAGACGGCTATATCTTTCTGAAGAATCCACCATCGGGATTTTACCCACGGGCTGGAGTCATCACACTCGCTGGAGTGGCAGGTCTACTGCTGGCCGGAAGGGGTAGGTCCAGGAGGAACTTTTCATTTCAGATGCAGTTTAGTCATCTGATGAAGCCTATCTGAGCTCAGTCATGCAATCACAATGACTAAGTGACTTGTACACTTCCATTTCACCAAAACAAATACAATGTTTAACATGTACCTGGTGGAGGGAGGGTTGTTGCTTAGGATATAGACAAGAAACGGAAGAGGCTGAGAGCAACGACAAAATATAATAGGAAATAAACTTTTTATGATGCATTGCAGCTGCCTCCTGTTAGATAGGCATTGTTGCAACCAATGTGTCCACAGCGAGTTGCAATAAAAGGACTGAGATCACTAAGGGCAGTGTTAGTTTGGCCACCAGAAGTACGTGCTCTTGTTTCCGAGTTGTGTCATGGGATTTTTTCATCATCACTGAAGGGTGGGGATGCGGTATCTTGCTTCACCCCCTCATTTCTTTATCCCCTCATTCACAAAACTACACTCTGACAGTGCTACACTTGAAACGCAAACATTGGTTGCTGCTTTACAATCCCTGAGTTTGGCTTAAGTCTGCAATCTCCTGGCACAGGCACATATAGTGCCTTGGACACAAATGGGTCCTATGAATTGGAGCCATGACTTGAGATTCGCCAATAAACAATTTGGGAGGTAAATGAATGCCCTCGGTTTTTGCATGTCCAATCATACTATCACCCTCCCGAGCAAGAGATTTACTTGGATGTTGAACTGCTGGCTACAGTCTCTCTAAATAAGATGGGTTGATTTCAGTTTCTTCTCTAGTATTTCATTGGTTTCATTTGAGTACATTTATATTTATTTTGATGAAATTATAGGTTCCCGTGCAAGGAAAGTGATTTATTCATGCGGGTTTATAACTGCTTGCGCCTCTTTGTATTATCCTCAAGCAACAGTTGAAATCACAAAGGTGAGTACCTTGTTTGAATCCCAGTTCCACATTGATTGTACCTCATGGAAATATCAGAACTATAATTAGGTATTATGATTCATTCTAAATATTTGAATTGTTAAACATGATTTATGAGCTCAAAAAAAAACTGCTGGAGGTGCTCAGCGGGTCAGGCAGCACCTGTGAAATGAAATGGACTGACAACTTTTTGGGCTGGCACCCTTCATCAGAAATTTATCCGAAGCATTGTTGTCCGTTTCCCTCCACAGATGCTGCCTGGCCCACTGTGTTCCCCCAGCACTTTGTTTTTTTTCCTTAAAAAATCCAGGATGTACAATCTCCCAGGTCCCCAAAACATGATTTATATCTGTTTGACATGCCTCAGGATTTTTTAAAATTATTTATGCTGTTTAAAATATATACCAAAGAAAATGATGCATTTAATTTGTGGCTTTGGCACAGGTTGTCAAAAACGGCTTTAGATTTTCTGTTGCCTATGCACTCTTTGGAGTAGGGAAATGCCAGTGCCAGCTTGTGCAGTTACTTATCAAACCATCTGCTAGTGCTGGTGGAGCATTTGTTGTCAGGTCCACATGTTAGGACACTTCTAGTAGGTTTAATTAATCTTTCAGAATGTACCATCCATGACAAAGTGCTGATGAGAATACCTCAGATGACCTCTTTAATCGAACTGGCTAGCTAATCTGCAGCTGTAATCTTGTTTTTTCTTCAAGTGACATGGATGTCATTAGGAAATCCAGCATTTACTCTCCATCCTTAGTGGCCCTTCATCTGAGTGGCTTTGCAAGGCTATTTCAGACTGCAGATAAGAGTCTGTATATTGGTGTTTCCGTAAATAAGGGTACCAACCTGTAACATGGGTGGCCAAATTTGAAAGTTATTAAATCATAATGAAATACCACAGCATTAAAAATGAGCCTACCTTTTGATAATTTTGAGCTAATTTGTGATACAAATAGACCCAAATGGGACCAAAATTTACTAAATCCGGTGATGCAACAAGTATACAATGTTATCTGTCCAAGGAATACATTTCGGCTAAGGCACTGCAATGTGTTATTAAAATCAGCAGGAGAGATGTTGAAGGGAGATGAGCCAGGGAGTGTGATGAGAATTTGACGGAATATATAAAAAGTAGGGCAGTGAATGGCAGGGTGAAGTGGGTGTTCGTCTGAGGGAGGTGATATGAAAACACCAGCAGAGATAAACTGATACATACTGTACAGTCAACACTTTCTGCTTGTGTTGTTTTGAGAAGCCACTGAGGGGGGGTTCACATCCATTTAAATTGTGAAAAGAAGACAATGCTGTAGCCCTAGTTTGGTGCAGGGAGGTAGGACAAATGGTTTCATTAAAAAAAGCAAGCTAAGTAACAATGTCAAGGTGATTTGGGATCCTTTGAAACCCACATGTAGAGAAGGTGTATGACTAACTGCTCTACTTTTCTCAGGTGACCTGTTCATCGCTTTATGAAATGTCCATGCAATCGTATTTAGCCATTGAATCACTGTGGAAGAAATACAGATACCACAACCAGGAACCTTCCCCAACACGGGGGAGTAATAAGGTGGTTTTATTTTCTGTCATTCAACTTTGAAATCATCTAGACCTGACCTTTTTCTGTTCCTTATAACCCTACACATATCAACTGTGACTCCACAACTACATTATAAATGGTTTGTATAGCACAAAATTCTGCACTGATTGTTACTAAGTTATAGCATGGTGTGGCACTATATCTTGTTCAGATAGACGGATCCATTCTGAAAGCACTTCCATGGCACTGTTTCTCTATATAAGTGAAGGATTTGTATGACACAATCATGCTGGACAAACAGATCGCATTGTGGAGGGTCTATGTGACCCTAGACTCTGTCCCCCTTCGCAGATCAATCCCATGTTGAAGGGTTTGTGTGACCGTCCACCAACACAGAGCAATTGTCACATAATAAAGGGATTGTCTGGCTTTGACCCACTGTCTAGATAGATTGCCAGACGGTTTGATCTCCCTGCATACATCATGTGGAAGATATCTCTTGTAACCCTGTCTACTTCAAGAAGTGTACAAGATAATAATGCTTTTAAAGTTAAATTCTTCACATATTGATGATGAGAGTCTGAAGCCTCGTGTTTGTCCAAGTCCTGACCTGAAACGTCATCTATCCATTCCCTTTTGTGTTGAGCTCCACCAGCATTTTGTTCTTTACCCTTGTTTGTTCTATGTCTCTTCTTAAAAATAATTTGCTCACAATGATACGTTTATAAAGGCTAAAGAGGTTTAAGTCGTGTCTGAAATGTTCCTCTTAAAAGTGTGTCATCAACAACTATGCACTGAATCCTCCCTATCCCCTAACCTGTGGGATTGCCTGCTCTCAGATGCCATTCAGTTCTATGAAAAGGGAATGGGGAAAAAGGGAACAGATGGAGCAAGGTTTTGGAGGGCAGGTCGCTTTGGAAGGTTAAATCGCATGGGATCAGCGAGAGCTGGCTGGGAAGTGAAGTGGAGTACAGGTATGAAGAAGTACATAGTTCCCTGAAAGTGGCTTATAGGGTAGTGAAGAAAGCTTTTGGGGCGCTGACCTGCATCAGTCAGGGAATTGAGTATAGAAGTAGGTACGTAATCTTACAGTTGTACAAGATGTTATGAGGTCACAACTGGAGCAATGTGTTCAGTTTTGGTAACCCTATGATAGGAAAGATGCCAGAGATTCATGAGGATTGCAGAGATTTTACGAGAATGTTGCCAGGGCTCAAAGAGTACAAGGAGAGCTTGGACTGTTTTGGACTTGGAGTGCAGATGGCCGGGGAATGATCTTATAGGGCTGCACAGTGGCGCAGCTGGTAGAGCTGCTGCCTCACAGTGCCAGAAACGAGGGCTCGATCCTGATGCAAACAAAAAAGGAATCTCGCTGTAACATGGTACACGTAATAATAAAGGAACGGTTTAATATAGGAAACATTGACCTTGGTGCTGGCTGTGGAGTTCCATGACTGTGTGAGTTTCCTTCAGGTGTTCCAGTTTCCTCCCACAACCTAAAGACGTGCAGATTTGTCGGTTAATTGTAGAATTGTTAAATGGATAGGGAGTGGCTGAAAAAGTGGGATAACAAAGAATTAGTGTGAATAGGTGGTCAACATGGACTTGATGGCTCAAAGGGCCTGTGTCCATACTGTCTCTAAACTAAACAAAATACCAAAGTGTATAAAATCATGAAGAGATTTCTAGTTTAGTTTAGAGATACAGTATAGAAACAGACCACTGTCTGTATTGACCAGTGATCACTTAAGGGCCTGTCCCATCAACATGCGACTCCATGCGGTGAGCGCGACCTGACATGGTCGCTTCAGCCGTCCGGCCTCGCGGGGCTGGTCCCACTTCGATCGCTGGAACCGTATGGAGTTGTGCGGAACTGGTCCCGACATTGCGCGGGGATCCGAAAAACTGACAGTGTTCAAAAATTCCGCGCGGCAACAGCCTGTCGGCCCGCAGCCGCCACAACGCATTTACGCACCGCCTCGACGTCGTGCCGCCGTGACCCTCTCTATATGTGCCTCCGTGCCCCTCTCTGTGTGTGCCTCTGTGTGTGTGTGTCTCTCTCTCTGTCCCTCTCTCTCCTTGCGAACTTACCGCGGACATCGCTCCAACGTCGCGCCACTCACCCGACCTCCGCGCGGCCCCCGCTCCCAGTTTGGTCGCGCTCAATGCAGGGAGTCGCATGCTGGTGGGACAGGCCCTTTATACACCAACTGGTTCATTCTATACACTAGGGACAATTTACAGAGCCAGTTAACCTACATACCTGCACGTCTTTGGGATGTGGGAGGAAACTGGAGCACCCAGAGAAAACCCACGCACTCACAGGGAGAATGTGCAAACTCTGTAGACAGCACCTGCGGTGAGGATCAAAAGAGGTGGAAGGTATGAAATGTATAAAAAAAAAAGGGCTGCAGATGTGGAATCTGAGGAGGAAGGTGATGTGGAACCAGATAAATGGAAGGATGATGGCCAATGGAACCAGTTGGAGAAGCGGGATAGGAGACACAGTGGAAATACTGTGTGGATAAGAGGCCCTTTTTTCTCTCTCCACCATTTCCACCAGCTACTGACTCCATACTCTACTGTTTTCTTCCCCCACCCCAAAACCTGGCTGCATTTGCCCATCATCATTTGGTGCCATCTAACACCTGGTTCAGATTCCAGTACCCATAGTCCCATGTGGCTCCACTGGACTATCCACTCCTGGATAGTCCACTGAACTTCAGGTAACCATTTACTAAGTCAGCTAGCCTCATCACAGGCAACTGACAGAAGTGCAACTCTTTCCTCTCCCACTTTATCAAGAGACAGAACCCATCACCTCCCCCACCCCATGATCAAAAGGGATAGATTGTCAAGGGTACCATGTTAGTGACTTGGCCCTTCAACTTAAGTGTTCAGTAGCAGGCCATATTATAGCAGGTTGGGTCAGTCATAATCCTCCTTACCCCTTGCAAAGAACTGCCGGATAACCTTTGTAAAGGTACTGACCCAAATTATTTTCTGACAGGTTGATTAATGGAATGGTTCTGCTGAAGAAACAAGACCTAAAACTGAAGCAATATTTATTGTGGAACATAATGAACGTGAATCATTATAATTTAATCACTTCTTATGATGAGTTAAATAATTCATCAGAAATTTATGTTTGGTTGGAAAACTGGGTTCAAAACCCTCTCAATCATACAGAAATGTGTATATAAAATGATCTAATAAAGTACTATTAAAGAGCAAATTGTAGAACAGAATTTTTCATATGATGATCATAACTATTCAAAATTGTTTCTGTCTATATCTCATTAACAAAAATGAGATAATCTAGAGCAAGGAGAGTGGCCATTTTGTTGATCTTAATTCTTTTGGAGCTACCCAATAAGCAAGTTTGGTATTCCGACTGCACATGCCCAGGTCACTAGCTATAACGGTGGTGCTACGGTGGTGCTGCGGTGTGTGCCGGGTTGCGTTTCGTCCGTGGTCGTGGTTGGGCCGGCTCTCCGTCGCTGCAAGTGCTGTTGAGTTGCTGCTGGGCCGTCCCCGTCCTCTCCCCGGTGTCCCGTCCCTGTCCAGGGTGGCCCTGGGCTGGCGGGGCGGCCCCGGCCTTGTAGCCAGTGCTGCAGCCGCTGGCTCCAGCCGGCTCTGCTTGTCCTGCTGGGTTGGCCGGCAGCCCTCCACCTCCACCCCCCTCAGTCCAACACCAAGATCCTGGGCAGTGCTGACCCTGCTTGAAGACGGGCGACTCGGAGCCGCTGCTGCTGGAGTCATCCTGGTCGGAGAGAGAGACTGCGGACGGGCTCCTGCCGACCACGTGCAGGCCGGGCGCCTGCTGGTGATGGTGGTGCTGGCCGCAGCAGCAACCTCCTCCCCCTCCCTTGCCCAGTCCCAAGCCCAGAGTCCAGGCCAGCTCCAACTCCAGGTCAGGGCTGAAGGTTGCCCGCAGCGCGGCCCAGGCAAGCCCTGGCCGGAGGAGGCTGAGCCCTGGCCGGAGGAGGCTGGCGCAGGCGAGGCCGGGGCCCTCGCTCCTCCTCGGGGTTGTGTATGAAGTGGCAGCGGGTACCATGGGGCAGAAGCCGGTGATGTGCTTGTACTTGGGGTGGCAGCGGAGGGAACGCAGCTTGGCCAGGCTGTGGGCGAACTCGCACTTGTCGCTGTTGCGGCCCATCGGGGAGCGGGTTTCTCTGGAGTTGGAGCGGGGTTGGGTTGGAATTGGCACTGGCTGTGGACCTGTGGGTTCTCCGCGCTGACTGTGGGCTTGGAGCAGCTGGTGTAGTTGGTCCAGGGCTGTCGGTTGCCCCGGCAGGAGAGGCGGAGGCGAGCTGGGTTTGGCGTTTCTCCGCGCTGGCTGTGGGCCTGGGGGCCGCTGCTCCGGGCCGGTGTCCTAATGGTCCGACCACCCCCTGGGCTTGGATGGGATACTCGAGTAAGGGGACGGGAACGGTCCAGTGGCGTTTCGGTAGCGCTTGTGACGCCAGGGACCCGGGTTCGATCCTGGCTGCGGATGAGGCGTGGGTCTCTGTACCTGCAGCTGCCGAAAATCTCCAACGGTCCAGTCTCCGCGCCCTCCCCCGCCCCCACGGTTTCCACTCGCATCTGCCCCCCGACAAATACAAACTTGAAAAATGACAACAAAAAAAATCGGTCCCCAAACTATATCTCCAGCGTTTTGTTCGATTTTTATTTATAGCGTTTAACCTTTGACAAATCCCATGATTCCTTGCCTTTTTCGGAATACCAAACTCGCTCATTACAGTCTCAGAAACTATTATAGTCTCACCTCTGAGGCAGAAAGATGTGGGTTCAAATATCATAATCATAGTGTTCTAATCTTCTCCCTGTGGAGAATTCATCTTTAAATCGCCACAGGATGTATATTCCATTCCCAAAGATTTTCTCTGTCATGGACACCCGTTGACTATTGGAGATTAAAAAGAGATCAAGGGAAACATTCCTCATTCAATGGAGATTGATTAGTGATGGAAGCGTCTTAGACCCAAGTCTTCAGTCAATACCTTTCATCAAAGATCCTATAGCTGTAGACCAGCTAAAGGATCTTTGCGTTTCATAATGTGGCTCTATTCACTGATGATTGCACAAAGTTCAATTCCATTATCAGCTCTTTCACAACAGATAGTCCGTGACTGCATATTACATCCACGAATGCTGATAACGTTCATGCCATAAAGATAAGGCAAAAAAAAAAGCTAACAAGAGAGAATCAAATCACCTATCCTGATATTCAGTGGCATGACCATTATCAGTTTATCCAGAACTAACACCCATAGGAGGTAGTAGAGGCAGACAAGTACAACGTTAAAAAGCCTCTTGGACAGGTAGAAAAAGGAGTATAATCATATGGTATACGAGTATAATTCGAGCAAATTGGGTTAACATAGATAGGATCACGGTGGACATGGACGAGATGGGCTGAAACAAGTTCTGTGCTGGACAATTCCATGATATTGTCTTCATGAGACAGATAACCATATATTGGAAAACTTATTTATTTTCAAACCAGGGCATCGGAGAAGTCTTCATTCTTTAGGGAACAGGGGTTCTCCTCTTCTACGATAGATGAGGCTCTCCCCAGCCTCTCTTCTCTACCCCGTAACTCTGCTCTCACTCCCCATGCTCTCTGCTCTCACCCCCCAAGCGAGTGACACCAAACTTCTGAATTCTCTGGGGTGGAACCCTCTCCAAGACACACGTGAAGCTCACCGTTTGACCTGTTTTTACAAAATGTTAAATGGTCAGCTAGACATAGATCACAAGACCTACACCAACCCCAAACCAATTAGGAGCAGACGAGGGCATTCGATCCAATTTGTGGTCCCAGCCACAAAGACAGATGTGTACAGCAATTAGTTCTTCCCACGCACTATTAAAGCATGGAATAATCTCCACCAAACCACGGTTGCCCAGCCAGATGCAACTAACTTTAACGTGGCACTTTCTTCCCAATAACCTTCTCTGGCTAAACCCCTTCCTTCACCACCTCCAGTTTAAATTCCATTTGGAATATTTTGGAGGACCAAGTAACCAAGAACCCATCCCCCCCACTTGTAACAAGGGCAGAGCCCCCTTGTCATCACCTTCCACCCTACCAGCCGTCACATACAACAAATTATCCTCCGACATTTTCGCCACCTCCAATGGGATCCTACCACTGGCCACATCTTCCATTCTCCTCTCCTTTCAGCTTTCCGCAGCTTCCCTCCATAACTCCCTGGTCAATTCGTCCCTTCCGAACCAAGCCACTACTTTTCCTGGCACTTTCCCTTGCAACCGCAGGAAATGTTATATTTGGTGTTTTACCTCCCCCCTTGACTTCATCCAAGGACCCAAGCAGTCTTTCCAGGTGCGGCATAGGTTCACCTGCACCTCCTCCAACCTCATCTATTGCATCTGCTGCTCTACATCGGTGATACCAAGCACAGGCTTGTCGATCGCTTCGCCCAACACCTCCGCTTGGTTCGGCGCAACACCTGGTGGCTCTGCACTTCAACTCCCTCTCCGACCTTTCTGTCCTGGGCCTCCTCCATGGCCAGGGTGAGGCCCATTGTAAATTGGAGGAGCAGCACATATCTCGCTTGGGTTGTTTACATCCCAGCGGTATGAACATTGACTTCTCCAATTTTAGGTAGTCCCTGCCAAAGATCCTATAGCGGAGTCTGAAGAAGGGTCTCGACCTGAATCGTCGCCTATGTCCTTTGCTCCACAGATGCTGCCTTATCTGCTGAGTTTCCCCAGCATTTTTATCCACCTTCGATTTTACAAGATCTGCATTTCCTTCTTAAATATTTATTTTCCACATTCCGTTACAACAAAGGCCACTCAGCCCACTGAGTCTATGCCGGGCCTCAGAACATTCCCACCAGTCACATTCCCCCACTTTTCTTCCTGTAACCTATTCTGTGTCTTCCCTGGTAGACACAAAATGCTGGAGTAACTCAGCGGGTGAGGCAGCTTTTATGGAGAGAAGGAATTGGCGACGTTTCGGGTCGAGGCACTTCTTCAGACTCCCTTATGCTGGTCCTGCCACGCTTACTCAAAGACATTTTCAGCGGCCAATTAGCCTACCAACCCCGCATATCTTTGGGGTGTGGGAGGATACTGGATCGCTCGGAGGAAACCCAAGTTATACAGTGAGAACACCAGCACTTTGTTTGGGTTTTGTAAACCAGCATTTGCAGTTCCTTGTTTTATCACCAACATGGCCGCCGCCGTGGCATTTAAATCCTTCACCAATATGGCCGCCATCGTCGCAGTTAAATGTCCCCCTTGGTTAAATCCCTCCCCACCTATGTTCAAGACACCTCAGACACCCTCCGTTGGCTCCGCACATTCCATTCTCCAGGCCTCCATCCTCTCATCTTCACCATGGACGTTCAGTCACTCTAAACCTCCATCCCCCACTAGGATGGTCTCAAAGCCCACCGGTTCTTCCTCGACCAGAGGAGCAACCCATACCCATCCACTGACACCCTCCTCTGCCTAGTGGAATTGGTCCTTACCCTCAATAACTTCTCTTTTGACTCCTCCCATTTCCTCCAAACACAAAGCATAGCTATGGGCACATGCATGAGCCCGAGCTACTCTTGCCTCTTTGACGGGCACGTCGAACAATCCTTGTTCTCGGCGTACCAGGGCCCCATCCCCGACCTCTACCTCCGTTACATCGACGACTGCTTTGGTGTCACCTCCTGCACCCACACACAACTGACTGACTTCATCCATTTCACCACCAACTTCCATCCGGCACTCAAATACACTTGGACCATTTCCGACACTTCCCCACCATCTCTATTAACCATATAACAATTACAGCACGGATACAGGTCTTCTTGGCCCTTCCAGTCCGTGCCGACCATTCATTTCCCCTAGTCCCATCTACCTGCACTCAGACCATACCCCTCCATTCCCTTCCCGTCCATATACCTATCCACTTTACTTTTAAATGTTAATACGATCCTGCCTCCACCACTTCTGCTGGAAGATCATTCCACACAGCCACCACTCTCTGAGTAAAGAGGTTCCCCCTAAACTTCTGTCATGCCCTCTTGTTTGAATCTTCCCTACCCTCAATGGGAAAAGCTTATCCACGTCAACTCTGTCTATCCCTTTCATCATTTTAAAGACCTCAATCAAGTCCCCCCTTAACCTTCTGCGCTCCAAAGAATAAAGACCTAACTTGTTCAACCTTTCTCTGTAATTTAGTTGCTGGAACCCAGGCAACATTCTAGTAAATCTCCTCTGTACTGGGAAATTTCTCTCATTTCAGGAGTTGAAAGAGATTTATGGATTGCAAGCAAATAATTTATTTAGATACTTACAAATTAGAGATTATGTCAAATTAAATACGCTAAATTATAGAAATAGAGATCCAGGTTTACTGGATGAAGTACTTAACAAGCATCCAACAACAGAAAAATTAATAGCATATATATATATAATATTCTTTTGGACAGGGAAATGCCAAAAACTGAACTATTCCGACAAAAATGGGAAAATGAAATTGGTTTACCGATATCAGAAGATTTTTGGGAAGAAAGCTCACAACGAATTCATCGCTGTTCATTAAATGCCAGACATACTTTGATACAATTCAAAGTAATACATAGATTACACTACTCAAAAAAGAAATTAAATAGAATTTTTCCTAATATATCACCATTGTGTGATAAATGTCAGCACATAGAAGCCGGTTTAACTCATAGTTTTGTAATATGTACAAAACTTAATAGTTATTGGACTGAGATTTTCAAAATTATTTCCATAGTTTTAAAGATTACATTAAACCTTGACCCAAAATTAATTATATTTGGGGTTTCAGATTCAAACCTAACTTTAACAGCAAATCAAAGAAATTTTCTGGATTATTGTTTAATTGGAAAAAAATTAATATTAAAATTTTGGAAGGGACCATTATCCCCGACAATTAAAATGTGGACAGTGGAAATGTTGGAGACATTACAACTGGAGAGAATTAGGTTTATCCTAATGGATAAACTTGAGCTTTTTGAACAAATATGGTCTCCATTCACTGATTATATGAAGGGGTAGCTGGGCTCGGCATTGAAACTCAATAAGCACCCGGTGGGAAGATCAAACAAAAATGTTTAATTTCAGATTTATATACTTGTCTCTATATATTATAATTAGAAATTGTTCCATTCATTGATAAGATGTATACTGTTTTCTTTTCCTCAAGTATAATAACAGTTTACTAGTTATAGGGTTTTTTCGTGTGTTTTTTTTTGTATTTTTTGTATTTTTTTTAATTTATTTTTTCCTCTTTTAATCAAATATAATCATATTCTTCAAATTATTCACTATTCTTTCTTTATACTTTTTTCTTTTTCTCTTTCTCATATTATAAAAAAAATGGAGGCCTATATACATGGTTTGTTAATATTTATATAATTTTGGAAAGATGTATTAATTATATCTGAAAAAATTGTTATATTATTTGTAATATATATGGCCTCTAATAAAAATATATTTAAAAAAAATCTCCTCTGTACTCGCTCTATTTTGTTGACATCCTTCCTATAATTAGGCAACCAAAATTGTACACCATACTCCAGAATTGGTCTCACCAATGCCTTGTACAATTTTAACATTACTTCCCTACTCCTATATTCAATGCTCTGATTTATAAAGGCCAGCACACCAAAAGCTTTCTTTACCACCCTATCTACATGCGATTCCACCTTCAGGGAACTATGCAGAGTTATTCCTAGATCCCTCTGTTCCACAGCATTCCTCAATTCCCTACCATTTATGTCCTATTTTGATTTGTCCTGCCAAGATGTAGCACCTCACACTTATCAGCATTAAACTCCATCTGCCATCTTTCAGCCCACTCTTCCAAATGGCCCAAATCTCTCTGTAGACTTTGAAAATCGACTTCATTATCCACAGCACCCCCCCATCTTAGTATCATCTGCATACTTACTTATCCAATTTTCCACCCCATCATCTAGATCATTGATGTACATGACAAACAACAGTGGACCCAACACAGATCCCTGAGGCACCCCACTGGTAACCGGCTTCCAACCTGACAAACAGCCATCCACCATTACTCTCTGGCATCTCCAATTCAGCCACTGTTGAATTCATCTTGCTACTCTGCCATTAACACCCAAAGATTGAACTTTCTTAACCAACCTTCCATGGGGAACCTTGTCAAAGGCCTTTCTGAAATCCATATAGACAACATCCACTGCTTTACCCTCATCAATTTCCCTAGTAACCTCTTCAGAAAATTCAAGGTTTGTCAAACATGACCTTCCAGGCACAAATCCATGTTGACTGTTCTTGATCAGACCCTGTTTATCCAGATGCTTATATATATTATCTCCAAGTATCCTTTCCATTAATTTGCCCACCACTGACGTCAAACTAACAGGTCTATAATTGCTAGGTTTATTCTTTGAACACTTTTTAAACAAAGGAACAACATGCGCAGTACGCCAATCCTCCAGCACTATTCCCGTTTCTAATGGCATTTAAAATATTTCTGTCATAGCCCCTGCTATTTCTACACTACTTCCCTCAATCCCTTGCAGGTGATACACTCCTGACCGACATCCACTACACTCTTCCTCCCACCCTGCTTCCTGTAAGGACTCCATCCCCTATTCCCAATTCCTCCGTCTACACAGCATCTGCTCCCAGGATGAGGTGTTCCACACCAGGTCATCACAAATGTCCTAATTCTTCAGAGAACATGGATTCCCCTCCCCCACTATAGAGGAGGCTCGCACCAGGGTCTCCTCCATACCCCGCAACACTGCCCTCTCTCCCCATTCCCCCACTCTCAACAAAGGCAGAGTCCCCCGGTTCTCACCTTTCACCCCACCAGCCGACACATACAACACATAGTCCTCCGCCAGTTTCGCCGCCTCCAACGTGACCCCACCACTCACCAGATCTTCTCATCTCCCCCCGTCTGCCTTCTGCAAAGACCACTCCCTCCGCAACTCCCTTGTCAATTCTTCCCTTCCCTCCTGCTCAACACCTTCCCCGGGCACTTTCCCTTGCAACCACAAGAGATGCTACACTTGTCCCTTTACCTCCCCCCTCCACTCCTTTCAGGGACCCAGGCAGTCCTTCCAAGTCTGACAGAGGTTCACCTGCATCTCCAACCTCATCTACTGCATCCGCTGCTCTAGAAGTCAGCTGATCTATATCAGTGAGACCAAGCAGAGGCTTGGCGATCGTTTCGCCGAACACCTCCGCTCAGTCCTTTTTTTTTTTAATTTTCAAAATAGACTTTATTCGAGTAATAAATATATACAATACATCAACCGTGCGAAAAATCCATCCGACATTTTCGGAGGCTATACAAATTGTTCCATACAGTCTATACACATTTGTCAAATTTCGCGAATCGATCCCCCACCCGTGGCACTCATGTGGCCCCCCGGCATGGGATACCTTCCCTTATTTTGAAGGGCGTCTCCACCATACTGTGCCCCCCATGCCCAGCAGCGGAAGGACCTTAGACTGTGGCCCTCCCCCACCGAGCCTTGGCGTTGGCTGCACCGAGCTTCAGTGCGTCCCTCAGCACGTACTCCTGCAGTCTGCAGTGGGCCAGTTGGCAACATTCCCCGACGGACATCTCGCTCTGCTGGGTGGTGAACAACGCTCGGGCAGACCAAAGAGCGTCTTTCACCGAGTTGATGACCCTCCAGCAGCACTTGATGTCAGTCTCTGAATGTGTCCCTGGGAACAGTATGTAAATCACAGAGTCCTCTGTGACGGAGCTGTTTGGAATAAAACGTACCAGGGACCCTTGCATTTTTCTCCAGACTCTTTGGGCAAATCCACACTCTGCAAAGAGGTGGGCAACCGTCTCCTATCCATAGCAGCCGTCCCGAGGGCAGCGTGCGCTGGTAGTGAGGTTCCGACGGTGCAGGAAGTATCTGACTGGGAGGGCTCCCCTCACCGCCAGCCAAGCCAGGTCTTGGTGCTTGTTGGTGAGTTCTGGCGATGAGGCATTTTGCCAGACAAGCTGGGCAGTCTGCTCAGGGAACCACGCCACCGGGTCCATCGAATCCTTTCCCTGTAGTGCCTGCAGGACATTCTGTGCTGACCACTGCCCAATGGACATGTGGTCAAAGGTGTTGGTCCGGAAGAACCTTTCCACAGACGACAGATGAGGTGGCAGTGTCCAGCTGACTGGCACCTTGTGTGGCATCTGCGCCAGGCCCATCCTTCGCAACACCGGGGCCAGGTAGAACCTCAGCAGGTAGTGACACTTGGCGCCCACGTGCCTTGGCTGTACACTCCGCCTGATGCAGCCACACACGAAGGTGGTCATCAGGATGAGGGCGACGTTGGGCACGCTTTTACCCCCGTTGTCTGCTGACTTGTACATTGTGGCCCGTCGCACCCGGTCCATCCTCGACCCCCAGATGAACTGGAAGACGGCCCGGGTGATCCCTGTGGCGTAGGAAGGAGGGACAGGCCACACCTGTGCCAAGTACAGCAGGCCTGAGAGCACCTCACACCTGATAACCAAATTATTTCCAGTTATGGAGAGGGAGCGTTGCCTCCACAGCTCCAGCTTCCTTCCCACCCTGGCTATCCGCTCCAGCCAATTCTTGTTACATGCCTCAGCCCCCCCGAACCAGATCCCCAGCACCTTCAAGAAGTCAGGCTTGATGGTGAAGGGGACGGAAGATCTGTCGGGCCAGTTGCCAAAGAGCATGGCCTCGCTCTTCCTGCGGTTCACTCTGGCTCCCGTGGCCGACTCAAACTGGTCGCAGATCCTAATCAGTCTGCGGACCGACCCTGGATCCGAGCAGAAGACAGCGACATCATCCATGTACAGGGAGGTCTTTACTTGAATGCCCCCACTGCCGGGCAGTGTCACTCCTCTAATGCTCGCATCCTTCCTGATGGATTCGGCAAAGGGTTCAATACAGAAGACAAACAAGACAGGAGAGAGAGGGCAACCCTGCCTGACTCCAGACCTTACAGGGAAACTGTCTGATTCCCACCCATTGATTTGGACTGCACTACGGATGTCGGTGTAGAGCAGTTTGATCCAATTCCTGATTCCCTCCCCAAAACCCATTTTGGAGAGCACGTCCCTCATGTACGTGTGCGAAATCCTGTCAAAGGCCTTCTGGTCCAAGCTGACTAGGCAGGCATCCACCCGTCTGTCCTGCACGTAGGCAATGGTATCTCTCAGCAGCGCTAGGCTGTCTGAGATTTTCCTGCCAGGTACAGCACAAGTTTGGTCCGGGTGTATCACCTGTCCCAGAGCAGACTTGACCCGGTTGGCGATGGCCTTAGACAGGATCTTGTAGTCTACATTCAAGAGTGTTATGGGTCTCCAATTCTTTATGTCCTTCATCTCCCCCTTCTGCTTGTAGATTAGGGTGATGTTGCCCTTCCTCATGGAGTCTGACATGCTACCAGCTAGAAGCATGTCGTTGTACACTTCTAGAAGGTCCGGGCCCATCAAGTCCCACAGAGCCGAATACAACTCGGCCGGCAAGCCATCGCTTCCGGGAGTTTTACTCGAGTCAAAGGAACGGATGGAGCCAGTCAGCTCCTCTAGGGTCAGTGGTTGGTCCAGACTCTCCCACTTGCTGTCCTCCAAGACCTCCATGATCAAGGACAGGAAGCTCTGGGAGGAGGTACTGTCTATGGCCTTTCCACTCGGTCCACAATAACCAACCCGACCTCCCGGTGGCTCAGCACTTCAACTCCCCCTCCCATTCCGTATCAGACCTTTCAGTCCTGGGCCTCCTCCACGGCCAGAGTGAGCAACACCACAAATTGGAGGAACAGCATCTCATGTTCCGCTTGGGACGTCTGCATCCTCCGTGCTTGAACATTGAATTTTCTCAATTTTGTTAACCCTTGCTGTCTCCTCCCCTTCCCACTTCTCCCCCAGCCCTCGGGCTCCTCTTCCTCCTTTTTCCTTTCTTCTCCCCCTCCCCCACCTCCCATCAGTTTGAAGACGGGTTTGGACCCGAAACTCAGCGGGTGCAGCAGCATCTAAGGAGTGAAGGAGATAGGCGACGTTTCGGGTCGAGAAGGGTCTCGACCCGAAACGTCGCCTATCTCCTTCACTCCTTAGATGCTGCTGCACCCGCTGAGTTTCTCCAGCTTTTTGTGTAACCCTCGATTCTCCAGCATCTGCAGTTCCTTCTTTAACACTTTGGACCCGAAACGTTGCCTCCCTCCTTCGATGCTGCTGCACCCGCTGAGTTTCTCCAGCCTTCCATGTTCCGTCGTCAACATGGCCGCCGCGGCGGCAGTTCAATCCTTCACCAACATGGCCGCCGCCGCGGCGGCAGTTCAATCCTTCACCAACATGGCCGCCGCGGCGGCAGTTCAATCCTTCACTAACATGGCCGCCGCCGCGGCCGAGTTCAATCCTTCACCAACATGGCCGCGGCGGCAGTTCAATCCTTCACTAACATGGCCGCCGCCGCGGCAGTTCAATCCTTCAATCCATGCAGTTCAATCCTCACTAACATGGCCGCCGCCGCCGCAGCAGTTCAATCCTTCACCAACATGTCTGAAGAAGGGTCTCGATCCGAAACGTTGCCTATCTCCTTCGCTCCTTCGATGCTGCTGCACCCGCTGAGTTTCTCCAGCCTTTTGTGTACCCTTCACCAACATGGCCGTCTCCCGGGCGTCCTCCAGCCCAGCTGACTTCACCTGAGCGGCCATTTCCGGTGTGATGGTGCCCGCCGCGGCGGTGTTGGGCCCGGTGGGGTTTTGGTGTGCTCTCTGCCTCGCCGACTCTGCGCTCAAGGTGAGGTGGATGGCTCCGGTTCGGCCTGCGGTCGGCATTGGCAAGATTAAAGCTCCTCCGCCGCACCCCGTGTCACCAGTCACCCCATCCCACCTTCCCCAGAGCCCTCGTTCCTGGGATCGCTACCATCTTTCCCCCCCAGTTTCCAGAGCTCCCTCCACATCGTCGCTGATTTCTCTCCAGCCTCCCGCCTCCCGGAGATAAACACAAAACGTTAGAGTAACTCAGCGGGACAGGCAGCATCTCTAGAGAAGGAATGGGTGACGTTTCGGGTCGCGACCCACTGCCAGTCCGAAGAAGTGTCTCGACACGAAACGTCACATATTCTTTCTCTCCAGAGATGCTGCCTGTCCCGCTGAGTTACTCCAGTTTTTTGTGTATAATATCTTCGGTTTAAACCAGCATCTGCAGTTCATCCCTGCACACGACCCTTCCCGGGCTCTGCCCCCTCCCAAGGGCTCACTCTCACCCCCATACCCTCCCGGGGCTCTCCATCACCCTCACCCCCTTCCCTTCCCCTCACCCCCTCCCCTCCCTTCCCCTCACCCCCTCCCCTCCCTTCCCCTCACCTCCCTTCCCCTCACCACCCCCCTCCCTTCCCTCCCCTCCTCTCCTCTCCTCCCCCTCCCCTAGCTTTCCATCTCCTTCACCCCCTCCCCGGGCTCTCTCTCATCCCCACTCCCTCCCCGGGCTCTCCCTCACCCCTACACCCCTCCCGGGCTTCTTTACCACACTGTCTACATACGTTGCCACTTTCAGGGAGCTAAGGACTTAGACCCAAAGAGCCCCCTGTACATCAAGGCTGTTAAGGGTCTTGCATCAATACTGTCCCCAGCATTCAAGCTCTCACACCTCACACTTGCTCAGATTAAATTTCATTTACTATTTATCCACCCATATCTGTAACTGATATATTTCGCACTGTTTACAACTCCACCAATTTTGGTGTCATTTGCAAACCCTCTAACCAACCCATTTACATTAAAATATGTCACAAACAACAAAAGTCCCAAGGACTGTGATAATTAATAACCTTGTTGTGGAGATTGACTATATTATAGAATAAAGCACAGTGCTAGAGAAGCTCAGTGAGTCAGACAACATCTGTCAAGGGCATGAGGAGCCACATGTGACGCCAATCCATTCCCTCCACAGATGCTGCTTGACTAGCCATGTTACTCCAGCACTTGTTTGGCTCAAGATTCCAGCATCTGCAAATCATAGTGTCCATATTACATAAATAAGTTTGAAAATGATTTAGTTCAATTTGAAATCAGGGTTTCCTACCTAATTAAAGGAAACTGTAGGTTTGAGTAGTAGGTTGGCTTGTATATTGTGCAGTAAAGACCAGAACAATGGACAGGTAAGGATTGATGATCAGTTTAGTTTATTATTGTTACATGTACTGAGGTACAGTGAAAACCTTTTTTTTTTGTGTGCTATCCAGTCTGCGAAAAGACTGGTTACAATCAAGCAGTCCACAGTGCACAGATACAGGATAAAGGGAATAAAGTTTAGTGTGTCCAGTAAAGTCCAATTAAAGATAGTACAAGGGTCACCAATGAGATAGATGGGAGGTCTGGATCGCCCTCTAGTAAGTGATAGGATGGTTCAGTGGCCTGATCACAGCAGGGAAGAAACTATCCCTGAATCTGGCGGTATGTATTTTCACATTTCTGTACCTGTTGCCTTATGGAAGAGGGGAGAAAAGGGAGCGGCCAGGATGAGACTAGTCCTTGCTTGAATATCATTGATTGGTAGGATTATGGTGGAATTGATGTGATTGTGAGGAGAATAAAATCGAAGTAGCACAGATGGGTGGTTGATAGTCAATGCAGATTTGTGGAGCCAAAGGACCTGATTCTGTGCTGTGTGTCTCTGAGGCCATTTTTATATATTTTGGTTTCACCATGTAGAAATTACAACAGTATTTATACACAGTCCCCACATTTCAGGGCACCATAATGTTTGGGACACAGCAATGTCATGTAAATTAAAGTAGTTATGTTTAGTATTTTGTTGCATATCCTTTGCATGCAATGTCTGCTTGAATTTGTGATTCATTGACATCACTAGTTGCTGGGTGTCTTCTCTGGTGTTGCTCTGCCAGGCCTGTATTACAGCCATCTTTAGCTTATGCTTGTTTTGGGGGCTAAAGTCTCCTTCAGTTTTCTCTTTGGCATATAAAAGACATGCTCAATTGGGTTCAGATCAGGTGATTGACGGCTAGTCAAGAATTGACAATTTTTTAGCTTTGAAAAACTCCTTTGTTGTATGTTTGGGATCATTGTCTTGCTGTAGAATGAACCGCCAGCCAATGAGTTTTGAGGCATTTGTTTGAACTTGAGCAGATAGGATTTGTCTACACACTTTAGAATTAATTATTCTACTACCATCAGCAGTTGCATCATCAATGAAGATAAGTGAGCCAGTAGCAGTAGCCATACATGCCCAGGCCATAACACTCCCAACACCGTGTTTCACAGATGATATGCTTTGGATCTTGGGCAGTACCTTCTCTCCTTCATACTTTCAGGGCTGCCAACATTGGGTGAGAGTTGGGAGTGATAAATTGCGAGAGACCAAGCCCGAGGGAGTGTAGCGACCGAGGGGGGGGAGGTGGGGGTGGGGGGGATATGAGGGTGCCCCCCGCCCATGGTACGAAGCTTTTGCATTTTTCAGCTGGAAATTGTGCAATCTGGTGCATACTGCAGCGAGTCTTTTAATTTACACTTTAATGCAATATTTATGCTTTAAATTGGATTGGCTATGAATAAGGTTAGGCTAAATTACATTCCAAATACATTTCACAGTAGAGCCAAAGGCCCTGATTAACAGGTGCAACACATGAATGATCTTAGTGTATTCATGTATGGAAATCAGATTATAATCAAGCGCTTGGCCCATGTTGACCAACCTGTGTCTCTCTGCACACCTGCTACTACTCCTGACCCTGACTCCAGTTGCCTAACTGCTCTCATTCCTGACCCTTAGTCCAGCCTTACACCTGCCCCCTATTCTACCCTTATCATAACTGCTTACCTGCTTTGGTTCCCAGCGCTGGACAGTCCCATTGTCCCAGCTTTGATTGCACACCTAGTGCTATTCCAGACCTTGACTCTGGATGCACACTTGGCCTTGCTCCTAGCCCCTCTGCTCTGACAATATATCTGACCCTCTGGACAACCTATTACGTCCAAGTCCACAGGTGCTTATCTAATGCGGTAATCTTTTATGGGGTGCTTCACAGACCAAATTATGTATAACAACATTTGCTACATCCATTGGCTTCCTTGTTATCTAACATGGTAGTTACTTTGTTAAATAAGTCATCAATTGGTTGAACACAATTTCTCATCCATAAAATTATACTCACTCAGCTGTATAAGTATTCTGTTACCATTTCCTTCATTTTCCTAACAAACTGTCCTGAAGTCATTTTCACCCCCACTAATTTCAGTATTTTGCTGTCTTCCTCTCAGCTGGGACGTTTCCTAAATGCAAAGTCCAATAATATATATTTAAGCAATAATATTCTATTTAATGTGATCTTGAGAGTACGTAATATTTTCTGTGGTATTCATAACAAAGATATTTGTTTTGATTGCACCTACCAAAATGCATACATTATTATATTACAGTTAAAACGTAGCAAGGGCAAAGTTTTGTTCCAATGCTCCCCATTCCCAATTACTTTCACATTGAAGTGATTGAAATCCAAGTGAAGTTTAAATGGCATCAGAAAAATAAAACCTCCGGAATGGATGATATTCATTACGTGGTTGGCTGGAGTCAGTATCAGCATAATTACTATATTAAACTTTGAATCTTCAGATGTCCTGGTTCAAGCTAAAACTAAAGACTTATAGGGACAACATTATCATTCATAATATTAGGCGTATTTGGAAACAGATAGTTAAGACCCTACATCTGGATAATCTTTCTTTTAGGTTATCAATTAGGAATAATCCACTGTTTAAACCCTCAATCTTAGATGCGGGGTTTAGACTGTGGGAGGATTTAGGAATTAAAAGAATAGAACACCTTTATAGAAATGGAAAATTATTATTATTTGAAGAGTTACAAGATATTTTTGGATTACCTTCACAACATCATTTTAGGTATTTACAAATTAGAGATTTTATTAAATGTAACACATACGACTATAAAAATAAAGGACCAGGCTTATTAGATGAAGTGTTTAATTTACATCCAAATACGGATAAGCTTATAGCTTATATCTACAATATTATTTTAGATAAAGAGAACCCAACAACTGAAACATATCGTCAAGCATGGGAAAATGAAATTGGATTACCTATAACGAAAGAAACTTGGGAAGAAAGCTTACAAAGAATACATTGGTGTTCTTTGAATGCCAGACATACATTGATACAATTTAAAGTTATATATAGATTACACTACTCGAAAACCAAATTAAAAAGTATTTTTCCTAACCTTTCCTCTATTTGTGATAAATGTAAGAATTTTGAAGCAAATTTAATACATAGTTTTGTAACATGTCCACGGTTGAATTTTTATTGGATTGAAATTTTTAAAGTTATTTCGGAAGTCCTTAAGGTTAAACTTGACCCAGACCCAAAATTAATAATATTTGGAATCCCGGAGCCAAATTTGGTACTCACAATTAATCAAAGAAATTTTTTTGATTATTGTTTAATAATTGGGAAAAAAATGATACTTAAATTTTGGAAGGGAACATTATCCCCAACAATTAAAATGTGGAAAGCAGAGATGTTGGAGACGTTGAATTTGGAAAGAATTAGATTTGTCCTTTTGGACAAGTATAATTCTTTTGAATTGATATGGTCTCCATATATACAGTATTTAGAGAAGTAGCTATTCTTGGAATCACGGCTTCGACGGGCACCCTATGGATCCGATGCGAATAACTTACCTATAATTGATAATATTGTGTATTTATTAGAGATATTTCTGAATGAAATAGTATCTCGTACAATGTCTTTAGTTTTTGTTTATATATATATATATATATATGTAATATTATTGTTTTTCAAATTATCTTTTTAATTTTTAATTGATATATGTGCGGAAAAAAAAAATTTTTTATTCCCTTTTATTTTTCCTTTTTTCTTTATTCTTTTATATATCTTTTTCTTTATTTCCATAAAAATAGAAGATATTATGTATTGATATGCTATTTGTAGTAATACTGAATTAAGGTGTTAGTTTATAAAGTAAGCTATATATTGTAAACTATTTACTTCAAATAAAAAAAAAAAATATTACTAAAGACAAATAATAACCTCTTCACACATTCCTCGGCAATTATCGCTGTCACTCCTTTAAAATTTGCCCCTTCTTTCAACAAACTCTTAAACATCGCATCTGAATCAGTTTCCATCTGATTACACTCCTTGAAGATGTTCATCTACGTGTTCAATTAATAAAACAACGAGATTGGGGACATTTCTATTCAACCTGTCAAAGGAATTTGGGGGGGTGGGGGAGGGTTTAGAAATAGCCAGTGAGGTAAACAAACCTAATAGCGAGTGGCAAATGACAATAGTGTTACCTTCCCAATATTTAACTGAAGGAAATAATGGGTTATCGGGGCTGTATGTTGTGACAGATAGCCTGACAGCTTGTCATTTTAATATTACACTTATCCCATCCTCCTGGATATTCCAGATTAATAAATTAAAGTTTTGTAAAATAGACTAATTGCAAATCAGGCTAATTACAAATCAATAACATTAGCCAACTCCGAAACACGAAGCGCTGAGCATTGGGATCCAGACATCACGGACAACTGGCCTCAGTTCCCCGCTCACATCCGGCAGTGCTCTCTGTCTGAACCAGGGGCCGCGGAGCGTTTTTGAAAGTGGGGGGGCTGAGCAATCACTGATCATTGGCCTTGGGGGTACCCGGGAAGGTAGTGGAGCGACCGATTGGGGGGAGGGTGTGGGAGGGGGGGTGCCTTTTGAAATGTGATGTATTAAAATCATGTTTTGGTGCATTGTAGAAGTATGATTTCAATGTTTTTTGTTTAAAGTATTTTTAAGAGGTTCCTTTTAAATTCCACACAAAGGATGGTGGGTGTATGGAACAAGCTGCCAGAGGAGGTGGTTGAGGGTGAGACTATCCCAACATTTAAGAAACAGACTGATACATGGATAGGACAGGTTTGGAGGGATATGAACCAAAAGTAGGTAGTGTAGCTGGAACATGTTAGCGGGTGTGGGTAAGTTGGGCCGAAGGGCCTGTTTTCACACTGTATCATTCTATGATTACATTATACCTCCACCATGCATGAATGCTTCAAAATCAAGTGGTCGAGTTTTATTGTCTTATACCCACGCATAGAAACATAGAAAATAGGTGCAGGAATAGGCCATTCGGCACTTTGAGCCAGCACTGCCATTCAATATGATCATGGCTGTTCATCTAAAATCAGTACCTCTTCCCTGTGTTTTTCCCCATATCCCTTGATTTCGCAATCCCCAAAGGCAAAATGTAATTTTCTCTTGAAAACATCCAGTGAATTGGCTTCCACTGCCTTCTGTGACAGAGAATTCCACAGCTTCACGACTCTGGGTGAAGAAAGTTTTTCCTCATCTCAGTCCTAAATGGCCTACCCCTTATTCTTAAACTGTGACCTCTGGTTCTGAACTCCCCCAACATCGGGAACATTTTTCCTGCAGTTACAGTAAGTAAAAATCTAGCAGACAAGCAGGATGCTTCCTCCAACCACCCGCATTTGAAGGCCACTATCTTCCACCACTTCTACCCAGTGCTTGGTACCTACTTCCAGCAGTCACTGGTTGTCCTCCAGGATGCACCGAGCCGCAGCCTGGTCCATGCCGGTCACCAGGGCAAATTCGAGACTCTCACAGCCGCAGTGCAACCCTCCGACGGCCCGGAGCTCTTGCACTGAGGCTACTCTATGGCCGGAGCTGCAGCGAGCGACTCACCAGCCTGGCAAACACTCGCCAGCCCCGGCTCCCCGTCCGCATCTGCCCCCGCCACTGCTTCTGCTTCCATCCCTTCCTCCGCCCAGGCTCTCCAACACCCACAACCAGGTTGCTCAAAGCAAAGCTGCGCCTTGTCCAGCGCGGTCTTGCCAAAAAAGTTGGGGGGGACTGCAGACCCCTGGTTTCGCGGCCCATGTACCTATCTCCTACCGCTCGCCGGCCTTGCTCATGTCAGCCGCTTCCCGCAAATCCTTAAATTCCGACTGCCAGCGGGAGCAGGATATGGCCTTACTTGCTGCGCTGGGTGACACTCATTCACTGCCCAGTCCGTGTCTTTCAATGTAAATTTGCATGAGGACATGGTTTGGAGGGGTGTGACGGTTTGGTCAAGTCAGAATAACAGAGAATAAGATTGCTGCTGACTTGTCAACAGATGCGCACACAAGCAGATGATAGCAGTTTTTAAATTCTCGTTGATCACAGAATTTCTCACGACAAAGCGTGAGAAATTCTATGATCAGCGTGAGAGCGTGAGAATTAGGGTGATATGCGTGAGTCTCACGCTCAATGCGTGAGGGTTGGCAGCTCTGATACTTTGCTCTTGCCATCTTTCTAATATAATCTTTGTCTCATCTGTCCACAAGACCTTTTTTTCAGAACTCTGGTTGCTCTTTTAAATACTTCTTGGCAAACTATAAACTGGCCATCCTATTTTTGCAGCTAACCAGTGGTTTGTATCTTGCAGTGTAGCCTCTGTATTTATGTTCATGAAGTCTTCTGCGGACAGTGGTCATTGACAAATCCATACCTGACTCCTGAAGAGCGTTTCTGATCTGTCGGACAGGTGTTTGGGGATTTTTCTTTATTATAGAGAGAATTCTTCTGTCATCAGCTGTGAAGGTCTTCCTTGGCCTGTCAGTCAATTTATGATTAGTAAGCTCATCAGTGGTCTCTTTCTTCTTAATGATGTTTCAAACAGTTGATTTTGGTAAGCCTAAGGTTTGGCTGATGTGTCTATAACAGTTTTATTCTTGCTTTTCCGTCTCATAATGGCTTCTTTCACTTTCATTGGCACAACTCGTTGATAAACAGCAATAAAAAGTTTCCAAAGGTGCTGGAAAGACTGGAGGAAAGACTAGGTGCTGAGAGCTCTCTTGTACCTGCAAAAGGAGGCGTTTAAACACACTTGAGCAATTACAAACACCTGTGAAGCCATGTGTCCCAAACATTATGCTGCCCTGAAATGGGGGGGGGGGGGGGACTATGTATAAACACAGCTGTAATTTCTTCATGGTGAAACCAAAATGTATAAAAATAGCCGGTAATGAAATCTGACCACGTGCACTTTAACTGCATGTGATGTTTTTTCTTTACAAATCTCAAATTGTGGAGTACAGAGGCAAATAAATAAATGATGGGTCTTTGTCCCAAATATTATGGATGGCACTGTACATGGATAGGAACGGTTGAGAGGGATATGATTGAAATCTGGTGAAGAGAAGTCTCTCTGATGGGCACTTGGATGAGTTTGGCAGAAGGGCCTGTTTCCATGCTATATGACTCAATTACTGTATTAATATATAATTCTATAACACTCATTCTGGTCTTCTGTATGTGCAGTCATCGCCCAGTCTCAAGGTTTGGTATGAAGAATTTCTGACAAAATTTGGGATCAGCATTGCCCCTTTCCACATACGTTGGCAGTCTACTTTTTTCAATCGGTTCTTTTTAAAGCTGGGACGATGGAAGCCTCAGTTTCTGCACTTATGGTAAGTTGAGTTGAAAAGTTGCTCCTGAAAATTAAAATTGGCTAGGATTATTTTTGGAAAATTCTGGTTATTGACAATGTGACCACTCAGTTAAGTTTTAATGGCGACCCTAATGTGTTAATTGTATGAAAGTGAAAGAGATAAAAGTCTGAGGCCAAATGTTATGAGAAATAACTCCCTTTGGTAGTTTCTCTTGCAACTATTCCCTCAGTTCCGTTTTGGTAGGGAAACTAGTCAAGTTTCACAGAACAGCACAACCAAGAATTTATTTTAAAAATCATTACAACGAATGTAAATGGAATTGTCAAAGGTATCATGTACTATACGAACTGTGGTAGTCTAACATGTCCTTGACAAAGCTTTGACCATTAACTGTAACATCTCCTGGATATCTTTTCTGTAGGTGGACAGTTGTGCCACAGTTCCCATGCTACCAATACTCATATTGGTCATATTGAATGGCGGCGCTGGCTCAAGAAGCTGAATGGCCTACTCTTGCACCTATTTTCTGTTTCTATTCTTTAACTTTAAATATTAACCACTCTAGATGGCAGTGGCAACCATTCAGAATGGCAAACTATGATGCTACAGCTCCTTTCAAGTTGCACACTCTTCCCTGAACCCTCTTTACTTTATGTACAATGATCATGACAATTTGATGGACAAAGCCATCCCCTCTGATTCATAGTATTTGCCTACTTCAAAACCATGAACAGTCCAATAAGGAGCTGTTCATCCAATCATTAACACAATAAATGGGTGGTTGAGGGAGAATATTGTTTGACGCTGCAGGGAATGGGATTGCTCCCTGGGAACTGGCATAGATTCGATGACTGAAGGCCGCCTTTATCTTTAAAAGGAAATGGACGAAAAAGCTTGAATTCATTTTGCTTTGTTTTTGCTGAAGCTTAGCCAATATTTATCTCTCCATCGGTCACAAAAACTGATCTGGACATGGATGTCCACGATATTTTCAGGACATTGCTGTATTTGAATTATTCACTGTTGTAAGTACGTCACAAGTGATGCATTGGCTGTAAAACATTTGTAGGTATTTAAATAATGCACGTTGTTATATAAATGTAAAGTTTTTGCTTGTTCAAGAAGTCTGAAAACTTGACTCTTTAGGAGTGTCTTCTGAGCAGGATGAAGTCGCCTCATTTATTGCTCCTTGTCATTTATTGGAACATGCTGTGGGTCATTGGGTGTTTCTTGATCTTCAGGTTCAATCTTGGCATGGGATTTGGTGTGGTCTTCATGTTTATCTCAATAGTACTTCTAACAAAAACCCTCACGCAGACACTGGCACAGATGTCAGCTGACAGTCCGGCAGCTGAGAACCAACGCATTCTACAAGTTGTGGTGAGTGGCCCAAACCTGGGAGTGAAGAATTGCGCACATTGTTGTGGGGGAGGGGAAGCAATGCCAAAACCCTCCTCATCTCTGGTGAGGGAAATAGAGTTAATGTTTCACATCCAATTCCAATTGATAGGCCAGCATTGTGCCCAAAATGAACAGTGGATGTAAAGAAAGTGTGAACTAAGGTTGTTTGAGAACAGAGACATTGAATGAGAGTCCTTTGCAAGCTTGGGTTTCTTTTTCCATTGCCATTGGAAGAGGGGTGAAGCATTGGTGGGAGAACATCTTAGAAGCCATATGACTGAGATGTTACAAATGCTGAGCAGTTGGAAAGAAGGAAGGTGAAAAATAACCACTTCTCAGGGTATTAGTCTGAAAAAGGTGTAAAGCAAGGTTTATGAGTGGGCACATAGATAAGACCAGTTTGGAGGGATATGGACAAAATGCAGACAAATGGGACTAGCTTAGATGGGTATCCTGGTCAGCATGGATGATTTGAGCCGAAGGACCTGTCCGTGCGGTATGACTTTATGACTATAACCTTGACTCACCCGTTACTAAATGCTGAGCAATGGTAGGCCCAGAATCATTCTGTTCTTCATAAGATCATAAGAGATAGGAGTAGAATTAAGTCATTCGACCCATCAAGTCTACTCTACCATTCAATCATGGCTGATCTATCTCTCCCTCCTAACCGCATTCTCCTGCCTTCTCTCCATACCCTCTGACACATGTACTGTTCTTGTATGGTGACCACACTTACGGAAGGGGTGAGTGATTGGGAGCTCGCATGCACTGCCCTCTCTACCTCCAATCGTTTAACTTAGTGGTGGTCATGTAGAGAGTGAATCCACAACACGTGCATCATTGGCTTGTGTTCAAGGAGCAGTCAGATCAGAGGCTTGCATGAAAAGATGGTTTGTTGGTGTCCACAGCAATGAACTGCAAGTGCTTGATATCTATGACAGGGTAAAAGCACAGACAACAAACTTTGCTGAGTCAACCCTGCAACAATCATATGCCTGACAAGACTATACACCATGTGACAGCGGAACAATCGGTTCTTACTGCTTCTTTATAATATCTACAGGTGCCTGGTGTTAACCTACCTACAAGCCAGCTGGTATATTTTTTCAGCGTGATTCTGCTCAGTGGCATCATTCATGAAATGGGTCATGGGGTGGCTGCAGTCAGGTACTGTTTCTGCTATTTCTCTTTGCTCTAAAGATTGGGACTTTAAAGAGTAGAAGTAGATGGAATGTTTTTCATTCGAGGACGTGTTGTTTTCATTTGTCTTTATAGTCTTCTTGTGGAGAACAGTAGGTAGCAATGGTTAACAGGACTATGAGACTAACATGACAATGGGGTTTTTAATTCTCATCCAAGACATGTGAGCTTCATAGGTTGAGCCAGCATTTAATTACCTATCCCAGTTGCAATTGAGAAGGTGGCGTTGAGCTGTTTTCTTGAATAGATGCAGTCCTTGAGGTGTGCCTACACCCACAATGCTCTTTAGAGAGTTCCAGAATTTTGAGCAGTGATGGTGAAGGAATGGTGATATTTTTCCAGGTCAGGCCAGTGAGGCTTGGAGGCTACTTTCCAAGTGTTGATGGAGATGCAAGGAACTGCAGATGCCGGAATCTTGTGTCGTACACAAAGTGCTTGAGTATCTCAGTAGGTCAGGCAGTATCTCTAGATGACATGATGGGTGATATTTCAGGACCCTTCTTCAGACTAACTGTGGTGAAGGTGGGGGGGGGGGGGGGGGGGGGGGGGGGGAGAAGAAAGCTGTAAAGAAAATGGGCAGGACTGAGAGCACCAGGTGAGAATTTGCTTTAGGGGGAGACAGGTAGGGTGATGTTATTGCTGGAACAGGGAACGGGGAGGATCCCAATAATTAAAGGACACACAAGAGACTGCAGATGCTGTAACCTGAAACATAGAAACATAGAAAATAGGTGCAGGAGTAGGCCATTCGGCCCTTCGAGCCTGCACCGCCATTCAATGTGATCATGGCTGATCATCCAACTCAGTATCCCGTACCTGCCTTCTCTCCATACCCCCTGATCCCTTTAGCCACAAGTGCCACATCTAACGCCCTCTTAAATATAGCCAATGAACTGGCCTCAACTACCTTCTGTGGCAGAGAATTCCAGAGACTCACGACTCTCTGTGTGAAGTAACAAACGATCTAGTGGAGGAACTTGGTGAGCCATGCAGCAGTTATGGTGGGGGAAGAAGAATTGTCAATGTTTCGGGGAGAAGTGGTGTCAATGTTTCCGGTTGAAATCCTGCATTAAGCTCGGCAATTTAGAGAAGACTGCATCAAGAGCACTGAATGCAATCGATGAGGTTAGAAATGGTGCACATTTGGTGATGTGGCCTCCTCTACATCGGCGTGATCAAGTGCAGACTATGACTGAGTTGCACATCACCTGCACTCTGCCTGCAATGGCCATCCCAAGCTACCAATTCCCCTTCCCCCTTTACACAGCAATCTTTTATGAAACAGTGCAGCACACAAAACCAACCCTTCGACCCACAATGTCTGTGTTGAACATGATGCCAAATTAAACTAATCCCTCATAATCCATATCCCTGTATTCCCTGTATACCTGTTCCTCCTCTGCTTCTCAACTGGCAGAGTAGGGCCCAATGCAAATGGGAGGAAGAATGTCTCATAGTCTACAACCCAATGGTACGAAATTGAACTCTTGAATTTTAGGTCGCCTTCCCTTCTGGCATGTTACTCCCTCTTTTGCTCTTCTTCTGATTCTTCCTCGCCCCCCCCCCCCACCTTTTTTTTTACTTCTTTCCATAACACCTTCCACTCCATATCACCCATTTTCATCCTTCTCTTGCTCCAGTTTCCATCCACGTATTCACACACATTTCATCCACAGGCACTTCGCTCCCTCCATCTCCTATTTTGTTTTGGTTTCCTCTGCCCTTCACCGATTCCCGAAAGGTGCCCATCAGATTCCAGTTCTGTCAACTTTGTGTCCCAGCTTATCATCTGTCATCACCTCCACCCTCTATTCCACTCATCTGGCTCCATCTGCTTTTATCCAATGTTCCTTCTTTTGTCTGCCTCCATCCTTCATCTGTATGCCTCTGCATCACATCTCCACCCCTTCCTCTACCTTTACCTGGCTCCATATGTATGTCATCCATCAATTATCCTCGATTCACCATTCACCCTCAGGACCCTATCTCATCCCTCCACCTCACCTCTTTCAATGAAAAGTTTACCATACCCCCCACAGATGCTGCTTGGCCTGCTGAGTTTCTCCAGGCGATTTTATTGCCCTACACTTAAGGGGCAGAGGTAGACAAAAGTGCTGGAGAAACTCAGCGGGTGCAGCAGCATCTGTGGAGCGAAGGAAATAGAAACATTGCCTACTTCCTTCGCTCCATAGATGCTGCTGCGCCCGCTGAGTTTCTCCAGCACTTTTGTCTACCTTCGATTTTCCAGCATCTGCAGTTCCTTCTTAAACACTTAAGGGGCAGAGATTTGGAGCTATGATTCAAGGTATCTTTGGTAAAATCTTTAACGGTACCAATAAGGTAAACCTTTAACTTGCGTGTTAGTTCGATCTAATTAAAATGATGAAAAATATATTATAAAATGTTCCTAGATTTGTTTTCTTTACTATACTGTATGTTGGGAAGTTTTGAACCATGAAACGAATGATGCTTGACAAATTTGACATTAAATGTTAACTGCTGGTGAGATACTGTAGCAGTGAACTCAATTGGCTGTGCTTGTTCATATCTCAATGATCTATTCTCAGCTCAGTTTACTTCACTAAAAATTGATATCAATGCTTATTGGGCAACAATTAGTTTGATACTAAATTCTAATTTTTTTTTCACTGTGTGCAGAGAGCAAGTGAGATTTAATGGCTTTGGAGTATTTATTTTTGTAGTCTATCCTGGGGCATTTGTTGACCTCTACACAAACCATTTGCAGTTAATATCCCCAGTCCAACAGCTACGAATTTTCTGTGCAGGTAAGTCACACCTCCACAGTTATTTTTGGTTTAGAAGAGTTAAAATTATGTTTAAAACGGGCTTCATTTTTTGACTGCAAATTCATGCAATATTGTTTTTCCTCTCGCTTTTGGCAGGTGTTTGGCACAATTTCGTCCTGGCGTTAATGGCTTTACTCGTTCTGTACTTGTTACCACTCTTTCTCTTCCCTTTGTACTATACTGGAATTGGGCCGTTAGTCACTGAAGTTGCTGAGGTAACTAATTTATTAACCCCACCTGAATAAGTACTTGAATTGCCAAGAGACAGTAGTCTTTAAAACGAGTCTCAGAAAAGTGTGTTAGAATTTAAAAGGTTGGCTCGATTAGTGGAGGCATCTGAAGGTGGTTAACTAGAGAGATCGGACAAGATCAGGAGAGTTTAAAAGGTGCAGTGGTGATGGCAGGTAAATTGGTACAACGCTCCTCCTGCAGGATGTGGGAAGCGGGAGACTGCTGGTGTCCCTTATGCCTGTAGGAATTGTGTCCAGGTGCATCTCCGTAAAGACAGCATTAGGTAACTGGAACTGAAGCTGCAGGACCTCAGGACCATCCGGGAGAATGAGAGCTTCTTGGACAAGATGTGTAGTGAGGTTGTCATGCTCAAGGTCCAGGAAGACAGAAGGTGGGTGACCACGAGAAAGGAAAATAGACATGAAGTGCCAGTGACGCCTGTGGCCATCCCCCTTCAAAATAGGTACACCCTTTTGGGTGCTGTCGGTGGGGATTGCATATCAAGGTTGAGCAGCACTACCAGGCATGGGCTGTGGCATTGACTAAACCAATATTTGACACTACTTCCTCTGACGGCTCCTAAGAACATATCCATCACCCTCTGTGTGAAAACCCTAACCCTCAAGTCTCCTTTAAATCTTTCTCCTCTCACCTTAAATGTTCTCTAATTTTACTACCACTTTCATGATTTTATAAATATCTATAAGGTCCACCACTAAGTTCCCTTTGCTCCTGGAAAAACAGTTCCATCCTATCCAGTCTCTCCAATTCAGATTCAGAGGCAATAGTAGCATGATATGGTGTATCATGGGGCATTGCCCTGCTTATAACATTAGGAGACCACTTGGCCCATTGGGTCCATGTAGATTCCCAGAAGAGGATTCCCATCCATCCCATGTCCCCCCTTATTTTTCCATTTACATAGAAACATAGAAACATAGAAATTAGGTGCAGGAGTAGGCCATTCAATATGATCATGGCTGATCATCCAACTCAGTATCCCGTACCTGCCTTCTCTCCATACCCTTTGATCCCCTTAGCCACAAGTGCCACATCTAACTCCCTCTTAAATATAGCCAATGAACTGGCCTCAACTACCCTCTGTGGCAGAGAGTTCCAGAGACCCACCACTCTGTGTGTGAAAAAAGTCCTTCTCATCTCGGTCCTAAAGGATTTCCCCCTTATCCTTAAGCTGTGACCCCTTGTCCTGGACCTCCCCAACATCGGGAACAAATCTCCTTTAACATTTATCCATGTAACTTTGAGTTTCCTTGTGATTCATTTGCCACTTGCGTACAGTGAGGGGCACTTTGCAGTGGCCTGTTAACCCTCCAGCACATGTTTGGGTTGGTGGAGGAAATTGGAGCACACGGAAGTTATCCAAGAGTCCAAGAGAGAAACTCTATGCAAACAGCAACAGAGGTCAGGATTGAATCTGGGTGGCTACAACTGTGCCACTGTACGTCTGCATACAAGGAGTCGTGATTATTACCATTGCAAATCTTAGCTATTACCAATACCACAGACCACTCCTTTTTTTTGTTTGCAGTTTTCTGTTGTATATCATCGAACCAGTTTAGTGCCAGGGCTATTTATTGTTGTCCCTGAGTTAGTTCTGTGCTTATTAAAAAACAACATAGGAAAATGGTTTGTACGTTAAACTAAGTTGTGACCTCTGTAAAGAGATCTGCCAATTTTATCTCAAAATCCTCAAAAGTGAGCTCCATAAAACTGCAAAACGTTTTAGTTTAGTTCAGAGATACAGTGCGGAAACAGGCCCTTCGGCCCACCCAGTCCACACCGACCAGCGATCCCCGCACATTAACACTATTCTCCACAAACTAGGGACAATTTACCTTTATACCAAGCCAATTAACCTCCAAACCTGTACGTCATTGGGGTGTAGGAGGAAACCGAAGATCTCAGTGAAAACCCACGCGGTCACAGGGAGAACGTACAAATTCCATACAGACGGCACCTGCAGTCAGGATTAAACCCGGGTCTCTGGTGCTGTAAGGCAGCAACTCTACCGCTGTGCCACCCATTATCTTTCTTTTTGTCTGCGTTTTCTGAGGTAAATTTCTTTGCCTAGATGTTCAGAAAACTGTGAATCTGCAAAGTATAAATTTCCTTTCTATGAGGATTTATTCAGTCCCATTCATCATCAGTGGTGCCAAAGTGGAAATGGTTGAGAGCTTCAGGTTCCTTGGCATTAACATTACCAACGATCTAACGTGGACCAACCACATTGATGCGACAGCCAAGAAGGCACATCAACGTCTCAAGGAGACAGAGAAAATTCGGCATATCTCCAATAACTCTTACAAACACCTATAGATGCACCGTAGAACATGCAGAAGGATCCAGTCTGAAGAAGGGTCTTGACCCAAAATGACACCTTTGCATGTTCTCCAAAGATGCTGCTTGACCTGCTGAGTTACTCCACCACTTTGTGTCCTTTTGTGTATTAACCAGCATCTACAGGTCTTGTTTCCATATAGAACGTATACCGTTGCGTTGCATCACAGTTTGGTTTGGGAACAGCTCTGCCCAAGACCCGAAGAAATTGCAGTGTTGTAGATGTAGCCTATTTTACTTCGGAGTCACGCGAGTGACTAGGTGAAGACCCCGCCAGCACGCATGCGCAACATATCGTCGAACGCATTGCGGAAGCGACGGTCGGGAGGAGCATCGCTCCTCCAGCGTAAGATAAAAACAAGCCGGAGGTAAGTACTTACCATTCTGGTAGAGTTTTGTGGCAACTCTGTGTGTTGTGTTTTACAGGGAAAAACAGCACCATGGAGTCCAGGAAATCGCGGAGAGCAGCGGCAAAAATCGCTGCTGCGGAAAGCAGCTAGCAGCGTGCCGGCTCTCCAGAGCTGCAGGTACATTCCGCAGCCCCTGACTTCTCGCCGCAACAGACCGCAGGTGCGCCGCGGTCCGGCGGCAAAACCACCCGGAAGTCGGACAGGTCCGTTGACTCGGCTGGGTCGGGACCTGAGGACACCCCGTTTGTTGATAGCGACGGCGGTCGTCTTACCCGCATGGAGCGGATGGTGAGCAATTGCTCCAGCTTGACCTGCTTTTGCAGGGGCAGAGTCTCAGTGGGTCTCTTCGCAGACCCACGGCAGCATCCTATCAAGGACTGCCAAATGTCTCACCCTCTTCGCAGGGGAGCATTAGGGGTCAGAGTTGGGTTGACCCTGAAGAAGGGGACATGGCTGAAGACTCATCTGTGTCAGGGGTGCCGTAAGAAGAATTACTGGGTATGGTCAACAAATTCGCTCTGCCTACCCAAAAAGGGCTGCCATTGCATCCTAAGCTGGCAGCTAGTATAAATTACACGGCAACAAACCAGCTGCAGGAACAGGCAATAAACAATACGGCAGATAAATACCTTGAGCCAGAGAATTGTATTTCTCTAAATGTGCCTGCTGTCAACAACCCCATCTGGGGCAACATGAGCCCGACCATGAGGAGCCAGGAGGTGAAACACCAAAGAATCCTCAAGCTACTGGCTGCTGGGATGACGGCAGTAGCCAGAACAGTTGATGGGGTTGAAATGCCTGAAGAGCTGCAAGGCGCTCTAGCACTCCAGTGCATTACGCTATTTGAAATTAATAGCTCCAGGAAGACCATCATAAAGCCTGCACTCAATCCCAAGTTTGCGGGATTATGCAGACCCAGCAGTGCATAGCTGCCAACATTGCTGTTTGGGGACAACCTTCCAAAACGGGTAAAAGACCTGGATGAGGAGGCCAAGGCTATCGGCATGATTAAGGTGCCGAACACCTCCAAAACTCCATATCAGTGGCGGCAGCACCCCTACACATCCACAGGCACCGTTACAACGAGAGACCATCTGGTGGTGAAAGCTCGAAGGCCGGCCCACCTGCACAACGGTCTTTTTTAGACCATGGCCCAGCCCGGCCTTCTTGGAAAATGCGCCATCCCCACACCGCAGCAACACAACAGAACAAGAAGCAAGGACAGAAACAACCAACACAGAACCGCCGGTAACCTTGGAGGTAGGTGGGTCTGGTTGCCTCGAAAACATTGCATGTCTAGACTCATCACGGGTTGGGGGACGGTTGCACTTGTTTCGTCATGTGTGGAGCACTTTTACCTCTGATCCTTACATACTCGGAAGTATTCAGGGATACAAAATTGAATTTGTATACGAACTCCCCATCCCAGTTCAGCATACACCTAGCCGGAAGTTTATACTTTCACAAAAAGAGAGAACAGAAGGCCATGCTGAACTTTAAAGATTAAACACAAAAGGGGTAATTGAGCAGACAAATAGAGAATCTCAAGAGTTCGTATCAAACATTTTTACCAAAAACAAAAAAGACGGCGGATGCCGCATCATTATAGATTTGACCGAACTGAATACTTCCGTTCAGTATGTCCATTTCAAAATGGACACGTTTCTCACAGCCAAACAGCTAATCTCTGACAGGTACTACATGGCTTGCATCGATCTAATGGATGCATACTATTCAGTACTGATGCACAAGGATCATCGTAAATATCTGAAATTTGTCTGGATGGGTCAGCTTTGGCAGTATAAGGCCTTACCCAATGGGTTATCATCGGCACCCAGACTATTTACCAAATTGCTAAAACCAGCTTTAGCATATTTGAGGAAACAAAACCATATTGTTGTGGCCTACCTTGATGATATTCTCATTGTACGGGAAAATTTAGAGTTGGCTACATTGGCAGTATCAGCCACAAAGCATATTTTTCAAAAGCTGGGATTTATCATTCATCCAGATAAATCAAAATTGAGACCCCCCACTACCATGGATTATTTGGGGTTCACTATTGATTCTGTTCAAATGTCTATCACCTTGCCACCAAACAAAGTGACAGACTTGACGGAAGCATGTAAAAGCCTCACTAGCATCAGAAAACCATCCATTCGGCAAGTAACCAGAGTAATTGGGAAACTAGTGGCTGCATTTCCAGCAGCACAATTTGGACCACTCCATTACCAAAATCTACAAAGAGCAAAAATATTAGCTCTTAAAACTCATGCAGGCCATTTTGATAGGCCTATGGAACTACCAGGGAAAGCAAAATTAGAGTTAAATTGGTGGATAGACAATACTCAGCATTGTTCTAACCCCATCACTATCATGAATCCTCGGTTACATTACAGACTGATGCCAGTGCAAAAGGTTGGGGAGCACTAATACCACCTCAAGTTGTGGTGGCAGATGGAGTGCACAAGAATTAATCCTGTTGGGAGCACTAGGGATTAATTATCTAGAAATGCTTGGAGCATTTCATGGACTCCGGGCCTACTGCTCAGACATGCACCATGTGCATGTACGATTACAGATTGATAATATGGGTGGAATAAAGTCGATATCATGCGATGAATTGGTTAATAATATCTGGCACTGGTGTCTGGAAAGGAATATTTGGATCTCAGCCACTTACCTTCCAGGTAAGCTAAATACAGTCGCGGACACCAGGTCACGCAAATTCAACGACAACACCGAATGGATGTTGGATCGGAAAGTGTTTGCCGATATTAGAGAACGGTATGGGACACCAGATATCAAACTTTTTGCATCCAGATCAAATCACCAACTACCAACATATGTTGCTTGGGAACCAGACCCTGGGGCAGCAGCGATGGACGCTTTCTCGCTGCATTGGGGGGATTTGTTTTTCTATGCATTTCCCCCCTTCTGCCTCATCAGTCGGGTCTTACAAAAAATCAAACAAGACTCCGCAACGGGTATTTTGGTTGTTCCCGACTGGCCTACCCAACCATGGTTCCCACTAGTACAAAATATGGCCGCAGAACCCTGCATTCGGATCAACAAACGTCCGGGCCTTTTGGTACACCCTGTGACAGGGGAAAGTCATCTGTGCCATGACTGAATAAACCTGTTGGTTTGCAGATTCTGAACAGGCCATTTCTGTACGACAGGACAATAAATGTCATCACAGCGTCATGCAGGGAGTCCACCAGAAGACAATATCTTACATATGTGAAGAAATGGGAAGTGTTCTGCACCGGAACAAACACTTCATACGACACAGCCACAATCACTGAAGTGCTGGAATTCCTGGCTACCCTTATTTTTGATGAGGGATTGAGCTACAGTGCCATTAATTGTGCCCGTAGTGCCCTATCCAATTATCTGGGCCGAGGGTGTGATCACCTGGCTGTGGGATCACACCCACTGGTATCTAAACTGATGAGGGGTATATTTAAGTCTAATCCCCCGAGGCCCAGATACACCCATATTTGTGATATAGGCGTTAAAGAAGGAACTGCAGATGCTGGAGAATCGAGGGTTACACAAAAAGCTGGAGAAACTCAGCGGGTGCAGCAGCATCTAAGGAGCGAAGGAGATCGGCGACGTTTCGGGTCGAGACCCTTCTGAAGAAGGGTCTCGACCCGAAACGTCGCCTATCTCCTTCGCTCCTTAGATGCTGCTGCACCCGCTGAGTTTCTCCAGCTTTTTGTGTAACCTTTGTGATATAGGCATAGTGTTGACTATGCTTCGAGGATGGACACCTATATCGGGACTCACACTGGATAAATTAACCTATAAAATGGTTATGTTAATGGCACTTGTAACAGCACAACGGGTCCAGTCCTTACATAAACTAAGTATGGACGCCATGTATATCACTAATGGCAAGATAACCTTCCTGATACAGGGGTTACTTAAACAGGATAGACCCGGATCCACTGGCCAAAAATTAGAATTTCTGGCCTATCCTGCAGATTGTCGGCTCTGCATCGTGACATATATATTACGATATATAGAGGTCACCAAGAGTCTCAGGGGGACGGAGAGGGCTTTACTCATTAGCCACAAACGCCCTGACCATAAGGTCACAGTACAAACCATTCCCAGATGGTTCAGGGTGGTATTGGGTGTAGCGGGGGTGGACACAAATATTTTTAAATCTCACTCCACCAGGGCTGCATCCACATCGGCGGCTAGGATGATGGAAGTTCCAATGGACCACATCCTAGCAACAGCGGGTTGGAGTAATGAACGGACTTTTCAGTGCTTCTATAATAAACCCGTGGCCACTCCCGAGACATTTGCGGGAAAATTTTTAAGTTCTGTTTCATGATTTACCCCAATGTACGGACATTATTATTTTAGGTATGAAAAAAATACCTTTTTGTTTTTCAGCACAGTTGAAATACATTACATCCTCCATTTCCTAGCATGCAGTGTGTGAGCGTGGACTCGTTCCAGGGCATGAAATCACAGAGCTTTGAATTCTTCACGTAGTCAGTCACGTGACTCCGAAGTAAAATAGTAAGATTAAATGAGAACGTACCAGTTTGAAGTTTGATCTTTATTTTATGAGGAGTTACGATGAGGGATTACGTGCCCTCCGCTCACAAACCCTCTATTATAAAGGTCAACTGGTATATTAAGTTCTCTCTTATCTTACTATGTTAGTCAACCTTGGTATCTGTGATTTCACACCACTGCTTTGAAGAATGTCGCGCATGCGTGCTGGCGGGGTCTTCACGTAATCCCTCATCGTAACTCCTCATAAAATAAAGATCAAACTTCAATCTGGTAAGTTCTCATTTAATCTTACTAGTCTATAGCACAAACCAGACTTCCCACACTAACTCCACCTACACCATCCTGCCTTAGTAAAACAGCCAACATAATCAAAAATATGCCACCCTGGTCATTCCTACCCCCATCTTGGGTCCAACTTGAAAGCGCACACTACCAGAGTCAGGAACAGCTTCTTCCCCACTGTTATCAGGTTTCTGAACGGTCCCATTCACCTCTACCTCATTGTAAACATTGGATTTTGCCATTGGAACTGATTTGCTGCAATGCTGAGAACTATTCTGCAGTCTGTACCTTCCTCTTTGCTCTACCTATTGTACTTGAGTTTGACTTGATTGTATTTATGATTGGATAGCATGCAAAGCAAAGCTTTTCACTGTACCTTGGTACATGTGACAATAATAAACCTAAGCCGGTAGCAGGTTTCAGGAATTGCTCACCTTGCAGCCTCAGAGAGTGACACAGAGACATAGCTAGCAGAACCACTGCCTCACAGCTGCAGAAATCTGGGTTCAGTCCTGATGCCCAGCACAATCTGCATGGAGTTTGCATGATTAGTACAAATGTAAATGGTTGGCACTAATTTTGTGGGCTGAAGTATGACTCTATAACATTCAGGCAATGAAAACTTGTGTATGTTTAATCATGAATACTTTCTGTTTCCCAGAATTCCCCAGCTCTTGGACCCAGAGGATTGTTTACAGGTGATCTTATTAAACATGTGGAAAATTGTTCGGTGTACAGTGTGGAAGATTGGCACAAGTGCATCGAAGATATCTCTTTGAAACCTCAGACTGGATACTGCGTTAGTGAAGCAAACCTGCAGTATCTAAGCTCCGTGAGTCGAGGTATTAATGTCGTCTTTGGATGTAGTTGCTCATAAGAACAGGCCGCATTTCCAGAGAGTGAAAGCTAATGAACAATTGATTGTGATGAGCTTTCAATGAATGGGAAAATGGGAGACTCACTGTTGAGAATCTGGGGAAAGGTGTTGTGATTACATGAGAAAGGCAGAGGATGCAGTGCAAAATAAGATGTGACTGATACAGAAACAGCCTGTCTCCTTTGGAGGTAACCATGGTAAATCTGGGAGAGAAAAGACTCTAATGGTTGAGGAATATGGCATAAGGAAGTACAAAATCCCATATGGGATAGACAGTTGATTTTTGTCTACCTTCGATTTTCCAGCACCTGCAGTTCCTTCTTAAACGTAATGATTTTTGTGAATAGTGTATTTGTACCGTAACGTTCTTTCGGGAAACAAGCGATAACTTTATGTTTGAGAATTGAGGCTGTGCACTGATGTTTACCAGTTGGTACAAGGCCGCCATAGAAATTCTCAGATCGATTTCCTCCCACCCACCATGTTCCTAAGCCACAGAAGCTGATATTTCAGCAGATGCTCTGTCCTTCCCTTGTCTCGGCTACTCGACTGTGACTATGATCACTGATCTGACTAGTGCCTTATGTGAACAATACCTGAGCAAGTGAAGTGTTCTTGGAGTCGAAAACAACTTTTGTACACCAACTAGAATTTTCATAATGACAATTTGCAAGTAGTCAGGAGATCTGAAGCTTACTTAGTTGATTTTAGATACAGTGTGGAAACAGGCCCTTCGGCCCACCGAGTCCGCACCGACCAGCGATCCCCACATATTAACACTATCCTACACGCACTAGGGACAATTTACATTTTTGTACAAAGCCAATTAACCTATAAACCTGTAGATCTTTGGAGAGTGGGAGGAAATCGAAAATCTCGGAGAAAACCCACGCAGTCACTGGGAGAACGTACAAACTCCGTATGGACAGCATCTGTTATCAGGATCGAACCCGGGAGTGTGGCACTGCAATCGCTGTAAGGCAGCAACTATACCGCTGTGCCACCCTCATAGGGGGTATTTGTAGAGGACAAGTACTTGTAGCATAACCAAACATTGGCCTTTTCTTCTCGACAGCTTACAAGAGACTCGACGGGACCACCGAATGTTGTAACAACAACAGCCTTGTGGATATTTGCTTTTCTTACCCTGGCAACTTGCAGATGCCCCAGGTGAGGCTCTCCAAATTCTGTTCTATGCTGGTGTCTGACAAACTGAAATCTACTTCCTCCTGTCTATACATAAAACTCATCGTTGCCACAAACACCATTATGAAGTGAACTTGATTAAAATGAAACGATTTAAATAAATTGATATCTAGGAAATATTGATACTTTTGTTACACATGAACTGGCATTCATGCCTGGGACAGCTTTTCTGACCACTATAACCTCAGCAGTGAACTGTTTATTGAATACATCGGACTTAGCATTAAACAATAATTCAAATTCTGGGCTTTTCACTGCACAATAAAGCAGGGGAACTTGGATTGTTTTCTCTGGAGTGCTGGAGACAGGGGAGACCTGATAGAAGTTAATGAAATTCTAAGCGGCATAAATGGTGTAGACAGTCAGGGTATTGACGTTGGTATAGATGTTGGTAAGTAATGTTGCAGCTGTATAACATTTTGGTTCGGCTGAACTTGGAGTTTTGTGTGCCGTTCTGGTCACTGTATAGCATGAAGGATGTGGAAGCTTGAGAGTAGTTGCAGAAGAGGTTTACTAGGATATTACTGGGATTGGAGTGGTACTGGCTACAAGGAGAAGTTGGACACACTTTGATTGTTTCTCTGGAGTGCTGGAGACAGGGGAGACACCACCCCTCAGCCAACTTATTAAAGAACAGTTTAGCTTCCTATTGAATGAATTTCACACAAATATATTTTATCCTGAGGAATTAAAATATCATGCCCTTCCTTGGTTAATTCAAACCCAAATTGTCCCCAGCACAGACTTACTCCATGTCACGCCAGTTCGGGTAATGGAAACCCGCACTTACTAAACCAAGACATAGAGAGTGATGAATCTGTGGAATTCTCTGCCACAGAAGGTAGTTGAGGCCAATTCATTGGCTATATTTAAGAGGGAGTTAGATGTGGCCCTTGTGGCTAAAGGGATCAGGAGGTATGGAGAGAAGGCAGGTACAGGATACTGAGTTGGATGATCAGCCATGATCATGTTGAATGGCGGTGCAGGCTCGAAGGGCTGAATGGCCTACTCCTGCACCTATTTTCTATGTTTCTAAGACCAAAGTATTTCAGGTTTAGAATTTTTTTTTTTTTTTAATTAACTAAATAAATACAAAATACAAAAGAAGCAACAAATTTTGTCATGGTTTGTGGTACAGAAGATTGTGATGTGGAGGTTTTTCTGGGAGCCCGACCCCTCTGTGATATGGGGTGCACTGTACTCAGAAACCTTCAAGAAGGACATTATGTTGAATTTAGCCAACCATGAAAGGCACACCATCCTTTCACTCCCTGGTCCTCTTCCACCCTCCTACACATCTCCAACCCTCTCTAAACCTGTTCTTCAATCTTCAGCACACATACAGCTATGATGTACCCAGGAGATTTTGAAACTTAACATACGGTTCCATTAACTAACAGGAACCGTTAGGATGGTAAGAGGCCTGAAGAGAGTATGTGCTGTGGCATTTCATAAAAGCTTTTGTAATACCAGAAAATGTCTGGAGGACTATGATGCTGTTCTTGGCATGGAGAGTTTGCAGCGGTTAGTATGTTAAATGAGTTGTGTTTAGTGGAGACTTCACGGATTGGGGTATTTGTCTTCCAGTATGCTGTATACGTGCTGCTGTGCCTCACACTCATTCATGTATTTTGGGTTTGTAGCACGTTTGTCTGCCAGCCAGGAAAGCCATTGAATCCAGCCGAGTGTGTCAGCGGAATGAAGATTGTAAGAAGGAGTTTGTCCGCAGCCTTTGTGCGAAGCCTTCTGTTGAAAATCAAACCAGGCTGATCAGAATCAAGCACTCATCTCCCATGGATATGCTGTTTATAGGACACCCTGTGCATCTTCAGTATACAGGTTTGTGGTACTATGGTAGACACAAAATGCTGGAGTAACTCAGCGGGTGCAGCAGCATCTATGGATAGAAGGAATGTGCGATGTTTTGGGTCGAGACCCTTCTTCAGACTTGCAACCAGTTCTAAGACTGGTTGCATGTCTACTATGATTTTACTTTGTGGTACTATGATTCTGTAGACAACGGACTGTGGGGTGAGGTTCACTTCAAGTTGCTTGCTCTCTGCTGGCTGAGCTTCTGAAGCTATATATCTTGAGCTATGTGAAAGTGACAGCCAAGCAACAGAAAAATTGAACCATCCTATAGCCCTTTAGAAACATAGAAACATAGAAAATAGGTGCAGGAGTAGGCCATTCGGCCCTTCGAGCCTGCACCGCCATTCAATGTGATCATGGCTGATCATCCAACTCAGTATCCCGTACCTGCCTTCTCTCCATACCCCCTGATCCCTTTAGCCACAAGTGCCACATCTAACGCCCTCTTAAATATAGCCAATGAACTGGCCTCAACTACCTTCTGTGGCAGAGAATTCCAGAGACTCACCACTCTCTGTGTAAAGAATGTTTTCCTCATTTCGGTCCTAAAGGAATTCCCCCTTATCCTTAGACTGTGACCCCTTGTTCTGGACTCCCCCAACATCGGGAACAATCTTCCAGCATCTAGCTTGTCCAACCCCTTAAGAATTTTGTAGGTTTCTATAAGATCCCCCCTCAATCTTCTAAATTCCATCGAGTACAAACCGAGTCTATCCAATCTTTCCTCATATGAAAGTCCTGACATCCCAGGAATCAGTCTGGTGAATCTTCTCTGTACCCCCTCTATGGCAAGGATGTCTTTCCTCAGATTTGGAGACCAAAACTGTACGCAGTACTCCAGGTGTGGCCTCACCAAAACCCTGTACAACTGCAGTAGAACCTCCCTGCTCCTATACTCAAATCCTTTCGCTATGAATGCTAACATACCATTTGCTTTCTTCACTGCCTGCTGCACCTGCATGCCTACTTTCAATGACTGGTGTACCATGACACCCAGGTCTCGTTGCATCTCCCCCTTACCTAATCTGCCACCATTCAGATAATAGTCTACCCTCATGTTTTTGCCACCAAAGTGGATAACCTCACATTTATCCACATTGTACTGCATCTGCCATGCATCTGCCCATTCACTCAGCCTATCCAAATCACCCTGCAGCCTCCAAGCATCCTCCTCACACCTAACTATACCCCCCAGCTTGGTATCATCTGCAAATTTGGAGATGTTGCATTGAATTCCCTCGTCCAAATCATTAATATATATTGTAAATAGCTGGGGTCCCAGCACTGAGCCTTGCGGCACCCCACTAGTCACTGCCTGCCATTCTGAAAAGGACCCGTTTACTCCTACCCGTTGCCTCCTGTCTGCTAGCCAGTTCTCTATCCACATCAATACTGAACCCCCAATACCGTGTGCTTTAAGTTTGTATGCTAATCTCTTATGCGGGACCTTGTCGAAAGCCTTCTGAAAGTCTAGATATAACACATCCACTGGTTCTCCCTTATCCACTCTACTAGTTACATCCTCGAAAAATTCTATCAGATTTGTCAGACATGATTTACCTTTCGTAAATCCATGCTGACTTTGTCCAATGATTTCACCACTTTCCAAATGCGCTGCTATCCCATCTTTAATAACTGACTCTAGCAGTTTCCCCACTACCGATGTTAGACTAACTGGTCTGTAATTCCCCGCTTTCTCTCTCCCTCCTTTTTTAAAAAGTGGGGTTACATTAGCTACCCTCCAATCCTCAGGAACTACTCCAGAATCTAAGGAATTTTGAAAAATTATTACTAATGCATCCACTATTTCTGTGGCTACCTCCTTGAGTACTCTGGGATGCAGACTATCTGGCCCTGGGGATTTATCGGCCTTCAATCCGTTCAATTTACCCAACACCACCTCCCGGCTAACCTGGATTTCACTCAGTTCCTCCATCTTATTTGACCCCCGTTCCACTGCTATTTCCGGCAGATTATTTATGTCTTCCTTAGTGAAGACAGAACCAAAGTAGTTATTCAATTGGTCTGCCATGTCCTTGTTCCCCATGATCAATTCACCTGTTTCTGACTGCAAGGGACCAACATTTGTTTTAACTAGTCTCTTTCTCTTTACATATCTATAAAAACTTTTGCAGTCAGTTTTTATGTTCCCTGCCAGTTTCCTTTCATAATCTATTTTCCCTTTCCTAATTAAGCCCTTTGTCCTCCTCTGCTGGATTCTGAATTTCTCCCAGTCCTCCGGTAGGCTGCTTTTTCTGGCAAATTTGTATGCCTCATCTTTTGTTTTTATACTATCCCTGATTTCCCTTGTTATCCATGGATGCACCACCTTCCCCGATTTATTCTTTTGCCAAACTGGTATGAACAACTTTTGTACTTCATCCATGCAGTCTTTCACTTCTGCGTCTCAGTGGTCAGAGCAAGAAGGTGTGAGAGAGTCTTGGAACTGGTTTCATGTAGACCTGGCCTCATACGTGACTAGAGGTATTGTAAACCCTATCTTTGAAATCATAGCTTAGCCCATCAGTGAGGTTGCTGACACCGCATATAATGCAAAGGACTCTGGGTCCTTATTTCAATTCAATTCATTGTTATTTTATTTTCATAAAGTAAACTCTTGAACTCTTGATCTTTCCACACAATGAAAAGAACACTATTATCTGTCTGTGCTTTGACTCTGCCTGTGTTTTTCTCCTCTGAACCTGCATAGTTAGTCCCACGTTATTCTACATTGAACCACTCAACAGCAGAAGATTTGCTTGCTTTCTTGTTCTGGAAGACGAGAACAATATTGTTTTGAGCCTCTGCCAAAGAATCCTCTCTCTCACCACCGACTGTTTGAGATCTACCCAGTTTTAAAATTAAAACCTGCCCCATTTTTGGATCCACAATCGGAATACACAGATCCCATTGGAGTGGTACAGCAGCTACTCTCTGAAGTTGAGGTAGACTGAGGGTTTTGGCCATCTGTCCTGTTTGCACCTCCTCTGCTGCTGCTTTCTTTCACATTTGGTCTTTCTACAAAGACATTTGGACATGTACTTGGATAGGAACGTTTTAGAGGGATTTGGGCAAATGTAGGCAGGTGGAACTAATGTAGATGTTCTTGGATGTCTCGGAGGGGCTGCATGACATTCTCAAGGATGAGCAGCCGGAAGTCGTTGTGCTTGTTGGCACAAATGACCTAGGTAGGAAAAAGGATAAGGTTCTGCAAAATGAGTACAGGGAATTAGGTAAATGGCCAAAAAGCAGGATCTCCAGTGTAGTGATCTCTGGATTACTTCCACGTGCCAATGAGGGTAATAACGGGAAGATGGGGAAATGCATATGTGGCTGATGAGTTGGTGCACGAGGCAGGGATTTCGATTTTTGGATCATTGGGATCTCTCCTGGAGTAGAGGTGATGTGTATTATAGGGATGGGTTGCATCTGAACTGGAGAGGAACCAATATCCTGGCAGGCAGGTTCGTTTGTGCTACATGTGTGGGTTTAAACTAGATCGGCAAGGGGTGCAGGATCCTATGCAGGACCAAAGCAGTTGAGAGTATCAGTCGGCATGGATTGTGATGAAAGAAAGTTTAGTGGACAGAATCAGCAAGAGAAAGGCAGGGAGCGAGGCAAGGTTGTTGATTTGAATTGTACTTGTGTGAGAGGCCTGTTGGGTAATGCAGATGAACTCAAGGTGTGGATAAGAACGTGTGATTAGAACAATGTAGCCATGACAGAACCCTTGTTAAGACAGGGACAGGACTGGCAGCTTAATGTTCCAGAGTACTGATACTAAAGGAGAGATGAAGGTGGGGGTAAAAGCGGAGGGGGTGTTGCTTTATTGATTAAGGGGGAATGTCACGGCAGGGCTCAAAGATGACATCACTGATGGTTCGTTCAGTGAAGCTATATGGATGGAGCTGAGAAATAAGAAAGCGATGATCACCTTGTTGGGAGTGTACTATGGGTCCTCAAATAGTCAACAGGAATTAGAAGAGCAAACATGCCAGGTAGTGACTGGGACTGTCACGGTGCAAAAGATTTAGACAAGGCAGAATTTGGCAAATTAGTTCAGAAAAGTAGCCTCAAGCAATATGTAAAGGACCCAACACAGGAGAGGGCAAAGCTTGATCTAGCCTTAGGATATTGTGAGGGGCAAGTGGCATACGTATTTGTGGATGAGCCTTTTGGGACCATGACCACTATTCTAATAGCTTTAAGGTATTCATGGATAATGCCAGGCCCACAGTTACAATTCTACATTTTGGCAAGGCCAACTTTGAAGGTATTACTAGGCAGGAACTTGCTCAAGTTAACTGGAGTAGGCTGTTTTCAGGAAAAGTTTGGAAAGTGGGATATTTTTAAAAGTGTACTGACGAGAGTTCAGGGCATGCATGTTCCTGTTGGAGTGAAGCGCAAGGCAGGTGGGTGTAAGGAAGGCTGGATAATGAGATAATTTAAAGCTCTGGTTAAGAATGAGGAGGAGTTATGGGCCAGGTATAGGCAGCTGGGATCGGGTGTATCCCTGACGGAGCTTTTGGAACCGAGAAGCATGCTAAAGGAGGAAATCAGTAGGGCAAAAGGCCGGCAGGAGATGGCTGTGGCTGATGATAGTAAGGATTATACAAAGAAATTTTGTAAGTGCTTTAATGGAAAAGGGTAACCGGAGAGAGAATAGAACTCATCACGAATCAAAGTGGTCACAGCTGTGTGGAACCACAGGAGATGGGCAAGGTCCTCTGAGTATTTCTCCTATGTTTTTCTGTGGAGAAAGACATGAGAACCGGGGAACTTTTGGCAGTCAATTGAAGGGTCTTGAGAGCAGTCAGTATTACGGTCGAGGAGATGCTGAACATTTCAACGCTTATGAAGGTAGACAAATCTCCAGGGCCTGATCAGATGGATCCGAGGACACTGTGGGAAGTTGGAGAGGAACTTGCATGTGCCCTGGCTAAGCTTTATGAGTCAATATTAAATAAGGGTGAAACTGACCCAGATTTTCAAATTCTATTCTAAAGTATTGAAGAAACCCCCATCACTGTATCCACCTATCACTTGTCAGGCATTATCCTGCCCCCACTACAATCAGTCTGAAGAAGGGTTCCATCCTGAAGTATCACATATTCATATTCTCCAGAGATGCTGCCTGACCCGCTTGAGTTACTCCAGCACTTTGTCTTTTTTTTTTGTAAACCAGCATCTGCAGTTCTTTGTGTCGTGAAGGACTCCGGCAAAAAACAGAAAAACATGAGTAAATTTGCAGAATGGGCAAATAATGGACAATTTAAGTTCAACTTAGAAAATAGCAAGATAGTACATTTTGTTAAGAAAAAAATACAGTCTGTTCTTACTTGGAAGATGCAAGAAAAAGGGTAGAGGAATAAAACTAAAATAATCACTACTAAAAGTTGCACAATACCATGGAATAGGCAAACCAATGCTCTGGGGGTTGTTTCTAAGAGGAAGGAAATGTAAGAAGAGGAACCAGGGCTAAATATGTCTGGACATCGCAGTATTATCTACAGATGTACATATTATAGAAAGGATTTATTGGCTCTGGAGAGCGGGCTCCTAGAGTTGATTCCAGAAATTAGAAGAACAATGAGAAGAAAGGATGAACAGTCAGTGGATGTGGTTTACCTGGATTTTCGGAAGAATTCTGATAAGGTGTTACATGTGAGGCTGCTCAAGGAGATGAGAGCCTATGGTATCAGAGGGAAGATACGAGTATGGATAGCATGTTGGCTGGATGACAGAAGGCAGAGAGTGCCAATAAAGGGGGCTTTTCTGGTTGGCTGCGGTGTTCCGCAGGGATCGTTGCTGGGGTTGCTACTCTTCATGGTTTATATAGATGATTTGGATGGGGGAATTGAAGGCTTATTGGCCAAGTTTGCAGATTATACAGTTAAGTGGAAGGGCAAGTAGTGTAGAGAAAGCAGGGACTCAGCAGAAGGACTTGGACAGGTTGGGAGAGTGGGCTGAGAAGTGGCAAATGGAATATAGTGTCACAAATTGGGGAGTCATGCATTTTGGAAATAGGAATAAAAACGTGGACTGTTTTCTAAATGGGGAGAGAATTCAGAAATCGCAGGTGCAAAGGGTCTTGGGAATGCTGGTGCAGGATTCCCAAAAAGATAATTTGTACGGTGAATTGGTAGTAAGGAAGGTGAATGCAATGCTCGCATTTATTTCGAGAGGGCTACAATACAAAAACAGGGATGTAATGCTGAGGCTTTATAAGGCACTGGTCAGACCACATTTGGAGTATTGTGAGCAGTTTTGGGCCCCATGTTTGAGGAAGGATGTGCTGGCATTGGAGAGGTTCCAGAGGAGGTTTACGAGAGTGATCCCAGGAATGATTGGGTTAACAAATGCTGAGCGTTTGAAGGCACTGGGCCTGTACTCACTGTAGTTTAGCAGGATGCAGGGAACTTCGTTGATACTTACCGAATAGTGAAAGGCATGGATAGAGTGAATATGGAGAGGAAGTTTTCACTAGTGGGAGAAATTAGGTCCATAGCCTCAGAATAAAAGAAAAGTAGAAAGGAGATGAAAAGGAATTGTTTTAGTCAGAGGGTGGTGAATCTGTGGAATTTAATGCTACATATTGCTGTGCAGGCCGTCAATGGATATTTGTAAGTGGAGATTGACAGATTCTTGATTAGTAAAGATGTTAGGGGTAATGGGCAAAGGCAGGAAAATGGGGTTGAGAGGGAAAAATAGATCAGCCATGATTGAATGGCGGAGTAGACTTGATTGGCTGAATGGGTCCTAGAACTTACAAGCTTATAAACAGACTGGGTGTATCTTCTCGTCAGTGGGGATGGCTGAATAGAAATCTTTAAACCAATGAAAGGTTTTGATAGAGTGGTTAATTTGCTGGAAAGAGTGCAATCAGAAGCCATCAATACAAAATGCTTATCAAGCAACACAATAGGAAATCAGAAGAAACAGAGGAGAGATGAACACTTTTTTTCACCCAGTGGATGGTGGCTGTTTCAAACTCTCAGCTTGATTAGGGTAAAGATCTTGCCCACAATTTAAAAAATGGGGAATTTACTTGATCTGTAGCCCTGTGGGTCGGCTCTTCAAGGGCTGGAAGATGGGATTCAGGTGGGTAGGAAAAAACTGCAGATGCTGGTTAAAATCGAAGACAGACACAAAATGCTGGAGTAACTCAGTGGAACAGGCAGCATCTCTGGAGAGAAGGAATGGGTGACGCTTCAAACTGAAGATGGTTCTCGCCACGAAAACGTCACCCATTTCTTCAGAGATGCTGCCTGACCCGCTGAGTTACTCCAGCATTTTGTGTCTACCTTCAGGTGGGTTGCTATCTTTTGACCAGGAGAAACAAATGTGGTAAATCTTGTATGAATTCTATACTCAAGAGTGCTGATAATGTAGGATGCGCTGCGACTGGGAATGATGAACCAAATGGCCTTGATGATTTTAAAGGAGTACTGGACAAGCAGAGCAGAGAGTCAAGAATAACAGGCGCTAATAGATTAAACAAGGAGATACGAGTGGAGGGTCATGAACACCAGCATGGATTGGACAGCCCTATGGCCTGTTTCTGTGCCATATTGATGATGTATTCTCATGTAATTAGGATATATAATGCAACGAAGTGCGACGGTCATCTTCATAATTGTACCATTAAACCGGTTGGTGGTCCAAATGGCTCCATGCTATCTGCAAATGTTTTTTATTCTGATGCACGTTAAACTGTGTGATGATATGAATACAGTGTAGCCTGGATGATTGCGTCAACAAACATGTCAATTAGTATATTTTAGAATATCTCCAGATGGCATGAACATTCAGCTCGAAAACTTATCTGAACATAACATTCTGGTTAATAATTTTTGATTTTCACGACTTGCTGATGTCATTATGCCAATGTATTTGGGGCTGATGGACTAATGTGCCTTGTATGCTTTTGATCTGCTTCTGATATGCATCATTTTTTCCGCAGTGAGCCTTACCAACTACAAGCCTCGCTTTGCTTTCCTGCACCTGGACATTCCTGGTGTAATAGAAACGTTTTGCAAGTATCCTTTTTCTGTCGTCAGGATGACAAAGCAGCCAGCTGGGGGTCGATGGAAGTTTGTTGGTGCCGAGAACTTTTGTCACACGCTGCCAAGGTTATAGCTGTCATAAATTCCCAGGCCATCAGTCTCCTGTGTATTTTATCAATACAGATGAAGGCATTGTGCTAGTGGGAATTCTTTAACTTATTTTATTCAGGCTCTTTCTATTCAACTTGCCATTTTCACAATTCTAATGGCAATTCTCAGATCTGATCACCTTTTTACTGAATCACCACAATGTAAAAGCCATGCTTTCAAGTTTGCCCTTTCAACTTTGATACCTTGTGATGGAGCTCAACCAATCTGCAAAACGGCTTACCCCTCTTTGGCTCTTCAGCACCCCCATCCAGCAAGGTTTACCGTACCTATCCATTCCATTGACCCACTCCTGCTCTGTTTACACCATTCTTCAAGGTCTTGTCCCATTCTCTGTAATGTGGCCTGTAATTTCCCAATTGGATCATTGAAATTACATCCATTATTGACAGAGGATGATTATTTATAACCATCAGTTTATTTTGCCCCGAAATGCTGCCTTTGGTCTCCTTTTCCACAATGTTCATGGTTACAACTACCTTTCCTCTGCTCTTTATTTCCTGCTCCCATATGTCTCTGGATTTCACTTAATATTTTTCTACCTCCCTGCTAAAGGTAATGATAACGCCATTTCTACGAATTCTCCTGTCACATGAAATCCACGCAACCCAATCTGGCATCATCTCCCCACAAGAAATAGATCCGGAAGCTAAAGTAGCATCAACCCAACTGTGTTCATGCTCCAGTCAAACATGCCTGAAGAAGTAGCAATGTTACAAAATTTTGAGATTTTAAAAATCAAATCTGCAATTTATCCCATCAGATAAAGCATAAAAAGAAGTTTAATTTAACACCTAATTTACTTTCATATCTTCAGTATTAAGAAAGTTATGGCCATTTTCATACTCGGAAATGAGCATCTTGCTTCCCATTGCCTTTCAATTGACTTAACTCAAAAGCTGTGATCCGGAAAAGTTAAATGTCCATAACATTCTTAAAAATTAAGAGAACTCAATGAAATTTTCAGTTATTATAGATTGAAGCATTCTGAAACAAATATTAAACAATCTTACTTGGATGACCTGAAATTAAAGCATATAATTAGTTAGTTATCTAATTGTAGCTAATTACAAAATTCAATGAGTAGATCTAAACATCTATCAATTTCTTAAGAAAAGATAAACTTTTTTTAAAAGTGCCTAAGTGTCCAAATAACATTCACACAATAATCCACAATATAACATAATTTTTAAATCTAATTTTCATGAATTTCTGGGCCAAATGGAAGGATTTTAGTGTTTTATGCTGTAAATTAATGGCCATTTAAATCAACTAGCGAGTGGGTTTTAGTGGAATGCGGTGGATTGGAACGTTGCGGTTAGCAGTGAAGTCGGGGGGAAAAATACTGGGGGTTCATACATTTTTTGGGGACCCCATTTCGCAACATAAAATTATTATTAATGCCTCCCGAAAAACCAATTTTTAATATAAAAATAAACTATTTACCTTTTTTTCTTCCCTACGCAAAATGCTTCCGGTTGTCTGCGGTCACGGCTTTTGAAGGTGATTTTTAAATTACTCTAGTTAATAAATAATCTAGAGTAATTTAAAAATACCACCATTGATGAAATGTCGGAGCGATTTTTCTTCAGCAACCAAATCGCCCGACATTCATCGATTTGTCCTGCCTGTGGAAAAACGGCACTTTAAGCCCGCCCCCCTCTGCAAGGCGCGAAAGTCGCGCACACGGGGAGCGGCAGAAGTGCAGCGCCGGTAAAGGTACGTTTTGTAACATACCTAGAAGAAGGGCTCCAACGCAAAATGCTATCTGTCCATTTCCCTCACAGATGTTGGCTAACTTGCTGAGTTACTCCAGTGGTTTGTTTATTCACACTCTCCCTGTCTCTTGCCTGTACTTCAATGAATCAGTGAATGGTGGGGAGGAAAGGAGTTCTGAGTTGCTGTGTTGCAGCTTCAAAACGGATGCTGCTCTTTGAAAATACATGCGTATCACTTTTTAAAAGCAAAGTTATTACAATTTTATGCGAAAATACATGCGTATCACTTTTTAAAAGCAAAGTTATTACAATTTTATGGTTCAGTGCTGACTAGTTTCCTTGACTGTTCTGACCCAGATACCTGCTCTCTTTATCAGGAGCACTAGCAGTGATAAATGCTGTGCCATGTTTTGCCCTGGATGGACAGTGGATGTTGAATTCATTCCTAGAGGCCACACTCAGTTCTCTGATTGTCGAGAAGAGCCACCGAGACCTCATTGGATTTTTTATCTTGCTTTTTGGCAGTGCATTGCTGGCTTCTAACGTGGTCCTGGGGCTTTGGATGGTAACGGCTAGGTAGTGTTTTAAACCTAACCTAAACTAATGCCCATGGTGTACACCTTTTATTCATATCTCTGTATTGTACCCTTCCCTACCTCCAATGTCGAAAAAGATGAGCACAATCCCAAGATTTTGATGAAAACCAATGGGCTGTGCCCATGTGAATTTTGTGCCAACTATCCTGTTGCACATGCCTTACTCTCAGGAGTATGGAATTGGAAAACCGATAGGAATGCGGTCCTGGCACTAAGGACACCTTCTGTGGTATTGTGCTCAATGGAAAAGACGTAGATTAGATCTGGCAGCTCAAAAATGGACATCTGTGAGGTGCTGGGCACCATCAACAGCAGCAGTAGAAATGTTTGTCACCACAATCTGTAACCTCATGGCCTGGCACATTCATTACTCCCCCATGACAATCAATTCTGGTTCAATGAGACATGTGGGGACGCACCAGACATACGTGGGAATGCTATGTTAACCTAGCATAACTGTGGCTGGGTCAACAAGTGTGCTTAAACCAGTGATTGACAGGGGTAAGCATTCTCAACAAATTGAATCAAAACTCTGCAGTTCATTCAGTCGTGGATGGTAGTGAACCCTGAGGAGGAGTGGACCTCTTCCCTTTCTCAGCAAGGGCAGGGCTTGAAGCTTTCAGCCACAAATGCTGAGTGGGTGATCCATCCTCATGAAGTCCCCACTGTCACAAAAATCAGTCTTCAGCCAGTTTGATTCACTCCACATGATATAGGGAAGTGGCTGAGGACACTGCATACAGCAAAGGCGAGAGGAACAAGCAACATCACAGCTGTAGGCTCTGGCCTAATGACTCCATGACAGTGGCGACACTGGTACTGTTAATGGTTTGACAATGTGGAAAATTGGTCAAGTCTGCCTTGTTCTCAAAAACCTGGGCAAGTTCAGTCCAGCTAATCATTGTCCAATCTGTCACTCATCAAATTCATGGAAGACCTCATTTTCGGCTGCTATCACTCATGAGTCACCAGCTCACCAGTACTCAGTTTGGTTCCCATCAGAACTGTTTGGCCGCAGATCTCATCACAGACATGGTCCACAGATGGACCAGAGTGAGGTAAAAGTAACTGCCCTTGACAGTGAGGCTGCATTGACTGAGTGTAAACTCGAGGAACCATGTTCAAACTGAATTCAATGGGATTCAAGGAGAAAATCTCATTTGAGAAAGTCATAATACCATATATATAGGAAGCTAGATATGGTTGCTGGAGGTCAACTACCAGTATAACATTGCAGGAGTTTCTCAGGGCAGTGTTTTAGGCCCCACCAAGCTCAGCTGCTTGATCAATGATCTTTCTGACATCATAAGACATGTTTAATGATTGATCAGAAGGAGTTAGTCATAGAGTCATACAGTGTGGAAAAGGCCCTTCGGCCCAACTTGCCCACTAGGTGCCATCTGTACTAGTTCCACCTGCCTGTGTTTAGCCCATATCCTTCTAAACCTATCCTATCCATGTACCTGTCCAAACTATTTTTAAATGTTGTGATAGTACCTGCCTCAACTACCTGCTCTGCCAGCTCATTCCATATACCTATCGCCCTTTGCGTTAAAAAAAAGTATCCCGGGTTCCTATTAAATCTTTCCCCTCTCACCTTAAAGCTATGTCCTCTGGTTCTTGATTCTACTACTCGTAAATCTTCTCTGCACCCTTTCCAACTTAACAACATCTTTCCTATAACATGGCAGCATGGTGGCGTAGCAGTAGAACTACTGCCTTACAGCACCAGAGATCTGGGTTAGATCCTGATTATGGGTGCTTGTCTGTTTGGAGTTTGTACGTTCTCCCCATGACCTGCATGGGTTTTCTCTGAGATCTTCGGTTTCCCCCAACACTCCAAAGACGTACGGGTTTGTAGGTTAATTGTCTTGGTATAGATGTAAAATTGTCCCTAGTGCTGGCCGGTGCGGCCTTGGTGGGCCGAAGGGCTTGTATCGTGCTGTATCTCTTAACTAAACAAGGTGACCAAATATGAACACAATACTATTAATGTGGCCTCGCCAATGTCTTGTACAACTGTAGCGTAAGCTCCCAACAATCTATACTCAATACTCTGACTAATGAAGTCCAATGTGCCGAAAGCCTTCTTGATCAGCCTATCTACCTGTGATGCCACTTTCAAGGAACTATGTACCTGCAATCCTGGATCCCTCTGCTCTACAACATTCCCCAGAACCCTGCCATTCACTATGTGGGCCCTGTTCTGGTTAGCCTTCCGACAATGCAACGCTTCGCACTTACAGTGGCTTGCAAAAGTATTCATACCCCTTGAACTTTTCCACATTTTGTCACGTTACAACCATAAACGTAAATGTATTTTATTGGGATTTTATGTGATAGACCAACACGAAGTGGTGCATAATTGTGAAGCGGAAGGAAAATGATACATGGTTTCCAAATGTTATTATAAATAAAAAACTGAACAGTGTAGCGTGCAAAAGTATTCAGCCCCCCCCGAGTCAATACTTTGTAGAACCACCTTTCGCTGCAATTACAGCTACAAGTCTTTTGGGGTATGTCTCTACCAGCTTTGCACATCTAGAGACTGAAATTTTTGCCCATTCTTCTTTGCAAAATAGCTCTAGCTCAGTCAGATTGGATGGAGAGCGTCTGTGAACAGCAATTTTCAAGTCTTGCCAGAGATTCTCAATTGGATTTAGGTCTGGACTTTGACTGGGCCATTCTAACACGTGAATATGATTTGATCTAAACCATTCCATTGTAGCTCTGGCTGTATGTTTAGGGTCGTTGTCCTGCTGGAAGGTGAACCTCCGCCCCAGTCTCAAGTCTTTTGCAGACTCTAACAGGTTTTCTTCCAAGATTGCCCTGTATTTGGCTCCATCCATCTTCCCATCGTCTCTGACCAGATTCCCTGTCCCTGCTGAAGAAAAGCATCCCCACAGCATGATGCTGCCACCACCATGTTTCACAGTGGGGATGGTGTGTTCAGGGTGATGTGCAGTGTTAGTTTTCCGCCACACATAGCGTTTTGCATTTAGGCCAAAAACTTCAATTTTGGTCTCATCAGACCAGAGCACCTTCCTCCACATGTTTGCTGTGTCCCCCACATGGCTTGTGGTAAACTGCAAACGGGACTTCTTATGGCTTTGTTTCAACATTGGCTTTCTTCTTGCCACTCTTCCATAAAGACCCGATTTGTGGAGTGCACGACTAATAGTTGTCCTGTGGACAGATTCTCCCACCTGAGCTGTGGATCTCTGCAGCTCCTCCAGAGTTACCATGGGCCTCTTGGCTGTTTCTCTGATCAATGCTCTCTTTGCCCGGCCTGTCAGTTTAGATGGCCATGTCTTGGTAGGTTTGCAGTTGTGCCATACTCTTTCCATTTTCGGATGATGGATTGAACAGTGCTCCGTGAGATGTTCAAAGCTTGGGATATTTTTTTATAACCTAACCCTGCTTTAAACCTCTCCACAACTTTATCCCTGACCATGCTGGTGTGTTCCTTGGGCTTCATGATGCTGTTTGTGCTCTAATGTTCTCTAACAAACCTCTGAGGCCTTCACAGAACAGCTGTATTTATACTGAGATTAGATTACACACAAGTGGACTCCATTTACTAATTAGGTGACTTCTGAAGGCAATTGGTTGCACTGGATTTTATTTAGGGGTATCAGAGTAAAGGGGGCTGAATTCTTTTGAACGCCACACTTTTCAGTTTTTTATTTGTAAAAAAATTTGAAAACCATGTATCATTTTCCGTCCACTTCACAATTATGCGCCACTTTGTGTTGGTCTATCACATAAAATCACAATAAAATGCATTTACGTTTGTGGTTGTAATGTGACAAAATGTGGAAAAGTTCAAGGGGTATGAAAACCTTTGCAAGCCACTGTACCTGTATTAAACTCCATTAACCATTCCTCAGCCTGCCTGGAGGGAGGGTAGCTAATGTAACCCCACTTTTTAAGAAAGGAGGGAGAGAGAAAATTATATTCCAGTTAGGGAATTATAGATCAGTTAGCCTTACATCGGTAGATTGTGAAGATGCTCGAGTCGATTGTTAAAGATATTATAGCAGCGCATTTGGAAAGCAGTGACAGGATCGGTCAAAGTCAGCACGGAGGGGAAATATGCTTGACTAATTAATGGATCCTTTTCAGAACGGCAGGCAGTGACTAGTGGGGTGCTGCAAGGCTTGGTGACGGGACCCCAATCATTTACAATATGTTAACGATTAAATGTGACATCTCCACGTTTGCGGATAACACAAAATTGGGTGGCAGTGTGAGCTGCGATGAGGATGCTATGAGGCTGCTGGGTGACTTGGATAGGTTGTGTGAGTGGGCAGTGGTATGGCAGATGCAGTATAATGTGGATAAATGTGAGCTTATCCACTTTGGTGGCAAGAACAGGAAGGCAGATTATTATCGAAATGCTGTCAGATTAGGATAAGGGGAGGTACAACGAGACCTGGGTGTACTTGTACTTCAGTCACTGAAATTAAGCATGCAGGTACAGCAGGCAGTGAAGAAAGCCAGTTGGTCTTCATTGCGATAGGATTTGAGTTTAGGAGCAAGGAAGTCCTACTGCAGTTGGACAGGGCCCTGGTGAGACCGCACCTGGAGTATTGTGTGCAATTTTGGTCTCCTAATTTGAGGAGGGACATTTTTGCTAGCATTGGAGGGAGTGCAGCATTGGTTCACCAGGATTAATTCCCAGGATGGCGGGACTGACATATGATGAAAGAATGAGTCAACTGGGCTTGTATTCATTTGAATTCATTTGAAGGACGAAAGTGGATCTTACAGAAAAATATAAAATTCTTGAAGGATTGGACAGGCTAGATGCAGGAAAAATGTTTCCGATGTTGGGGGAAGTCCAGAACCAGGGGTCACAGTTTAAGAATAAGGGGTAGGCCATTTAGGACTGAAATGAGGAAAGATTTTTTTTCACCCAAAGAGTTGTGAATCTGTAGAATTCTCTGCCACAGAAGGCAGTGGAGGCCAATTCACTGGATGGTTTCAAGAGAGAGTTAGATTTAGCTTTTAAGGGCTAAAGGAATCAAGGAATATGGGTAAAAGAAGGAACGGGGTACTGATTTTAGATGATCAGCCTGGTGGTGCTGGCTTGAAGAGCCGAATGGCCTACTCCTGCACCTATGTTTCTGTGCCAAACCTATCAAGTCTGATAAAGCGTCTCGACCCAAAATGTAACCTATTCCATTTTTCCACGGAGCTGCCTGACCCGCTGAGTTATTTTGTATCTATCAACCTATCAAAGATTCCAGTGGAATTTTTGACAACCATCTTCACTATCTACAATACCACCCATTTTTGTGTCATTTGCAAACTTACTAATCATGACGTGTGTTCTCATCCAAATTATTGATATAGATGACAAACAGCAATAGGCCAGCACCGAATCCTAAGGCACGCCACTCGTCACAGGCCATCAGCCCGAAAAACATTCCACCATCACCCTCTGCTTCCTTCCTTGAAGCCAATTTTCTATCCAGTCGGCTATCTCTCCTTGGATCTCATGTGATCTTACCTTCCAGAGGTTAGACCTTCCAGAGCAGCCTACCATGCGGATCCTTGCAGTTGGAGCAGTTACATAAATACTGTGGCTACACTAGTAGTAGGTCAGAGGCTGCATATCTTGAGGAGAGTTGTTCGCCTCCTGATACATCGAGTATTTACTAACATGCACTGGGAATATGTCGGAAATGTTACAAAATACTCTTTCAACAAGATGACTGCAGCTCCAACAACACTCAAGAAATCTGACACCATTCAGGATATAGCAACCTGCTTATTGGCACCCCATAGACCATCCTTAACATTCATTCCATTCAGCTTTAGTGCGCCATATAAATTGTACTGCAATAAATCTCCCCGATTGCTGACAGCACCTCCTGATCCTATCCATGGTCTCTATCAGCAAGAAGGGAAAGGGCTTTAAATGCATGGGATGCACTGCTTTCATGTTACCTTCCAAGCTGCACATTACCCTTCCTTCAAAATATATCACCGGTCCTTCATTGCCGTTCGGTCTAAGTCCTGGAGCTCCGACCCCACCAGCAGTGGTAACTCCTTCACAAGAAGGATCGCAACTGATCAAGACATCAACTTACCACCACCTTATTAAATACTGTGAAGAATGGGCAATTAAATCTCCCAAACGTTCATCAGAAATGTAGCTGTGGTCAGATATTGTATATTGTGATTTGAAATTCCAAGCAATATTTGTGCGGATGCTTTCCACTGCCTTTTCAGACCGATTTCATTTGGAAACTCTGATATATAATAATGAATGTCAGCCAGTAATTAGTTCCCAGTTCGTGGCCCAGACATTTCAGCAAAAAATATTGTTTAATTCTGTAGGTGCTTTTGAATCAAGGATCCTCTCTTAGATGGAGGTGTTGGCTGAATATGCATCTTGATCAGAAGTTTCTCCTATTTCAGTGATTAAAATCAATTACAATATTATGTCAGCTGATATGTGACACTTTTCAACAATAATTGTTTAATGCAATGGATCTGTCATCACTCAATATATTTCACCCACAGAAGAATCATTGGGTCCTTCAATTATAATAAAATTAACCAAAACTAAATCATGCTGAAGTGGAGTCAATGCTTGCACAATAGAAATGGAAAATAATTTGGAAGTTTTTGAGTAACCCTGCTTCCACATTGAGTCAAAAGTTTTTATTGGCAGAATTGGGACAGGACCTGTGTAGAAATTCCACACTCATTTACATGTCTCAATACCTTACATCTTCTTTCATACTTCAGGTATTTCACAGTAATTTCAATGTTTCAGTTTGTATGACATTTTCCCCATGAACCTGCACTGCAATTTCTCCCCATGCCGTAACATTTTAATTTGTCTCAGCTTCTTAAATGCTTTTCTCCCTCTTTCATTCCGACTGTGACAAAATGCACAAAAGAGTTTGTCCCTCTGCTAATGCTGCTGGTCCTGCTGTGCTTTTTCAGTGTCACAGGATTCTGTTTGAATCTATTCTGGATTCTGTTGTCTAAAAAATATATTTTCCTGTAGAAATGAGACCTTGTGGTGATGATCTGGTGACATGAAGAGCTGTAACTCTATGTGCAATTTGATGATTTTATTTATTGAATGCTTGAATAATATTGACAAGTTAACATTTATTGTCTGTGCACCATGAGGGATAGAATTGATCCTGTTTCATTTGGTGCTTTTTTTAAAAAACCCTAACCCTGATAAGCATTTACTAATATTTTCTGGTCTTCAAGCAGCAAGCTGTTGTTCATCCCACTGCAGATGAAGGAGGGATTATTCCTCCCTCTGTCCAGCAGTGAATTGATTAGGAAGTAGATGAAATCATGTGGCTGTATATAGTGGTTCTAAAAAACATATTTGGACTACAAAGTTTCATGCATGTCTTCTCCACTGTATTTGCATAATAAGTAATCCTATGTTTAGTTATGTTGTGTTTATGTAACTTTCGGCTGCATTATTTGGGAAACCATAATTTTTAATAGTAAACTATATAAATCAAGAGCTTTGTTCATTATTCAGCTTCACATTTTTTTCAAGGATTTTGAGGGCACTGTGCAGATTTAGTGGGGAATTAATTGCAATGATGAATGGTAATAAAATCAGAACATGTATCTATCTTATCCATAAGCAAAATGTACAATGGAAATGCTAGGTAAGTTCTAAAATGAAAGCAGAACAATGGTTTGCAGAAATTGAGGGAAGAAGAACAAGGGACCATGAGTAAAGACTGAAAGTAAGATATTTCGACAAGAGGAACTTTAATATACAGAATTGAGAATCTGGAAGTCCGTTCCAGTCTGGCAGAAACTCAATAATATTAACACCAGCTTCATCAATAATAATTTCCCAGGTAGACAGAGAGGTGGTGGAGGGGGGGGGGGGGGTATATGTGATGAGAACTGTTTGCCCACAAAGTAAACACCAAACATCCTTTTACTGCGTTAGAGGTTTTCAGAATTGCTTGTGATTACATGTGCAGAAAACATGTGGATGTAAAATAGCTGTTAATGGACATATAAAGTGGTTAGATTTTGTTTGAAAAATGATTAGATGCCATGCATTAAGCCATTGTTTTTAGAAGTATTGTTAAAATTCTCCATACATTCAAAAAGTATTATCGTAATTTTACACAAATTGGAATATAGGCTGGGAAAAGATGGAGCAAGTTTCTATTTGATGTTTTTACTCTGCTTATAACTGATTCCCATTATCTCTTAATAATTTCCATGAAATATTTGTCAAATCCTTCCTGTAGAGTCTCAATTGATTCTGCCCATGCCTTCCCTTTGGGATTCTGTTCATAAATACAGACTGTACACATGCTTTTGCTTGCATCCACTTAGAATTTTTGGAAAGAAAAGAAAAAACATAATTTTCATGCCAGAGATATACATGCAAATATAAAGCATAATTTAGTGCCTGAGGTAATGTTTCAAAACTTCTAACAGAGAGCTGAGCAGCTTGACAAGTGTTCCTGCATTTTGGTCTTTTGCCAATTCCTTTGTAGGAATTCATGATAGGATCCAATTCATGATAGGCCTGAGGGATTTAGAGATGATTAAATTATGTGTTCTTAACGTATTTCTTTGAAACAAACATGAAGGATAAAATAATAGATGTGGTATTGAATGTTATCCATTGGTCTTGTTTCCTTCGGGTAGCTGTGAGATTAATCTCCCCTCAAGACGTGGTGAAATCTCAGTTGAGAAGGGAGTAATTCAGCAAGAGCTACCAGGTTGAAAAAATTAAATAACTCCGTCATCCAGAGAATGAGATCAAGAACAACATGTTCATTTTAAGTGAATTCATCGGAGTGAGGCAGCAGAAATTGAAGTTTTAGGGGAGGTAATAAGCAGCAACAAAAGTATTAAAATAAATTAAAATGTTATAATTTCAGAAGGGTAGAATATTTATTATTGTCATTTATCCGAACAAGTGGGAGGTGTTGCTCTTTGGGAGGACAAATATGAGGGGAAAATAGACAATTAATGGCAAGACCCTTAATAGCATTGATGTACAGAGGGATCTTGGGGTCTAAGCCCATAGCTCCATTAAAATGGCAAACAGGTAGATAGAGTGATAAAGGTGGCATGTGGTGGGCTTGGGTCATTAAGTATAAGAGACAGAAAGTCTTAATGCAGCTTTATAAGACTGGCTGGACCGCATGTGGAGTATTGCATGCAGTTCTGGTTGCTCCATTTCGGAAAGGATGTGGAAAGGGTGCAGAGATTTACCAGAGTAATGAAAAAGAGAAACTGCTGGAGTAACTCAGCTGGTCGGTAACTCGGAATCTCTGGAGAATATAGATGGGTGATGTTTCCGGTCGCGACGATTCTTCAGACTCAGAATGAGGTCTGAATTAGGAGGTATTAGCTACAGGGAGAGGTTGGATAAACTTGGATTGTTTTATCTTAAAACGCCTGAGGTTGAAGGACTGATAGAAATATTTAAAATTATAAGGCATAAATAGATTTGGTAGTCAGAGCCATTTACCCCAGATGGAAACATCAAATGGCATTTAAGAGACTTTTGGATGGCCATATGGAAATGCAGGGAATGGAAGGAAATGGATTATGTGCAGGCAGATAAGAGTTTAGTTCAGAGATCAAGCAGGAAAACAGGCCCTTTGGCCACTGAGTCTATGCTGACCAGCGATCCTCATCCTCAATACCATCATCCCCTCGAAGCTGGTTACCAAGCTCACAGAATTGGGTCTCTGCGCATCCTTCTGCAATTGGATCCTTGACTTCCTCATCCACAGACCACAGTCTGTTCGAATTGGCAGAAATACTTCACCCTCATTAACAATCAGTACGGGAGCATTTCAAGGCTGCGTGCTCAGCCCCCTGCTCTACTCACTCTATACTCATGACTGTAACCGGACATAGTGCAAACTCCATCGTCAAGTTCGCCGACGACACCACCGTTGTGGGACAAATTACAGATGGCGATGAGTCAGAGTATAGACAATAGGTGCAGTAGTAGGCCATTTGGCCCTTCGAGCCAGCACCGCCATTCACTGATCATGGCTGATCATCCATACTCAGTATCCCGTTCCTGCGTTCTCACCACATCCCTTGACTCTGCTATCTTTAAGAGCTCTCTCTAACACTCCAGAAAGTGTATGGAAGCATCCAGAGAATTGGCCTCCACTGCCTTCTGAGGCAGAGGATTCTACAGATTCACAACTCTGAGTGAAAATGTTTTTACTCATCTCCGTTCTAAATGGCCAACCCCTTATTCTTAAACAGTGGCCCCTGGTTCTGGACTCCCCCAACATCGGGAATATGTTAAAGAAGGAACTGCAGATGCTGGAGAATCGAGGGTTACACAAAAAGCTGGAGAAACTCAGCAGGTGCAGCAGCATCTAAGGAACGAAGGAGATAGGCGACGTTTCGGGTCGAGACCCTTCTTCAGACTGGTCAGGGATCAGGGAAACGAGAGATATAGACAGTGATGTGGAGCGATAAAGAACAATGAATGGAAGATATGCAAAAAAGTATTGATAAAGGAAACAGGCCATTGTAAGCTGTTTGTGGTGTGAAAATGAGAAGCTAGTGCGACTGGGGTGGGGAGATGGAGAAGGAATGTCAGGGCCCGAGGGCTGAGGGAGCGGTGGGGAGGGGGAGGGGGCAGTCTGGGTTAACAGAATTGGGAAAATTCAATGTTTAAGCCCAGAGGATGCAGACTCCCCAAGCGGAATATGAGGTGCTGTTCCTCCAACTTGTGGTGTTGCTCACTCTGGAATGGAGGAGGCCCAGGACCGAGAGGTCGGATACGGAATGGGAGGGGGAGTTGAAGTGCTGAGCCACCGGCAGGTCGGGTTGGTTATTGCGGACCGAGCGGAGGCGTTCGGTGACGATCGCCCAGCCTCCGCTTGGTCTCACCGATGTAGATCAGCTGGCATCTGGAGCAACGGATGCAGTAGATGAGGTTGGAGGAGGTGCAGGTGAACCTCAGGAAACCTCGGGAATATATTTCCTGCCTCTCGCGTGTCCAATCCCTTAATAATCTTAAATGTTTCAATAAGATATTCTCTCATCCTTCTAAAATCCAGAGTACTCAAGCCCAGCCGCTCCATTCTATCAACATATGACAGTCCCGCCATCCCGGGAATGAATCTTGTGAACCTACGCTCCACTCCCTCAATAGCAAGAATGTTATTCCTCAAATTTGGAGACCAAAACTGCACATAATACTCCAGATGTGGTCTCACTAGGGCCCCGTACAACTGCAGAAGGACCTCTTTGCTCCTATATACAACTCCTCTTGTTATAAAGGCCAATGTGCCATTAGCATTCTTCACTTGCTTGCTGTACCTGCATGCTTACTTTCAATGATTGATGAACAAGGATCTCCGAGTCTCTTTGTACTTCCCCTTTTCCCAATTTGACACCATTCAGATAATAATCTGCCTTCCTGTTTTTGCCACCAAATGTTAACCTCACATTTATCCACATTAAATTGCATCTGCCATGCATCTGCCCTCTCACTCAATCTGTCCAAGTCGCCCTGCATCCTCATAGCATCCTCATCACAGTTCACACGGCCAGTGAAATTGACCGATTGACCAAATGTTGCCAGCACAACAACCTGGCTCTCAATATCAGTAAAACCAAAGAACTGAATGTGGACTTTTAAGAGGAAGGATGAGGACCAACAATCCTCTTTATATCAATGGGACGATGGTGGCGAGAGTCAAAAACTTCAAATTCCTGGGCGTGCATATTTCCGAAGATCTTTCCTGGACCCAGCACACTAATGTAATTATAAGGAGAGCACATCAGCGCCTCTACTTCCTGAGAAGATTACAGAGATTCGGTATGTCAAATAGAATTCTCTTGAATTTCTACAGGTGCACAGTAGAAAGCATATTGACTGGTTGCATCATTGTCTGGTTCAGCAACTTGAACGTCCGGGAGCGGAAAAGACTGCAAAAAGTTGTGAACATTGCCCAGTCCATCACCGGTTCTCCCCACCATCGAAGGGATTTATCGGAGTCGCTGCCTCAAAAAGGCAGCCAACATCATCAGAGACACACACCATCCTGGCCTCACACTCATTTCACCACTGCCATTGGGAAGAAGGTACAGGAACCTGAAAACTGTAAAGTCCAGGTTCAGGAACAGCTTCTTCCCTATAGCCATCAGGCTATTAAACACTACAACCTTATATAGGCTACAACTACAATAGACTATTATTATTGTTGCACTGTTTTTTTTGTTTTTTGAGTATGTGTCTACGTTGTGAGTATGTGTATATATACACACTGAGCTTTTCTTTTCTCGTTTGTCATATCATACTATGTTGGCATATTTTGTTGTGCTGCAGCAAGTAAGAATTTCATTGTTCTATCTGGGACATATGACAATAAAACACTCTTGACCTGTACTCTAGTTCTATCCTACAAACTTGGAACAATTTACAGAAGCCAATTGACGTACAAACCTGCATGTCTTTGGGATGTGGGAGGAAACCTACTCGGTCACTAAGAATGTATCAACTTCGTACATGTGGCACCGTGGTTCGGATAGTACCTGGTCCTAGACACTGAAAGGCAGCAATTCTACCGCCGTGCTACTGTGCCACGCTTTGGTCTTTGCATCATGTTCAGCACATTGTGGGCCGAAGGGTCCTGTCCTGTACTGTTCTTTGATCTATGTGTACTGGGCTAGTGAAAAACGTTATTGTCTATTCAATCCAGGCAATACCATACAAGAATATAACAGTAAATGCAAAAGGCAAATAAAAAGAGCGCAGAATTGTGTTACGTGGAGGAAGAGACTGGGGGGGGGGGGGGGGAGAGAGAGAAACGCTCCCTGGGGCATCGACAAGTCTCCGCGCACTCTGGATGTTGTCGCCGCTTCACTGACACACTCTCACACACATACACTGGCTTAAAAGGGATATGGGACAAATGCGGATAAATGGGACTAGTTTAGATGGGGCATCTTGATCTGCATGGGTAAGTTGGGATGAAGGGCCAGTTTCCATACTGTAAGACTATGACACATTGTGGAAAGGGTGCAATTGCTCTGGAGAGGATTCAGGCACGATTTGTGGAGATGTTGGCAGGGCTGGAACTTTTTTTTCACTTTGAAGAAGGATTTGATAAATGGGATTATATTATCTGCAGCAAAGACTTAGTTGAGGTGAATAATATTATGAGAATAGAACCTGTTTTGCTTAACAAAGAGTGTTGGAAGGAACTGTAGATGCTGGTTTAAACTGAAGATAGACACAAAAAACTGGACAGGCAGCATTCATGGAGAGAAAGAATGGGTGATGTTCCGGGTTGAGACCTTCAGACTGAAGAGGTTGAAAACCAGCCATAAAAACACAATGACTGGAGATGTGTGTTATCCAACTAAGGGCAGAAATCAGAATCATGTGTTCATCTTTATTGATGTGACACTATAATAAATATATTACAAAAAAAAAATTAATTGGGTGGCATGTTGGCGCAGTGGTAGAATTGCTGCCTTACAGCACCACAGATTTGATCCTGACTACGGGTGCTGTCTGTACAGAATTTGTACGTTTTCCCTCTGACCACATGGGTTTTCTCTGGATATTCTGGTTTCTCCCACATCCAAAGGAAGTGCAGGTTTGTAGGTTAATTGGATTCTGTAAATTGTCCCTGGCGTGTAGGATGGAACTGGTGTATGGTAGATTGCTGGTCGGTGTGGACTTAGTGGGCTGAAGGGCCTGTTTCCATATATATATATATATATATATATATATATATATATACACATTTAATTGAACTATATACGATTGAATATGTGGGATTCTTTTTGTTTTGTTTCTATAGTCAAAGGGTAAGGTTGATTTATTTGTGCAGAACAATGATGGAAGTCCGAGTCTTGCCTTGTTTCTCTGTGGAGGTCATTTAAGACTGAGGTGAGAATAAACTTTTTTACCCAGAGTTGTGAATTTATGTAATTCTCTGCCTCAGAAGGCAGTGGAGGCCAAATCACTGGATGGATTTAAGAGGGAGTTGGATAGAGCTCTAGGGACTAGTGGAGTCAAGGAATATGGGGAGAAGGCAGGCACGGGTTATTAATAGCGGACGATCAGCCATGATCACAATGAGTGGCAGTGCTGGCTCGAAGGGCCTCCTGCTGCACCTATTTTCTATGTTTCTATGAAACTAGCATACATCATGTCTTCATTTTGTTGACATTAAGGGGGAGATGTTGATGTCAGTAGATGTCTCAGTACCCACTGAATCATAGTGTAAGCAAGTCAGCCTTGGTCCCAGGAACCTAACTACAAGAGATAGAGAAGGCTTAGCTTTATTTCTTGCAGCTGTCAACCTTTGTTGGCTCTTTCCCATGGGTGAAGATAGATTTACACCAAATTTTGCTGGCAACCTTTGGGATGTAGTCTTTACCTTAGTTTTCGTGGACAAATCCCTTTGTTAACACCACCTCCAACTTTCAGCAGCCCTCCCCTTATATTATTAGCTCTATCCTCGTCTAGTGCTGGCCCGTCTCCGTGGGTAGGGTTCCAGCTTTAGCTTTCACTGTCCCCACACCCTTGTTAGGCCTGCCCACAGCTTATGCTGAACCCTCCAGAGGGCTATAACCTTTTCCCCCAGTTGCAGGAATAACAAGTCATTTAACTTCAAATCCAGTTTAATGACCACGAGGATGCAAGGCTACAGACAAAACCACAGTACCAAACAAAGAGGCCCCCGCCAAGACCTCCCCCGGGTGACACGCATGCGCCAGATAACTTCCTCCAGGAACAGACTCTCCAAACACTCAACATAGACAGTGACTGATTTACAGTCCGCATCCCTGCCCTCAGCTTTCTCCACAACACAGAATTGGTGAGTTAGCCTACACATCCCCACATGATTAGTCACGCATCACAATCTACTGATTCCTCTCCTTGGTTAATTAAACGAGCCCAAATCTTTCACTGGGCCTCCCACTTTATTTGTTTACTCCAACCCAGCCCTAATTTGTAATTGTATAAATTTGAGGAACATCACCTCATATTTCGCTTGGACAGCTTACAATCCAGCGGTATGAAAATTGATTTCTCTAACGTAAAGCAATCCTTGCATCCCCTCTCTCTCCATCCGGAGTCGTTGTACTTGTTTCACGGTTTCTGTTGAGTTTCAGTGTCTGTATAACTCGATATGCAGCCCACAATGGACTGTCTCATAAGGTCATAAGTGTTACAAGCAGAATTAGGCCATTCGGCCCAGCAAGTCTACTCTGCCATTCAATCATGGCTGATCTATCTCTCCCTCCTAACCCCATTCTACTGCCTTCTCCCCATAACCCTTGACACACGTACTAATCAAGAATCTATCTATCCTTGCCTTAAAAATATCAATTGACTTGGCTCCGTCTTAAAAAATATCCAATATCCATGTACAACCTGCTGTGGCAACGAATTCCACAGATTCACCACCGTCTGACTAAAGAAATTCCTCATCTCCTTTCTAAAGGCCTTTTTTTTTAATTCTGAGGCCATGGCCTGCAGTCCTAGACTCTCCCACTTGATCCTTGATATCATTCATTCACTTGTTCTATATCTCTCTACATCCCCGTTTACATCTTGCGTGGACAACTTTCCCGACTCTCAGTCCGAAACGGCACCTATCCTTGTTCGCCAGAGATTCTGCCTGACCCGCTAAGTGACTCCCGCTTTTTGTGTCTAATTTGTACTTATTTGTTGCGAGGCCCCCTCCCTTTCTGGACCCCTGTCAGTCAGCCCCTCCCCCAGCCATTGCCCCGCCCACAAGCACTGGCCTCGCCCCGCCCTCAGTCCCCGCCACCTAGCCCGTGCCCAGAGTTCGCCCCGCCCCCAGCCCTCGCACCGTCCCCCAACCCGTGCCCTGTGCTCGCCCCGCCCCCAGCCCTCGCCCCGCCCCCAGCTCACCCTCCAGACCGTGCCCCGCCCCGAGCTCGTGCCCCCCCGCCCGTGGCTTCTGCTCCTCCCTGCCTGTCCCCTCCGCCCATTGGTGGATGGCGGCTCTCTGAACCCCGGCTCCGCCCCGCACCCTCCTCCAGCACGCGTGCGTGCGTGCGCCCGGGCTAACTGTGCGCGCTCGGCATGGCCAGGAGCTGCAGCCATGGCAGTGCAGCACCACATCCTCGATTTCTGCCTGTCGGCGCCAGGTGAGTGTGGTCTTTAGGCCCGGGGCTTCACCGCTGGAGTGTCGCTGGCAGCGGGCGACCGGCTTGCGCTTCGACCCGGCGTCTGCGGCCAGGCGGCAGCGGAAGCGGCGCGTTGTTGCTGAGTTGGGGCTCCGGCCCCTCGTGTATCCCGGCGGCCTGACCTAGGCTGGTTTGTCCCAGCCGGGCCCCGTCCGTCCGTCCCTCTGGGTAGGAGGGATACAGTCTGCCTGCATTCCAGCATGGTCTCGGCTCCATGTTGTGTTCCGGGGATGGCAGCCGGCGAGGGAAGCCCGCCCGGTGGGGGACCCTCTCTCATGGCCGTATGGAGGGAGATGTTCTAGTAATCCGGTGCCCATGAAGGGTTGGCAAGGGCGCCTCAAATTCTGGACCACCAGCAGCACCTCAATTTGTCCTCCGGAGAAAGGACGAGGTTGCATATTTGGATGGATTTACAAATGGATATTTGTACGGCTGGAATTTACAGGTGGAAGAATTCCTTTGGATGGATTGTCACCCAGGCTTATTTTATTAGTCAGTGTAGGTGGTAGTTGGAGCGAGGCTGGTTTTGGGGGGACTGATTCAGCCCAGTCCATCACAGGTGAGGCGGAGGTTCATTTGCAACTCCTCCAAACTCATCTACTGTATACGCTATTCCAGGTGTGGACTCCGATATCGGCGTGACCAAGTACAGGCTCGTGGATTGTTTCGCTCAACAACTCTGCTCAGTCCATGTAAACCTACCTGATCCCCCGGTTACTAAACACTAACTCCCCCTCCCATTTCCATGTTGACCTTTCTGTCCTGGGCCTCCTCCATTGTCAGAGTGTGGCCCATTGCAAATTGGAAGAACAGCACCTCCTATTTCACTTTCGCTGCTCAAGGGCCTGTCCCACTTACTTGACCTTGGCACTCAAATTACACGACCTCATGGTCACGTAACACGGGCATCATGTTGCCGCGCGGGGCCAGTCCCACTGAGAAGCGCGGAGGGGTATGTAGCTGTGCACGACATTGCACGGGGCTCCGAAATTTTTGTAGCAAACAAAATCTTTGCATGCCAACGGCCTGTTGCGTACAAATATCCATTTGTAAATCCATCCAAATATGCAAACTCGTCCTTTCTCACAAGGACAAAGTGGGACAGGCCCAATACCCTGGCGCGACGCAACGTCTCGCCTCCAACCGCAGCAAACGATCGCCGAACTCGGCTTGGGGCTCACTGCCATTGCAGATCCAGATCTCATCCCACTTCTACTCCCAGAGCGGGGTCCAAGAAAATTGAAGATGGACATAAAATGCTGGATTAACTCAGCGGGACCGGCAGCATCTCTGGAAAGAAGCAATGGGTGACGTTTCGGGTCAAGACCCTTTTCAGACTGAGGAAGAGTCTCGAAACATCACCCATTGCTTCTCTCCAGAGATGCTTCCGGGCCTGCTGAGTTACTCCAGCTTTGTGTCCACCTTCAAATGACCGCACACGCTCCAGACGGCTGTGCATACACATGAAATTGCGCGCGACCTTCGCAGGACCGTCGCGGCTCAATGCGACCATGAGGTCGCGTAATTTGCATGCCAACGACACGTAAGTGGGACAGGCCCTTTACACCCCGGCAGTATGAACATTGACTTCTTCAACTTCAAATAACCCTTGCTTTTCCCCTCTCTCCATCCTACTCCCTTCCCAGTTCTCCGACGTCTTGCAGTCTCCAACTACATTTTATCTCTGTTGCTTTGTTGTTAACTTCTCCCAGCTAACAGTGTTCTATTCTACATTTTGCTTGATCTCCATTCCCTTTGTCCTTTCACATCTTACACTTCCTTATCTATGTATCTCCCTCTCCCCTAACATGTCTGAAGAAAGGCTCGACCCAAAACATCACCCATTCCTTCTCTCCAGAGATGCTGCATGCCCCGCTGAGTTTTGTGTCTATCTTCGGTTTAAACTAGCGTCTGCAGTTCTTTCCTACACACCTGTGTGATCTTAGGCAGATCATTTGCCATACCAAGCTATGATGCATCCAGATGGGATGTTTTTTATAGTGAATCTCTAGAAGTTGGTAAGAAACATTGGAAGCATGCTACATTTTCTTAGTCTTCTGAAGAAGTACACACTTGCGCTCTTTATTAATCATAGCATTACTGTGGTTGCACAACATCAAAATGTTGGTAATGCTTATTACTATGAGTTTGAAGCTCTTGACTATCTTCACTTTAGTACGATTGATGAATACTTGATGCTATACGACTATGTTTTGTATCTGCTTGTTGTAGTCTGCATGGTCTTTGTTTAAGATTGCGTCCACTTTTGTAGTGTTACTTGCAAACGTGTAAATGGAGTTAGAGCAGAATTTGGCTTCAGTCTTGAGTGTATAGGGAGCACAGTAAGGAATAGTAAAGATCCGTTCAGGCCATTGGTATTGGGAATTATAGTGGAGCATGCATTATAGCCTAGTCTTACTGATTGCTGTCTGTGGGTCAGAGAGTAATGGATCCATTTTCAGAGTGCGGTGCTGAGTCCTAGGTTCAGGATATACATGACAAAGAACAATGGTGCCAGCATCGAACCCTGCGGCACATTACTGGTCAAAGACCTCCAATCCAAAAACAACCTTTTACAATCATCCTCTGTTTCCCACCAACAAGCTAATTCTGTGTCCCGTTAGCCAGCTTTCCCTGGATCCCATGCAATGTAACCTCAGCCGACCATGCGGGATCGTGTCAAGTGTTGCAGAAGTTCATGTAGACGTCTGCTGCCCTGCCCTCATTGATCTTTGTTACTTCAAATTCATGAGTAGGTGGTCCATGCACAAAGCTGTGCTAACAATACTCAATTAGTCCAGAACACTTTGTCAAGAACAAACCAATCTCTCATTTCCCTTGTGCAGTAACTCGGCTGTAAACCAAACAAACAAAAATATGTTGAAGGGAAGGGGATTTTTTTTTTTTTTTGGAAAGTCTGAAGAAGGATTTCGACCAAAAACGTTGTCTATTTCCTTTGCTCCATAGATGCTGCCTCACCCGCTGAGTTTCTCCAGCAGTTTTGTCTACCAAAAATAAGTTGAAACATGTTTATGTATATTTTGTGTTACATGTCTGGTGATTGTTCAGGAGTAGGTTTAGGCCTGAAGAACATGAAAAACCTGTGCAATTTACCAACAGAATGTGTGAGATAAAGTCGATCAACAATATAAGCCTTATTTATTCTCAAAAAAAGTGACGATCAGCAGCTATCTTGACTGTTTCTGTCCTTCTGATACAATGCTGTTGGGTAGCATTTGAGGATTTGGACCTAATCATGTCAAAGAGATAGGTTACCCAGCCACTAACCTTTCAACAACTGTCAGGTTCTGAAACCAACACAGACAACCGGTTGCTCAACACTTTGTCTCCCCTTCCCATTCCCACACTGACCTTTCTGTCCTGGGCCCCCATTATCAGAATGTGGCCCAGCACAAATTGGAGGAACGGCACCTCATATTTTGCTTGGGCAGCTTACTCCCCAACTTGTCTAACTTCAAGAAGCCCTGGCTTTCTCTCTCTTACCATCCCCCTCCCCCACCCCACCCAATTCCAGTTCTCCTACTGGTCTTACTGTCTCCGACTACATTTTATCTCTGTGCCGCCCACTCTCTGGACATCAGTCTGAAAAAGGGTCACAACCCGAAACATCACCCTTTCCTTCTCTCCAGAGATGCTGCCTGTCCCGCTGAGTTACTCCAGCATTTTGTGTCTATCTTCGGTTTAAACCAGCATCTGCAGTTCCTTCCTACACAACACGGGTAGAGTTGCAAAAGTGCATCCTGTAGTTCACACTCTGTGTTGATGGGTGGTAAATTAAGCAGTTACTCCAGAGGCAGCGGAACAGTTAAACAAGTTGTTCGGCATGGCTAGTTGTAAGACTGCAGTTAAAGCCATTGGAAGAAGGGCATAATTCAGAATGCAACCTTTGGCACGTGGTAGTGAAGAGGGTTGCTGATCAAGAAGCGAGTAACATTGTATAATATTTATTGGCTGTCATTGTTAAATTATCACATTGGGCATCGTGGATAAACTTGAGCAAAGTTTCATCCATGGAAAAAGAATACATCATAAAGCAACTAAATTTCTGGTATTTCTGTCTCGCATCTAGTATCTCCAAAGTTTCTATATATGCTATTTTCCATTGAAATTGGAAAAATGTTAAAAAAGTGCTCCAAATAGGTCTTTCCTGTGAGCAGCCCAATTATTTGGAAATTTACTTTAAATTTGTGCTTTAATCTCTGGAGACATTGATTCTTAATTTGCATTATGATATTTAAGTCTACTAGGTGGATGTAGATTGCTGTAAGTAGGTTTAAATTGTCTTGTCATACATGCAGATTGTCAATTGTAGATGGGCAAATCTGGAGTATAGGGGGCCAACAGTAATTGCGCAGCCATCTTTTTTAACATTGTTTTTCTTTCTTCAGCTGATGGCAGAACTGTTATTGAAGCATTGGAACCAATTTTTCAGGAACAACGAATGACCAAGACAATTCACAATTTAGGCGAAAATGGTTTCTTGGTAACGTATATTTCAGAATCTGGCAGGTATGAAAACTTACGAACAAGAGTTTTTCTGCCAAAGAAGTGACACATTTAGAAATGGCACCAAGTAATGTCCTACTGAAACTGAGCCCATGAAGTTTACAGAACAATCTCTTTTGTATTAGCAAACATATCTGGAATTAAGTGTGGTACAGGTCCTCACTGGGTTATAAGCACCTGACTTCTGGTCACCCAGTACGTACAAACGAGTGTTTAGGAGGATGGATGAGGCTGGATTTGCCAGCTACTGCGGGTTGCAGGTTTCTTTTGCCAGGTGGGCACAGAACAGTTCTGAGGAATGGGGACTGAAATTGATTTACAGCCACACTAGACGGTTCAGTGTATTTCATGATGGTTAGTTGAGCTGCTGCCTCACAATTGCATTGACTCAAATTCAATATGACTGTTGGTGCTGTCTGCATGAAGCTTGCATGTTCGAAGAGAGATTAATTTGGTTGCTCTGGTTTCTTCCCACACCCCAAAGACATTGGTTTTAGGTTAAAATGGGCATGGTAAATTGCTCCCTCGTGTATGTGGGAGGAAGATATGGAAATGTGGTTAGAATAAGAAGTTAATTGAGAAAATAGGATTGCTCTGAGAGCTACAGCAGACTTGATGGGTCAATTGGCTTTATATCTCAAAGAAATATGGAACTATGGAAATTTCCTGTATCCCACCCTAACTTCAGCCTTGAGATGGATTCTATTTGTTAAGGCAACATAATTTGCTTTGAAATAAAAACAATACGTTGGGCATATTCAGTGGGTCAAGCACCATCTGTGGAAAGATAAACAGAGTTAATGTTTCAAGCTGGTGACCCTTTGTCAGAATTGGCAAAGATTAAATAAATTAGTTTGGCGTGGCAGAGTAGGTGGTGGATGGAGGGATAGGACAAAGGAATATTTCTGATGGGGTGAGACAGGGCTGCAATGGGGATAAGTTGTAAAGGTCATCGGGCCACAATAAGTCAATGGGTAGGCGAAAATCAATGAAAGGACTTGGAGATTTTCATTTTTATAACACATGTTCATTTGAAAACAAAGTATAAATTTAAATAACAAAATGCTGGATGCACAGCAGGTGAAGCAGAATCTGTGGAAATAGAAACAGTTGAATTTATAGCTTGAAGGTCATTTGTTGCACCTGCTTCTGGACCTATTTTTAATATTGAATGTACCAGCCTTTGGGTAATTCATCAGGTGCTTGGTGTATATGTGATTTCAGCTGGTCATGTCTTAATAGTTTCCATCACTGTTCACGTCCTTCAGGCAGTTCTGAATGCAGAAGAGGCATCTGCTAAGAGGGCATTTTCTGTTCTTTGAAATGTTATTATTTTTGATGCATGTAATGGTCAATTTACCAATCCATCTACTAAAAACGTGGGGAGGAACCTGATATTGAATGCATTTAAGTATGGTTAGTGTTGTCGTTTAAATGATTTTTGTGTTGCCTGGTTCATTTGGATTTGGTGCCTCTTGTTTTGTGTACACAATCTCAATCTATACAGAAATGTTGACATATATTGTGCTCCTTATCGATGGGTGGTAAGGAAAGGGTTTAATGTGGCATGCAAGTTTCAGAAATAGATGTTATTTTAAACAATTAAATTTTACTTGCAGCTTTGCCACTCTGAGAATGTACACAGATAAGCTCCTGACATTTGACATCCACAGCTATGAATTGGATAACAAAGGGCGAGCAACAATTGAAACTGTAAGTGCTTCTGCCGTCATTCAATTATCATTTTTAGTTTGCAGCGAGAACAAGTGCAAAAGAAAGGAAATTATAGTCCGGTTAGCGCGACTTCAGTGGTTGGTAAGATTTTAAGTCCATTGTTAACTTCAGACTATCGGTAGATGGGGGAAAGAAAGCCGGAAGAGACAGGTTAAAGCGTGGCAGGTGGATACAGGCAAGGGGAGGTTTTGGTAGGCAGGTGGTTCGAATAAAGGTCAGAGATGAAAACAGAAGGATTGAGACAGAATTAAAGAAGCTAGATGGAGGAAAGTTGCAGGTGGTGGAGGGTGGGATGGAGGGAGAAATAGGTGATAGTCCAGGGGGGCAGAGAAAGAGAGGATGTGGGGTTCGTTAGATGTTACCCATGTGGTCGCTGAGTCCACGCTTGGTCTCAACGAAGTGCAGTTTTGTTTTGCCTGCTATCTAAACGGATCGGAGAAACCATAGATTCATACCATTAATTGAAATTCATGTAAAGCAGATAGAGAAGAAGGGAAGATGCTGCGTGCAGGATATAGTTCTCAGCATTGTAGTGCATCAGTACCTTGGATAAAGTCCAATTATACAATTTCAATGTGCAAATTGTCAGTCTCATAAACAGTTTTTGGAATAATTATGCAAATTGCAGGGACAAATTTAATAATGTAATCCACAAATATTTGAATGAGCGGGTTATTGAAGTGTTTATTTATTGGGTTTGGTAGATGGCCGTCGACTGGTCCTGCATTTTGATAAAGTGATTAACTATGTCAGCACAGATGAATATAAAACTTTGCCCTCAACTCAGCATTGCTAAACAGCCCAGTATGATAATGGTTTCCTGTGCGAAAAAACTTTTAGTATTGCCAGCAATTCAATATTTTATTTTATATTTGCACTCCTTTCCAGTCTAAACTTATACTGCCATGTATTCCCACATATTTAATATTGCATATTCTAATCCAAACGTGTGCTTGGTTTGTCTTCTGTGTATCCTATCAACTCTAAACCAATGGTTCTACTTGGATACTGCAGCTTTTAGTATTCCCCAAAGTCTGATCCCATTGATCTTGATCCCGTACTTTAAAAACTTTTATTGTGCAGGTGAAGTAGAATTCACTGGAATAATATCAGCAGTGGGTTTCTGGCCATTAATTTGCTGCTTTGATGTGTTCATGCTTTGTATAAATATCTTTACTTCTAAACTAGCTTTTTTGGATCAGTTTAAAAGTTCTCAATGTTGGCCTGATAAATGGTAACAATATTGCATAGAATAGTACAGCACCAGAACAGACTTGTTGGTCCACGGCGTTTGTTCAGAACATGATGGCAAGTTAAATTAATCTCATCTGCCTACATGTGGTCTGTGTCCCTCCATTATGTGCATATCCATGTGCTTATCAAATGTTTCTTAAATGCCGCTATTGCATCTGCCTCAACCCCCTTCCCCAGCAGTGTGTTCCAGGAACCAATCACCCTGTCCAAGAAAAGTCTGTTCCCTACTTCTCCTTTAAACATTTTTCCTCTGGCCCGACTCTTATACTCAACGATATGACTTTGTGACTCTTATACTCAATGTCCTGACTGATGGCATTTTATTATTCTGTCTAGACTCTATCGATTTGTGTTGCCACATCAGAGAGCTATGAACTCAGATCCCTCTAAACATCAATGCCATTAAGGGTCATGTCATTAACTGTACGCTTTACTCTTGCATTTGATCTCCCAAAGTGCAACACGCCACACTTGCTTGAATGAAACACTGCAATTTCTCCAGCCGTTGTTGAAACTGTTCTATATCCTGCTATATCTTTTGATAGCCTTCCTGACTGGAACTCCACTGATTTTGGTAGTGTTTGCAATAATATTGGTTGTCGCTTTTGGAGTATTGCGTGCATTTCTGGTTGCCCTATTAAGGGAAGGATGTGGAAGCTTTGGGGAGGATGTGGAGGAATGCTGCCTGGATTAGATGGTTTTGGTTACAAGGATAGGTTGGATAAACTTGGATTGTTTTCTCTGAAATGTCAGAGGTTGAGGGGGGATTGATGGAAGTATTTACAAATTATGAGGCATAGATAAAGACTCCAAACCTTTCTCCAAAAGTAAAAATGTCCAACACGAGAGAGCATAATGTATAAACTGAGAAAGAGAAAATGTAATGGAAATTTGTAGGGCAAGTGTTTTTTACACTGAATGGTGGGGGCCTATAAAGATTTCCAGGGGAGGTTCTGCAGATATAATAGTTGGTGTTTAAGATGCTTTTAGGTAGGCACATGGAAGTGCAGGAATAGAGTATGGATTTGTGTCCTGGCAGATGAGATAGAAACATAGAAAATAGGTGCAGGAGAAGGCCATTTGGCCCCTTGAGCCAATACCACCATTCAATTTGATCATGGCTGATCATCCAAAATCCATACCCTGTTCCATCCTTTTCCCATATCCCTTGAATCCCTTAGCCCTAAAACCTAAATCTAACTCTCTCTTGAAAACATCCAGTGAATTGGCCTCCACTGTCTTCTGTGGCAGAGAATTCTGCAGATTCACAACTCTGGATGAAATTTTTTTTCATCAGCTCTGTCCTAAATGGCCTACCCCTTATTCTTAAACTGTGACCCCTGGTTTTGGACTCCCCAACACCGGGAACATTTTTCCTGCATCTCCCCTATCCAATCCTCTAAGAATTGTACACGTTTCTATAAGACCCTTCTCATCCTATTAAATTTCAGCGAATACAAGCCCAGTCGACCCATTCTTTCAACGTATGTCAGTCCTGCCATCCCGGGAATTAACCTTGTGAACCTACGCTGCACTCCATCAATAGTAATAATGTTCTTCCTCAAATTAGGAAACCAAAATTGCACACAATACTCCAGGTGTGGTTGCACCAGGGCCCTATACAACTGCAGTAGGACCTCCTTGCTCCTAAACAAATCCTCTCGCAATGATGCCCAACATGCCATTGGCTTTCTTCACTGCCTGCAGTACCTGCATGCTTACTTTCAGTGACTGATGAACAAGCACACCCAGGTCTTGTTGCACCTCCCCTTCTCCTAATGTGACGCAATTCAGATAATAATCTATCTCCTTTTTCTTGCCACCAAAGTGGATAACCTCACATTTATCCACATTATATTGCATCTGCCCACTCGCCCAACCTATCCAAGTCACCCTGAAGCCTCATAGCATCCTCCTCGCAGCTCACACTTCCACCCAGCTTTGTGTCATCCGCAAACTTAGAGATGTTAATTCCATTGTCTAATTCGTTAATATATATATTGTAAACAACTGGGATCCCAGCACAGAGCCTTGCTGCCATTCTGAAATGGACCTGTTAATTCCTATTCTTTGCTTCCGGTCTCCCAATCAGTTCTCTATTCATGTCTATATCCTACCCCCTATACCATGTGCTCTAATTTTACACACTAATCTCTTGTGTGTAAAAGACTTGTATCGACCACATCCACTAGCTCTTCCTTATCCATTCTACTTGTTACATCCTCAAAAAATTCCAAAAGATTAGTCAAGCATGATGTCCCCTTCATAAATCCATGCTGACTTTGACTGATCCCATCACTGCTACTGATGTAAGGCTAACTTTCTTAAACTTTCTTTTTTCTTAAAAAAAAGCAGAGTTGCATTGGCTACCCTCCAGTCCACAGGAACTGATCCAGTCGAGTGAACATTGGAAAATGATCACCAATGCATCCACGATTTCTAGGGCCACCTCCTTGAGTACTCTGGGATGCAGATCATCAGGCCCGAGGGATTTATCTGCCTTCAGTCCCAACAGTTTAGCTAACACCATTTTCTGACTAATGCGGATTCCCTTCAGTTCCTTCCTCCCCCTAGTATTTCCGGGAGACTGTTTGTGTCTTTAAAGATCAGTTTAGCCTGGCATCGAGTTTAGCATGCACAGGAGCATGCACATAAAGGCACAGGCACACACATAGGCATAGGGAGACGGCGACCGGTGGACAGACATGGGTTGAGAGGGCAGTCAGACAGTGCATGTACAGGCGCATACAGGCATGGGGAGACAAAGACAGGCAGGCGGAGGGACACACAGGCATCTTTTCCTTTGGTTGTATGTTCTTCTGAAACGGGCTGTTCAAATGCAAAGTATTCCAACCATATCCAGAGCCAGCATATCTCCCTTCTTTTCTTCTGTGGTCTGTTTTTGTTATACAAGCAAAAATGTAATTTGTTTTTTTGCAGGCTTAACTACATGTATTGTTACCTCAATTGATGTATGTGTGCTCTAGAAAGACACAAAATACTGGAGTAACTCAGCAAGTCAGACAGCATCTCGAGAAAATGGATAGGGGATGTTTTGTGTTGGGACCCTCCTTAAGACTATTCTGTGCTGTACAATATGTTCTGCTCTGCTGTACAGAATAAAACTGTTTGTGGCGGCCTCCTGCTGGTATGCAATCAATGACCAAACATCAGTAAATCACTGGGCTAAAACTGTACCCCATGTGCACTCAGCACCCACCTCCCACTCACCTGGTCACAGCTTTTCAACCTTTGCTTTCAGCTAGTTAGGTGTTTTCTGTTGATGGCTATTCTAAACATTGTTCAGCCATATGTTGATAAAACCCTGGTGTGTAGCAGATTCCACACTGAGTCTTTACAATTGTAATGTTTTACATTTATGATACTCATTTACATTTCAGCTCTGTGACAAACTAGAACAGAAAATGAAAGATCTCTTGCAGGGGAATATTAACAGGCTAAAAAGGTAAGAAATAAGATTGGTCTTGCAAAAGGAAATTATGTCAGTTATTCAATTTAAGATTGCTGTTGTACAGTTTCTGTCAATCGTTATCTGTTGATAGTATTCTGTAGTATTCATAATTGGTGTCTTATTTCACTATTTTTCATTTTACATTAATTGCATTATTTGCTCTTAATTCTCTACTTGATGATATGCCACTATGCCAGAAACACAGGATTCTGCCTCGACCTGTTTGTGGATTTAGTTGTACAGATATAATTTAGTTTGCGTGCAACTGTGCCGTCATCTTGTTTTGTTTTTTTGCTTTTCCTTGACCCCTTCTATGTTATCAGTTTTTCTCAGATGACTGCATCATCTCCCAATTCATAGGTGAAGACTTATTAAAGGAAGCTGCATGGCGTATTGTTCCAAGTTGCTGGTCGTGGGGCTTGAGGGTGACAGGCTTATCAGATTGAACAGGAGGAATAGTATGTAGGTTGAGGAGGAGGATGGTGATTACTGGTTACGTTCTTTGCTCGCGGCGAACAATACAACGGCGTTGTTGCTGTGTTCACACACAACTTACAGGCTTATGTAAAAGATGCAAAATGCTGGAGTAATTCAGTGGGTCAAGCAACATTTCTGGAGAACATGAATAGGTGACATTTTGGGTTGAGACCCTTCAGCCTTCAGATTAATGGGGGTGCTGGGGCAATGTTTCCTCTAATTTTTAATAGTTTGTGTGTGCAGAAATCTTGTATTGTGCAATTTTGTATGCTGTTACAAATGTGTGTGCGCATTAAATTCTTGTGCAAATATATGACCTCATAAGCTCGTGGTGTAGTGGTTTTTACTATTTCGTTAAAAGCCATTCAACTTTAAACCAGCTTGCAGTTCTTTTGCGTTTCACACCCTTTGCATCCTTTGAATTTGACATGGTGAATCAACATTTCTTTCAATAAAAACTCAATAAGCCAGCTACAGAAATTAAAATGGATCTTCGTAAACTGTGCAATAAAGTTAATATAATTATGAGATTTTTATTATACTTATACAAATAAGTATAAATTATATACACTATAATACTGTATAATTATTGATTACTACATTTTAAGTAACATTGTAGTGTCTATGACATACAGACGAATGCTTTCATCTCATTTAATGTCAAGTCAAAGTCAAACAAACTTTATTGTCATTTAGAAATACATCGATATATGCAATTCCAAACGAAATTCCGTTGCATTTGGCTCCCTGTGCAACACGATAATTAACAGAAGGATAAAATGGAAAAAAATGGATAAAAGGATAAAATAGACAATGGTGTCAGCCCATTATAAGGCATTCAGGAGTCTGATAGCTGGTGGGAAGAAGCTGTTGCAGAACCTTGATGTTCTGCTCCTTATGCTACGATATTTTTTGCCCGAGGGCAGCAGAGTGAAAAGTCGCAATATCCCCGATTGAGGAGCGAGAAGTCACAATGATTTTTTCCGCTGTCCTCACCACTCTCTGCACAGACTTCCAGTCGGAGGCTTTACAGTCCCTAAACCCGTCAGAGATACGGCTGGTCAAAATACTCTCTATGGTGCCCCTGTAGAAAGTGGTGAGGATGGGATGGGGGAGATGAGCTCTTCTCATCAGGTGCAGAAAGTGCAACCGCTGCTGCGCTCTCTTAACTGTCGATGAAATGTTATTTGAGCAGGTCAGACTGTTAGTGATCTGCACCCCCAGGAACTTAGTGCTACTGACCACCTCCACATCGCTGTCATTGATGTGAAGTGGTGTGGGACTGTGCTGGTTTTTCCTGAAGTCAACGATGACCTTTTTTTTTTTCGACATTCAGGATCAGGTTGTTCGTATTGCACCAGTCCACCAGTTGTTTCACCTCCTCCCTGTAAGCCAGCTCATTGTCGTCCCGGATGAGGCCCACCACTGTAGTGTCATCTGCGTACTTCATGATGTGGTTTGTACTAAACCTGGCACAACAGTCGTGGGTCATCAGGGTAAACAGCAGTGGACTCGGGACACAGCCTTGAGGGGAACCGGTGCTCAGAGAGATGATGTTAGAGGTGTTATTTCCAACCCTCACTGACTGGGGTCTGTCAGTAAGGAAGTCCAGTAGCCAGTTCCACATGGGGGTGCTGAGGCCCAATGGAACCAGTTTGCCTATCAGGTGCTGAGGGATAATTGTGTTGAATGCTGAACTAAAATCCACGAACAGCATTCGCACATAAGTGTTCTTCTCTAGATGTTCCAGGCTCAGATGGCGTACGGAGGATATAGCGTCCTCTGTGGAGCAGTTTGGCCTGTAAGCAAACTGGTATGGGTCAAGTGTGGAGGGGAGTCTGGAGGTATTATGGTCCCTGACCAGCCTCTCGAATCACTTCATCATTATGGGAGTGAGTGCTACAGGGTGGTAATCGTTGAGACACTGTATATTGGATTTTTTTTGGCACTTGTATGATGGTGGCAGTCTTGAAACACGATGGAACGACAGCCTGGTTCAGCTAGGTGTTAAAGATGGCCGTAAGGACATGTGCCAGCTGATCAGCACATTCCCTGAGCACCCACCCTGGTATGTTATCAGGGCCTGCCGCCTTTCGTGCGTTCACTCCTTTTAGGGTCCTCCGGACATCCACTATGTCAAGACTGAGTGCCTGTTCATCACAGTGAGGAATACATTTTCTCACAGGTGTGTTATTTAATGCCTCGAACCGTCCAAAATAGTTGTTCAGTTCATTGAGGAACTCAATGTTGTCATCACAGGGTGGTGGAGCAGTCTTATAGTCTGTGATTGTTTTGATTCCCTGCCACATGCGCCTGGTGTTCATGGGGTCATGAAAGAAGCTCTGGATTTTCTGACCATGGGCACGCTTGGCCAGCCTGATGACTCTGTTCAGGTGGGCCCTACGGATGTGAGTGCCACCACGTCACCGGATTTAAATGCGGCATTACGTGTTCTCAGCATTCCACATACCTCTGTGGTCATCCAGGGTTTCTGGCTGGCCTGTATAGTGATGGTCTTGGTGACACAGACATCCTCTATGCACTTTTCCATGTAAGCAGACACGGACACAGTGTACTCCTCCAGGTTGGTGTGTTGACTGTCAGTTGCAGCCTTCTTGAACATGTCCCAGTCCGTGCATTCAAAACAGTCCTGTAGTGTTGTCATAGCTCCCTCTGGCCAGACCCTTACCTGCTTCACAGTAGGTTTTTCTCTGGTAAGCAGGGGCCTGTATGCAGGAATTAGCATCACAGAGATATGGTCTGAGGAGCCAAGGTGGGGGCGGGGGACTGCCTTGAATGCCGTCTTGATGTTTGTGTAGGCTAGGTCCAGTGTGTTCACTCCCCTGGATGCAAAGTCTACATGCAGGTAGTAATGTGGGAGAACTGTCTTCATGTTGGCCTGGTTAAAGTCCCCAGCAACAATGAAAACACCATCTTGATGTATAGATTGCAGGTCACTAATGGAACGACAAAGACCATTCAGGGCCTCCTTGGTGTTTGCACTGGGGGGGATGTACACGGCTGTGATGGTTATAATGGTAAATTCCCTGGGCAGATAGAAGGGTCTGCATTTTATTGTCAAAAACTCAATGTCTGGGGAGCAATAATTTGACACCACTGTGGCATTTTTACACCAGCTGTTATTAATGTAAATGCACACACCACCACCCCGGGATTTCCCACTGAGAGCGTAGCTTCTGTCCAACCTGAATGTTGTTGACCCCTCCACGCTAATAGCGCCGTCGGGAACAGAGAAGTTTAACCACGTCTCTGTTAGGATCAGGGCGCGGCAATCTCTCACCTCCCGTTTGGTTACATTCCCTGCAGCTGTATTTACAGTATTGTTCTTTGTACTTTGGATTTCATTAATGACATGATCAGGAGTGGAATAAATGCAAATTTGTTTATTCAACCAATATTGCTCTCCCCAGGTTACCTGCAATCATAAGAGGTGGGACCATTGATAGATATTGGCCTACTGCAGATGGCCGATTGGTTGAATATGATATTGATGATGTTGTTTATGATGAAGATTCTGCATATCAGAACATCAAGATTCTTCATTCAAAACAGTTTGGAAATATTCTTATCCTCAATGGTGACATCAGTAAGTATTTGGTTATAATGGTGCAATAATCATGTGATTGTTTCATGTATCATTCTTGAGATCTCTAGTTCGTCTCTATTAGTAAACATTCCTAGACAAAAAATGATTTTGTCTCTTTACTTTGTTTCATCCATTATTTGTTGCTTTCTAATCTTTTCTCCTTTGTAACCTGATTTGAATGCTGATCATCACCAAATTCTCCCAAATTTGCACTTGCACCTTGTTAAAATTGTCTTGTCGGTGGGTCTGAAGGGGTCACTTCCACAGCTAAAATCCTTGCATTGTTTGTAAATTACACGCTGAGTCCTGTGAAAACATGCCTGCATCTGAAGTAATGAATCAGAAAATAGAGATGTTCGGAAATTCAAGCAACATCTGTGGAGAGAAGTTTGTGCTCCTTGTTTCAAATCCACATTGAAGATGTTGCAGAGGAGCCTCCTGCATTTCTAGACCAGTTTTTAAGTACAGCTGCCTGAGTAGCCCCGGTGACCTCAGTGGCTATTCCACTGGGTCTTCCCCATCTCCCCCCCCCCCCCACTACCATGTAACCCCTGCTCTTCCCCACCCACACCACAGCCCCCATACCCCCCCCCCCCCACCACACAACGCTCCGTCCTCGGTGTACTCACCTGCCTTCCTCCGGCCACAACCTCCATCCAACCTCCATCCTTGTCCCTCTCCGTCCCCACCTCAATGAGTTCCGCGTCCACCATGACGTGGAGCTCTTCTACCGTCGCCTCCGCCTCACAGCGTTCTTCCACGGGAATAAGTCCTCGCCCCCCCCACTGATCATCCCTTTTCCTGTCTCCAATGAACCCCCTCCTCGTGGACCCCCCATCGTAGCCCTCCGGCTTTAGAACTCTATACAGAACTGCCGTTGGGACATCAACCGCCTCGACGTCTCCACTCCCCCGTCTCACTCCAATCTCTTCTCTCTCCCCCCCCCCCCCCGAACGTACTGCCATCGACTCACTCCGTAACAACCTAGACTGGGTTATCAAACCTGCCGACAAGGGAGGTGCCGTGGTAGTCTGGCGCGTCGATCTCCACAAAGTGGAGGCCACGTGCCAACTCTCGGACACCTCCTCCTACTTACCCCTGGACCATGACCCCACTGACGAGCACCAGGCCACCATCTCGAGCACCATAACCGACTTCATGAACTCCGGCTCCCAACCCCCCCCCCCCCCCCCCCCCCGAGCCTCCAACCTCATCGTTTCCCAGCCCCGCACGGCCCGATTTTACCTTTTCTCCAAAATCCACAAACCCAACCGCCCGGCAGACCCATTGTCTCTGCCTGTTCGTGCCCCACCGAACACATTTCCACATACCTTGACTCCATCCTATCCCCCTTTGTTAAATCTCTCCCCACCTATGTTCAAGACACCTCAGACACTCTCCGTCGGCTCCACGCATTCCATTCTCCAGGCCCCCATCCTCTCATCTTCACCATGGACGTCCAGTCACTCTACACCTCCATCCCCCACCAGGATGGTCTCAAAGCCTTCCGGTTCTTCCTTGACCAGAGAAGCAACCCATACCCATCCACTGACACCCTCCTCCGCCTACCGGAGTTGGTCCTTACCCTCAATAACTTCTCTTTTGACTCCTCCCATTTCCTCCAAACACAAGGCGTAGCTATGGGCACACGCATGGGCCCCAGCTACGCTTGCCTCTTTGTCGGGCACGTCGAACAATCTTTGTTCTCGGCGATCCAGGGCCCCATCCCCGACCTCTACCTCCGTTACAACGACGACTGCTTTGGTGTCACCTCCTGCACCCACACACAACTGACTGACTTCATCCATTTCACCACCAACTTCCATCCACCAACTGACTCCCACAGCTACCTGGACTACTCTTCCTCCCACCCTGCTTCCTGTAAGGACTCCATCTCCTATTCCCAATTCCTCCGTCTACGCCGCATCTGCTCCCAGGATGAGGTGTTCCACACCAGGTCATCACAAATGTCCTCATTCTTCAGAGAACAGGAATTCCCCTCCCCCACTATAGATGAGGCTCGCACCAGGGTCTCCTCCATACCCCGCAACACTGCCCTCTCTCCCCATTCCCCCACTCACAACAAGGGCAGAGTCCCCTTAGTCCTCACCTTTCACCCCACCAGCCGGCACATACAGCACATAGTCCTCCGCCAGTTTTGCCACCCCCAATGTGACCCCTCCACTCGCCACATCTTCCCATCTCCCCCCCTGACTGCCTTCCGCAAAGACCACTCCCTCTGCAACTCCCTTGTCAATTCTTCCCTTCCCTCCCGCTCCACCCCTTCCCCGGGCACTTTCCCTTGCAACCGCAAGAGATGCTACACTTGTCCCTTCACCTCCCCCCTCCACTCCTTTCAGGGACCCAAGCAGTCCTTCCAGGTCCGACAGAGGTTCACCTGCACCTCCTCGAACCTCATCTACTGCATCCGTTGCTCCAAATGCCAGCTGATCTATATCGGTGAGACCAAGCGGAGGCTTGGCGATCGTTTCACCGAACACCTCCGCTCGGTCCGCAATAACCAACCCGACCTCCCGGTGGCTCAGCACTTCAACTCCCCCTCCCATTCCGTATCCGACCTCTCGGCCCTGGGCCTCCTCCACGGCCAGAGTGAGCAACACCGCAAGTTGGGGGAACAGCATCTCGTATTCCGATTTGGGGAGTCTGCATCCTCTGGGCATGAACATCGAATTCTCACAATTCTGTTAACCCTTGCTGTCTCCTCCCATTCCCACCTCTCCCTCAGCCCTCGGGCCCTGGCATTCCTTCTCTCTCTATCTCTCCCGCACCCAAGTCCCACTAGCTTCTCGTTTTCACACTACAAACAGCTTACAATGGCCTGTTTCCTTTATCATCGATACTTTTTTGCATATCTTTCATTCATTGTTCTTTATCTCGCCACATCACCATCTATATCCCTCGTTTCCCTGATCCCTAACCAGTCTGAAGAAGGGTCTCGACCCGAAACGTCGCCTATCTCCTTCGCTCCTTAGATGCTGCTGCACCCGCTGAGTTTCTCCAGCCTTTTGTTTACCCTCGATTCTCCAGCATCTGCAGTTCCTCCTCTAACACTGAGTGCTGAGCATAACCTCTATGCAAATTTGGTAGGATGGGGTAATGTGTACCTTTTGAGCTCTTAATTTGTCAACCTGGGTTTGGTGCTGAGGTCACGAGTAAGCATGGAACTTGATGAGTGTGCTAACAGTGCTCCCAAGACATGCCTAGTTTGATTGTCCTCAATTTCAGTTACATTTACTTCATTGAAATATGTTATAAATGATGTATATTACTTTGTTCCAGATTTAGGTGAAAGTGACCTCCCGTATACACAGGCTATAATGGGCAGTGGAAGCGAGGACTACACAGGGAAAGAGATTCTTATCCTGGGAGGAGGCGATGGTGGAATCCTGTGTGAGCTTGTTAAGTTAAAACCAAAGATGGTCACCATGGTGGAAATATCCTTTAACATCGTGGGTGACCTCGCCCAAATTAGTTGTTACATGGTGCAAAATGGATCACCTAAAACTGGTAGAGTTCCGGGAAGATTATCTTGTCATTTTGCAGGAATCTTTCATTGAAGATTAATAGATATATGTCTAGGTGCTCATGCAGATGATGAAATAGTGTTCCAGCCTTTAATATTACTCCTCTGCTGACATTTCCCTTTAAATGTTGGCTTATCTGTTTCCCTCTTATTCAAAACTCTCCAGAGTGAAAATGTCTGGTCATCTACCTTGCCAGTTCCAAAAGTGTATCCTGCTTTTGGCATGGAGAACACATCTGCTTATTATATTCCAGGTGGCATCTGATCACATGTGTTATTGGGGAAATGTGTGTATTCTTTACTCAAATCCTCGCTGTAAAGATCAACATAGGGTATAAAGTAGGAGAAATACATTTGGTCTCTTCAGCCTACCTAGCCATGGCGGATAAAAAAAAAAGTGTTGGAGTAACTCTTTGGAGTGGATCTTTCGTTTGCTAACCATTTACCCCCCCCCCCCCCCCCCCCCCCCCGGCGGCCCCCTCACATGCCAGGTCGCTCTTTGTTCTCTCAGCGGTCCCCCCTCCCTTGACCAGCTGCCGGGACACACACGGGCTGCCCTCGACCGACCGCTGGGAATCAATGGGCCATCCTTGACCAACTTCTTTGTTTTGGCCTGATTCAACTAAGTGATTTAATTTTGCTTTGCCAGTGTTCTCAAATTTCTTTCAGTCCTTAACCAAACTTGTACATTGACCAAATGGTGATCAATGCATGTTGCAAACATATGCGCAAAACCTGTGGAGATGTTCTGGACAATCTGAAAGGAGACTGCTATCAGGTATATATGTTCAAGACTCTGGATTAACACATCAATTGCAAAAATGTTAAATATTTTAAAAAGTATCTTGCCTTGCACATTGTGAGGAATTAATAATTCTGCGCTGCATTTCTTGATTTCCATAAGCTTCTCATTCTGTACATTGTTTGATTATTAGAACCAGCCTGGTCAAGACTTCATTGTAAGCTCTCTCAATTCCAAAGTTGTTGTTACCTGTTGTCTCTTCTGGTCTTCTCCCCATCTCAGAAATGCTTGCTTTTGATTCATTTTATTGATTCCCTTAGTTACTCACCTGAGATTCTATTCTGTTTTGGCACCAGGTTATTCAGAGCCTCAGCCCATTAATCCTCATGTAAATTGCTCTGTGCCTGAACACAAACCACCCTTTCAGACCCACAACCCTGTCTTTGTTGCTCCTCTCTCAGATGTACCTTGTGTCCTGTACAACATATTCTTAAACCGTTAATCTTTTGAAGAAATATGCTGGCGCCTTGAGTGGTATGTAGTATAATTAAGTCAGCTTCAAAATGAGCAGTACATAAGTACCCTATGCAAAACAATGGTCACAATCAGCTAGCTGTCCGAATGCATTTGGGGAAACTGTCAGGTTTAGAATTTGTTTCTTGTTTTCTAGTATTTTTTAAATAGTATTTCTCCCCAAACCCGGTGTGCTATAACCAGGGCTGTGGAGTTGATACCCAAAACACCCGACTCCAACTCCTTGATTTCTTGTGTATCCAACTCCGACTCCTAGGTATAATAATTCTAAATCTGCTATGATGACATTACACAAGATGGCATTTCTTGAATCATCAGGCTACCTTTTAACCCCATGTCCTTAAAGTTTTGAGTCTAATGGTTGTAGCTATGCTATTGCGGCTTTTTATATTGTTTATTCTTGAAAAAAAACATAATTCATTATGCTAAAAGAAAGAAAAACTTAGATATAGGACTAAGACAAAATGCAAATGCCATTGAATTAAATAAAAATGATATAAGCATAACTCCAAAATGTATTAAACTAAGGTCATAGGTATGAGCTAAATGACTAAAGGATGACAAACAAAATTCTCAAGTGCAATAGCAATTTAAACTAAATGCATAGGTAGTTACGTTTGCTACAAAAGTACATACCTAAAATTTATTACTAACTTGTCCTTAGGAACAGAATTGCTTCTGCCAAATCCTCTTTCATTGAAGCCCTTATATGTGATTTAATTAATTTCCATGTGGAGAACAGTCTCCACGCAGACCTGTGGGTGGTATGGCTGTTACTATCATAGCTGCAAATGTTACTATTTCTGGATAAGCAGGGATGACTTCTTGCACTGTAAGTTTAGATGAGCGATCATATTTCTCTACTTTTAAACCACCAATAAAATCTTGCTTAAATTCCAATAGTTTAATGTCAAAAGGCTGTCTTCGCACGTTCAAACAGGAAAGCTTTGCTCTCGACTTCAATTTTATCTAAATATTTTGCTAAATCTGACCATCATTTGAAGAGAATGAGAAGGATTTGGAACTCCCATCTTCATTTAGTGGTTCTGACTTTTCAGATAGTAGCCCTTTTAACCAAATTGCAACATCACAGAGGGTCTCTTTTGCTTTAGCAATTTGATCTTTGCTCAACAAGATTTGGTTCATTGGATCTATGTAGCCTGCAGCTAACAGGGTCTGATTTTCAAGTAGCAAGCCCTCTTCTTAATTGATGGTACAATTTCTTCAGCAATGAATCCACCAGCTTTGGATAGGTGAAATATTACATTTTTTACACCCATAGGAACGTACCAGGAGTAAAATCCTCTGCTTGCAGCTTTTTGTGACTGCATAAGGGTGAGCAAGCAGTGTTTCTAATTGATACCAACTTCCATTGTCTTTTAGTCAGTAATACACTGGGATTACCAATGCCTTCTAGAAAGGGTTTAGGTCAAGCAAACGCTTAACCATCGTATATGTGCTGCCCCAGCAAGTTGCTTGGTCCAAAATATCTCCCTTTCCTGCACGTCACTGGAGGATAGCATCAATTTTAGAGGTCTTAGCTGTTATGGCTATTTGCCTCCCCTTACCTATCAGAGTAGCTGCATGGTGTTCTTTCAATCCATCTCTTATTGCTAGTTGCAATGTACGTACAGCACAGTGCATATGTTGGATTAGACAGAGCTGAGATGCCTCCACAACAATATCATCCAAAGTTTCATTATTCTGTTCTATTTCTGCTGTTTCAATTTCAGAATCTGCATCAGAGATCTCCCTTCCAGTAGTGACGTTTTCAACTTTATTAATCTTTTCTATTGTGCTTAGCATATTTGAAGCATTATCGGTGGCAATGCATAAAATCTGGTCTTTCTTAATTTCAGAATCTTTCAAAATTTCTTCTAAGTTCTGGAGATAAATGTTGTCATGAGGTGCCTTGATGTCCTTTACTCCTAATGTCCGAGTTACTATTTTATTGTTTTCATCAACAAATCTAGCATTGATGGCAAAATAGTTAACTCTGTGACGAGTGGTGGTATCCATTTTAATGAACATGAACCGCCCCTTAATAGTTTTTTGAAGCTTTTCCTTTTCATTCTTGGCTTCTTCAAGTATGTTTTCTGATACACTCCCTTGTCAAAGAAACACCTAGTTTCTTAGCCACTTCTCTATTTTTCTCAGGTGAAAATAAAGTGTGCGCTATGTTTTAAAAAGTGGGATTTGTTCCGATTTACTTAGTCTCTGAAATTTATGTTGAGGTCGGAGTTGGGACTTTTTTACCGATTCTGACTCCAGCAGCACCAAAATTGCTCTGACTCCGACTCCACAGCCCTGGCTATAACGCTATTCTTCCATTCAGTAAAAATCATGGCTGACCAGCATACCTTTCAGCACTAGTCCCAATTCCTTGATGCTTCTAATATATAAAACATTATTGTTCCATTGCCATTCCTGTTAGTTTAGTGCACTGTTTCCTAAGCTCAGTAGGTGCTTGTCACATTTTGTGATCACATTGTGCTCCTCTTTCCCCAGGGAAGTTTGCTTCACTAGTTAAAACTGTGGATCTCCTAAACACTTTCATCACAGATGAATATGTATGCAGATAAGTGAAAACATTGGCCATTTCTGCACACACACAGCACCTTGTTTGTGTCCGATAGAACTCACTGTAACAGCAAGCTTGAACTGCTTCTTGTGGTGGTGGAGGCGTTGACCTTTTACTCCCACCCCATTGTTGTCAATATCCAAGGTCCTATGTATATATAACTGGGCCAGATTCCTCATTCTCCACACCTAGTAATTTGCATACTTTTTGTTGTACTATCACATTTTGAAACTGTTGTTTTTGACTTGCCATTGAAGTGTTGCACACTTGGCACTTAATATTGATGTCATGTGAGCAGTGCTGAGCAGAGACCATTAAATGTGAATCATGGCACAAAGTGCCACTTCCTTCCATTTATTTGCACTTCTCAACCTCAAAACAGAACACCTTCTCACAAAAAAGCAAATTGGTATACAGCATTAGTTGTTATCATTGTATAGCCTCCAAAATGGTGTAATGCTGTTTCTTCACTATGCAGGTTTTAGTGGAAGATTGTGTTCCAGTACTGAAGACATATGCTGCAGAAGGCAGGGTATTTGATTATGTTATTAATGACCTGACAGCTGTTCCCATCTCCACATCTCCAGAAGAAGGTAAATATGTTGTTTTTTATTCAACTTCAAGAAGTGAGTATTACTGGCAAAGTCAGCAGTTGCTGCCAATCTCCATCTCAAGTAATTTCAGGGGCAGGTTAAGAGTCAATTGATCCTGGTTCTAGTATTTAGTGATTTAGTATTTAGTGATTTAATTAAATCAAAGTCCCAATTTTCATTTTATCAAGGTTCCAAATAACAGATGGAATTATGGAGCCCAGATTCTCAATGGTTCTAGCCTGGTTGTGCAAATTTTGACTTTTTAATTGTCTAACTTCTATCAAAAGAGACATAGAAACATAGAAAATAGGTGCAGAAGGAGGCCATTCAGCCCTTGGAGCCAGCACCACCATTCATTGTGATCATGGCTGATCGTCCCCAATCAATAACCCGTGCCTGCCTTCTCCCCATATCCCTTGATTCCACTAGCCCCTAGAGCTCTATCTAACTCTCTTAAATCCATCCAGTGACTTGTCCTCCACTGCCCTCTGTGGCAGGGAATTACACAAATTCACAACTCTGGGTGAAAAAGTTTTTTCTCACCTCAGTCTTAAATGGCTTCCCCCAAGACTGGCCCCTGGTTCTGGACTCGCCCAATATTGGGAACATTTTTCCTGCATCTAGCTTGTCGAGCCCATTTATAATGTTATATATTTCTATAAGATCCCCCCACATCCTTTTAAACTCCAGTGAGTACAAGCCTAGTACTTTCAATCTTTCCTCATATGACAGTCCCACCATCCCAGAGATCAATCTCGTGAACCTACGCTGCACTGCCTCAAACACAAGGATGTCCTTTCTCAAATTAGGAGACCAAAACTGGACACAATACTCCAAATGCGGTCTCACCAGAGCCCTATAGAACTGCAGAAGAACCTCTTTACTCCTATACTGAAATCCTCTTGTTTTGAAGGCTAACATTCCATTTGCTTTCTCCACTGCCTGCTGTACCTGCATGCCAACTTTCAGTGACTGGTGTACAAGGACACCCAGGTCTCGCTGCCTGCCATTCTGAAAAGGACCCGTTCACTCCTACTCTTTGCTTCCTGTCTGCCAACCAATTTTCCATCCATGTCAACACCCTACCCCCAATACCATGTGCTCTAATTTTAGTCACCAGTTCAATATTTTAATCCTTTGGAGTTTTTACAGTTCTTATTGTAGAATGAAGCATTTATTTCTTCCCCCAGAATCAACATGGGATTTTTTGCGACTTATTCTTGATCTTGCGGTGAAGGTTTTGAAACCCACTGGAAAGTATTTCACACAGGTGGGTCAGCCTTTCCCAAATCTAACCTAATTGTGACTGCAATAAGTTTTTATAAATTAATACTACACAATTTGAAGCCAAGTATGTGAGGGGATTTTAGAAGGTAGCTGTACCGTGAGCCTCGGTGGAATACCTCGAGTTTGCAAGTTTTCTAATTAGTGGAATGGGGGTTACATACATGCCTTTTCTAAGTTGCTATGAGGGATCTCCAAAGCACGGCTATCTGTTGATTATCACGGATGATGCGAGTTGTGAACTTGGTGTATGAGCAGTGATGGGCTTACAATCTTGGAATTCTCAAATATCACGGATGTTTATTGGTCCTGGAACTTTTGCTTTAATAGTAACATTGATGACTGCTCTTTTACAAAGAAAGGTCGAAAGAAAGTAAGAAATTATTGACCAATCTGAGTAACTTATTGCCGGGTTTGCTATGTTAGTAATAAAGAGCACTTGGAAAAACATTACAAAGTAAGAAATGGAAGGCCTACTCTATTCATTAAGATCATGGCCAATCTTCTAACGCAGTGCAATTATTCAGTACTTTCCCTATATTCCTTGATTCCCTTCATGCCCAGAGATGTATTGATTTATACTGATAAAATATTTATATAATTTGAATGTTCATGGTGACTGAGCTTCCACATCTGTGGAAAATTCCAGTTTACCATTCTCTGCATGAAGAAAATTTACCTGTTCTCCCTGGCTGAAGATAATGAGAATGGAAAAAAAATATCAGGGTGTATGATTCAACTTTTCACTATTACATATATTTACATTAAAAGCTCAGGTGTAACTAGGGAGAAGGTAGAAGCACTCAAGGAGAGTATGTAGATGAGGCACCTACTTTGCATTCACCAAGGATAAGGACATGAAGGATAGTGAAATCAGTGTAGGGACCCATCAGTGTTGGGTCTCTTGAAAATCATCATGGTGGATAAATCCCCAGAGACTGGCAGGTTATATCCCAGATTATTAAAAAACTCCAAGTTCTTTGTATTTTCTCTAGCTATCAGTGAGGTTCTGGATGACTTGTGATTAGTCAACATCGTTGTTCCTTTGTTTAAAAGGAAAAGATAATTCAGGCTGATGAGCCTCAAGTCAGTGGTGGAGAAACTATAGAGAGGATGCTTCAAGATAGGATTTGATCTCATTGGGAAGCGAAGGTGATTGATGAGGGTAGGTAACTGGATGTTGTCTACATGGATTTTAGTAAGGTGCCTGTTAGTCTCTCAGCTTATTCAGAAGAGTAAGATGCATAAGATTCATAGTGACTTTTATTTTAAATTGAGATCTGGCTTACAAAAGGAAGCAATTGAAGGGTTTTATTCTGGCTGGAGGTTTAGTTTAATTTAGAGAGATACAGTGCAGAAACAGGCCCTTCACGCCAACCAGCGATCCCCGCACATTAACACTATCCTACACCCAGGAGGAACAATTTTTACATTTACCAAGCCAATTAACCTACAAACCTGTACATCTTTGGAATGTGGGAGGAAACCGAAGATCTCGGAGAAAACCCACGCAGGTCACGGAGAGAACGTACAGACTCCGTACAGACTCTGTGGCCAGTGGTGTTCTGCACGGATCTACCATGTGAACTTGAATATAGATGGGTAGGTTAGTATGTTTGCAGATGATATTGAAATTGGGGGAGTCATGTTAGTGATGAAGCGTGCCAAAGGATACAGCGGGATATTAGTTACAAATATCGATGGCGGTATGACAGATGGAGTTTCATCCAAGCAAGTCTGGAGTGTTGCACTTTGGGAGGTTGAATGTAAGGAGTAAGTATATAGTTAATGTCAAGGCCTTTAACAGCATAGATGTACAGAGAGCTTTTGGGTTCCAAGTTCATAACTCCCGGAAAGTAGCAATGCAAGTGGATAGAGTGGTAAAGAAGGTGTACGATCTGCTTGCCTTTATTAGAAGGGGCATCGAGTCGGGCAGTCATGTTATAGCTTTATAAAACTTTGGTTATGCTGCGCTTGGAGTATTGTCAGCATGTCTGGTCATCCCATTACAGGACGGGTATGGAGGCTTTGTAAAGAGTACGGCTGAGGTTTCCAGAATGCCGCCTGGGTTCAAGGGTATTAGTTATAAGGAGAAGTTGGACAAACTTGGATTGTTTTATCTGGAGTGTCGGAAGTTGAGGGAAGACCTGATAGAAGTATAGATGCATAGATAGAGTGAACAGTCGGAACCTTTTTGCTGGGATGGACATGTCAAAGCTTAGTTGGCGAAGCTTTAAGTTCAGAGAGAGAGTCTAAAGGAGATATGTGGGGCAAGTTCTTACATAGTGGTGAGTGCTTGGAATGTGCTGCCATGGGGTGGTAGTAAAAGCAGTACAATAGTGATGTTTAAAAGGCTTTTAGGTAGGCAAGTGGATATGCAGGAATGGAAAGGATATAGATTGGAGGGTTAGAGGCGGGCACAGGAGAATAGTTTAAATTGGCGTCATGTTCGGCACAGCTATTGTGGATTGAAGGGCTGTGCCTGTGCCGTATAGTTCTTTCTCTTTCTGTTTCTTGACAGCTGTTTTAAATAGTGTTTGAAAGTTTTTTGGTGACACTCGTGTGACTTATTTTAGTTGGGAATAGACAGTTGCAAAGAGATATAGATGGGCTAAGTCGGGGAATATTATACCACAGAAACTGGCCCCTCGGCCCATGGTGTCCATATTGTTATCAAGTAGCCATCTATATTAATCTCAATGGACAGCACTGTGTCTAGCCTACTATGTATTGATGATTCAGGTGCTCATCTAGATTATTGAGTGTTGTTTGAGTACCTGCTGCCTCCATTCAATCAGGTGGGTGGAGGCAGTGCTTCCATTTACCCAAAGTGAAGGGCTCAAATTTGGAGTATTTGGATTTAAATTGGAGAAGCACAAGGTCAAATATTTTGGATGCAAGAAACATATTTTCGGAATGGTGATAAAACAAGAAATGTGGCCAAATAGAGATTAAAGAGTTACGGTAATTCAAGTAAGGTATAAAAATGATTCAAAGGGCTATGAAATGTTAATCTTGATCTCCAGTGTCCTGTGGTACGAAGGATGAAAGATATAAAGTTGGCTGGAGTTGCAGTCTTATTGCAACTGGAATGCAGAGCAAGGGAGGGAAAGACTTGCTAAGCCATGATATAATTGAAAGGTGGACCAGGCATAAATCTTTCTGATCTTCAATTAATGTCCCTCCAGTTCCTACATTTAACCGTCTTCCTCCTGGTTTGTCGCAGTGTTTGGCTGGTGCAGGCTAGGGCAACAGGGAGTCCAACCCAGACTTGTCTAACTAACCTTTCACTCTGGATCACTCCATGTTCTTATCGTAGAAGATAGGAGGATGTTCTGCATTCTATGAAGTTACTGGTATTTGCTAAGTACCTATTTGCTCAGATTAGAAAGTCTCTTCATCAACAACCTTCTTGCTGGCATCTACAGTATCTAGTGCCTCCATTCTACTGCTCCACTGCAAAATCTCCTCAAAGTTTGGTTCCTTTGCAGAAGTTATCCTCTCTCCGATAGGTCTTTGAGACCTTCTCTCACTGCTCCCCTTCTGTGATTTCTGCTGCTCTTCTGAGTGTCCCATTTCCCTCCACAGCTGTTTGACCTGCTGGATTCCTCTGCCACTTTGTTTTATTGCTCTTGATTCCAGAATCTGGTCTTTGTGCCTTCATTCTCGCTTTCAAAGTTTTTTGCTAACCTAATGTGGCTCAGTCAAATATGACAGTACAGGTTAAGTTATCCTTGTGATCCCATTAGTCCTGCTTAAAAAAAGAGTACTATAACTATCAACAGAGGCAGAATCCTACTGCTTCTCCAGAGGACCTGTTTTTGAATGAGGGGATAGGTTGATTACGTAAGTTGCTGTGTTCAAGCATTTTCCATTCAAGTCCTATTTATTTCCATTTCCTCACACTAAACATGGTGACTATTTATAAAACAATAAGTGCAGGAATTGGCCATTCGGCCCTTCGAGCCATTCAATGTGACCATGGCTGATCATCCCCAATCAGTACCCCTTTCCTGCCTTCTCCCCATATCCCCTGACTCCGCTATCTTTTAGAGTTCTAATGGCCCTGTCCCAAGAGCTCTCCCGAGTTTGCCCTGATTTGAACTCGGAGATTTACGGTAATGGCTGCTCGTCGGTACTCGGGGCTCTCGTGGACATTTTTCAACATGTTGAAAAATCTTCACGAGTCTTCCCGAGCTAACCTGCCGTTAGCGAGTCTTCCTGAGTACCGGCCGTTAGCGTTAATAGCCGCTAAGAGACGTCCCCGAGCTCCGACGTACCCGCTATGTTCATTCTCCGTGCTTACCACGAGTTTGATTTTTGGTAAACTCGGGAGAGCTCTTGGAATGAACTTGTACCACGGGACAGGGCCATTACTCTCTCTTGAAGCATCCATAGAACTGGCCTCAACTGCCTTCTGAGGCAGAGAATTCCACAGACTCACAACTCTCTGTGTGAAAAAGTGTTTGCTCATCTTAGTTCTAAATGGCTTACCCCTTATTCTTCAACTGTGGGCCCCCTGGTTCTGGACTCCCCCAACATCGGGAACATGTTTCCTGTCTCTGGCGTTTCCAAACTCTTAATAATTTTATATGTTTCAATGTTTTTGTGGGATATCCATTAACGGAGAGCTTTGTTCAAAATCAGCAAAGATACAAATTTTCTTACTGAGTGTACAAGAGGTGCAGGACTGTTGGTGCACACTGGGTGGCAACATCTGCATGTACAATACCCGACAAGGTAATTTGGATTTGGAATGTTTTATGAGCTTGTTATATGTAGTTGTGTTTGCTTTGATTTCTTAATACCCCAGTATGCAATTGATTTTCAAAACTTGTGTTTTGAAAAATGCTCTATCTGTTTTCTTAAATATTAGATATGGGTGAATGTTACTGTAAACCCCAAGCAGTAAAATACCTAATAATTACATGGCTAATCGTGTTGCAATATGTGGAAGCCCTGTGGCCCAGCTTATGAGATCTGAAAGAATCGTTAGTTCTGTGTGAAGAGCAGAGAAGTTCTGGATTCCTGACCAACATTCCGCCTTCAGGCAGCATTACTAAAACATTATCTGGTTATAATCTTGTACTCAGTCTTTACTGAGCATGTATTTATCCAGTTAGAAAATTGCACAAAACAAAGCTGCACATTCAGTTCTAATTATAAAACAGTCACTGTGTGTACAGTTAAACTCTGGCTCCTGATTGACCATAACTCTGCTATTCTGGTATTTTGTGTCCTGTTGAGTTTATTGCCGTACATTATTATATGACCAGAAACAGGCCTGGAATGCTTTATATTTCCCGTTTCCTTGAAACTCGGCGGGTTTGAGATAATTTATTATACTGCTGTGTAACATAACATAAAAATGAAATAAGTAATTGTCATACAGCATGGAGACCGGCCCTTCAGCCCAACTTGCCCATGTCGACCAAGCAGCCCCATCTACAGTAGTCCCACCTGTCTGCGTTTGGACTGTACCCCTCTAAACTTTCCTGTTCATGTGCCTGTTCAAATGTCTTTTAATTGTTGTTACAGGATCTGCCTCAACTACCTCATCTGGCAGCTTATTCCATATACCCACTACCCTCTTTGTGGGAAAGGTTTCCCCTCAGATTCCTATTAAATCTTTCCACTCTCACTGGTCACCTACGTCCTCTGGTTCTTGATTCCACTACTCTGGGTAAAAGAATATGCATCTACTTTATTTCCCTCATGACCATATGCACCTCTATAAGATCAACCCTCACCCTCCTGCTCTCCAAGGAATAAAGCCCTAGCCTGCTCAACCTTTTCCTATAGCTCAGGCTCTCGTTCACACAACATCTTCATGAATATTCTCTGCACTCTTTCCAGTTTAACAACATTTTTCCTATAGCAATGTGACCAAAACAGAACACAATATTTCAAATGTGCTCCCCCCGCCCACCCCAAACGTCTTGTGCAACTGTAACGTAACATTCCAACTTCTATACTCAGTACCTTAACTGATGAAGGCCAATCTGCCGAATGCCTTCTTGACCACCGTATCTACCTGTGACACGACATTCAAGGAACCATGTACATGATTTCCTAGATCCCTCTGCTCTATAATACTTCCCAGAGGCCCTCCATTTACTGTGAAGGTCCTGCCCCGGTTTGACTTCCCAAAATGCATCCACTCACTATCTGCATAAGACTCCTTGGCCCACTTGCCCAAATAATTAAGATCCTGTTGTGAACTTTGTTGGTCATCTTCCCTATATACGATACCACCAATAACAATTAGTGTTATCTGCAAACTTACTAATCGTGCCTTGTACATTCTCATTCAAATTGTTGATATAAACCACAAACAGCAAAGGGCCCAGCACTGATATATGAGGCGCACCACTAGTCACAGGCCTCCAGTGTGAAAAACAACCTTCCACCTTCATCCTCTGCTTCCTTCGAATAAGCCAATTTTCTATCCAGTCGGTTCGCTCTCCTTAGATGCCATGTGATCTAACCTTACAGAGCAGCCTACCATGCAGATCGTTGTCAAATACCTTCCTGAAATCCATACATACAATGTCTATAGCTCTACCCTCGTTAAGCTTTTTGGTTACAAAATATTCGGATCAGACTCGTGAGACACTATCTCCTATGCTGGGTATCCCTAATCAGCCCCTGTTTATCTCAATGCGTCCATTAGAATACTCTTCAGCACGACAACTTAGAAAATTAGAAGATGAAAAATTGATACATAGAATTAGATCTGCGGATGGCGATACCAAAAGATATTAATGACAGATTTCTACAATATTATCAAAATCTTTATTCATCTAAATTAACAGGACAAACAGTTGGTATGGAAACATTCCTACAAGAGTGTCAAATTAACAGTCTAGATCAGGAAGGTAGACATTTGTTAAACGCTGAAATAACAGTAAAAGATATTGAAGAATCAATTAGTTCGTTAAAGAATGGAAAAGCAGCGGGCCCTGATGGCCTGAGTGCAGAATTTTATAAAAAAGTTCTAGACCTGATTTCCCCAAGATTATATACAGTATATAGATATGCATATGAACAAGGCAAATTACCAGATTCTTTAAACGAATCCACAATTACACTCATTCCTAAGGTAGATAAGGATTTGGAAGATCCAGGATCATATAGAGCGATCGCACTTCTAAATACAGACCAAAAAATATTAACTAAAGTTTTATCTCAGAGATTAAGTTTAGTGATTTCTAAATTAATACATCATGATCAAACAGGTTTTATTCCAAAACGCTATTCATCCCATAATCTCAGACGCTTGTTTAATATTATATATTCAAAAAGAGTACGGGACAGGGAATTAGCAGTTGTATCGCTAGATGCAGAAAAGGCATTCGATCAGGTGGAATGGTTATATTTATTTAATATAATGGAAAAGTTTCAATTGGGGGATAGATTCTGTAAATGGATAAGAATTTTATATTTGAATCCAACGGCAAGAATCTTAACTAATCAAATATTATCAGCTAAATTTAAGCTCTCTAGGGGATGTAGACAGGGATGTCCGTTATCGCCTTTACTATTTGCTTTGATGATAGAGCCTTTGGCGGAAAGAATTAGATCTGAACCTGAAATATACGGCTATAATACTGACACAACAACTAACAAAATATCTTTATATGCAGATGACGTTTTGATTTATATTACAAAACCGGAAATTAGTATACCTAAGCTGTTTAATGTTATAACTAAATTTGGCACATTTTCAGGATTTAGGATTAATTGGAACAAAAGTGATATTATGCCTATAACAGGAATTAATTTAAATATATTACAACAATATCCATTAAAAATAGTTACAGACAAATTTAAATATTTAGGAATTAATGTAACTAAATCTTATAATTCACTAATTAAATCTAATTACCCTCTATTATTAGATAAACTTAAAAAAAATATTCTGTATTGGAAAACACTTCCTATATCCATGATTGGTAGAATAAATGCTATAAAGATGGTGTTTTTACCACAATTATTATATTTGTTTCAGGCTATTCCTTTTTTTCTCCCAAAGACTTAAAAAAAAATAGATAATATTATTTATAGTTTTATTTGGGATTATAAAAATCATAGAATAAGTAAAAAACATTTATGTAAATCTAAGATAAACGGAGGATTAGCACTTCCAAATTTTTTATATTATTTTTGGGCAGTCCAGATTAAGAATATGAATTTTTGGTGGGTAAATATGGATCATGAACCAATGTGGTTAAAGATGGAAAAGGAAGATTGTTTACCTTATAATGTAGGCTCGATTCTCTTTGCCCCAAAGGAAGTACAAAAAAAAATTTATAGGGACAACCCTATAATTTATAATAATAGACGTATTTGGAAACAAATAGTTAAGACTTTACAGCTAGATAATCTCTCACTCAGACTACCAATAACGAATAACCCATTATTTAAACCCTCTATATTGGATGGAGGGTTTAGACATTGGGATGATTTAGGAATTAAAAGGATAGAGCACCTTTATAGAAAAGGAAAATTTCTTTTATTCCAAGAGTTACAAGATATCTACGGATTGTCTCCGCAACACTTGTTTAAGTACTTAGAAATTAGAGATTATATAAAATCCAACACACAAGATTATAAAAATAAAGTACCAGGATTATTAGATGATTTGTTTAATTTGCACCCAAATACAGAAAAATTAATAGCCTATATATAACATAATTTTGGATAAGGAGAATCCAACAACTGAAACATATCGTCAAGCATGGGAAAATGAAATTGGTTTATCCATAACAAAAGAAAATTGGGAAGAAAGTTTACAGCAAATACATCGGTGTTCGTTAAATGCCAGACATACATTGATACAATTCAAAGTATTATATAGATTACATTATTCAAAAACTAAATTAAATAGTTTCTTTCCCAATCTCTCTTCAATTTGTGATAAATGTAAGAATTTAGAAGCAAATTTAACACACAGTTTTGCTACATGTCCCAAATTGAATCACTACTGGACAGAAATTTTTAAGGTTATTTCTGAGGTTCTTAAAATTAGATTGGATCCAGACCCAAAGTTATTAATACTTGGAATTTTGGATTCAAATTCGGTACTTACAGTAAATCAAAGAAATTTCTTTGATTACTGTTTGATAATAGGGAAAAAAATCATATTGAAATTTTGGAAGGGAACATTAACCCCCACAATTAAAATGTGGGCGGCAGAAATGTTGGAGACGTTACAATTAGAAAGAATCAGATTTGTCCTATTGGACAAATATAATACCTTCGAACAAATATGGTCTCCATATATACAATATCTAGAGAAGTAGCTGTTCTTGACATCACAGCTTGACGGGTACCCTGCGGGACTTGATGAGAATAACATATTCTTATACTAGGATTAATAGGCATGTCTTCATTGATATTATTATTTGTAATAGTTTTAGATACAATATATTTTGTTGATTTTCATTTATATATATATATATAATATCTTTTCACTTTCTGTTAACCTTTTTTCCTTTCTCTATTTTCTTTTTCTCTTTTATATAATCAAATTATTATTTAATCACTCTCTTATTGATTTAAAACTACTCTATCCTTATCTTTATTTCCTAAAAAAATAGAAGATAATAACTTTCAACGGGTTATTTAAAAAAATATGGAATTAAGTTGATGTTTGTACAATGTTTACACTATTGTAAATTGATTACTTCTAATAAAATAAATTAAATAAAAAGAATACTCTTCAGTAACTTGCTTCCAGATGTTAGGCTCACTGGTCTCTAGTTTCTAGGCTTTTTCTTGCAGCGCTTCATAAATACTGTGTACAACTGTCCAAGCCGCGGAGTGTGTTTGACCATCCCAACGAGAGGGCCTGTACATCGGCCGCCGGTAGCGTGGACTGCAAAGGGTTTTATGGCCCCGATCATGGGTGAACAAGGAGGAGGACTGACTGTACTTTGTCCCTTCCACCACAGTGAAGAATGGTGTGGTGGATATTTGTGTTAAATCTTATTGTGTATTGTGTGTTCTTTTTTAATTGTACCGCTGCTGGTAAATTCATTTCACTGCACCTTTGGGTGTATGTGACAAATAAAATTGACTATTGACTAAATAGAGGCCCAACATTAGCCACTTTCCAGTCTTCTAACACCTCGCACGTACTTAATGGTGATTCGTATATCTCCGCCAGGGCGCCTGCAATTTATTCTCTTGCTTCCCACAGTGTCCTCTAATATATCTAATCTGGCCCGAGAAATTTAATATTCCTTGGGGTGTTCATCACCTGCTCAACCGTAATACTGAATGACCTCAAGACACTTCCATTGACTGTCCCTAGTTCCCCATTCTTCATGTCTTTCACTATGGTAAAGTACTTGTTGAGGACCTTGCCCATCTCTTGTGGCACCACACAGAGATGTCTCCTTTGGTTTCTAAGGGCCCTATTCTCTCTCTAGTTACCCTCTTTCCCTTAATGTACCAATAAAATATTTTTCTTAATATTTTGTGGCCCCCTTTATGGCCATCTCTTGTGGCCCCCTTGTTGCCCTCCTGGTTTCTTTATTTAGCGTGCTCCTCAGTTCCCGGAACTCCTTCAGGAATACCCTTGATCCCAGCTGTCTATATCAATCTCATGTCTCTTTCCCGGCCAGAGCTTCAATTTCCCTCATCATCCAAACTTCCTTACACCCACCTGCTTGCCCTTCACTCCAACAGGAAATGCATGCCTTGATTTCAAGCTCGCCCACGAACACATCAGTCACTTGTCCTTCCCAATTTCCTAAGAGTAGATCAAACTTTGCCCTCTCCAATGTAGGGCCCTCTATACATCACCCAAAGATACTTTCCTGAACAAATGTGATAAACTCTGCCCCAACATCCCTTCACCATTCATACGGACATCCAGCTTCTCACCCATCTCATTCCTGCATTGGATCTTAATCTCCCCCCCCCCCCCCCCCACCACCAATCTAGTTTAAACCCACCTATGTAGCACTAGCAAACCTGCCTGCCAAGCTATTGGTTCCCCTGATGTTCAGGTGCAACTCATCCCTCTTGTGCAGGTCACCACTGCCCCAGAAGAGATCCCGATTGTACAAGCTGAATCACTTTCACCTGCACCAACTCCTCAGAATCGCGTTCCTCTGTCCCATCTTCCTGTTCATACACTCACTAGCACGTGGTACTGGGAGTAATTCTGACATCACTATCCTGGTGGTCCTGCTTTTCAGCCTTTTTGCCTAACTCCCTAAAATCATTTTGCAGTGTGTCAATATGGACAATTACTTTTGGCTGTGTGCTAATTGCAAGAATAACTGAAGCAATTTGATCAGACTGCCTAGACAGTAAATCCCAAGCCTTCAACCTGTACCATCTAGGAGGTCAGGAGATGTACAAGAAATTCCCTCCCTCAGCCACCCTATGATTTAAAGTATATCAGCATCCATCCTTGATCGGTGAATATCCTGGGAATTTACATCCATTACGCAAATTAATCTCCCCCCCCCCCTTTCTCATTTGCGCAAAGGATGTTAGAAAACTGTATGCTGACTGCAGGAGTTGAATATGGCTTCTGGCTTCTCATCCCAAAGGTAATGTCAGATGGTCAGTAAATGTTAGCTTTGATCAAACCAGTCTTCATCCCATTAATATATGAAGTCCACATTTTCCTCAATAAATATAAATGTAGGTGGCAATGTAGTGTTCTTCTGAATTGTTGGTAACCTGGATAGTTTGCAAGTCGTAAATGTGACTACAAACTGAGTTCCCACGCAGTAGAAGATGACTGCAGCCTAGCAGCAGCTGGCAAAGCCATACCACCAGTCTCCCACACGATCGTTCATATTATGTCTGTACATATGTTAGGCATAACCTGGGAAGGATCAGTAGATGCAGAGCTTCGGACATGGGCGCTTGCATGTTTACAGCTGGCATACTCTTTGAAACTGACTAAGTGCTCACTTTAATAAATTGTGGACAGAGTACGAGTTGGGGCATGGCAGCCTGGTGCCATCTTCAGCTGATCATTTTCACATTTGTTTCTTCATGCTGCCTGTTTCCAGGTCAGTAATCTCCAGCCACACGTCAAATCACATGGAACTTAGTCCCTTTTCTTTCTCGGAAAGTGCCTAACATCTGTGTTCACTTTTTTCCCTGCAGGGTAATTGTGCAAACTTAACTGAAGCACTCGCGATGTATGAGAAGCAGCTGAACAAGCTCTATTGTCCTGTGGAATATTCAAAGAATGTTGTTTGTGTTCCCTCCTACGCAGAATTGTATCCTTTTCCAAACTCTCAACCATTTTGCTTTTTAAGTAGCTTTATATCTGAATTTTAAGAAGTTGTATTCTTTTCCTAAATGAGTGCTGTGGTAAATTAATCAATCCCCAACATATTTGGAGATCATAAGGAGTGTGACATTTGTTCTTGTGAAACTTGCTGAGGGGTGATTGTTATCTGATCCTAGCTTCAGGACATTGAAGAACTTGGGTCAAGTGTTCAGGAAGAGAAATGAGGTAGGGAGAAGAGCCTGTCGTGAGCTGACCTGTTTCAGCAATTTTTGGCATTGAAATGTTTTGGAGATGCGTTCAAATCTTTAGATTTCCTGTGTCTATATTCTCTTCTAGCACTCCACCCTCTAAGCCCTGTGCCCTTCTCTCACGTTGGTTTGGTATGTATCCCCAGGTTCATACCACTCTGGCTGCGCTTTCAGTTATCCGTGCCCAAAGTTTTGGAATCCCTGCTCAAAATCCACGTTTTATTAATACCTTAATCCATTTTTACTAGTTAAAAGCACAACATAAATGCAAGTAATTCGGAGGCACATGGAGTAGAAAGATAAGTGTATTGAAGTTATCCTTTGAGTGAAGTATAATGATCATTATTATCAGTAAGATCATGCAATGTTCTGAATTTCTGGGAAAACCTGTCACAAGGATTAATCACAGCCTAATAAGGAATGAAAATATAGAATGTTGGAAATACTTTTAGACTATCACTGTGGGAAAATAAACAGTTTATCTTTTCGTGTTGATAGCCTTTCATCAGATAAAGATTGAGAAGAGCACAACTCAACTTCAGTTCAAAGTGATAAATTGAGAAATAGCTGTTTGAGGAATGGGAATAGAGGTATGGAAAATTAGCTGGGATCATTTACTTACAAGCAAAGAAATGAAACGGCTATGGGCGATGTTTTATACATGCGATTCCGTCCAAGATCTGAATGGAGGTACTAACAATGGTGCAGTGACCCGTTATAAAACTGGTAAATTGGAAAGTTGTGTTGATCTTATTGGTAGCTTTGACTTATGAATTCAGTGACCTTGTGATCTTAGCTCTCAATCACATTATTTGCTTTGGCATGGAAATGGATTGCATTGCATCAGGCCTCATCCCCAGATGCTTTCTTGCAGAGTATTGAAATCAAGACATCTTTCTTCATTTTGACCATAACTCCAGCAGTCATAACAATACTTGAAGCTACCATTGAGCTCTACCATTAGTGACATATTTCTGGCTCGTTCCCATGGCCCATCAACCTCCTTCCTTATCCACCTCCAATCTAATCTTCAAATTGATAGTTGCTGCTCAATTGTTAATGGTAGAAATAAATTCCACAGCTTTAGAATATTGGAAAATGTTTATTTTGCTTTTTCTAATCCTGTTCATAGAATCATAGAAAATAGGTGCAGGAGTAGGCCATTTGGCCCTTCGAGCCTGCACCGCCATTCAATGTGATCATGGCTGATCATCCAACTCAGTATCCTGTACCTGCCTTCTCTCCATACCCCCTGATCCCTTTAGCCACAAGGGCCACATCTAACTCCCTCTTAAATATAGATAATGAACTGGCCTCAACTACCTTCTGTGGCAGATAATTCCACAGACTCACCACTCTTTGTGTGAAAAAAGATCTTCTCATCTCGGTCCTAAAAGACTTCCCCCTTATCTTTAAACTGTGACCCCTTGTTCTGGAGTTCCCCAATCTTCCCGCATCTAGCCTGTCCTACCCCTTAAGAATTGTGTAAGCCTCTATAAGATCCCCCCTCAATCTCCTAATTTCCAGCGAGTACAAGGCGAGTCTATCCAGTCTTTCTTCATATGGAAGTCCTGCCATCCCAGGATTCAGTCTGGTGAACCTTCTCTGTACTCCCTCTATGGCAAGAATGTCTTTCCTCAGATTAGGAGACCAAAACTGTACGCAATACTCCAGGTGTGGCCTCACCAAGACCCTGTACAACTGCAGTAGAACCTCCCTGCTCTTGTACTCAAATCCTTTTGCTACGAATCTTGTACTCAAATCCTTTTGCTATGAAATTTATTATTGTTATTTAATCTTGTCTTTTGGTACCCTCAAATACTGAAAATGAACTGCTTTTGTCTGTCTTGTTTTATCGTAAAACCATTTGGATGTTTGGCACAGGTTTAGTTTTTAAATTTAGGGTTATTAGGTTTGTTGTTACTGAGGTACAGTAAAAAGCAGGTTATCCAAACAGATCAGATATACTATACATAAATGTAATCGAGTCAAGCTCAAGTATATCAGAGCAACAGGGAAGATGCAGAATGCAGAACATAATTCTCAACATTGTAGCGCATCAGTTCCATAGACAAATGTTCACAGTGAGTTGGAGGTGAATCACACCGTACCCTAGCTTATTCAAAAGCTTTCTAACAGAGGAGACAAAGCAGTTCCAGAGTCTGGGTGTGCACCTTTCCAAGCTCCTGCCCCTTTTGCCGGACGGGAACAGGGGGAAATAGAAATAACCAGAGTGAGACAAGTCTTTGATTATGTTGTTAAAGAAGGAACTGCAGATGCTGGAGAATCGAGGGTTACACAAAAAGCTGGAGAAACTCAGCGGGTGCAGCAGCATCTAAGGAGTGAAGGAGATAGGCGACGTTTCGGGTCGAGACCCTTAGGTTGGCTGCTTTTCCAAGGCAACGTGAAGTGTAGATGGAGTCAATGTTGAGGTTTGATCAGTGATGGACCAGGCTACATCTACAACTTTGTACAATTTCTTGTGGTCCTGGGCAGAACTGTTCCCGAACCAAGCTGTGATGCAATCTGACAGTATACTTTCTATGGTGCTTCTGTAGAAGTTTGTTAGATTCCTTGGAGACATACTGAATTTCTTCAGGAAGTAGTGATGTTGGTGTGCCTTCTTGGCAGCCTCATCAACATGGTCGCATCAATATGGGGTTGCATCACAGGAGGCCACTCTGCTAGTTATGTGAGTGTGTGTCAAAAATGGGGCTATTATGATAACTCCAACTTCCCTGCTTCCATTTAGCAGCACAAGTGGACAATGTGGGTAAAGTGGCATGTGGGATACTGGCCTTTGTTAGTCAGGGCACTGCAAACGGGCGTAGGGAGATTATGCCCCAACTTAATAAAACATTGGTCAGACCTCAGCAGGAATATTGTGTTCATTTCTGGTCATCACACTATAGGAAGGATGTGATAGTGCTGGAGAGGGTTCAGAGGAGATTCAACTGAATGTTGCTTAGGATGGAGGGTTGTGGTTGAGAAGGAACTGGAGCGGCAGGATCCATCCCTTCAAACTTGTTCCATAATTCTATTAAATTATTGCTAATTATCTATTCCCATGGTCTTCGCTTTATTTGTTGTTTTTTGTGCCATGAAATATATCAAATTAATCTCCGTATTAAATGTATTCTATAGTAGAAAATTATACTTCTGGGTAAAGAGATTTTTCCCTCACCTCAATCCTAAATGTTTTACCCCATAGGGTATGGAGGAATATGGATCACGTGCAGGCAGGATTACCAGTTGTTGGAAATCACAAATGAAATAACTCTGGAAATATTCTGAAGTAGTTAAATGCATAAATTGAGACTTGAGGATTTCAAGATAGATAATGAGTTGCTCGAGTTGAATTTAAAATAGTGACGGCCAAGGACAAGGGTGAGAATAGGAAAGTGATAGGGAATTAAAGCGGCAGGTGACCATAAACCCAGGGACACAATGGAGGCGTTCTGCAAAGTGGTCACCCAATCGATGCTGGAGAAACCAACATAGAGGAGACCATATCATGTGCACCAAATTTATTTCACTAAGCTGTAAGATGTTCTGGCGCATTGCTGCTTCACCTGGAAGGCCCTTGAATGTTGGGAGGGGTCAAAGGGAAAGTGATGCACTGCCTGCGATTGCATGGGAAAGTGACGTAGGAAGAGGAGTGGTTGCTGTCGATGGAAGAGCGAACCATGCAGTCATATGGGAACCAATCCCATCTGAATATTGAATAGGGAGGGAAACATGACCGATGATGGAATCGTGTTGGGGGTTGTATGCAATTTTTAGTAACTTGTCAGAATATTACCTTTCAAATTCAATGTATAGTATTTTTAAACTTTTTTAAACAAGGTAAATTGTGTGTGTGTGTGTCGATTCAGTGTGTTTGCTTTCCTTAAGCTCCTTGTTCAGATGGGTGTTCTACACAGTATGGAAAAAGTAAAACCTGTCTTTTCAAAACAGAAGTTGAGTTGTAATTTTATGAAAATAAATAAAGTTCTTAATCATAAGGATGCCAGGGTGAAGTGCTGCATGATGCTTTTTAGCTTGCACCCTGGTTCATATTCTTTCTAAAACAAAAAAATGCTCTGTACTCAAAGTCAAAAGTGCTGGCCCAAGGGGTCTTGCATTGTGCTGTGATGCACAACTCTTTTCATGAAATGGCAACTTCTATATTTTGCTGCATTTTGTTTTATTATTTCTGGTCGATTATATTTTAAATGGAAGTGAAAGGAAAAAGTCTTGACTCCACTGGTCTAATGCGTATTGCTGTAAATGTGAACCTAGTTCTACTGTGTGAATGGCAAATTCACAATTTGTTTAGTGATATTTTGTTCATCTAAGTGTTTATCTTTGTTTGGATGTGAACTTTCAAACTGCTACGTACATATGTCAACCATAAAACCTTTGGAAATTAATGTTTTATTTATTTGCTGTTTTTCTCAGAATCAACACAAATAAAGAGATGTGTTGCTATTTTAGCAAAGTTACTACTGTTGCCTCTTGAAAGGTCGAATGGCAGGCGAAAGAAGCGTAGATTGCTTCATGCATGGAAAGCGGGAATCAATTGTTCAAACTCTTTCTCTGTCATTGTATGAATGTTTGTCCAGGCATGTCGCTAATATTAGAGCGATATGTTTATTGTTTCATTAATCACAGCAGAATAGTTTTTCTTTCTGGTTGAGTGAAAATGTTTTCCCATATCAGCACTGAGAACCAAGCGGTTTCTGTCATTATTTATTTTGGTTACGATATGAATGAGCGATAGGTTACAAAGACATATTTTAATCATAAATTTAGGTTAAAGCAAAAAGTACCATTCATGCATGGGAATAATAACTCTTGGTAATGGGCCCGAGTTCCAAGGGAAAAATAAGAACAAGGCTTTGATACTTTAACCTGAATATGGAAAACCCTGCAGATTACTCATTCCCCGTTTTTGGTAATGTGGTTCTATTATTTGCCAGCAGTCATTCATGGTCATCACATATATCAGGGCGAACAGACATAATTAACATTGTTGCTCCACTAATGGTACAGAGCATTCATTGCAGCAAGTTCAGTGCTATCCGTAATGTTTGGGACAAAGACCCATCATTTATTGATTTGCCTCAATTTGAGATTTGTAATAGGAAAATAATCGCATGTGGTTAAAATGCACATTGTCATATTTTAATAAAGACCATTTTTATACATTTTGGTTTCACCATGTAGAAATTACAGCCGTGTTTATACATGGTCCTCTCATTTCAGGGCACAATAATGTCTGGGACACAGCAACGTCATTTAAATTAAAGTGGTCATGTTTAGTATTTTGTTGCATATCCTTTGCAGGCAATGACTGCTTGAAGTCTGCGATTCATGGACATCACCAGTTGCTGGATGTCTTCTCTGGTGATGCTTTGCCAGGCCTGTATTGCAGCCATCTTTAGCTTGTGCTTGTTTTGAGGGCTAGTCCCCTTCAGTTTTCTCTTCAGCATATAAAAGGCATGCTCAATTGGGTTCGGATTGGGTGATTGACTTGGCTACTAAAGAATTGACCATTGTTTAGCTTTGAAAAATTCCTTTGTTGCTTTAGCAGTATGTTTGGGATCATTGTCTTGCTGCACAATGAACTGCCAGCCAATGAATTTTGAGGCATTTGTTTGAACTCGAGTGGATAGGATGTGTTTATACACTTCATAATTCATTATGCTACTACCGTCAGCAGTTGTACGTATCATCAATGAAGATAAGTGAGTCAGTACCTTCAGCAGCCATACATGCCCAGGCCATAACACCCCCACCACCGTGTTTTACAGATGAGGTGGTATGCTTTGGATCTTGGGCAGTTCCTTCTCTCCTTCATACTTTGCTCTTTCCATCACTCCGATATGTTAATCTTTGTCTCATCTGTTCACAAGACCTAGAACTGTGGTTGCTCTTTTAAGTACTTCTTGGCAAACTGTAACCTGGCTGTCCTATTTTTGCGGGTATCCAGTGGTTTGCATCTTGCAATGTAGCCTCTGTATTTCTGTATATTGTCTTCTGCAGACAGTAGTCAATGACAAATACACACCTGACTCCTGAAGAGTGTTTCTGATCTGTTGGACAGGTGTTTGGAGATTTTTCTTTATAAAAGAGAGAATTCATCTGTCATCAGCTGCGGAATCCTTCCTTTTAATTATTTATTTATTTATTTAAATTTAAACAGGAATGGTGCATATTAATAAACATTTACATGTAAATATGCAAGATTATAGCCAGTAGTGAATTTCTATCTTTAGTCTCTTTGGCAGATTGATGTTAAATAAACAGGTTAAACACATCACAACACAATCAATCAATAAGAAAATCAAAAAAAAAACACAATAAAATAAGAAAAATAACAATAAAGAGTACAATATATAAACTGACAAACAATGCTGCTTATGACAGACCAGATAGCAGTGAATAATTTTAAGGTAGATTATGAGTGCAGTATTGATTTTCCAGTAACCTTGTTTTTAGATGTTTGGTAAATGAGATAAAGGTTGGCAGATCCCGTATGACGTTTGGTATCGTGTTCCAGGTCAGCGACGCTCAATATGAAAACACTGACTGCCCAAAAACACTTTTCCTAAATGGGACTAGACAATCACATCTGGAGCCTGCTCTAGTCGACCTAGTTGTGTGTTTCTTTATAAAGTCCTTTAACGGGGGTGAGGCTAGTTCATGGAAGATTTTGTAAACCAAAATAGAATCTGCATATTTTATTACTTTTTCCCAGCTCAGCAAATCATATTTCTTCAGGATGCTACAGTGATGGTACATTCTGGGGCTTTTGTCGTACATTTTAAGGGCTTGTTTATAAGCTATTTCAACAGGCTTTAGTGTGGACTTACATGCCAGTGCCCAACTTGTTATGCAGTAGGTCATAATCATTGTTAGGTCATAACATGATTGTTGGCATAATCATTGCATTAAAATATAGTTTAGCCTTGGCCTACCAGTCCCTTTGTGGTTAGTAAGCTCACCTCCTAACAGTTGATTTTGGTAAGCCTATGGTTTGGCTGATGTTTCTAACAGTTTTATTCTTGTTTCTCAGTCTCATAATGGCTTCTTTGAATTTCATTGGCACAACTTTGGTCCTCGTGTTGATAAACAGCAATTAAAGTTTTCAAAGGTGATGGAAAGACTGGAGGAAAGACCAGGTGCTGAGAGTTTTTTTAGGTCTGTATTAAGGAGGCATTTAAATATACCTGAACAATTACAAACACCCGTGAAGCCATGTGTCCCAAACGTTATTTTGCCCTGAAATGGGGGGGGGGGAGCTATGTATAAACACTTCTACATGGTGAAACCAAAATGTATAAAAATATCCATTAATAAAATCTTACAATGTGCACTTTAACCACGTGTGATTTTTACTATTATAAATTTCAAATTGTGGAGTACTGAGGCATATAAATAAATGATGGGTCTTTGTCCCAAACATTATGGAGGACACTGTCAGTCGGAGATTCTTGCTTGTATTGACATTGCATCCCTAACCTGCTTGTAGTAAATGGTCATCACTTTTTCAAAGGAATTCCAGTGTGCTGTCTCAAGAAGTAAATATTGGTTATTTACAATATGAATGAACAATCAGCCAGCTGTTAGTCTTCAGAACATCTCTGTTAAATTAACTTTATTTCCTTTGTTTAAAAATCAAATTAAAATAAATTGCAAATCAACAAGGAAATTGGTGGGAAATATCAGGAGACAGGCAGGATATTTTTTTCATCAAATTGTATATTATTTGATATTGGTTTAGCAAGGACCGTATAATTTTGCAAAACCCCAGTTAGGAGAACTGTATTTTTTGCATTCTTTGTTCTTGTGCAGCATAACCTTTATTATATGTAAGCTGATTTACGAGTTTCTGCAAGTCCTCTCGGAGAGCTGGCTTTCTCTTGTAGTGTATTGTGAAGTGGTTCCATCCAAATAGCAGCCAGCATGCACAGTAATTCAAACACATGAAATACATTTTCGGCATGTTAGACAATGCAACTTCACACAAAACAGCCTTTGCACTAAATGCTGCTCTCACTGTGTAGAACTATGGTCAGGTACAGTAGACAGGAGTTTATAAAGATTTTATCAATGGTGGTTTAGGTCTGTAGTTTAAAAAAGTGCAACAGTGCAGTAAATCGTACAATATATGTCTTAACTTGAATTCCACTGCTTGTTTTAAAGTCGTATAAAAGTTTGTGTATGTCAACATTTAATGAAAAGGTACAAGGCCACAGCACTGTAAACATTGTACCCACATAAACTCTTATTTTTAAAATGGATTCTGGAGTCTTTCTTTGTTCCTTTCCTGCATTCTCGCCTCATGTTTCAGGTAGAAGCTTGAGGTGTTACATGAATCAAATCTTGTAACTGGGCACACCAAGTTGGCAGTTGGCAATATGATTCATTGTCTTCATTGGTGTTTCTGCAGGAACTCATTCTAGCTCCTTTATACTTTACCAATGCTGTTTCAGGCAGCTGATTACCGCAAAATAGGATGGATATGTCATACCTTGCTCGCTTGCTCTTTAACAAGAAGGTAGTGGAGGTTGATTTGCTGGATAATTTGGACTCAAATGAGAGCATGTTGAAGATTATGGATATGCAAATCAGAATGGATGTCAAACTGGTTGGCAGTACATATGAGATAATCTAACAATTGCATGTCAAAATTATCATGCTGACTTCTCGGGTAACATCCAAGGTATTTAATGTGCTTTTGCAGTTGTTGAATGGTGGGGAGTATTAAATGATTATAATGGATAGAATGTTTTTCCCCATTCACAGGAATATTCAATTGTGGCTTGACATCTGCCTGCCTTATAGGCAAGGCAAGGCTTTTGGCCCATCTTGCCTTGCCTGATCTCGCAAATTAGTCCCACACATCCGATACTACCTCAAAGTTTTTGCCCAGCACCCTTTTTAGGAGCACACTCAAAAAGATTATAATTCATTTATAATCATTTAAAATTTCTATTTTGTGTACCGAAGATTTACTGATATTTCTGCTGGAAAGGATTTCACTTCAAAGATTTCACTATGTTTATGAAATTTGCTTTAGCTTATCAAACCTCAGATTTTTAACCATGTCTCTTGCTGTGACTGAAACCTTCATTCTCCCATGCCCTCTCAATGCCATCATACCTGAATGTGGTGCCCAGATCTGACAGTATCGCATACAGGGGTTAGTTGTACTTTAGGGGTGTTACTTCCTTTCTTTCTTTTTTCTACCACTAAAGATATAAAGTATACACCCTTTAAAGTGCAGAATCAGACCACATCCATTAAAAAATGTATAATTTAGTTTCTATCGTCTCATTTGTTCTTCTACCAAAGTGAATCTCATCATTGATGTTCTGTTTTGCCTGCAGCATACCTGCCTGTTTTCGCTATCTTCCCAACATTCTCCTCAAGGCTGACGAATCAGTGTTATGTTTCTGAATTTTGTGTTTTCTACAAATTTTTCTCACGGCGTATAGAATATCTTAATGAGCTTCATACTAACCTCGAGGAAGCATTCTCCAATCTGAAACGTAGTGGCTAATAGTTCTTGCTTTCTGCCCGTTGGTCAATATTGTATCTCTGGAACCTCTGCTCTTTTCATCTTCAGCACTTCACTATACTAATGGTAACGATTAATTATACTGTTTCTACTGTTCCTTTATCTATACAGTGCTTAATGGCTTACACAGCCCACAATGTTAATTCATCTGGAGACATCCTGAAGACCAGAACATCACTTTGCAGTTGGTCAGGAAGCAATTCAGTGTACAGTCCCATCAGTCATTGCAGATAAAGGCAGGTAAAGCTTATTCTGGTGGAGTGTGCTTGGCTCATGGACTTGCCAGGGGCACTCAAGGAAAGATTATAATGGAAATAATGGATTAATTAAATATTTTTGAAACGCATTAAGAAGGCACACAGCATGGAGTTGACTTGCGATTTATTGCGTGAGGAGTTTATCGAATTCTGCTGAAATCTGACCATTGACAGGTATTGAGACGTGGGCAAAAGCGGCTGATGGAGTTAAGGATATTTCCTGGTCTGGTACTTTCCTAATTCTTGGGAAGCGTGAGTACTCTAGTACTTTCCTAATTCTCACGAAGGATGAAACCTTTGCTGCAGTCGGTGTGAGATTGATTTTTCATATCTTGTGTGGGGAGAGAATTCCAGGTTAGATATTGTCTAGTGTTCTTGCATGCTATGCAAAATGATGGAGCTTTAGAATAGCCATCACCTGGATTTCCAGTCTCAGCCAATATACAAGATCCATATTTGCATCAAATATAGAACAGTACAGGAGTAGGCCCATTGGCCTGAAATATCAGTGCAGGACATGATACCAAGACCAAATCTTATCTGCCTGCACCTAATCAATATCCCTCCATTCCCTGCATATTTGCATGCCTATCCAAAAGTCTCTTAAATGCCGCTATCATAGTAGCACTTGCCCCTCTCACCTTAAAACTATGCACTCTAATATTTGTTTTTTCCTATCCTGGAAGATACGTTTTGACTGATTACTGAATCTAGGCCTCATCAATTTATGTACCTTGATAAGGTCTCCCCACAGCACACGCGTTCCCGAGAAAACAATCGAGATCTGTCCTTTGTTCTTGTAGGTAATGTAGGTTAATTCCCAGGATGGCTGGACTGTCATATGTTGATAGAATGTAGCAGCTGGGCTTGTTAACTTTGGAATTTAGATGGATGAGAGGGGATCTTATAGAAACATATAAGATTATTAAGGGTTTGGACACGCTAGAGGCAGGAAACATGTTCCCGATGTTGGGGGAGTCTAGAACCAGTCACCACAGTTTAAGAATAAGGGTAAGCCATTTAGAACGGAGACGAGGAAACACATTTTCTCACAGAGAGTTGTGAGTATGTGGAATTCTTTGCCTCTTTGAGGGCGGTGGAGGCCAGTTCTCTGGATACTTTCAAGGGAGAGCTAGATAGGGCTCTTAAAGATAGCGGAGTCTGGGGATATGGGGAGAAGGCAGGAACGGGGTACTGATTGGGCATGATCACATTGAATGGTGGTGCTGGCACGAAGGGCCGAATGGCCTACTCCTGCACCTATTGTATATTATGACTTCCTGACTTGTATTCAATGTTCCGACCATTTAAAGCAAAACGTACCATATGCCTCCTTTCCCACTCTAATATCTACTTATGTTACCACTTTCTGGAAGTTATGGATTTGGACCCCAAGATCCCTCTGTCCATAAATGCTGTTGCAATCCATGTCATTAATGAATTTATTTTTCCCTTGCATTCAACCTCTCAAAGTGGAGTTTGGTGCTTTCCAATGCTTGCTTGGTTCGCCTCCATCTGCCATTTCTCCACCCATTTCTGTAGCTGATCTATATCCCACTGCATACTTTGGCAGCGTTCCTCACAGCCCACGACCTCTACAATCTTGGTGTCATTTACAAATTTACTAACCAACCCATTAACCCATTATCTTCCAAATGGCAGTAAATTCTGTCCAGAAGAATCCTTTCCAATAGCTCCACTGACATGAAGCTCATTGGTCTTTAATACACTGGAATCCCTCTACTACGTAAACAAAGGACCAACATTAGCTCTTCTGCAGTCCCCCGGCGCCTTGCCTGTGGCTAAAGATGCAAAGCCTTGCATGCGCTTTCCATTTTTCTTTGTCAAGGCTTCCACAATCTTGCATTTCAAGAACCTGGGGATTTATCCACCTTAATGCTCTTCATGCGCCCCAACACCTCTTCAATCTTCATCTCAAACTGTCCTTGCATAGTAGTATTCACCACACTAATCTCACTGTCTTCCATGTCATTCTTGGTGACAATGGATTCAGAGTATTCATTTAGTCCATCGTCCACATTTCCTAAATCCAAGCACAAGTTCCCTCCTTTATCCTTGAGCAGCCTTATTTTCTCCCTGGTTGCATTCTTGTTTTTAATATAGGTATAAAAAGCTTTGGAATTTTCTTTAATTCAACTCGCCAAAGCTTCCATTCCTCATTGGAAGCTCCCAGAGGGCTGTCCCATTGGTGAGAAGCTATCCAGCCAGCCCCTGCTCATCCCCCATGGCCAGACGCAGTCGTTACGGGGAAACCCCCTGAGCAGCCCCAACTCTTCCACGAAGACCAGAGACCACGAGGATGGAGCTGGCGATGATGGTGGATGCAATGGGCAAGGAACAAGGATCAAACCAGGGTCTGGCCAACCTCGCCCTCAAGGTTGGCTGTGGGAGGCACAAAGGTGGACAGGAGAGTAAACCAGTGCGTTTGCTGATCTACCCACATGTACAAGGAAGGTGACGGCTGAAGGCCGGCAGCAGCCTGGGGTTCGTTTTGGGTCTGGCACCGCTTGTAAGATCTACAGCGTGGACTGGACTTTGAAAATGGCACCAAAACCTGGCGCTTCCTGCATGCGGCCTCAATGGTACTTTATTGTCACCTATTAATTTTTCAATACAATTCAGTACAAATCACTACACATAAGCACTTGGATAGTCTTAGATAAGCATCCCAGATACAGTACAATTGTGTAGCAGCAGTTCATTGAGACAGGATAGAGAGTTGCCAGTTTTTGGCGACTTTTTCACTCAATGAGAAAAAGTGAACTATTCCAATGAGATAGGTGGACTACTCTATGCACTTTTCTCATTGGGATCTGCTTGGGTTTGGCAATCTCCACAGGGTTGTTTGAAAGAAAAGAATTTCACTGCATTTGCACATGTAACAAAGTAACCATTGCAAAACGATTTTGTGGCCCCCTTTGGCCATTCAAATCGCCTGGTTGAGTTCTTTCCTCTCTTTATATTACCCAAAGGCTCTGTCTGATCATGCTCTCTTAAACCTTGCATATGCTTCCATTTGTTTTGAATCAAATTTGCCCCTTTGGTCATAAAGATTCCCTTTGCCTTATCCTTCCTCCTCACAAGCTGGTCCCGAACTTCGATCAACTGGCCTTCAAACAACTGTCTCGTCCAGAAACATCACCCATTCCTTCTCTCCGGAGATGCCACCTGTCCCGCTGAGTTACTCCAGCTTTTTGGTCTATCCCACATGTCGGATATTAACTCAATTCTCAATAAACAAGGATTCCAGAACACCCTCCTGAGCTCCTGCCTAATAACGTTGTAATTTGCCTTCTACAATTTAATACCTTACCACAAGCTCCAGCCTTGTCCTTATTCAAACCAATCTTAAAATGTATGAAATTGTGAACACTATTCCAAAAATGATCTCCCATTGTAACACCAGTCACCTGGCCAGGCTCGTTTCCCAACACAAGGTCCAGTATGTGCCCTTCTCAGGTCGGACTATACATATACCGTTTCTAGAAATTACCCAGTAAATTCTGCCCCATCTAAGTCTGTGACACTGAGCAAGTCATGTGCAGTAAAGATGGCAGTTGGGGTCATTGTATGCTCCTCCTGCAGGATGTGGAAAATTCAGGGAGATTTCCAGTATCCTTGAGGACTACGATTCTATGAGCTTGTATACAGCTGGAGCTCTATACGGACTGCTTTGGGGAAACTAAAGCTGCAGCTTGTGTAGGAAGGTACTGCAGATGCTGGTTTACATCGAAGATAGACATAAAATACTGGAGTAACTCAGCAGGTCAGACAACATCTCTGAAGAAAAGGAATAGGTGACGTTTTGGGTCAAGACCTTCAGACTCAAGGTTGAGGGAAAGTAAAGGTTTGAAAAGGTACAAAGAACAAATGAATGAAAGGTATTAAAAGAACAAATCACAATGGTACATTGTTGACTAGAGTATGAAAATGTACACTGGACCATTGTGGGCTCCACAATCATCCTTGATCATCGTTGCTGGCTTTGGTTTGCTCTTAAAAGCAGCAGCTTGATGATCTCCAGATCATCTGGGGGGGCTGAGGAGGCCATAGATGGTTGGGTCATAGTGAGGTGGTCACACCTAGGGTACGGACTGACAGTAGATGGGAAGCCAACAGGTTTCTACGAGGTTGCTCCTACGAGGAAAGGGAACAGGCAGAGAGTGCAGCAATATTCCGTGGCCATTCTCGACAAAAGGTATGCCCCTTATGATGCTGTTGGTGGGATGACCAGTCAGGGGAGAGCAGTAGTGGTCGGGTCTGTAGCATTGGGCCTGGCACTATAAGGAAGGGTGAAGATATTCAGCGACGTAGAAACAAGGAATTGCAGATGCTGGTTTGCAAAAGACACAAAGTGCTGGAAGTAACAGCAGTTAGGCAGCATATGTGGAGAAATAACGTTTCAAGTCGGGACCCTTCTCCAGACAGATTGTGGTGGGTGGAAGGAAAGCTGTAAGAGAGAATGGGTGTGATAAGGTCTGGCAGGAAAAGTTATAGAGGTCAGGCGAGTTTTTTGAGAGGCATATGGTCGGACAAAGGCCAGAGATGAAAAGGCAGAAAGTGTGAGACAAAAGGTTTGAAGAGTTGTGGATGGTGAAGCTAGAGGACAGGATGGAGGGGACGGGAGAAACGGGTGTTAGTTCAGGAGGGGCATGGGAGGGAGCAAAGAAGAGTGATCTGGAGGGTTATTTGGGGAAGAAGTGAAAATGGGAGGGTTCTGTAACCTAAAATTGAAGAATTCAATATTCATACTGTTAGGTTGGCAGCTCCGCAAATGGAATATGTGGTGGTGTTCCTCCAGTTTGCGTGTGGCTTCAGTCTGGCAATGGAGGAGGCCCAGGACAGAAAGGTTGGTATGGGAATGGGAAGAAAAAATGTTTAGCATTGGGAGTGGGGTTGGAGTGGCTTGAGGAGAGAGAGAGAGTGGGTTGGAATGGATTGGAATGAGATTATTGGTCTATTAGAATATTGGGAGTGAGGAGAGTAAATGTGTGGAATGGTGAGGGGAGAGCGGAATCATATAGACTATGGATTTGTGGAATATCAAGGAGTGGTAATGCAGGTGCAGGAAGGGGGTATTGTTGGAGAATGAGGCATGGTTTGGACCAGAGTAAGAGAAGAATCCCAGTTGGTGTAAATCAAGCAGGGTAGGCGGGAGCTGAGGAGGTGGGATTGAAGGCAATCCAGACGAAAGAAGAGTTGGGCAAAATGAGAGAAGACTGGAGCACTCGAGCAGAGAGAGAAGCAGCAATATCATCAGAAGATTGAGTTAGTTGGTGACAATGGAGGAGGGCGAGTCAGGTTGGAAGCCAGCAGGAGCCCCAATGAATGAGTGTGCTAATGAGGAGAGAGTATCAAAGTCAATTTTATTCGTCACATGTACCCGAAGGTACAGTGAAATGAATTTGCCAGCAGCAATACACTTAAAAAGAACACACAATACACAATAAGATTTAACACAAACATCCACCACAGCATTCTTCCATAAGTTTCACCGGGGGAGCTCTGTGATGAACAGCCTGAGGGAGGAGGAGAGCTCGGTAACATCCTTGCAGACGGACATGCTGAGGATCTGCAAATCCTTTTATATGGATTTGTACGACAGAGAGGCCACGGACAGCACTTCCTGTCCTCTATCATGGAGGTCTTGGAGGACAACAATCGGGAGAGTCTGGACCAACCACTGATCCTAGAGGAGCTGACTGACTCCATTCATTCCTTTGACTCGAGTAAAACTCCCTGAAGTGATGGCTTACCGGCCGAGTTGTATTTGGCTCTGTGGGACTGGGTGGGCCCGGATCTGCTGGAAGTGTACAACAACATGCTTCTAGCCGGCAGCATGTCAGACTCTATGAGGAAGGGCAGCATCACCCTAATCTACAAGCAGAAGGGGGAGATGAAGGATATAAGGAAATTGGAGACCTATCACATTGTTGAATGTTGATTACAAGACCCTAAGACCATCGCCAACCAGTCAAGTCTGCTCTGAGATGAGTGATTCGCCGGGACAAAACCTGTACTGTACCTGGCAGGAAAATGTCAGACAGCCTGGCGCTGCTGAGAGATACAATTGCCTACGTGCAGGACAGACGGGTGGATGCCTGCCCAGTCAGCTTGGAGCGGGAGAAGTCCTTCGACAGGATATCACACATGTACATGAGGGACGTGCTCTCCAAAATGGGCTTTTGGGAGAGAATTGGAAATTGGATCGTACTGCTCCACACCGATATGTGTAGTGCAGTCCAAATCAATGGGTGGGAATGAGACAGCTTCCGTGTCAGGTCTGGAGTCAGGCAGGGTTGCCCTCTCTCTGCCCAGCTCGTCTGGCAAAATGCCTCCTCGCCAGAACTCACCAACAAGCACCAAGACCTGGCTCGTCTGTCGGTGATTTGAGTCCTCCCAGTCAGATCCTTCCTGCACCGTCGGAACCTCACTACCAGCGCACGCTGCCCTCGGGACGGCTGCTTTGGAAAGGAGACGGTTTCCCACCTCTTTGCAGAGTGTGGATTCGCAAAGGGCTAGAGAGGGCTGCAAGGGTCCCTTTCACAGTTTATTCTGTAACCTAAACAGCTCCGTCACTGAGGACTCTGATTTACGAACTGGTCCCAGGGACGCATTCAGAGACGGACATCAAGTGCTGCTGGAAGGTCATCAACTCGGTGAAAGATGCTCTTTGGTCTACCTGAGCGTTGTTAACTACCCAGCGGAGCGAGATGTCCGTCAGGGAATGTTGCTGACTGGCCCACTGCAGACTGCAGGAGTACGTGCTAATGGCCCTGTCCCACGATGTGAGTTCATTCAAGAGCTTTCCCGAGTTTGATAAAAAATCAAACTCGTGGTAAGCACGGAGAATGAACATAGCGGGTACGTCAGAGCTCGGGGACGTCTCTCAGCGGCTCGTAATGCTAACGGCAGGTACTCAGGAAGACTCGCTAACGGCAGGTAAGCTCGCGAAGACTCGTGAAGATTTTATACATGTTGAAATATGCCCACGAGAACCCCGAGTACCGACAAGTGGCCATTACCGTAAATCTCAGAGTTCGAATCAAGGCAAACTCGGGAGAACACTTTGAATGAACTCGTACAGTGGGACAGGGCTTTTAGGAACTCACTCAAGCTCGGTGCAGCCAACGGCAAGCTCAGTGGGGGAGTACCTTCCGCTGTTGGACAGGGGGGGAAGGGTGTGGTGGAGACGCCCCTCAAAATAAGGGAAGGGATTCCACGCCAGTGGGCCACATGAGTGGCAAGGGTGGGTGGAGACATTTGTGATTTGGGGAAACTGTATTGTATGTATGTGAAGCTTACGAGAATGTTGGATGGAGTTTTGCAAGGATCATGTATTTATATATTTATTTCTCTATTTTGCAATTAAAAAAAAAACAAAATTCTTCCCTGTGGTGGAAGGCAACAAAGTTCGGCCAGTCCTCCTCCTTTGTTCATCCGTGGACGGGGTCATAAACCCTCCGTAGTCGCCGCTACGGACGGCCCGATGTACAGGCCCTCTCGTCGGTATGATTGACTCCGGTCCGACGTCAGGACGGTCAAACACACTCCGTGGCCATGAGGTTCCGAATTGGCACTTTCCTACCGGAGACTGTGGCTTCAGGATGTTTTAGGCCACAGGCTGGCGGTCAGAGATCTTCTCTGGCGATCCCCGGCGAGGTATCCCAGGATCCGGATGGTAAGTCCACGCCATGCGCACGGCTAGAAGCTCCGTAGACCACAGCCCCATCATGCCAAAGTCATCAAGCCAGTGATTTGAGACCTCCTCTCTGGCGACCCCCAGCAAACGTTCACCTGCTCCGCGATGGAAAAGTCCGCGCTCCGCCCGCTGCTGGTGCTCTGGGCCCGACTCCGGGAAAGGCCGCTCCAATCCAAGCTGTTGGGCCGCAAGGGAGGCGACATGGAAAAAGTTGCCTCTCTGTCGAGGAGGCGACCGAAAGAGGGTCCCCACCCCCCACACAAGACACACCAAGAGACACCTAAACTGATATTAGACACACCAAAAAAAAAATCGAAATAATGAACATGCTGCTGGGTTAAGAAAGTGAAATTAGATGGAAATTTGAGGAGGCGACCGAAAGCACTCCCCCCTTCCCCACCACCACCCACACAAGACACAGCAAAAGACTAAACTAACATTAGACACACGAAAAATACCAAAAAATGTTGAAATAACGAACACGCTTCAGGGCTGAGAAAGTGGAATTGAATTAAAATTAGATTTCAGAGGGTAAGTCAAGTTTAAGGAAGGGGTGCGAGTTGAGAATTGTTCAGCAGTTTAAATTGGTGAGGAATGAGCAGGGAGAGTGTGTTTGTGAGGAGTGAGGGGAGGAGTGCTTTATGGTGGAGGGGTGGGTGGGTTGTTGGGGAGGATGATGAGTGATGATTGATGTGAGGTTTGGTGGGGAGGGGGTGAGGATTAACATGGAGTTGATGAGGTGATGGGTTGGTGAAGAGTGAGGAGAGGTAGGTGACGATTGAGTTAGGGTGGGGTTGTCAAGGAGGGGTTTGGTGATTTGGGTGGGTTTGGTGAGAAGGGCCTGGAGTGAGTGAGTTAGTGAGGAGGGGATGGGTTGGTAATGTGGGGGTTTGGTAGGAGGCCATTTTGGGGATTGAGGAAGAGGAGTGCATTGTGGCAAGACACAAAATGCTGGAGTAACTCAGCGGAACCGGCAGCATCTCTGGATAGAAGGATTTGGTGACGTTTCGGGTCGTGACTCTTCTTTGGTCTGAGGAGTCTTGCTGAGTTGCTCCAGCATTTTGTGTCTACCTTTGCTGTAAATCAGCATCTGCAGTTCCTTCCTCACAGGGCGTTGACAGGTGAGGCCTCAGCCTTGCGACGGTGCCTTGACGGTAGTGAAGCCTTGTGGGTCGAACCGTGGTCGACGGTCGATGAGAGCGTGGAGGACCACTGAGGGGGGGAGGGGAAGAATAATGGAGGGACTGCCGTGAGGGAGGCGGGCAGGGAGAGCAATGGATAATTGGGGAGGTGGGGAAAACAAAGGACAATGGGGAACAGTGTGTGGGGGAACCGCTGTAGGGGGAGGGGAGGGAGGGGGATGTGTGTGTGTGTGGAGAGAACAGAAGGGATAGCCGACGTTCTTTGTAACTTTGCCAGTGCCGTAGGTGGCTGCTATTTATATAGATTGGGTATGCAAACAAAGAATCTCACTGTACCGAGTCACATGTGCTAATAATGTATTCCATTCCATTGTGGCGCTGCTGTGGAATGAGGCAGGCGAACGATGATTATGGGGGCTCCGGATGGGGTATTGACCAAAATGGGAAAACCCTGCATGTCTGTCCTTTTTTTTGTCCAGTTGTAGTTTGCTGTGTTTTTATATTGTTTTTAACTGTGTATGTGCGGGGGGCAGGAACTATTGAGTCTCTTCCCTGCACGGGAGACCTGACCTTTTCCCTGTCCGGTCTCCGTTGTCGTTGGGGCCTAGCACCGTGGAGTGACCTCCAGCCGGAACGTCCTGGGGGCTCCAGTCGTGGAGCCTGCCTAGCCTGCGGACTTACCGGGGCTGGCCGGCCTCGGAGCGTGGGGAGCTGTGGCCTCGCTCGACTGCGACCAGACTTCAGGGCTTCGGGGGCTCCAGCTGCAGGCCTGTGGACGGTGACATCAGGAGCCTGGTGGGAGACCGCATTTTGGAGCCTCCCCGGCAGCAGCTTCTCCCGCCCGAGGTGCGGGGCTGAAGGCGACCCTGAGCGGGGCCTGACATCACCCGGCGCGGCTTTAACGGCCGCGGGACTTGCCATCACCCGCCGGGGCTTTAATATCGGGAGAAGATGGAGAGCAGGGGAGAGACAAGACTTTGCCTTCCATCACAGTGAAGAGGAGATTCACTGTGATGCATGTCTGTGTGAATTGAGTTGGTGTCTTGTAAAATTGTTTCTTTGTGTTGTATGGCTGCAGAAATCAAAGTTCCTCACGGAAAAATAAAGTTCATTGTATTGTATTGTATATATAACATGTGTTATGTTGAGAACTGTGGAGGAGGTGTCGTCTCATGAAAAAATATTTGTGGTTGGCAAGGGTTGAGGGGTTTAAAGGATTGAATGGATGTGCATGTTGTGCAATGGAAAGGAGTGAATGGTGATGATTGAGGAGTGGGGTCAATGAGGAGTGAGTTGTGTGGTGGAGGGTTGAGAGATTGGGAGCAGAGGTCAGTGAGTAAGGTTGAAGGAGGGTATGTCAATTGAAATTTTGAGACAGATTATCGAGTTGATAAGATTCAAGGAGCCTTGATGAATTGAGGACTGGTCTGGACAGAAGGGATTGGATGACCTCCATAGGTTAGTCATGATTGTGGTGGGTGTCACCTGGGGTGGATTAAGGAAAGAGTGGGTTGCTGAGGACTGAGAGTTTGTGGAGTTCGGTGCGGAGAGTAATCGGGGTTGAGGAGATGGGGTGTGGTTGTGAGGATTAGAGGGGGAGTGAGAAAAGGATTGGTGGAGAAGGTTGGTGCGATTATGGAGAGGGTAAAAGTCAGAGGAGGGGGTAAAAAGCAGGGAGAAACTGAAAGGGGTTTGTGAAAACCAAGGAGGGGTGAATGATGTGAGGTTTGTGGGAACTGTTCAAACAAGGATCGAAGAGGTGAAGCGAATTAGTGGAGAATGGGAGCTATTCTGGGGACTGTTGGACGGAGATTGATTTGAAGAATTCCAGATTTTAGAGAAGCACGAGTCATTTGGGAGCAAGGAGTAAATGGAAATGGTTTATTGGGAGGGTGTGGCTTTTGAAGACGTTATTTTGGATACATTAAATAATTGGAATGCAACTTTTAAAAACTTGGGCAAATATCTTTCCCTTGTGTGCAAGGGAAAGTCCATTTCCTGCTGGAATTTCTGTTGAAAAAGTGTTGCTTTCCCGAATCCTTATAATTTTTGTAGTTTTTTTGGCTGCAATGATTGCAATTGAATAACACAAGCTTTGACAGATATAACTTCTGGGCTCTCTAGCAAAGGGAAAAGTTAATGTATAATTCAATAAGGACAGCACTCCCTGCTTTTAATCCATTGAGTGCCAGCAGTAGCAAATGCCTCTGCATGTTTTAGTATAAGCGGAAAAGATCATTGCCTTTGATACCCAAATCAGGGAAAGATCATTTGTCAAATGTAAGGTAGGTGCTGGAGAATTAGAAGAATGCCTCATTGTAAATAATATAATCTGTTGATATGACATGGCACTGTAAGTGGTGTATTTCTAGTGTGGCGTATCAGATTGGTATGATGACATTACCGATTGCTCCACGGCTCCAACTGTTATGTTTGGAGGTGGAGCCAGTCTGTAACATTGACAGTTGTGAACACGTCTGTTACTTCAGTTTGATAATTGCAAGCTGGGTAAGCAATTGTTGCTGTGCTTGGCGTGACAGACATAGCCTAATACAAGTTGGTGGCTGAACTTAAACCAGGATCTACAGTTTTCCAAGTAGTGTACAGGGGAGGGAGATCAGACTCTATTCTTTCTAAGAGAGGACAGGCTGTCGATAGTACTCCTTAGACAGAAACTTTTGTTCAAACTTCGGAGTACCAGCCTTTCTGTAAAGAGGGACATCATGCAGATGGAAGTACTAGAGAACGTAAAACCTACAACGGGAAGGTGTCGAAACAAGCGGTTGAAAGTAGCCCTCCTCTTGTCTGTGGCTGTAACTGTGGCTCTCGGCATCGTACTGGTACTTGGTAAGTGATACTCCACGAGTTGGTCTGCAGTTTCTGGCTCTCCATCTCACAGCTCACGGTTGAACCATATGTGATAGAGTCATACAGCATGGAAACAGGCCCTTCGGCCCAACTTGCCCATGCGACCAAAATGCCCTTACTAGTCCCACCTGCCCGCGTTTGGCCCACATCCCTCTGGTTTTTTGTTATTAATTTACCTGTGCATATGTCTTTTAAATATTGTTATAGTATCTGCCTCCTCTGGCAGTTTGTTCCATATACTCTTCACCCTCTGTGTGAAAATGTTGCCACTCGGGTCCCTGTTAAATTTTACCCCACTTATCTTAAATATATGTCCTCCAATTCTTGATTCTCCTACTCTGGGTTAAAGACTCTGCATTCACACTATCTTTTCTCCTGAAGATAGACACAAAAGGCTGGAGTAACTCAGCATCTCTGGAGAGAAGGAATGGGTGAAGTTTTGGGTCAAGACCCTTTTTCAGACAGAAAGGCCTCAACCCGAAACATCACCCATTCCTTCTCTCCAGAGATGTTGCCTGACCCGCTCAGCTATTCCAGCTTTTTGTGTCTATCTTCAGTTTAAATCGGCATTTGCAGTTCCTTCCTGCACTATCTTTTCTCCTCCTGATCTTATGCATCTCTCAAAGACCACCCCTCATCCTACTGGGCTCAAAGGAATAAAGTCCTCACCTGTCCAACCTCCCCCTATAGCTCAAGCCCACAGCCCTGGCAACATCCTCATAAATCCTCTCTGCACTCTTTCCAGTTTAACAACATTTTTCCTATAACAGCGTGACTAAAACTGAACACACTACTCCAAATGTGACCTCACCAACATCTTTTAGAACTCTAACATAACATCCCAACTTCTGTACTCAATAGATAGACACAAAGTGCTGGTAACTCAGCGGATCAGGCAGTATCTCTGGAGAAAAATGATAGGTGACGTTTCGGATTTGGACCCTTCTTCAGACGGAAAGTCGGGGGTGGGGTGGCGAGGGTGAAAAGCTGGAGGCAAGAAGGGGCCAGGACCAATCAGGGCCAGCAACAAATTACCTCAAGCGAGGTAGTGGCCACCACTCCTGACTTTCAGTCTGAAGAAGGGTCCCGATCCGAAATGGCACCTAATCTTTTTCTTCGGAGATGCTGCCGAACCAGCTGAGTTACTCCAGTACTTGTCTGTTTTTGGTATAAACCAGCATCTGCAGTTCTTTGTATCTACTTCTATACTCAATAACCTGACTAAATGCCAGTGAACTGAATGCCTTCTTGACCACTCTATCCACCCGTGACACCTTCTTACTCCGAGTCTGTGCCTGATCCATGTTTCTCTTATTGAGGTACCTGTCTAAATATCTTCCAACAAGTCATCGTAACACACAACACAAGCAGGTTCTTTGGCCAACCAAGTTCATGCCGACCATCAGCCATCCCATATTTGCATAATCCCACAGCAATCCCATTTTATCTGGAATATATCTAGGCTCCTGCTGAATCTACCATTTGCCTACCTACTGCGGGCAATTTACAATGGTCAACTGACCTGCACATTTTGAGATGCGGGAGGAAACCACAGCACCCAGGAGAAACGGTGCAAATTCCACACAGACAACACCCAAGCACAGGATGGTGTTCTGGGGCAGCGACTTCACTAACTGCACCATTAGGCTGCTTATATATTTTGCAGCTGTTTGGATGTAACCGTCAGGAAAATCTTGATTTTTCTTAAATCTATTTAGGCACATGATTTAATTAGTGTGTCACTCTATTACTCTGAATGTCAGCATTGTAATTCACAAAAAATCATGGGCACTGTCTTGCCTTTGAAACTGCAATGTATGTGGTGTTTCAAACCAGTTAAATCATGTTAGAAACTTGTTAGAAAGTTGTTATCTGTGGCACTGAAGGGCACTATCAAGCTATTTTTACTCTTAGTACTTGAGTCAGCCATGATGCAGTAGAATGCAGGGTTCATATTTCATTCTGAAATAGGCCGTTTGGCCCATCATGTCTATGCTGACTCTCAGAGCAATCCCATCAAACCTCTTATTTTCCTGTAGCTTATTGCTCATGTGTCCATTAATGTCTGCGTAATTGGAGTAATTTACTGGCCAATTAACTTGCATGTCTTTAGGATGTGGGAGGAAACTGGACCACCTGGAGGAAACCCACTCGGTCATAAAAGGGATAGTACAATTAGGCCATTCACCCATCAAGTCTACTCTGCCATTAGATCATGGCTGATCTATATCTCCTGCCTTCTCCCCATAACATAGAAACATAGAAAATAGGTGCAGGAGTAGGCCATTCGGCCCTTCGAGCCTGCACCGCCATTCAATATGATTATGGCTGATCATCCAACTCAGTATCCTGTACCTACCTTCTCTCCTTACCCCCTAATCCCTATAGCCACAAGGGCCACATCTAACTCCCCCTTAAATATAGCCAATAGCTTCTGTGGCAGAGAATTCCAGAGACTCACCACTCTCTGTGTGAAAACTGTTTTCCTCATCTCGGTCCTAAAGGAATTCCCCCTTATCCTTAAACTGTGACCCCTTGTTCTGGAGTTCCCCAACATCGGGAACAATCTACCTGCATCTAGCCTGTCCAACCCCTTAAGAATTTTGTAAGCCTCTATAAAATCCCCCCTCAATCTCCTAATTTCCAGCGAGTAAAAGGCGAGTCTATCCAGTCTTTCCTCATGTGAAAGTCCTGACATCCCAGGAATCGGTCTGGTGAATCTTCTCTGTACCCCCTCTATGGCAAGAATGTCTTTCCTCAGATTTGGAGACCAAAACTGTACGCAATACTCCAGATGTGGTCTCACCAAAACCCTGTACAACTGCAGTAGAACCTTCCTGCTCCCATACTCAAATCCTTTCGCTATGAATGCTAACATACCATTTGCTTTCTTCACTGCCTGCTGCACCTGCATGCCTACTTTCAATGATTGGTGTATCATGACACCCAGGTCTCGTTGCTTTTTCCTACTCCCCTTTTCCTAATCTGCCACCATTCAGATAATAGTCTACCCTCCTGCTTTTGCAACCAAAGTGGATAACCTCACATTATACTGCATCTGCCATGCATTTGCCCATTCACCCAGCCTATCCAAGTCACCTTGCAGCCTCCTAGCATCCTCCTCACACCTAACACTACCCCCCGGCTTAGTGTCATCTGCAAACTTGGAGATGTTGCATTCAATTCCCTCGTTCAAATCATTAATATATATTGTAAATAGCTGGGGTCCCAGCACTGAGCCTTGCGGTGCCCCACTAGTCACTGCCTGCCATTCTGAAAAGGACCCGTTTACTCCTACCCTTTGCTTCCTGTCTATAAGATTCATCAAACATGATTTACCTTTCGTAAATCCATACTGACTTTGTCCAATGATTTCACCACTTTCCAAATGTGCTGCTATCCCATCTTTAATAACTGACTCTAGCAGTTTCCCCACCGATGTTAGACTAACTGGTCTGTAATTCCCCGTTTTCTCTCTCCTTTTTTTAAAAAGTGGAATAACCTCTGACACCCGCACTAATCTATATCACAGAGGGTCACATCACTTGGCTCTCAAGCCTTTCCCACCTAAATGTGATCATGGGTGATTTGCTCCAGCCCTTAACATCTCTTCTGTGCCAGTTCTTTGAGGCCTTCAATGCCTTTAACCTTCCTCTTTAAATGCCTCCTATGATCCAGAGCCAACTGCAAGACGTGGTGAGTTCATACACACCTCAGTTTTAAATGATCATCCCTAATCTTGCAACAATGACCCCTCATTGGAGACTGCTACTTGAGGAAGCATCTCAACAGCTATCCTACCGTGTTCCTGAACGATCTTATATGGTCCACCTCGCATTTTTATAAGCTCCAAAATAAATAGACCTAATTCTGCAGCTGCATGTGATAGGATAACCTCCTTATCCATCAATTAGACTTTTGAATCTCCTTTGGAATGCCTCCAATGCTATTGTTCCCTTTTATAAGTAAATGGATCAGAACAGGCCTCACTGACACTCTGTACAACCCTTTTGCAACACATTCCTATTTCTAAACTCCAAACCTCTTGCAATAAAGGCCAACATGTCATATGCCTTCCAAATCACTTATCAGTTTGGCTAAATTGATTGAGTCTTTTGAAAAAGTAACAATGATGATGAAATGAGTGCATTGTTATAGTTTACATGGACTTCAGTGAGGCCTTTGAAAGGGTCCCACTTGAAAGGCTGATTTAAAAGATAGACATAGGATCCGGAGAAAGGTGGCCAATCCTTCAGTCTGAAGAAGGGTTCCGACCCAAAACATCATCATTCTTTATCCCCAGAGATGCTGCCTGACCCACTGAGTTACTCCAGCACTTTGTGTCTATCTTCAATATAAAGTTGGCTTGGTAATAAGAGGGGGTGATGGTGGAGGATTATTTTGTGATTGGAAGCTTGTGATCCACAGTGTGCCACATAGATTAGCGCTGAGACCCTTGCTGTTAGTCATATACATGAATGATTTAAATCTGGGCTAAGGAGGAATGATAAGTAAGTTTGCAGTTGACATGAAATTTGATAGCATTGTTGATAGTGAGGGAGGTACCCTTAAGGTACAGAATGATATTGGTCATCTGTAAATTAAGAAGAGCAATGGCAGATGGATTTAATCCTGATAGGTGTGAGGAGATTCATTTTCACATGTATCCTGACTGGCAGTGCCAGGGGGTGCATTGTGGAGTACTATAGACCACATTAGGGACTGTGGTACAAGTTCATAGATACCTAAAGATGGCAGCACACATTGATCAGGTGATGAAGAAGGCATATGGGACACTGGGCTTCATTAGTCAGGGCAGTCAACAGAAGAGCATGGTACAATTAATCAACACTGGTTTGGACACAGCATCCAGTTCTGTGTGCAGTTCCGGCCCCCACATAACAGGAAAGACGCGATTGCTCTGGCGAGAGTGCAGAGGCGATTCAGCAGGAAATTACCTGGGATAAAATGTCTCCATTTTGAGGAGAGACTGGAGGAGCTGGATGTGTTTTCCTTGGAGCAGAGGAGGTTGAGGGGGTGTGGTGACCTGATGGAGGTGTACAGGATTATGGGTGGGCTAGATAGGGTAAATGGTGAGAAACTTTCACCATAATTGAGACATCATACTAAGGGCCCTGGGCCAAACTTGTGGAGTAAGAAAGTTAAAGGTAAAAAAAAAATTCGGGTAGTAGGTAGTTGGAATCTGGAAAACACTGCCTGAGAAGCTAGTGAAGGGAAGTGCTCTCACATCATTTAAAAGGTAGCCAGATGAACACAAATTGCCAAGGCATAGAAGACTATGTACCAAGTGGGAGGGATGGCCAGTGTGTGGCTGGCATGGACATGGACATGGTGGGCAGCATGGCCTGTTTCTGTGTGGCATGACTCTATGACTTCATCCTCACAGTCAACTCTGCTCATTAATTCATATTTGTCATGCAGGATGTACCTTTCATAAAACCTGGTGACCTGGATTGATTGCATTAAGCTTCTTGAAATGACAAGGAATTTGGGGACCCTGGCAGATATGTTTGTGTCTTCTTAACCGTGGCTGAGGTATCAGAAGACTGGAGGGTGGCTAATGTTGTGCCTTTATTTAGGGAGGTCCGCAAGGGCAAGTCAGGGAACCACAGGCCAGTAAGCCTAACATCAGTGGTGGGAAAACTACTGAGGGTGATTCTGAGAAACAGGATCTCGATGCATGTGGAGAGGAAAAGGCTGATAAGAGGTAGTGAACATAGATTTATGTGTGAGAAATTATGTTTCACAAATTTGATTGAATTTTGCAAACCAAGAGGATAGATGAATATAAGGTAGGAGACGTGGTTTACATGGACTTTATCAAGACTTGGTCAGGGTCCCGACTGGTCTAGAATGTGAGATCACATTGGATTCAGGGTGAATCAGCCAATTGGAAAGAAAAATAACCTGGTGGAAGGAGGCATTGGGCAGCAGCAAAGTGTTGTTTTTCAGATTGGAGCCCTGTGACCAGTGGTGTGCCGTAGGGATCAGTGTTGGGTCCGCTGCTGTTAACAATTTGGATGAGAATGTAAGTGACATGATTAGTAATTTTGTGGATAGCACCAAAATTGCCAGTTTTCCTTGGTGACCTTAGAGGGTTACAATATCATGAGGGACCTAGATAAGGTGAATGGTTTAAGGTGAGGGGCGAGATTTAAAGGACATCTGAAGGGCAATTTTACTTCGGAGTCACGTGAGTGACTACGTGAAGAACCCCGTACAGCCGTTCGTGCGTCATTGCGTCAGACGTTTTTTGTGCAGACAGCTGTGGAGCAGCGCAGCTCCTCCATGGTAAGTCTAAAAAAGTTGCAGGTAAGTGCTATTTTTCTTACCTGTTCTAGGTCTCTGCAGGAACCTCCGGGGTTTCTGCAGTGGATGTTCGCGATAGCCGACAAGGGAACCAGCCGAGGGCTTTGGGGGGGGAAACCCTGGTCCGACCGCGGAAGCGGAGAGCTGGGAAAGTCGGGTTCGCGATCGGAGTCACTGATAACGCGGTCAGTGACTCCACAGGTTGGGTTCCCGGGTAGGGGAAACCCGAGAATAGTGCGGTTTTAGACCGCAGTAGTCCCTAGGGGATGGGGCTTAACGGACCTGAACGGTCTGCCTGGGTTCCCGGTGGAGGGGAAACCCGAGGATAAGTGCGGTTTTAGACCGCAGTAGTCCCCAGGGGATGGGGCTTAGCGGACCTGAACGGTCAGCCTGGGTTCCCGGGGAGGGGAAACCCAAGCATATGCGGTTCTAGACCGCAGTAGTCCCCAGCACATGGGGTTAAAACTAACCTAAACGGTTAAGCTGGGTTCCCGGTGCAGGGGAAACCCAGGTATATGTGTGGTTCCCAGACCACAGTAGTCCCTAGGTAATGGGGTTAATTCACATAAATCATTAGCCTGCGTGCCATGAGGGTACCGTGAGTATCTATTTATATATATATATTATATTTATATGGATTCCTGGTGAGGGGAAATTCACCTATGGGGTTCTCAAGCTACAGTAATCCCCAGGATATGGGGACAACTGACAAAATAGTCAGTACAATTGGGAAAGTTGGGAGATTTCACCTCTAGGAATTAATTTAGAGAGCAGCACTTTTGGGTAGGGCTGCTTCATGGGAATGTCAAGTTATGGCAGTGCCAGCCTATGGGAAAGGCTGTGTCAGCAGTACCTTTGTTTAGGACTGCTAATGGGGATGCCAAGCTATGGTAGGCTCGCCTGATGGAGAGGCTGTGCCAGCAGTACCTTTGCTCAGGACTGCTCATGGGGATGCCAAGCTATGGCAGGCTAGCCTATTGGAGAGGCTGTGCCAGCAGCACCTTTGCTCAGGGCTGCTCATGGGGATACCAAACTATGGCAGGCTAGCCTATTGCAGAGGCGGTGCCAGCAGTACCTTTGCTCAGGACTGCTCTAAGGGAATGCCAAGTTATGGTAGGCTAGCCTATTGGAGAGGTTATGCCAGCAGCACCTTTGCTCAGGGCTGCTTGATGAGAATGCCAAATCTATGGCAAATACTGGGCTATGGGAAAGTCCGGGCCAGCAGCTACTTTGTTCAGGGCTGCTTCATGGGCACTAGGGGTACCTTGTTAGGGCTGCTTTATGGGGATAGCAGTTTAGTAGGGTATTCCCATTCACAGTGATCATGGGGGATGAGGAGGCATTGTTAGGATAAGGCAATATAACAGAATGATGACAAAAGTATTCAAAGAAAACTATACACAGTTTAAACGTGCTTGTGCTAAAATCCGCTGTCTAGTCTCAAACTATATTTGAGAAATTGGGCTCCTCTATCCAGTTAGATTAAGTCCTATCAAATAGATTTGTAGGATGTTGGGATTTGCTTTTAGGTATTCAATTGGCCATGATGCCGGCCTGGGCAACAGATTGCAGTCAATAAGACTTTGGTAACAGTTGTTGGTATAAAACAGTTCTAGTCGTTGGACTAATTGTTAAGTGCATAGATGCAATTCAGGTGTGTAAGTAGTGCAACAATTATTTTGTTAAATGGTTGATTAGTAAGTGCCATCTAGGTCATTGTTAACACCAGCTGAAATTAATAATGTCACGATGATGGACAAACAGTGTTCATTACTGCTCTAGTAGTTGTTAGGTAAACCTTTTATTCTATTGCAAATTGGTGCTAATGGCCTAAATGGGAAATGGTGTCAGCAGAGCTGTGTAGCAGGCCTGCTTTATGGCTCCCTCATGTAAGAGGTGAGCATGTGGGATTGGTATAGTTTAACGCCGAGTCTGAGGGTATAGCCATAGAGCATGCCCAAGAGATCGGGGCATGTGCCAGAGGTCTATGCCTGACAAGAAAGTTACCATCCCAAACACAATATGCAGTGAACACCGCTCTCAGGGGGACATTACATTTGGCTGCCGAATCCTCTATTCAGGTAAGACTTTTCCATAGGTGTAACCTGGAGGGTGAAGCACAAGCTATTGGAACAAGCAAGGTTTCATAGTTCTGGCAGCAATGCATCCCATGTCTTTTTTGGCAGTAGCGGTTCACTGAAGTTGCTGGCAGCATGAAAGCTGGCCAGAGGTTCCACGCACTGGACTTGTGCTACTCTACAATTAAGGGACCACTTGCAGTTTGGTAAGGTGTATACTTAGTTATACAGTACAAATGATTGAGACATTATCAGCTACTTTGAACGGTAAATGTAAAATGTACAATATTGGGTTTCAAGCAGGTTAGAATTGCACAGGTTCAGTATAAGGACCAAGATTGTCTTGTTAGACTGGCTCGGAAATCGGGCCACAGTTGCTATTTAAGGTAGTTACCAAGTAGCTGAAAGATCATCTCGAGTTTGGAGATGGAACAGATTTGCATGACTTGCCCAAAAAGTTCTGTTATTAGTATCAACTATTTATAGACTCTACGGGCATTGTATGGGCTATAGAGTGATTGGACAAATAAGCATATTGTCATGCTCATGTTCAGGTTGGTGCATTGTGATGATGGCATATGTTAGTCACGAGGGTGCAATCGGTTAAAGAATCACTGGAATGGTTACATAATTTTGTTGCCACAGGAGAATCATCAAGTGTGGGTAATGGCAACACAGAGTTGGTGTTGAATCGCACTGTATTATGAAATTCTGGTTCAATGGAACACCTAATATGAATATATGTGTATACATATGTATGTTGGTTTCATGTTTATTTCACTGGTTGCAAAATAGTTGGCATAGCAGTGGCAAAAGATACATTCTCGCCAAAAAGGAGCAGGTGGGTCTTTTATGGCTACCTCCATTTTGTCTCATCACTCGAGGTTTCAAATAAAGTCATTAAGAGGCTTTAAGTTCTTATTGTGTGATTATGCAAATTGATTCCCGATTTGTTGCAAATAATTATATAACCTTATTGGTTATTTTAAACTTGAATTTGCTTGTTCAGCCTGAGGCTTCGGAAATCAGATGTTTCATGATAAACTCAAATTTATGTTCTGCAGGTCTAACAAACTGTCCTAAGGTTTGGGTTGTTACATCTATCCTTCTATGTGTTCAAAGAGTTTGCATAGCACCAAACGGCTATATTTTCTTTTCCAGGAGATGAAAGAGTTTGTTATGCTAATGTTCCATGAAAAATGGTATTGATTGCTAATGTTTCGAGTTCATGCTAAATGATTGTCTGTTAATTATAGAGTAATACGGCCATTAATTGGCTCAATGAGCTTCCTCATTGAATTGGCTGTAACGAACAAGACTCGCTGTCGGGTCCACACCGGTTATCAAGGGGTAGGATAGTTTCAACATAGGTCCCAGGACCAGTATAATGCCATATGCGATGTTGATATCTGTGAACACTATTTCACCAGGAGGCAGCAACTATATCCTTAAATTTGGCTGGAGTTTATTAGGTAGTTATCCTTCTGGCACTGGTTTAGTGCAGCAGGTTGTCGCAAAATAATTGTGATGGTACAGGATGATAATGTCTGTAAATTATAATATATAATATGTTATAAATACTTGAGCAGACCAGAAGGGGGTCAGGTCTCAAAATAGTCACAGGCATACCAGGGGACCTTTGATAAGGTAAGCACACATGTATACAACAATATGTCAAGGTCATCAGGAGCTTTGGAGTTCTGAACTAGCAATGTTGTTAGTCACAAAGAATTTGGGAGAACGTATTGTTCATGGCATTCCAGATGAGGAAAACGGAGTTGTGTTATGCACTAATGGATTCTGTTTCCAGATCTCATTCCACCAGGGCTGCTACAACATCAGCAGCAAGGGTATTTATGTTCCGCTGGGTCGCATTGTTGCGGCTGGAGTATGGTCCATCGAATGAATCTCCACACATCTGTAATGACCCATTGGTGAACCAGGAGTATTGTTAACTCTATTTATGTTCTGGTTATATGTTCCATCTGGGTGAGAGATGGAAATATTATTGTTTCATTTAAACAGCATCGGCATGTTTTACATCTATGTTATGACTGTATGCATTATGAATGTTTTCCCTTCATTTGTCAATGAAGCAGCTGTGGTTGTGTATCCTCGTTTCACACGGCATGAAATCACAGAGCTTTGAAGTCTTCACGTAGTCACTCACGTGACTCCGAAGTAAAATAGTAAGATTAAACGAGAACTTGCCAGTTTGAAGTTTGATCTTTATTTTATGAGGAGTCGAGTTGAGGGACTACGTGCCCTCTGCTCCCAGCCCTCATAGATTTCATCTGGTAGTTCTAGTCTTTATCTTACACTATACTTCGGTTTGCTGTGATTTCACACCGTTGCTTTGAAGATTGACGCACGAACGGCTGTACGGGGTTCTTCACGTAGTCCCTCAACTCGACTCCTCATAAAATAAAGATCAAACTTCAAACTGGCAAGTTCTCGTTTAATCTTACTATTTTATCACAGTGTAATGAGTATGGAATAAACTGCCAGAGGAAGTGGTGCAGGCAGGTACAATTCCATAATTTAGAACAAATTAGGACAGATTCATGGAATTGAAAAATTTAAGCCGTGTGCAGCCAAAGTAATTAGAAATGGGAATAGTACCGGAGGATTGGCGTACTGCGGAGTAGCAAGATGGATTCAACAGCGGCTGAATGGGAGATGCCAGAGAGTAATGGTGGATGGCTGTTTGTCAGGTTGGAAGCCGGTGACAAGTGGGGTGCCTCAGGGATCTGTGTTGGGTCCACTATTGTTTGTCATGTACATCAATGATTTAGATGATGGGGTGGAAAATTGGATAAGTAAGTATGCAGATGATACTAAGATAGGTGGTGCTGTGGATAATGAAGTAGATTTTCAAAGTCTACAGAGAGATTTGGGACATTTGGAAGAGTGGGCTGAAAGATGGCAGATGGAGTTTAATGCTGATAAGTGTGAGGTGCTACATCTTGGCAGGATAAATCAAAATAGGCCGTACATGGTAAATGGTAGGGAATTGAGGAATGCTGTGGAACAGAGGGATCTAGGAATAACTGTGCATAATTCCCTGAAGGTGGAATTGCATGTAGATAGGGTGGTAAAGAAAGCTTTTGGTGTGCTGGCCTTTATAAATCAGAGCATTGAATATAGGAGTAGGGAAGTAATGTTAAAATTGTACAAGGCATTGGTGAGACCAATTCTGGAGTATAGTGTACAATTTTGGTTGCCTAATTATAGGAAGGATGTCAACAAAATAGAGAGAGTACAGAGGAGATTTACTAGAATGTTGCCTGGGTTCCAGCAACTAAGTTACAGAGAAAGGTTGAACAAGTTAGGTCTTTATTCTTTGGAGCGCAGAAGGTTAAGGGGGGACTTGATTGAGGTCTTTAAAATGATGAAAGGGATAGACAGAGTTGACGTGGATAAGCTTTTCCCATTAATGGTAGGGAAGATTCAAACAAGAGGGCATGACATGAGAATTAAGGGACAGAAGTTCAGGGGTAACATGAGGGGGAACTTCTTTACTCAGAGAGTGGTGGCTGTGTGGAATGATCTTCCAGCAGAAGTGGTGGAGGCAGGATCGATTTTAACATTTAAAAGTAAAGTGGATAGGTATATAGACGGGAAGGGAATAGAGGGGTATGGTCTGAGTGCAGGTAGATGGGACTAGGGGAAAATAAATGGTCGGCATGGACTGGAAGGGCCGAGGAGGCCTGTTTCCGTGCTGTAATTGTTATATGGTTATAAGTCGGACAAGCTCAGGAAGGCACTTCGCTCGGCCTGGATGTGTTGAGTTGAAGGCACATGTTTTTACTGCACTGTATAACTCTATGACTAGCTATTCCTTCCTTGATTATAGACTCCAGCATCTTATCAATGACAGATATTAAGCTAATAGCCCTGAAGTTATCTGTTTTCTCTTCCTGAACAATGGAATCACATTTGTAGTTTTTAAAATTCGTTATATGCCCCAGTCTTTGATTTACTTTGACCTCCTTTTTCAATCTTTCTCGTGGACTCCTTCTTTCTAACAGGAATAAATCTGCTGAGTGGTATGAACAAACTATTTAAATATCTGCATTGCGCATCCAATATCACACCATTATAAATGTGTTTATTTGAGGACATTGGTTACACTCTTGGTTTCGCCCCCCAAACTGTATCCAGAATTCTAACTTATTGTGATCACTCCCTCAGGGATCCTCAACCAAAACATCTTTCATTAATATTACGTCAGTAAACATGATATAATCTATAAAACAGCTTGTTCCTGGGTAGAATCCATGACATACTGTTCTAGGAAATAACCCCAACACTCTACAAATTCCTTCTCAATACATTTACCAGTTTCAGTAGAGTCATGAAACAGGACCTTTGGCCCAACTTGCCCGCACCGGCCAACGTGTCCCAGATACACTAGTCCCACCTGCCCGCATTTGGTCCATATCATTCCAAACCTGTCCTGTCCATTAGTCATATAATTATCGATAATAAAATCACCTATGTTTCTTTTTACATGCCATTGAAACTTTCCCTTATATGATTTGTCCTCTCAAGAATCCACACCATCCTATTCATTAATTCCACCAAACCAATTCCATATCACCACCCAGTGAATTTATGTATTAATCACCACTGCTCTGAATCCTTCCTTGATTAACAAAGTTGTCTCACCTCCTTTGTCTTTTTACAAATCACAATGCATTATAGCCAAATGAAACTCATGGACTTCATCAACGTCACCACCAATTTTCATCCTGCACTCAAGTTTACTTGGACCATCTCTGACATCTCCCTCCCTTTTCTTGATCTCACAGTCGGCATCACAAGAAATAGACTATTGACTGACGTCTATTACAAACCCACTGACTCCCACAACTATCTTGACTACACTTCTTCCTGCAAAGACTCTATCCCCTACTCCCAATTCCTCTGTCAACGCCGCATCTGCACCCATGATGAGGTGTTCTATACTAGAATATCTGAGATGTCCTCATTGTTTAGGGAATGGGGGCTCATCTCTCCCATCATAAGCCCAAACCACCCCCTCCCCAGGTACCTTCCCCAGCAACCGCAGAAGATGCAGCACCTGTCGCTATACCTCCTCCCTCGACTCTGTCCAGGGACCCCGACAGTCCTTTCAGGTTAGGCAGAGGTTCACTTGCACCTCCTCCAACCTCATCTACTGTATCCGTTGTTCAAGATGTGGACGCGTACATCGGCGAGACCAAACGCAGACTGGGCGATCGTTTCGTGGAACACCCTCACTCAGCCCACGTGAACCAACCTGATCTCCCGGTTGCTGCACATTTTAATTCTCTTCCCACTCCTGCACATTCCTACAGTTGGGAAAAGGGGAAATACAACGGGATCTGGGGGTCCTTGTTCATCAGTCAATGAAAGTAAGCATGCAGGTGCAGCAGGCAGTGAAGAAAGCAAATGGCATGTTGGCCTTCATAACGAGTTGAATATAGGAGCAAAGAGGACCTTCTGCAGTTGTACAGGGCCGGAGTGAGACCACACTTGCAGTATTGTGTGCAGTTTTGGTCCCCCAATTTGAGGAAGGACATTCTTGCTATTCAGGGAGTGCAGCATAGGTTTACAAGGTTAGTTCCCGGGATGGCGGGACTGTCATATGCTGAGAGGATGGAGTGGCTGGGCTTGTTTACTCTGGAATTTAGGATGAGAGGGGATCTTATTGAAACATAGATTATTAAGGGTATGGACATGCTAGAGGCAGGAAAATGTTCCCGATGTTGGGGGAGTCCAGAACCAGGGGCCACAGTTTAAGAATAAGGAGTAAGCCATTTAGAACGGAGATGAGGAAACACTTTTTCACACAGAGAGTTGTGAGTCTGTGCCTCAGAGGGCGGTGGAGGCTGGTTCTCTGTATACTTTCAAGAGAGAGCTAGATAGAGCTCTTGAAGGTAGCGGAGTCAGGGTATATGGGGAGAAGGCAGGAATGGGGCACTGATTGAGCCATGATCATATTGAATGGCGGTTCTGGCTCGAAGGGCCGAATGGCCAAATCCTGCACCTATAGTCTATTGTCGGACCTTTCTGTCCTCAGTTTGCTCCATTGTCAGAGTGAGGCTAAACGCAAATTGGAGGAACAGCATCTCATATTTTGCTTGGGCAGCAAATATTGATTTCTCTCACTTCAGGTAGCCCCAGCATTTCCTCTCTCTATCCCTCCCCCACGCAAGTCGCACCAGCTTCTCATTTTCGCCCTCCAAACAGCTTACAATGACCTATTTCCTATATCATCGTTACTTTTTTGCAAATCTTTCATTTATTGTTCTTTATCTCTTCACATTACCGTCTATATCTCTCGTTTCCTTATCTCGAACCAGTCTGAAGAAGGGTCTCGACCCGAAACGTCACCCATTCTTTATCTCCAGAGATGCTGGAGTTATTCCAGCATTTTGGGTCTATCTTCGGTTTAAACTAGCATCTGTAGTGCCTGTTTACATAAACCCTAAATATTGTCAGGTATGTACCACTTTGTACATAGCTGAATCCTACAATCTGGTAAAGACAAAACAAGCTATATATAAATGAGCCTGTTGAAGGATAAATATTGGCTGACGCACCAGATAAATTTCCGTGGTCTTTTTTGACTGTCATGGGACTTTTTAAGTAAGCATGCTTAGGATAGATGGAGTCTTGAATTCAACATCTTCTCCACACAAATGGTCTCATTGGGAATATAATCTTCCCTTACTGCATTGTAAGCCCAGCCATGCAAGGCTCTAACTAACCTCATGTACTGTATTCAGTGCTCCCAAAATGGCCTCCTTTATATGGCCTCTCCTCCAGCGAGACCAAGTGTAGACCAGGAGACTGTTTAGCTGAATACTTGCGCTCAGTCTGCAAAGGCTTGTTGGATCTCCTGGTTGCTAACCATTTTAACTTCTTCCCATTTCGACAGTGACCCCTCTGTCCTGGGCCTCCTCCATTGCCAAAGTAAGGCTCCCGCAAACTGGAGGAACAATATTCATATTCCGTTTGGGTTGCTTACTACCCAACAGTATGATAATTGAATACTCCAATTTTAGGTTGCACCCCCTCCTTCCCCTTTCCCTCTCCTCTCTTCTCTTCCCTATGCCCCATTCAAGTGCACATCCATTTCTCCCACTGTCGTATTGGAGAAGGGATTGGTAAATGGAAATAGCAGAGGGCTATTGGGCTGAATGGCCTCCATCTCTGCTATAACTTTTTAATGATTGTTTTCTTGCAATAGGACTTCCAGGAACTGTGTGGGTTTCGCCCGGTTACCTCCCACATGCCAAGAGTTGAGGGAGTTGCTTTGACATTGAACAACATGTCTCTTAGAGTGAGGTCCATTAAACAACACCAGTTGACACCAATGCTGCTCCTGAATTAAACATTCCAAATTGGAGCGTGCCCAACTTATAAAATTCTGTTTTTCTGCATTCCATCCTTGTTGAGGAGAAGCCAAAAAATCTAAACTGGAAGCAGCTACGACATTTATATGTCTTCTGGGTACCCGGACGTGGCGTTGAAGGAGTAGGCTCACCAATAGGCTGTGTCGCCTACAAGCCAACTCACCGAAAGGCTGCTCTGCCGAAAAGCCAAATAACGGACATGACGGGGGTGAATCACCCCGTGTGTAGGTCGGGGTCGGGGGGTGAATCACCCTGGTGTTGGGGTTGTGGTCCGATGGTGCTGCATTGTGATCAGTGACTCTCACTATGTCGGGCGGAGGGACCAGCCTGTCCCACACCTCTGCTCCACCCGACCCACAGCCTGTCACAGTGCGGCTGCACAGGGGAGACGAGGCGGAGGGCGGCCGTGGCTGTGGGAGAGTGGGGGCTGTCCCGAGGGATGCGCTCCTTCGGCCGCTTACAACTTAGTGCTCGGGTTCAGCGTGCCCAGTCACCTATGGCTTGTGTGGGGAAAATGGGAAAATGACCCCCACCCTCCCGTCTCCACCAGCCAGTGATGTGATGGACGCGGGGGTCTGGACCAATCGCTGACAAGTCCCGACTCCCCAGCAACGTCATGTCCGTTATTTGGCTTTTCAGCAGAGCGGTCTTTCGGTGAGTTGGCTTGTAGGCGCCGCAACCTTTCGGTGGAGTTACCATTACGGCAGAGCGGCCTTTCGGTGAGTTTGCTTTTAGGCGTCCCGCCCTTTTGGTTAGTTGGCGTTTCGCCTTTGTACACTTTTGGTTATTTCGCTTTTCGGCTTAGTGCCCGTTCGGTTAGTTGGCTTCCACTTCTTTGCTTCAGCTTCTCGTCCTTCGACGCCACGTCCACACACGGTCTTCTGTGTCTGATTGTATGTGAGAGCCACAGGAGGTGGAACATTTCCATGTTTGTGTGTTCACACCTCAGATGGTACTGCGTTTGACCCTTTGTGCAACAGTCACAAGTGCAGAAAGGCCTTTGAGGGCCTATCTTGTTATCTGGATGTGTAAGAAATTAGTTTACAGTGCCGTGAAGCCAATTTGCTTTTGTATATGACCATGGGACCATGAAGGGGTGGACTTGTCGGCTGCTGTGGGGCTGCAGGCATCACCTGTCAGGTAGACAAAAATGGGGTATTGATGCTTTGCACTCAGACAGCTCCCTTTGCCAGTAAATACACCTTATGTAGATGTGAATGAAGAGCTGTGAGGGGCTGTTACTAAACACTTTTAACGAGGCTTGGAGGATGAATACTTATTCAGTGTTTTAAGACAAATAATAACACAATTTGATGTGACTTAACTCACTCGTAATGTAGTGAAATGGCTCAAGTTGCTTCGCAGGAATATCATCAAATAGCGCTTTGTACAGGAACTAAACATACCAAGACAAGGTAGCGAATACATACGTTTTATGGAGGAAAGGTTTATGGAAGAAATTCCAGAAATGTAGATCTAGGCATCTGAAGGCATGGCCACCTTTGCTGGGATGCCACATCAAAACTTTGGCACTGGTCTAAGGATATGAAGAGTGAATATTTTAAATATCTTATAATGATACATGAGGCCATTTGGCCAATTGGGCTCATCCTGACTCCTGGGAGCAATCCCAACAGCCCCTGTTCCCCTATCCTTATTTTCCAATTCCTCTCAATTTACTCGGACATGCCCATCAACAATCCTTTTGTTTCCTTTTTATGGTTAACTTACTCTAAGGGCAATATCCAGCAGTCAACTAAGAGCAATGCACAGCAGTCCACTAACCTCCCAGTTTTGTCGTTGGAGAAACTCTACACGTGCATGCCAGGGTCAAACCTGGGTGGTGGGAGATGTGAAGCATTGTCAGATGAGCCCACAGCGATGAACGGTGAACAGGATCTGATATAAGGGCAGGCACTAGGGACCTGAATGGCCTCAGATTGGCAGAGGGTTGTAGACAGGACCTTGGCCAGGACGCCACATCTGAAGCTAAGTAATGTAAAAAACAGGAATTTAGTTGGTAACTTTGGGCCTGTTGAGCTGTGGTCGTAGTATTGTGAGAATGTAAGCAGGCCGTTGGATGCAGCTTTGTGCCAGTTGTTCTCTGCTGCATTTTACTTGTAGGATTTATAGTCCGAGGTCACAAATCATTCACTTCCAGCTTGAGAAAATCTCAGAACCTGCCCAGAAGCAGCTGTTACACTAGTATTAAATCAATTTCAACATTGCACAGCCAAATATCCTTGAAAATAGCATGGCGGATTGTTTCCGGAAATGAGAACCCTGAAATTTGTTTTGTATCTTTTATTTGCAGCTGGCAATCGAGTGATCAGTCTGCACTCTGAGGAGTACTGCGTGACAGCTGAATGTGCAGAGGCTGGTAAGTGGCCACTTTATTACATTTGTGGAATTATGTTTTATTTCCTTCACAGGATATGCTCAATGGAGCTGTGTTTTATACCATTCCCTGCTGCTTAGAAAGATGGACCTTTGCTATCACCTGAAATCCCAGCTTGTTTTGTTGCACTTTTCTCCTTTATAAAGGAAGCTCTATTATGGTCTGCATCTGGTTCATATAAATCCAAAAACTCTCCTCGTAGGCTTTCTGAATCTAAACCAAAACACATGACACACACTCCCTTCAATGCCAAATTCATCCGATTTTGTCCCGTGTCAATCCAAAGCCTCCTTCTCTTCCGTGACAACACATCCAATTCCAATGTGGCTTTTTTACAGTCTGTATCAAAGACTACATCAACATTTCCACTGGCCCACGCTTTTGCTATAGTGTGATTAATCGCAAGCTGAATAACCTTGTTCTTTCCCCTATCCTGCACCTGAATGGGAAGGGCAACAATTTCCCGGCAGGCAGATTTGCTAGTGCGCCGTGGGTAGGTTTAAACTCGATTTGCAGAGGGACAGGATCCAATGTCGGCAGGTGAGAGGCTGGAAAATGATGACAACAGAAATTGGGGCTTTGGCCAGGAAAAAGGAGGCAAGTGACAGATATGAGCAGCTGGGATCAAATGTATCCCTGGAGGAGTTTTGGGAACTGAGGAGCATACTTAAATAGGTAACCAGGAAGGCAAAAAAGGGCAGGAGATGGCCCTGGCAGAAACGAAGAAAAATCCTTAGTTTATTATAAGTACATTGAGGAAAGAGGGTACTAAAGAGAAAATAGACCCCTCTGAAACCAAAGCAGCAATCTTTGCTGAGACGATGGGCATGCTTCTCAATGAGTATTTCTCCTCTGCTTTTATCATGGAGAAAGACATGAAAACTAATGGAGGAGTCTTGAGGACGATGGTCGAGGAGATGCTGAACATCCTAAGATGTATGAAAGTAGATAAATCTCTTGGGCCTGTTCAGATATATCCGTGGTCTCTGCGGTCAGCTGAAGAAGAATTGCAGACGATATATAAATTATCATTAGACACAGTGAGGTACCGGAAGACTGGAGGGTGATTCATGTTGTACCTCTATTTAAGAAGGGCTGCAAGGAAAAACCTGGGAACAACTGACCCGTGAGCCTAACATCTGTGGTAGACAAGTATTGGAGAGTTTTCTGAGGAATAAAGTATGGATTTGGATAGACAGGCTGATTAGGGAGAGTCAGCATGGTTTTGTAAGTGGGAGATCATATCTCAAACCTACTTGAGTTTTTTGAAGAAGTAACCAACAGGGTTTATGAGTGCTAAGCCACATATGATGTCTACATGGTCTTCATCAAGGCATTTGATAATGTTTCACTTGGTTAGATCACACTGGATCCAGGGAGAGCTCGCTGTCTCAATAGAAAATTAGCTTCACTGAAGCAGTGACGGTGAAGGGTTGTTTTTTTTGGACTGGAGACCTGTGACTAGTGGAATGCCTCGGGGATCATTGCTGTTTGGGGTTTATATTAACAATTTGGATGAGAATGTATTCATGATTACTAAGTTTGTAGATGACACTAAAGTGGAAGGTACTGTAGGTTGCAATGTGGTTTACAAAATGACACCAAGACCTTGATCATTTCGACGTGGGCTGAGCAATAGTTCATGGAGTTCAGTGCAGATAAGTGCAAGGTGTTGCATTTTGGGAAGCCAAGTCAAGGACTTCCACAGTGAATGGCAGCGCCCTGGGGAATGTGATAGAACAGAAGGATCAAGGAGCACAGGTGCATAATTACTTGAAAATGGTGTCACATGTAGATGGGGTAGTCAAGAAGGCTTTTGGCACATTGTAGGTATGTTACAAAACTTACCTTTAGCGGTGCTGCAGTTCTGCCGCTGGCCGCGTGCGTGACTTTGGCGCCTTTAAGGGGGGGCGGGGTTGAAATGCGGTTTTCCCCTTGCAATCCGGAGCTTTATTTTCTCGGAGTGTGATCTATTTCTGGAGATGCGTTCCGACTGCCGGTAAGTCCGTTTTTTAAAATAAATCGTCCGACTATTTAATTGCTGCAGTAAAATAAAAATTAGCTCCCAATGCCGTGAACGCCGCGAACGGGGACCGATTTTACGTAGGGGACAGGTAAGTGAAAGCTGTTTATTTTTTCATATAAACTTGTTTTTTTAGGGGACTTTAATCAATATTTCATGTTGCGAAACGGTGATTTAGCCCCCATATGAACTGGCAGAATTTTTCCAGCTGATATGGGGTTTAAATTCACCGCTACCGCAACGTTCCAATGCAGCGCGTTCCATAAAATCCCACTCACAAGCTGTTTAAAATGCCCATTAATTTACAGGCATTAAACACTGAATTCCTTCAATTTGGCCTATAAATTAATGACAATTAGATTTAAAAATCATGTTTTATTGTGAATTATTGTGTGACTGGTAATTGGACACTTAGGCTTTAAATTAAAAAAAAATTTTTTTAATAGAAATTGATAAATGTTTAGATCTAGTAATTGAATTTTGTAATTGGCTACAATTGGGTAACTAACTAATTATATGCTTTCATTTCAGGTCATCCAAGTAAGATTGTTTCAGATTTGTTTCAGAATACTTCAATCTATAATAACTGAAAATTTCTTTCAGTTCTCTTAAATTTTAAGGAAGTTATGGGCTTTTGACTGTCCTCGATCACAACTTTTGTGACAAGTCAATAGAAAAGCAATAGGAAGCAAGTTGCTAATTTCCGAGTATGAAAATGGCCCTAACTTTTTTAATACTGAAGATATGAAAGTGAATTAGGTGTCAAATTAAACTTATTTTTATGCTTTATCTGATGGGATAAATTGCAGACTTGATTTTTTAAATCTCAAAATTTTGTTACATTGCTATACATTGGCCTTCACCAGTATTGAATATAGAAGGTGGGATGCTATGTTACAGATGTAGAAGACATTGATGAGGCTGCATATAGAGTATTTTATTTACTTTTTAGTTCACTGGCTATAGGAAGAATGTGGCTATGCTGGAAAGAGTACAGAGAAGACTTACAAGCAATGTTGTTAGGTCTTGAGGGATTGAGCTATAGGGAGAGGTTGAACAGGTCAGGACCATATTCCTTGAGGCGCAGGAGGATGAGGGATGATCTTATAAAAGTGTATACATCGAATGCACAGTCTTTTACCCAGAGTAAGGGAATCAAGAATCAAGGACATGGGTTTAAGGTGAGAGGGAAAAATGTCACAGGAATCCGAGGAGCAACATTTTCACACAGCGGTGGGTATAAGGAACGAGCTGCCAGAGGAGGTAGTTGATGCAGGTAGTATAATAATATTTAAAAGATACTTGGACAGGTACATAGACAGGAAAGATTTGGAGGGATATGGGCCTAACACATTCCCAGGCAGGTGCGAATAGTGGCATCTTGGTGGCATCTTGGTCAGCTCGGGCAAGTTGGACAGAAGGGCCTGTTACTGTGCTGCATTACTCTATGACTCTCACTCCAAATTAATTCCAGTGCTCCAATCTTTGTCCACAACCCGTGACAATCCGGAAGGAATTCTATTACCCCATAACTCGGTTTCAAATTAAGAATATTGCCTCTTCCCTCTTTCTCTGAAGTATTTATCCGGTTTGTCTTAAAGGATGCAGTGTATTTTGTGGTTAATCCTGCCATACTCCAGCAATCTGTGTGAAGAAAATTAAATGTTATCCTTGCTTTTGGTGGCAATTTTAAGTTCAGTGGCCATGAAGCAAAATAAATATTTATCCCCCTCACTGACATAAAACCTATCAAAATTTAAATCTCCTCAGTCTCTGTTGTAAAAATAAACCCAGTTTTACAAATCTCAGTTCTTCAATTCTCCCATCTGCACTCACAGATTCTCAGCCGCTCACTCCAACATCTTTATTGGAGGGCTCCAGACCACACACGTTGCTTTATTTGTGGCTGGCCCAATAAATATATCATCTTGTACTTCTTTACTCTCACAATCCCCAAGAGTCTAGAATGTTTGGTTGTCATTTGCATTTGGACTGGAACAATGAAATTCCTGCTTGCTGCAGCTTTGTGGACACACTGACACATCAAGACATCAATTAAATGTACAATAATAAATAACACCATAAACTATCAGTTCACCTCCAAAACCTTTGTCCAATGAAAGTTGTACTTGCACTTTACGCCCATTTTCTGGCTTCTACTCTGGTTCTGTTGGTTCCCAAGTGGCCCAGTGATGGAACAGCTGTCCCTGCCATGGGCAGGGCATGAGGTGGGAGTCCGTGGGTAGCTAGTGGTGAGATGGTCACTCCTTTTGCTGCTCAGGCACTTTCCACTATGAATGATCATGGGCTGGTAGCTTCCAAGAGTCGGTGAGGACACTTCAAGGAATCTTGGATCACATCTTAAATCTTTTCCTTGATCTTTCTGTGACAGCTCGGAATGGAGTGCCTGTTTCAGGAATCTGGTGCAAGTTGACACCCCACCATAGCTGACTGAAATTGGGCTTCTTGACCCTCGTTAACCCACATACTTCCACATCATTCAATTATGTTTATATTCAAATTACTTGATGTAAATCTTTCAAATGTTTACTGTATCTTTATGCACATGACATGTCCGTGAGGGATCAGAACAACTCTTCACTGCAAGGCTCCCAAAATGGACTGCTTCAGTTCATCTCATACACTTTTAGTGGAGTTCAGCAATGTCGACCACAAAGTTTGTCCCAACGACTTTCTGTGTTTGGGTCAAATCATCTGCATATTCAAGCTAACACAAATCAAAATTCTCTCTTTAAAAATATCCATGTCATCTGCCTTTGATGACTTCTCCAAATTGACTTAAAAATTCTCCAGTTAAACCAAAATGAAAATTGAAGATGTTAAATACACTCAGCAGATCTACATACTCAGCAGATCAAAAACACAGAGGATCTTGAGTTTGTCTGTAACGAAGGTGGAAGCTTCCACCCGCTGCCTGGGGAATGATCAGCGCACACAAGTGCCTGTGTCTAGGGTGTAGCCTACATCCAATTCAGTTGTGGATAGTGTTGCCTTCCCAGACCTTGGTTGGCATGGCACAGAAGAGCTGCAGGATTTTGAAGACATCATTAAATAGCAGAGACGTGGAAATCAAGATTTTTAAAAATTTCTATAAGATCTTGATGGCATGACCAACATTTATTGCTTTTCCCTGATTTATAGTGGTGGCACATCCATTGTAAAATTGGTTAATTGCCATTTAAATGCTGTTGGAGGAAGTTGGTATGTCAGGGAGAATCTGTGGAGGGAAATGGACCGTTGGCGCTTTGAATTGGGCCCTTTCATCTGGGCAGTCGGGCCCTTCATCTGGACTGGAAGAGTAAAGGGGAGGGAGCCAGAATAGCTAAGTGGAGGAGTGGCGGGACAAGATTTGGCAAGCATTTAGGTGGATCCAGGTGAGAAGTAGTTGGAGGCAACTGGAAACAGGTGGGGGAGGTATTTGTGGCTATATTTTCATTTAGTTTAGTTTATTATTGTAATATGTACCGAGGTACAATGAAAAGCTTTTTGTTGCAAGCTATCCAGTCAAAGAAAAGACTATCCACGATTATACATATACAAGTCATGACTGCACTATAACTGGTGAGAGGACGGTTCAGTTGCCTGATAATAGCTGGGAAGAAACTCTTCTCTCGATCCATCGATCTGCTGCATGAATTCCTGCTGGAATATAGGATCACTGTTCTTGGGTTTTCAGCAGACATTGCATGGAAACGGGCTCAGCAGCCCAGCTTGCCCATGTCGTCCAAAGTATAAAAGGGTGGCCAAAACTGAACACAATATTCCAACTATGGCCTCACCAGCACCTTGTACAGCCCAGCAACATAACATCCCAACTTCAATACACAAAACTCTGACTGATAAAGGCCAATGTGGCAAATGCCTTCTTGACCACCTTATCAACCTGCGACCCCACTTTAAAGGAAGTATCCAAATTCAAATTGTCAATCTGCTTTATCCAAGAGAATTTTCTTGCCTGCGGTCTAACGAGCAACAGATAAAGTGTTGAAGGCAGACTCCTGCTGTGCTGTCAATTTTGCCAGATCGGTCCTCCCAAACTTCCCTGCAAATTAAAATTCTGCCCAGAGTCTGCATGCAAGCAGAGGTACATACCTCCTTTAAAGTAATTCCAGAAGTAATCCAGAGATCACTACCCTGGAGGACCTGCTTTTTAGAAACATAGAAACATAGAAATTAGGTGCAGGAGTAGGCCATTCGGCCCTTCGAGCCTGCACCGCCATTCAATATGATCATGGCTGATCATCCAACTCAGTATCCCGTACCTGCCTTCTCTCCATACGCTATGATCCCTTTAGCCACAAGGGCCACATCTAACTCCCTCTTAAATATAGCCAATGAACTGGCCTCAACTACCCTCTGTGGCAGAGAGTTCCAGAGACCCACCACTCTCTGTGTGAAAAAAGTCCTTCTCATCTCGGTCCTAAAGGATTTCCCCATTATCCTTCAGCTGTGACCCCTTGTCCTGGACCTCCCCAACATCTGGAACAAACTTCCTGCATCTAGCCTGTCCAACCCCTTAAGAATTTTGTCAGTTTTGCAAATTTTGTAGACTTTTGCTTAACACGCTATACTCATTTTGCAGGACCTCATTCCTTTTCCAACCAATGTCATTTGTGCCGACATGCATGATGACTTCCAGCTGCTCACCCTCTCCCCTGAGAATGACAAGCAGCCGCTCTAAGACGTCCTGGCCCTGGCCCCAGGGAGGCAACACCCTAGAGTCCCGCTTGTGGCAACAGTATCTTCTGTCTATGTCCCTAACTAAAGAGTCACCTAACACTCTGGGTCTGCCTGACATTACCCTCCTCTGCTACGCCTCAGAGCCAGTCTCCATGCACAGTCCTGCATAGTACACCTGCTCAACCCAGATGTGTCATCCCACCCAACAGCATCCAAAAGGGTTTACCTGTTTTGAAGGGGAATGGCCACAGGCCACAATGACTATAAGTCTTGTCCAAGAAGCACCCATTCTCCCAGATTGTCCTAAAGTCATAAAGTGTTAAAGAAGGAACTGCAGATGCTGGAAAATCGAGGGCACACAAAATGCTGGAAAAACTCCACTATCTCCATCGCAGGTGATAGACTCCGACATCCACTATATGCCCACTGACTCCTACCACTATCTGGACTACTCCTCCTCCCACCCTGCTTCCTGTAAGGTCTCCATCCCCTATTCCCAATTCCTACGCCGGATCTGCTCCCAAGATGAGGTGTTCCACACCAGGGCATCACAAATGTCCTCATTCTTCAGAGAACGGGGGTTCCCCTCCCCCACTATAGATGAGGCTCGCACCAGGGTATCCTCCATACCCCACAACACTGCCCTCTCTCCCCATCCCCCCACTCGCAACATGGGCAGAGTTCCCCTGGTCCTCACCTTTCACCCCACCAGCCGGCACATACAACACATAGTCCTCCACCAGTTGCGCCACCTCCAATGTGACCCCACCACTCGCCACGTCATCCCATCTCCCCCCCATCTGCCTTCCACAAAGGCCGCTCCCTCCGCAACTCCCTTGTCAATTCTTCCCTTCCCTCCCGCTCCACCCCTTCCCCGGGCACTTTCCCTTGCAACCGCAAGAGATGCTACACTTCTCGCTTTACCTCCCTCCTCCACTCCATTCAAGGACCCAAGCAGTGGTTCCAGGTGGGATAGAGGTTCACCTGCACCTCCTTCAACCTCATCTATTGCATCCGCTGCTCTAGATGTCAGCTGATCTATATCGGTGAGACCAAGCGGAGGCTTTGCGATCGTTTCGCCGAACACCTCCGCTCGGTCCGCATTAACCAACCCGACCTCCTGGTGGCTCAGCACTTCAACTCCCCCTCCCATTCCGTATCCGACCTTTCTGTCCTGGGCCTCCTCCAAGCCAGAGTGAGCAACGCTGCAAATTGGAGGAACAGCACGTACCGCTTGGGGAGTCTACATCCTCTTGGCATGAACATCGAATTCTCTCAAGTCTGTTGACCCTTGCTGTCTCCTCCCCTTCCTACCTCTCTCGCAGCCCTTGGGCTCCTCCTCCTCCTTTTCCCTTTCTTCCCCCTGCCTTCCCCCCCCCCCCCACCCCCCAACAGTCTGAAGGGGAGTTTCGGCCCAAAACGTTGCCTATCTGCCTCGCTCCATAGATGCTGCTGCACCCGCTGAGTTTCTCTAGCACTTTGTGTACCCTGGTCCTAAAGTCATCCAGCTGCAGCTCCAGTTCCCTAACATGGTCTTTAAGGAGCCTGGACACATTGATTGAGAGTTGATGCGATTTTCATATGGAATTAATAGAAATCCAATCTGGTGTATTTTTCATGGAGAAAGGAATGCATTAGCCGGCCTACTCCCTTTGGAACAAGCTGTCATTACAAATTAAATTTCTTATACCCCTAATCTATCTGATGTTCTGCCAGGCGGGGGTGGGGGGTGTAGGGTGGGGCAGGATGTTACCATGTCTCCCGTGGTTTGATCAGCATTCACTGGTGTAACTGGCTGATGTTCTAATCTACCTCTGAATTTTGGGTGACCAGTTCTTACATAGTTTTGGGTTGCCCAGCTGCTCGGCAACCCAGTTGTTAGGCCGATGAATCAGATACAAGGCTGTTTACTCTCCAAACCTTCCATTAAAACCCTTTTCTCTTTTGGCTTGAGAAGTGGGAGGGCTGAGTTCATGTCCAAAACAGTTCAGGATTCAAGAGTGATTAGTTGTCATATGTACACCAGAAGCAGATCAGTGACATCCATGCTTGCTGCAGGTTTACAGGCGCATTGATGCAACAACACAACCAGTAAAAAATACAATGATCAATAATGCATTAAATAGTCAGTAATGCTAGGTAACAAGACCATAATAGTGCAAACCAAACTATGGATGAACCGAACAAAGCCCATGGTAAATAATTGCTAGGGTAGGCTTGTGGTTAGGGTTGTGCTGTGTGGTTCAGAGCTTAATGATTTTTAGGAGATCATGTTTTGGATTGGGAGTTCTTGAAGATCACTTCTTGTTTGTTTGCTCATTGGGCTGAGGACATGGACGTGACAAAATGATATGAATATTGCATTCATATTCAAGAACTGTGGTAACATTGCAAAGGCTTTCACCCAAGTGCCTGTAATATAAACATTAGTGTCAGTGCTGTTTGACTGTGTTCTCGTTTCCTCTTCCAGCTGTTTTCATATTTAACAAAATCAACTGGTCAGCAGATCCATGCGACAACTTCTTCAATTTTGCTTGTGGAAGGTGGCAGAAGGAGACTCCCATCCCTGAGGATTATTCCAGCTATGGGACGTACACCTGGGTTCAACAGAATGTCAAAGTCAAGCTGCGAGGCAGGTTCACTTTAAAAATATATATATACTAATAGGATTGAATTGATGGATACATTTTCCAATTTTGAAAGGTAGGTCATGAATTTACATTGCACCTTTTAGATTTGTGAACAAGTGATAAATGTGCGCTATTAATGGTACACATTAAGGTGAAGGTTGGTCGGCATGTAAAAGTGGGCCCTGCTGCTTTTAACAATGCCAGGGCATATTTTCAGTGATCTGCAGAAATATTTTCAGTGGGAATATGTGGACCAGGTCTTACTGCCTTTTTCCAAGGGGATGATAAAGCTGTGACTAAAGAAGCAAAATGCTGGAGTAACTCAGCTGGACAGGCAGTATCTCTGGATATAGGGAAAGGGTGATGTTTCGGGTTGAGACCTGTCTTCAGACTACACAGCCCGTTTGTGTCATTTTAATAACTGCTCAGTAGTTTAGTTCTCACTATTTCATTATAAGAAGGACATTTGAAAAAAAACAAATATTGATTATTGTGAATTAATATTCTTAACATGTTTAAGGATAATCTATGGTGCTTGTCGACCCCCAGGGGAACATTTTTAAGAAAGAACTGCGGATGCTGGAAAAATTGAAGGTAAACAAAAATGCTGGAGAAACTCAGCGGGTGAGGCAGCATCTATGGAGAGAAGGAATAGGGGACGTTTCGGGTCGAGACCCTTCTTCAGACTAATGTCGGGGTGTGGGGGGGAAACATAGAAACATAGGAAATAGGTGCAGGAGTAGGCCATTTGGCCCTTCGAGCCTGCACCACCATTCAACATGATCATGGCTGTCATCCAACTCAGTATCCCGTACCTGCCTTCTCTCCATACCCCCTGATCCTTTTAGCCACAAGGACCACATCTAACTCCCTCTTAAATATAGGCAACGAACTGGCCTCAACTACCTTCTGTGGCATCTCGGTCCTAAAAGATTTCCCTCTTATCCTTAAACTGTGACTCCTTGTCCTGGACTTCCCCAACAGCGGGAACAATCTTCCTGCATCTAGCCTGTCCAACCCCTTAAGGATTTTGTAAGTTTCTATAAGATCCCCCCTCAATCTTCTAAATTCTAGCGAGTACAAGCCGAGTCTATCCCGTCTTTCTTCATATGAAAGTCCTAACATCCCAGGAATCAGTCTGGTGAACCTTCTCTGTACTCCCTCTATCGCAAGAATGTCTTTCCTCAGATTTGGAGACCAAAACTCTACGCAATACTCCAGGTGTGGCCTCACCAAGACCCTGTACAACTGAAGTAGAGCCTCCATACTCCTATACTCAAATCTGTTTGCTATGAATGCTAACATACTATTCATTTTCTTCACTGCCTGTTGCACCTGCATGCCTACTTTCAATGACTGGTGTACCTGTAGTTAATAATAAAGTGTTTACAATGACCCTTTCTGATGTTTGCCATGAAGCTGATTAGATTTGAGTCATTTATTTGATTGTTTATCCTTGTCCCGAAAGGTTATTGTAAAGATGGGGCATTTGAATTCTGCTTTTTGAACACAGTCCGATTCGGTGTTCCAATGCAGAATACTTATGTTTCATTGATCAGCCATTAACTAAAATGTAGTTAGTAATAACGTTTTGTAAACTACCTTTCCTGATGCATGATGCTGAATTGATTGGAGTCAGCATCAATTTTATTTGATTGTAGCACCTTGCCCTGAAAAGGTATTGCAAAGTTAATGGAAATGAATGCTGCTTGCTACAAGCAGAGTAATTCCAAAGCAGTATGGATATTTTTCATATATTGGCCAGTATCTAAAAAATAGAATAACATGTTGTTAACTACATTTTCTCGTGTATGTCACGATGCTGAATAGATTGGGGTCATTTATTTGATTGTATCTTCTTGCCCTGAAAAATCATTGGAAAGTTAATGAAATTGAATGTGACATGCTTTGCTTTGTCTCACTGATGTATGGGAGGCCAGATCAGGAACACCGGCTGCAGTGGATGTAGTTAAACGAGGTGCACATGATCTTCTGTCTCACCTGGATGGTCTGCTCTGGTCCTAGGATGGATGAGGGTGGAGGTATAGGGACAGGTGTTATATCTCCTGTGATTTCAGGGGAAAGTGAACTGAGAAGAGGATGATTTGAGTGGGAAGGGATGAGTGAGCCAAGGAGTTGCAGTCTCGGCAGAAGGCGGAAAGGGGTGGGGATCGGAAGATGTGACTGGCGGTGGGATCATGTGGAGATGGCGGAAAAGTCAGAGAATGATGTGTTGGATGCGGAGGCTGTTGAAATCTAAGGTAAGGAACGGGAACTCCAAACGTGTTCCGTCTGGGGGAGGTGGGAGAGAGAGCAGAACTACAGGACACAGAGAAGGGCATGGGTGAAAGATCCATCTATGACTGCAGGGAGGAAACCACATTTACTAATGAAAGAGGACATCTTGATAGTTTGTACCCTGTGATGGAGACTGAAATCAAGATAGGGGAGAAGGGTTTCAGAGTTTGTCCAAATGAATTTGAGGGCAGTGCGGAAGTTAGTGATAAGGTTAATAAAATCAATGAGTTCTGCATGGGTGCAGTAAAGTTAATGAAATTAATGAGTTCTGTATGGGTGCGGTGCTTGTTCTCACCCTCAACAACTTCTCCACAGATGCTGCCGTCTGACCTACTGAGTTCCTCTAAAACTTTATGTTTTGCTTAATATTCTGGCATCTGCAGTATCTTGTGTCTCGGTTAGATCAGGTAGATCAAAAAGAAAAAACAATCAGAGTCTAATATAGTGTTGCAGCTCCAGATAAAAATAAAATGTAAGGCCTCAATCTGTGGATGAGAAGGGAGGCAACAAAGTAGGTTGGAAGATTGGAACTGCACCCTTAGCTCATGAGTGGTTCGCAGAATAGCCTGATAATAGCGGCAAAGAAGCTGTTCTTGAATCTGGTTGAATGTGCTTTCAAGCAGTTGGTAGTATGTTTTGCATCTTCTGCTTAACAGGCGAGGGGAGAAGATGAAAGACTCAGAGTGAGAGTGCTCTTCAATTCTGTTGGCTACTTTCCCAAGTCAATGTGAAGTGCAGATGGAGCGGATGTGGGCGAGCTGGTTTGTGTGATGAATTGGCCTCCCAGTCATGTGTCTGGCAGTGGGTTGATGGGGAAAGGTCTGTTGTGTGGCTGGGAGTGGGGTGGCAGTACTGCTGCTGCTGCTGCTTACTGCAATGTATTTGCTGTTGACACAGCAACATTGATCTTGTCCTGTTGCTGGACTGGTGGTTGGTAATCAGCAGCTAAGTCATGACCTGCAGCAGATCGCTGCTCGTGTCTATCTTCAATGTTCTTCCTTCAAATAATGAGTTGGGGACAGTTTGCAGATAACTCCTAACCTCGAGATTCAGATCATATGAGAAAATGTGTAGCCAATGGAATCTGTAATAAATTGACCACAGCCCCAGCAGTTAATCGCCAAACCATGCGTGGCCAATTAAATATGCAGCAGATGCCAAACATTATCACAAACCAACTTGATCTGTTATCTGTGGGTGAGAAGGGAGGGGACTCCTTCCTTCCCAGCATTTGTCTGATCACATGCTTGAAGGGATGTCCCTTGTTAGTCATTTTGAACAAGTAGAAATCCAGTCCTTGAGGAGCTGGAAATCCAGTCCGCTCAGCTGTCATTAGTATGGGTCAGTGCTCCGTAAAATTTCAGCTTTGGATTTTACGGCTTGCAGCACCTGTACTGTGTGACTGTCATCGAGTTATAGAGTCATACAGCATGGAAACAAGCACTTTGGCCCAATTTGTACACACTGACCAATGTTCCCCTTCTCCACTAGTCCCACCTGCCTGTGTTTGTATCATGTCCCTCTAAACCCATCCAATCCATGTACTTGCACAAATGTGTTTTTAAATGTGGTAGTACCCGCCTCAACCACATCCTCCGGCGGTTTGTTCCATATATCTATCACCCTATGTGTAAACAAAGCTCCAAGGAACTATGTACATGCACTTCTCAATCCCTCTGCTCTATAGCACTCCCCAGAGCTTTACCATTCACTGTAGTAGTTAGACTTCCCAAAATGCAACACCTCTCACTTCTCTGTATTAAACAGCATTAATCATTCCTCAGCCCACCTGCCCAAGTGATGAAGATCTTGCTGCAATTATTGACAATTTTCACTAACTACAATCCCATCCACTTTAGTGTCATCTGCAAACTTACTAATCATGTGTGGTACGTTCTCATCCAAATCATTGATACAGATGACAAAGGTACCCTGAAGCACACCACTAGTCTCAGACCTCCAGTCTGAAAAACAACCATCTACCATCACTTGCTGCTTCCTTCCATGAAGCCAATATTCTATCCAGTTGGCTTGCTTTCCTTGCATCCCATGGGATCTAACAATCCAGAGCAGCCTACCTCTACCCTCATTAAACCTTTTGGTTACATCTGCAAAAAATTAAATCAGATTGTGAGATACGATCACCCATGTACAAAACTGTGCTGACTATCCCCAATTAGGCCTTGTCTATCTATGTATATCTAATCTCTCCGAATACTCTCTAGTAACTTTCCGACCACAGATGTTAGACTCGCTGGCCTGTAGTTCCCAGGCTTTTCTCTGCAGTCCTTCATTAAATAAAGACACAACATTTGCCATCCTCCAGTTTTACGGCACTTCACCCGTATTTAATGATGACTCATAAATCTCAGCCAGGGCACCTGCAATTTCCTCTAGATTCCTACAGTGTCCTTGTACATATCTGATCAGTCCCAGGAGATCTGTCTATTTTCATTCGTGTTTGGATCTTCAGCACCTCCTCGACTGTAATACTGGCTGCCATCAAGGCACTTCCATTGACTGACCCAAGTTCCCCACTCCTCGTATCTTTCACCCTGGTAAAAATAGAGAAATACACACTGAGGATCTAATACCTCCTGATCCAGGCATCATTCTGGTGAATATCCTCTGCATCCTTTCTAAAGTCTCCACATCCTTCCTGTAATGGGACGTCGAGAACTGTACAAAAAACCCCAAACGCAGCCTAACCAATGTCCTATAAGGCTGCATCTTGACTTCCTGACACTCAATGCCCCAACCTATGAAAGCAAGCATCCCCCCAGCAGCATTGATGGAACAGCATTATGTTTCCGGATTAGGAGAGGATGCGACATGGAAGGGAACCTGCAAGTGGTGGTATTCCCATGTAGTAGTTGCCATTGTCCCTGGCAGTGGAGGCTGCAGGTTTAGGGAGCCACTGCTGGGGAGGCTGGGGATGGGGCACGTCACAGCCACAGCGTCCCAGTAGTGGAGGGATTGAATGTTCAGGATGGTGTTGAAAGTTTGGGTCATTCAGGCAAGTGGAGATTGTTTTATCATTGTGCCGTATAGGTGATGGGGAGGGTTTGGGGTGTCAGGACTGAGTCGCCCACCTCAGTATATATCTGACCTGCTCTTGCAGCTACTGTATTTACATGGTTGGTCGAGTGAGTTTCTGGTGAATAATGAACACTGCATGTTTATGATGGTGGATAATGGGGATGCCATTGAATGTCAAAGAGGTGGTTCGGCTGTCTGCTCTTGGTGCTGATCATTGCATGCACTTCCCATCTCAAGCTTGAACGCTGTCCAGGTCTTGCTGCATGCAAGGATGGGCTGCACATTGGTCAAGGAAGTAAGTCATAAGGTCATATGGAATAGGAGTAGAATTAGGCCAAGTCTACTCTGCTATTCAACCATGGCTAATCTATCTCTTCCTCCTAACCACATTCACCTGCCTTCTCTCCATAACCTCTGACACTGGTGCTAATCAAGAATCTATCTCTGCCTTAAAAATATTCGCTGACTTGGCCACCACAGGCTTCTGTGGCAAAGACTTCCAAAGATTCACTACCCTCTGATGAAATAAATTTCTCCTCATCCCCTTTGTAAAAGAACGTCTGAGCATTGTGCAATCATCACTGACCATCTCTTTCTGAAGCTCATCAATGAAGCAGCGGATTGGACCCTGCCCAGAGCAACTCCTGCAGTGAGGTCATGGGGCCGGGATGATTGACCTCTAACACACTCACACACATCCCCCTTTCCTTGTGTCAAATATATACCATTGATCTTATTCCTGTTGCTGCTCTGGTGGTTGGTAATCATACACTGCAGCAGCTCACTCCTCATGTCCATCTTCATTGTTCTTCCTTCAAATAATAAGTTGGGGACAGTTTGTCAGATAACCTAACCTCGGGACTCAGATCATATGAGAAACATGTGTAGCCAATGGAATCTGTAATAAATTGACCACAGCCCCAGCGGTTAATCTCCAAACCATGCGAGGCCAATCAAATATGCAGCAGATGCCAAACATTATCACAAACCAACTCGATCTGTCATCTGTGGGTGAGAAGGGAGGGGACTCCTTCCTTCCCAGCATTTCTCTGATCACATGCTTGAAGTGAAGTCCCTTGTTAGTCATTTTGAACAAGTAGAAATCCAGTCCGCTCAGCTGTCATTAGCATGGGACAACACTTTGTGTATTTCAGTTGAGGGTTTGAGAGTTTATGGCATACATTCATTTAAGAGTCAAGAGTATTTAATTGTCCTATATACTGGGATGTGAGCAATGAAATTCTTATGTGCTGCAGCTATACAAACACATTACCGGTAAATGCAACACAAGAGATAAACATACAACTAATTATTCCAGGCAATACCGCAAGCCAAACAAGGCAGTGCAACCTTAATATTGCAAAGTATATATTTTGAACCAGATGGATTTACTTATGTAAGTAAAAGATGCCCAGTCACGTTTGCTGAAAGACTGGGGCAAAAGGGTTAAGTTATGAGACCAGGCTTACCATAGAGACTTGGAGCGATACAGCACAGAAATAAGTCCTTAAACTCACCGAGTCCATACCGACCATCAGTTATACGTTTGCATTAAACGCGCACTAATCCCATTTTATACTTTTCCTTACCCCCCTGTGGAGGTGGAAATGAAATATTAGTCTGTTTTACCCCTTACAATGATAGAACGTCCAAAGGTCAAAATGGACTACTGCTGTCCAAAGATGTCACTGCAGAGACTTCAACAAATGTTAACAGTTGCCACATTCTCACGACAGTAGATGAGGCCATTCAGCCCATCGAGCCAGGACTACGGCCAATTTACTCACTGACCTCCACAGCTTTGGGTTATGGGTGGGAACCGGAGCATCCGTGGGACACCTGTGTGGTCTTGCGGGAGAACGTGCAAACTCCACACATTCAGCAACCCAACTAAGATCAAGGGCATATAGTTGTCATGGAAAGGTTATTGTAACTGAATGGGTTTTGGGCACAGAGTCACATGTCCTGATGGGCTATCCATGTAGGATGCCTAGGATTCCTGATGTTAGTGGAAGTGAAGCAGCCCCTGATAGAGAGGAGTCTTCCTTTGCCATTTCCTGGTGTCCTGTGTGAGGATGAGGATATGGCTTGTATGCCCTCAGTCCACCTGGTCCCACTCTCCTTGCCCCTTAAAAAACAACCTGCAGTCAGTCCAAAATATCTGCAGATGGGAATAACATGCAACTTAACTAATGCCCTTCCTCACTCACAGTAAACGTGTTTCAGGGCCTCAAATAAAACACAGATGCTCAAATTATGTTATAAACACAGGAAATGCTGGTGGCATCCAGCCAGTTGGTCAGCATCCTTGGAGGGAGGAAGAGTTCAGGTTCAAACCCTTTATCTTATTTGTTTCCACCCTTTACAATATATCTCAGTGAGATTCATTAACTATATTTCTCTCTCCACAGATGCTGCCTAATCTGTGTTTCCAACATTTTAGAATCATACAACATGGAAAACAGGCCCTTTGCCCAATTTGCCCACGTCACCAATATGCCCCATCTACACTCGTCCCACCTTCTCACGTTTGGCCCATATTACTCTAAACATTTCCTATCTATGTGCCTGTCCAAACGTCTTTTAAATGTTGTTATAGACCTACCTCAACTACCTCCTCTGGCAGCACATTCCATATACCCACCACCCTCTGTGTGGAAAAAGTTGCCCCTCAGATTCCTATTAATTCTTCCCCTCTCACCTAAAACCTATAACCCCCAGTTCTTAATTCCCCTGCTCTGGGAAAACACCCTGTGCATCTACCCTATCCCCCCCAAGATCTTATACACCTCTTTAAGACCATCCCTCATCATCCTGTGGTCCATAGAATAATGCCCCAGCCTGCCCAACCTATCCCTATAGTTCAGGCCCTCAAATCTTGGCAAATCTTCTCTGCACTCTTTCCAGCTTAACAACTTATTTCCTATCGCAGGATAACTGAAACTGAACACAATACTCAAATGTGACCTTCCCAATGTCTTCTAACATAACATCCCAACTTCTATTCTCAATATGTGTAGAAAAGAACTGCAGATGCTGCTCCATATTCAAGATATACCAGATATACTCATCCTTTTCCTCCAGAGATGTTGCCTGATCCACCAGGTTGTTCCAGCACTTTGTGTCTATCTTCTATTCTCAATATCCTGACTGAAAAAGGTCAATGCGCCGAAAGCCTTCTTGACCACCCTATCTTACTGTGAGCCCACGTACTTACGCTACTAGATTCCTCTTCTCTACAACACTCCGCAGAGCCCTGTCATTCACTGTGAAGGTCCTGTCCTGGTTGACTTCCCAAAATACCACACCTCACACTTCTACACCTCCACTTCTCTGCATCAAACCCCATTAGCCATTCCTAAGCCCACTTGCTCAATTGATCAAGATTCTGCTTTAATTTTTGATAACCATCTTCGCTTTTCTGTTTTTAAGATCTGTTTCTGATATCACTGTACGCACAAACTGATTTTTTGTTAACTATTTTTTTTTCCCCCTGCAGAATTGTTGGAAAACCCTATTGATGCAGAAAACGACATTGAAGCCATACAGAAAGCAAAGCAGCTATATCAGTCGTGTATGAATGAATGTAAGTCTTTCTGTTAAACTTGTCTTGCATCCCTGAGGCCTTTTGCTGTAGGAATAGGGACGGGTATTAATCTCACAATCTCAAAATCTCACAAATTGCATGCAGATGTTCATGGTGTCAGCTTGAGCCCAGAAGGGATCTTGGAAATGTTGAATGATTGGAAAAACACCACGCTGTTGGATTGCTTCTATCAAGAGCTGCTGTTACAAAAAGCTCTGCAAATGACAAAGATATTAAAAATCCATGAATGCTTATCACACGTTACCCACTGTTTTTACTTCCAAGGCTTTTTGGCCAAGTGGGTTTCAAGTTCCAGCTCTCTTTTGCATGGCTAATTTCCTGGAACAGTTCATGTCACCTTTTCACCCTCTCTTCACCTTTCTTTTGCCCCCCCACAATAGAGGTTTCCTTTATATTCGTCAATATTCTTAAGCAATTGTTTTGTTTTTATTTTCCTGGAACTCTTGACATTTGGTTATGAAACACTGGGGTTGTTTGGCACTCGGAGTCGCCTCCTGGGAGCGGGAGGAGACACAGTTTGTGCCTTTAACAATATTTTGAATAATTGTTCACTCTCTCCTTTGTTGATAGCTGCCATAGAGTTGGAGGATGACACACCATTGCTTAACTTCCTGAAGCAGCCTCTATTGCGTTGGCCTGTGCTCGAGGAAAACAATGGTGCTAACGGAACCTGGAAGGAGAATGAATTTGACCTGCTGGAGACATTAGCTTTTCTCCGAGGGGTATTCGGAAACAACATCCTCATTAGGTTCTTTGTCTCAGTTGATGATAAAAATTCCAACTTTTATATTCTGAAGGTCAGTGCCAACATGCAGATAAGACTCTCCCCATCTATCTGTGCATTCACTCCAGAATCAACAAAGGCTGAGACATTTCTGCCCTCGTACCTCTTCCAAATCAATGTGCAGTGTGTGCCACTCACAATACGGTCTGCTCTACAACAGAGAAACCAAAACCCATTCAGTCCACCTGGGAAGAGATTCACCAGGATGTTGCCATGACCTGTGCGATTGAGATGTTGGGAGTGGTTAGATAGGCTGGGGACTTTGTTCTTTTGAGCATAGGAGGCTAAAGCATGACCTTATTGCAGAAAATCACAAGAGGCATGGATAGAGTGAATGCTCACAGTTCAGCCTGAGCTTCCAGCTGTCTGTCACTTTAGTTCTCCATCCCAATCGCATGCTGCCCTCCTGTCTTTAACCATCAACACCTTCACCTATGCCATCCCAACAAAGTCCAACATCTCGCCTTCTATCGCGACACATTGCATCCTCGGGACTCAATATTGAATTCAGTGATTTAAGATAGCCAGCCTTTTCTGACCAGCCATAGTTTTTCTTTCCCAACTGATGCTGCCTGACCGGCTGATTTTTCCCAGCATTCTCCTCATTTCAGATTTCCGCCAACTGCTTTGTTTGGTATTTCCCTGTTTGATTAATGTTTGTTATTCCCTTTTGCCCTTAATCATCTCCCTCTATTTACACCTTCTTCAGTCAGATCAGCTGTGGGTACTCATCTCTCTCATGTAGGCGGCACCTGGATTCTCTTGGCCTTGCCCTTCAGCACCTCTCTCTCTCTACAATTTCAGCCATCCAACAAATCTGTTGGAGATTGTTCAGGAGATAACAAGGAGGATCGACAGCAGTGGAGGCCAGGACATTGGATATTGTTGAGGCGATAGAGATTGATAGGTTCTCGATTCGTGTGAGTTAAAGGTTACGGGAAGAACGGGGTTTAGAGGGAAAAATGGATCAACCATGATTGGTAGAGTAGACTTGATGGCTGACCGGCCTAATTCTGCTCAAGTCTTATGCTCATCCGTCTTCTCACTTTTCTACTTTCAACAAAGGATCACCTACAACCTTTCTCCCCACTGGTGCTGCTTGACCTGTTGAGTATTGCAACATTTCCTGTTTTTATTTCAGATGCCTGTATTATTCTGGTTTTACAATCGTATGAGAGGAGGTGGTAAGGAAGGGGCCAAGGGGAAGGGGCTCTTTTGCTCATTGAATCCTTCAATTGATGTTACGAGTGGTGGGAGACTTATCCACCTCCTTGTTCTAGGGATTCTTAACCCAGGCTTAGTTTCAGGCTGTGCGATAATATTGCAGGCTATAACACTACTCCCTGACTCCTATAGGGAGAGATTGGACAATCTTATTCCATCGAGAGCAGGAGGCTGAAGGGTGATTTTATAGAGGTGTATAAAATCACAAGGGGAATAGATAGGGTGAATGCACTGTGTCTTTTACCCAGAGTAGAGGAAGCAAGAACCAGAGGACATGGGTTTAGGTGAGTGGGGAAATATTTAATGAGATCCTGTGGGGCAACCTTTACACACAGAGTGGTCGGTATATGGAATGAGCTGCCGGAGGAGGAAGTTAAGGTAGGTACTAGCACGATTGGACTGACTGGATAGCATGCAACAAAAGCTTTTCACTGTACCTCTGTATACGTGACTATAAACTAAACTACTATTAAAACATTTAAAATACATCTGGATAAGCACATGGATAGGAAAGCTTAATAGGGATATGGGGCAAATGTGAGCAGGGTGGTGTGTGGATGGGACATCTTGGTCATCATGGGCAATTGGGCCAAAGAGTCTCTTTCAGTTTTGTATTGCTCTATGACTAGAGCTAAAGGGAGCAATGTCCAACTTCAATGCCTAGATGGTGACCCAGAGCAGTGGATCTTCCTGTATGGTATCTGTCTGCGACATCTCCAATGGTACTGGGTTCTGCATTGGGAAAGCAATGTAATCTTCCAGGTTCCAGCCTTTTGAGGATGAAAAGTGTGAAAGACTCACAACTGTACAGAGAGGAAATTTGCCGTCTCTGTCTTAAATGGGCCAAGAGTCAAGAGCGTTTGACTGTCATGTGTCCCGAAACGGCACAGTGAAATTCTTACTTGCAGCAGCACACCCTTCACACAGAGGGTATGTGGATTTGGAATCAGCTACTAGAGGAAGTGGTTGAGGCAGTACCTGAGGGCCAGAACTATAGAGAGAGGTTGGACACGCTTGGACTTTCTTCCTTGGAGCGCAGGAGATTAAGGGATGATCTTATAGTTTATAAAATTATGCGTTAAATAGAATTGGTGAATACACAGTCTTTTATCCAGTGCAGGGGAATCAAAACCAGGGGAGATCGGTTCAAGATTAGAGGAGCAAGATGTAATAGAGCTTGTTTTAGAGGGTGGTGAGTCAAACACAGTGAAATGGGACTCGCTTAGAGTGCATCTTGGTCAGCATGGAAGAGTGCGGAACACTCCAACTGTGGTCTGACCAATTACTTGTACAATTGCAACATGATATCCCAATTCCTGTACTCGAAACCCTGGCCGATGAAGACGAGCATACCAAATGCCTTGGATTCCTCTCCTCCACCTATATTCCTTCACAATTAGACTTCTTCTATCTTGATCTCACACCTTGTCTTTTCATCTCTGGACTTCATCCAACCATCTGCCTATCTGTCCCCCTCATCTGTATTCACCTGCCACTTGGCAGGCTTTGCCCTGGCCTCCTCCCTTGCAGCTTTCGCCACCCCCCCCCCCCCCCCCCCCCAACCATCATAATCAGTCTGAAGAAGTGTCCGGACCTGAAACATCACATATCCTTGCTTTCCAGAGATGCTTCCACTGAATTACTCCCACATATTGTGCCTTTTTTCATACCAAATGCCTTCTTTGCCATCCTGTCTACCTGTGACGTGAGTTTCAGGGAACTGTTAGGGTAAAACTGGGGTGATCAGTGGGATAAACTGTAAACAAGCTTACGTGGTCAAGAATGAATGGACCCTTGATTTCTCTGTCTACAACACTTCCCAGGGCCTTACCATTTACTGTGAAAGTCCTGCCCTAGTTCGTTTCACCAAAATACAGTGCCTTGCATTTGTCTGATTTGAATTCTTTGGCCCGCTTCATCCTTAGCTCCGTTCAACCAGATCTTATTTGAGCCAGTGTTTGGTCCACGGGGGTGCAGCCTATAAATGGAAAAAATGAAAGCAACTCATAAATGCTCCCATGGCAAAAGTGCATGTGCCAAAAGTGCACATCTGGAAGATCCCCCTTCTTCTTTGAGCGTAACACAGATTCAAACTGTTCTTACTTGGAAGAACGAAGACACGTATTGCCACGGTTCAACTGCAGAACTTCCCCCTGGATCTTCTTTCATTGACATTCAACAACACTTAGACACGAGACAATAGGTGCAGGAATAGGCCATTCGGCCCTTCGAGCCAGCACCGCCTTCTGAATACTTCCTCTGTGAATTTTTAGATGATTACTTTTGCTAAGGGTGGGAGTTGTCTACCCAGCCCCAAATGCCCCTGCATCAAACCTGATCAAAGCTAAAAAAGGACCATTCAACGCTTTGGCGCTCTGATGCTCCATGAAAGGAAGGGAAGTATTATGCACAAGGGATCATGAAGATTATTTATTTCACTGATGCTGTCAATTCCCAACTAGCTTATACACTTTTGGAACTTGGTTTCCACGTCGGGAAGTGAGGAATGGCACTTCTAACAGAGCAGAACTCTCCCTAAATGGTACCAGAATACTAGCCTAAAAATTGTTCTGCGGTGAGACTGGGATGCGTGATGTGAGAAAAGTGACTTCTAACCATTGGTGGGGAGAAATGAAATGGAATATCATTTGAAATGTTACAAGGATTTTCCATGTGTAGAAATGTAGTACTGTCCTTAGACACTGTTTAAACAGCTTGTCAAACTGGAACAAGAGTAAAATATATTTCCATTTTGTCTTTTTTTTTCACCCACAGCTGGACCAGGGGTATCTGTTTCTGCCATCTGTGGAAGATTACCTAACTAACAGCACAGAGGCAAAAAGCGTGAGTGCCTCTTAATCTATGCTGTGTTATGGAAAGGATCATTTATACTGTTTCCTCCTGTAAGGAAGAGTTGTATCTGCTGATTTAGAGTGATATAATCGTTTATTGACATATGCACGTATGGTGAGGTACAGGTACAATGAGAAGGTTGCTGATTGCAGCATCGCAGGCACATAGACGCATACAACATACAAAATGTAAATTACACAATTTATACAAGACATTGAAAAGAAAAAAGCATCACAGACCCGGGTTGATCCTGATCTCGGGTGCCGTTTGTGTGGAGTAATCTTTGTACATTCTTCCTTTGACCACCTCCAGGTGCTCTGGCCTCCTCCCACATTCAGGCTCCCACAGGCGGGCTAGATGCAGGAGAAATGTTCCCAATGTTGGGGGAGTCCAGAACCAGGGGTCACAGTTTAAGAATAAGTGGTAAGCCATTTAGAACTGAGATGAGGAAAAAACGTTTCACCCAGAGAGTTGTGAATCTGTGGAATTCCCAGCCACAGTAGGCAGTGGAGGCCAATTCACTGGATGTTTTCAAGAGAGAGTTGGATAAAGCTGTTAGGGCTAATGGAATCAAGGGATATGGGGGAGAAAGCAGGAACAGGGTACTGATTTTGGATGATCAGCCATGATCATATTGAATGTAGGTGAAGGCTCGAAGGGCCAAATAACCTACTCTTGCAACTATTTTCTAGGTTTCTATTCGAAAGAAATTCAGCTTGGCAGGTTATTAGGTCACCATGAATTATCCCTAGTGTGTAGGTGAGTGTTGGAATCTGGAGGGAGTTGGTAGAAATGTAAGGAAAATAAATATAGGTTTATTATTGTCATGTCTGCTGGAGTGAAAAGACGACTTAGAGTGCTAACCAGGCAGATCATGAGTATGATTAAACCATACCAGGTACAACATGTAGTGACCATTGAAAAATAACCAGAGTGCAGAATATAGTGTTACACCCTCAGTGAAAGTGTAGATGAATTGTTCAGGTGGATGTATGCTGGCTTGTGTGATGGATTGGGCTGCCTTTACAACTCTCTGCAATTTCTTGAAGTCTTGGGCAAATCTGTTGCCAAACCAAGCTCTAATATATTCTGAAAAGATGCCCTCTTCCGTGCATCTGTAGAGATTGGTAAGAGTATTGGAGACATGCCAAATTGTCAGAGTAAGGATCTTCTTCTTTTCGTGTCCATCTTGTTGCAAATGTTGGCCTCGCTGTCATCGTCCGTCCTGAAAAGGACGCAAGCTTCCGGCGACAATCAGTGGAAGCCATCACGTCGCAATCGATGATGGTGGTAGCAGAATTAGCTCGGGATACTTCCAGTTTCCAGCCCCGCGACGTGGACGCTTCTGCTATGGGGTAAGGATTACAGAATAAGATTAGTGTGAATGTGTGCGAGTTGATTGGCATTATCTTTCTGGGCTGAAGGGCCTGTTTCTGTGCATCATGACTCTATGATTCTTCAACACTGTGCCTGCAAAATGAGATTAGGGTCATAGAGATGGTTGACATGGAAACCGACCCTTCAGCCTACCATGTCCGTGCCGACCATCAACCACACCTTTACACTAATCCTATTTTAATAAGATTTGTTTTACTAGAAAGATACAGCACTGAAACAAGCCTTGCCCACCATGTCTACACTGAACTATTTGGGGGAAGTAGATAGTGGGGCAGAGGCGGAGATAATTGGGGCTTCTTAAATACAGAGAGTAATTTAAGGGAAACAAGATGACTGCTTTACCTTCGGTTTTTCTTCGCTTTAAACCAACATCTGCAGTTCCTTCCTATTCAGTCTGAAGAATGATCTTGACCCGAAACACCACCCATTCCCTCTCTCCAGAGATGCCGCCTGTCCCGCTGAGTTACTCCAGGTTTTTGTGTCTACCTTTGGTTTAAACCAGCATCTGCCGTTCCGTCCTACACATTTTGACTACTTTACCAACCGATCGATATAAACCTACGATCTAAACAGCGAGTAGTGGACATAGTCCTTTTCAGAAATTCATAATTAAAATATTTAAAAGGGGGATGAATACAAGGTGAAGGTATTGAATAGGGAAGAGGTTGGAGCAGGAAACAACCTCCTGTACAATGTCTGAGACTTCTCTCTGCCTCCTCCTCCAGGCTCGCCGCGTTCTGCTGCAGCTGATGATAGACGTGGCCATTCTCCTCGGAGCGAATGCCACCACGGCTCAGGCTGACATGGAAGCTGTGCTGGAGTTTGAGATTAAGGTGGCGGAGGTCTGTGAAATACTATAACATAGTAGTTGGACAGCAGCATGTACAAATACATTTCACATTCCTTCTCACAATAGTGTTACAAATAGGACTGCCATTGTATGTTGAAATGTGCTATAATGCGCTCTACACATTACACATTAAGCTTAAAGCTTATACAAAGCATAGTTAGTGCAATCTGTACATTGCTATATAATACCCTTGATCCCACCGACACATTACTTGATACCCTTATGGCATATGGTTTTGCCAGCCATTTTGCTAATCCCATAATATTCTGTGTGTTGCATGTCATGTGATAATGTTTAACATGGACTCTGCAGGATTGGAACAGTCCATGCTGGCGTTTTTGCTTAGTGTAAACCTCTGATGGCCCCATCCACATTCTTGACATTCTGTGGCTAAAATATTTTCTCTTGAAATGCCCATTATTATTTTGTCACCGTTTTTTGTGGACCACCTCTCAGGTAAACTCTTTCACTATCTTAGAAATCTCCATGAGATCACCCTTAGATCTTCCCTTTTCTGGGAGGGCAATGTCCTTTCATCTTTTTGCATAATTTCTGATGCTTTTTATCTTATTAATTGTATGAGCAAGACCGTTTAACACTTCCAAGTGCACTTCATCAAGTAGTGTAGGTTGAGCAGAGCGTTGGTTCTCAGTATTTTCTCTCTCAGAATGAACCCAGTGTCTGGGTTGTCTTTTTAGGGCCCCAGTGATTACATTGCTACTTTACTAGTTGATTATGTGATGGGTGGGTGAGTGCAGGAGTGATGGGTGGGTGAGTGCAGGAGTGGTCGTGGTTGGGGAGTAATGCCATGGGGTCAGGGTGGGAGTGACGCGGGAGTTCTCTGTGGGAGTGATGCGGGGGGGGGGTCAGTGCGGGGGTGACGTGGGGAGGTCAGGGAAGGAGTGATGCGTGGGGAGGTGTCAGGGTAGGGCTGATGGGTGGGTCAGTGCGGGAGTGACGCAGGTGGGTGATCAGTGTGGGAGGGACACGTGTGCACGGAGGTTTCAGGGTGGGTCAGGACGGGGGGGGGGGATGGTCAGGGTAAGAGTTTTGCGGGGGTCAGTGTCGCATGATGCTTGTGTCTGGGGTAGGAGTGATATCACCAAATGGAAGGAATCCTTGAGAATAGTGCATTAATTGATCTGGTGCCTCAGTCAGCTGCTGTTACAAATGAATGTCATTTGCCCATTGCAGATTCTCATTCCGCAGAGCAACAGGACGAATGAAGCCACTTACAATAAACTCAGTGTGCTCGACTTGCAACATGCCGTTCCACAGGTAACTGAGGAATAGTTTAAATGAAAGCCCAGCCCCAAGGCCCTGATTCTGTATTGTACGGCTACTATCAGGAGAACTCTTCAAGTCTACCTTCACATGACCAACTAAACCACTTGCCCTTGTCGCTGGCTGGTGGCTTTAGGTCCTTGCTCTCCAAGCAATACCTGAACCTCTGGGCTTCCTTATCTTTCCCACCGGCTCACACCAAGGGCTGCACGGTGGTGCAGCAGTTGAGTTGCTGCCTTACAGTCCCGGAGACCCGGGTTCGATCCTGACTATGGGTGTTGTATGTACGCAGTTTGTACGTTCTCCTCGTGATCTGCGTGGGATTTCTCCAGGACCTCCGGTTTCCACCCCACGCTCCAAAGATGTGCAGGTCAGTAGGTTAATTGGCTTGGTAAAATTATAAATTGTCCGTAGTGTGTGTAGGATAGTGTAAGTGTGTGGGGATTGCTGGTCGGCGCGGAGCTGATGGCCCAAAGGGCCTGTTTCCGTCCTGTATCTCTAAACTAAACTAAACCAAGTGTTTTGAGTTTCAATAAAATGTTGGCTCAATGGCTAGGATGTGTGAGCTTTCAGCCTATGCACGCCCTGCCCTTGACAGAGCAACGTCTTCAATTTTGATTGAGATTGGTTGCACAATACTTTGTGCCTCGGGAGAGGAAACAATTTTCTACAAGTATTTTCAGCAAATGTTAAGAATAGTTAAGGCAGCAGCATCAGAACAGTTAGTGCAATAGGGCATTTACAATAACCGAGAGTGAAAACATCCTCTCTCCCAATTCTACCCCAGTCTCTGTGTAGGAAACACGTTTCCAATTCTGCCTTAATTTCCAGCCCCTTCTGTCCCGGTCCAGAATGAGACACCTTTTTCCCTTGGTGCAGTGAGAGATTCTTTAAAACCTTGAGTATGAAACATTTGGCCCAGTTATTGAAGGTGCACAGTGAATCAGTGCGTCAGTCACAACCCAGCTGTTCAGATTATGACAGATCTTTTGCATTGGGACTGCCTTGTAGAGCATGTTGTGGATCACATGTAGGCCATGTGTAGATCATGCCGTATTTCACATGTATACCATGTGGTAGATCACGTGTATATCATGTGGCAGATCATGTGTATACCATGTGGCAGATCACGTGTATACCATGTGATGCATCATGTGTATACCATGTTGTAGATCATGTGTAGACCATGTAGTAGATCACGTGTATACCATGTTGTAGATCACGTGTATACCATGTTGTAGAACATGTGTAGACCATGTTGTTGTGTCCCTAGTTTGACTGGCTCCGTTACATATGGATGGTGATTGATGATGAACTCTACCCTGAGCTCGCTCATATTAACAAGTCAGAAGAAGTCATAGTGTACGTTCCGCAATATTTCAAGGACTTGTTCCAGCTGTTGGAAACTGTGGATAACAGGTAAATGTAACATCGTATTTATTCCCCCTTTTTACAGCACAAAGCGCATTCTCTAACCCCTAAATTCATCCATTGGCATTTCTCTTCCGCATGTGACAACATTGCCTCTCCCAGTCAAAAGATAATTGCCTGTTTCAGTTTCTCCCAGTCAGTGATCAATTCGTGTTTTAGATTGTGCAACCGTTCAAAAATGTTGATCCGACACCCTAATATGTTACAATAGGAATAAATAATTCTGTAACCCATTTACAGAACTGTTGCTAACTACGTTGTGTGGAGAATCGTGTACAGGAGGTTGGGCAATCTCAGCCAGCGATTCCTTGACAAACAACTGGAATTATTAAAGGTAAATGTTGATTGTCCGGTGGGGAAAGATACGCTGCGGAGCATTGATGTTGGTGAAATCTTTCTGCATTAAAGCAAAGCTGCTGTCAGTTATAGTAGGAGGGCTGCAAGTAATGGATTTTAGTGCAATGTTGGGTGGCTCAATGAACAATGGCTGCCACTGGAAGAGTAGGAGGGTTAATCACAGGTTGCTGGATTATATAGGGGCTGATTATTAAGCAGGGGATTGGCAGCTGGTGTTGCCATGGGGCCAGGACAACACCAGAGATTCTGTTTAAACATGTTCAAACTTCACACCAGCCTGCAGTGCTGGCATCACCATTACTGATACAGGCACTCAACACATCTTGTCCTGTTCCCCGTTTATCCACAGACAGTATCCCATTATATATTACATACCAAGCCTTTCCCAATGTATCTCACAAAGTTCTCCATTGTATCTCCCATGCTGTTTACCATTCCATTACATCTCACTACGTACCCCGATAAATCTAACAATGTACTCCATTCCATCTCATATTCTCCCCCATTATATTCTACACACGGAAATGATTTATACTTCACACTGCACCAGAGCTAATGCAGACAACCTATGAGATCTTGCATGTATAATGGGTCTCGGAATAAAATATAATGAGGCACTGTGTGCATTGTAATGGGGAGCAGTGTGAGGTATAAGAGAGGTATATGTGATGTTAAAGAATCATACAGCACACAAATAGGTCCTGCACTCCAAGGAATAAGTTCCTAGACTGCCCAGCCTCTCCCCACAGCTCAGGCTGGTAGAACAATGTGACAAAAGTCACACAACATGATACTCAGAGCTGCATTCATGCAGTTTATTTAAGTGAGTGCAGTTGGCTTAGGGGTGATTTTTGAAATCACAACAGGGAATCTGTGCAGGTGATGTCCCATTTTCTTTTTTGGAGAAACAGGAAGATGGAAACTAGTTCTTGTGCAGCGTAAGAGCCGAGAACCTGACTGATGCTTTGCTCCTTGCTTCAGGTGATCATGGGGATGAAATCACTGCCCCCACGATGGGACAAATGTGTGACGTTTACAGAGGACATCCTGCCATATTCTGTGGGAAGGATGTTTGTGAAAGCACATTTTCAGGAGGACAAGAAAAAGCTGGTGAGTTAGCTGGCGGTCACTCACACTGTTCCACATCTGTCTCGCACATCTGTAAAGACTGTTTTCATTTAAAGATCATTTATCATTTTCCATGTATGTCACATCACCTCTGTCTCAATTGTGCTGTAGTCTGCTCTCACTCCTCCCCCCCCTCCCCCCCCCCCCCCCACACCAGCCAAACAGATCAAAGTAGAGGTCCCCGGTCCTTACCTTTCACCCACCAGCCTCCGCATTGTCATTTCTGCCACTTTTAACGTAATCTCAACACCAGTCACAGCTTCTCATGTCCACCCATTTGTGCTTTCTGCCCATCTCCTGCGGCTCCACACCACTTTGGCTTCTGAGGGGCCCTATTCTCTCTCTATTCACCCCTTTCCCTTAATTCCCATTGGAATTTCCATAATATTATCTGCTACAGCTACCTCCTGCCCCCTTTTTTGACCACCTTATTTCCTTTTAAAGCATGCTCCTCAGTTCCTGAAATTATTCCAGGGATACACTTGATCCTAGCTGCTATATCTGCTACATACTGCCTCCTTTTTCCTGGCAAGGCAGGACTCTCGCTTAACTTTTTTTCCCTGTTGCCAGCCGGGCAACCTTGACAGCTTGTTGTTAAAGAAGGAACTGCAGATGCTGGAGAATCGAGGGTACACAAAAGGCTGGAGAAACTCAGCGGGTGCAGCACCATCTAAGGAGCGAAGGAGATAGGCGACGTTTCGGGTCGAGACCCTTCTTCAGACAGCTTTTTTTAGGTTGCCAAATGACAATTTAGGTGGTCATTCAAGACGGTTTGCATGACGCGTGCGATAATGTGCTTGGACGAAGTGCGTAGTTATCAGTCGGAATTATGCTCAATGAAGCATTCACATATTATGTTCAAGAAGGAACTGCAGATGCTGGAAAATCAAAGGTAGACAAAAGTTCTGGAGAAACTCAGCGGATGCGGCAGCATCTATGGAGGGAAGGAAATAGGCAACGTTTCAGGCCGAAACCCATCAGTCTGAAGAAGGGGTTTTGCCCGAAACGTTGCCTATTTCCTTCGCTCCATCGACGCTGCCGCATCCGCTGAGTTTCTCCAGCATTTTTGTCTACATTCACATATTATTTCTGCTTCAAATAACTCACAAACTAAACATATTCACCAATCAAGACATAATATATACCACAATGACATGCAGCAAAATTATAATACAATATCTCAACTCTTTTCACACATTGCAATGAATGCAATTTCTATTAGTTCTTTCCACTTCCAAACAAAAATGTGGTTGGATTATTCAGCATATGATCAACCTGTGTCAATAAATCCTGGACCATGGTAACATATATGCATAACCATACACACTACAGATTGATGCAAGCATGATTTCTGTGAAAGACCGAAAATTACCATGACATGGCCATAGCATGGGTCGTTATTGCTACTGGCACAGAAACACTCCTGCTTCCCACATAATTTATCCATAACAAAATATAGAGGTTGCAAGGACATTTCTAAAGGCATTTTATGATAATAGCTGTTAAAACTGACTATACCCATCTGACAGGTTAAACACTACACTAACTGACAAGAGATGGCCAAAGGACATAAATGCAGCAAATGTTCTTTTGGTAATATGTTTAAAGGTGTCAAAACAAATAATAACATTGGGGATTAAAACACATTTGCATTCCGTTATCAAGCATAGTCAATGTTCGCTCTGAAGATCATGAAGCACTATAGGGTCAGGGGGTGTGTGAATCAGTGCGGGGTGGATAGATGGCGAGGGGGGGGGTTGAGTATGTAAAATTGTGAGGGGAGAGCACGGGGATGTCAGAGAGAGAGGGAGAGGGGGAGGGAGGGGCAGAGAGAGAGAGAGAGGGGCAGAGAGAGAGAGGGAGAGGGGCAGAGGGAGAGAGGGGGAGAGGGAAGGGCAGAGGGGGAGAAGGGGGGCGGGGAGAGAGAGAGGGGGGGCGGGGAGAGAGAGAGGGAGGGGCGGGGAGATGGAGGGGCGTGGAGAGGGAGGGAGGGGGAGAGAGGCGGGCGGAGAGAGGGAGGGCAGGCAGAGAGAGAAAGAGGGAGAGGGGCAGAGGAGGTAGGGAGCAAGGAAAGTCGGCGCTCGTTGGACAACATCGCCCCGCTAACTTGGCCATCCCTGTCCAACGCCAAAGGGGGAGGCGGTTGGGATCTCCTCGCCACGGTGCAGCTCAAAGATCCTATAGCTATAGGATCTTTGGTGCAGCTGTTTCCCTCCTCCCGGCCTCGGCGTGCTAAATGGAGGGGTTGTTTTGAAAGCGCCGTTAGCGGGTTTGCAGGCAGCGGCCGTTATCAGGGTGATAGCGGCCGCTGCCTACTAGTATCTTTGCTGCAAATCCATCAACGGCGCTTTTGCACGCTGAGGGAGAGGGAGGCCTCCTTCCACCGGGTGGGGTGCGGGAGGAGGAGGCGGTGGGGCCGCTGTTGCAGCCGCTGTTGCCACTGTGTGGGGCCCGTCATTCGCTCCAACCCTTCGTCACCCCGCTCCTAGCACAACAGCTGTTGCCGCCACCAACACAAAACGTCATGTTCCTATTCGCCAGAGATGCTGGGTTACTCCAGTTTTTTGGTATAAACGAGTATTTGCGTGCCAAGCCGGGCAAAACGACTCGGCGTTTAGGTTGCCCTGCGGCACTTTGAGTGGTTATTGGCACTGGGCAACCGCTAATTTCGAGCCCTGCAAGGCCTCAATCTCTCTCATCATCCAAGCTTCCTTACTCTCACCTGCCTTGCCCTGCACTCTAACAGGAACGTGCATGCCTTGAACTCTTGTCATCACACTTTTAAAAGCATCCCACTTTCTGGATGCTCCTTTGCCTGCAAACGATCTACTCAAATCAACTTTACCAAGTTTCTATTGAATGCCATCAAGGTTGGCCTTGCTGCAATTCAGTATTTTAACTTGTGGGCCCGTCCTGTCTTTATCCATAACTATTTTAAAGATAATAGAACAGTGGTCGTTGGTTCTTAAAGGTTTGCCCACAAACACTTCAGTCACTTAAACTTCCTAATTTTCTGAGAGTAAATTTTATTATGCTATCCATATATAAATAACTCCCTTGTAGGCCCTCTACATATTGCCTGAAGAAATGTTCCTGAACACATTTGACTATTTCCACCCTGTCTAAGCTCTTAGCACTATGACAGTCTTTAATGTGGAAAAGCAGTTCAAGAGGCACAAAATGTATGTATACTGAAAGAAGATTCTTTATAATTAGACTAAAAGAAATAGAAGAATTTGGCAAACTGGAAATATTGTGAAAATTAATTAATTCATTTTGAAGCATACTTTGTACTTGCATGTTGTGTTGTATTCTACATATTAATCTTCCACGACTTGATATTTATAATAAATAAATCATGGAAATTACAGAGTATAAGGAGCCAATCTTCCCCAGTGATAATATTTCAAGTAGGGTCCAAGTTGTTTTTCAATGGTGATACTCTCACCTGAATCTCTGATGAAGGTTTGTCTGATTCTCAGCTCTGACATCCGGATTAATCAATGGAATTCTTCTCCATTCTGCACATTTTCTAGTGATTCAATGAGAATTTGCCACTGTGCTTAAATCTGTGGCAGGGTAATGTTCAGAAGCATAATTTTGGAATAAGAGGAATTAAGGGCTCTGGGGAATGTGTATAGGAAGGAGTTGAGGCCAGCCGAGATCATATTGAATGGCAGGGCAGGTTTGAGGGTCCTGGTAGCTAGCTACTCCTCTGATTTTATTTTTGGTTTTGGGACCATATTAAGGTGAGCTTCCAACAATTCTCTGGATATTTTGCATCGAGAGGCTTAATACCCCAGAGCCTTTTCACTCTACAAGCCACCAGTCGTCAACGTGAGGGGACACTCTGATTACCTCACTGAGTGCTGCTCCAAAAATTCTCAAGAAGCTCAACGACATCCAAGACAAAGCAGCTCATTTAATTGCCATCCAATCCATAAACCTCAACATTAATTTCTTCTGTATCAGTGCACAGTAGCTGTAGGGTGCACTGTTTATAAAACTCACCAAGGCCAAACTAATATTTTTCAAACGCACAACTTCTACTACCAATGGCAAGGAACGCCACCTGCCTTGTTAATACATTGCCACTCATTCATCAGCAGTGGTGCGAGAACAGTTTCATCAGAAGCATGGCAACAGCCAAGCTGGCAGCTCACCACTACCTTCTCAAAGGCAAATTGTAAGCAATGTTTTCAGGAATATAGTTCAACTACAAAAATCAGAACAGTTTAATCATCCCATTATGGTTGTTATCATACAGCTACAATGAGTCTTTGCTCTGATTCAACAATGTAACAAGAATAAAGGATAACGGCAAAAGTGAATCTCCAGACATCATTTCTCAATGTCATTTTCCATTTCATGATTGATCCTTGAATTCCTGCCTCTGTAGACTGAAGATTTAGTTGCTGGTGTTCGTTGGGCATTTTTAGACATATTGGATAAAGAAAACAACTGGATGGATGCTGAAACCAAAGAAAAGGCAAAAGAAAAGGTATGTTTTGCATGTTTTAACAGCTAGATTAAAGTTGATGTTTACAGCACTGGTTGAAGCTTTATTGATTGGAGATGGAGGAGCGTCACTCAGAGAGGTGACAGAGTACACGTCAGGAATGTCTGACCAGTGAGCATGGTATTGTACTCACCATTGACACGTGTTCGCACTGAGCACTGACAACATGTTCACACTCAGCACTGGCTCAAACTCAGACTCTCACTCATTCCACATTCACAATCATTCCACCGACATGCACAACCTCCACAAACACACTAGCCCTGCAGACGCTCACTCCACAGTCGCACACTCTTTATGGACCTACACTCACCCCCCAGTTACACTCTCAGTCCACAGTAACACACACTCCACAGACTCGCACTTTCTCCAAGGCTCACACTCACTCCACAGATTCACACTCACTTCACTCGCTGTCAATCCACCGACTCACACTCATTCCACAAACACACGCGCCCCGCAGACTCTCAGCCACTGCGCAGATTCACACTTACTGCACAGTCTCGCACTAACTCCAGTTTCCCACTCGAACGTCATCTGCTCATTCTCTCCACAGATGCCAAAACATTAGAAACAAGTAACTGCAGATTCTGGTTTGCCAAAAAATAAGACACAATGTGGTGGAGTAACATAGAAAAAAAAGACACAAAGTGCTGGAGTAACTCACAAAAACAAAGACAAGAAAAGAGTTACCCCAGCACTTTGTGTCTCTCCACAGAAGCTGCCGGACCCGGAGTGTCATTTACTGTGACATGAATGCGATTCAAATCATTATAACTGTTTCTCATTACTTCTGGCAATTGGATTTCGTTTACTGAATTTACTATTAGCTGTCCTTACCGTGAAACTTTTGTTATATTTGAAATATTTGTACAATCACTCATTGATTCCCCAACACTTTGTGTTTTGCTCAAGATTCCAGCATCTGCAATCCCTTGTCTCTACACACACTCACTCTACCCTCTTCTCCCCCCTTTCTCCCCCCCACCCCCTTTTAAAGGACTTACGTGACCCTTCCCGTACACTGCGTCTTAATTACAGCACCAACCTTCCTGTCTGTATCACATTGGCTTTGCACCATGTGAATTTCACTCAGACAGCGCTCCCTCCACTTGCCCTGTCGCCCGCCTGCATAACGGGCTGGTGAAGGAAGCGATGTGTGCGTGTGTTCCACTCTGACAGTCGCCGGCAGTCGCCTGAAAAATCACCTAAGTGGGACGGGCCCATAGGGGGCATCTTTTCCACACAGTGGGTGGTGAGTATGTGGAATGAGCTGCCATCTAGCTTCAGATTTCCTAGATCGGGTACAGAAATGGGCGGAGAAATGGCAGATGGAGTTTAATCCGAGCAAGGGTGGGGTGTTGCACTTCATGCAGTCAAATATAAGGGGAAAATATACAATTAATGGCATGATCCTTTACAGAATTGATGTGCAAAGGGATCATGAGGTCCAAATCCTTAACTCCTGAAAGTGGGTACACAAGTAGATAGACTGGTGAAGAAGGCTTATGGTATTCTTCCTTTGATAGATCAGGCATTAAGTACAAGAATAAGAAAGTCATGATGCAGCTTTAGCATGTTGGTCAGGCCAGGAGTATTGTTTGCAGTTCTGATTGCCTCATTAAGGGAAGGATGTGAAAGCTTTGGAAAGATTGCAGAGAAGATTTACCAGAATTAGGAGGTATTGGAAACATAGAAACATAGAAAATAGGTGCAGGAGTAGGCTCTTCGGCCCTTCGAGCCAGCACCACCATTCAATATGATCATGGCTGATCTTCCAAAATCAGTACCCCGTTCTGGCTTTTTCCCCCGTATCCCTTGTTTCCATTAGCCCTAAGAGCTAAATCTAACTCTCTCTTGAAAACTACAGGAGAGGTTGAACAGAATTTGATTGTTTTCTTTGGAACGCTGGAGATTGCAGGGAGACCTGATAGAAGTTTATATAGTTATAATGAGAGCCATAGGCAGAGTAGCCAGTCAGAATCTTTTTCCCAGGATGGAACGTTAAATACTAGGGGGGGGGGGGGTCATAGTTTTAAGGTGAGAGGGCCAAAGTTTAAAGGAGATGTGCAGAGCAACTTTTTTTACACAGAGGGTGGTGAGTGCTTGGAACATATATTAGTAAACTAGCTTGGCACGGGAATGGGATCCAATACAGAACTGAGAAAGATGAGAGGCTGGGAGTCAGTATGGATTGCGATGAAAGAATGTTCAATGATCAGAATAGGCATGACATGGAGCGAGGAAATGCTATAAGATGAATTGCATTTATGTTACTTCGAGGGGCCTGACGGGTATGGCGGATGAACTCATGGTGTGGATAGTTCCATGCGTTATAATGGAAACCTGGCTCAGAGAGGGACGGGAAGGGCAGCTTAATGTCCCAGGGTACAGGTGCTACAGGAGAGATAGAGATGGGGGTAAAAGAGGAGGGGGTGTTACCTTAATGAATAAGGAGAATGTCACAACAGTAGTCCAAGATAACATTACTGATGGTTCATCCAGTGATTCTGTATGGGTGGAGCTAAGAAATAAAGAAAAGAAAATCACATTGTTGGGAGTGTACTAACATTGTTGGGAGCGCCCCCCCCAAATAGTCAGTGGGATTTGGAGGAGCAAATATGCCAAGAGATTGCAGGCAGCTCTAAGGCTAATAATGTTATAGTGGGGGATTTTAACTTTCCAATTATAGACTGAGACTCTCATAGTGCCAAGGTCTTGGACGGGATGGAATTTGTGAATTGTGTTTGGGAACGTTTCCTCAGGCAATACATGGGAGAGGGCAATGCTGAATCCATTCTTTAGGAAATTGGATCAGTGTTCTATTAGGTTTAAGATAGCTATGGAAAGACAGGGTGATCCCACAAGTTAAGGGTCTGAATAGGGGCAAGAAAACATCCAAGCTTCCTTATTCTCACCTGATTTTCCCTTCACTCTAATAATTGTCAAGAGATGCCAGCACCGCCTCCTCCCCATGGTCAGTCTACCCACAGCTTCAGTGTGCTTGGGCTTTGCTTACTTGAGGTTGAGTTTGTGTCAGCACAGATGAGATTCTGGGTAGGCTGGTTGACCACCTATAACAGTGGGATAACATGGGATACCCGCACCATGCCCCCAGGGAGCATCAGCTCTTTCCATGGCAATGGAAGGTGCTCAATGTTAGTTTTGGTCCATCATCATAAAACCACTCACCTGGAGAATATGGGTCCTAGTTTGATGTGTGGATATGTGCCCTCATGTGTGCCCTTCACTTTCTGATAAGAAAATGGACTCAGTGCTGTGATTAACAATGGGAACATTAAATATCAGTAATTTCTTCATTTTGTTCTTTTCAGGCGCATGCTGTTCTTGCCAAGATCGGATATCCGGAATTCATTCTCGACGATGAGATTGTTAACGAAATCTGCACGAATGTAAAACACCCGAGTTCTGATGCTAACCCCTGGTGCTTTGTTACAGTTTGTGTTTCAATGTGTTCCTTAGCCACAACACCAAGAGGGCAAGGACTTGATCTGTGGGTGGTCATTGTGGCTTGGGAAATAAAAGGAAGGAGCATCCTTGCTTTTGGAAAGCCAATATGTGTTTTTTTTCAATTGCTGGACACATCAGTTCCTCGAGAATTTGTTTTATAAGATAATTAGATAAGCAGGGTAGAATTGACCACTGGATTGCAAGAATAAGTATATTATACATTGATTATTCCACCCATGGTAGCATAGCAGTAGAGTTGTTGCCAGAGACCCAGGTTCAATACTAACTTTGGATGCTGTCTGTACGGAGTTTGTACGTTCTCCCAATGAATTGTGTGGATTTTCTCCTGGTGCTCCCGTTTCCTCCCACACTGCAAAAGCATACAGGTTTGTAGGTTTATTGGCTTAAGCAAATTTGTAGATTGTCCCTAGTGTGTGTAGGATAGTGTTAGTGTGTGGGGATTGCTGGTCAGCACAGACTCGGTGGGCCGAAGGGCCTTTTTCTGCAGTGTATCTTTAAACTAAACTAAACTATACACTGCCAAGGTGCAGAATGAAAGGATATCTGACATCACAGCGTTGTCTATCAAAACATGTATTGTTTCCTCTCATGTGTTTGACTTTGGCCAAGTTTATCACCCATGCCCTCTATGACATAACATACTGGAACAATTCAGTGTGATCCCATGTGATTGCGATGAAAGCCTAGATTCCCAAAACTAGCGTGAACCATTTAAAAAATGTGTTTGATTAGCCATTCCAGCAGGACATCAGGAGTCAGTTCAAACAGGTTTCCCCAACTCCTCTCACACACACCTTTCTTTCAACCTCACTCCACCAGCCCTCCTGTTTCTTTTTGCTCCCCTACCTTTCCCATGTGACAATCACCCACACTCACTGAGCCCCTGCCCCCACTGTTCCCTTCGGCCCACTCGTATCCCCATGCTTCACCTTCCTTTCTTATTAGATTCCTCCGTCTACAGCCCTTTGTTGCCTCCACTCATCACCTCAGGCCTCTGTCAGATGTTCCACCCTATCCTCCCCCACCTGACTCCATTTGCCATTAACCCTCCTCACCTGGATCCATTATCACTTGCTATCTCTTGCTCCACCCATTTCCCACACCTCTTTATACTGGCCGTCTTTACATTTTCAATCTAGATTAGAGGGCTCATCCTAAACGTCCTCCGTAGGTGCTGCCTGATCCATTGAATTCCTCCAGCAGATTATTTGTTGCTGCTGATTCCTGCATCTACAGTCTCTTATGTCTCCTACTTATGGTCCATGTTCACCTTAAACTGGTGGTTTCTACAATTTATTTTATCAGTTTTTCTGTGATACTGAATTTTAGACGGAGTTTGGATTTTTTATGTTAATTAATACTGTACATTATGAATTCACATCAATTCAGATGAATGCTTTTCAACATTTTGTGTTAATTGTTGATTGCGCAATTGCTTGGCAGGTAGAAGATTACTTATAGACCAGAATGACTAGATAGTGGGTAAGGTGAATTTTTGGAAATTTCACATATTTTGAAGTAGAGATTAACATTTTTTTAGAAACTATGTATTCCAAACCAATTTGCAGAAAAGGCCATGTTTTACAATAAAAATCTTTGGTATAACATGGGAAAAATGCATTTACTATAATACTTCTAAGCTGGACCAAACATTGGTTAGGCTGCACATGGATTAGTGTGTGCTGTTCTAGTCACCACACTATAGGAAGGACGTGATTAAGATAGCAAGGGCACAGAATAGGATGTTGTCCAGATTGGAGGGCTTGAGCTTTCAAAAAAGTCTGGATTGGCTGGGACTGTTCTCGTGGAGCGAAGGTTGAGAAGTGATTTGCTCGAGGTACATAACATTATTAAAGGCACAAATACGGTAGACAACCAGAGACTGATCCCCATGGTAACGGATTCTAAAATTAGACAGGTTTAGGTTTAAGATGAGAGGGAGACGTTTAATGGGCATTTCAATATAATTATGGAGAAGGACAGAACTGGGCCTAGGGTTGAGATTTTTGATTGGAGAAAGGCTAACTTTGACGAGATGCGAGATGATTTAAAAGGAGTGAACTGGGACATTTTGTTTTATGGGAAAGATGTAGAGGAGAAATGGAGGACATTTAAAGGGGAAATTTTAAGAGTACAAAATCTTTATGTTCCTGTTCGGTTGAAAGGAACCAGTAAAAATTGGAAAGAGCCCTGGTTTTCAAGGGAAATTGGACATCTTGTTCGGAAAAAGAGGGAGATCTACAATGATTATAGGCAGCATGAAGTAAGTAAGGTGCTGGAGGAGTATAAGGAATGTAAAAAGAATCTAAAGAAAGAAATTAGAAAAGCTAAAAGAAGATATGAGGTTGCTTTGGCAAGTAAGGTGAAAGTAAATCCAAAGGGTTTCTACAGCTATGTTAATAGCAAAAGGATAACAAGGGATAAAATTGGTCCATTGGAGAGACCGAGTGGACAGCTATCTGCAGAGCCAAAAGAGATGGGGGAGATATTGAACAATTTCTTTTCTTCGGTATTCACCAAGGAGAAGGATATTGAATTATGTGAGGTAAGGGAAACTAGTAGAGTAGCTATGGATACTATGAGTTTCAAAGTAAAAGAAGTACTGGCACTTTTGAAAAATATAAAAGTGGATAAGTCTCCAGGTCCTGACAGGATATTCCCTAGGACACTGAGGGAAGTTAGTGTAGAAATAGCCGGGGCTATGACAGAAATATTTCAAATGTCATTAGAAACTGGAATAGTCCCCGAGGATTGGCGTACTGCGCATGTTGTTCCATTGTTTAAAAAGGGTTCTAAAAGTAAACCTAGCAATTATAGACCGGTTAGTTTGACTTCAGTGGTGGGCAAATTAATGGAAAAGATACTTAGAGATAATATATATAAGTATCTGGATAAAGAGGGTCTAATTAGGAACAGTCAACATGGATTTATGCCTGGAAGGTCATGTTTGACTAATCTTCTTGAATTTTATGAAGAAGTTTGGGCGGGCGCGACTCACGTTGCAGCGGCCCCTACAGCCTGTCTGTCTTTTTTTTATTTTTTGTCTAGTTAAATGTAGTTGTTCGTGTTTTTTTTTTGTATTGTTTGTAACTGTGTATATGTGGGGGGGAAGAGGGGGAAACTTTTAAATCTCTTCCCTGCACGGGAGACACGACTTTTTCCCTGTCGGGTCTCCGTTGTTGTTGGGGCCTAGCACCGTGGAGCGGCCTCCGACCGAGACGACCTGGGTGCTCCATTCACGGAGCTGCGGACTCACCGTCATGGGGCTGGCTGGCCTCGGAGCGTGGGGAGCGGTGGTGGCTCGCCGCTGCGGCCCGACTCTGGAGCTTCAGCTCCAGCTGCAGACCGGTGGACTATCGGGGGCTCGCGGGTCCGGGTGGGAGACCGTTCTCCGGAGCTCCCGCAACACAACATCTCCAGCTCGTGTCGCGGGGTTGGAGCGACCCGGAGCGGGGCCGTACATCGCCCGGCGCGGCTTTCATGGCCGCGGGACATTCCAGCGCCCGCCGGGGGCTCCAACTGTGATCTTTGGGCCTAGAGCGGGGCCGTACATCGCCCGGCGCTACCTCAAAGGCCGTGGAACTTAACACCGCCCGCCTGCAGCTTCGACCTCGGGAGAGAGATGGTGCGGGGGAGAGAGAAGACTTTGCCTTCCATCACAGTGAGGATGAGATTCACTGTGATGGATGTTTGTGTGAATTGAATTGTCTGTGTATTTTTTTTTTTTTTTTAATTTTTTTTTTTATGATTTATGTATGGCATGTAGAAACGGAGTTTCGTTCTAGCCTCTCTGAGGGTCGAATGACAAATAATAAAATCAAATCAAATCAAATCAAAGGTTACTAGGGAAATTGACGAGGGTAAAGCAGTGGATGTTGTCTATATGGACTTCAGTAAGGCCTTTGACAAGGTTCCTCATGGAAGGTTGGTTAAGAAGGTTCAACTGTTGGGTGTAAATGCAAGAATAGCAAGATGGATTCAACAGTGGCTGAATGGGAGAAGCCAGAGGGTAATGGTGGATGGCTGTTTGTCGGGTTGGAGGCAGGTGACTAGTGGGGTGCCTCAGGGATCTGTGTTGGGTCCTTTGTTGTTTGTCATGTACATCAATGATCTGGATGAAGGGGTGGTAAATTGGATTAGTAAGTATGCAGATGATACCAAGATAGGGGGTGTTGTGGATAATGAAGAGGATTTCCAAAGTCTACAGAGTGATTTAGGCCAGTTGGAAAAATGGGCTGAAAGATGGCAGATGGAGTTTAATGCTGATAAATGTGAGGTGCTACACCTTGGCAGGACAAATCAAAATAGGACGTACATGGTAAACGGTAGGGAATTGAAGAACACAGTTGAACAGAGGGATCTGGGAATAACCGTGCATAGTTCCTTGAAGGTAGAATCTCATATAGATAGGGTGGTAAAGAAAGCTTTTGGTATGCTAGCCTTTATAAATCAGAGCATTGAGTATAGAAGCTGGGATGTAATGTTAAAATTGTACAAGGCGTTGGTGAGACCAAATCTGGAGTATGGTGTATAATTTTGGTCGCCCAATTATAGGAAGGATGTCAACAAAATAGAGAGGGTACAGAGGAGATTTACTAGAATGTTGCCTGGGTTTCAACAGCTAAGTTACAGAGATAGGTTGAATAAGTTAGGTCTTTATTCTCTGGAGCGCAGAAGGTTAAGGGGGGACTTGATAGAGGTCTTTAAAATGATGAGAGGGATAGACAGAGTTAATGTGGACAAGCTTTTCCCTTTGAGAATAGGGAAGATTCAAACAAGAGGACATGACTTTAGAATTAAGGGACAGAGGTTTAGGGGTAACATGAGGGGGAACTTCTTTACTCAGAGAGTGGTAGCGGTGTGGAATGAGCTTCCAGTGGAAGTGGTGGCGGCAGGTTCGTTGGTATCATTTAAAAATAAATTGGATAGGCATATGGATGAGAAGGGTATGGAGGGTTATGGTATGAGTGCAGGCAGGTGGGACTAAGGGAAAAAAGTTGTTCGGCACGGACTTGAAGGGCCGAGATGGCCTGTTTCCGTGCTGTAATTGTTATATGGTTATATGGTTATATGGTTATTTGAGGAGTAAATGATTCGCAAGGGTAGTTGGTATTTGCAATGAGTTGCCAGATGGAGGCAGGAACTAACAACATTTAAGAGGCATTGGAACAGGTACTTGAATGAGCAGGGTATAGAGGGATATGGATTTAATGCAGGCTAATGGGATTAGTATGAAGAGGCATGGTGATCCGCATAGAGACAACAGGCAGAACGGCCTGTTTCGATGTTGTTCAATTATCAATCCATTTAGTGTCATAGAGTCTTATAGTGTGGAAACAGGCCCTTCAGCCCAACTTGCCAACACTGGCTCATCTACACTAGTCCCATCTGCCTGCATTTGGCCCATATACCTATAAACATGTCCTGTCCATGTACCTGTCTAAATGTTTCTTAAATGTTGTGATAGTACTTGCCACAACTACATCCCCCGGCAGCTCATTCCACCTACCATCCTTTACATGAAAATGTTACCCCTCAGATTCTAATTAAATCCTCCCCCCCCCCCCCCCCCCCCCCTCACCTTAAGGCTATGTGCTGTGGTTCTCAATTCCCTTACTCTGAGCAAGAGATTCTGAGCAACTACCCGATCTGTTCCCCTCATGGTTTTGTGCACTCTCATGATTTGTTGCAAGTTTGGTTGTACTTTGTGGACTGTAAACTGCAAAGATTTGGAAATAGAGACAGTCTGAAAATCCTCTTCCCGTGCTGCGGACTGTTACAATTATTTGAATCTTGCCTTGCCCGGTTTATTATTTATTATTTAGAGCACTCACCTGGTTTGTCCCTGCCTTCACAGATGACTGTTTTGGCCACAGACTACTTTGGGAACGAGCTGAGGTCACTGAACTATATCGCTCAGCATGATTTTGCAAGCCTACGGTACCCCGTTTCAAAAACAGAGTGAGTGTGTGAACCATTACTTCTACCGCCAGCACACGCGAGCTGTTGAACTTTCCAGCATGGATCCCGCTACCCACCTGACCTGGTTTGAGTGCTGGTGTTGTGTCTGCCCAACTCTCGGTGGAGGGAGGGCCATGCATTGAAGGAGGCTCTCACTAATCCATGGCATCTCTTCAATATGCGCAAAATTGTCCCAGCTATAGGAGATAACTAGAAACTCCTTTATAATGCTGTTTAAATGCCCAGTGCTCCTGAGGCAGGCAGTGAACCCGACTGAGGCTGTGAATCATCTGATGGTTGTATATTCCAGATACAATGCTCATGTCAGTTTTATTGTTTTAGAATAAACAAAAATAATATAACCACTCTCGCGTCTGATGCTCAAATACCCTAATTGGCTCATAGAATGAAAAAAACATACAGCATGACCATGCCAACCATGATCCCTATCTGATGGCATTTGCCTAGATTAGGCCCATATTCCTGTGACTTTCCCATCCAATGCTTGCCTGAATATTCTTTTAATACAAGTCAATGTATCTGCATCCACAACCACCTGTGGCAGCCTGTTCCAGATATTCATCACCCTCAATGAACAACCTTCCTCTTGGACCTTCTTTGAATTTGAAGTGTCAGCCCAATAGCTTCCTAATAGGCAGAAGCATCCTTTAAAGTGTGCAGACTTGTCAAACGCGACTGTGTTCTTTTTTTTTACAGTTGGTACACCAATCCTACCACAGTAAACGCCTTCTATTCACCAACAGTCAACCAGATCCGTGAGTATTTTGACTTTCTAGTTGCTTTAGGTACAAATGATTTAGGCCACAATTTATTTTGGCGCTGCTGAGTGACATTATTTGTATGTGGTGCAAAGTGTTGTGTGAAAATAATGGTGCTGGATTGTAGCCCTCCCCTTTTTCGCCACCTGCTGTTGCTGAGCCTTCATGACTTGCTCTGTTGGATTCAGGAGCACGAGTGGAGGCTGAGAGTTTGCAATTCCTTGGAAACCTTGGAGAAGAGCCAACCGACCAACCTTGTCCGCAGAACCAGGGTCCAAGAGCAAAATGCTGCAAGGCATCCAAAATAAACCAAACAGTGAATGCCAGGAATACTCAGCAGGTTGGGGAACATCTGCAGAGAGAGAAACAGAGTGTAGTTCAGGTCGATGACATCTCACCAGAGTTGGGAGAAACTTGAGAACCACAAGTTTAAATGTACATAGTGGGGCGGGAAAGAGAGAGGATGAGGAGTAGATGGAAAGCTAGACATTGATTGACAAAAGGGTGAGATGGTGCAAGGTGAGAAAAGTACTAAGGAAGTGAAATAACATTTGTTGAAGTAAACAAAGCCATGGGAAAGGAGTGGTGGGAGTTTGAGTGAACATGATGGGATGTTTGTCCTGTGAGAGCACTCAGCTTGATGTTGAGCATGATGTGCCAAGGTGGAAGATGAGGAGCTGTTCCTCAAGCTTGCCTTAAAAAGATGGAGAGGTCAAAATGGGAACAGTATGGAGAATTAAAACAGCAGCAACTGGAGGCTGGTGGATCGAACAGAGGCAACCTGGACACCCAACCAATCAATGCCCAGTGTAGAGAAGGCCACAGTATAGCTTTGCCTTCAATGTGCTGGCCTGGAGTGATTGCTGCTTCTCCTGGGGAGAGTGTTGAAACCGCGTAAAAAGGGGCAATGTTGCATCTTGTTGGTTGCATAAGGTGTCATGGGAAGGTGGGAGGTGAACGAGGGGTGGACTGAGGACTTGCAGAGGGAACAGGCCTTCAGAATGGGAAAGGGGAGGGAATGGTGCGGCTGATGATTTTGTCCCATTGGAAGGGGAAGATGGGAGGGTGGGTGGGGGGGGGGGGGGGGGTGGGAGGAGTAGAAATGGTTGAGGCAAAACTACAGAATAGGTAGGCGGGAGATTTATTGGAAGCTACCAATAACCAATTTATTTCTAATTGTACACAGTTTTCAAGAGAGAGTTAGATTTAGCTCTTAGGGCTAAGGGAATCAAGGGATTATGGGGAAAAAGCTGGAACGGGGTACTGATTATGGATGATCAGCCAAGATCATATTGAATGGCAGTGCTGACTCGAAGGGCCGAACGGCTTACTCATGAACCTATTTTCTATGTTTCTACCATATCAAGCCAGATGTGGCAATGTTGGGGAAACCAAAGATCCTTTAGCGGAGCAAGATAGACCACTCCTTCTAAATGCAATGGGCTGACGTGTAGTACGCAACGGAGTGGAACGTGGGCCGTTAACGTGGAACGTGGACAGTTTGTGTTAATTAATTATAACTCTGAAAATGAGGAGAAGAATTTTATCAAAGAACTTTTATTTTTACGAGGATGTTTCCGTAACCGGCTTCCGTCTCCGCACTAGTTATCTTTGCTCCGCTATAGGATCTTTGGTGCGGAGATGGAAGCCGGTTACGGAAATGAGGCCGGAAATTACCCATGAATCTGCCCAGGACCGTACTACGTCTTTTTCGTCGAGTGATCTATCTTGCTTGCTCTAGGATCTTTGGGGGAAACTGGGAGAATGGAAATGGAGAACTTGCAGGAAGCAGACTGGTAGTTGAGGTCAAGGAGTGAAGGTCGCCGTGAATACCAAGCGCTCATTATGGATATTAGCAACTTATGGAAAACTGAGAAACAGAGAATGAGGAGTGAAGAGTCAGACCCTGAACGCAAGGTGGAAATAGAGAATTTCTAGTTTGGGTCCAGAGGAGGGAGACACTGAAGTAAAATGTATCAGCAAAAGGAGTGACCCAGGTGGGAGTGAAGTAGGGAATCTTCAGCATAACCCATTCAGGGTAATTTCCACTTGGAGAAAGTGGGCGTCCACCCTTGAAGTAAACAGGAAAGGAAAATGGGCCTGTCTTCACTGAATCCATTCTGTTTCTTTTCCATTTGCAGAATTTCCTGCAGGAGTGCTTCAAAAGCTGTTTTTTTGGGGAGAGAAATATCCTTTGTAAGTAATGTCCAAATATTTAAAAATTAATAGAGGACTTCGAACCATTCTCAGGATATAGAATAAATTGGAATAAAAGTGAAATCATGTCAATAAAACCGAAAGACTCTACGCATCTTTTACAGTTTCCTTTTAAAATAGCTACGGAAAAATTTTAAATACTCGGGCATCGAAATTACTAGAAGATATCAAGATATGTTTGACGAAAATTATAACCCTCTACTTAAGAAACTAAATAACTTGATTAAATTTTGGAAAACGCTTCCGATGTCCTTAATAGGCCGAATAAATGCCATAAAAATGATTTTTCTACCACAAATTTTATACCTGTTCAATCTATTCCAACATACCCAAAAAGTTTTTTAAAAAACTGGACTCGGATATCACAAATTTTATTTGGGATTATAAATCCCACAGAATACAAAGAGCTCATCTGAATAAACCCAAAGTAGTAGGGGGATTAACACTCCCCAACTTTATGTATTACTACTGGTCTGTAAATATCAGAAACATGATCCATTTGCTGGATTACTCTCCCCAGCAGCCGGATTGGACGATTATGGAGAAAGAAGACTGCTCTCCTTATAATATTGGAGCAATCCTTCTCTCACCAACATCGATGAAAAATACAATTTACAACAATAATCCAATTATATACAGTACAATTAGAATTTGGAAACAAATAAAACGCAATTTATAATTAAGAAATTTATCTCTCATATCTCCTATCAGTAAAAACCCCTCATTTATACAACGATGATACAACGGTGATTAGCCTCATCAGCAACAACGATGAGTCGGCCTACAGGGAGGAGGTCCAGCACTTAGCAGCATGGTGCGCTGACAACAACCTGGCCCTTAACTCCAAGAAGACCAAGGAGCTCATTGTAGACTTCAGGAAGTCCAGGGGCGGCACGCACACCCCCATCCACATTAACGGTACGGAGGTGGAACGTGTTTCTAGCTTCAGGTTCTTGGGAGTCAACCTCTCCGACGACCTCTCTTGGACCCACAATACCTCAACTCTGATCAAGAAGGCTCACCAGCGTCTCTTCTTCCTGAGGAGACTGAAGAAGGTCCATCTGTCTCCTCAGATCCTGGTGAACTTCTACCGCTGCACCATCGAGAGCATCCTTACCAACTGCATCACAGTTTGGTATGGCAACTGCTCTGTCTCCAACCGGAAGGCATTGCAGAGGGTGGTGAAAATTGCCCAACGCATCACCGGTTCCTCGCTCCCCTCCATTGAGTCTGTCCAAAGCAAGCGTTGTCTGCGGAGGGCGCTCAGCATCGCCAAGGACCTCTCTCACCCCAACCATGGACTGTTTACCCTCCTACCATCCGGGAGGTGCTACAGGTCTCTCCGTTGCCGAACCAGCAGGTCCAGGAACAGCTTCTTTCCGGCGGCTGTCACGCTACTCAACAACATACCTCGGTGACTGCCAATCACCCCCCCCCCCCCCCCCCCCCCGGACACTTATTGTTATTTATTCAAATAATTTGCTGTGTCGCTCTTCCAGGGAGATGCTAAATGCATTTCGTTGTCTCTGTACTGTACACTGACAATGACAATTAAAATTGAATCTGAATCTGAATCGGATTTAAACCTTCAACTATAGATAAAGCATTTATACAATGGGAAAGAGCTGGAATTAAAATCTTCGGAGATGTGTATGAATTGGGAAAACTATTATAATTTAAACAAATACAACTAAAATACAAGTTGGGAAACAATCAGTATTTTAAATATTTCCAAATCCGTGACTATCTGAAAAAATATGCACAAGACTATCTCAATATGCCTCCAGACTTACTGGAAGAAGTAATGAATACAAAGGCAGAATCAGCAAACCTAATATATATATATATTATTTTAAATGCAGAAATACCAACAACAGAAGGTATCCGGAAAGACTGGGAAAAATAATTAAGTATAAAAATTCCCAAAGAAAGGTGGGAAGAATATTTATTAAATGTGAATAAGTGTTCAATTAATGTAAGACACACCTTAATACAATTTAAAATCTTAAACAGATTATACTATTCAAAAACTAAAATAAGTAAACTTTTCCCCAACGTCTCACCTATATGTGATAAATGTCAATGTCAAGAAGCTAATATAGCGCACTCATTTGTCTTGTACAAAAATTCAAACATTTTGGACTGACATTTTTGAAATTTTCACAAATATATTTAAAATAAAACTGACTCCAAAAGCAGACTGGATTATCTTTGGGATATCGGAAGATAGCCCTGAATTAAATGTGTTTCAAAAGACTCTATTTGAATATGCCTAAATAACGGGAAAAAAGCTAATCTTAAAATTCTGGAAAAATACTCCTATATTTTTCCGATTAGCAGGAAAATCAGACTGTTTCTATAAGACGTGGTCTGCATTTATAAATCTACTACATGGATGAGGTGCAAGAATACCTCAAAAAAGTACCAGTGTCGGGTCTTGGTAAAGGGGGAAGAAAAACTGTCGAGTTGGTAGATTCCTTTTGCGAGATGTTTATAATAAAGTAACTGGCTTTTCTTCTCTCTCTCTCTCTCTTTCTTTCCCCTTTTCTTTTATTTTCTTCTCTAGGGTCTATCTCTTAATCTCCAGTCTTTAACTCTTCAAGGGTTTCCTTTCCCTCTGTCACGCTTTTGCACTTTCCCATCTCTTTTTCACTCTTCTACCTTTTCTGTTATTTCTCTCTCCTTTCTCTCTTTTCTAAAGCCTTAAAAAAAATTAAGCGGAACAATGACTGTAATACTATATAAGGGATGTACACTGATGTAACTTACGGTACCTCTAATAAATAAAGATATAAAAAAATAATTTAAAAAGTAATGTCCATCACTATGATCGGTGAGGCCCTCAACTTACCTCAAACCTAACACCACCCACTGCCATCATTCAGTGCTTATTTGCCCCAGCCCTGGAGTTATCGATCGCTGTCTGGTCTATATCTTAACAAAATCTATTTCTACCCCCCTGACGGTTCACCAGTCCTCAGATCTTTATGCCACTCAGATTTGGAAAGGGCAGGGTGAACACCTAGATTCAAAGAATTCACATATATTAAGAAAATCAATGGTTTTGCTTCTGACCTCTGCTGCAATGCTCGCTCTTGTCCAATGAACAACCTTTAACCACTGCTCTATCAATGTGCCAACTTTCTAACTATGTTCCTATTATTTCATGGCCTTCAATGCTGATGCTAACCCTATTAAGTTACACTTCATCAAATGCCCTTTGCAAGTCAATATATAACACATTCAACTCATAGAGCCATGGAGTCGCACAACACATACAAATAGGACCTTCGGTCCGCCATCTCTATGCCAACTTTTTTTGCCCACTTATACTAATTCCATTTGGTGTATTAGGACTGTATTTTTCTATACTGTTGGGCGTAATGCCTCTTGGGTAGTAACTATTTCTGATTCCACCACCTCCTCTCACAGTGCGATCCCATTCCTATAGTATGATGACCACAACTGCATTTAATACTCCAGGTCTAACCAGTGTCTTGCAAAGTCCAGATATCAGCTATTCTCTGTGTGTAAAGAACTTACTCCTTGGATCCCCTCTAAAACTGTCCAGGCTCACCTTAAACTTAATGTATGTCCTCTTGTTTTTGATAACCCTATCATGGATCAATAATTGTGACAAGCTACCTTATTGATTCCTTTCGCAATCTTATATACTTCTATCAGGTCATCCATCAGCCTTCTTCACTCCAGGGAAAACAAGGCAACCTATCCAATCTTTCCTCATAATTAATATGATGCAATCCAGTCAACAGCCTGGTTAATCTCCTCTGCACTCTCTCCAGTGCAATCCCATTCCGATAGTGCGATGACCACATATAATACTCCAGGTCTAATCAGTGTCTTGCAAAGTTGCATGCATGCCATTTGCCGTCTTCATCACCCTATCAACCTGTGTTGTCACTTTCAGGGAACTATGGACAAATCCCAAGATCCCTCTGTTCATTAACATCATTGGCCTGGTTACTCTGATAAAGTCAACCTGGTTAGTTAGACCTGATTTGTTTTGGGCCTCTTGTTTAAGTTCACAGCTTCCATGATATGAAGTTAAGGTGAATTTCTGTAGGCAGCTGAATCTGGCAAAAATACTCCGTGTTTACTCTTGATTTGGGGAACCAAAACTATAGAATTGTCGAGAAGATGTACAGAATTTGCTGCCATCTGCACTTATGTTACACAGTGAAGACCCACGTTCATTGTGCTTCTAAATAGACAGTGTCCACAATGCGATTCAGGAACCAGATGGAATTCAGGGACTGGGATTATCTTGACACATTAAGAAGTCCAATGCTGTGGAGAGGAATATCTCTGATGATTTCACACGGTGGACTGCTTGTGATTCCAGGTCCATCAGTTACGGTGCAATTGGCGTCATTGTTGGACACGAGTTCTCGCACGCCTTTGATGACAGTGGTAAGTGCACGCGGCTTGAAGCAACGTTACCAAATGCTGTGAGACACAACTGCTGGATTAGAATAAACAAAACTCTTCTTTTCTGCTCAATTGACAGACCGCTTCTGCCTTCCTGCTTGCAAAGGTCTTTATCATGCCCTGCATTTAAGTCTACCTATCTATGCCCCTCATTATTTCATATACTTCGAGAATCTAATTAATTTAATGTGATAGTTACAGCAGACTCAACATTTGCCTGTCCAAAGGGAGATTCAAAGAACAAAAACATATAACAGCACAGGAACAGGGCTATCTGCCTACAATATCTGTGCCGGACAGAATGCTAAGACTAACTCTTAAGTTATTAACTCTTGCACAAAGGCAAATTCCTTGTATGTATATATACTTGGCTAATTAAATTTATTCAATTCAATAATCCACATCACTCCATTCCCACATATCCATGTACTTATCAAAAAGTCTCTTAAATGCCACTATTGTTTCTGCCTCCACCACCATCTCTGCCAACATGTTCCCACATAATTTTATATGCTTCTATCAGATTTCCCCTCAGTCTCTGACATTCCAGAAAAACAACCTATATATGTCCAATCTCCCTGTATCTAATTCCCTCTAATCCAGGCATCATTATGGAAAAGTTTCTCTGCAGCGTTTCCAAAGCCTCCACATCCTTCCTGTAATGGAGCAACCAGAACTGCACACAATACGCCAAATGCAGCCTAACCAAAGTCCTGGAGAGCTGCATCATGACTACCTAACTCTTATATTCAATGCCACTATCAATGCCAGCATCCCATACAACTTCTTATACACCCCATCTACTTGTGCTGCCGCCTTCTGTGAACTATCAACTTGGACTCCGATCCCTTTACACATCAATGCTGTTCAGGCCGTTAACCGTATACTCTCTCCTTACATTCAAACTCCCAAAGTGCATCGCCGCACACTTGCTTGGGTTAAACTCCATCTACCATTTCACCGCCCCCTTTTGCAGCTGGTCTATATCCTACTGTATCTTTTGACTGCCTTCCCCACTCTCTGCAACTCCTCCAATTTTGGTGTTGTCAAAAAATGTACTCACCAACCCATCTGCATTTTCACCTCAGTAATTTATATATATCACATACAGTAGAGGTCCCAGCACAGATCTCTGCAGAAGTCCACTGGTCACAGACCACCAGCCTGAATATCTACGTTCCACCACAACCTCTGTCTTCTATGCGAGTTATGGATTAAACTCCACCTGCCATTTCTCCACCTGTTTCTGTAGTTGATCTATATTCCAGTATATACATTGACAGCCTTCTTCACAGTCCATTACTCCAGCAATCTTGGTGTCATCAGCGATCTTATTAACCAACCCTTTGTTACAGTTGATTTAAGTAGGGTTGTTTTGTGGGGAAAGGAACGTTTCGGAAAGTGGAAGCTTTTAAAGTGATGACAAGAGTTCAGGGCATGCATGTTCCTGTTGGAGTGAAGGGCAAGGTAGGTGGGAGGACTGAAGTTTGGATGGCGAGATCCATTGAGAGAAATTGAGGCTCTGGTCAAAAATAAGAAAGAGGCTTGGAAGAGGTATGAGGAGCTGGGATCAAGTGTGTCCCTGGAGGAAGTTTGGGAACTGAGGCGCATACTTAGGAAGGAAATATGGAGATCAAAAATGGGGCTGTTTTATACTGTGGAGAAAGACATGAAGATTGGGGAACTTGGGACAGTTAATGGAGATGTCTTGAGGCCAATCCATACTACAGTTGTGGAGGTGCTGGATACCCTAAGGTGTATGAAGGTAGATTGATTTCCCATGCCTGATCAGATATATCTGAGGTCACTGTGGGAAACTAAAGAAGACATTGCTAATGCCGCGGCTAAGATTTATGAATTATTATTAGTGAGGTGCCAGTAATGATAATTGGAGGGTGGCTAATGATGTATTTCAGGAGGGTTGCGAGGAAAAGTCTGGGAATTATAGGTTGGTGAGCCTGACATCTGTGGTCGGCAAGTTACTGGAAAGGATTCTGAGGGATAGGATGTATATGCATTTGGATAGACAAGGGTTGATTAGTCAGTATGGTTTTGTATGTGGGAGATCGTCGATTGTCTATTGGGTCATATGCATCTGAAAGTTTTTTAGGAAAAGACCAAAAAGGTTGATGAGGGAAATGCTGTAGATGTCTATATGGACTTCAGCCTGGCATTTGGCAAGGTTCCGCACACTAGTGTCAGAATGATTCACATGAGACGTGAGTAACGATCAAACTGTAGTTACTTTATCCGCAATAATCAAGCAATACTTGTCAGATGAGGGAAGCAGTGAATCGAGAGACTGCTCTGCAGATTTCAAGCATGCAGTACTTTTATATCATTTTTGACAGCATAAAGGCAAGGTTAGTCACGTATATGCACACGGGGTTAACTATTGTGATCCAGCATTCTGTAATTTTATACTGAGAAACAGGCTTCCTTAACTATGTAGGGTGATTAGAGTGTCTTCAGTTTGGTTTATTGTCATGTGTGCAGTGAAAAGCTTTTATCTAGTTGTAACCTTGAGTTCACAAGCACTTGTTTTGTGTTCAGCAGACTTGTTTTTGACTCTATGGGTCACCTGTATCAGGCATGTTTAGCCTCGCTCCAGAGTGCACATTCACTGGCGTAAAGTTCGATTCCCACTGAATGAAGTGCTGCTCATATTAATAGACAAATTTGGAAGAACATCTCAGTTCTTCGGACAATTTCTCCCTCTCACTCCTTCTCAACCGTTCCTGATCTTAAATCCCTCTGTTGCATGAATCTTCCCTGTTCTAAGCACAACACCTCCGGCCTCCGCAATCTAGCTACTTAACTAAAGTCACTCCCTCTCCCCATCCTAAGAACTATCTCAGTCAAGTTGCTCTGCACCCCTTCCAAAGTCTTCCCATCTTCCTTAAAGTGCGACTTCCAGAAATGAACACACACGCCACCTGTGGGTGAACCATAATTTTATAAATGCCCACCATCACATTTTTGCTCCGGTTCTCTGTGTTTCGGCATAGAAAGCTCAGAAACCTGGATGCCTTTTTGGTCACTTGCAATAAACTATGTACATGTATCTCCCCAGTCTCACTGCTCTCGTATCCTATTCTAATAATGCTGCACTTTATATTTCTCAGCAGTAAACTTCATCTGCCACTTCTATGCCCATTCCCCAGCCTATCTACATCACTTTCATGTTGATTTCTAATTTCTCACATTTCACGCCTCCTCTGTTGGTAATTGTAAGCACGTCTCAAGGATTTTAATTAATTTGTTTAATTCACAGGCCGCGAATATGATAAAGATGGGAATTTGCACCAGTGGTGGAGCAATGCCTCTATTTCAAGGTTTAAGGCCGAGGCCGAATGTGTGGTGAAGCAATACAGCGACTACTACTGGGCACCGGCGGGACTGAAGGTGGGTTTCCAACGATGTCTGTCCTGGGTGCTGATAGTGCCGCTCTCTCGATCAACAGTTTATGTTGCCAGGACCAATCAAATTAATTCTCCATCCTCCATCCCATCCCATATTGTGTCAGTTTTGGTCCCCTAATTTGAGGAAGGACATTCTTGCTATTGAGGGAGTGCATCGTAGGTTTACAAGGTTAATTCCCGGGATGGCGGGACTGTCATATGCTGAGAGAATTGAGTAGCTGGGCTTGTACACTCTGGAGTGTAGAAGGATGAGAGAGGATCTTATTGAAACATATAAGATTGTTAAGGGTTTGGACACGCTAGAGGCAGGAAACCTGTTCCCAATGTTGGGGAGTCCAGAACCAGGGGCCACAGTTTAAGAATAAGGGGTAAGCCATTTAGAACGGAGATGAGGAAACACTTTTTCACACAGAGTTGTGAGTCTGTGCCTCAGATGGCGGTGGAGGCCGGTTCTCTGGATACTTTCAAGAGAGAGCAGAGTCAGGGGATGTGGGGAGAAGGCAGGAACGGGGTACTGATTAGGAATGATCACATTGAATGGCCGAATGGCCTACTCCTGCACATATTGTCTATTGTCCCCATCCACGCATCGTCCATCTACCCATTCCCCATCCTTGCATCCTTCATCACTTCATTCCCCATCCTTGCATCCTTCATCTCCTCATTCCCCATCCTTGCATCCTTCATCACCTCATTCCCCACCCTCCATCGCTCCACCCTCCCAGTCACCATCAGCCCATTCCCCACCCACAACTTCGCATTACCTCCCCTCATTCACCACCCTCACCTGACAACCACCTCATTCCCTCACCTCCCTCCCCCCCCTCCACCCTCCATCTCCTCATGTCCCCAGGCCTCACACCTACCCTCCATCTGCCTCATTCTCCTGCCCTCCGTATACCAGCCAAAACATTCACCCTACGTCCGTTCGTCTGGGGAGCCGCTGGCATCACAGTTACACAGCACAGAAACAGGCCACTTGTCTGTGCTGACCATGGGGCCATCTGCACTAATCCCTTTTCCTGCACTTGACCTGCATCCCTCTGAACCTTTTCCACCCATGTACCTGTCCAAATATCTTTAAAAAAACATTGTAATTGTAAGCGCCTCTACTAGTTTCTCCGCAGCTCGTTCCATATACCCACCATCCTCTGAGTGAGAAAGTTGTCTCATTGGTCGCCTTTAATCTTTCCCCTTTCACCGTAAACCTGGACACTGTAGTTTCAGCCTCCCCTGCCTCAACGCCAGTAACGTCAGATTGGTAGGGTCATGAAGAATCACGGTGGCAGGCTTCAGGAAGCTCAGGATCAACTCCCGTGGACTGAGGCGGGTGCTCCGCAAAGCTGCCCCCATCTGCAGTGATGCTTCCAATGTAGAAGAGACCACACTGGGAACACCGAATGCCTTGCGTTAGATTGGAAGAATGGAGTTGCAAGTGAATCGCTGCTTCACCTGGAGGATTTGTTTTGGTCCCTGGATGGTGGGAAGGGAAGAGATGAAAGGACAAGGTGTTGCGGTTGAATAGGGGTGACTGGTGGGGACAGCAAAGTGGACCAGTTCGTTTGCAATGCTGGAAGCTGGGAGGCATGAGAAGATGTGCCACAGAGGTTTTGTGGTCCGTTGGGTGTGGAGGCTGGTGGGTTAGAAACTGACAACAAGGGGACCCTGCCTGACTCTGGATGGGTGTAGAGAGGGTGAAGGGAAAGTGTGGGCCATGGATAAGAGGTGCTTGAGAGGGAAACTGTAAATTGAGGAGAAATGAATAATTGATGTGAAAAGTGTGGTCATCCAAACAGACAGGATGGAGCAGAAGAAATTGTGGGAATGGACTGGGGTTGCTAGGGGAAGCAAGGTGGCAGGAGCTGTCCGTGAGGCAGCAGAGGGGGTCTGTGGGCCTGTGATGGATATTGGCACCCACCTGTCCCTGAGATAGAGATGGTGTCATTGAGAAAGGGAAGGGGAATGTCAAAGAGCAGGGCGTGCACTGGCAGCAAAGATGTGCCACTTCCCACTCTGTCCAAGAGGAGGGAGTACCACCAATCATCCATATGTCAGAGAAAGAGGTGAAGGGATTCCAGATGCTTGGAAACAAGGAATGTTCCATCGGGAGAGAGGTTTATCTCGGACCCCAACAGGTGGCCACAGCTGCACCTTTGATGTGGAGAGAGAGAGTGCACAAGGTAAGGTTGAATGCAGTCGACTTAAGGAGGGTGGTGGTGGAGGGGGACTGGGTGTAACTCTGGGCATGGAAGACCTCGCCATTTTGCTCTCCTTTCCATGACTGTGTCAATTACTCCCTCACAATCCTCCTGAGTAGCACGATGAGGTATAATTGCGATCAAAATGCGATAGTGATGTGTGTCATAGCAGTTTGAATATCTCTAAAGGCTGGACCTTAACCTTGTTCCCTGCAGGTGAATGGGCAGCAAACGCTGGGAGAGAACATTGCAGACAACGCTGGCCTCCGCCAGGCCTTTAGGGTAAGTAACACCACTGACACGGACCTCATGCCAGTCACTGATCCATCACTTCACTTGGGCATCCAGCATGAGAGTGGGTCTATGCCCACCAATGCTGAAGTAATCACTGGTTAATATTCTCTCCTACACAGCAAACCCACTGGCTCTCAAACCATCTCAAGAGATGCTGCCTGACCCGCTGAATTACTCCAGCGCTTTGTGACTATCTTCGGTATAAACCACCATCTGCAGTTCCTTCTTACACATCTCAACACTGCTCTCTTTCCTGCTCCCCCGCTCTTTTTTCCAATCAATTGGAATCCCATGGGAACCTGCTTTCACCCCAACCCTCAACCAGCTGAACACAACCTTTCAGGATCCTGCCGGCAAATCTCCAGACACTCAGCTCGAGGTTACTGCCTTCAGATACAGAGCGCCCCCCCCCCCCCCCCCCCCCTCCATCGGACTTCCTCCCTTTTCATTGATCAAGCTGCTGGACACCTGCACTGACACCTCCTTGGGGGAGGGGGGATGGGGGGGAGGGGTTTCAGTGTCAGAACCCGTTTGAAAACTCTCCATGAAGCACTGTGTGGCATTCTGCTTGCTATGGGTCTTCAGGAGAACGGTGTTGGCGCAATGATTCAGGAGGGGCAGATTCTTCCCCGATCCTGTGGGTATTCTAGTCGGTGGGCATGAATCCTGTAACTGGCAGCGCACCTCGCGTGGGTCAACCAACTGAGCTTCCACACCCTCCCGCACAACCTCGGGGAGGTTCACATCTGATAGAAGGAATCTTCCGACCTGTCAGACCAGGCAAGCTTCCCATGATTAACCCCCCCCCGCCCCCCCAAAACACACACACACTTCTCCCCTGCACGTAAGCTTCACCCTGAGTGCCAACCCCATCCCCCCCCCCCCCCCCGGTGTCCATTACCAAATCATGCAAAGGGACTTGTATGAACCCACCCTTCCAATTCTAAAATTATACATGGCAATCACATTGAGAAATGGTGATGGGGGAAGCCTTGGAGGGAGCAAGGAAGAAGAGTCCCACCCTGTTATTAATGACTGGTATTCTGCCCTCCAGGCCTATCGGAAATGGATAAGGGAGAAGAGAGGAAACAGGGAAGAGGCACTCTTGCCTGGCCTCAAACTGAACCATAATCAACTATTCTTTCTAAGTTATGCTCACGTGAGTAGTGCTTTGCATGAAGACAAATGAACAGGAGCCGGGTAGCCTGTGATCTGCCTCGGGCCTGAACTCCTCCTCTATCTCAGCTCAGTTGCTCAATCCTCTGATCATGCAAAGGTTTATCAGTCGCCACTTTAAAAACATAATGATCAGGTCTCCACATGTCAATGGGGCTGATAATTTGAGATTCACCACCAAACTCAGGCACCAAAAGGCAAACCAAAAAAGTCAATGCCTGTGACTCTGCCCTCTGCAGAAATCTCGGAAAACCAGCAGCTTGTAACCTGACATCACACTGTCTACATCTTACTGCCTGGTCAGGTTCATAATTGGCTGTTCTGTTGTAAATCCCAGTGTTGATACACTAACTACAGCTGCAAAGTTCCAACTGTACTTCTTGAATGCAGCCCAGATGACACCAGGCTCACTGTATGTGGAGACCCCCTTGTGAAAGGGCAAGATCGCAGTAAAATGCTTCATTCATCAGAGTGAACACAGCACTGTTGAGTCCTGAAGTCTACTGTCCAATAATGTTGTGTGGAGCATGTCGTTACTGGTAACTTTGGACGACTCTCGGTTTCTTCCCGCAGTTTAGCAACTAACCGCAACATTCTCCTGCTTTGGCTCTATACGGGTCTGTGTCGGTAACACCACGCCTGTCTGTTCTTTACCCTTTCCAGGCCAGATGCAGTGTACACCGCCCAGCATCAGCTAGGACTAAAGTTCTGACTGGGTATCACAGTCCTTCTGAATTCAGGTGTGGTTCAGAGTGACTCTTGTTAAATATATTATTCTTGTGCAAGTCAATAAGTTTACGAAAGGGAGATGAGGGAACGCTGTGTGCTCTGTTTCACAGAGACATGGTGCACGCCCAGCTCCCCAGCCTCAGTCCCCCAGCCCGAGGGTTTTTCCATTAATTACAAGGACCAAACGGAGGAATTGGAGAATGGGAGAGGTGGAGGCATCAGCCTCCTGGTGAACTCTTTATAGTGCTTAGACGTAGCAGTACTGTCCAACTCCTGCTATCCACACTTAGAAAATCATACAGCGATGTGCTGTCCCTTCTACCTCCTGTGGGAATTCTCCTCCATTGTAATGACCACGGTCAACATCCCACTCCAGGTAAATTATTATCTGGCACCGTGGTTACCAATCCCAGACAGCATGTTTGCCAATGCCTTCCCTTCATAGCTAGGGATTTCAACAAGGCCAGTCCTGAAGTCACTTCCAAACTACCATCAGCATGTGTGCTGCAGCACCAGAGGATCAAACACCCTCAACCACTGCTATTCCATCATCAAAGATGCCCTTCGCTCCACCCCCCACCCTAATCTTGGGAAGGCAGACCACCTGGCTGTCCTTTCGTCCTGAGTATAGGCAGCCACGGTATAGCACAGCTACAATGGCGAGGACTGTGGAAGTAGAGAAACAACTCCGTGATCACTTGGAGTTGGTAGACTAGGCAATGTTCAGGGATTCAGCAGTGGATCTGAACAAATACGCTACAGTTGTTACCAACTGCATAAGGAAATATGCAGAGGAGTGTGCTTCACCAAAACCATCTGAGTATTCCCCAAGCAGAAGCCTTGGATCAACCAGGAGGTTTGCAATATATTGAATACCAAATCTCAGGCACTCAAGTCAGGTGACACAAATTCATACAGGTAGTCCAGGGTGAGTGGGTAAGGTCTGAGTGGGTGTGTGTGTGTGTGTGGGGGGGGGGGGGGGGGGGGTTGACTGGGTGGGGTAAGAGATTTGAAATTGCCATAAAAAGAGGAAAACTGTTGTTAGCACCCAGTTGCTTTGTGTTACATGGGGTGTGATGATGGTGTTTAAAATCATATCATTAATTTTGGTTGAGTTCCAGTGAATTGTTGTGTGCAACTTTATACCTGTTTAGACTTGTGCCTGGGCAGTGAACACGTATTTTTACTTTGCAGGATCATTGGGTCAATGAGCAACTTTGAAGAGTTCAGCAAGGCTTACAACTGTCCAAAGATGGCACCAATGAACCAAGCAGCGAACGCCTGCCGGGTTTGGTAGAGGGCGATGTATCATTTGTCTGGCAAACAATCTAAGCCTGCATGCGTCCTTGAAAAAAAAGACAAAGTGCTGGAGTAACTCAGCTGGTCAGGCAACATCTTTGGAGAACATGGACAGGTAACATTTCATGTTAAGTCTTCAGACTGATTGTGGGGGGGGGGGGGTAAGAAAGCTGGAACAGGGGAGGGGAGGGATAAAATCTGTCAAGTTTTAGGGCATTGTAAGTGAGGGGGATGTTTGATTGGCAGATGGATGGACAAAAGGTGTGACAAGGATAGAAGAGGAGTGAATTGTGAAGTCAGACAAAGAAATGTGGGTGGAAGGGGAGGGGGAGAAATAGGTATGAGTCCAGGTGGGGCACTGGGAAAAGGGAGGGGGGGGGAGGAAGGGGAAAGGGAGGGTTGGTTAGTTACTTTCAATTATGGAATTCAATGTTCATACCGTTAGATTGTAAGCTACCAAGTGAAATATGAGGTGCTGTTCTTCCAGTTTGTGTGGCCTCACTCTGGCAATGGAGAAGGCCCAGGACAGAAAGGGTCCGTATGGGAATGGGAAGAGATGTTAAAACAGTTAGTAACCGGGAGGTCTAGTAGGTCTTTGCGGACCAAACGCAAGTGTTTGCCTAGTCCATGCTTGATCTTGCCGATGTAAAGGAGGCCACATGCTGGGTTCCCTGAATGTATGTGAGGGAGGAGGTATAAGGACAGGAGATACATCTCCAACAGATTCAGGAGAAAGTGCCAGGGGAGGGGTGGTTTGGGTGGACAGGGATGTGAACCAAGCAGTTGTGGGGGGGCGGCGGAATCTGGAGAAGGGGGAAAGGGGTGGGGACGGTAAGCTATGTCCAGTGCTGGGATTATGTTGGAGGTGGCAGGAATCTCAGCGAATGATGTATAGATGCAGAGATTGTGGGGTGAAAAGTTAGGACCGGGGACACTGTATCCATCTTGCGGGGCAGGGTATGAACATTTAATTCTCCAATTTTAAGTAACCACCCTCCACCCCAACCTTCCCTTCACTCTGCTTACCCTCGTCCCCCCCCACCCCCCCCCCCCTTCCCTGTGCCCCACCTGGAATCAGACCTATTTCTCCCATCACCCAACCCACTCCATCAACAGTATTTTCTTTGGCTTTGCAATTTGCAACTCTTCTATCCTTATGTCCCACCTTTTGTCTTTTCATCTCTGGCCCTTGTCCAACTATATGCCTATCAAACACCCCCTTCACCGATATCCACCGATCACTAGGCAGGCTTTGTCCTATCCCTCCTATCTGTCAGCTTTCTTGCCCCTCCCCACCATAATCAGTTTGAAGAAGGGTCCTGACATGAAACCACACTGATCTATGATCCTCAGAGATGCTGAATGGCCAATTGAGTTACTCCAGCACTTTGTCTCTTTTTTTGTTAACCAGCATTTGTAGTTCCCTGTTTCTACATTTCTCATTCTTTTTCTGTTTTGTTTGAAACCACAATGATCAAAGATCTCAAATTGTCCACGCCATCCAAGATGCCAATCTAGACTAATCCCATTTGGCTGTATTTAGCCCATATCCCCATAAATATTTCCAATCCATTCACTTGATTAAGTGCCTTCTAAACATTGTAAATGTACCTGTCTCTAGAAACATAGAAAATAGGTGCAGGAGTAGGCCATTCGGCCCTTCGAGCCTGCACCGCCATTCAATGTGATCATGGCTGATCATCCAACTTAGTATCCTGTACCTGCCTTCTCTCCACACCCCCTCTTAACTCTCTCTTAAATATAGCCAATGAACTGGCCTCAACTACCTTCTGTGTCAGAGAATTCCAGAGATTCATCACTCTCTGTGTGAAAAATGTTTTTCTCATCTCGGTCCTAAAAGATTTCCCCCTTATCCTCTATCAGCCATTCTGGCAGCACATTCCATATATCCAGCACTCCGTATGTGAAAATGCTGCCCCTCAAATTTTTCCCTTCTCAACTTAAACCTATGTCCACTAGTGTTAGATTACCCTGGGACCTTTTTCACAGAATGGAAATGTCCAACGGTAGAGTGCAAAGCTATCAGATGAAATGGAGAAAAAGGGAGAAAGCTTATGAGTCTCTTACAAAATTAGAAGTAATCAATTTACAATAGTGTAAACAGCTTTACAAACATCAACTTAATTCCATATTTTTTTAAATAACCCGTTAAAAGTTATTATCTATTTTTTTGGAGATAAAGATAAGGATAGAGTAGAGTAGTTTTAAATCAATAAGGGAGTGATTAAATAATAATTTGATTATATATAAGAGAAAAAGAAAAAAGAAAAAAGAAAAAAGGTTAACAAAAAGTAAAAAGATATATATATATATATATGAAAATCAACAAAATATATTGTAACTAAAACTATTACAAATGATAATATCAATAAAGACGTGCATATTAATCCTAGTATGAAAATAAGTTATTCTCATCAAATCCCGCAGGGTACCCGTCGAGCTGTGATGTCAAGAACAGCTACTTCTCTAAATACTGTATATATGGAGACCATATTTGTTCGAAGGAATTATATTTGTCCAATAGGACAAATCTGATTCTTTCTAAATGTAACGTCTCCAACATTTCTGCTGCCCACATTTTAATTGTGGGGGATAATGTTCCCTTCCAAAATTTCAATATGATTTTTTTCCCTATTATCAAACAGTAATCAAAAAAAATTCTTTGATTTACTGTAAGTACCGAATTTGAATCCAAAATTCCAAGTATTATTAACTTTGGGTCAGGGTCCAATCTAATTTTAAGAACTTCAGAAATAACCTTAAAAATTTCTGTCCAGTAATTCAATTTGGGACATGTAGCAAAACTGTGTATTAAATTTGCTTCTAAATTCTTACATTTATCACAAATTGAAGAGAGATTGGGAAAGATACTATTTAATTTAGTTTTTGAATAATGTAATCTATATAGTACTTTAAATTGTATCAATGTATGTCTGGCATTTAACGAACACCGATGTATTCGCTGTAAACTTTCTTCCCAATTTTCTTTTGTTATAGATAAACCAATTTCATTTTCCCATGCTTGACGATATGTTTCAGTTGTTGGATTCTCCTTATCCAAAATTATGTTATATATATATAGGCTATTAGTTTTTCTGTATTTGGGTGTAAATTAAACAATTCATCTAATAATCCTGGTTCTTTATTTTTATAATCTTGTGTATTGGATTTTATATAATCTCTAATTTGTAAGTACCTAAACAAGTGTTGCAGAGACAATCCGTAGATATCTTGTAACTCTTGGAATAAAAGAAATTTTCCTTTTCTATAAAGGTGCTCTATCCTTTTAATTCCTAAATCATCCCAATGTCTAAACCCTCCATCCAATTTAGAGGGTTTAAATAATGGGTTATTCGTGATTGGTAGTCTAAGTGAAAGATTATCTAGATGTAAAGTCTTAACTATTTGTTTCCAAATACATCTATTATTATAAATTATAGGGTTGTCCCTATAAATTTTTTTTAATACTTCTTTTGGGGCAAAGAGAATCGAGCTTACATTATAAGGTAAACAGTCTTCCTTTTCCATCTTTAACCACGTTGGTTCATAATCCATATTTACCCACCAGAAATTCATATTCTTAATCTGGACTGCCCAAAAATAATATAAAAAATTTGGAAGTGCTAATCCTCCGTTTATCTTAGATTTACATAAATGTTTTTTACTTATTCTATGATTTTTATAATCCCAAATAAAACTATAAATAATATTATCTTTTTTTTTAAAAGTCTTTGGGAGAAAAAAAGGAATAGCCTGAAACAAATGTAATAATTGTGGTAAAAACACCATCTTTATAGCATTTATTCTACCAATCATAGATATAGGAAGTGTTTTCCAATACAAATTTTTTTTTAAAGTTTATCTAATAATAGAGGGTAATTAGATTTAATTAGTGAATTATAAGATTTAGTTACATTAATTCCTAAATATTTAAATTTGTCTAACTATTTTTAATGGATATTGTTGTAATATATTTACATTAATTCCAGTTATAGGCATAATATCACTTTTGTTCCAATTAATCCTAAATCCTGAGAATGTGCCAAATTTAGTTATAACATTAAACAGCTTAGGTATACTAATTTCCAGTTTTGTAATATAAATCAAAACGTCATCTGCATATAAAGATATTTTGTTAGTTGTTGTGTCAGTATTATAGCCGTAGATTTCAGGTTCAGATCTAATTCTTTCCACCAAAGGCTCTATCATCAAAGCAAATAGTAAAGGCGATAATGGACATCCCTGTCTACATCCCCTAGAGAGCTTAAATTTAGCTGATAATATTTGATTAGTTAAGATTCTTGCCGTTGGATTCAAATATAAAATTCTTATCCATTTACAGAATCTATCCCCCAATTGAAACTTTTCCATTATATTAAATAAATATAACCATTCCACCTGATCGAATGCCTTTTCTGCATCCAGCGATACAACCGCTAATTCCCTGTCCCGTACTCTTTTTGAATATATAATATTAAACAAGCGTCTGAGATTATGGGATGAATAGCGTTTTGGAATAAAACCTGTTTGAGCATAATGTATTAATTTAGAAATCACCAGACTTAATCTCAGAGATAAAACTTTAGTTAATATTTTTTGGTCTGTATTTAGAAGGGCGATCGCTCTATATGATCCTGGATCTTCCAAATCCTTATCTACCTTAGGAATGAGTGTAATTGTGGATTCATTTAAAGATTCTGGTAATTTGCCTTGTTCATATGCATATCTATATACTGTATATAATCTTGGGGAAATCAGATCTTGAAATTTTTTATAAAATTCTGCACTCAGGCCATCAGGGCCCGCTGCTTTTCCATTCTTTAACAAACTAATTGATTCTTCAATATCTTTTACTGTTATTTCAGCGTTTAACAAATGTCTACCTTCCTGATCTAGACTATTAATTTGACACTCTTGTAGGAATGTTTCCATACCATCTGTTTGTCCTGTTAATTTAGATGAATAGAGATTTTGATAATATTGTAGAAATCTGTCATTAATATCTTTTGGTATCGTCAATATATTTCCATGCGCAGATCTAATTCTATGTATCATTTTTTCATCTTCTAATTTTCTAAGTTGTCGTGCTAGTAGTTTTTGTGGTTTGTCTCCAAATTCAAAGTGCACTTGTTTGGTTTGTTGAAATAGTTTAATGACTTGGTTAGAATATATTTTATTTAGTCTATATTTTACTATTGCAATTTTATTACTTAGCTCTTTAGAAGGGTGTTTTATGTTTTCACTATCTAGTTGTTTTATCTCATTTTTTAACTTTTGTTCCATCTTTCTATTTTCTTTATTAAAATAAGCTTGTGCTGATATTATTGCACCACGCATAAATGCTTTAAATGTATCCCAAAGTAACGATGGTGAAATTTCAGGTTTGTCATTAGTTTCAAAAAATAGTTTAATCTGTTCCACTACATGTTTACAACAGTCCTTATCCTTTAATATCTGGGGATTAAATCTCCAAGTAGTAGTTTTGTTAAGTATATCTTTTAGTTTTATCTTGAATGTTAGTGGCGCATGATCTGAAATAATAATATTGTGATATTTTGCATCATACGTAAAAGGTAGTAATTTTGAATCTATTAGAAAATAATCTATCCTAGAGTAAGTTCCATATGCGGGCGAGAGAAACGAGTATTCTCGTCCGGATGGATTATCTAGTCTCCAAATATCCTTAACATTAGATGTATTAATAAAAGAATTTATAAGTTTACTTGAATTAGAGGTAGCTTTCCTTTTTGTAGAAGACCTGTCTAGGTAGCTATCTAAGGTGCAATTAAAATCCCCCCCAATAACTAAATTATATTGCGTGGAAATAGGAATATTATTAAATATTTTCTTAAAAAATAATGGATTATCAAAATTAGGGGCATATATATTCACCAAAATTACTTTCTGTGAATATAATTCCCCTGTAATTATTACATATCTACCCTCTTTGTCCTCTATTATAGTACTTTGTTTAAAAGGTATACCTTTACGGATAATTATTGCAACTCCTCTAGATTTGTGTATAAATGAAGAGTGATATACCTTGGAAATCCATTTTGCTGTTAATCTATGTTGAGCATCTCTTTTAAGATGAGTCTCTTGAAGGAAGATCACGTCTGATTTCAATCTGTTCAACTGTGCTAGCACCTTTCCCCTTTTAATTGGTTCATTAATTCCCTTAACATTCCAACTACAGAAGGTAATTCCACCCCCCCCCCCAGTCTTCACATTCATGTCTTGCATTTTACTGTTAGGGTGGTTTTTTTTGGAGTAGCCTTCTCGACCCCTCCAGCCCAGCGGTATACCCAAACGCCAACCTGATGAAAATTTCTATCCTCAGTAATCCATATACATGTCTTCTTAAAGTAATTATACAATATCGCTCATAATTACATTCATATAATATATAACATAAAATCAAATACTTAATATATAAGAAAAAATAAAAAGTGTAATTAAAAAAAGAGGAAAGGGTGTTAACAGGGTGCCCAGGAAAAAAAGAAACTACACTGATATGTAGTGTAGTGTGCATTAGTGAAAGCCACACTAGCGTGGCTATTAATCTATTGACTTCCGTTTTTATTAAAAAGGATGTTAAATGTTCCAGCTCCTATCTATAATGCTGTGTATATTGGGGTGGGGTACTAACTTTAAATACTTAGTAATTATTTCTATTATTCATATTACTAATTACTAGTTATTAATTTCTATTATAATTAATATTATAATAAGTAATACTATATTAGGGGAACCATTGAAATTTTACTAATTAATACCAAACTATAACAACATGTCCATTATTCCCCCTCTTTCTCAATGAATAATTCATAACCGCAGGTCGGTGATAAAAGTTCATTCTTCTTCTCCTTCCTCGCTTGCTTCTTCTTCTGCTTCCTCTTCTGCCTTCTTCTGTATGTCTCGAGCGAATTCCAGTGCGTCGGTATGCTTAACAAAACGATATTCCTTGTTGTCGTAGGTCACTCTCAATGTTGCTGGGTACATCAAACCATATCTGAGATCCTTTATATCCTTTATATTCCGAAGAATACCTCTTGTTTCTGTGAATAAAGATCTTCTCTTAGCCACTTCAGCTGGGTAATCTCTGAAGATACTGATGTTATCTCCTTCGTATTTCAAATTCTTCTTTCTTATTATCTTCATCATTTCTTCAAAGACGTGATCGTGGGCCACCTTTACAATCATTTGTCTTGGCGGTGCACCTCTGCCAGGGCCCCGTCTTAAAGCCCTGTGAGCACGGCCCAACAAGGGTTCTTGATCCAGATCCAGAATGTCCTTTAGAAATTTTGCAGCAAATTTTCGCGGGTCTTGATTTCCTTCCCGCCCCTCGGTTAATCCTACGATACGCAAATTCTTACGTCTTTGTCGTCCCTCCAGATCAATACATTTCTCGTTTATTTTACGTAGTAGCTCTGAGAGACGTTTATACTCGACGCGTAGTTTCTCACTTTCCTTAGCACTTGATACAGCAAAGTCAGTCAATTCTTTAATTGCATCATTGTGTTGGTCAAGTGAGATTGAAATAGGATCTATCTTCGCATCCAGCATTTGTTCAATCCCAGCAATCTTGTCATTTACCTCAGCCATCCGGTTTTGAAACTCAGCATCCGCCTTTATTTTCCATTCATTCATCATAATCTTTACCGTTTCTGTAGCTTCCTTTTTTAGTTCTTCTTTAATTCTCTCGTGAGACGCCAGGATATCCGTTCTTAACAGATTTATTTCATCTTTATATTCCTTCTTCATATCTTTCATTTCTTTCATCAGTTTCTTCATTTCACCAAGCAAAGAATTTTTAAGTTCTTCCATTTCACTTTTTCTCTGTGAAATCTCTTCCTGGGAGGCAGCCAAACTCGAGCCCGAGGCTTTGAGGCCTGCCTCCCTTCTTTGTCCTTTTTTTGCCGCGGGGGGGGGGGGGGGGAGGAGGAATGCATTTTGAATTTCTTACCGAAGTCGCGCGCCTGATGACGTCACGCAGCTTGCAATCGCACCTGGAGCCGTTTAAAATCGCTCTCCTGCGGTAAGTACCGTTAGTAGCCTCCTTTAACCCCCGATTTTTTTCAGATTTTCGCGGAGCTGATCTGGCGCGGTTCTCTCTTAGAACATGGAGCCACCGGAAGTCAAAATTCTGAGAACAAGAAAGAAAGTCAAGTATTTTATTGTCAAGTCCCAAAATGGAACAATGAAATTCTTACTTGCAGCAGCACAACATATATACAGAGTATATTCTGTAAACACCATAATAAACAACTGAAAATAAGATCAGTAAATAAAAACCAAACAAATAATAATAGCAGTCATGCTCTCGAGTAACACCAACGACAATACCACCTTTTAGAGGCAGGGATTCCTGGGGATTATTTTGATGGTGGGGAGTCAGTACCCGTGATGGATTCGGCAGTGTTCACCATTTTATGCAATCTTCTTTATTTTTGGGTGTTTGAGTTGCTAAACCAGGCCATGATGTAACCAGTCAACCTGTTCTCTACTGTACACCTGTAGATGTTCATGAGAGTATTTGTTGGCATTCTGAAGCTCCTCAATCTTGAGGACAGCAGATAGAAAATGGAAATCAAAATCTGTTTATGCTGCAAATCTGAAGCACCCAACAGGTCAGGCAGTGTTGATGGGCATTCTTTCTGATTGCATCAATGTGCTGGGTCCAGGACAGATCTTCATCGACATGCAGGCCCAGGACGTTTTTGACTCTCTCCACCACCGTCCCGTTGATGAAGACAGGTTTGTAGATTCTCATCCTTCCTTTTCTAAAGTCAACAATCAGTTCCTTGGTTTTACTGCAGGAAAAAAATCAGTTCTTTTTTTTTTAATATATTTTTATTAGAGGCCATACATATAACAAATAATATAGCATTTTTTTCCAAATATAGTTTATACATCTTTCCAAAATTATATAAATGTTAACAAAATATATATATTGGTCTCACTTTTTTTTATAGAGTGAAAAAAGTATAAAGAAAGAATAGTGAATAATTATAAGAGTATGATAATAGTTGATTAATATAAAGAAGAGAGAGAAGAAAAAAAATAAAAATAAAATGAAATAAACAAAAACAAAAAAACAAAAAATAAATAAATAAATAAAATAAAAAAATATTTGTGGAAAAGAAAACGGTATACAACTTGTCAATGAGTGGAAAAATTTCTAATTATAATATATAGAGACAAGTATATAAATCTGATCTTAAACATTTTTGTTTGATCTTTCCACCGGGTACTCATTGAGTTTCAATGCTGAGCCCAGCTACCCCTTCATATAATCAGTGAATGGAGACCATATTTGTTCAAAAATCTCAGGTTTATCCATTAGGATAAATCTAATTCTCTCCAATTGTAATGTCTCCAACATTTCCACTGTCCACATTTTAATTGTCGGGGATAATGGTCCCTTCCAAAATTGTAATATTAATTTTTTTCCAATGATTAAACAGTAATCCAGAAAATTTCTTTGATTTACTGTTAAAATTTGAGTTGAATCTAAAACCCCAAATATAATTAATTTTGAGTCAGGGCTTAATGTGATCTTTAAAACTGTGGAAATAATTTTAAAAATCTCAGTCCAATAACTTTTAAGTTTTGTACATATTACAAAACTATGATTTAAATCGGCTTCTATGTGCTGACATTTATCACATAATGGTGATATAGTAGGAAAAATTCTATTTAGTTTCTTTTTTGAGTAGTGTAATCTATGCATTACTTTGAATTGTATCAAAGTATGTCTGGCATTTAATGAACAGCGATGAATTTGTTGTAAGCTTTCTTCCCATAAATCTTCTGTTATAGGTAAACCAATTTCATTTTCCCATTTTTGTCGGAATAGTTCAGTTTTTGGCATTTCCCTGTCCAAAAAAATATATATATATGCTATTAATTTTTCTGTTGTTGGATGCTTGTTAAGTACTTCATCCAGTATACCTGGCTCTTTATTTCTGTAATTTAGCGTATTTAATTTGACATAATCTCTAATTTGTAAATATCTAAATAGATTATTTGCTTGCAGTCCATAAATCTCTTTCAACTCCTGGAATGAGAGGAATTTCCCATTCCTGTAAAGATGTTCTATCCTTATTATTCCTAAAATCAGTTCTTACTGACAGTGGTAGGTGCTTTCAAGCTTTCATATTTTCTGCAAAACTGGTGAGGTCCCCGAAAATCTAAACATCTGAATAAGGGTCTCAACTCGAAATGTTGCCTCCCCATGTTCTCTAGAGATGCTGCCTGACCGGCTATGTTCCTTCAGCACTCGGTGTATTTTGCTCAGAATTTCGGCATCTGTAGATCCTAGCGGCTACCCCAAGATCTTGCTGTTCAAAGCATCCCACAAGATCTTGCCATTCACTATGTACTTTCTGGCTTAGTTTATCTTTGCAAAATCTGCAGCAACCCCACCTCTATTGCCAATGACCGACCACTGTCTCGAATGGACATTTATATGCCCATTGAATCCATACCAGCACAATGCAACAACAATCCAGCTATTCTATTCTTGCATCCTGTAGACCAGCGGATTTTCTCCCTTCTGAATGCCACAATTGAATCTGCCTCCTCCACCACATCTGGCAGTTCTTCATCCCAACCACTCGAGCATTTTTAATTTTCCATATCTGTATCTGTCACAATAAGTCCTTCTGTCAATTTTTCTCCATTTCTCCATTTGTTCTTGACCTGAAGGAAAACGTAACATTTCAGAGAAAAAAAACGACAAATGCTGGATGTAGGAAGCATAACAACAGAAAATGATATAAACACGAGCTAAGTCAGGTAACATATGCAGAGAGGTATAGTTTCAGTCTATTCTTCAACAGAAAGAGACCCCCCCCCCAACTAGTTTTCATTCGGAGAGCAGATGGGGGGGGGGGGGGGGGGGAGAAAAAGCCAATGCCTCCAAAAGGGTGAGACCAAATGCATTGAATTGCACTAGTTTCTTCTCAAAGGTGTCGTGGTGTAAGTTTCCACTTCATTCTCCTGCCATATTTGCTGCAACAAGATGACTTTTTTCTTTCCTTTCAGATGTTAAAGATTGTGAACTTCAGCAGTTCTGGAATCCCAATACCCCTACTGAACTTTCTTCCCCTTTCCTCTGATCACGGCAGCTTCTACAGCCTACCGCCCCATCTTAATGCCCTCCAAGCCAAATTTGATTTAGAACTCTTCATTCACCGCTTCTACTCCCGCACCCGATTGTTGACCCTTTCTCCTGAAAGTTTTCAACTTCTCTCAATCTAGTCATTGCTGACTGCCTTTGGGCTTCCACTCCCTTGCTCACTCTAACCTGTTGATGGTGGGGCACGTTACCGATATCAAACCACACATCTTCATGAAACCTGCCAAGGGTGGTGCTGTGGTAGTCCAGTGAACAGGGACCAAACAGTAGCTCTCAGATGCATCCTCCCATCTCCCTCCGATCCTCGACCCCATCATCGAACACTAGGTCACTCTCTCTTGCACTATCACCGATCTAATTTCCTCATGTCTTCCTGTTCGTTTCTAACCTTACAAACCCTTTCCCTGTCCAAGAACCACAATCATCACTGTCTGGATAGTCCCATTACTTTACCCGGCACATACCTCATACAACTTATTTATTCCTGTCATGGCTCCATCCTTCCACTCTCATCCACCCATTCCTACCTACATCCATAACATTTTGATACTATTATTTCCAATTGCCCAATCCCAACTAGTTTATCTTCATTTTGAACCACCAAATTTCCATCAGGAGGATCTGAGGGCCTGCCACTTCTTCAATAACAGAGGCTCACAACTGGTTCCTCTCCACCAGCACATTTGCCAGGTAGAATTTGTCCTAACATTGTATTTGTGACTGCTGCTCTAGCTACCTGTACCACCCCACGCTACTTGGACTCATCTCACAAGAGAAAGTCCCTTTTATTCTGCGCATTCATCCCCTATCTACGCAGCAACAGAAAACTGATTTGTTTTATCCTTCCTAGTTCTGATGACATCTCTAACCTGAAACATTAACTGCTTCTCTTTCCTGAGACACTGCCTGACCTGTTGGGTGCTTCAGATTTGCAGCATCCACCGTATTTGATTTCCATTTTCTATCCGCTGTCCTCATGATTATAAAATCACACCATTCAATCTTCTTGCAATACCGATCCCAGTATTTTCAGTCTATCAATATTAAAGTTCTCAATCTTTTGGATCATTTTAGTAACTCATTTGAATGACCTCTAAAGCTATATCTTTCCTGCAAAGATTCACTCATAAATGAACATGCACTCTGGTAGTGGCTGATCTTGTGGTTGTATAAAGTGCATACAACGAACTACGTTGTACGAACTACGAACTATGGCAGTTTACAAAAAATGACACAAAGTGCTGGAGTAGTGCAGTGGGTCAGGCAACACCTCTGGAGAATATGGATAGGTGACGCTTTAGATGAAGACCCTTCTTCAGGTTCAGCGACTGTCGTGATGCTGCCTGACCCGCTGAATTACTCCACCACGTTGTGTATTATTTGGTGTTTAATAAAGGTTCATCAAAACATCTTCAGATGCTACATCGTTTTTTTCTGGTTGCTGAGAGTCAACAGACAATGCACACATATTCCATAGGTATCTGTTCTTTTACTTTTAGAACAATGTCATTACTCATTCTTCCAACACAATTTAGCATGTAACATTTCTTAGTATCAATGTTCATATGCTCTCTATTAACCCATTCCATCAGCCTGTCTGCAATATCCTAAAGTCTTCATTGGTTGCTGTGGCAACAGTTCACACTTGGACTAGTCACCAGGGGGAATCCATTCATATCCTAGTTCCTCAAGGCAAGATTTTGCAGCTGTGAGAAGAAAGGTGAATTACACATTAACATGATGTACAAGAAAGATAATGTCTATCTAAAAAAGCCCAGATTGTTTTTTATCCAGTGCCTGGGTTAGAAACATAGAAAATAGGTCCAGGAGGCCACATGGCCCTTCGAGCCAGCACCACCATTCATTGTGATCATGGCTGATCGTCCCCAATCAATAACCCGTACCTGCCTTCTCCCCGTATCCCTCGATTCCACTAGCCCCAGCCACAGTGCATGTTCATTTATGAGCTCTATCTAACGCTCTTTTAAATTCATCCAGTGATTTGGCCTCCACTGCCCTCTGTTAAATACCAAATATCCTTTACAAGCAGATATATTTTAATAATTTATACCATCTCCTGGATTATATAAGGCATAACCCAAATTATGAACATCACATTCTTGATTTAAAAAAAAACCTTTTAAATAGTTAGAGGAGAGGTTGAAAAATGTTTAATCTCTGAAAACTAAAACCTGAAGTGGACTTGGCCCAATTGCAATATTTTCCATTTCCAAAAAATGACACAATTTTAATTTTTCAATATAAATACTTAAACTTTTTCCACAACGTAAGACATCAGCACTAAGACATTATACAAATGTAACTCAAAAAAGACATGGCCCAGAGGAGAAAATCATTTTATGTTATCACAAGACAAAAAAAGTCCTACTAATTTCAGGATGACTTTTGTTATGAACAGAGGTAACATATTTACAATATGAAACAAGTTATCACAAAACAAGATTCAGAAGCCCATGTCTAGCAGACTAGTTAGCTTTCTGAACAATTTACAATGAAGAATATAAAGGAACATTTGTATATTTTGTACAATGCAGTCTGCTGTTATGTACACTTCTGCAAAGTTTTAAGATCATCTGTGGGGGCCATCAATGGAGAAGTAACTAATTGAACAGGTAGCATCACCGAATAGAGAAACTACTCTGAAAAAGCAATGGAAGTATCAATTACCAATTGGCAGAAGGTGATGAAGGTGTTACTGAAGCAAAAACAAATATCAAACGATGGGCCCATCGTGACTGTTCCAGCAACAAGTATTTTACAGGGTAGGATTTTAGTGGAATATATGTATTGACATTCAAGTCTTTGGCACTTTTAAGGTTTTCCAAAAAGTTACCCTATTTTGATGTAACATTTCTCCTTTCACACAAATACATGCAAAAAACCCCATCTAAATGTTATCCTGTGACATGCACTGGTGACCAGGTGTACAGATGAGGCCATTATTGCGTAAAGTTGATTGCTTTATCAGTTGCTTTGCTTGTTTAAAAAATAAAAATGCCAGTTTCACAGATCAAAAATATTTTTTAATTCACTGCTGCAGTAAAGCCAAAGATCAATATATAGTGTGGAACATTTTGTACTGAGGGTATCTTGCATGTTTATATATTAATACTCTCTCAACAGAATTCAGGCTGCTAGTAATGAAGGGAGTGACGTGCAGACAATTACGTCTAAACCAAAAGGATGCGAGTTTCACAAGAAATCGAGTGAGCCTAGACACAAAATAGTCAGTCTTCAGCCACTTGAAGGGAAGTGCATTTATTCCTGTGCCATTTTCACACTTTCTGGAGAAATGATCCTCAGGAAACAAAGGCATGTGCTGGAAGCTGCATGAAAACAGGTTGACACTCCTTCCTTCACTTCACAAGAGCCTTTGGCTGGATGGTGCAGAACCAAACAAAATCCAAAATGGGCACAGACAGAATCAGTGCCCTTTCTGTCGGTGAGTCAAGTGCCAGAATCAAGTCTTGGTCTGTACATTAGGCCACGTAATGATACTGGTTGGCATTGTCTTTGTCTCTCTCCATGTAATCCCGATCAATTAGAGACTCAATTCTTTTCTTCAGATCTCCAGGCTGAAAGATCGATAAAAAAGGAAGAGGTGAAGAACAAAAATAATCAAAGATTAGGTCACTTAACAACATTCAAATCCAGCTGGCAATGTAAAGAACTTCCTCTGTCAAATCCAAAGCAATAACCAGGATAAAGTAATCTCAAAGCTTACTCTCCCAATTAAGCTAATATCATTAGTGTGGTCAACATTACATTCAAAAATAAAGAACAGAGAGCAGCTTATTAGGAGCACTGAATGTTTAGAGTTTGATTTGGAGCTGGTTTGATTTTCCGCTTTGGAAACAAAGCTATCCCTTCTCGGCAACAGAGACTACACCAAGTAGTGCAGCTTCAGCTCAGTCAGAGTTGTACAGCACAGCAGGCCCTTCCACCCACCATGTCATGCTGATCACTTTGCCGAATGTTACTAATCCACTTTGCCTGCACAGGACCATATCCGTCTATGCCATGTCTATTAAGTGTCGGTCTAAATCTCTCTTAAAATTTGTAATTATATCTATTTCCACCACTAACTGACTGCAAGTTCCAGATATCAATCATCATGTAGAGATTATCCCTGAAACCCCTTTAAAACTCCTCTCACCTTAAACCTGTACCCTCTTGTTTTTTAAACCTCTATTTATAGGAAAGAGATTTTTGATATGTACCCTATCCACACCTCCCAATCTTATAAATTTCAGTCGGGCCACTCCTCAGCCCTGAGAAAACAAGCCCAGCCTGTCTAATCCCAACCCATAACTACAGTCCAATCCAGGAAGCATCCTGGTGAATTTACTCCGCACTCTCTCCAGTGCAATCATATCCTTTCTTTGGTGTATGGACCAGACCGGCACACATTACACCATGTGGCCTAATCAGTGGTTGTAATGTTGCAACATTAAGGCAACCATGCTATATGCCTTAAGTCAAGCATGCTTTATGCCCTTATCTCTTAAATGTGTTGGCACTGTCAAGGATTTATGGATTGTGATGTTTCAAATGCTGTCCCAGAACAGCATCCATTCCTGTATCTGCCAACCACTACGCAGAAACATATGTCAACATCTCTGTAATACTGCTGAACTGTTGAGACCACTAGCACTTGTTTAACTAGGAGCTGGGTCCTGACCATCCAACTTGTCCATATAACATGAAAATATATTCCCCGCAATCTTTTTTTAACTCGGTCTATAAGGTCAACTTCTATTCTGAAGTTGTTGCCCGTCTGGAAATGTTAGGATTTAAAACATACGTTCCCTTTAAAATTTCAACTCAAGTATTCAGAACAAGCAGTCACAGGGCCCACATTACAGATACAGATGCTGACAACTGAAACAGGGACCCGAGCAGTGCTTCCAGGTGAGAAAGAGGTTCACATGCGTTTCTTCCAACGTCATCTACTACGTCCAGTGTTCCCTTTGGGGTCTCTTGCACATCGGCAAGATCAAGCGCAGACTCGGTGATTGTTTCACCGAGCACTTGCACTTGGTCCATGAAGGCCTTTTGGATCATCTGGATGCTAACCATTTTAACTCACCATCCCATCCCCTTGCTGACCTGTCTGAAGAAGGGTTTTGGCCTGAAATGTTACCCATTTCCTTCGCTCCATAGATGCTGCTGCACCCACTGAGTTTCTCCAGCACTTTTGTCCACCCTTGCCGACCTTTTTGTCCTGGGCCTTCTCCATTGCCAGAGGGGCCACAGGCAAGCTGGAGGAACAGCATCTCATATTTTGCTTGGGCAGTTTATAGCCCAACAGTATGAACATTGAATTCTCCAATTTTAGGTAATCCTCACAATCTCCCCCCTCCCCTCCCTTGTGGCTCACTGGGACTCGCGCCTTTTTCTCCCCTTCCACTGACATTCCTTCCTCCGGCTTCAATCCTTGCTGTCTCAGACCTTTCGTTTTAATCTCTAGCCTCTGTTCCAACCATCTGCTATCAAATACTCGCCTGTGTCTACCTATCACCTGCCCTGCTTTTCCTCTCTCCCAGCTTTCTACCCCCCTCCCCCACCCCCATAATCAGTTTGAAGAAAGGTCCCAACCCAAAACATCACCTTTCCATGTTCTGCAGAAATGCTGCCTGACCCACTGTTATCCAGCATTTGGTGTTTTTTTGTGCAAACCAGTATATGCAGTTCCTTGTTTCTCCATGCAGTGACTCAGTACGATTACATGGTGGAAAGGCAGCTTGTGTTTCCTTGGTGTGGGGAGACTGAACCGCGACCCCATTACGTTTAGTTTAGACAAACAGAACGGAAACAGACCCTTGGTCCCAAGTCCACGCCGACCAGCAATCACCCATACACCAGTTCTATCCAACACACTGGGAACAATGTACAGACGCTAATTAATCTACAAACCTGCTCGTCTTTTGAATGTGCGAGCAAACTGAAATGCCTGGAGAAAACCCACGCAGTCACAAGGAGAATTTACAAAATCCACACAGTCAGCACCCGCAATGCGAGGATTGAAACTGGGTCTCTGGTGCTGTAAGGCAGCAACTTTACCACTGCGTCACCGCGCTGCCTCAGTATTTAAGAGACACAAAATTATGAGGAGCGTGGAGGGGATAGATTGCAAGAAATTTTACACTAGTAGTCTTTAAAACCAGAAGACACAGATAGGAGATTTAGAAAGGATTGTGGAAGAATTTTTCATCCAGACAAAATCTGAAATGACTACCTGAGAGGGTGACGAGGGCAGAAAATCTCACAACAGTGAAGCGATATTTAGACGAGGACTTGAAACACCGGAACAGAGGAGGCCTGGAATATACCATGAGTATTGATAGTAGACATAAATGCTAGAGAAACTCAGCTGGTGAGGCAGTATCTATGGGGGAGCGATGGAAATGGGCGGCGTTTTGGGTCGAGACCCTTCTTCAGACTGATGTGAGGGTGGGGGAGTGGGAAGAAGAAAGGAAAGGGTGGAGACAGTGGGCTGAGGAAGAGCTGGGAAGGGGAGGAGAAAGCAGGGGCTACCTGAAATTGGAGAAGCCAATGTTAATACCGCTGGGGTGTAAACTGCCCAAGCGAAATATGAGATGCTGCTCCTCACTCTGGCCATGGAGGAGGCCCAGGACAGAAAGGTTGGATTCGGAATGGGAGGGGTAGTTGAAGTGCTGAGCCACCGGGAGATCAGGTTGGTTATTGCAAACCTAGCGGAGGTGTTGGGCGAAGCGATCGTCAAGCCTATGCTTGGTCTCACCGATGTAGAGCAGCTGACATTTAGAGCAGCGGATGCAATAGATGAGGTTGGAGGAGGTGCAGGTGAACCTCTGCCTCACCTGGAAAGATTGCTTGGGTCCTTGAATTAAGGCAAGGGGGGAGGTAAAGGGACAAGTGTAGCATTTCCTGCGATTGCAAGGGAAAGTACCAGGGGAGGGAGTGGTTTGGGTGGGAAGATACAAATTGACCAGGGAGATACGGAGTGAGTGGTCTCTGCGGAAAGCAGATGGGGAGGAGAATGGAAGATGTGGCCAGCGGTGGGGTCACGTTGGAGGTGGCAAAAAAGTCGGAGGATTATTTGTTGTATGTGACGGCTGGTACGGTGGAAGGCAAGGACCAGGGGGACGCTGTCCTTGTTATGAGTGGGGGGGGGGGGGGTTGGGGAGTGAGACCTGTTACGGGGGTATAGAGGAGACACTGGTGAGAGCCTCATCTATAGTAGAAGAGGTGAACCCACCGTTCACTAAAGAATGAGGACATCTCTGATGCCCTGGTTTGGAACACCTCATTCTGGTATTATGAGTATTGACAGATTCAGCATGGACCCAATGGACTGAAGGGCTTGTTTCAGTGCTGCACAACTTTGATCCCCAGTCTCGAGCTTTCTGAGCAAAGAGCTTCAGAGGTCCGGGGGCGTGAGAAACACAGCTAATTTTCCAACAACCTGCCATGTGTTTGCTCCCCAAAATAGTGCATTACGTGAAAAAAATAATTACCTTTACTGGAAATTTTAACTGGTTGTAGAGTTCTGAAACAAGGAGGTTATGGCTGAGCGTCTTCCTCATTTTCATGATTCGGACTATAGCAGCATCGATTTGGTATTGTCTATCCTGGAACACTCGCTCGGTGGTGCTTGTCTGCTCCTCAACCTGAAAAATGTCAAAATGTTATAGATATTCTTCAATTTACCATCATTCCACATATGAACTTTCACGTGAATCCTGCTGACTCTCTTGGGTACTTGCCCTTGATTTTTCCTATAACTAATAATGTGCCATTTTCCATGCAAACTGCATCAAAATACTCAATTCATTCGAACAGCCATTTTGATTAATGAAATGGCTTTTATCAAAAATGTTTTATGTAATACACCACTTTTTAAAAATAAACAGAGGAAATATATGCAACTGAACTGTCCAAAGATGGTACAATGTCAAGAGTCATTGGGATAAAGGACGCGAATGACAATGAATCAAAATGATTTTTGGTAACGTCACAGTATTAGAGGAAATACATACAGTTTCTTTCATCTGGATTTGGTTAATCTTTATTCTAAACAGTTTGTGCTTGAAGTCATCATTAAAGATTAGCTTGTCTCCATCTTCTACTTCTTTTCCCTTAGGAACTTTGTTCAACACACGAGCTTTGCCACAAGCTAAAGACTGTAATGTTCTTTTTAATTCACTGTCCTCTACAAGAGGGAGTAAAAACAGAACATATTTAACGAAACTTTGAATTTACATATTACATCTAACATAACTTAAAAATCTGAAATTTGGTATGCAATGTAGCATTAGCAGTCAGAATGCGCACATTATCCTAGTTTCTCCAAAACACGTACAGGAGGCACTTTGTAGCCCAAAGAGGAGCTAACTTTAATTTAGTCCATTGAAAGTTGATGAGTGTTTTACACATCTAATTTTGAGGTATATTTGGATGAACCTGACTTAAGTACATTTGGTGTCGGACCCAAGCAGTCTTTCCAGGTGCGGCAGAGGTTCACCTGCAGATGCTGGTTTAAATAGAAGGGTCTCGACCCGAAACGTCACCCATTCCTTCTCTCCTGAGATGCTGCCCATCCCGCTGAGTTACTCCGACATTTTGTGCCCACCTTAAGTACATTTGGTCTACGTGAACCACAAAGAAATGGAAACCTAGTGCACTGAGTTTCTGCAGGAGACCAGATACCTTCCTCTAACTGATTTAGATTGTATGCAAGAGAAAGAATCAATTTAGTGAGACACCACCAAAATGCCTCAGATACAATTATGCATTTACCAAGGAATATTTTTTGGGGAGCTTCCGATGGAACAGGAAAAACCTTATTTATCTAATTTTGGCTAAACATCAGACAAAATATGATTGTCCTGGCCTTGGCATAAATAGGCTTTGCTATGGCACTTTTGACGTGGGAAAACTGCCCATTCAGCTTTTAAACTTCCTTTAAACTTGACCAACTTGGAGACTCCAACATGTAACATTGTATTTTAAACCAGGTAGCTACTGGAGTCCTTTTACCACAGAAGGTCAATATCACCCAGATCTCCATTGCTATTGGCATTCATTTATCATTGTCACGTGTACTGAGATACAGTGAAAACTGTTGTGTGCTGTCCAAGCAAATAACACCATGCGTGAGCACTTCAGGTAGTGCCAAAAAAAAGGAATAGAGTGCAGAATAAATATAGTGTTACAGCTACAGAGAAAGTATGGATTTTAAAAAGTTCAAGCACTGCGATAGATTGGAAGATCTGTGATTCATCCTTTGCATATGAAAGATCTGTTCAAGAATGATAACAGCGGGAAGAAACTGTTCCTAAATCACTGTCAGACATACTGATGGAGACCCTGTTTTCCATCCACCACCACACTGAAACGATCTGTGATAGCGGGGACATGTCTGCACATTGCCTTTGTGATAGCGGGTTCCGAACAAAATTGCTCAGCTTTACTCGCCGTAATACCATGGCAAAATATGTGCATTCCATCGTTTAGGATTAAACCAAACAACCAAGTCAACTCAATTTAATATCCGATGAGGATATCAATTAGGATAAACTGATTAAACAAAAGCATAGCCACAAATAAAAACAGTTTTGAGACTAGCTACTATTTTCACAAGCAGGAACCCTACTTATATATTGGTGAGTAGTACTCCGTACACATTATACTATCAAATTTGAAAAATATAGTTCGACTTTGTGTAAAAGTTTGAACCTTACAGAATACCTATACAAGATTGATTAACAATTATTACCATACCTATACCAGTTGCAGTCTTGATTTCCTCCACACTGAACTCATCGCCTTCATTGAACATAAGCAACACCAAGGTCTGGAAAAGTGAAACCTGCAGTTCCTTTTTACCCTGGATCACACATTGACGAAAGACAAGATTGAATGGGAGCAAAACAAACCCAAATTAATTTTTAAAAATACTATTTATGGGCCTGTCCCACTTACACAACTTTTTCAGCGAAAATGTTGAAAATTGAACGCCGACCTGAGAGATGCTACGACTCTTTGGGCGACTGAGGAGACTACTCACGACCATACAGGCGACACCCCCGCGTCATCGCGGGGTGAAGCCTGTATGGTCGTGAGTAGTCGCCCAAACAATCGTACCTTGTTCTGGTCGCCGCTGGATTTTCAACATGTTGAAAATTTTCAGCGACCTGCAACGACCCATGACAGTTGCCGGCAGTCGCCGAAAAAGTCACGTAAGTGGGACAGGCCCATAAGACAAACAAGATCACGTACATAATAAAAACATAGACCACCTGAAAAAGGATCCCAAACTGAAATAACATCTGCGCATTTCCCTCCACAGAAGGCATCTTAACCACCAAGTTCCTTTAGCAATTAAGTAATGATAGCAGGAAGCGAACATTTCCCAAACTGAATATAAAGCCAAGGAAAATCAATAATATCAATTTATTGTGGAACTTTAATTGGCAACGGGCCACATGGCAAAGATAATCCTACTTTACTTTTAGGTAGGGAGGTTCAATATTTGGACCCATTGACAATGAAGGAATGGCAAGATATTTTCAAGATAGAATAGTGTATAGCTTGGAAGGGAATAGGAATATGGTTTAATTCTCACTTCTGCCTGTTATTCACATTATTGTCTTTGCCATGTATCTGCACACTGTGGATGGCTTTATGACAATCATGTATTGCCTTTCCGTTGACTGGTTAGCATGCAACAAAAGCTTTTTACTGTGCCTCGGTACAAGTGACAAACTCAACTCAACCTAAGCCCCTTATCCCATGTGGCAGAGAGTGTTAGTATCAACAGTTCTGATAAAGATAAAGATCATGACCTAGACCAATAACACTTTCACTCCCCAGATGCTGCCTGACTGGCTGAGTGTTTCTAGCATTGTTTTCATTTCACATTTCCATGACCTTTTCAAATATATTCTTCCTTGGATACAAACATTAAAACTGCACGCAGTTTTAATGCTCAATTGGGTTCAGATCGTGTGATTGGCTTGGCCACTCAAGAATTGACAATTTGTTAGCTTTGAAAAACTCCTTTGGTGCTTTAGCAGCAGGTTTGTTGTAGAATGAGCTGCCGGCCAATGAGTATTGAGACATGTGTTTGAACTTGATCTCAGAGGATGTGTCTATACACTTTAGATTTCATTATGCTACTACCATGAGCAGTTGTATCATCAACAGCTAGACATAGATCACAAGACCTACACCAACCCCAAACCAATTAGGAGCAGACGAGGACATTCGATCCAATTTGTGGTCCCAGCCACAAAGACAGATGTGTACAGCAATTCGTTCTTCCCACGCACTATTAAAGCATGGAATAATCTCCACCAAACCACAGTTGCCCAGCCAGTTGCAACTAAATTTAAAGTGGCACTTTCTTCCCAATAACCCTCTCTGGCTAAACCTCTCCCTTCACCACCTACAGTTTAAATTCCAGTTGGAATATTTTGGAGGACCAAGTAACCAAGAACCAAAAAGCAAGAAGCAGTACTATCACTGTGTAAATGCAGCTAGATTACCTTTTGCAAACCAAACTATTGGCAATAAAATACAATTTGCCATTTGTTGTCTCCTTAAATTACTATACCTGTGTTTAATTTGTATTCAATTCCTAGTCTACATAGTTTAGTTTAGAGATACAGTGCAGAAACAGGGAGGAAACCGAAGGTATCGGAGAAAACCCACGCGAGTCACGGGGAGAATGTAGAAACTCCGTACAGACAGCACCCGGAGCCAGGATTGAACCCGGGTCTCTGGTACAGTAAGCGCTGTAAGGCAGCAACTCTACTGCTACGCTAACGTGCCGCTCTTCTTATGAAAATATTGTTTTCAACATTTCCTACATTACACTCAGCCTGCCACAAATGTATGGCTCACGGGTCTATAGTTCTCAGGCATTTCCTTGCAGCTCTTCTTAAATAGAGGCTAACAGTTGTACCCTCCAGTCATCTGGCACTTCACCTGTATTTAATGGTGACTCATAAATCTCAGGGCATCTGCAATTTCTTCTCTAGCTTCCCACAGATACATCTGATCAGGCCCAGTTGATGTGTCTACCTTCATACTCATCAGGACATTCAACACCACCTTGACCGTAATACTTATGGGCCTGTCCCACTTGGGCGATTTTTCAGGCAACTGCCGGCAATTGTCTGAAAAACTGGCATCTGGAACGGCGACTGTCAGAGTGAAACACACATCGCAGGCAGGGGACAGGGCAAGCGGGAGGAGCGCTGTCTGAAATTCACATAGTGCAAAGCACACACCGCGATGAACAGGAAGATAGGAGCTGTAATTAAGATGGCTAAAGCACAGTGTACGGTAAGTCCTTTAAAAGAGGGGGGGGGGGGGGGGGGGGGAGACAACTTTTAAAAAGCCAGACAACTTTTAAGAAGTCAGTGATACACGGCTGTGAAGCTCGGCGGACATTTAACATCACCGGTCGGTTATCCTTGGTTCTGAAAACTACTGCTTACGTTTTTTTCCCCCCAATGAGCCAATGAAATTCACCGGTCAGCACTGGATACAACCTTCAAGAACCTTCGATCTCCTGGCAACCCACTAGGACCTCCTGGTGACCCACCTAAGGCACGAGAATTCTCGCTACTCTCCATGGCGGCTTCATTCTAGTCGGCGCTAATTTTTCAACATGTTTCCAGAATGCGGGAACTCCTCACGACCATGAAGGCAACTCCCCGGCAACCACCCGCGAACATGTGGCAACTACATAGTTCCTGCAGTTGCCTAAAACGTCGCCTAAGTGGGACAGGCCCATAACTGCCCTCAAGACCCTTGCATTGACTGCCACAAGTTCCCTGGTCCTCGTGTCTTTCTCTACAGTAAAAACAGAGGAGAAACACTCATTGAGAACCTTCTCCATCTCCCATGGCTCCACACAGTGATGACCACTTTGATTCCTGAGTTATTCACTGAGTTCGCTCCTTGGTTACTCTTATTTTCCTTAATGTACTTATAACATTTCTGGATTATCCTTAATATTATCTGCCAGAACCATCTCCTGCCTTCTTTTTGCCCTCCTTATTTCCTTCTTTAGTGTCCTCTTCAGTTCAGAAGAGCACTCCTCCAGGGATAGACTTGATCCCAGCTGTTTATACCCGTCACATCCTTCCTTCTTATTCTTGACTAAAGCCTCAATTAACTTCTCTCTTCCTCTCAATTTCTCTGGTCATCCACTTAATTTTGTCTCATCCACCTCAATTTCTCTGGTCATCCACTCAAAATTCCAGCAGCAGTTGCACATCCTTGTCTCTCACATATTAATTTTATTTTCTATAATCTCCATATTCTCACTGAACGATGTAGTTAAGGCATACGTCAAATAACATTAATAGACATTTGGGCAGATACATGGATGGGAAAGGTTTAGAGGAACACGGGCCAAACGCGGGCAAATATGAATAGTTTAGATGGGGTGTCATGGACAAGTTGGACCAGAACACCCATTTCCTTGAGGTACAATTCTATAACTCTTAAGGTTTAGTCCTTTCATGACAAATCCATTCTGCATAAAATATATAACTACTTATTTTAAATTGGTCTGCTGATGGAAGAAGCATTTATATTCGTATCATACTACCAAACCATTTTCCATATCAATCTCAGATATAATCCAGGTAGGTCACAGCATCCCATTATTTTTGAAAGGTGCACGTTAAAAAACAAATTGAACAATTACCTCTTTGATATCTGCTTTCAAAACCGAATGCCCTAATGTTGCTTGCCACTGCAGTTTTCTTCCACTGTGTTTTCCGAGGTAGAACATCTTGAATACCTCCTGTAATTTCACCATCTAAAATCACATATGTAAATGTGACTATGTAATAGGGATTCGACACTCTGTCCGTTTGCAGAGATGGTCATGCTGCCCACTGTTAGACCTTTCATAGAACTATTCAATTAATCCCATGCAACCTCCCTTTCCCCATAGCCCTGAACATCTTATACCTTCAAGCATTTATCTAAAACTCTTTTTAAAGTTAGTATTGAATTTGCTTCCACCATCTTTTCTATTACAGATAATAACTCGGTGCATAAAAAAGTTCTTATCTTCCACCTGATTCTTCCGCTAGTTACACTATATCCAGGCTATTACTTCTGCCAAAGGAAACCATTTACTCTATCAAAACTCCCAATGCTTTTTAAACACCTGCAGTAAATGTTCCCTTATCTATTTTTTTGTTCTACAGATATATTCCAAATTCAGTGAAGAAAGTAAAAAATACCAGTGAGGAAACCTCTATATCTTTCATAACCAACACACGTTCTGGCTGCGAATACGGTCTAAAAACCCATTTCGTTTTTGAATTCTACACAGTAGTATTTGACAGCGTTTAAGCAAAGGCTAGAAACTAGTCAAAAGATATTATCACATCTTACTGGAGCATAAAGACTTATGATCAATGACTAAAAGGAAGCACTTTAGATCTGATTTTGTTATGATTACGGGCTTTGTACTGTTTTGGGAATCAAGCTTCAACCAGGAATTACTAGTTATTAGCATTTTAGGAATCATAATCGTCTGTAGGATTGATGGGACAAATTAAAGAACGAGAATATTCATAGTAGTTCAGGCAGCACAAGTTCCCCTTCGTTATCACCTCTTCTCCAGCCAACAATGGGCCATTATGGGCTTCACCGTTCCTAGTTGACGCCCCTTTCCTACCTCCATTTCCCACCCCTCTACTTTCAATCTGAAGGGCTTGAAGGGTTTACCCATTCTTATTCTCCAGAAATGCCACCTGACCCGTTGAGTTACTCCAGCACTTTGTGTTTATCTACTATGAACTTTGCACAACATACATTGCATGCACTGGTTTACTAGAATACTGATATCTTATTGTATATTTGTTTCATTGTTGCGCTTAATGTGCAAATTTGATTGTTCAGATCCGGTACATGACAATTAAACACCTTTGACCCTCTGGGCTACAGCAGCATCTTCTTCCTTAGTGAAGACTGATGTAAAATAATTAGATCAACTACTCCCTCTGCCTCTGTGTGAATTCACCTTTAGAATATTACCATTTCCACTTACTATTATGTTTACTGTTCATACACCAACATAATTTCATTATTCAAATTCTCATTAATATTTGCTGCCAGTCCCTTTTCACTCTCTCTCACTTTGTCTTTTATTTCCCTTCTTCCACGCTTCATGAGCAGCCTGGTCCTCACATGTGTTAGTAAGCTGGCATCTGCAATGTGTTGCATCCCTTCCTCCAACATTGTCCTATCTTGCAAGTTTACTAATATCTTCCTCAGTATTAACCATAACCATCCCCTATGTTAGTGTTTGGTACAGGGAATGGCATTTATATATAGATTTTATAAGCAATTGTAAAATTTGCCAAAGGTGTTCAATCTTTAATAAATCAGGGCTAGAAGTGTTGATAAAAACTTAATGAACTGCACCTACCTCAGCCGGAAGATGGATTTCCATGGGTGTGTATGTTGGCCAATATCCCATCGTCAGAATGTTGACTGTAAGGTCTATCCTACTTGGGTCATTCTGATTTTGGATATACTGAAGATAGAGAAAAATTGCACATTAGAACAACGTGTATAAATATAAACTTGACTGCAGCAGGTGAAAATTGCCTCACACTAGCATAGAAACATAGAAAATAGGTGCACGAGTAGGCCATTCGGCCCTTTGAGCCTGCACCGCCATTCAATATGATCATGGCTGATCATCCAACTCAGTATCCTGTACCTGCCTTCTCTCCATACCCCCGATCCCTTTAGCCACAAGGGCCACATCTAACTCCTAACTAGCAATGGCCCAAGACCAAGTTGTGAAAATTCGTATATGCTGCACATAGAACTTCAACACAAACTTCTGCCTTGGAAATGCCAGAGAAGAAATGCCCACAGGCTGGAGTGCTTCATGAAGTATTTCTTGACGCTTGGTCTGCATAATACTATGGTCTTCACATTCCACCATTTCTTCGACAGGACACCCGATACAATGCGATATTTGTCATCTCATCCATGATTTCAAATTGAAATAGCTAGTAGTCAAATTTAATTTGGTGCTCAAAGATCTAATCAAGCGATGCTCAAATTCCCTTTGATGTTGAGGCAAGTGCTGGTCTTGTCAAAAGCAGAATACAGTTCAATAGCCTGGTGTAAATCCTTACGAAAAAACGTATGAAAATAATCAGTGGCACGCCAATGAACAGCTGGCGAGATGCCACTGTGCTCTGATCCACAGCTACCAACATATTATACGAGTACGTCTGAGCCCTTCAGCAATCAAGTGGACACAATTACTCCAAAAAGACATCAGTGATGGTGGAATCTGATGGAGGCCTGTGATATGCCGAGTGAATGCACAACGGCAAAGGTCACTCAGGAATTTGTCAGGCTCAGCCTGCATCAAAGGTAATGGATTGCACTTAATCGGGTTCAAACAATAAGAGTAGGTAAAAACCACAAATGTGGCAATTCATCACTGACCACTGCACACTTATTTAGCAGATACTGATGCTTCGCATCAATCACTTCTCATGCTATTTAAGAACTGCCAAACAGTTCGAACTGTCTTACGTGCTTCTAAAATGCCACAAAAATATTATAGGATAAATATAATTTCACCAGTGATTAGGAATGTCCAAATTTTAAAAGCCTCTTCTATAGAATAATTATGTACTGAGCTTGTTGTATCAGCAAATTCCCCCCACAGTCCTTGAACTGATGCATCCACACTAAAATGAATCTACAGTGCCCTCCATAATGTTTGCAACAAAGAACCATTGTTTATTTATTTGCCTCTGTACTCCACAATTTGAGATTAGTAATAGAGAAAATCACATTTTGGTTTCACCATGTAGAAATTACAGCTGTGTTTATACATAGTTCCCCCATTTCAGGGCACCATAATGTTTGGGACACAGCAATGTCATGTAAATGAAAGTAGTCATGTTTAGTATTTTGTTGCTTATCCTTTGCATACAATGACTGCTTGAAGTCTCCAATTCATGGATGTCACCAGTTGCTGAGTGTCTTCTTTGTCTTATCTGTCCACAAAACCTTTTTCCAGAACAATGGTTGCTCTTTTAAGTATTCCTTGACAAACTGCAACCTGGCCATCCTAATTTTGTGGCTAGCAGTGGTTTGCATCTGCAGCCTCTGTATTTCAGTACATGAAGTCTTCTGTGGACAGTGCTCATTGACAAATCCACACCTGACTCCTGAAGAGTGTTTCTGATCTGTCGGACAGGTGTTTGGGTTTTTTTCTTTATTATAGAGCGAATTCTTCTGTCATCAGCTGTGGAGGTCATCCTTGGCCTGCCCGTCCCTTTGCGATTAGTATGCTCACCAGTGCTCTCTTTCTTCTTAATGATGTTCCAAACAGTTGATTTTTGTAAGCCTAAGGTTTGGCTAATGTCTCTAACAGTTTTATTCTTGTTTCTCAGTCTCATAATGGCTTCTTTGACTTTCATTGGCACAACTTTGGTCCTCATGTTAATAAACAGCAATAAAAGTTTCCAAAGGTGATGGAAAGACGGGAGGAAAGACTAGGTGCTGAGAGCTCTCTTACACCTGCATTAAGGAGGCAATTAAACACACCTGAGCAATTACAAACACCTGTGAAGCCATGTGTCCCAAACATTATGGTGCCCTGAAATGGGGGGACTATGTATAAACACTGCTGTAATTTCTACATAGTGAAATCAAAATGTATAAAAATAGCCTTTAATAAAATCTGACAATGTGCACTTTAACCACATGTGATTTTTTTCTATTACAAATCTCAAATTGTGTAGTACAGAGGCAAATAACCAAATGATGGGTCTTTGTCCAAACATAACGGAGGGCACTGTATGTTCACTGACTAACAAAGTGATAGAAGAGGAAATTAAGACTCCCTGGATTGAGTAATATCTGCTGCCCTCTGTGGGGCAAGGAGAGTTCTTGTCTGTTAGGAGTTCGATTAAATCAGCATCTGCAATTCCTCCCCACACAGGAGTCAAGACAGTCCAGTTCGGTTGTGTCACAGTCTCCATTGAAACAGTCAGCTCTTGTTCATTCCCCAAGTTCACATTACACTTCTAGGTTTGTATTATTGCTGAACTTGAGGTGTGGAAGGATGCTCAGGATTCAGGACTTCAGAATCCTTCATGATAATAGGGTAATTTCAATTCAGATTCTGGAACTTATTCTGAAACTTTCAGCTGGCTTGATTGTGATAGCCCACTAATTTACTAATGAAATGTAGTGAAGGAAACCTGCTGTCCTTGCCCTGTATACAACTCCAGATTCTTATATGAAATGGCCCAGCAAACCACCCAGGTGGAGATTAATATTGACCTTGTCAGCAACACCTGCATATTTTTAATGAACAGATAACAAAAATCAGAGCATAGCAGGCCAAGAGAGAAGAGAGGAGACAGGATAACGTGAAAGTTGTTTGCATGAAAGATTACCTGCTTAAACTGCACCATAACATCTTTTGAAAGTTCCATATCTTTAAACATCCCTTCCAGCTTGCTGGTGAATGCAGCACCACATTCTGTCAAGGCAAAGCAAGAACTGGTCAGAGAACTCCAGACATTTTCTCACATGCATGGGTTCTACAGATTGGATCAAGACCATACTGGACGTAAAAATACCATGTTTCAGTTTAGACAGCATCGATTTCTCAGCATCCACAGAAGCACTTTTCCCCACCAGCAGCCGTTTTGCTAAATCCTTCTTGTAGAAGGCCTCAAATACATCTTTTCCTATTGAAGAGAAATAAAACAATGTTCAGCCCTGGAGGCCTCATAGTAAGGCCTAGTTCTGCCCTCTTGGAGCATTTGCATGAGTATTTCCAAGAAAAGTGGATGGGTTGGGGTGCAGGGTTCGAAAGCACAAAGAAATACAAAATACACCACTGCATACTGCTCACATGTCTCTACATATTGTTCCCATATTGCTTTCCTTTCCCATAATTATCCTGGATCAGTAAAACACATGTCTGGACTAATAATTCAGAGGTTTCAAGACAAAAACTGGAAATAAAACAAATCCTGCCAGTAAAGAACCGATAATGTTTTTATACGGTTATTACAGAACACAAAGCTTTAAGGAAGCTCCGGCCTCAAAGCAACTCCAGTTCTACAACAACGTGGTTGATAAAATGTTGCACTCAGATGTGGGCCTACAAGCCACTTATTTGTGTTAGGTTTCTGCCAGTGGTTGAAAAAAGTGGCCAACCATCACTATCACAGGGCAACTAGAGACTAGCATGAAATGCTGACCTCGTCAGTGATGCCCACATATTGAGAACAAATTAAAACATACTGTGATTATGTTAAGAGCTGGATGATACCCTGTTTACATACAGGTGACAAGAGCAACCTGTTAAAAAAAACCCTTCAGCTGCATTTTCAAAATACTTTCTAATTAAACACAGTATGAGAGGAATAAGATTGCAGCAGTCTTCTTGGTCATTCCGGCATTAGCAGGAGCCACATATTATTCGCGCAAGGGCAACTAATTCTCTACCCTTGGAAGAACCAATGTTTATGTTAAAAAATAAACTTTGTGTGGCGGAGAGTTAATAATATGGCCGTAAATCAACGAGAAGAGCTCACCATGAATGAATCTAAATATGATCATGATTTTATCCAGCATTCTCTCCAGTTCTTCATCGGTTGCCTCTTTGTTACCAGCTCGTAATTTGGAATCAACATATTTGGCTAGGAGCAAATTAAATTCAATTAAAAGATGTTTAAACTACAAAGCACTTGAACAATTGACAGCATGTGAAAGATTGATATTAAGTACTGGTAAAGCACAATGACCTCCCTTCTATTTAGAACTGGAACTAAGATTGTACAGGAATGAGTCAGTCATTCAGCGTGGAAACAGGCACTTCAGCCCAATTTGCCCACGTCAACCAAAATGCCCCATCGACACTAAGCTCACCTTCAAACGTGTGGCCCATATCCTTCTAACCCCACCCTATTCACGCACCTGTCCAAATGTTTTATAATCATTGTGATAGTACCTGCCTCAATTACCTCCTCAGGCATACAACTACCACTCTTTGTGTAACAAAGTTGCCCCTCAGATTCCTATTACACTCGTCCCCCTCACTTTAAGCTATGCCCTCTGGTTCTTGATTCTTCTACTCTGGGTTAAAGACTGTGCATTTACCATATCTCTTCCTCATGATCTTATACACCTCTGTAAGATCACCACATCCTCCTGTGCACCAAGGAATAAAGTCCTAGCCTGCTCAATGTCTCTCTATAACTCAGGCCCTCGAGTCCTGGCAACATCCTAGTAAATCTTCTCGATAGCCTTTCCAGCTTAATTACATCTTTCCTGTAATTAGATGACCAAAACTGAACACAATACTTTAAATGTGGCCTCACCAATATCTTGCACAACTGTAACATTACCACCCAACTTCTATACTCAATGTGCTAAAAGCCGTCTTGACTATCTACCTGAATGGTCCAGACATGTAACTGGAAAGACTGCTTTGCGAAGAGACTTGTAAAGAGAGAAAGAGAACATATTCCAGGAATTCTTGATGTGAATGTCCTGAATATCACTATCAATAAAAATGTTATTTGCACATCAATATTTTATATACAAACTCACAAAGCAAGTTATTCAGATGGTGGCCTAATAACTGATAAAGTAGGGTTTAAGGAGCATCTTAAGAAATGAAAGCAAGGAAGAGATGAGAATTTAGGGACGAAATTCTAGAGCAGAAGGCTATGTGAGCCAGACATGGTCGTCAATTATGGATGATTCAACTCAGTGAATAACAAGAGTTCAGAAATGGAGGAACAAGAGGGCTGGAGGCATTTGAAAATAACAGAGCATTTCAGAGCACAAGGGTTATGGGTGAATTGGGCCTGGTTTTGAGGTCGTTGACAGAAAATGTTTGCTTACCCTCATACCCATCAAGGAGTTGTACATAAAAGATTAGTTAACATTATGCTTGGAGACTAAAGTCTGGAAATAAAAAAGGTATGGATGAGGGTGTTAACAGCATATGAGCACATCTGGGCACAATCAGTCGATGTTCAGGAGGCAGGATTGGGCGGTCTCAGTGGTGAGTGTAAATGAGTGACCAGCTTAATGGATAGCGCAAATGTAAAGCTGGAAAGTGGAAATGTGCTCACAAAAGATGGTTTAACTATATAAAGTGAAAGTGTGGGTAAGGCTACTGGTGAATATCGTGACTAATTTGCTCTCTTTTTTTAATGCATGTATTCAGAATATTATGTTTGACAATGGCAAGTCTGCAAAATGGGCCACGGTGTTCCGATGTGGAAGATAAAACTCAATATTTACAACAATGTCAGGAGGATCAAATTGGAAGTGGGTAGCCAAAAGAGAAGAAATGCATATAAAGTATTAAAATCAGAGAACAAGGTGTTAGTATTATCGTAGCATTATTTTAAGAATGATTGACATAGTTATTAAATCTATTGTGTTACACAATATGATCAGCTCATACCTATCAACTCAGCAGGCTTGTTTGGCCTTTTGTTAATATAAGTCTCAAAAGCTTCTTTCATTGTATTAATAAACTTTTCATTTTTTAGAAAGCACACTTCGATGATATGATCTACTTTATCTTTGAAGTCTAGCAGCTCCTCAACCATCGTCTTGTCTTTTTCAGGATTAACCACGATTGTAGTGCCAAAGGTCTGTAAAATAAATCTTACTTTAATATAGAGAAATTGAAATCGTGCCCATAAATCTGAGGACGCAGTATAAGTAGTTGAAACATGCTAAAGGTTCAAAATATATGCTACAATTTCCTTATCATTTAGAAATTAGAAGTCAAATAATGTTGCAATTCATATAAAATGTCACGACGAACTGCCACAATATGGCCGCTGTCCATCTGCAGCTCTGACCTTCTAATTATATTTTTCCCAACTTTAAAAGTTGCTACACCAACATGGCTATAATCCAGAAAATTGAAAAAAAAGGGCATTTTTAACCATTCCCCATAGCAACAAAACTTCTATCGGCATGGAAGACTGAATGCCTCTCATATCCTCCAGAGAAGTACAATAACTATTCAATCATTGTTTAGTTTAGAGATACAATGTGAAAACATGCCCTTCGAACAACCGAGTCCACGCCAACCTAAGATTACTCGTTCACACTAGTTCTATATTATCCACTCTCTCATCCACTCCCTCCACATTAGGTTCAATTTACAGAAGCCAGAGATGAAATGAGTGAACCAATGGGTTGCAGATGGAGCGGTCTCAGCAGAAGGCAGAAAGAGGTAGAGATGGGAAAATGTGACTGGTGGTGGATCATGTGGGAGGTGACAGTAATATCAGAGGATGATGTGTTGGATGCAGAGACTGATGGGGTGCAAGGTGAGGATCAGGTGAACGCAATCTTTGTTCTGTCTGGGGGGGGGGGGGGTGTGAAATAGAGCAAAAGCAGAACTTGGAAGACAGAGAGGAGATGTGGGTGAGGGATCAATAAATTATGACGGGGGAAACCATGTTTTCTAAAGAAAGTGGATATCTCGGATGGCTTAGAATGGAAATTGTCATATTGGGAACAGATGCGGCGGAGATACAGGAATTGAGAGTACAGGATGTTGTCTTTGCAAGAGGCATCAGAGATAGTCCAGGTGAATTTGACGGCACGGTCGAAGATAGTGGTGAAGTTAATTAAATCAACAATTTCTGCACGGGTGCAGGAGGTGCCCACGACACAGTAATTGATGTAGTGGAGAAAGAGGAGGGGGATGGTTCCAGTGTATGCTGGGAACAAGTTCTGTTTGATGTAACCAACAAAACGGCAGGCATGGCTGGGGCTTGTGCTTTAACACCTTTAACTTGGAGAAAGTGAGAGGTGTCGAAAGAGAAGTTGTGAGGGCGAGGACAAGTTCTGCCAGATAGAGGAGAGTGTTATTAGAGGGAAATTAATCAGAATTGAGATCTAAATGCCTTCTGGTTTAGATGAAAATAGATTTATTTCTACTGTGTTTAGTTTGTCAACAGGGAGATAAGATGGTAGTGATTATGTCTGAACAAGGATGGTTTACATAAAACTTCATTTCTGCTATTAGACTTGAACTATATATTCTTAAAGTTGTGATGGTATAAAGATAGAACCATAACAAGAACACTAAAATGTATTTGTTTACATGCAATAGTCCAGAGCTTTCCTCATCTCCCGTCTATGAGGCATGATTTTTTTAATTTTAGATGATTACATTGGACTTGCACCATTATATCCAACTGTATCTGCAGTCCCTTGCATCTCCATGATCCTAATTCAACACTTTGTTTACAAATGAGGCCGATCTTCTCAATATACCCAAATTATTTCCAAACTTAAAATACCTTGATATATTCATTCCAGTGTTGCAAAAGGACCTGTAGCCCACCTTTAACCCTGCTGAACAGCTGATAAAGTAGTGTGAGATCAGCAACTCTGTTTTCATCAAGCAGATGATTGAGACCTGAAAAAAGAACCAAATATAAAGCTGCATGTAATTGAAGAACATCTTATATTCCAATTAACATCAAGTTTTACAAATAGCTTGCCGGAATATGGAAAGAACAGGCACAGAGTCAGAAAGATGATGGGGCAGAAGGATTTAAACAGGGAAGTCAAAATGGTAGGGTTTGCACATAGGTGCCAACGATGATAAAAAAAATGGTAGAAGAGCACATCCACCGAATATGGCAATTGTTGCAATGTGGGGCAGAGATATGGAGAGGCAAGAACGCGAGGGAATAAGGCATGAATACACATGCCCAATTCCCTCATGTTCTTGCCTCACAAGAATTATAAAGCATTGGTTTTAGGGGGTGGGAGTCAATGATGTTGAACGATTGCTTGGAATGCATATTAGCAACAATTCTAGAACCGTGGAAAGATACCAATGCAGTTGAATTAATAGTTGCCTGGACTGGACTGGACACGAGTGACAGTTCTGGATCAGTGAAAATTTATGAAGGTCGAGGACAGCAGCATGACCGGTAAAAGTTTCTGTAAAGATGTTGTTACGCTGGAAAGGGTGCAAGGAAAATTGAAGAGCATGTTGCCAGGACTCGACAGCCTGAGCGATAGGGGGAGGTTGGGCAGGCTAGAGCTTTATTTCTTGGAGCACAGGAGGATGAGGGATGATTTTATAGAGGCATACAAGATCACGAGAGGAATAGGTAAGGTAAATATACAGTCTTTTACTCAGAGTAGGGGAATCGAGAACCTGAGGACATTAGGTTTAAGGTGAGGGGGGGAAAGATTTAATAGGAACTCGAGGAGAAACTATTATTTTTACACAAAGCGTGCGAGGTATATGGAACAAACTGCCAGAGGAAGTAGTTGAGACAACATTTAAGTAACATAGGGTTACACAAAAAGTTGGAGAAACTCAGCGGGTGCAGCAGCATCTAAGGAGCGAAGGAGATAGGCGACGTTTCGGGTCGAGACCCTTCTTCAGACAAGTAACATATATACACAGGTACATGGATAGGAAAGGTTTAGAGGGATATGGGCCCAACACAGGAGGGTGCAACTAGTGTAGTGTTTGTTGGTGTGGGCAGGTTGGGCCGACAAGCCTGTTTCCACGGCGAATGACTACGACCATGGAATTACCATAAAATCAATAAAATTGTCATAGCGAGTCAAAAAGCACACGTAGTGTACGTGGCATTTCAAAGCCAGAATGTGTTATAGAAAATTATATATGTTATTTTTGATTCCCTTTACCTTTTTGAAGAATAGCTGTCAGATGTTCACCAAGGAGCTGTTTCTCAACACTGGCAACCAACCATTTTCTGAAAAATACAAAATATGTTATTTTATAAATACACAATCGATAAATCTACATATATTATTATATTACTAAAAGTCTCATCTTGTTTGTTTCTATTTCTGTGTGTGTTCGCACGTGCGTGTCTGTGATGTCTGAAATTATGCCAAAACGGTACACGATAGAGCTACAAATTTTGGACCAACTTGTATCAAGTTTCGTTCAGATTGATGGTATATTTTACAAATATGTTGCATTGGGGTTGCATTGAGGACAAATTTTAAATTTTACAAAATCCCACGTTGACAAAATTCACCTGCATGCACTGACACTTAGCAGCTTATGACATCACAATGCGATCCCGAATTTCATTTACATAAAAGATTGCTCTTTTCAAAAACATTTGGTTACAATGTCAACAAAGACAGGACTCCCAGTGCAATGAGAGATTTGTTACATTGCTGTAAGGAGAGGGAGGGAGTGGGGGAGGGACGAAGAGAGGATTGTTGTTTAATGTTATTTAGATAGAGGGAGAGGAGGGGGGTAGGGAGGGAGTGACTGAGGGTAGGGGAAAGGAGAGGGAGGGAGAGGTGATGGAGGGAGAGGGGAGGGGAGGAGGAGAGGGGAAAGAAGAGGGAGGGCGAAGAGGAGAGGGAGGGAATGCTGTGGGATGAGAGGAAATTAGTCGCGTCTGCACAGTTGGGGTCTATGGGTGAGTGGTGGAATATTGCGTTGGAGAACGGGGTGCATTGGGGGAACGGGTGAGTGGTGGAATATTACATTGGGGGAACGGGGTCCAACGGGTACCACTTGGTCTAGTTATGGATAAAACACAAAATAAGCACCAATTAACTATCCCCACAGAAATGACTGCATGCAGCATGAAGCCTGTTATGTTGTATATCTAGATTTTCAGAAAGCCTTTGATAAGGTGCCACATAGAAGCTGCTAAAGAAGATGAGAGCCCATGGTATCAAATGGCAGATACTAGCATGGATATCAGGTTGCTTGGATGGCAGAAGGGAAAGAGTGCAATAACAGGAGCTTTTTCTGGTTCGCTGCTAGTGACTGAGGCAACTGCTTTTCATGTTGTATATTAATAATTTGGATGAGGGGATTCAAAGCTTTGTGGCCAAGTTTGTGGATAAAACGAAAATAGGTGGAGGGGCAGGTAGTGTAGAGAAAGCAGGGACTCTGCAGAAAGACCTGGATAGGTTGGGAGAGTGGCAGATGTAATATAGTGTAGCAAAGTGTGGAGTCATCAATTCAGGTGGTTGGAATAAAGGTATTGATTATTTTCTAAATTGGGAGAGAATGCAGAAATTGGAGGTGAAAGGGACTTGGGAGTGCTGGTGCAGGATTCTCTAAAGGTTAATCTGCAAGTCGAATCAGTAGTAAAGAAAGCAAACGCAATTCTAGCATTAATGTCGAGAGGGCCTATATAAAAAAAAACAGGGATGCAATGCTGAGGCTCTATAAGGCATTGGTCAGGCCGCATTTGGAATATTGTGAGCAATTTTGGGCACCATATCCGAGGAAGGATGTGCTGGCTCTGGAGAGGGTCCAGAGGAGGTTTACAAGAATGATCACCGAAATTAGTAGGTTAACATATGATGAGCATTTGACGGCACTGGGCCTATACTTGCGGGAGTTTAAACGAATGAGGGGGGACCTCATTGAAATGTACAGAATAGTGAAAGGCTCGGATGGAGTGGATGTGGAGAGGATGTTTCCACTAGTGGGAGAGTCTAGGACTAGTGGTCACAGAATTAAAGGACATTCTTTTAGGAAGGAGATGAGCTGGAACTTCTTTCGTCAGAGTGTGGTGAATCTGTGGAATTCTTTGACACAGAAGGCTGTGGAGCGAAGTTAGTTGATATATTAAAGACAGAGATAGATAGATTCTTGATTAGTGTTGGTGTCAGAGGTTATGGGGAGAAGGCAGGAGAATGGGGTTAGGAGGGCGAGATAGATCAACCATGATTGAATGGCGGAGTAGACTTAATGGGCCGAATAGCCTAATTCTACTCCTATATTTGTAGGTTAATTGGCCGCTGTAAATTGTCCCTAGTGTGTAGGATAGAAACATAGAAATTAGGTGCAGGAGTAGGCCATTCGGCCCTTCGAGCCTGCACCGCCATTCAATATGATCATGGCTGATCATCCAACTCAGTATCCCGTACCTGCCTTCTCTCCATACCCTCTGATCCCTTAGACACAAGGGCCACATCTAACTCCCTCTTAAATATAGCCAATGAACTGGCCTCAACTACCCTCTGTGGCAGAGAGTTCCAGAGACCCACCACTCTCTGTGTGAAAAAAGTCCTTCTCATCTCGGTCCTAAAGGATTTCCCCCTTATCCTTACGCTGTGACCCCTTGTCCTGGACCTCCCCAACATCGGGAACAATCTTCCTGCATCTAGCCTGTCCAACCCCTTAAGAATTTTGTAAGTTTCTATAAGATCGCCTCTCAATCTCCTAAATTCTAGAGAGTATAAACCGAGTCTATGCAGTCTTTGTTCATAAGACAGTCCTGACATCCCAGGAATCAGTCTGGTGAACCTTCTCTGCACTCCCTCTATGGCAATAATGTCCTTCCTCAGATTTGGAGACCAGAACTGTACGCAATACTCCAGGTGTGGTCTCACCAAGACCCTATACAACTGAAGTAGAACCTCCCTGCTCCTATACTCAAATCCTTGTGCTATGATAGCATTAGTGTACGGGTGATTGTTGGTCAGTATTGACTTGGTGGGCTGAAGAGCCCGTTTCCACACTATACTAAAATCCTACAGATTCTTCTTTAATCCTCTCTGCTAACTCCCTTCAATGAGGAAGTTTATCTGTTTATTTTGTCAATTTTCTCAATCGTTAGCAAAGTATTCTCTGACGGAGACGTTACTGGGAAAGCAAAGGTAATTACTTACTGCGTGCTTTGATCCAGATATGTAATTACTCGGTCCGCTTCTTCTTCTAGCCGCTTGTTCACATGGTGAAGATATTCTGGGACCTATATTTGAAACATAAAAGTAAAATTAACATTGGTTCCAAACAAAGTCCCAGTTAAGAATATTTATTACAGATTTGTTACTTGCCTCCCTCTCTTGCATTAATCTTTGTCCTTCTGCTGCATATAAACAATTGGTCTCCTCCAAAAACCTTTGTTCAAACGATTCCTGATAAACCTGTTTGATGCAAAGTGTGACTGGTTGAGCTTTCTGAGGAAAAAAATATGTATTTGAGGGTTCAAACTTTCCTTACCTGCAGATCAGACAGCATACTCAGCAAACTTCGTATCAGACTTCTGTCCACAGCCTCTCCATTTCTCTCTTTTTCAATTAACAGAAGGATTCCATCAATGGTTTTGTTTTGCACAGTTTTGTCATTGATGATGTGGGTTCGGAAAAGTTCCAAGCCTATATCCCTGAGGGTATTTAAGCACAGATTGTTATCATTTTTGGCCAACTGGAATAACTAACACATGTAGATGCATATATAGTCTATAGCATTACAAGTCTCTCTCAGCCATCTTCATTAAATCAGTAGGGAAACACTCAAAGTGTACCTCCTTGATTCTGGCATAAATTCATAGCAGGTTTGGCTAATTAGTCCCGATAAAAAAGCTGCAGTAAACATAATGATGAACCGAAAAGGTTTCCATCGGCTTCCAAACATTAATGTGGAGAGGTTCAGGAACTAAACACATGAAGATGAGGCAGATAATCAAGGTACTAAATGAGTACTTCATACATTAGTCTCTATGATAAAAAGATGCAGTTGGACTCTGCAAAGGAAAATGTCATTGAAATTCTGAATGAATCAAAATAAGTCATAAAGAGGTACCAGAGATGCCAGCAGTAAACCACCTCACACAGATCTATTGCATCGTTGGTGCTGAGGGCCGCATGGGTGAAATTCCCAACACATTGATCTTTGCCTTCCAAACATCTATAATATCGGGCTCGTGGATTGGAAAAGTGAAAGTTTTACACCAGACCAAAAAAAGGTCAATGATAAACTCAGAAACCACATAGTCAATTTGTTTGTGGAGATGCCACCAACAATTATTTGTATAAAAGGCAGACGAGGTACTCATTCAGTACCCTGACCAAGCGCACATCTCATGTTCGAGCCCTGATAATCTCCAAGTCTTCTCTCACATGCATTACAAGGCAAGTTTCCATCCACACGGCTGCATGATAGGAATCAGAGTGGCAGTGAACAGTTGTTTTCCAGAACTGGAGGTAAGCATATACAGTAATGGCTGTGCCCAGGAGTTAGCATGAAGACAATTTATTTATGTTGATGACTTGGATGTGAGTGTACAAGGCATAATTTCATTACATACAAACACTTGCAAGTGTAGAGAACCACAAGGACAATAATAAATGTCAAATGACTAATGGACGAGGTTAATTCATGGGACATGAAACTCAAGTTAGAAAAATATGGAGAGCATGGGGTAGGTAATAGGACCTGCTGCATGGGTATACAGTACCCTCCATAATGTTTGGGACAAAGGCCCATCATTTATTTATTTGCCTCTATACTCCACAATTTGAGATTTGTAATAGAAAAAAAAAAAATCATATGTGGTTAAAGTGCACATTTTAAAGTCAGATTTTAATAAAGATAATTTTTACACATTTTTACACCATTCAGAAATTACAGCAGTGTTTATACATAGTCCCCCCATTTCAGGGCACCATGAGGTTTGGGACACAGCAATGTCACATAAATGAAAGTAGTCATGTTTAGTATTTTGTTGCATATCCTTTGCATGCAATGACTGCTTGAAGTCTTCGATTCATGCACCTCACCAGTTGATACTCTGCCAGGCCTGTATTGCAGCCATCTTCAGCTTATGTTTGTTTTGGGGGCTAGTCCCCTTCAGTTTTTTCTTCAGCATATAAAAGGTATGCTCAATTGAGTTCAGAGCGCTGTTGCAACAAGTTATCTTCCCGGAGTAATTATGAAAATCAGATAGATTCAGGTAGTTAACATTTTTTAAAAGTATTAAAAATAATTAAATTCAATTCCCCCTCTTTTTTAAAGGTACGTTTTGTTGATTCCTTCATCGATGTTAAACGGAAGTAGTGGTCTAGAACAGTGCTTCTTAAACTATTTCAGCGTCATTCACCCATGAGGTTTATCACAAAATTTCATCCCCCCTTGGCTAAATTTTCTTCTGTTTTTTTGTGATTTTCGTCTTATTCTCCCTTGTGTATAATTTTATATATCATTTATTTTGTCACATGAGCACAAAAGATAAATTAACTAATTTCTTAAGTGTTAATTTATTCAACTTTTTAAACATCCTAAATATATGAGAACTAGGCGTGAAAATTACCACTGGCATTGGAAAATTCATTCCATTAAAATGATAAAAAAACATTCCAACATCTAAACACTGGGCTTCAGTCCCGTCTTACCCTTTCGGGCTTTGATTACTGCAGTTTTATTTTTGGAAAACTAGCCATTTTTAAGTATTAAAAAAAAATCTGAATAAATTAAGTAATTCACCCCAAAATAATTTAATTTGACCTTGGGTGAACCATTCACCAGTTTAAGAAGCACTGGTCTAGAATGTACTCAAGAGCGTTGTGAGCATAATCTTCAGATTTAGAGACAAGAGTGCCTATCCCCGAGCTCTCTTGCACTACATTGACATCTGGATAGGTGCTACCTCATGCACCCATGCAGAAATCATGGACGTCATTAACTTCACTACCAATTTCCATCGTACACGCCGGGCCGGAGGAGGCCGAGCCCAGACTGAAAAAAGACCAAAAAAAACGGACCCAAACTCTCACTGAATCAAACGTGCTTTGTTTGATTTTAAGTTATAGCGTTCGACCTTTGACGAATCCCATGATTCCTTTCGTTTTTGGAATACCAAACTCGCTTATTTATACAAAGAGCTGTCGGTTGCAACGCTAGGAGTTCTAAATATAGCGCTACCGGCTACAGTGCTAGGGGCTTTAAACATAACGCTATGGCCACAGCGCTATGGGTCACAGACTGTTTGGGAAAATTCTCGTATAACAATGAGTCTTTGGAATTCTTTGATGCCTTTGATTATTTTTCAGCCAGTAGTAGAATTCTGGATAAGCCTAGTGATGAAAGGTTACCAGGAGGGGGAAGGATGGAGGGGGAAGAATGGAGAAGGAGGGAGGGACAAAGTGAGGGATGGAAAGGGAAGGAGGGAGGGAGGGAGGGAGGGAGGGCAGAGACTGAGACACATGAGAGCAGGCTGAAAAAACAAAGATACCAAAAACTGTTGGAGGCAACAAAAGCTGCCTTGCATCATACTGTACAATTGAGTAACCGAAGCAGGCAGAAACGGCGTTGTTACATAGATCTATTTTGCCTTGTTCTTCTTCGTGTTGTTAATGTGTGCCCGCAAAAAAAACCCAACAAATAGCTTGCAGGAAGCATTTTTGAAAATTCCAGGAAATACCATCAAATTCCAGGAGTTCCAAATCCAAATTTGGGATTCTATTTAAGGAGATGTTGAGGTGTGGAAACACTGATCGACTTATCTGAAGATTGAAAACTTCACTGATCGAGAGCATGAGTAATGAACAGCTATTGTATTATGCTATAAATTTGAAAGCTGGAACGCTTTAATTTGAACAGCTTCTTACCGAGATGCTGTGAAAAGTTCGACTGATTCGTCGCATTTTAAAGTGATTAAAAAAGTATGTGATAGAAGTTTAGGTTTTGGAAAGCAGCCAAGACGTCCCTGAAACCAGCCAGCCAGCCAAGATAAAGCCAGGTGCGTGGCCTACGAAATAATCGGATGTTTTCCGAAAGTCCAGTTTTATTTTGGACTCTTTCGGGTGTTTAATGGAAGACTGCACCAGAATGAATGATGGGTATGGATTTATGCTCAACTATTCAATATTCAGTAAAGACAGAAGCAGACTGAAGATGTCCTGTTTCTCTTATTAGCAGATTTAACAGTCATGGAGCAGGAAGAAGCAGGTAAGCCATGCGAAGATGCGCCACCAGAGGGAGTCATGGAATCTTCGACATGTAAGCCAGGCGAAGAAGAGCCAGAAGGTGGAGCTGTGGGGAGAAGATATGAGAGGGGAGAGACCAAGCGAACTGAGAAGGGGGAAGTAGCCTACCTGGAAAAATTCCAGAAGGGGAGAAACAAGTTATGGGAGAAGATGATCAAGTTAATTGAATTCCAGAAGGAACTAATGGAATCGGGTGAGAACGTGAAGACAGTAGGGTCTAATCTGGGGCAACTATTCAGCCTTGGTAAAGAGGTTGGTGATAAACAAAAAACACTGCTGGATTCACAGCTGCCTCAGGAAGAACTTGAAAGACACACCCAGTGGTTCAAAGAAAGGGTGAAGATATTTGATGATTTTATAGAAGATGCGAAGAGATGGTTAGCTGAAATTGAACAAAGGACCGAGTGTGCTATAGCAGGAGATGCTACTCAACAAGGTACCCAAATGGAAGAAGTATTGCCACAAGATAGTATCTCAAACGTTCCAACATGAAGATCAATACACAAGTCTCTGACCAAATGAAATTCGAAGCTGAACTTGCTGCTCTCTCACTAGAAACTGCCGCCTTGGAAAGAAAACATAAGCTTGAAGAGCAGAAAAGGCAGTTTGAGAGAGAAGCTGAAAAGGCAGTTTGAGAGAGAGGCTGAGGATCATGAACAGCTGAAGAGAGAGAAGGAACGACTGGAAACGGCCATGAAGTTGGAAATAACGTCAATGAAGAGTCGGAGATGCAGAAGTGGCTCAGATCAAAGGTTCCTTAACAGGAAAGGAAGCAGCACCTAAATCGTATCTACAGCCAGAGAATATCTGGCTTTGTGACTCAGAGCTAGCATGGAGCCAGTGGATGGGTGACAAAACCATTTCAGCATCCCCTTCGGGGCATGTTTTACAGGCTCCAGCGGCTTGTCATCCATCTGTGCCCAACTAGGGACAAACAATCACTCATGGCGCTCGTGACGAAGCTTACCCAGGACAGTACTCTTTACAGATGCCTGTGCAATATACATCTGTGCCCAACCAGAGATCTCAAAATTAATTCTATGAATTGGTGAGGAATCAATCAAAAAACAGTGAGCTCACAGCTCAACAAAATATCCTTTCCACCTTACCTCCAAAGGAAAGCCATGTTTCCTGATCTGGGGAATTTCATAGCCAGGGAAGTACGAAATATGTCAAGTCTGAGCCATGGAAATATTCAAGATCCTAAACCAGCGAACGTCAAAGGTTCTACTTTTATTAAAACAAAAGGAAGATCAGGACCCAAGGGAAGTAGTTTTGCTACCTAATACCTGCAGAAACAAAAGGCAAAAAGGAGATACATCTACTGGTGAACCAAGATGGTTCTGCTTGTCATGTAACGAAGTTGGTCACACCATAAGGTGGTGTTGAAAATTCAGGAATATAAAGAAAAGATGGATTTCTTAAAGGAGAGGGAATCTGTTTTGGATGTTTGAAAAAAAAAGGACACATGGTTAAAGACTGTAAGAGTCCTATAACTTGTGATAAGTACAAGCAAGATCATCCTGAAGCACTTCACACTGAGCAGCAGTCGGAGCAAATAGAAAGAGAAGGCAAAGCCAGCTGCGAGTGATGCTGTCACCTCATCTCGGATAACTGCCCATATTGGGGCCGGGGTAGAATCCTGCATCTTCTGTGCATTTTAGGATCATGGAAGTTCGGCTACCTTTTGTACAGAAAGCTTGATGAGAAGGCTGGACATTACAGGAGAAAAGGTTAAGATTCTATGAATGAACGTACCATGAATGAAGCGAAAGAGTGCGTTAGTCATTACATTACCAGTATGGAAGTATCTAGTCTGGATGAAGACAATTTTATACCAATATCTGAGGTGTTTACACATGAGACCATGTCCGCTTGGCTTCAAAATATACCCAGACATGAGGACTTGAAACAATGGCCTTACTTGAAGGATGTCAAGATACCCAAAATAAATTCTGCTATCAACCTACTTATCAGAATGGATGCTTTGAAGGCACTGAAACCTATGCAGACTGTGAGGAGCCATATGGATGGACTGTTTGCTGTGAAAACCCTATTCGGATGGGTTATCTATGGCTCCTTGAGAAGGAACAACAGAAGCAGGAACCAATATAACCACCTTGCTGCTGCTGTCAATCAAATATCTACTGTTAAATTAGAAGAGCTATTGATCAAGCAATATAATCATGACTTCAATGAAAGTACCAGTAGGGAATCAGAAGAAATGTTGAGGGAAGAGTTAAAGTTCTTGGATATTATGAACTACTCAGTAAAGATGATAGACGGACACTATTATCTAGACTTACCTTTCAAACAAGAAAGTGTTAGTCTGCTGAATAATTGTCGCATTGCAGAGCAACGCACCCAGAATCTGAAACGCAAGTTTGGCAAGAATACAAAATTTCTGTGAAATTCGAAAACACTTCCTATATCTATGATCGGTAGAATAAATGCCATAAAGATGGTTTTTTTACCACAACTGTTATATTTGTTTCAGGCTATCCCTTTTTTTCTCCCGAAAACCTTTTTCAAAAAAATTGATAATATTGTTAATAGTTTTATTTGGGATTATAAAAATCATAGAATGAGTAAAAAACATTTATGTAAATCTAAGGTAAATGGAGGATTAGCACTCCCAAATTTTTAATATTATTTTTGGGCTGTTCAGATTAAGAATATGAATTTTTGGTGGGTAAATATGGATCATGAACCAACATGGTTACATATAGAAAAGGAAGACTGTCTACCTTTCAATGTAGGCTCGATTATTTTTGCACCAAAGGAAGTACAAAAAAAAATTTATAGGGACAACCCAATAATTCATAACAATAGACGTATTTGGAAATAAATTGTTAAGACTCTACATCTAGACAACCTCTCACTCAGACTTCCAATTATGAATAACCCATTGTTTAAACCTTCTATATTAGATGGGGGGGTTTAGACACTGGGATGATTTAGGAATTACAAGGATAGAACACCTTTATAGAAAAGGAAAATTTCTTTTATTCCAGGAGTTACAAGATATCTATGGATTATCTCCACAGCATTTGTTTAGGTATTTACAAATTAGAGATTATATTAAATCCAAAACACAAGATTATAAAAATAAAGAACCAGGATTGTTAGATGAACTGTTTAATTTACACCCAAATACAGAAAAATTAATAGCTTATATATATAACATCATTTTGGATAAGGAGAATCCAATAACTGAAACATATCGTCAAGCATGGGAAAATGAAATTGGATTAGCTATAACAAAAGAAAACTGGGAAGAAAGTTTACAACGAATACATCGATGCTCATTAAACGCCAGGCATACATTGATACAATTCAAAGTATTATATAGATTACATTATTCGAAAACTAAATTAAATAGTATTTTTCCTAATCTCTCCTCTATTTGTGATAAATGTAAGAATTTAGAAGCAAATTTAATACATAGTTTTGTTACATGTCCTAAATTGAATTATTACTGGTTAGAAATTTTTAAAGTTATTTCTGAAGTTCTTAAAGTTAAATTGGACCCCGAGCCAAAGTTAATAATATTTGGAATTCCGGACTTAAATTTGATTCTTACAGTAAATCAAAGAAATTTCTTTGATTACTGTTTGATAATTGGGAAAAAAATTATATTGAAATTTTGGAAGGGAACATTATCCCCCACAATCAAAATGTGGGCAGCAGAGATGTTGGAGACATTACATTTGGAAAGAATTAGATTTGTCCTATTGGACAAATATAATTCCTTCGAACAGATATGGTCTCCATATATACAGTATTTAGAGAAGTAGCTGTTCTTGGCAACACAGCTCGGCGGACACCCTACGGGATTTGATGAGAATAATTCATTTTCATATTGGGATTAGTATACTCTTATCGATATTATCATTTGTAATAGTTTTATTAACAATACATACTGTTGTTTTTCATTATATATATATAATATTTTTTCACTTTTTTGTTAACCTTTTTCTTTTCTCTTTTCCTTCTTATATATAATCAAATTATTATTTAATCACACTCTTAATGATTTATAACTGCTCTATTCTTTCTCTATCTTTATTTCTAAAAAAATAGAAGATAAGTATTATTAATGTTTTAGTTATATAAAAATTGAATTAAGTTGATGTTTGTAAAGTGGTTTAAAACATTGTAATTGATTAACTTTAATAAAAAAATATTTTAAAAAAAGAATACAAAATTTCATGAGGAATGTACGTCTTTCCTAAAGGACATGATTGACAATGATTATGCCGAAATGGTACCAACAAACCAACTAAATCGAAGTGATGGAGAGCTTTGTTATATTCCGCACCATGGGGTGTATCACTCGAAGAAAGGGACCCTGAAGGTGGTCTTTGACTGTGCTGCGGTCTTCAAAGGAACATCACTTAACTGTCAACTACTGCAAGGTCCAGACCTTAGCAACTCATTCATTGGAGTTCTTATTAAATGTAGATAAGAACCAATTGCTTTGATGGCTGATATTAAAGTGATGTTTCATCAAGTCAAAGTATCAGAAAAAACACATTGACTATTTATGACTCCTATGGTGGCCTGATTGGGATGCACAACAAGATCTTGTTGAATAGCGGAAGAAGGTACATCGCTTTGGAGCGGTGTCATCACCAAGTTGTGCGAACTTTACATTAAGGAGGTCCGCAAAGAAAAATAAAGCTCACTTTCCAGAAGAAGTGGCAAACACTGTGAAGAATAATTTCTATGTGAATGATTGCTTAAAATCCATGTCTACAGAACAGGAAGCAATTCAAATAGTAAAACATCTGACTTCCCTCTGCAATAAGGGAGGATTCATGCTTTCCAAGTGGATCAGCAACAGCTGTGTTGTATTGGGAGACATTCCACTAGAGCCAAGGAGACCAGGGAGTTGGATTTGGACAGACAATCTTCCAATTGATAGAGCACTTGGATCGCACTGGTGTGTCAAATCAGATGTGTTCAAGTTCAGAATCTCGATTCAAGAACGACCATGTACAAGAAGGGGTATCCTATCCATGATTGGTTCTGTTTATGACCCTTTGGGATTTCTTGCACCATTTACACTGCCTGTCAAGTTGATTTTGCAGGATCTTTGTAAGACAATAGACAAAAGACAATTGGTGCAGGAGTAGGCCATTCGGCCCTTTGAGCCAGCACCACCATTCAATGTGATCATGGCTGATCATCCCCAATCAGTACCCTGTTCCTGCCTTCTCCCCATATCCCCCGTTATCTTTAAGAGCCCTATCTAGCTCTCTTGAAAGTATCCAGAGAACCGGCCTCCACCGCCCTCTGAGCAGAGAATTCCACAGACTCGCAATTCTCTGTGAGAAAAAATGTTTCCTCGTCTCCGTTCTAAATGGCTTACCCCTTATTCTTAAACTGTGGCTCCTGGTCCTGGACTCCCCCAACATTGGGAACATGTTTCCTGCCTCTAGCGTGTCCAAACCCAGAAGGGTCTCGACCCGAAACGTCGCCTATCTCCTTCGCTCCTTAGATGCTGCTGCACCCGCTGAGTTTCTCCAGCTTTTTGTGTAACCCTTAATAATCTTATATGTTTAATTAAGATCCCCTCTCATCCTTCTAAACTCCAGAGTATACAAGCCCAGTCGCTCCATTCTCTCAGTAAGGGTACCATTTAAAACTTGGATGGGATGAGAGTATAACGCAAACTTTCTCTCACCGACGGACAGAATGGTGAGCAGATCTCAACAAGATCTCGGAAGTCAAAGTGGACCGGTGCATGAAGCCTGCAAACTTTGTTCGAATCAGATATGCACAGCTGCATCACTTTTCTGACGCAAGTGAAAGTGGCTACGGTACTGTTTCATATCTAAGACTGGGAAATGATATCAATGAAGTACATGTTGCATTCTTAATGGGAAAGGCCAGAGTGGTGCCATTGAAGCAAATGACAATTCCCAGAATGGAATTTACTGCCACAGTCTTGGCTGTTAAAGTTGACATAATGCTAAGGAAAGAACTAGAGCTTCAACTGGAAGAATCTATCTTCTGAACTGATAGTACTACAGTGCTTAAGTACTTCAACAATGAGAACAAACATTTTCTAACATTTGTAGCAAACAGAATCTCTTATGCAAGGCGTGCTACTAATGTTTCACAGTGGAAATATGTTAACACGACGGAAAATCCTGCGGATGAAGCTTCTGCCAGCAGGGTAGGCAAGGTAGGCAGTGCCTACCCCGACTTAGATTAGATTAGATTCCTTTGTTGTCATTTAGACCTTTCGGTCTGAACAAAATTGTTACCATACAGTCATAACGTAATAAAAAAAACAAAACACACAATAAACACATATCCAACATCCATCACAATTAGTTCACCAGGCACCTCCTCACTGTGGTGGAAGGCAAAAGTCATTGTCTTCATCCCTCCTAGTTCTCCCTCTGCGCTGAAGCGATCCAGGCCTCCGCCGCCGCTGGAGCACCGCAGCTCCAAACCAGGCCGCCGCCGCCGCTGGAGCACCGCAGCTCCAAGCTGGACCGCCGATGCTGCTGGAGCACCGCAGCTCCAAACCAGGCTGCTGCCGCCGCTGGAGCACCGCAGCTCTAAGCTGGGCCGCCGATGCTGCTGGAGCACCACAGCTCCAAGCTGGGCCGCCGCTGCTGGAGCACCGCAGCTCCAAACCAGACCGCCGCCACAGCTCATTAGGCCTCAGCACAGATGGTGACAGGGGACACGCATCCCCCCGAAGGGTGAGACTAAGACTCTGTTTCTCCCACCCCCCCACATACACAACCTAACGTGCCTGTTCTTAAGCAATAAGAAATGGATCAATGGACCAGAGTTTCTCTGTAGGCCAGACAGAGATTGGCCAAAGCTTGAGCTGGGATTTGAAATCTCTGCTAATGATCCGGAAATTAAACAAAACATCACACTGAACTTTATTGCTAAACATTCATCAAACACAATAAATGATTTATGGGCCTGTCCCACTTAGGCAATTATTTAGTGGACTGCCGGCGATTGTCAAGTTACCAGCAGTCGTCTGAAAAACCGGGAACTGGAACGGTGACTGTCAGAGTGGAACACACGCGCACACACACACACATCGCAAAGGCAGGGGCCAGGACAAGCGGGGAAGTGCTGTCTAAAATATTTCCATGGTGCAAAGCCAAGGTAATACAGACACACACCGCGACAAACAGGAAGATTGGCGCTGTAATTAAGACAGCTAAAGCACTGAGTACGGTAAGTCCTTTAAAAGAGGGGGGCAGAGGGGGGAGAATGTGGGAGAAAGAATGGAGACAACTTTTAAGAAGCCAGAGATACATGGCTGTGAAGTTCGGCGGACATTTAACATTACCGGTCAGTTCCTTGATTCTGAAAACTACTGCTTACCTTTTTTTCCCCCCAATGAGCCAATGAAATTCAACGGTCAGCACCGGCTACAAGCTATGAGAACCTTCGACCTCCTGGCAACCCATTGCAACTCCTTGCGACCCACCTACGGCTCGATAATCTGCGCTACTCTCCATGGCGACTTCATTTTAGTTGCCGTTAATTTTTCAACATGTTGAAAAATTCTCGGCGACCATAAGGAGGCCGCGACTAGTTCCCAGAATGCGGGAACTCCTCACGGCCATGAAGGTGGCTCCCTGGCATCCACCCGCGAACATGTGGCGACCATGCGGCGACTGCAAAGTCTCCTGCAGTCGCCTAAAAAGTCGCTTAAGTGGAACAGGCCAATTAATGATCCACTTTTCATCATGGAAGAAGCTGGTGAATGTGGTGGCTTGGATTCTTAAAGTAAAAGTAAGTAAGTAAGTTTATTGGCCAAGTATTCACATACAAGGAATTTGCCTTGGTGCTCCACCCACAAGTAACAACATGACATACAATGACAGTTACGAATGACTCAGAAAACACTAAACATTAATAATAAAACATTATTGATAAAACACCATTGATTAAGCATGTGAACCAACAAAATACCAGATCAAAGGGATGCTACAGATTTTTGGCTGTTGAGTAGAGCAACTACTCGTGGATAAAAACTGTTTTTTTGTCTGGCTGTGGCAGCTTTGACAGTCCGGAGTTGCCTTCCAGAGGGAAGTGATTCAAAGAGTTTGTGGCCAGGGTCAAAAGGGGTCAGAGATGCAAAAGCAAGGTTATTGCTGTTTGCTCGAAAAAGGAAAGAAATTGATGAAGGTATCTGAAGAAGATCCTGAAATACTGAAGGAAAAGGTTGAAAAGAAGATGCAAGTTTTTAAAGCATCATACAACGTACAGGGTATACATCTGGATGATCTCCTCAAAGTGGAAAACGCGATTATTTCATTTTGTCAAAGACGGAAATACACAAGGAAATATCGACATTAGAAGCTGGAGTACATGGAGTCAAAGTGTGTCACTTGTATAAGCTGGATCCGGTATTGGAAGAAGGACTTCTGAGAGTAGGTGGTCGTCTGAATAGACTGGCAATGCCTGAAGAGGCTAAGCATCCTATTATTCTCTCAAAGGACTTTGACATATCAACATTATTGTTACGGCATATCCATTAATTGATCGGACATGGAAGAAGAAATTATTTGGTGTTCCAGCTGCGCTAAAAATATTGGATTATCAAGGCTAACTCCGCTGCAAGAAATATAACAAAAAACTGTGTTATGTGTAGCTGACAATGTGGAAAAGTTGGAGATCATGCCTGACATTAAGAGTTTGGTGTGCACAGTCCGACTTCAGACTAAGAACAGTGTGTTAATAAGACCAATAACCAAGTTATGCTTGCTTCTAGAATGCAAAGGTGAAGATGGAAGAATCGCTAAAGGTCTGAATGCTGAAATATAATGCATGTTATTTATTTTTATTTTTAAATATATGTTCAGCTTTTTTAGTTCCTTTTTTTAATGTCTTTTAGTAATTGCCTCGTTATATACTCAGAACAATTAGGGGCCGGTATGTAGTAGCCATTTAGCTTAACACAGTATGTTATAACTCTAACCAGTTGCCTTTAAATTTTATCTGCCTGTAATTATGTGGGTGGGATTTACGGCAGGGATTCTCGCGTAGACTCCCAAGGAGATTTAGTTTAGTTCAATGAAGATCGTGGGAGAAACATAGTTTTTGACCATGCATGAGCATGACCACGAGCATGATTGAAATGTACTTATACAAGAGGAAGCCTTTATGATTATCTTACTGCTTGTACTACTACAATAAAGAAATTATTAATCAAAAGACTGTTTTTGGAAGATTTATCTTTCAACGGCATTGAATGTCTCGTGGAGAGCTCATGAGTGTGTTTACATTACCTTCTGATCCTCGGTCATCATTTAAAGTGACTATCAGGACTAAATCGTTGAGAAGATGTAAAATCTGTCACTACACCCTCTGTTCTGACTCAGTCTGAAGAAGGATTTCGACCCAAAACATCACCCATTCCTTTTCTCCAGGCAGGCTGCCAGTTACTCCAGCATTTTGTGTTTATTGTCATTCGCCACGGGCCCAAAGCTTCAAATACACACATTGATGAGTTAGTTATAACTGCATCATATTTTGCACTTTGGGTATGTTCCCATAGATATCAGCATCCGTTTTTGAGAGCTACAAACAAACCACATTTGCAAGGAATTGGTTTAACAATTTGCATTTAAATACATAATTCAACGTGATAAACCAGAATGAGGCATTTTTACCCAAGTGATATAAGCAGCACAATTAATTTAATAATTGCTTTGAAAAAGAAAAAATGTCATACACCAGAGGTAATCCTTAAAGTACAACAAAGCTTAGTTGTATCTGGGGCAGGCAGAATAAAGCATCATGATGTGCATTCAGATGTTGAGTGTATCAGCTCAAATGCTCAAGATTAACAGTCGAACAGTCCAGAGCACACTAAAGACTCGAGGCGCACTGCCCTCTTTGCATTGCACTCACCAGATAGATGGAAGCATTGAACTCTGGAGGACATAGGTTCGGTCAAGAAACAGGAAAATGCTCCGGATCATTATCTGCAGATGAATAGAAACAAAATAAACAAATACGATCATGCAACAAGTAAATATTATTATATTCCAAAACACAAGGGCAAACATTCCCCAAGAATAGAAATATGTGGTATTCAAGGGGGACTAACTTACCATTTGTCGACAATGATCCTGCCAACATTTGTTAATCTTCTTCAAAAACAGACTGCTATCCAATGAATCCGTGGTTAACAAAGGTAAGGAACAATATCGTAATAACCCCGGTTAAAAATGTTATAACTCATTAATGACTTCACTCAGTGTGGCACTGCTCCCTTTAGTAATACACCAGCTCGAATCACCAAAGTTTATACATGCACCATCATTTTTAAAGAACATAAAATACAAATATATTGAGCTGAAAACTACTTCAGCCCCAAATATATTCTTTGGGTCTACTTCCACCTCTGGTCCTCAGAATTCCAGAGACCTGTGAACCTCAGCGAGAATTTTAAAAAGCCTTTTTGCATGTTATCTCACAGCTTATGTTTAAACACAATCCCTAGCTCAAGATTCTCCCACGAGGAGATGTATTTTTCACTTCCAATCTGTCAAGCCCCCTCAGGACCGAATGTTTCAATCAAGCCCTTTGTAACTCTTCTAAATTTCAGAGTACATCTCAACTGTTGTATCTGGGGCAGGCAGAATGAAGCATCATGATGTGCATTCAGATGTTGAGTGTATCAGCTCAAATGCTCAAGGTTAACAGTCGAACAGTCCAGAGTACACTAAAGACTCGTGGCGCACTGCCCTTTCAACCTTGCCCTATAAGGCAACCAGCCATTCCAGCCATCTGTCCATAAACGTTCCCTGAACTCCTTCTAACACATTAACATCTTTCCTTAAATAAGGAGACCAACACTGTACACAGATTTCCAGAAGTGGTGCAAATCAATGCCCTATATAATTGTAGCATCATAACCTCCCCATTTTTGCATTCAATTCCCCACACAATAAATGATATTATGTTAGTTCTCCTAATTACTTGCTATACAAGCTTACTGACTTTAGCAAATCGTACAAGAGAACTCCCAAATCCCTCTGCAGCTTGGAACTTTAACTCTCACCATTTAGAAAATGATTATTTTTTCCTGTCAATTGCACAATTATCATTAATTGTACTCCATAGGACAGACCTTTGCCCACCCACTTAACCTAACAGATTCCTGAAGCCCACTCATACTTTAGCAAACTCGGCAACCATGCCTTTGCTGCCTCATTCCAGGTCGTCATCCAAGTTGTTAACAGTTGAGACAGCAGCAATCATCCCGATGGCATGCTCCCTCATCATATCTTGACAAGCAGAAAAAGACTGATCTGTGCTTGCTCTGGTTCTTGTTTGCTAGCCAGCCCTCTGTCCACACCAATATGTTATTTCCTTTTATTTTCTGGAACATCCTTTTGGAAATGTTAGTACCTCCACCCATTCCAGAAAACATGTTATTTCTTCAATGAGCTTCAATAAATTGTCCACGCCCGATTTGCTTTTCACAAAACCATGCTGACATTGCCAGATTACCTTATTTAAAAATATATAAATATAATGACTTGAATAATGGCTTCCAACATTTTACAGGCAGCCCTCGGGTTACTAGTGTTCTATTTTCTGTTCTGAAGGGTCTCGTCCCGAAACATCACCCATTCCTTCTCTCCAAAGATGCTGCCTGTCCCGCTGAGTTACTCCAGCTTTTTGTGTTTATCTTCTATTCTTGAGAACTGTTCGTAACCTGAACTGGTTTTAAGTTAGAAAATGAACAAAATCACTGTGCACGATAGGATCAGTTGTGAGGGGAGAGCAAGGGAATAGTGGCCTTCAACTGATCTCACTCAGTGAATAAGCCTGTTCAGTGGTCCCTTGGTCCCTTACACCTATCCAGCTACAATTCCTTGCAGATCGCGTTATGGCACTGGACGAACAGCCAGATGACGTCAAGATCATCCGGGAGATTGAGATCATAAATAGGAGTTACAGTGAGGTGGACGCGCCTTAGGTAGGGGCAGAAAGGTAGAAGGGTGATCACCAGGAAAGGGACTAAGCACAGAATACCGGAGTCCCCTTTGGCCACTGTGGAGTCAGGCAGAGCCATAGTGGTAGGAGACACGCTAGTTAGGGGCACAGACAGGAGATTCTGTGGCAGCAATTAAGAATCCAGGATGATGTGTTGTCTCCCTGGCGCCAGGTCACATAGTAGCTGCATCACAATCTCAAGGGGAAGGGCGAGCAGCCAGAAGTCATGCGCTGGCATAAATGACATAGTAGGAAAAGGGACGAGGTCCTGCAAAATGAATATAGGGAGTTCAGCAAAAGATTAAAAAACAGGATAGTAATCTCTGAATTACTCCAATTGCTATGTGTCAGTGAGGGTGAGAATAGTGAATTAATACAGATGACTACATGGCTGAGGAGTTGGTGCACGAGGCAGGGATTGAGATTTTTGGACCATTGGAAATCCTTTTTCGGCAGAGATGACGTACAAAAGGGATGGGTTTCACCTGAACTGGAGGGTAGCCAATATCCTGGTGGGCAGGTTTGCGAGTGTTATTCGGGTAGATTTAAATTACCGTATTTCCGCCAATGAAGTCGCACCTGCGTCGAAGACGAACCCCATTTTGAGTTGCTAAATTTTGAAAAAAGGCTGGTGGGACATAGAATTTCTCACGCTCAAAAAAATAATAAATAAATAAAGTGACAATTCAATTTGCCCAGGCGTCCAGATCGCCTCCATTCTGAATGACTGAATGGGGGGGGGGGGGGTGATGATGGTGGGGAAAACGGGAGCACACCAGGACAAGTTGAATCAGTTGTGATCTTATTGAATGACAATACTAGTTCAAGGGACCAATTGGGCGGAAGAGTTCCTTTCACAGCATGTGGAGAGTCTGGCCCGGGTCAGCACAGGCAGGGCAGGATCGTTGAGAAGGAGGGGGTCGGAGATCATGCCAGCAACTCACTCACCGCTGCTGCGGCGCACCGGGCGCGGAGCCACCGCATTGTGGCCGGGGAGGGAAGTAGCTCGGGTGGCTGCGAGCAGCTGCCACCTCAGCGCCTTCTGCCAGCCCGCTCACCTCTGGCAGTGCTCTCCGTCTGAACACCTCTCTCCTGCCGTTCGCCGGTCTTGCTCATGTCAGCCGCTTCCCGCAAATCCTTAAATTCCGACTGCTGCCAGGAGCAGGACATGGCCTCACTTGCTGCACTGGGTGACATCGCATGGCATTCACTGCCCAGTCCGTGTCTTTCAATGTAGACCGGACAGTGAGGGGACCAGCTCAAGAGCAAAGGTCATTAAGCGGAGCGGGTCAGTGGGCGATGGATAACAGGACAGTGGGTGGTGGAGCTTAGTCCTGTGTCAGCGCGATCAAGGGACCAATTGAGGTTACTCGCGCTTGGGTTCTATCCTAATTGCTTATATTCCTTAAAGGACCTCATCATCTTAAACACTTCTACTAAAACATCAGTCACCCGACCAGGCTCTTTTCCCAACTCAACCTGCAGTGTGTTCTCTTCTCGGGTTGGATTAGCCACATACTGTTTCAAGAAACCTTTTTGAATACATCTAACAAATTATGCCCCATCTGGGCCTTTGATACTGAGCTAGTCCTTGTCTATGTAGGGGAAGCTAAAGTAACCCACTAAGACAACTTAGTAGCTTTGACATATTTCAATGATCTGTCTCTTGAGCCCTTCCAATTAGCAAACGAACCCTCAAGTATGTCGTTTCTGAGTGCCACTGTAACATGCATCCCAATTCGGAGAGCAACTCCTCCACCTCTACCACAACTAAAGCATCGAAAACATGGAATGTTGAGCTGCAACCGTGTCCCTCTCACAACCACATTTCCGCGTTGGCCACAATATCATAGTTCCGAGCACTGATCAAGGCTCTAAGTTCATCTGCTTTCTCTACTATACACCATGCATTGAAGTAAACACACTTCAGCCCATCAGGTTATTTTATTTCACTAACTATGTAGAATTTGCAGTACACAGTATTAAGTGACCACCTAACTAATGAATTCTCCAATTAAAATAGCTCTATCTGCCTTTTTGCTTCCTTGCTGTGCCTCAGAGCCTGGTCTGGGCTCCACATGCCTGACCCGCTGCTGCTCTCCATGATCAGACACCCTCCTCAACAATACCCCAAGGGTAATTCTGTTGTTGTGGGGAATTGCCCTTAGGGACTTCTGCAGTCTGCCTACTCCATTTTCCAGTGGTCACATATCTACTGCGCACAGCAAGTTCTACATAGTTAGTGAATCTGGCTGAATAATTCAATAAAATAACCTTATTTGAAACCTGGGTTCCTTTAAAAAGTGGTGTTTTTTGCAAAAAAGGATCAAAACCAATACACGTTTAATCACAGCATCCTATTGACATATTAACACTTTTAGCAGACATGGAAGTATTTTTCACTGCAACAATTGTACTTACCAGAGATTTAACACAATTCAAGCTAAAACACTCACAGCTAAATGGGGGGCTAAGTAAATCATGTCAAATAAAAGGATATTCTCGGAATTGTTGAATCTGTGCCTTGACGTGGTCTTCACACACCTGTCGCAGTTGTTTATATAGTGTTGCTGACACCTTATAAGAACACAGATTCTCAACCGCCTGTGTAAAACAAAATAATCCATTATACGAACTAGATTCCAATCTCAATGTGCTCTGGAGATGTGCAAATGAACAGTCACACAACCATAGCTCAACCCAACAGCACAGTGCCAAAATTACAGGATCTAGTAATGTGCAGAGAAATGGTTTATTAATTGAGGCTAAAAAGATCTCAACTAGATAATTCTCTACTTTTTGTGGTTTGGCACTGCTTGAAACTTTACACTCACCACTTCACAAAAATCACATTTTTAAGAGTCTAATTTTAGAATCCGAGCATGGAAATATGTCCTTGAGACCAATTCATTCGTGAAAAGTCAGCTTGGTTTTCAGGTAGTCTTTGCTTTCTCCCTCCTTCTCCTCCCCGTCCCTGCTCTCCCACAGCCTACCGTCTCCGCCTCTTCCTTTTTTCTTCCCGCCCCCCCCCCCCACCCACCTCCACATCAGTCTGAAGAAAGGTCTCGACTCGAAACATAACCTATTCCTTCGCTCCATAGATGCTGCCTCACCCGCTGAGGTTCTCCAGCATTTTTTTGTCTAGCTTAGATGTGGGAAATGGATGTCTTATGAATCAGATTGAGTTTTTTGAAGAAGTTACCAAAAAGCTTGACATGGGCAAAGCCATAGAGGTTGCCCATATAGACTTCAGCAAGGCATTGGATAAGATACTGCATGTTACAGATACAGTGGTCAAGAAGGCTTTCAGTACATTGGCCTTCACCAGTCAAGCATTGTGTATACAGTGCCCTCCATAGAAATGTTATGATTATTTCTTGTCCCTTTTTCCAACTACAAACCAAAATACCAAAGGGGATGGCCTGTATTATTATCCCCCAGTGTTTGGAGGTCAAGCAATAGCAAAAAGAATCATCTGTTCCTATCTCTCATGTAGGCCCTACTTTATCTCAAAAATACTTCAAACAAAAAACATTGAAAACATGCACTTCTACAATGCACCAAAACATGATTTTAACACATAAAATGTCAAAAAGTCCCTACACCCTCCCCCACTCGATCACTCCACTCCCTTGCCGGGTACCCTCAAGGCCAGTGATCAGTGATCACTCAGCTCCCTTACTTTCAAAAACGCTTTGCGACCTCTGCTATGTACCTGCACTCCGAGATCCCTCTGCTCTACAACACTTCCCAGAGTCATACCATTCACTGTGTAGGTCATCCCCAGGTTAGACGTTCCAAAATGCAACACCTCACATTTCTCTGTATTAAATTGCATCAACCATGATGGTTGGCCCACCTGGCCAACCGATCAAAATCCTGCTGCAATTTTTGACAACCATCTTCGCGATCTGCATTACCACCCACTTTTGTATCATCTGCAAATTTGAAATTTTCATCCAAATCATTGATATAGATGACAAACAGTGAGCACAGCTCCTAGCCGTGAGGAACACCAGTAATCTTCGACCTCCAGTCTCAAAAATAACTTTCCACCATCAGCCCCTATTTCCTTCCATAGAGCCAATTTTCTATCCATTCAGTTTTCTCTCCCCAGATCCAAGTGACCTAACCTTCCACTGCAGCCTAGCCTGTGGAACTTTGTCGAATGCTTTGCTGAAACCATATACAGTGCATTCAGAAAGTATTCAGACCCCTTCACTTTTTCCACATTTTGTTTTTTAACAGCCCTTTTCAAAAAAATGGATTAAATTCATTTTTTTATCATCAATCTACATACAGTACTCCAGAATGAAGAAGCGAAAACAGACGTTTAGACATTTTTGCAAAGTAATTAAAAATAAATAACTGAAATATCGCATTTTCATAAGTATTCAGACCCTTTGCTGACACTCAAAATTGAGCTTAGGTTCATCCTGTTTCCACTGATTATCCTTGAGGTGTTTCTACAACTTGATTGGAGTCCACCAGTGGTAAATTAAATTGATTGGACATGATTTGGAAAGGCACACACCTGTCTATATAAGGTCCCACAGTTGACAGTGCAAAAACCAAGTCATGAAAACAAAGGATTTGTTTGTAGACCTTTGAGACAGGATTGTGTCGAGACACAGATCTGGGGAAGGGTATAAAACAATTTCTACAGCATTGTGGGTCCCGAAGAACACAGTGGCCTCTTTCTTTCTTAAATGGAACAAATTTGGAACCACCAGGACTCTTCATAGAGCTGGCCGCCCGGCCAAACTGAGTAATCGGGAGAGAAGGGCCTTGGTCAGGGAGGTGACCAAGAACCCGATGGTCACTCTGACATAGCTCCAGAGTTCCCCTGTGGAGATGGGAGAACCTTCCAGAAGGACAACTATATCTGCAACACTCCACCAATCATGCAACGATGGTAGAGTGGCCAGACGGAAGCCACTCCTCAGTAAAAGGCACATGACAGCCTGCTTGGAGTTTGCCAAAAGGCACCTAAAGGACTCTCAGACCATGAGAAACAAGATTCTCTGGTCTGATGAAACCAAGATTGAACTCTTTGGCCTGAATGCCAAGCATCACGTCTGGAGGAAACCAGGCACCGCTCATCACGGTGAAGCATGGTGTTGGCAGCATCATGCTGTGGGGATGTTTTTCAACGGCAAGAACTAGGAAACTAGTCATGATTGAGGGAAAGATGAACGGAGCAAAGTACAGAGAGATCCTTGATGAAAACCTGCTCCAGAGCTTTCTGGACCTCAGACTGAGGTGGAGGAGGTTCACCTTCCAACAGGACAACAACCCTAAGCATGCAACCAAGACAAGGCAGGAGTGGCTTTGTGACCAGTCTGAATGTCCTTGAGTAGCCCGGACTTGAACCTGATTGAACATCTTTGGATGGACCTGAAAATAGCTGTGCATCGACGCTCCCCATCCAGCCTGACAGAGCTTGAGAGGATCCGCAGTGAACAATGGGAGAAATTACCCAAATACAGGTGTGCCAAAGTTATAGCATCATACTCAAGAAGACTTGAGGCTGTAATTGCTGCCAAAGGTGCCTCAACAAAGTACTGAGTAAAGGTTCTGAATACTTATGTAAATGTGATATTTAGGTTATTTATTTTTAATTACTTAGCAAAAATGTTTAAACACCTGTTTTTGCTTTTTTATTATGGGGCATTGTATGTAGATGATAGATAAATGAATTTAATCCATTTTAGAATAAGGCTGTAATGTAACAAAATGTGGAAAAAGTGAAGGGGTCTGAATACTTTCTAAATGCACTGTACACATCTACAGTGCTCATCAACCTTTTCGGTCATATCTTCAAAATACAATTTTCTTCACAACACGACCTCCCACGAACAATACCATAATGACCATCCTTAATCAGCCCTTGTCCATCTAAATGCATGCATATCCTATCCTTCAGAATACTCTACAATAACTTTCTGACTACAGATGTTAAGCTCACTGGTGTGTAGTTCCATACCCTTTCCCTGCAGCCCTTCTTGAATAGAGGCACCACATTAGCCATCATCCAGTCTTCTGGCACCAGAGTCATAGAGTGATACAATGTGGAAACAGGCCCAACTTGCCTACACTGGCCATAATGTCCCAGCTACACTAGTCCACCTGCCAGTGTTTGGTCCATATCCCTCCAAACCTGTCCTATCCATGTAGCTGTCTAACTGCTTTTTAAATGTTGCAATAGTCCCTGCCTCAGCTACCTCCTCTGGCAGCTTGTTCCATTCATCCACCACCCTGTGTGAGCCTCGCCAGTATTTATTGGCAACTGGTTAATTTCAGCCAGGCTCCCACAATTTCCTCTCTAATTTCCCAGTGTCCTCGGATATTTCTGATCCAGCCTGGTAGATTTGGTCAAGTTGTGAGGGTTTAAGGGAATTAATAGAACATGCAGTAGGTATTGTAAATCTGTATCAACGCTTTCAATGGAAAGCTGAAGCTGGATTCACACAAAAATGTAAAAGCTTTGACGTTAATGGATTTGAGATGGATGAAAATTCGAAGGTTTAAGCAACCAAAGTGAATAGATGAGGTTCTGATATCACTAGGGGACATGAATGTCTGCTTCCATAAGGAAGCTTCTCGGTAGAAAATCAAAAGAAAACTGCACATGCTGGAAATATAAACAATCAGCAAGTCGGGCAGCAACTGTGAAAAAGAGAAGCACAGTTAATGGTCCGGATCTGAGACTCTTTGTCAGAAATGGGAATGTGAGAAAACAAATTACCTGTCAGTACTCAGGAAGGTGGGGAAGTGATTAGAACAAAGGGAATAGATAGGCTGAGATTAAATGGATTAATTATATTTCAAAACACATTGTGTTTGTCCATGTGATGAGTTGTGGCTCAGTTTTTCCACTCTTCATGAGAATAGCTTGGTTTGCTGGGCATGTTCCACAACCTTGCTATTAGCAGTAATAATTGGTTGTTCAGCAACTAAAGTCTTGTGCCCAGTTATAGGTGTCATACTTTAGCAAAGACACAAACACACATTGCGTAAGAGAATTTTTTTTAAATGATTCCAGCAATCATTAAATTTAATTTGTGTGGATAGACTGGACAAACTGGGCCATTCTCCCTGGATCAGAAGCTCCTATGAGAAAAATTTACAGTGGTCCTCAAACATCATGAAGTGTACGGACAGATGAAATAGAGAGAATTTGTTCCCTTTGCAGAAAGATTAAGAATTGGCAGGTATTTCTGGGAATAATACAGAAGGTGTAGGATCAGTTCATTCCAAAGAGGAAGAAAGATTCCAACGGGAGTAAGGGGCGACCGTGGTTGACAAGAAGTCGGGGACAGTATAAAAAATAAAAAAGAAGTACAACATAGCAAAGATGAGCGGGAAGCCAGAGGACTGGGTAACATTTAAAGAGCAACAGAGGATAACTAAAAAGGCATTACGGGGAGAAAAGATGAGGTACAAAGGTAACCTTGCCAAGAATATAAAGGAAGATAGTAAAAGCTTCTTTAGGTATGTGAAGAGGAAAAAAATAGTTAAGACCAAAGTTGGGCCCTTAAAGACTGGAAAGACACAAACACACATTCACTAAGGAGGACACAAACAATCTTCCTGATGTACTAGTGGCCAGAGGATCTGGGGTGACGGAGGAACTGAACGAAATCCACATTAGGCAGGAAATGGTGTTGGGTAGACTGATGGGACTGAAGGCTGATAAATCCCCAGCGCCTGATGGTCTGCATATCGAGTACTTAAGGAAGTGGCTCTAGAAATCGTGGATGCATTGGTGATCATTTTCCAATGTTCTATAGATTCAGGATCAGTGCCTGTGGATTGGAGGTTAGCTAATGCTATCCCACTTTTTAAGAAAGGCAGGAGAGAGAAAACAGGGAATTATGGACCAGTTTGCCTGACATTGGTGGTTGGAAAGATGCTGGAGTCAATCATAAAAAATAAAATGGCGGCACATTTGGATAGCAGTAACAGGACTGGTCTGAGTCAGCATGGATTTACGAAGGGGAAATCATGCTTGACTAATCTTCTGGATTTTTTTGAGGATGTAACTAGTAAAATGGACAAGGGAGAACCAGTGGATGTAGTGTATCTGCACTTTCAGAAAGCATTTGATAAGGTCCAACATAGGAGATTAGTGTGCAAAATTAGGGCACATGGTATTGGGGGTAGAGTGTTGACATGGATAGAAAATTGATTGGCAGACAGGAAACAAAGAGTAGGGATTAACAGGTCCCTTTCAGAATGGCAGGCAGTGACTAGTGGGGTACCGCAAGGCTCGGTGCTGGGACCACAGCCATTTCCAAAATACATCAATGATTTAGATGAAGGGATTCAAAGTAACATTAGCAAATTTGCAGATGACACAAAGCTGGGTGGCAGTGTGAACTGTGAGGAGGATGCTATAAGAATGCAGGGTGACTTGGACAAATTAAGCGAGTGGCAGATGCAGTTTAATGTTGATAAATGTGAGGTTATCCACTTTGGCAGCAAAAACAGGAAGGAAGATTATTATCTAAATGGTGTTGGGAAAAGGGGAAGTACAACGGGATCTGGGGGTCCTTGTGCATCAGTCAATGAAAGTAAGCATGCAGGTACAGCAGGCAGTGAAGAAAGCGAATGGTATGTTGGCCTTCATAACAAGAGGAGTTGAGTATAGGAGCAAAGAGGTCCTCCTGCAGTTGTACAAGGCCCTAGTGAGACTACACCTGGAGTATTGTGTGCAGTTTTGGTCTCAATTTGAGGAAGGACATTCTTCCTATTGAGGGAGTGTAGGGTAGGTTCAGAAGGTTAATTCTCGGGATGGCAGGACTGTCATATGCTGAGAGAATGCAGCGGCTGGGCTTGTATACTCTGGAATTTGGAAGGATGAGAGAGGATCTTATTGGAACATATGATTATTAAGGGTTTGGACATGCTAGAGGCAGGAAACATATGTCCTTTGTTGGGGGAGTCCAGAAACGGGGCCCACCGTTTAACAATATGGGGTAAGCCATTTAGAACGGAGATGAGGAAACACTTTTTCACACAGTTGTGAGTCTGTGGAATTCTCTGAGGGCAGCAGAAGCCAGTTCTCTGGATACTTTCAAGAGAGCTCGATAGGGCTCTTAAAGATAGCGGAGCCAGGGGATATGGGGAGAAGGCAGGAACGGGGTACTGATTGTGGAAGATCAGCCATGATCAAATTGAATGGCGGTGCTGGCTCAAAGGGCTGAATGGCCGACTCCTGCACCTATTGTGTTACTGGATATAGAATTAAGTTGATTTGTAAAGGAACTAAAGTGACATGAGGAAATAATTTTGTTTACAAATTCAATGGTTATGTCTGGAAATGCATAGCCAAGGGGAGCAGTGGAAGAATTTGGAAGGGTTGGGAGGCTCAAAAGAAAACATTCCACATCTACCCTATCTATGCCTCTCAGTTTTGTACACCACTTCCAGGTCCTCACCAACTTCCACTATTCCAAAGAAAACAAACCTAGCCTAACCATTGTAACTTAAATATTCCACCCAGGCAATATCCTTGCAAATTTCCTCTGCACCCACTCCAATGCAATGTACTTCCTAAAGTGCGGTGATCAGAACAACATATAATATTCCGCAAGAGAAATTTATTAAAATGATTCCAGCATAGCCACTCGTAGGTACTTGGGGCTCTCGTGGACATTTTTCAACATGTTGAAAAATCTTCACGAGTCTTCCCGAGTTTACCGCGTTTCAAGAGTACCTGCCGTTAGCGTTTCAAGCCGCAAAGAGACGTCCCGAGCTCCGACGTACCCGTTACGTACATTCTACGTGCTTACCACGAGTTTGATTTTTTTTTTTAAACTCTGGAGAACTCTTGAATTTGTTCGTACAGTGGGACAGCCGCTTTAAAAATCTTTGGATGTCAAAGTTCAAGATATTTCTCAAAACTCCTTAAGACTGCATGGTTCATGGTGTCCAAGACTTATTTAAACACCCCCCTCATGATTACGATTAAATTCCATCTGTCATTATTTTGCCCAACTTACCAGCTGATTTAATGTTCTTCTGTAGTGTAAAACTATCTTCCTCAGTATCAATGGCACCTACCAATTTTCATATTATCTGCAAACTGCAAAATCTGCCACATTCACATCCAGGTCATTAATCTATATAATGGACATTACATTAATGAATATGATATGCATCAATAGCTTGGATGTGAAGGCCCAACCTTGGTAATGCATGGGTATTTTCACGATCAGTAGGTGGAGAAATCAACAAGGGAACAGGCATGCGGTATTGTGGAATTTTTTTTTAAGTTAATCGATGATTCGGTAGCCAAGTGTCTTAAGGGGACCATAGTCATAATGTAATATAATTTTATCCAAGGTTTGAAAGTGATTTAATTCAATCTGAAACCAGCTGCTTAAATCAAAATAATGCAGACTTTGGAGGCATGAACCAAAAGTGAATTAAAATTTCAACTGAAATTTGAAGTAAAACTGAATTAAATTGCAACAGGGCAGCACAGTGGTAGAGTTGCTGCCTTACAGCGAATGCAGCACCGGAGATCTGGATTCTATCCCGACTTCGGGTGCTGTCTGTATGGAGTTTGTACATTTCCCCCCATGAACTGCACGGGTTTTCTCTGAGATCTTCAGTGGTATGTAGGTTAATTGGCTTGGTAAATGTAAAAACTGTCCCAAGTGGGTGTAGGATAGTGTTAATGTGCAGGGATCGCTGATCAGTGTGGACCATGTGAGACGAACGGCCTGTTTCTGTGCTGTATCTCTATACTAAACTAAATTTAACTTTCATACAGTCAATATACATGGTTTCAATTCAGAGGAAGGGTCCTGACCTGAAACACTGCCTGTCCTTTCCCTCCCCATATAATGCCTGACCTGCTTAGTTCCACCTGCACTGTGTGTATCGTCTATAGATTCAAGAAATATATAACCGCTTGAGGCAAAAACAAATCCTGAGTAAGTGGCCCAGCCTTGATAGTGTTAGATCAAATGAAAAGGCTCAGGATGTCGTCAATGAAAACAGCTTACCCATAGATTGCAAACATTTCATAATTCGGTAAAGGACCAAGGCATTCAAAGAAAAGGGAAAGTCGAATATGAGCTTGAGAAAAACTGAACCAATCTTTCCATACAGACAGATGGGAGAAAAAATCCAGCATGTTTGTCAAACAGATTTATACTGCCTAATCCTCATATTATTTTCCACGTGTTTCATTTTCACACACTTAGGATAAATATTGGGGTTTACAGAAATGTCAGAAAAATGAAACAAATATTTCAGTCTTTATAGAAGATACAGAAATCCTCTCAGAAATAATGAAGAGCTGCAGGTCAGTAGTAGATGAGAAAATGATAGAACGTATCATTTGCATTTGCAAAAAAAAAGCATTGGTTAATTAATGGAAGCCAACAAATCTCTAAGATTTGAAGACTTGTTGATATATATCAAGGTCCCTCTGTTCCTCAATATTTCCAAAGGCTTTACCATTCATTTTGTATGACCGCATATTATTAATCTGCCTAAAATGCATTATGTCACATTTACCAGGATCAAATATCACCTGCTATTGCTTGGGCCCTCAGTCTGATCAAAATCATTCTGCAGCTTAATACCACCCACTTCATCAACAGCACCAACAATTTGTGTCACTGAACACTTGTATCACTTACATTAATGCTTTTGGGTCAATGAAAGTTATAAGCAATAACTGTTGCACTAATTCCTCTGGTACATCTCGGGGCACAGGCTTCCAATTGCAGAACCATCATCCTTTGCCTCTTATCATCTAGATAATTCTGTATCCAATTTGTAAACCTGTGAATGGGTTCAAACGTTTTGGACCAGCCTCCCACGTGGGGCTTTTACAAATGATTTATTGAAGTTGTATAGACCACTACGATCACGATGTCCACATCAACACACTTTATTATCTCTTGAAAAAATTCAATTGCATTAGTCAGACAAGATTTATCCCTAGAGAGACTTTGATTAATCTTTGATTAAGCTCTGCCTTTCTTGGTATAAATTAATAACTTCCCAATCATTGACATTTAACTCGCTGGTTTTTATTTATTTGGAATATCTCTGGTTTTCTTCACATCTGTTAAGTAAAATTATGAATAAAATGATTTTTGTTTTAGTTGTTTCTATTCCTTTTACCTTATCTGAAATATTGTACTGCGAACAAACTTAATGGAGAACAAGGATAGGTGATGTCTCGGGTCAGGACCCTTATTCAGACTAGAGGCAATTTTAATGTATTTGTTGAAAGACGACCAGGATTTATCTTCAATTCCTTAAAGCAGCAAAGTGAACCCCATTATCTCAACAAGAGGTCCCCACCAGAATCGTCACATCTCCATGTTCTCCAGAGATGCTGCCTAACTCACTGGGTTATTCCAGCACTACGTATCTTTTTCCATAAACCAGCACCTGCAGTTCCTTGTTTCTATGTACAAACTCAATAGCAGCAATGTGTATGTTACCTGATAAAGTTCCTCCAAGTTGTATTTTATTGATGTGCTGTTCTGAATTGTCCCAACTGCTTCATGGAGCTTCTGCCATGTGTCCCGAGTGTAGTTATCTGGCAATTTAGGTTTATCTGTTGGAAGACAACCAGGAATCACATTCTGATCATTAAAGCAGCCAAGTGTATCCTTTGCTGCAGAGCAAAAATAGTTAAAAATTACAGCCAAAATTATGGAATTGTGAGGTGGGTGGGGAATGGCATGGGGAAAGGGAAAGGGAAGAGGGGGAAAGGGAAGAGGGGAGGCATCCACCTTTAAAGTTCTTGATGAGTAGCTTCCTGGACGCGGCGGGTTTGCCGCCGGCACGGCTCAGCCCGTTGGTGTGACCGAGCAGCGCCGAAAAGTTGGCCTTCCGCTGCCCGTCGTCCGCCATGTCCCCCTCGACCTGGGCCTGGGCCTGGGCCGGCCGCACACGTTTCCTGCCTTGGCCGGCCTCGGCCAGGACGAGCAGCTGCGCCGAGGCCGCTTTAGCCACCGCCTGCTCGGGCTCGGCGATCCGCACTCTCTTTTTGGGGTGTCCGCGGCCACTGACATCGGCGCGCCGCTCCTCGTCCGGCGAGCTGTCGCAGGGCGCCGACGGCCGCAGCATCAACGGCGGCTGCGCCGGGGCCGCGCTGCAGGCCCGGCCCGACCTCACCAAGCCAGCGATCGCACCGCTGCCGGCCGCGGTCTCCGCCTCCGCCTCCGCCTCCGCGTCTCCGGGTTGGGTCGCCCCGCCGCTGCCGCTGCCGCTGCCCAGACGCGGCGTGAGGAGCCGAGAGCCCGCCGGAAGTAAACAACCGCACCCCTGACCTCTCACCCTGGGGCGCTGCGCTTCCGCTTGCCCTGAGCAGAGAGCGACGGCGACCAAACGGCGACGGCGAAACAGAGAGCGGGGAGCAGAGGGCGGCGAAGCGCAGGGAGCGGCCTGAGGCCTCGGCTGCAGTCTGCTGGTGGGTCCCGGGTGAAGCGCTTAGGCTGCCGCCGGAGCACCGCGGTCCCCTCTGAGTGGCAGGTATGCACTGACTGACGTTGGCGTGGGTTTATTATTGTCAAGTGAGATGTGGTGAGAAACTTTGTTTTGTGTGTTTTGCAGACAAACCATACACAAGTACAGCAGAAGGTAGACACAAAAAGTAACTACGGGTTCGGCAGCATCTCTGGAGAAAAGGACCCGGCGGGACCCTTGGCTTCTGAAGAAAGGTCTCGACCGGACACGTCACCCATTCCTTTCCCCTCGAGATACTGTCTGACCCGCTGAGTTACTCCAGCTTTTTGTATCTTTCTTTGGTGTTATCCACCATCAGCAGTTCCTTCCTACACAAGTACAACAGGTTGTGCACAGAGAATAGTTTGAAGAAAATATTTTGCAGTTTCAGAGGAAGTATAGATTAAAAAAGTGCAAGGATTGCAATGAGGTCGGTTTGGAGATGGGGCCTATGCTCTAGCTTATGGGAGGACCGTTCTGAAGTCTGATAACTGTGGGCAAGAAGATGTTCCTGAATTGGCTGGTACGCACTTTAGAGCTTTTATATCTGTTGTTCGAAGAAGAGGGAATGCCGAGAGTGAATGATGATGTTGGCTACTATTCCATGGCAGTGAGAAGTGTAGATGAGGGAGATCCGGGTTTGTATGATGGACTGGGCTACATTCACATCTCTCTACAAATTCTAGTAGTCTTCGGTAGAGCTGTTGCTGAGCTGTGATGCATCCTGATAAAATGCTTTCTATTGGTAAGAGTTGTTGGAGATATGCCAAATACTCTTAGTCTTCTGCGGAACATGGTGAGTCCAGGAGGAATTGTTCGTGATGTTTACACCATAGGAACTTGAAGCTCTCGCCCATCTCCACTTCAGCACCATTGATACAGACTACACACCCTCCAGCGAAGCACAGTGGTCGATGGGTTTTAAACGGATGTCATGACATTGCATTTGTTTACGCAATACGCCTGCGGGCTTCCGCACCCAATATACCTATGGTGTTAGCGTGAAGAATTTGCTTATCAGGAAAAGGGGGCAGGAGGTGGTAATATCTGGGCATTGGCTAAATGCCAGTTGCTCCTATTTCATTCTCTTTGTGACATTTGGTCCATTTAATCTATGCTGTCAGTCAGAGGAATCCAGTTTTCCTGCAATTTATTTTCTTGTGGGGGAGCACAGTGGTGTAGCTGCCTCACAATTCCAGAGGCACAGGTTTAATCCGGTCTGAGTGGAGTTTACGTGTTCTTCCTGTGACGTGGCTTTCCCCCAGAAGCTGCGTTTCCCTCCCACATCCAGAAGGCATTCACGTTGATCGATAAATTGGCTGGTGTGAATGAATAGGAATGTGATGGAAAACAAACTGGCTTCGTATAGGATGTAGTACATAGATGTGTGTAATTGACTTTGGTCAATGGGCTGAAAGACTAGTTTCAGTGATGTATGACTTTATGCCTAATAACATATTTTCTCGCCCACGGTAGGTGTAATTTACAATGCAGAGCCCTCCCCAGGTTACGAATGCCTGGCTTTTGTACAGCCTATACATATGAACAAGTGAGTTGGAAACTAGCTGGATGCATTCTCTGGCTACCGCAGGGCTGCAGGCATCTCCTAATGTGTGGGAATTTGATTTGTGGCAATATCTAATTGATTGAGTTAAACCTCAACTTTGTTGGCTATTTAAATATGCAGGTTGAACACTGATTTACCAGCACCCTCGCTTCTGGAGCCTTTCTGGATTATCCTTTTTTTTGGATCAACAGAGATCACTTGATAATGAAATGATAATACACCCCAGGCCCACTAATGACACCCCTCCTATGTCTCTAAGGCACGATTGAGTGCCAGAAACTCAAATAAAACAAATATAAAATATAAACTGAATGTGAATAGAATGACCTGCCGACCCATCCCCAGCTCCCACTGTCTCCCGGCTGTTTAGAGCTTTGGCTTCCGACCCCACTCACAACTCGCAAGATGCACCAGCGAGCCCTTCTTCACTCACTGCACATTCCAGTGACATGGCTGTTGATGCGGCTCACGTTGTAGCCCCAGGGGGCAGAGCTTTCTTCGGGTCACCTCCTCCTTTGTGTCCTTTCGGTGGGTGCAGAAGGCCTTGCCGGAGCACCGTGCGAGTCGGCAGTGGGGTCGGAAGCCGGGGTTCTAAATGGCCGGGGAGATGGCAGATCCGTCCGCTGTATCTGACATCTATTATAACGGGGTCGTTAAAACAAAGGTTTACTCTATTATCTTTGCGCAACAGTTAGGAGAGAATATTGAGCGCATAATTGAATCTTTCACGTCAGAGGGACACACTGGACAGGGCGATCGCCACTCGCAATGCCAGCTGTTGTGGCTGGTCTGGAAATTTCAATAGGCTCTCGTAATTTTGTCCGGATTATAAGGGTGGGAGGACCACCAATTGCCCGACAATTGGTGTTCAACCTGTATATTGTTGGGCAGCAACATTTCTAACTCTTGGGTTACAAACAGATCTTGGGAAGTACTTGCTCCCTGGGGAGGACCTGTAATAATAAACTCTTGAGTATGTGTATGTATAAATAACAATAACTTGTAGTCTTATATTTGTAGCATGGTAAGGCAACCAATGCTACAGGGGGTTGTCAAACACTAAAACTGGATATCAATGTATGGCAATGATGCTTGTTAGCAGGAATTCCAATCACAGGAGGGTTAGAGCAGGAAAAGAAACCACTTGCCAATCAAGCTCAGTTTAAAAACATCCAGCAAGTTTCACTCATCTACTCTCTCACCATATTCCTGCAGATTATTTATTTTCGAGTTTTTATCCAATTCCTGTGGCAATGCCGCAATTGAATCAGTCTCCACTATTCCTCCTGGCACTGGATTCAGATTGTACCACCTGTTGCATGAGCAAAAGTGAAAAGTTATTTTTCATAACCAGTTTGTTTCTTTTGGCGATCATTTTCATTATGGCTGTGGTTCTTATGCCATTATGAACAATTTCTGTATCTGCTTTGTCTAAGGCCTAACAGAAATCTTTATACAATACAGTTTATACATTGAGGTTCAAATGAAATTTAGTTTCTGCAGTCATACATACAAGAAAAGAACCAAGACACAACACAATTCACACAAACATCCATCACAGTGAATCTCCTCCTCACTGTGATGGAAGGCAAAGGTGTCCCATCCCATAGCCAGCCTATTATCCTATCCCATAGTCAGCCTATCCAAGTAATGAAAATTCATTTACTCTTGAATTCTGCCAGTGAATCTCCTCTATAATCATACAATGACTCTTCATCTTTCCTAAAGTTCAGTGACTATAATTTAACACAATACTGCAGTTGTGGTTAAACAAGGTTTATCGTGACTTCATAGCTCATGCACATTCTGCCTCCATTTACAAATCTTAAAGTCCTGTATAGGAGTATAAACGTGATCATGTGGTTCTGCAGTCTACGTGATGTTCGTGATTCTGGTCATGAAGTCATGTAGTTTGGTTACTATTTGACATTTTTTAATCCCAGATGTATTTGTTAACTGAATTTAAATTAATTATCTGCCACGTTAAGGTGAAATCATGTCTCCAAATCTTGGCCTCTTCTAGTCCAATAAACTTGGAATCAATACAGAAAATGCTGGAAAAACTACCAAAGTGGAAAGGGAAAGTTAATTTTTCATGTCCGGGACACTTGCTCAGAATCGTTGTCTGTTTCTCCTCCCTCGGATGCTACCTGACTTAAGTGTTTTGAGCACTTTTCCTTTTTATATCATAATTCAGGTTCTACAGGTTTATTTAATCAATATTTTGCAGTTATATTGGTTATTGGATATAAAACTCAGAAATACAAATGTTTTGTGTATGATAATTTTTGTATGTAAACGGAAGGCATATTATTTAATCTTTGTATTTCATACCTGAAGAATATTTGGCATTCCTATCAGTGTGACAGCAGATTCTTCAATTAATTGTTTGTTTTGAATATCTCCTCAGGTGATCTGTCATTTTACCTCAACAGTATTTGAACTGCCATTCTGCCAGCAATGGCACACATCACCGTGAATCAGTATTTGCAACAGGTAATGCTATAATAGATTTGGGGTTACATAATACGAATGAAATGAGACAATGTAATAGTGGTCACTGAGCAACGTCAGCACTAATGCACATTTTCCATGGTTTCAATGATTATATCATGGTGGCACAGCTATAATGTTACTGCCATACAGCATCAGGGACCTGGGTTTGATCCTGACTTTGGGTGCTGTCTGCATGGAGTTTGTAAGTTCTACCCATGTTCGCGTGAGTTTTCTCCAGGAGCTCCAGTTTCCTCCCACATTCAAGTTCAAGTGAGTTTATTGTCATGTGTCCCTGATGGGACAATGAAATTCTTGCTTTGCTTCAGCACAACAGAACATAGTAGGCATTGACTACAAAAACAGATCAGTGTGTCCATATACCATTATATAAATATATACACACATGAATAAGTAAACTGACAAAGTGCAAATAACAGATAATGGGTTATTAATGTTCAGAATTTTGTCAAGCCAGGTTTAATAGCCTGATGGCTGTGGGGAAGTAGCTATTCCTGAACCTGGTCGTTGCAGTCTTCAGGCTCCTGTAACTTCCACCTGAAGGTAGCAGGGAGATGAGTGTGTGGCCAGGATGGTGTGGGTCTTTGATGATACTGCCAGCCTTTTTGAGGCAGCGACTGCGGTAAATCCCCTCGATGGAAGGAAGGTCAGAGCCGATGATGGGCAGTGCTTACTACTTTTTGTAGTCTTTTCCTCTCCAGGGCGCTCAAGTTGCCGAACCAAGCCACGATGCAACCGGTCAGCAAGCTCTCTACTGTGCACCTGTAGAAGTTAGAGAGAGTCCTCCTTGACAAACCGACTCTCCGTAATCTTCTCAGGAACTAGAGGCGCTGATGAGCTTTCTTGATAATTGCATCAGTGTTCTCGGACCAGGAAAGATATTCAGAGATGTGCACGCCCAGGAATTTGAAGCTCTTGACCCTTTCAACCATCGACCTGTTGATATAACGGGGCTGTGGGTCCCCAGTTCCTTGGTTTTGCTGGTGTTGAGGGCCATGTTATTGTGCTGGCACCATATGGCCAGTTGCTCGATCTCTCTTCTGTACTCCGACTCATCCCCATCAGTGATACGTCCCACAACAGTGGGGTCGTCAGCGAACTTGATGATTGGGTTCGCACTGTGACCGGCTACGCAGTCATGAGTATAGAGTGAGTACAGCAGGGGCTGAGCATGCAGCCTTGAGGTGCTCCCGTGCCGATTGTTATCGAGTCTGACACATTTCCACCAATACGAACAGACTGTGGTCTGTGAATGAGGAAGTCGAGGATCCAATTGCAGAGGGATGCACAGAGACCCAGTTCTGCGAGTTTGGTAACCTGCTTGGAGGGGATGATAGTATTAAATGCCGAGCTGCCGACGAATAACAGCCTGACATGAGTTTTTGTTGTCCAAGTGGTGCAGAACGGAGTCGAGAGCCAGCGAGATCGCATCCACCGTTGATCTGCTGTGGCAGTAAGCGAACTGCAGTGGGTCCAGGTTTTTGTCGAGGAAGGAGTTGATTTGCGCCATGATCAACCTCTCGAAGCACTTCATCACCACAGGCGATAGTGCCACAGGCCGATAGTCATTGAGGCACGTTCCCTTGCTCTTCTTGGGCACCGGTATTATTGATGCCCTTTTGAAGCAGGTGGGAACCTCAGACCGCAGAAGTGAGAGGTTTAAAATGTCCGTAAAAACTCCAGCCAGTTGGTCCGCACAAGTTTTTAGAACACGACCAGGTATACCATCAGGTCCATCAGCTTTTCGAGGATTCACCCCTCTGAAGGATTTCCTGACGTCGAACTCTGTGACTAAGACTGAAATACCATCACCGTGAATGGGGGCTCGAGAAGGCACATCGGTGTTCTCCCTGTCAAAGCGTGCGTAAAACACATTAAGCTCATCAGGGAGTGATGTTTCGCCGACATTCGAGCTGCCTCCTGATTTCGCCTTGTAGGAGGTGATTGCATTCAGGGCCTGCCACAGCTGCCGAGCATCTGTCTCATCCTCCAGCTTGGAGCAGAAGTCCCTTTTGGCCTTTTTGATGGCCTTACCAAGGTCGTATCTGGACTTCTTATAGACCACTGTATCATTAGACATGAATGCCCGGTGTCTGGTCTTCAGAAGAGTGCGGATCTCAAAGTTGATCCAAGGTTTCTGATTGGGAAATACTCGGAAGGTTTTTGTAGGGATGCAGTCCTCCACACATTTCTTAATGAAGTCTGTAACGACTGTGGCGTATATTCTTTCAAGTCCGTTGCCGAGCCGTTGAACATTGCCCAGTCTACAGACTCCAAACAGTCCTGTAGTTGTTCCTCCTCCCCCCCCCCCCCCGACCAGCTCTGTACTGTCCTCACCTCTGGGGGTGCGCTCTTTACTTGCTGCCTATTGGTAGGAAGAAGCAGCACCGCGGTATGGTCGGATTTACCGAAGTGAGGGCGAGGGATAGAGCGATGGACATTCTTAATGGTGGTGTAGCAGTGGTCGAGGGTGTTTGGTCCTCTGGTGCAGCAGGAGACATGTTGGTGAAAGTTGGGGAGTGATTTCTTTAGGTTTGCCTTATTAAAGTCCCCAGCAATGATGGTAAATGCCTCTGGGTAAGACGTCTGGTGTTTGTTCACCACGGCGTGCAGCTCCTCCAGTGCCAGACGGACGTCTGCCTGGGGCGGGATGTAGACCGCGATCAGGATGATGGAGGTGAATTCCCTCGGAAGGTAGAAGGGACTGCACTTCACCGCCAGATGTTCGAGGTGTGGAGAGCAGGAGTTGGACAGGACTGCCACGTCTGAGCACCACGCAGAGTTGACCATGAGGCAGATGCCCCCTCCTCTCCCTTTCCCTGATGCCAGTGTACGGTCCATACGGTGGATGGAGAACCCTTCAGGCTGGACCGCTGAGTCTGGGGAGCTGGGGGTGAGCCATGTCTCTGTGAACACAGGGCATTCCCTCAGTTCCCTTTGATAAAGCAGTCTTGCCCTTAAGTCCTCCACTTTGTTTTCAAGGGACTGTACATTGGCCAGTAGGATAGTAGGGAGAGGGGGCGAAGTCCCCTGCGCTTTAGTCTGACCTCAAGTCCTGCCCACCGGCCACGTTTCCGAACACAATGGAGGCTTCCCCTTTGTTTCCAGGTACTGAGTTTACTGTACCTGCGTTTTCTGCGGACCTGCGCTGGAACGGGGATTCCTTCACAGATGGCAGCTCCAGGTCCTTCAAAGTCGGCAGCTTCATTGTTCCTGGGAGATCCAGCCCGTTGGCTCTGGAGGTCATCCCGGGGTTCCGAGGTACAGTACCTGGGTTCCTCAGTCGGGTCGGGTGATTTCCAGCGACCGTGGGAAAATTTAAAATCCGGGACTCCCGCGACTGCGGGAGATCGCAAAATTGCGAGAGCCTTGAGGTGCTCAAGCAGCTTGTCTGAAACGGCACCGTTTTCCTGATCCAGGTGAGTTGATTGAAGTTGTATTTAAGCCTTCTAGGTTCTGGTGCTCCGCAAAAGTCGCTGCAGGCAGGCGCCATCTTGAGTGTACATTCCAAAGATGTACGGGCTTGTAGATTAATTGGCTTCGGTAAAAATTGTAAATTGGCCCTAGTGTGTAGGATCGCTGGTCGGCGCGGACTCGATGGGCCGAAGGGTCTGTTTCCGCGCTGTATTTCTCAACTAAATTAAACTATTCACTGCTTTGTGGGCAGGAGCATTATTAAATCACAAACTGTTAGTCACATGAAATATCAAAGCAGAAGCCCAACGTGCTAGGGTTTGGCAGTGTAAGGAGGGAAGAGAGTTGGAGCAGTCTAGAGAGGAAATTCCAGAACAGGGCTGTGGCAGATGAACTTGTGTCTGCATGTGGCAGAGTAATTAAACGTGGAAATGATGAAGATGGAGTTACTCAGAAATCTTAAGAGTATTGTAGGGCAGATGTGTGTCCATACAGGCATGTAAACCAAACGTACACGTTGCTTAACCAGGAGTCAGCAAGTGACTGGAGTAAACAGAACATTGAGAGGTATACTAATGTTTTGGCAATTTGAGATCAATTTGAGAAGGAGGTGGTGTTGGGTCACTTGAAAAGCATTGAGGTGCTTTCAGGGCCTGATGGGATCTGTCCCAAATTACTGAGAGAGGCAAGAGAGGAGATTGTTGAAGGAGACCTTTGTGTCTTTGACATCCATAGGCAAAGTCCTGGAAGATGATGTTTCTTTATTCAAGAAGGGAAGTAGGAATAATCCAGGAAATTATCAGTAGTTGAACCTCAAGTCCATGGTAGTTTTTTAATTTTAATGATTAAGCGTGGGGAAAAGGACACTTTGGCCCACCGACCGGCAGTCACCCATACACTATGGAATCAAGGGATATGGGGAAAAAGCAGGAATGGGGTACTGATTTTGAATGATCTACTCCTGCATGGCCTACTCCTGCATCCTGGCCTACTCCTGCATCTATTTTCTTTGTTTTTATATCTTTCCTACACTTACAGAATCTCAACAATTTACAGAAGCCAATTAACCTACAAAGCTGCATGTCTTTGGATGTGGGAGGAGACCAGAGCACCCGGAGAAAACCCGTGCAGTCACGGGGAACATATCAACTCTGTACAGTTAGCATCCGTAGTCAGGATTGAACCTGGGCCTCTGGCGTTGTAAGGCAGCAACTCTATTACTGCACCAATGTGTTCTATGTTTTATCAGAACCTGGTGAAAATGTTGTACAAAGGAAAGGGTACAGTTAGGACATAGTATTTCTTCTGTGAATTCAGTTGCAGTGGAGACAATGTATTTGGGAGAATTAAGTAGTCACGGCTGTTATACAGCAGTTATGCGTGTCTTTATGTCTGCAGAAAAGTGAATGAAGGAGGATGACCAGGAGTTGACTGGAGATAGCGAAGGAAGTGATGAGGTTTTAAACAGCAGATGAAATGTTGAAATAACAGTGTTAACAGGAGGAAATAAGAAAGCTTAATGTTTGTATGGATGTGGTTTAATATGAAACCAGAAGATAAAAGAAACAGCCAAAGCTGGAATTTTGCACAAAAACAAAGTGCTGGAGAAACTCAATGCGACAGGCAGCATCTGTGGAGCAAATTGGCAGACGACATTTGGGGTCAGGGCTCATCTTTAGTCTGTGAAAGGGTTGTAAGCCGTAAACATCGTCTGTCCAGTTGCCTGGCCTGCTAAGTTCCCAGCACTTTATTTTTTTGCTTAATTTTGCTAAAGGGGGAAATCCTTTAGGACCGAGATGAGAAGGACTTTTTTCACACCGAGAGTGAGTGGTGGGTCTCTGGAACTCTCTGCCACAGAGGGTAGTTGAGGCCAGTTCATTGGCAATATTTAAAAGGGAGTTAGATGTGGCCCTTGTGGCTAAGGGGATCAGAGGGTATGGAGAGAAGGCAGGTATGGGATACTGAGTTGGATGATCAGCCATGATCATATTGAATGGCGGTGCAGGCTCGAATGGCCTACTCCTGCACCTAATTTCTATGTTTCTATGTTAATATGAAACTAGTCTGGTTGATTTTCATCCAATTACCAGGGTGTGGAGCTTATTTATGGACACTTACATTTCTAACATCTGATTACTTATTTCTTTAATAGGTATTGGAGTTCATCGACACCAGAGATAGTGAATCCTGTGCTGAATTTTTATCATTTAAACATCCTCACATTGCAAACCGTAGGTTACAGGTAGGATCAAGTGCTTCCTTTGTGAACATAATTCAATGGAGATATGGTATTTAAGAGATTGAGGAAATCACAACTTATTGCATATTAATAATCTGTAAGACACATGAGCACTCAATTAGAGTCATAGATTATACAGCATGGAAACAGGCCCTTCAGCCCAACTTGCCCATGCTGACAAAGATGCCGTGTCTACACTGGTCCTACCTGCCTGTGTTTAACCAATATGATTCTAAACCATGTACCTGTCCAAATGTGATAATACCTGCCTGAACTACCTCTTCTGGCAGCTCAGTCCATATGCCCATCGCCCACTGTGTGAAAAGTTGCCCCTCAGGTATTTCGGATATAGAGGAGGGACCTGCCGACCCATCCCTGGATCCCACTGTCTCCGCGGCCATTTAGAGTTGTGTCTTTTGACCCCACTCCTGACTCGCGAGGTGGACCAGTGAATCCTTCTTACCCACACTGTTCCTGTGATACGGCTGTTGTTGTAGCTCACGTTGTGCTTTCTTTGTGGTGCCGCCACCGGCTAACACGCTCAGTCACCGTGGGGCTCCCTCCCCTCTCGCCTGCTGATGTTTCTTGCTGTCAGCGGTGGATTTGTCCACTCCCTGCTCAACAGCCGTCGAATGCTTCCCCGTCGCTCTGACCAGTTGCCCTCCTTCCCACACCGTCGCCACCTCCTCCCTCCACCGCAGCAGCCTCCTCCTCCCCCCCTCCTCCTCCTCCTCCTCCTACCCCCCCCCCCCCCACGCCCCCCACCTCCCAGAGTCGCCGACATACTCCACCTTGGACTGACAGCAGGTTACAGAAGAAGGAGCCCCATGGTAACTGAGCGTGTTAGGCGGTGGCCTGAAGAAAGCGCTGTCGCCAGGGGCTACAACACGAGCTGTGACAACAAGGCTGTGCGGTGAGTGAAGCAGGGCCCGCTGGGGCATCTTGCAAGTTGGGAGTGGGGTCGGTAGCCAGGGTTCTAAATGGCCGGGGAGACAGTGGGAGCCAGGGATGGGTCGGCTGGTCATTCTATTCACTTTCAGTTTACATTTTATATTGGTTTTATTTAAGTTTCTGGCACGCCATGGACCGTTAGTGACGTGGAAGAGTATCATAAGCGGGTCAGGAGTGTATTGTAAGAAAAATGGGTAATCGACAAAGACTCTGGAACCGAGGGTGCCGGAAAATCGGTGTTCATCTTGTATCTAAAATTATGCATTGTTTGGAAAGAGTGTTTTGTGGGAGGTTGTTCCTATTGGACAAGGGGTGACGACAAGAGATCACAGGTGTAGTGTCATTCAGCACGGAAACAGGCCTTTCGGCCCAACTCGGCCCAATGCCGATCAAGATGCTTCATCCAGCCTAGTCCCATTTGGTCCATATCCTGCTAAACCTTTCCCCACATTCTACTTGTCCAAATGGCTTTTAAATGTATTTATAATATTTGCCTACCTCCTCTGGCAGCTTGTTCCATGTACCCACTACCCTCTGAGAGAAAAAGTTGTGCCTCGGGTTCGTATTCAATCTTGCCCCTCTCATCTTAACCACTATTGTTTTTAATTCCCCTATCCTGGGCAAAGGACTCTGTCCATTCATTCTATCTGTTCCATTATCTATACAAAGAAGGGAGAAGAACTGAGAGTGAATGGAGGAAAACTTTTTTTAACGTAGCATTTGGTTGGAATCTGGAATGCTCTTCCTGCGACGTGTTCCACTCGGGTCTTTAGAGGGAATTGGATAAATATATGACGAGCAAAAAATTGTAAAATTACAGAGAAGGGGCTGGAGTGCTTTCCTCTGGTACAGACATGATGGACCAAATGGTCTTTTGTGATGTCAATATTGAGTGATTCAATGATCTAGCAGCAGTTGCTGTTTAAGCATCTATCACTTGTTCCAACACAATGTTTTGCACAAAGCATTTATATATTTCATTTGATTTGGAACAAACTGTTCAGATGGTTACTTTAAATCATTTTCAGAGATTCCAAATTAACCTTTTTTGTATTTGAAATTAGTTAGCAAATCCAGAGGAGAGATGCCAGCAGATCCTAGAACCTCCTTATGATGAAATGGTAGCAGCTCATTTAAGGTAAAGTAAAACTTCACGGTTATCTTTATTAACATTTTTTGTACGTACCCGTGCAACATATTGTTTACAATGTCACTGTATGATTGTTTATGAGCGTGTTAGCTTGTCACTGTCACATTTCTCCTGTTATTGGGAAGCAGCTGCCTCTGTTATGTGTTTTACTGCATGGCTCACTATTGTGATATCAAACATATCAAACGCATCACTGGAATCGTTGCCCCCTAACATTTGTCACTTTTCAAAAATATTTGTTAATCTTCATACCACTCAAACTTTCCCCCTCGCTCTTTATAGCCATCTAGTGTTGGGCATTTCCACCCTGAGGGAAAGGTTTGGACTGTCTCCCCTATGTATGCCTCTCATGATTTTATATACTTCTATTGGGCCTCTCCTCAAACTCTGCAGTTCCAGAGAAAATAATACCAGCCTTCCCCTGTCCTAGAAACCCTCTAATTTTGGCAGAATTCTGGTAAACTTCCTCTGCACCCTCTCCAAAGCGACCAACACTGCATGCAATACTCCAAATGTAGCATAACCAATGTTTTAGCTCCATCATGCCTTCCTGACTCATATTCAGTGCCTCCAGCAATGAAGGCAAGCATACCATATACCTTCATCACCACCCCATATACTGGGCTGCCACCTCAGTGAACCATATACTTGGGACTCCAAGATCCTTGTGCACATCAATGCTGTGAAGTGTCTTGCCATTATCTATATACCCTCCACTTTCATTCAACCTCCCAAAGTGCAACACCTCACACTTGCACGGATTAAACTCCATCTGCCATTTCTCCGCACATTTCTGCACCTGATCTGTAATCTTCTAACACAGAGTGTCCTGCTGCTGTTCTCTGATATCTCTTTAAATATAACCCTACTATAAATCCTATTATGTACTAAATTATTGCCTGTAGAACCCAAGATTTTTGGTCATCATTTAATCACTTGAGGTAAATGTTTTTCTGTTGTTGCTTTATTAATCAAGACATATTAATTGTATATGGAAGATTTGAGCAGTGAGGAAAAATCTGAGAAATAAATAATCGCACCTAAGGCAGCATGTGCTATTTGATTGAGGTAAAATGCTGTGGATAATCTTATTCTTTTTGCCTTCACAGGTGCGCTTTTGCTGTTGCAAATCATGATTTTGTAGATGCATATAAATACCAAACATTTGTAGTGCAATATCCTTAAACCAGAATACTGAAACTTGGTGAAAAGGAATTCAAAGAAACGTATTTTTGTGCGTTTTTTTAGAAAGTTTTTTTGCTCTTGTTCTGAATTTTCACCTAATATCATTTTCTGCTACCACAGGTTCTTATACGTAAGAGCTTGATCTACAATATTTGCCCTATTTGTACCCATCTTTTATACGATTTGATCTGCTGCAATTTGCTGTCCTTGACAGTTTCTAAACAAAATTCCTCCTCATCTCTCCTCTAATTCTTCTTCCAATTAGCTTGACCGCTCACAACTTTGAAATCCTTTTAGGAACCTGGACACTCAAACAGGCGATTAGAAGGGTCAAAAGGGGCCACTAAGTGTCTCTGGCAAGTCGAATTAAAGAAAATCATAACCTTATACCTACGTTAAACACAAGAGAGTAACCAGGGAGAAGATAGGGCTGCTCAAGGAAAAAGGGGGGAAACTTGTGCTTGAATTCTTGGGATGTAGGTGAGGTACTAAACGAGCACTTTGCATCATTTTTCACCAAAGAGAAGAACATGTCAGACAATGAGATCAATGTGGAGAATGCTAATATGCAAGGGCAGTTTGAGATTAAGGAGGAGGAGGTGTTGGGGTTATTGAAGAACATTAAGGCGGATAAATCCCCAGGACCTGATGGGACTTATCTCAGGTTATTGAGAGAGGCAAGACAGGAGACTGCGGGAGATGAAGATCTTTGCGCCGTCGCTTGCCACAGGCATGGTCCTGGAGACTGGAGAAATTTGCAGAGGCCAATTAACCTGCAAAGCCGCCCGTCTTTGGGGTGTGGAAGGAATCCGGAGCATCTGCAAGAAACCCATGTGGTCCCAGGGAGAATATGCAAACTCTACATGGACAGCACCCGTAGTCAGGATTGAACCTCTGTCTCCGGCGCTGTGAGGCAGCAGCAGCTCTACCCGCTGCAACACTGCAGCCCTTACACGTTTTCTCCCAACTAGGTAGTCACCTCAACCTACCAAAAGCACACCGGATAGCCACCAAGTGGTCACAGGAGTGGAAGGCAACCTCATCTCCATTACATAGCTACATCACTTCACCAGATAAAAGCTGTCCAGGGTCTGACCTCTCCAAAGGAGCATGGGTGAAGCTCAACAGACTTTGTACTGGAGTTGGGCGTTTCAATGCCAGCATGTGAAGATGGGGGCTCTGCCAGAGCCCTGCCTGTGAATGCGGAGCAGAACAACAGACAGCCAATCATGTCATCTTTGGGTGCCCGCTCTAACACCCGCCAAATGGAGCTCGGGGCCTGGCAGACATTGACGCAGAGACAACAACCTGGCTGTTCAACACCCGGCTTGAGATATAACTATTCCTTTGGTTTATGTTTTATTCGCAAGAAGAAGCGTCTTACCTAGCAAAGACCAACAAATAATTTTGAGACTTCAGCCTTCTTTTGGGTAACCTGAATTTATTGGTAGTTATGTTGGAAAATGCTGATGGTGACACCCTGTTGCTGGCACTTCCTCGTCAGTTCAGTTTATCATGTGGTCCAGTGACAAATTTTACTTTGTTTTGCTCCAATAACAAATGGTTGTTGTTCAAAAAGCCTATGACCATTAATTTTAATTTCTTGCCTTTCCCACTATGTTTGTTGGGTATTTCAGTGTTATCGCTCTTTTTTTGATCAGAAACTGTGGGTGCACTAACCTTCCACCTTCTCAGATTGAACCACTGCCACAGAGAGTTTATTAGTATTGAAATGATTATGGTTTGGTTCTCTGTTTATTTAAAAATATGACATCAATTGTATTTTCCTTAATTGCAAAACATCATTCTTGAAGGCCTTCCAAGCTCACAAAGAGGAGAACTGGTAAGTCAGAGCTGTTAACTGGGACATTTTTGATGTCTTCTAATATCACTGTTTTGAATTGAGTTTCTGTGCTGCCCTTTTCTGTCCTCATTTACATGAATGATTGGTTTCTGCACATCCTCGGATGGAATTTTATTTTTGCCCTGTGTGGTATGTTTTACATAAGTAACGTGGTCTAACTCTGAGACGAAGCACGTATTTCAGGCTGACAGGTACATTATGGAGTGTGAATTGTACTATCATAAGTATGGGAATGTGTAAGGTTGTGTAAGGCTGAAAGAATGTGCGATGATGTGAAGCAAGATGTTAATGTTAAGATGCAAGTTGTGGCCTACAAGTTGTGGTCAATCTGTACCCTCCAAACTGCATCAAGAGTTGTAAAGCACTCTTGGTTGACAGCCTGGAACTCTAAGATTATGAAATTAGAATTATATATTGCAGGACAGAAAGGCAGACATTGTCTGACGGAGCTCTTAATTTTTCATAACATTACAATACCTTTTGCCACCAAGCATCATTATGTTTACTCAAAGAGGACACCTGGAAGATTTACGAAAAATCTTACTTGATCTATGTTCCATTGGTTGACACATTTGGTGTAGATGCGGTAGAAGTTCATGTAGGATTAGAATAATGAGTGTTTGATGGTCAGAGCAGACCTGGTGGATTGACTGGCACATTTCTGTACTGCAACTCTGACATAGATTCATACCCTTGTGATGATGAGGAAGGTTATGGGAGTTGGAAACGGCCAGTAGTGGGTGCTGATTACTTGCAGCATTTCAAGCCACTTGCACAGCATATTGCCATGCTGGCCAGAAATGACAAAAGTTTCAGGATCCTTTATTTAGATTTTAAACTGATTTAAGATATTTTTATCTTGTAAACCCGTACCCTTAACAGATATCTGGGTAATTTTGCTCTGAATGATCAGATGGCCAAATAGATTACCACAAAATCTACAGTGAGTTGGGACGTAGTTAGTAACATACTCATGACTTCCTCCTGTTGTGGAGCCCCAGTAGTTAGTTTGGTAAACTAGTACCAAATTATGTACAACCTCAATTTCACCGTCTATTCTTCGGTGTATTATCACCGGGTGGTGCCAAGGTGGCAGCCGCGCCAACAGCCTGTCTCGTCCTTTCCTTCTTTGTGTTAAATGCATCTTTTAGTGTTATTTAGGTTGTTTTATGTGTGGGGGTTGTTGGGGGAAGCTTTTTAAAATCTCTTACCATGACAGAGATGCAACTTTTTCTGTATCGTCTGCACTACGGCCTAACATCGTGACGCTGGCAGCCTCTTGTTGGGGAGCTCCAACTGCAGGAGCCTGCAGACTTAACATCGTGGAGCTGGCGGTTTCTGTCGGGGATCGACCTTGGAAGTTCCAACCGCAGGAGCCTGCGGACTTTAACACCGTGGAGCTCACAGTCCCTGGTTAGGGACAGGCTTCGGGAGCTCCAGGCCACAGGAGCTTCGATCGCCCTGATTGCGGGAACTTTGATCACCCCAACGCGGAAGCTTCGATCGCACCGATGTGGGAGATTCAATCCCCTCGACTGCGGATGGTTCGACTCCTGCGACCGTGGAGAAAGGAAATGAAGAAATTTAGACTTTATTGCCTTCCATCACAGTGTGGAATGTGGGGAATATGCTATGGTGGATGTTTATGTCAAGTTTTATGTGGTTGGGTGTCTTGTTGCTTTTTTTGGTATGGCTGTATGATAAATCGAGTTTCGCTGTACCTTAATTGGTACACGTGACAATTAACAGACCTTTGGAAGATTTAACTCCTCCCTATTTCTCCTCATTATCTTTTAAATTGGATGATTAAAGTAATAAAATAATGGGAGGACATTTTTTTTGTAGTTAAATTGTCTGCCATTTTTGGGAAAAAAAACATAAATCGCTGAAGAGCTTGGAGAAGGAGTAGTTGTGGATTACTGAATTTTGTTAGTTTATTTTTGATTTTGACATTTGTCTTTTGTCCTTCATAGGGCTTTACCGATTATGTATGCAGTAGCTCTGGACCTGCGAATCTTTGCAAATAATGTGAGTAATGCAAAGTTTATGAAGCTGTTTTAAATGGATGCTCCTTTGCTGGAACATCCACAGCAATACAGCCTTTATTCTGCTGTCTTCCTGTATGAGTTTCATAGGTTCTGATGAAAGCACGTGCTCAGTGCAGGTGAAAATGTCATTGTTACATGACAGACATTTGATTGACAGATGCAAATCCAAAGGACCTGCAGCATTTCTCAGCTCCTCGGATTGAGCACTGTACTGTCAAGTTTAGTCATGCAGAGGCTGAAGAAGGGTCTCTACACGAAACGTCACCCATTCCATCTCTCCAGAGATGCTGCTTGTCCCACTGAATTACTCCAGTACTTTGTGTCTACCTGTTGATGTCTGGGAATTACAAAGCTGATATTACCTATTTGACCATAAGGCTGTCTCCAAAAACCCAAAAGCCACATCAACAAGGAGTTCTGCCTCCTTCCCCTGGGCTAGCATGTTGGCATTCAGTCTCACACAAAAACATTAACTCTCCGTTCCTTTCGATGGTGGGAAAGTGACTACCCGTGATGGAGTGGGCAATGTCCACTACCTTTTGCAGTCTCTTGTTCTTGGGCATTCAAGTTACTGAACCCGGCGATGGTGCGACCAAAACATAGAGTAAGAAACAGGCCTTTCGGCCCACATTGCCTGTGCCAAACTTGATGCCAAGTTAAACTAATCTCTTCTTCCTGGATGAGGTCCATAATCTATTCCATGTGCCCATTTAAACACTTTTAAATGCCACCACCTGCCAGCACATTCCAAGCAGCCACTACTTTGAGTAAATAAACTTGGTCTGCACATTTCCATAAAACCATCTCCCTCCGACCTTAAAGCTATGCCTTCTAATATTTGACTGGCACCTACTTCTATCAGGTCTCATCTCAATCTCCGATAATGTAGAGAAAACAATCCAAGATAATTCAACCTCTCTTTAATAACGAATACCCTCTAATTCAGGCCATATCCTAGCAAACCTCTTCTGCTCCTGACACTCATTGCCTTTTCCGATCATGTGCAAGCAAAGCACACACCTTCTTTACCACTATCCAGTGTTGCCAGTTTCAGGGGGCCGTAAATTTGGACTCGAAACCCTGTTCATCAATAACGTTATGGGACGTGCCATTATTTGTAAATTTTCCCCTTGTATTCGATCTCCCAAAGTGCAACACCTCACACTTGCTAGGATTTAAATACCATCTGCCATTTCAGTAACAGATCTAAATCCTGTTGTATCCTTTGACAGCCTTCATTGTCTGCAACTCCTCTACGTTTGGTGTCGTCCGCAAGCCTAGTAACTAACCCATCCACATTAATGTCCAAGTCATATAGATATCACAAATGGAGGTCCCAGTACAGATCTCTGTGGAACTCCACTGATTATAGGCCTCCACCCTGAATATTGTCCTTCCATCACTTCCGTAAGTCTTTTATGGGGAAGCCAGTTCTGAATCCAAACAGCCAAATCACTGTGGATCCCATTCATCATAATCTTCAGGAGCAGCCTACCTTGAGAGATTTACCAAATGTCTTAATAAAATCAATGGAGAAAACATGCACTGCCCAATCCTCATCAATCGCCTTCACCTCAAAGAAAGCTCAAATTACTAAGAAAATACCTGCCGCAGACAAAGACATGTTGACAGTCCCTAATTATCCTACTCTCTTCCAAATGCAACTAAATCCTATTTTGAAGAATCCACTCCAATATCTTTCCCACACTGATGTGAGGCTCGTCAGCATGTAGTTCCCTGGATTATCTCTACTTTCCCTCTTATATAAAGAAACAGCTTTGGCTACTCTCCAGTCCTCTTGGACCTTGCCTATGGATAGAGAGCATATAAATATCTTCGTCAAGGATTCTACAAAGTCCATTCTTGCCTGTCTCAATAACCTGAGATAGATTTGGCAGCACAATGGTAGAGCTACTGCCTCACAGCATTAGAGAGCCGGATCTGATCCTGACTAAGGGTGCTACCCCTGTGGAGTTTGTGTTCTCCATGTGACCGTGTGGGTTTGCTGCAGGTGATTTGGTTTCCTCCCAAATTCCAAAGACGTGTAGGTTTGAAGATTAATTTGTTTCTGTAAATTGCCACTAGTGTGTAGGATGCAAATGTGGAAAAACATAGAGTTAGCGTACGGGTGATTGATGGTCGGCGTTGACTTGGTGGGCCAAAGGGAATTTTTCCAAGCTGTACCTCTAAACTAAAAATCTAAACTGCACTAAGATCACATCAGGCCCTGGAGATTTATCACCCTTAATGCGTTTCAAGAAACCCAGCACCACCACCATCTCCTTGATCTCTGCCCTTAATTCTTGTGTGGCTCATGTGGCTCATATTTGAGTGGTGTGCAGTGATGAGCAGTGTGGCTCATATTTGATCACTTCTCTTATTCTCTGTTAGCTTTGTACCTTGCAAATCCAAATGCAGATTATTTCCACATTCTGTCATCAGTTGAAGGTTGTGTATTTGCCAGTGGGCAATAATAGAAGGTTATGCTTCTCAAACATTGCAGATATAGTTGCCAGCCCACCACTCATCGAAGCTGCAGCTTGTTAAAGAAGGAACTGCAGATGCTGGAGAATCGAGGGTTACACAAAAAGCTGGAGAAACTCAGCGGGTGCAGCAGCATCTAAGGAGCGAAGGAGATAGGCGACGTTTCGGGTCGAGACCCTTCTTCCTTTGTGAAGCTTCAGCTTCACAAACTTCACAATCCTAACACTGCATGCCTTCCTTGAATTATGTCTTTGACCGCAGGAACGTCCATTTGTTCCCCTTCCATTGGAATACCCTGATAACTATAACTGAAATTACTGTAGTGCTTTATGTGCTACCACTCATTTCCCTTTCCTCCTGTGAAACTGCATCAACCAAGCTGTGATGAACTTAGCTCCTGCTGGAATCAGGAGGAAGCTTTCTTGCCCTGACAGGTCTCTGATCTTGGGGCTTCATGTGGTTTAGGGTCAATATTGCAAGACTATTATCCCTCCTGCCAATCTCCACCACCGGATTATAGTATGCTCATGGGTCATTATATCAACTCTACACAATGTAATGATATAGTGTCAAGTCATTCACATGCATCTCTGGAGAAAAAACAGGCAGGATGTGACATACATAACATTTAACATCAAAGACATAAATGAAGTTATAACCTGAAAGAAATTATTGGAAAACTGGTAACTAGTTTTATTTTCTTAATTTACCCACCTCCACTCGCATCTAGGCTGACCAACAGTTGGGCAAGAAAGGAAAGGGCAAGACTGGAGATATGCTGGAGAAAGCTGCAGAACTACTGATGAGTTGTTTCCGGATTTGTGCCAGTGACAAGTAGGTGTTTCAATAACAAGTTCTGTTAAATAATGATGGCGATAGATGGCCTGACTTCAGGCCAGCATATAAAAGCCAATGTCTGAACTGTGAGCCGTGATTTTAAAACAAATGTGGCCACAGATAGGGAAGAATGCAAAACTGGGGCCAAAGGTATTCTCAAATCTGTTTTGCAGTTACAGCCTCTGTTGTTGGTATTGATTTATTATCATCACATCTAGCGAGATACAGGGGAAAAATGTGTTTGTTTTCCAGGCATATGATACTGTACATGAGCATTCAAGCACAACAGGTAGTACAAAGAGAAAAATACTAAACTGCAAAATATAATGTTGCAACACTATAGCATTACAACGAAAGATAAGATTTTAAAAAAAGCCCAAGGACAGCAATAAGATAGGTTGGGAGATAGGGACGAGACCTGTAGCTTATGAGAAGACTGTAAGTAGTCTGATAATAACAGGGAAAAAGCTGTGTCTGCGTCTGATGATATGTGCTTTCACACTTTTGTATCTTCTGCCCAGTGAGAAAGGGGAAACAAGGAGATGACCCAGTGCAAATGGTCCTTGTTGTCAAAGCAGTTTCCTTTTTAATCTGTGGAACTACTTCAGGGCTATTTCCACAGTTATATCATCATGCCAAACTTTCCCAGATTTTCTGTCCTCACGCATCACGTTGTGAACCATGAGGTTTCATGCAGTACTGTAGGATGACTTGTGTGGTGTCATGTGAAAACTTCTAAACTATGCATGAGGATAGAAGGAAATGATTACTACGAAATGTCATTGTCCTATATGAAGGTAGGTGAATGCCACTGGTGGCAAAGTACATAGCTGCTTACTGTTTAATAGATGCTAAATATATGTACCATAGAAAGTCATATCACACAACAAAGTATACCTGTGCAGCATAAGAGCAGCTGTGTAGGGTTATTGTCTGGTTTTCCTGATAGCTTTTTATGACAGAAATAAATTTACCAAATTATTTTTGAAAATAGCCGTGCAGGAATCGATGACTCTAAGAAATGGGGAATGCTGTTTCTCGTCAATCAGCTGTTCAAAATATACTTTAAGGTGAGAAAACGTATTTATATTTCTGGCTTTGTAACAGCGCTCTCTGTGTAAACTCTGCGTTAATAAAAAAATTGAAGAAGGTAAGGTGCGAAATGGTAAGGCAAGGCCTGGATTCTAGGATGTTGGGCCACAGCGGGACTTTGTCTTTGTCCTTAACAAGAGGAGTTGAGTATAGGAGCAAAGCCGTCCTTCTGCAGTTGTATAGGGCCCTAGTGACACCACACCTGGAGTATTGTGTGCAGTTTTGGTCCCCTGATTTGAGGAAGGACATTCTTGCTATTGAGGGAGTGCTGCGTAGGTTCACAAGGTTAATTCTTGGGATGGTGGGACTGTCATGTGCTGAGAGAATGGAGCGGCTGGGCTTGTATACTCTGGAATTTAGGAAGATGAGAGGGGATCTTATTGAAACATAAGATTTTTCAGGGTAAGGCATTTAGAACGGAGATGAGGAAACACTTTTTCACACGGAGAGTTATGAGTCTGTGGAATTCTCTGCTTCATAGGGCGGTGGAGGTCGGTTCTCCGGATACTTTCAAGCGAGAGCTTAATAGGGCTCTTAAAGATAACGGAGTCAGGGGATATGGGGAGAAGGCAGGAACGGGGTACTGATTGTGGATGATCAGCCATGATCACATTGAATGGCGGTACTGGCTCGAAGGGCCGAATGGCCTACTCCTGCACCTATTGTCTATTTAGATGGCAAGTTCATAGGTTGATGCTCACCAACACACCAACCTCTAGATATATGACTGTTGGTCAGTTATCTGTTGGATTAATTGTCATTGTACAAATGGTAGTGAGTATAATGCATGCATGTGTGACTGTTTAAAGACATGTTTCAAGTGTTTAGCCTCCAACCCTGGGTAGCAGGTATTTCTATGAATAACTGCTTTTCTCTGAGTGTAAAATTAAGTCTGCTTGAGATTAGTAGACTTCAATATTCTACCCACTTATATTTTATAGATCAATAAACTCCATTTGTGTAAGCCCTTAATCCGAGCAATTGATAGCTCCAGCTTAAAGGATGAATACAGTATGGCGCAAAGAGTGACGTATAAGTATTACGTTGGAAGGAAAGCCATGTTTGACAGTGATTTTAAACAAGGTGAGGAATGACTCATTTCTCCCATATTAGAATGACCAGCTAAAAAAACCAACAAAATTGTGTTCATTTATTCCATGCTTAAGATTCTATTAATCGTATAAAATGTTTAAGATAGGAATAGCAGATAACCTATTAAGTAATGCACATTATAGAGTGGTGATGCTTTCTAAAAACATTACATTTTCAATCTTTACAGCTGAAGAATATCTGTCATTTGCGTTTTGCCATTGCCACAGGGCCACCCAGAAAAATAAGCGGATGATTTTGATTTATTTGCTACCGGTGAAGATGCTTCTTGTAAGTAAACCTCATGAAGAACTGATAATAAACTCAGCAGGTACATCTTGGAAGGCAACAGCAGTTGTGAAAGTATTGATACTGAGTGTTGTGATAAGCAGCATGTGGAGTACGTGATGTCCCTGAGGTTAGCACACTTGATGTGCTTAAAGGCAGCACTGAGAGACACTTTTTTGAGTGGGCACTAATTAAAGGCTTTTCTTTTTGCATAACTATTATAACTTTATGATGAAAAAATGAGGGAAGTAGATTAGACTTTATTGCTTTCCCAGTGAGGAATGTGGGGAATCCGCTGTGGAGAATCTGCTGTGGTGGGTGTTTATGTTAACTTTTACATAGTTGTGTGTCTTGTTTTTTTTTTAGTATGACTGTGTGGTAATACGAATACACGTGACAATAACAGACCTTTGAAATAATTGCTGTTTTCTAAATATTCCCTCACCGATACCTGCTGCATTTGGCCTGATTCATTTTTCAGGACAAGGTTCAGCATTGCCACTTGGCCTCTTGAAGGGCCAGGAATAGTAAGATTGAACGAGAACTTACCAGTTCGAAGGTTGATCTTTATTTCATGAGGAGTCGAAGTGAGGGATTTCGTGAAGAGCCCGCCGGCGCGCATGCTCGACATACTTCAAAGTAGCGGCGTGGAATCACAGAAACCAATCAAAAGAAATGACTTCACATAGTAAGAATGAAAACGACTAAGATTACCAGATGAAGGTGATTGAGGGTTGGGCGAGGAGGGCACGAAATCCCTCACTTCGACTCCTCATGAAATAAAGATCAACCTTCGAACTGGTAAGTTCTCGTTCAATCTTACTATTTCATTTCGGAGTCACGTGAGTGACTTCGTGAAGACTTCAAAGCTTCTGTGATGACACGCCCTGGACCAAGTCCATGCTGTCACACCACTACCAGGGATGGATGGGAGGAATAACGTGCTGACTAGTCCATACTGCAAAACAAATCATATTTATTAACAACAAATCAAAAACCCCTTATTCGGGGACATCTCCACGTTCTTGCCCCGCATCTAGTACGGCTTCTGCGAACTGTAGAGGCGCAGCGACGGGCCGGTTGTAGAAACGCTGGAACACCGCTTCATTAGCCCATCCTGCTGTGGCGAGAATATGGTCCATGGGCACCTCCATGACCCTCGCCGCCGACGTCGATGCAGCCCTGGTGGAATGAGATTTGAACACATTAGTGTCGATACCTGACTTACCCAAGACGACTCGAAGCCACCTGGATATCGTCTGTGTTGTCACTCGATGGTGAGGTCTCTTATGAGTGACAAGCAGGTATCTCTCCTTTCCTCTGATGCTTGCCGTCACCTTGACGTAGTAACGGATGTGGGAGGCTAAACATAGCCTAGCATCTGCGGGGTATGCCGGGAACTTCAGCTGCAGCCCTGTGCACCCAGGTCTATGCTGCTTTAGTAGCTCGTCAACAAAGAAAACTACTTCTGTGGGGGTAGACATCATTCTGTCGACACGTAGTTTATGGAGTGTCTGTACCCTCTGTGCTGAAGTCAGCGCTAGTAACATCACCAGCTTCATGGTGAGTTTGTCCAGCTGGAGCCCTTCCATGGGGGACCACGTCCTGAGCAGAGCTAAAACTACCCTGACATCCCAGGTGATATTGTAGCATGGTGTAGGCGGATTCGTATTGAAAATACCCCGCATGAGCCTGGACACTAGCTTGTTGGATCCCACCTCAATATTGAGGTAGAATGATAGAGCGCTCCTGGCGCTGTTGATGGCACTGTAGCTTAAGTGTTCATCATGGTGCAACCCCGCGAGGAATTCCAGGACGTCGGTTATAGTCACGGCATCGTACGTGATGCGAGAGCGGCTGCAGAAGGCTTCCCACTTCCTGATGTGAGAGCGGTATCTTCGCCTTGTAGACTCTCGGCACGACGCTGCAATGGTATCCATGGTCCGGGTAGAAAGGCCGTATCCAACTAAAGGCCGATTCAGAATCTGCAAGCCAACAAATTTAAATAGCCATGGCAGGGATGTGGCTCCCCTGAAACAGGGTGAGTAACTAATTCTGGGCTACCCTGCAAACGGACCCAAGGTTCACTGAGCGTGTCAAAGACCATCGGATACCACGGCTGTGTAGGCCAGTCGGGTATGATAAGGATGCCCTTGGCACCATCCATCTGAATTTTTCGTAATACCCGACTGATGAGGCAAAACGGAGGGAATGCATAGAAAAAGCCATTCCCCCAGTCTAGCGAGAATGCATCTAACGCTATAGCCCCAGGATCTGGTTCCCACGAGACGTAGGTTGGTACCTGATGGTTCAACCAGGACGCAAAAAGGTCAATGTCCGGTTTCCCAAATTTGGCTGTGATTTTTGCAAAAATTTCAGGATGTAACATCCATTCAATATTATCATTGAACTTGCGTGACCTGGCGTCCGCCACAAAATTAAGCTCACCTGGCAAATAGGTGGCTGAAATCCAAATGTCTCTCTTGACACACCAGAGCCAAATTGAATTAGCCAATTTATCACATGAAACTGACCTGGTACCGCCCATGTGGTTTAAATACGCCACCGCTGTGGTGTTGTCTATTTGGAGCCGGACATGTGCTCCAAAGATCTTGGAACAATATGCACGAAGTCCGTGAAACGCTGCAAGCAGCTCCAAATAGTTGATCCCTTGTGATACCAACATTGTATTCTCAAGGGTATCCCATCGGCCCCCACAACTAGAATGTTGATTCGTAGCTCCCCAGCCATCAGAGCTCGCATCAGTTTGTAAGTATATCATCGGTTTCGCCTCAATAATAGTTTTAAACGAGTTACTAATGTGGCAAACCCACCATCGTAACTCATCCAATGCTGCAGGCGGCAGCTGCATTGATCGATCATAATGACCAGCATGCCGTCGCAGCGCAGCAATCTTGGCTCTCTGCAAGTTTTGATAATGCAGAGGTCCATACCGGGCTGCCGGAAACAAAGCCACAATCTTGCCAATGACAGTAGCTGTGTGACGAATCGATGGTATACGAGTATTGAGTAAATCTGTACACACCTGTGTTACCTCCACAATTTTGTTAATTGGTATGGTGACTCTCATGCTAATGGAATTCACCTGGAACCCCAGATAATTAATTACCTGGGTGGGGCAGAACTTAGATTTTTCTGGATGAACAATGAACCCAAGCTGTTGGAACAAATTGACCGCAGCTGCAACCCCTTGTTGAGCTGATTCCAAGGTGTGTCCGATAATTAAAATATCATCTAAATAGGCCATAACGAAATGATGTCGTTGTCTTAAATAAGCCATAATTGGCTTCACCAATTTAGTAAATAATCGAGGGGCTGTGGTGAGCCCATTAGGCAACGCCCTATATTGCCACAGCTGGTCCATCCAGATAAATTTTAAGAACCTTCTGTAATATTTTTGCATGGGTACAGTATAGTACGCATCCTGTAAATCAATACATGCCATAAAGCACCCTTGTGAGATCAATGATTTGGCCGTTTCAAACGTGTCCATTTTAAAATGAGTATATGTTACAAAGTTATTCAGAGTGGTCAGATCAATAATGACTCTACAGCCTCCATCTTTCTTAGGTCGGGTAAAAATATTGGAAACAAATTCAACGGCTCATGAACCGTTTTCTCTATGACCCCTTTCTGTTCCAACCTTAAAATTTCCTTATAGCCTACGGACTGTTCCGCAGCCGTTAGTTTAAACATACGACCCGGTCTATGCTGAGACGGAGGGATGTCCCCATTAATAAACTCAATGCTATGGCCCTGAATATTCCGTAACACATACTCATCACTGGTAATATCACCCCATGCACCCGCAAACAACCGCAAACGCCCACCAACATGTGAGGTTAAACAAAGAGAAAAAAGAGAACCAGACCGTCTCACCTCTGTGGTTACCGGCGGTCCCTGACACGTGTGGGTGGACGTAGAGGTGCTGGGTTGGTTTGAGGTCGTGGCGTCCTCATTTTCCATCTCGGCTTCTGCCGAGCCTGTCCTAAAAAAGACCCCTGTGGTTGGGGTGGTTGATATCGGTTTGGAGCTGGAGGGTAATTCCTGGTAGACGTGCTGGCAGACCCTCGTGAGCGGCCAAGCGGAGCTTTGGAGCTCGATGGCGTGGGGGCACTCTGAGAGCGCATGAGCCCCACGGTCTTGGCTTGTTCATCAAGCTCTCCGACCCTTTTGGCAAGGTCTTCGCCAAAGAACTGACGGGGCGGCGGCGGCGGCGGTGGTTTGCACAACCCTGCAAATTTGGGGTTGAGCGCTGGGCGGATGGTATTTTTCCGAAAGCCGTTGATTTCATTTTGAGTAGCGCATAGAAGCGCCAGAGCATCCTCCTGGTCCAAATTAAGCTCCTCTCCGTCGACCGACCGCACAAAAGCAGTAATCCCGGCCGTGAGGAGTTTCAGGATCCGCTGAATCTTTAGTTCCTGCTGACGGATAGCCGCACTGATGTTGCCCCAGATTGGCGTATTGACCACAGGCACGTTGAGGGAGTTGCAGTTTGATGGAGCCTTGTGACGGCTCATGGCTTGTAGTAGAACTTCCTCCTGAAGCTGGTGATTATTTAGGAAGTCCACAGTGGCTGCCAGTTTTGTATTGATAGGAAGCCCCAAGGAATGAGGGGCTGCAAACTTGGTGGCCACATCGAGGAGGTCCTCCGCCGGTAACTCAGGCGGGGGTGGGATGGGATCGACCACTGCCTCCTCGTCCTGCTGCTCCAGGCTGGTGTATGAAGCTGGTGATGAAGCCCTGTGCCTGTCGCTGCTGGATGCCTGTTGTTGTTGAAGGAGACGTTCCAGCAGCCGCTCTATACGGTCAATACGCCCTTCACCCTGAACACTCAGGTGGTCGGAGTCCTCCAGCTCTGAAAATTGGCCGGGGCTCCTGTCATCGGCCCGCACCTCGTCGAGGCCCTGCCGGTGCCGGTAGTTGTCGTCGACAGCCGCCGAGGCGAAACTGCGCGATTTCTGCACGGGCGTGTTCAACCGCCTCCGTATAGCGGGAGCGGAAGCCGTTGCCTCTAAGGACAGATGCGGCATGGTGTCGGCACCAGCCGAAGCCTGGATACCTTGGGCCCGTGCAGGCTTGCCAGCTGCCCACATCGTGGACCTTGCCGACGCATGGTCTCGCCCACCCATCCATGGGGGGCTCGGCGACCGTGACGGGACCCCCAACTGACTCGTCCCGGCGTCGGAAGTTGGGGGGCGACGGCTGGACCTCACAGCTGCCCCGGGTCCCGTCCTAGAACCTGACCGCTCCTTGGCGACAGGCAGAGCCTTAGCCCCGACAGGGTTAGGCTTTTGGGCTCCTGCCCTTCCCCTCCTCGGGGGGCTTCGTGAAGCGGGACGTGCAGCCGCACGGACCCTTCTGCTCGAGGCCGTCAGCAAGCCTGCTGACGACCTGACTGCCTCGGCAGGGTCGTCCTGCTCTGGCGGCACACCACTCTCCTCCTCGTCGAACTCCTCCGAGCTGTGGTGTGCGGGCGGGTCCGGACCTGAAAAAACAGAGCTCACCGACATCTCCGCCCTCGTTCCGGTCTGCGTTGCAGGTACCCCCGACAACTCTCGCTCCGGAACTGCTGGCTGGCGACTTCTCCTCGAACTCCGGCCTCTCCCATCCATGTTCTTGCTGTGAAGCAAACACAACAAGAACCACCAACTTAAGGTAGCATACTTACCTGCGTGGTTCCCTTATGAAGGGCTGGCGAGGAGCACGCTCCTCCGTCAGCCGTCGCAGCAACGCGGTACGACGATATGTCGAGCATGCGCGCCGGCGGGCTCTTCACGAAGTCACTCACGTGACTCCGAAATGAAATATGCTGATCAAGCAAGTTCTGCAGAATGCATTTCAGAAACTCCTATCCCTTACCGTCCACGCTACTGCTATCCATATCTATTTGTGGACAACTGAAGTTTCCTGTTATCTCTTTTCTCTGGCTTTTGCACTTCTTTACAAAACTGAAAACCTGTGTCTAACAGAAGGGGACAAAGCATACCGACACAATAGTATACTTCTCGGAATCGGAGCAAGAAAAATGCATGTTTTCCGTATCAAAATGGGTTATTGGTTAATAACTTATGGTTGCTCTACGGACTTTGGTTATTGTACTATCGCGGTCTGGTTGTTGCGTCTAATACACCTAAAAATCTGCAGCAAGTAAGAATTTAAATGTTCCACTTCATATTTGGTGTTGACTGTCGACCATGGCTTCTGATTATTCATCCTCTCCATTCAAGATATTTTGCAGCTACTCTGTGGTATCCTTGAACCTGCTGGACTCACCTCTGCTCCCCTCTTAAAAGAATTGCTCGAAACGTTCTTAAACATATTCCTCCCTGTTTGTCTTAACCATGCTTCTATGATTTTGGCTGTAGCTGCGGCCCCTATTTCCCCTTCGCCCAAGGGAAGACCCTTCCCCAACAGTTACAAACAAACCAGAGAGCAAGATATCTTCAGAAGCCTCCTGACCTACCTGCCTGCACTTTATCCTTCAGCCTGGCAGTCACCTGTTTCTTCTCTTGATCACTGCTTGAAAGGTGCTGTCCACCGAGCACTCAGCCCCATGGATGCACTACAGTGACGTCAGCTGTTGCTCAAGCTCTCAAATGTGGAGCTCCAGCTCCTTCGTGGTCCTTTGTGACTGAGGGAGAGTCCTGGAGCTCTGGCATAGCATGGGATGTGCATTCTACAGGAAAAGTACTTTGTTGGATGTGAATTCCTTCAGAGCTCCTTGAATGCACTTTTCAAACTGTTGTGTTTATCATTTTGTATTGCTTTTTCATTTGCTCAAGTCAGGGAAGATATTAGCTCAAAAGATAGACCTCCCCTTACAGCAACCTTGTCCACTCGTTACATCTACGTTATTTAAAGACCTCAGCGGCAACATTGCTGCAATTTCAATCTTACGCCTTTTAGGCCCATGCCTGCCCTGTATTCTCAGTCCCTCATTCCGGCTTCAACCGCGCCGACTGTGGACGGTTCGACTCCCCCCGACCACAGGAGAAAAGGAGGAAAGAAGATAAGCCTATTGCCTTCCATCGCAGTGGGGAATGTGGAGGAGCCGCTGTGGTGGATGTTTATGTCAAATTTTGATGTAGTTGTGCGTCTTGTTGCTTTTTCGGCATGACTGTATGGCAAACCAAATTCCTCGTATGTTGCAAAACATACTTGGCTAATACATTATGATTATGGTTTCATTTTCTCTCATCATGGTGCGTTTGTTTTGCAGGGTCATATGCCAACCGTGCAGCTATTGCGAAAATATGACCTCCTTCAGTTTTCTGATGTCACCAAGGCAGTTGGGTATGATTTTTTAAAGAGATTTGTTTCTTTGAATTGTGTATTGATTCATACAATTTGTGAAAGAAGTTATAAATCAGCAGTCTTCTAATTTAATGCTAACTGATAGTGTGCCTGGACGATGGTTCCTTAACTTGTTTAATGGATTGTCAGCAAATAACCTCATGTTCAGAGTTTTTCTTGAAGGATGAATCAACCATCCAGTTTTTTTCCGCACAGGTATGGGATAGGTCATTCAGATTGTGTCATAACTTCATTTAAATGTTTTGAAACTTGAATTCCATTTCATAACAAAGAATCTAAACATTTAAAATCTAAGTTTTGAATTTGTCAGAAGTCAGGTCTCTGCAGGCTATACCTAGGTTATTTGTACAGACATCCATAAATTGCAAAATACACAAAAAATACTTGATATGGTAACCATACCTCCACACTGTTGTAATGAGTGCATCAAAAGCAGCAGACTGAGCAGAATGAACCATTGCTAAAAGTGGAGATATGGAGGAGATGGTCTGCCATGTACATCGGACTTCTTTATTTAACATCATGGAGCTCGTTTGTATGTAGTGTATGTGTGTCCATAAGTGGGGTGTTTGTTACCCAGGGATAACTTGTATTGCATTGTGGAGTGGAGGGGGGTGGGGAGTGTGTGGGTTTCGCACAGAGAAGGGATTGGGGCTGGGTGAGCAGGATGGGAAGAGTTCCTGGTTCCACTTGACTTGTGAAGAATTGCTTCCAGGGAGTGCCAGGGTAGTTTGTTGTGTCCTTTCTTTGTTGGAAATTGTACCTCAGTGCCCTTAGTGAACTCTGCTTTTGTCCCAGCTCTCCAGCTACCCAGTGACCAAGTTGGTTTAATGTAGTCTATGCTCACTTTTGTTCATCACACATTTCACACTGGTGTATTTACTTTTTTGGTCTTGTAGTTCCAGTCGAGCTGGAGACTTGTTGATTTGTCTTCCCTGTATAAGGGAGTGGGCCTGAGGCATTGACTGGGCCCCAGGTGGTGGAACCTCAGCTGCCATCTCTGGGCAGCCAGATGATTTTATTTTTATCTGCTCACTATGGTCAAAGGCCTTTAGATTGTTGTGGACAGCACAGGAACAAGCCCTTCAGCCCACAATGTCTGCGCCAAACATGGTGCCGAGACCAACTCTTATCTGCCTGCACATAATTCATATCCCTCCATTTCCTGCGAATCAACGTGCTAATCCAAAAGTTTCATTCACTTTGGCTATCTTGACAGCAGTCTATATCCCAACCCAGGCCAATGCTAAGCTTGCACTTCAGGACCTACACATCAAAATCCTCGAAACAAAGTAGCACTCGTCCTTAATCATAATAGCCAGGGCTTTCAATCAGGCCAACCTAAATAGCAAGCTACCAAAATACCATCAGCATGCCACTTGCCCGACCAGAGCCCCAAACACTCTTGACCTCTGATACCCAGCCATCATACTGCTCTATTCTACTCCCTGCTTACAAGCAGAAACCGACGCAGGAGGATTCAGCGCATAGGTCGTGCATTGCTGGTCTGAGGAAACAGATGAGTTCCTTCGTGACTGCTTTGAATCAGTGGACTGGATCATATTCAAGGATTGTGTGAATAACCAAGATGAATATCCCACTGCTATCACAAACTTCTTCAGCAAGTGTAGGGGACTGCTTTAAAGAAGATGACACGTTTGTTTCCCAACCAGAAACCATAGATGAACCGCGTGATTCACTCCCAGATGAAATTCAAGTCTGCAGCATTCCCGAACGGCACAAGAAATCTATGCAGTGCCGCTAAGGATGCCAGGAGCGAATTCCTGACAAAATTAGAGTCCTGAAGCAATGACACGGATACCCTTGCTGCAAAGTGACGACTAGCAGTATCTTTAGCGATAATAGGTCCTCCCTGATGAGCTCAATGTATTCTTCGGCTGCTTTGAACAGAGGGTCAATGGAGGAATATCACCCGCCCTGACAATCTCGTGTGTGCTTGTACCAACGGTTACTGTGGCAGATGCAAGATCGGCCTTCCTGAGAGTAAATATGCAGAAAGCCACTGGCTCAGATGGAGTCCCGGGCCGTGTTCTCAGAATTTCTGTGGATCAACAGGTATAGATTCACAGACATTTTAACCTCGCACGACTCCATTCTGAGGCTTCCACCTGCTTCCAGAAGAGCAGTATCATTTGGGTGGCAAAGAAAAGTAAGGTAGCACGCCTGAATGACTATTATCCAGAGTCTCTGACATCCACCATCATGAAGTGCTTCAAGAGTGATGATGACGCATATTAATTCCAGCCTCACAGACGGCTGCAGTTTGCTTACCATTTGAACAGTTGCCCAGCAGATGCTTTCTCTGGCCTGGAACTCCGGCAGCACAATGGCACTGTGGTAGTGTTGCTGCCTCAGCGCCTGAAACCCATATTAGATCCTTAATATGGGTGCTTATAGTGCCGGTTTTGCCCACTCTCCCTGTGACCGCTTGGGTTTTCTCCGGCTGCTCTGGTTTCCTCCCACATTCTAAATACGTGCAGATTTGTAGTTGTAGATATAGCCCAGTCCATCACACAGACCAGCCTCCCCACCATTAACTCCAACTAAACTTCTATCTACACCAGGTTCATTAGTGATAGGAGCAGAATTAGGCCATTCGGCCCATCAAGTCTGCTCCGCCGTTCAATGGCTTAGCTAACTCACCCCCTCAATCCCATTCTCCTGCCCTCCCCGTAACCCCTGACAACCGTACTAGTCAATAATCTATATATCTCTACCTTTAAAATATCCATTGACTGCTTCCACCCTTCTGTGGCTTCAGAAAAGCTGCAATATAAGTAAGTAAGTTTATTGGGCAAGTATTCACATACGAGAAATTTGCCTTGGTGCTCCGCCCACAAGTAACAACATGACATATTGTGACAGTTAGGAATGACTCAGAAAGAAAGAATGAATCAAAGACTTAACCCACCAGGGTCATTCCCCCTTCTCCCTGCTCCTGTCGGGCATTAGGTACAGAAGCTGAAAAGTGCACAGCACCAAGGTCAGGAATAGCTTCTGCCCCTCTGTTATCAGGCTTCTGAACGGTCCTTCCACAAGTTAGGGTACTCTCCGAATCACCTCAACCCTCTTGTGGACATTCGACATTATGCATAGATCTGTTGCACCACAATGCTGAGAACTATATTCTGCACTCCATCTTCCCCTTTGCTCAACCTACTGTACTTTAGTTTGAGGTGATTGTATTTATGTATAGAATTATCTGATCTGATTGGACAGCATGCAAAACAAACCTTTTCACTGCATCTCGTGTGACAATAATAAACCTAAATACCACCATCATATCCTTCTCCGCACTACCCCGGACAGGGTGTTACAGACTTATCACCATCTGTATAAAAAGAGACGTGCCCCACACATCTCCTTTAACCTACTGGTCAAAATCCCACCTTAATGTCACTCCTATGCCCATCTGTTTTGATCTTCCCAATAGAACAGTATGGCACAGGAATAGGCCCTTCGGCCCTCAATGTGCCGAATGTAATGTCAATACCAACACTTAACTGCCTGCACATAATCTGTATTCCTCCATTTTCTGCATATCCATGTGCCTATCTAAAACCTCTTAAATGCCACTATTGTGTCTGCCTCCCTAACAACCCCGGCTGTGTGTTCCACACCCTCTGTGTAAAAATAACTTACCCACACATCTCCTTTACACTCTGCGTCTCTCGCTTTAAAGCTATGCCCCTGATAATATTGTGCATCCTGGGAATAGGGTTCTGACAGTCTACTTGATGCCTCTCTTAATTTTAGAAACTTCTATCATGTATCCCCTCAATTTCTAGTGTTCCAGAGAAAACAATCCAAGTCTGACTAACCTCTCCCTGTAGCTTATACCAGTTCAAATAAAACTCCTCTGCCCTCTTTCCAAAGCCTACATATCATGTCTACCTGACTCTAGTACACAATGTCCTGACGGAAATCATTTCTGCTCACTCAGTGGAGGGGTTTGGAGAGGTATATCAGGATGTTATAATGGGCACATAAAGATAGAACATCAGTAACTGTCAAATAATGGCATCACGAATGAGTAGCAAAAATGGAAGTAGAAGAGTTTGATGGAATCTTCTTCTTGCCTATGGCGTGCACAGCCTAAAGTTGTCAGACAACTTGTTCTATTTGATTGTGCACGTTGGTTTGATTGCATTAGTCGAAACGGGGCGGACAAAGTGAAGGTTGCATTCTCCCATAGATAGATCCATGGGGGGGGGGGGCTCCAGAGCTGACAGGGTGTTGGTAGAAAAATCCATTGCAGGGGACCCCCGATGACAGCTGGATACTTTGAGATAGAATCAAACTAGTGCTGTCTCAAGCATTCATACAGTGGAAAAAGTACATTGAAGGAAAATGGTTGGTCAGTTATGTTAAAGGTTGCAAACGCTCATTGAAGAATGAGTGACGATGGTTGAGGGAGGCACAGGTTCAGGACAATGGGTTGAGGATAAATAACATCCAGTTTTGGAGTGTAATGTCCTTGTTTTGTCTTGTTTTTAATTAGCGAAGGGAACCTTCTGCTCCTGAATGAAGCTTTGACGAAACATGAGGCTTTCTTCATTCGCTGTGGAATCTTTCTAATACTTGAGAAACTGAAGATAATAACTTACAGAAACCTTTTCAAGAAAGTGTAAGTGCAGAGCATACGTTGTATTGTGCTATACGAAGTTGTGTATGGCTGTAGTCTTCTCATGAATTGTCTTTAGTGATTGACCTGCAATTTGACTTTATTGTTCCAGGTATTTATTACTCCGAACGCATCAACTGCCACTTGATGCTTTCCTGGTTGCTCTTAGATTCATGCAGATCGTGGATGTTGATATCGATGAAGTCCAGTGTATTATAGCCAACCTCATCTACATGGTATGTATTGGGTCACCTTAGGTTGGGTTGTTTCCCAGTTTGCGATTGCCGAGCAAAATATTGTTAACAAGATGTCAGGATTATTCCTAGATTTTAGGAATATAATTAAATAAGGATAGTTTGTGCAACAAATTGGATAATGTTTTCTAAGAGCTGTTAGAGGCACTATGAGCCGAATAGTCTTCTACATTATATTACACTTGATTGTAGATGTCCAGAGGCTGCCTCCTCTGCATGTTAAAGTATTTACCAGTTGTTAAGGTAGATTGGGTCACTCCCATTCATGGCAGCATTTGAGGCCCACTCATTACTTGATGGTCTGAGACATGAACGCAGGTCTTCAGCCAGGCAACATTAGTATCCTTTCAACTGTGACAGTGAAGGCTATTGCACTCATTAGAACCACTTCCACTGCACAAATCTATGAGATCTCCATTATGGGATTATGGTAAAAGAGTCATAGAGCATGGAAATAAGCCCTGTGGTCCAATCATCTATGCTGACCAAGATGTTTACCTTAGCCAATTCCTTTTGCCCACATTTGGCTCGTATCCCTCTAAACCTTTTGTATCCATGTACCTGTCTAAATGTCTTTTGAATATTGTAAGAGAATCAGCGAGGAGGCTGTGCCTTACTCCAGGATATTAAGAAACCATATCATGACAAGTGGGGAAGTGGATTGGATGCAATGGCATGCTCTCTGGAGTTGGAGAACAGCATGACTACAGATTGCCGCAGGCAAATATGTCTGCAGTTTTTGTCTGGCAACGCATTCCATATAAGCGAGTTTGGTATTCCGACTGCGCATGCCCAGGTCAAAGGTCACTGCATAAACAGCCCTGGAAAGCAGTGGACCTTAATTTCTTCTGTTTTTTCCAACTTTGATTCTTCTAGATAAGGAAATATTGCTTTCAAACTATGAAATAGTTGTATTTATTGTTCCGTTAAAAGCTAAGATTATTTTGTCATTTTTATTGCTTTATTATGCTTTGGTGAGTGAGCGAGATAGTGCTTGTCCGGGTCTGTTGAATTGCTGCAGGGCCGTCCCCTCCCCTCCTGGATGTCTCGTCTCTGTCCGGTGGAGGCCGGAGGTGTCGGGCCGGGCCGGGCTTGCAGCCGACGCGGGGAGAAGGCTGAGTTGCTGCAGTGCTTTGTGTGTATGGCTGGTGCTCGGCATTCGCCGGCGCCGGAGGGGGTGGCCGCTGGCGGTCCCCGGCCTGTTGGGGAGCGGGGTTGGGCTGGAGTTGGCTTCTTCTCCGCGCTTGCTGTCAGCCTGGGGCTGCTGGTGTCGTCGGTACGGGGCTGTCAGTTGGCCCGGTGGGAGTTGAGCTGGGGTTGCCGTTTCTTCTCTGTGCTGGCTGTGACCGACGACACAAGCGGCCCCAGACCCACAACCAGCACGGAGAAGAAGCGCCAACTCCAGCTCAACACCCGCCGGGCCAACTGTCAGCCCCGGACCAATGACACCAGCCGACCCAGGCCCACATCCAGGGACCAGACATCCAGGAATGAGACATCCAGGAGGGGACGGCCTTGCAGCAACTCAACATACCCGGACCCAACACCGACCACGGACGAGCACGATCTCGCTCACTCACCAAAGCATAACAAAGCAATAAAAACGACAAAATAATCTTGGCTATTAACAAAGGAACAATGAATACAACTATTTCATAGGTTGAAAGCAATATTTTCTTACCTAGAAGAATCAAAGCTGGAAAAAACAAGAAATGAAGGTCCACTGCTCCACTGCTTTCCAATGGCTGTTTCTGCATAGTGATCATTGACCTGGGCATGCCCATCGGAATACCGAACTCACTTGTATCCACTGTGGAAAATATTTCCCCTTGAGATCTTTTAAAATGTTCACCTTAAATCTATACCCTCTAATTTTCGACTCCCCTGGGGAAATAGGCTGATCTATATGCCTCGTGATTTTATATACCTTGATCACATGGTCAAGTTGGACTGAAGGTCCTGTTTCTATGTTGTACAACTCTATAATGTCTTACGGGAAGAAAGTGAAAATTTATGGTAGGTCCAATATTTAGACATGTAACACCAGAGGATAATATATCCCAGTTTACAACTGATACATAATTAGGTGCAAAGGAGCAACTGGGGAAGAAGCTGACAGTTGAAAGAAAGTATCTTGGATGGAAGAAGAGAAAGTGACTTTCAAATGGTTGGAAACTTGTAAACAATAAATCTCATTCATTAGAGGTGGGATGTAAGTATGCAGCTACAGCAACCAGTTAGGAAGACAAATGGTATTGTCGATGTTTATTAAAATGGAATGAAATACAAAGGTTAAGAAATAATGCCCTGGGTTCCTATTAAACACATGCCTTCCAGTTCTTGATTCCTTAACCAGGATGAATTTATGCAAGACTTTGGTAAGGCATTATTTGGAGCCATAGTCATATAGCATAGAAGCAATCCCTTCGACCCAACTTATCCATGTGGACCAAGATGCCCCATCTACACTAGTCCCTCCTGCCAGCATTCGACCCATATCCCTCTAAACCTGTACTATCCGCGTACCTGTTCAAATATTTCTTAAAAGTTGCAATAAATCTCCCACCCCCTCCTTCAACCTATGTCCTCTGGTCTGGGTTCCCGTACAATGGACAAGAGACTCTATGCGTCTACCCAATCAGTTTCTCTCAAGCTTTTGTGCACCTCTACAAGATCACCCCTCATTCTATTTCACTCCAAGGGATAAAGCTCTAGTCTGCTCAACCTCTCCCAAGAGCTCAATCCCTCAAATCCTGACAACATCCTGGTAAATCTTCTCTGAAACCGTTCAAACTTGACAACATTTTTCCTATAACATGGTGCCTAGAACTGAACACAATACTCTAAATGTGGCCTCACCGTCGTCTTGTAAAACTGCAACATGACCTTCTGACTTCAATACTCTGACAGTTGAAGGCCAATGTGCCAAAAGGCTTTTGACCACCCTATCTACAACTTTCAACAAACTATGTACCTGCACTCCTAGATTCCTTTGCTCTACAACGCTCCCCAGAGCCCTACCATTCACTAGGTCCTGCCCACATTAGTCTTATCAAAATTGAAAACCTCACATTTCTCTGTATCAAATTCCATCAAACATTCCTCAGCCAAACCGATCAAGATCCTGCTGCAATTTGTGACAACCATCTTGACTATCAACAATACCACACATTTTAGGGTTGAACAGTAATGTACGGGAGGGATTGACGGAAGATGTGGGAGGTGTTTCTTCTAGCTGAAGAATCTAGAATTAGAGATTACAGTCTCAGAAGGATAGTTATTCAAGACAGATGAAAGAAAGATACACATTTTCTTATGCAGTTGGTTTTAAGTTGTTGGAATTTAATTTGGGTAACTATATCTTGCCATTAGATATTTTTGAGGCTCAGATTGATAGTTTATAGAGATTGAGAGGATGTGGAGGATGCCCAGGTTCAACGATGGTTTTGGGTATTGGTGCAGGGTTTACCCTCTATTTCTGTTTTTGGATGAAGGGGAGGTGATGGTGCATCGCCTTCTTTCTTCCCTGTGGCTATCAAACTGTACAACTCCTCCCCCTTCTGTCGTCGGGTAAACTGACTCCCCTCCCCAATCTTTGCACATCCCCAATCCTTTCCATTCGTCACTTTAATTTCATGTTTCATGTATTTTGTGTTTTGTGACTGTTGGCAGATCTATTTCCCTCCTGGGATAAATAAAGTTCTATCGTATTGTTTCATTTGTGTACTGCTCGGTAAGCAATTAATCTAGCTCCTCACACCCAACTTTATCCCATATTATCGCATATATTTGGTTCACAAAACCCTATGATCTCAGATAAAAAATTAACAATTAATCTGGTTTCAATCACTTTTGACAGAAGAGAGTACCCAAATTCCACCTCTCATTGTAGTTCCTAATTTTACTCTTGAAAGGTGTGGATCTAAATTACAACCGTATCTGGTCGGCAGTGCGAACCCAACTGTTTACTCCATCAATTAATTGCAATTAATATCTTGGGAAAATCAGCTAAATCATCTCTTTCCAATTTCGAGGAATACAGCCCTAGTTTGTATAACCTTTCCATATTAGTGAATGCTTGGAATCCATGTGGTATCCCGAGGTTACATTCCCTCCAAGATCACATGTTTTATGTATTTTGCATTTCTGCTTTGACTGATGGAAATACGTTTTTTAATGGTATTTTGTATTTAAGGTTACCAGGATTATTGACAGTATTTTAATGCACCTAAATTAATAGGCAAAGGAAGAAGTTAGTATGTGCGATTATGCAATGTATGACTGAATTGGCTGACCTCCCTCACTGAAATGAATATTTTGTGTTAAGTAAAGGGTCATTGAGATAAAATTAACTGTTGAAACACTATAACATTAAAGATTTTATCTAGGCCGCATTGAGGCCTATTCTCTATTTTACGTGATATTTTATGACTGAGATTTTAAGTATAGCTTCCTCTGACCTCTCATTTAGATGTAAATGATCGCATAATGCCTTTGGATAAAGACTTTGGAAGCTCTGCTTAGGGTCCTGACCAAAATGTCACTCTCCAATAGGAGTTAAAAAATTTATCTGGTCACAGGCATCTCAATTTGTGGGAGCTTCCTTGTGCAGATTGGCTGGATCGTTTCCTACATTACTGTAGTGACCACATTTTAAAAGATCATTGGGTGGGAAGAAGGTTCTGAAGTCACAAAAGGCACTATATCGGCACAACTTTGTTCCCTTTCCTTTAAATGATTTAAAGTTTGTAGGTTGTCACATACATTCTTTGTTTTACAGGGACACATTAAGGGTTACATCTCTCACCAGCATCAGAAGCTTGTGGTCAGTAAACAGAACCCTTTCCCATCTCTGTCCTCTGTGAGTTAACCAGCTGAGGCCAGCCATTTGTGTATTCTCTCTCCTGGCAATTCCTCAACATGCATGGTGGTGGCTAATGGTCTCATTATCAACAATCTGATGTGAAGCTGAGGGTGATAGTGCGTGCATGGCTCAATGAGAATTCACAAGGCAATGTTTGTTCAACATTGTCGGCCTTCAGTAATTCTGTACATCTCAATAAGGATGCAAATATAATACCATGTATATTTTGTTACTGTGTTATATGATGCAAATATTGTAATAAACTTTTTTTGCAAAGATTTTTTTAATTTATATCTGTCACAGATGAGTTTCGATACATTGTTTCAAAAGGAATAATTTTCATTTTATCTAAAGTGTTTCAGGTTAGTAAAAATTTTAATATGGTACCTGATTTTAATCTGCATTTTTTTATTCCCGCTTGAAAATAAATTCCATACAAAATTGGCTGTGGACCTTTTGGCTAAACTTTATTCATTGTCTGCCCAAGATTGCTCATTCAATTTACAATTCTCAGCTCAAATGTTGTTCACAAGGTGCAGAAGGTCAAAAGGGTGCATTATTGAATGGGTGTAAATGCAAGAGATTTGATATTCCTCAAAGTGCACTCTTTCTGTAAATTTCTCCTGACCTTTGAGAACGTATGACATCTTTTGAAAAGGAGCTTGTATGACGGAGATTGCATTATCTTTGTCAGCGCAAGTCGATCAGAATCTAAAAGCAATATGCATCCTTCAGTAAAAGGGACACCTGGAATCTTATCCACGATCCTCTAAACTTAATGTTGGAATTGGGTTTCACAACAAAACTAGGCACATTTAGTAAATCACTACAGTAGTTCCGCTTGTTTTTGGGCCTCTGGGTGGTTCCTTAAAATTAAAGATATCTTTAAGCATGTTTTAAATGTTTTGAATACAATTCTTCAAATTTACTGAGTATCCATTTGCAGTTCTGTTGTTTAACTGCAATATTTTAATTTTTTTAAATATGGTTAGGCAGTAGAATAGAAACTGACATTTTTTTTATTGTGTGGTCAAATTGATTTTCTAACTGATTTAAGAAAATGTACTCTGTTACACTCTCGAAATATAGTGCAGAACACTTTTTAAAGCAACATTTTAAAACTTTCAAAGTTGACAACATTTTCGAAATCAACAGGTTTAAACAGAAACTTATGTTTTTCTGGCACTGGCCCAACATTTGTCACTGTTTGTGCCTGGACGCTGAATAGAACATAGAACACACGTGGAAGTGCGTTCCAGTAAAAATAAATTCACCACATGCATCTTTAAACTTTGCCCCTCAAACTTTAAAACAATTCCCTCCAGTATTTGTAAATTCTGTCCTGGGAGAAAGGTTCTGACTGTCTACCCTATCTCAGTCTCTCATAATTATCTCATAATAGTAGGGGGCGCTGTCCTGTACGGGTATGGCTGCCCAGCCTGCAGTTGTCCGTTTTTCACTTTTTTAAATTTTTAGTTAGTTGAGTTTTTGTTTTTCGGAGCTCTAGTCTTTTTTATGTGGGGGGAAGGGGCAAACTACTTTTCAGGGTCCCTACCTGGTCGGAGAGGCAGCTTTTCTCCGGGCTGCAACTTCGACCCGTCCTCGTGGCCTACCCTCGCCTAGCGGCGCTTCCCCAGGGGACCGTCCAGAACCTCGGCTTCGGCGGCGGCGCAGCGCTATCGTGGAGAGGAGCAGGCGATGCCTTGCCTGGGTCGCCGCGCTGGAGCTCCGGTGAGCTGAAGGCCGCCGACAATAAAAACATCGCGGAACTGTGGAGCGGCCGGCTGCGGGCGGCAGCACTGAAATTTACATCGGGAGCTTCCATCCTAGTGGTGGAGCTCATCCGGCGCGGTCTTGTTGGCTTCGGAAGCCACAGACTCCAGTAAGAGGTGGCCGTTCTAGGTGTCCCAAGCCGCTGAGAGGGTGCTCCCGACGCCAGAGCACCATCACCCGGCGAGAACGGCCTGGAACATCGGGTCCCGTAGCAGCGACTGCGGAGGCCTCAATAGGCCCGACTATGGGTGAACTTGGGGATGGGACTGGACTTTGTGCCTTACCCCACAGTGGGAACCATTGTGGGGGGATGTTTTTATGTCTACTGTTAATTCTATGATGTTGTGTCTTATCTTTATTTGTGTGCTGCATGGCAAATCAAATTTCACTACACCAATTGGTGTACGTGACAATAAATGTCCTATGTCCTATTTCATATACCTCTATCAGGTCACCCCTGCCTCCCACACGCTGGAGAAAATAATCCAAGTCCATCCAACCTTTCCTTATGGTTAATACCCACTAATCTAGGGAACATTCTGGTAAACCTCTTTTGCACTCTCACCACTGTCTCTACATCCTTCCTGAATGCAGAAACAGATGTTTCTGTCTTGCCACTGAATATTCTTCCAGCTTTTCCTGACCTGGCCACCTGCATTCGTGTCAATATTGGCCGTTGGGTATGCTGTGAAACCACTCTGCCCAGGACCAAGATTAGGATTAGGAATTCCATAAGGAACTGACTGGTAATTATTCTAACTCTTGCTGGTATTTCACTGGCTAATTCATGAAATATCTGTGGTAAAACTCAGGTTAATGGTCACAAAGATCAAATAAAAATATAATTGCTTGAATTCTAAGGAGAAATTAAATTGTTGTATCCACCATTGTCTCCTGTCAGTATGATGACCCTCAGAATTGTCATCACCATTATCACAGTTGTCATCAACATTTTTATCAATGATATTAGTGTGTGAATGCCATCACATTTTTAATAACATAATTTTATTAACATTTCTATGTTTTCTGGAATGATTTTAAACTACATTCCACCTTCAATGTTTTCTTCACAAAGTTAGGAAGCAGAAGTAGAACATGTCAGCAAATTAATTAATTTATTTTTCATTCTCTATTTCTGTACCTCTGTCTATGCAACATTAGGGAGTAAAGCGCACCATCTCAGCTTGTTATATTACATGTACAGTTAGTGACGTGTACGCTTTTTCCTCATTATCTTTTTAATCCAATTTATGTACCTTGAAACTTTAGTGTATACTGGTATTTTATTACAATTATATTCATCAGCACCTAAACTCAAGCCTGTCAGGAACCATACACCCTTATAGCTGGTTACAAGGGGACTTCCTCTGATTAAAGAACATAATGGATCTTCTATTTCTTCAAACCCTGCACAAAACATTCGATTTACAAGAGGAAAAGACTGTACCCCTTCACAACTGGCATGTTTAATGTATGGGACATAAGGGACACCAAGCATAACTGGCTGCTCAACACGGCCCTGTTCCAGTTTCCATCCACTTATCGCCCCATACTCGGAGTTCATCAAAAAGAATTCAGCGAAGTCGATCTCGGGGAGACAGATGGGGCTGGTGTAGTTGTTAAACAAAATCGGCATCTCTAACTGCAGTAATGCAATATCATTCTCGAAGGTCACCTGGGAGTACCGTGAATGAATGTATGTTTGACTGATGTTAATTACTTGTTCAGTGCCTTCTTCTTCCTCCAGGTTGTGCTCTCCTATTTAGATGGTCAAAACAAATGTTTATCTATCAGAAGTGCATATTTTCAAAGTTAAGAAAGATCCTGTTCTGTGACATAACAAGAACTTGTATTTATACAAAGGTCTTTGCAATTTCATGATGCCCCAAAGAATTTCATAGCCAATTAATTCATACAGCATGGTAACAGGTCCTTTGGCCCTACTTGCCAGTACCGACCAAGATACCCCATTGACACTAGTCATAACTGCCCCCATTGGCCCATAGCCTTCTAAATTGTGGCAATCAAGTAACATTTATAATACAGTTGCAGATGCAGTAAGTTTATGACTGCGATCATGATCCATAAGATCTTCCCATGTTATTTCCTCTGATTTCCGTGCTTCACACTATTTACATCCCAAACATTAGCCCTTTGCCCCAGCCGGTCCATGTTTGGTGCTTATGCTTCGTTCCTGTTTACTCATTTGCCAATTTACCCTCTTGGATTCTAATCTGGTAGTTTGGAAAAAAGATCTGATATAGTTCCTGCTGATTATCAATATTCTCACACTAATGTGCTCATATGAGGCTTGTGGCAAGTGTATCGCATATCCTGGCCAAAGCCCATTGATTAGGCACACAAGGGGGACAAAAACCCTCGAGGCAGCAGAGATTGGGTATCCAGGGGCATAGTTTGTTTGTCCATTGTTTTCTCATAGTTTGGAGATCGGCCATGATTTTACTGAATGACAGAACAGCCAGAAAGGATTGAATGGCCTCTCCATGCTCCTACTTACGTTGAGGTAGTGTTAGGGGAAAAAATGTTTAATTTTGAAGTCACCCTTGTTTCATCTCATTATAATTTATGTTTAGAACACTTAGAAACTGAAACTGCAGGAACTCACCAAGGACAACCTTGGAAAAGTGCATGTGCTTTACACAGGCAGCCGAGGTCAGCACAAAGTCCTCATTCAGAATGGCACCCCCGCAGACATTTTCATCATCATTTTTCACTAGCACCTGTGGTAGAAATATGCAAACCATCTCAGACCCTACAGATCAAAACAATCTGAGTGCTGCTCATGGGAATCAAGCCGAATCCCAGCCGAGAAGGTCAAATCTTATTGCTTATGATGCACTAATGTATGGAAATGTACGGAAAATCATTGATAAGTCAAATGCATTGGACTGGTTTGGGAGTTTCAAGGCTATGGTTAATGTCAGTTGTTGGTACAATTTAGACATTATGGTGCCTTTCCACACTGCCCTCACGTTATCTATATCCCTCCATATCCATGTGCCTCTTAAAAGGCACCACCACCCAGGATCCCACCACTCTGTATAGTTTAAAAACATTTATCTTTCCCCTTTGACTCTAAAGCTATGCCCTCTAGTCTTTGGCATTTCCAATCTGGGAAATAGGTTCTGACTCTACCCTATGTATGCCTCATAGAGACCAAGGGCATCTACTCTCGAATCTTGTGCCTGATGCAGATTTCTCAAGTCCATTCACATGGTTGGTGACTATTGGGCTCTGAGAAAACAAGGTAAGCAGCATAGTTTTAATTATTTGTCTGCATTAGTGTTTTAAATTACATCAGTGATTTTAGGTCATACACATTTTAATAAGTTCTTACATTTTATGTTATTTTGAATTGTTTTCAAATGTGCTTGCATTCCCATGTGATCTGATTACTTCTTCCACAGCCTATGCACCAAACAGATCAGGTGTGGGGATCTGGAGAAACTAGGTTTAGAGCGGGACATTTTAATTATTTGCTGGTCCATGTATTAGGCGCCACTGGCAGAGCTGTCATTTGGTGCCCATCTCCCGTGCCCTATACTAAGGAAGTAGTTAAAGGTCATCCAAACTGTAGGGAGTTCCTCTATCTAGTGTACTTCCGTTGAGCTGATTGTACCTATGTATGGTATATCTGATATTTGGACAGCATGCAAAACAAAGCTTTTCACTCTACCTCGGTACATGTGACAATAATAACCCTAAACCAATATAGTTCTCCAGAATACAGTTCTCCAGAGATATTGCCTGCCCACCTGAGTTACTCTTTTTGTGTCTATCCCTAGTTCCTTAATGTCATTAGTGAGAACCTAAGAGAGGGATTTAATGGCAATCTTATGGTTTTATATGGTTCAAATATTATTTAAATATTTGAATCTAAATTCTCGAGCTGCTACGGTGAGATTCAACCACTCCAGTCACATAATTTGTGTTACCGTGCACTAGGTTTATAGCCTTACCTGCCAAGGGTATTCACCCCTTTGACATCGCTGGTCACCAATGATTGCCCTGATGATCAGGTCAGAATCATCAGTTGCTAGAGGGACCGATGGCTTTCCACATGGATACGGCACTGTTCAACACAAAGGCGTCAGTGGTGGGGTTAGAGTTGCAATAATGAGCTGAGAATATATATTCCTTCTCCAAGTTGTCCTGTCACACAGATCGTACACACACATTCATGCTCGTTCTTTGCTGGCTGCCTGCCACGCTGCTTGGAGATCTCGATGTGCGATGCGCACCCACTTCAGAATAATTCTTGCCAGGCAGTGGTGTGCTTGAGGTTCCCATCTGCAGGGTGGGTTGGTGAAGAGACCACTCAGCTGATAGAGCATTAACAAACACTGCACAGAGAGCTCAATAAGGGACATATGGTGACATAGGGGAAAGAGTACAAACCCAACTACAGAGATCTCCACTGTGTTGCCACCCAGGGATGCGTGATACCCACTATCAGCACTGAGCTCCAGGCATTCAGAATTTAGTCACGTACCATCCTGAAACACCCAAGATACGATCCTGGTCCCAGTGTTTGCTGCACTGCTTGGTTCTCTGCATTATGTTTCAATTTGCAGTGCAAAGCTGTACTGGGTATTCAATGTACGACACAGTGTTTGCCGAACTGGGGCAGCAAGGTATGGTACGTGTTTGTTGCTCAGACATTGTGATGCACGGTTTGCTGCACTGAGGCGATGTGTGGTGCCTGGTTTGCTGCAGTGAATCTGTAATAGTTTACAGAACCAGGGTGGGGTGGGGGGGGGGGGGAGGAGTGGAAGCATTCATAGAAACATAGAAACATAGAAAATAGGTGCAGGAGTAGGCCATTCGGCCCTTCGAGCCTGCACCGCCATTCAATGTGATCATGGCTGATCATCCAACTCAGTATCCCGTACCTGCCTTCTCTCCATACCCCCTGATCCCTTTAGCCACAAGTGCCACATCTAACGCCCTCTTAAATATAGCCAATGAACTGGCCTCAACTACCTTCTGTGGCAGAGAATTCCAGAGACTCGCCACTCTCTGTGTAAAGAATGTTTTCCTCATTTCGGTCCTAAAGGAATTCCCCCTTATCCTTAGACTGTGACCCCTTGTTCTGGACTCCCCCAACATCGGGAACAATCTTCCAGCATCTAGCTTGTCCAACCCCAACCCCTTGTCCATTCACCCAGTCAAACTCCAAAAGAACTGTATTTGTTTCAATTAGATCAGCATGTTTTTTCCTGAAAAATAAATTGTACTTCTGAAGATCCTCCACAGATGCTGCCTAACCCACTGAGCTCCTCCAGCAGTTTTTTACTGAAGATTCCAGCATCTGCGGTCTCTGATGTCTATGTATTTTTTACTGTTTGCATAACTGCTAGCATGAAATAGTGTTAGATTCCCCCTTCTACTCTTTAAACCCTACAGCTATGGATCTGAGTTGTGCACTGATGTGTGCAGTGTAGTAAAGCACAGAACAGCATTAATAATTACCTTCAGGAACACAACTCTTCTTATCTTTCCCAAGTTTATATCCCTGGGCACAGTAACAGGCATAGTTTCGGTGCCAAAACTTGCAGAACTGATCACAACTTTGCCCATGTGATGAACAGTCCTGGGGACCTGAAATTCAACCAAATGATCACATAATCTTGCATCGCACCACAAGGTGATACATGTCACGAGGAAAACAATGCAGAAAACAATACTGTCCCTCTTATCTTTTCCTATGCTGGCTGATATACCCTTGAAGCTCTAGAATTAAAATTATTAATAACTAGACTAAGTGGGATCCGTTGGGTCCCATGTTCACACGGGAGGGCTGGTCCCCCAACGCAATATTCCACCTCTCTACCAATTCCAATTTTGGTGACCAATGGAGGTGGGGGGCTTTCTGGAGCGCTAGTATGGGTGTTGTGGGCTGAAGGACTGGTTTCCAGAGGGCTAGTGTGGACATTGAGCTGCCACCCCAAGAATCCACTTGGCCCACAGTCACTCAAGCCTGATGTTCTGGCAGCTCACTCATGGCTGGCAGTTGACTCATGGCTATTCCTTGAAATTCCATTTCAAGCAGGGTGCAAGGCCACCAAATTCAAATGCAGTTTCCTACCATTTCAACAGGGTGCAAGGCCACCAAATTCAAGTGCAGTTTCATACCACTTAAAGCAGGGTGCAAGGCCACCAAATTCATGTGCAGTTTCATATCAAGCAGGGTGCGAGGCCACCAAATTCAAGTGCAGTTTCGTACCACTCCAAGCAGGGTGCAAGGCCACCAAATTCAAGTGCAGTTTCATACCACTTCAAGCAGGGTGCAAGACAACCAAATTCAAGTGCAGTTTCATGCCATTTCATGCAGGGTGCGAGGCCACCAAATCCTAGTGCAGTTTTGTACCACTTCAAGCAGGGAAGACAACCAAATTCATGTGCCGTTTCATACCCCTTCAAGCAGGGTGCAAGGCCGCCAAATTCAAGTGCAGTTTCCTACCACTTCAAGCAGGGTGCAAGGCCACCAATTCAAGTGCAGTTTCATTCCACTTCAAGCAGAGTGTAAGGCCACCAAAGTCAAGTGCAGTTTCATACCATTTCAAGCAGGGTGCAAGGCCACCACATTCAAATGTAGTTTCATTCCATTTCAAGCAGGGTGAAACCACCATAAAACCACACTCACAGTTCAGTAGACATTCAGTGTGTTCAGTTGATTCACAGTTCAGACAGAGTTGTGACCTCCCACTCCCCCTCCCCCATCTTGCAGAGACTGAGCCACACCCACATTTCCGGGTTTTATAATCCCTCCCTCCTCCCACCGGAAGGGGCGTGGCCTTCCTGACGTGATTCTCAACATTTTCTAAACACTAATAACACTTTTATTTTTCATTGAGGGGAAGAATCTTCTGCACCTGATGAGCGGAGGGGGACTGAGTAAGATGGCCAAAAATCACAGCCGTAAGTGGTAACGTTTTATCTAAAATCAAAAAACAGTGCAAACAGGAAGTTGTCAACTTTAGACTTTTAATCATTTGCCATTTCAAACCAACCACCACCAACCATTTGCTGTGCTTTATTTCAAACCAACCATCACAGTACAGGAATGGGCCCTCCAACCCACAATGTTTGTGCTGAACATGATGCCACATCTGTGTGCACATGATCCATATCCCACTATTCCTTGTACTTTCATGTGCCTATCCAAAATCTCTTTAATGTCACTATATCTACCTCCACCACCACTCCTGGCAATGCATTCCAGGCCCTCACAACTCTTAATGTAAAAATAAACATGCCCCACACATCCATTACATTTTCCTCCTCTCACCTTATAGCTGTATCCTACAGTGTTGGATATTTCCACCCTTGGATACAATATTCTAACTGTTTACCTTATCTATGCCTCTCATCATTTTATATACTTCTATCATGTCTCTCCTCATCCACTGACGTTCCAGAGAAAACAATCCAAATTTATCCATGCAGCTGAAACAGCTAATCCAGGCAGCATTGTGGTAAACCTCCTCTGCAAAGCCTCCAAATCCTTCAAATAATGGGGGAAACCAGAACTGCATGCAATACGCCAAATGCGGACTAACCAAAGTCTTATAGAACTGCGACATGACTTCCTGACTCATACTGTACTCAAAGCCCCCAACAATGAAGGCATATGCTTTCTTTACCACCCTATCCACTTGCGCTGTCATGTTCAATGAGCTATGAACTTCGACTCAAAGATCCCTCTTTGCATCAATGCTAATAAGGGTCTTCCATTTACAGTATACTCTTCCCTAACATTCAAACTCCCAAATGCAAAGCTTTACTTTTTCATCTGCCATTTCTCTGCCCATTTCTGCAGCAGATCTACAGTATACCCCGCTGTATCATCTGACAGCCTTCTTCACTGTCTACAGCTCCTCAATGTTGGTATTGTCAGCACAATTACTCAACAATCCAACAACATTTATATCCTATATATATCAAAACGACATATATCTCAAAAGTGCCAGAGATCCCAGCACAGATATCTTGGAACTCCACTGGTCACATACCTTCAGCCAGAATACCTTCCACCACGACCTTCTGTCTTCTATGAATAAGCCAGTCCTAAATCCAAACGACCAAGTTACTGTTGCACTAAGAGGTCATTTCCAGCTACCCATTCACCCTCCAATTTTGAGATGTGGATAGAATCCAGAGCATCTGGGGGAAACTTGTATGATCACAGACAGAATTAGCAAACTGTACCCACATGAGGTTGTGGCTTGCTGCAGGTCCACTGTGCTGCAATATCTTTTTTATTATTAGGACACATCAATTGTTTCTACCAATGTCCAGCATTTTCTTTGTTGTTTCTTTCCTTGTCACCTCCCCCACAAGAACTGCATGTGCCCTTGGTTGCTTTAAGTTCTTATTTCTATAAGCTTTGACCAAGTGATAATGGAAATTGAAAATTGTGCATAGTGTTAGAAACATTGAGAGTTTGAGTCATCTGGAGTGATTGAACTGCTTTCCCAAAGCCAGGTTAACCCATATTTACATGAATTCTCTCTCTGCAATATTATTTTTAAAACAACCCTGTCTCTCTGCACTTCTAAGTGAACAGATATGAGCAAAATTGGCACGACATAAAAGTATTAGAGATACATTACCATGTTCACAGTTTTGACCATAATAGCCAGTTTCACAAGAACATCTATAGTGTGTAGCTTCAATGGAACACCATCCTCCATTCTTGCATGGGTTGGATGCACACATATTATATTCTGGAAGAATATATTCATCATTAAATTTATTTAGAAAGGATTTCAAATATGTCTGAAATGCTTCATCTTGAAGAAATGAGATTTCTCCTACTAGGCAAAGTAGACCAATTCTCAAAGACTTGGTCTCCTTTTATCAACTTTTTGCAAGCATGTGGTGCAACATAACATAACCTCAGAAATTAAATGGTTTAGAACCGGGTGACGGATGGGCAAAAATTCGAAATAGGTAGATCTCTCCTAATCTCTCTTTTCTTTACTTTCTCCTTCTATTTCAATCTTTTCAGCGTCTCTTCTATGCCCTTTATTTATTTTGCTATCTGTTTCTACTCGCTTGTCTATCTATTCCGACACTCTTTATTTCTTTTTTCTTCCACTGTTCTTTTATTATTAAATCAAAAGTATGAAGTTGTACAAGAATGGAAATATGTATGTATGTATTAGGTACTCAAGTACCACACTATTGTACTTCTAACCAAAATAAACAAAAAAAAGAAAAAAATTATTTAGAAAATTGAAATTGCAATTTCAAAAGTACATTAACAGATTATAGAAACCACAATGAAATCCTCAAGTATGTTAGACGAGACGGAGGGTCTATTCAAAAATTTGAGTTTCAAATGTAGCTCCATTGAGTACATTCAAAACAGGAATCAACAGAATAGTAGAATTTAAACAAGGGATTCAGAGAAAATGGCACTGATTTTGAACTGCAGTGGCTGACCAGCTGCTATTTCTTGTTTATATATCATGATGCTGCCATTGAGCAGATGGCTCTCGAAGCAGAGCTATATGAAGTTAGATTCAAATGTTTACAAAATCTGGAGTCTCATACTTCTCCCAAATCTAGGCATCTGGACAAGGTATTGTAGGCAGCCCCAATGCTCTATGTGGTATTTCTGTTTACCTACACTTGAAATGGGCTTCTGCCCAGGCTAAAAGGCATCTTGATGTTACTGCAGAATTGACAGGTCTCCACTTTATAAAAAAGGCTTAATTGCAGCATGAAAACGTGCTCCAAATGGAATTGAACTATAGGGGTGAAACAGAGGGCAACCGACTTTCCTGAAACTGGTGCAGGAATTATGTTCAGTTAATTTCCCAACCTTCTCACCATGCACCCCGCCCCCATGTTGCTGGTGCAAGTGTCAGTGATCTGGAATCCTGTCATACTGCCTTCCAGGATATTTCTTGAAGGAACAAAGATAGTGAGGAACTACCATTACCAGTAACTGAGTTGAAGCGAGAAGCTGTTTCTTTGATAAACCTTGTTTGTATACCTTGAGTATACAAGCAAAGAATTTCACTGTGCCTTGTCACATGCGACAATAAAATATTCCATTCCACACATTTGCTCTAAATTAGGGATACCTCAGGGAGAAAGGAATGAAAATGCAAAATATGAAAATATAAACCTCCTTGATGATGGTTCTTATGCTTAGCAGATGCTACAGTTTATTATCCTGGACTTGATCACACAATATGAGAGGTCATATTATGTCCAATACAAATATATATTTGTTATTGCTACCCTAAAAGTCATATTTAAGGGATGAAGCACTTTCTTTGGGGAGAAGTTAGAGATGGTTTACTAGGTTGATTCCTGGGACGAATGGGGTGACACATGAAGAAATGTTGAGTAGGTTGGTATGTATTAGACCATAGAACAATAGAGCACAGGAATGGTCCATTCGGCCCATAATGTTTCTGCTGAACATGATGGTAAATTAAACTGTTCTCATCTGCCTGTACATGATCCATATCCCTCTATTCCCTGCACTTCCAATTGCCTACCCAAAAGTGCCCCTATTGTATTTGTCTCCACCATCACCCCTGGCAATGAGTCCCTGACCTCTCTGCGTAAAAACTTGCTCTGCAAATCTGTATTAAACTTTTCCCTTCTCTTTATATTATTTTTGGGCGGTTCAGATTAAGAATATGAATTTTTGGTTGGTAAAAATGGATCAGGAACTAGCTTGGCTAAAGATGGAAAAGGAAGACTGTTTACCGTTTGATATAAGTTTGATTCTTTTTGCTCCAAGTGAAGTACAAAAAAAAACTTACAGGGAAAACCCTATAATTCATAGCAATAGACGTATTTGGAAACAAATAGTTAAGACTTTACATTTGGATAATATGTCACTTTGTTTACCAATTATGAATAATCCCTTATTTAAACCTTCTATATTGGATAAGGGGTTTAGACACTGGAAAAATTTAGGAATTATAAGAATAGAACACCTTCACAGGAAAGGAAAATTTCTCTCATTTCAAGAGTTAAAAGATATCTATGGATTGCACCCAAATAACTTGTTTAGGTATCTACAAATTAGAGACTATATCAAGTCAAACATGCAAGACATAAGAATAGAGAACCAGGATTACTGGATGAATGGCTTAACAAGCATCCAAATACAGAAAAACTAATAGCGTACATATATAATACTCTTTTGGATAGGGAAGTCCCAACAACAGAATCATACCGACTGATATGGGAAAATGAAATAGGTCTATCTATAATGAAAGACACTTGGGAAAAAAGTTTACAACGTATACACCGTTGCTCATTAAATGCCAGACATACCTTGATACAATTTAAAGTATTACATAGATTACACTGCTCAAAAACGAAATTAAATAGAATTTTTCCTAACATTTCTTCTATTTGCGATAAATGTCAGAATTTAGAAACTAACTTAACGCATAGTTTTGTAGCATGCATAAAACTTAATAGTTATTGGGCTGATATTTTTAGAATCATTTCTGAAGTTCTTAAAACTAAATTGAACCCCGATCTAAAGCTAATAATATTAGGAGTTCCTGATTCAAGCTTAATATTAACAGTAAGTCAAAGAAACTTTCTTGATTACTGTTTGAAAATTGGAAATAAAATAATATTAAAATTCTGGAAGGGAACATTATCCCCCACAATCAAAATGTGGACAGTGGAAATGTCGGAGACGTTGCATTTGGAGAGAATTAGGTTTGTCCTAATGGACAAATACAAACTTTTTGAACAAATATGGTCTCCATTCATTGATTATTTAAAGGGGTAGCTGAGCACAGCATTGTAACTCAATAACTACCCTGGTGTAGGATTAGATGAAAAGATGTATTCTGGGAATTGCTTATATAATCATCATCATCATCATTATTATTTAATCACCATCTCTTGATTATTGATCTATACTTTTACTTCTTTTACCACTTCTTTACTTTCCAAAAAAAACCAGAAGCATACATAAATTATTCCGTAACATCTGTATAAATTTTGTAACAAGTTTAATTTGTATTTGAAGAATTGTTATACTTTAGACAATATGCATTGCTTCTAATAAAAATACTTAAAAAAAAAAAAAAAACCTTTCCCCTTCTTACCTTACAGCTATGCTCTCTAGTCCTCTAGTGTAGGACATTTCCACCCTGGGACAAGGTTCTGACCATCTACCCTATCTATGCCACATAATTTTACATTATTTTATTCAATCTCTCAAACTCCGACATACCAGAGAAAACAAACCAAGTCTATCCAACCTCTCCCTGTTGCTGAAACCCTCTAATCTTGGCAGCATCTTGACAAACTTCCTCTACACCCACTCCAAAACATCCAAACCTCGGGTGACCAGAACTGCATGCAATACTCCAAATGAAGCCTAACTAAGGACCAATTAAGCAATACATTGACTTCTTGACTCTTGTACTTAATCTCCCTAGCAATGATGGAAAGCACACCATACACCTTCTTTACCACCCTATCGACTTGTACTGCCACCTTCAGTGAGCTATGAACTTGGACTCAATGATTGCTCTGCAAATCATTGCTGTTAACTGTATGCAGTTCTTTCCCCTTACATTTGAACTCCCAAAGTGCAATACCACATTTGTGTGGGTTATACCCCATCTGCCTTTTCTCTGCCCATTTCTGTCGCTGATCTTAATCCTACTGTATTTTCTGACAGCCTTCCACAGTGTCTGCAACTCCTGCATTGTTGGTGTTGTTAGCAAACTTACTTGCCAACCCATCTTCATTTTTGTCTAGGTCATCTGGCTATATCACGATCAGCAAAGGTCCCGAAGGGAATCCACGCAGTCACTGGGAGAAAGTGCAAACTCCACACTGACAGAATGGGTCCCTGGCACTGTGAGGTGTGTGAACAAGAGTGCATGGTTTCAGAATTAGGGGTCGGAGAGGCTGAGAAATTTATTCACTTAGAACATTAAAAATTCTCTAGAGAGAGTTGTGGAAATTGAGTCATTGAATATTTTCAGGGTTGAGATTGGCAGACATTTGATGGGTAAGAGAGTCGAGGAGTATGAGAGAAGCAAGGGACAGGACGGAGGCCCAGATTGAATATTCATTCAAAGTTGTAATGCAGCAGTGGGAACAAAATTGCACAAATTCTGCAGCCTATTACTGAGGAACCTGTCAGAATTAACTCTGCAAAGGCGGCTGGTAACTGCAGCCCCATTCAGAGAAACAGCTCTAAGGGACATAACTTTGTTAATTTAAATTATTTACATTGTTTATAAAAGTCTTTAATTTTTAAATGTATAGATGTATTGCTTTCCAATTTTTACAATGGTTAATTTACAACAAAAATCTTTACTAGTTTGTTTTTAGTATCTTATAAACGTTTTGGAATTAATAAAATATTGAGAACATACAATGTTTTGACAGTCATTTGACCCGGGATGGCGGCTGATAATAGCAGGATAATCAGCTGATTGCTGAACCTTGCTACATTACCGGGTTCTGTTGCTGGATCATGCTGACATGCGGGCAGGTTGAAGCTAGGGGTCTGTTACGTAACTCTGGACTGACCAGATATCTCAGCGTTAAGTACAGATGACTCAACGTGGTGTTTAAATGCACATAGGATTCAGGGACCTTATCAGTGGGATTTCAATGATGGCCCCCCTCTAAATGAACTTCCCATATCAGTTAGCATTACCAATTCACTGCCAGGACAGTTACTGAGGACAACCAGTTACAGTAGACTTACCAACATCACAGGTCTTGCCACCATAGCCTTTCTTACATGTGCAGTTATAGTCGCCAAGAGTGTTGTGACAGGTCCCACCATTCCGGCAAGGAGCAGATTTACACAGATTGTTAGTAATATTGCAGGCAACTGAAACAAAAAAGTACAAACCAAATAATCAGAATAAAATTTGTGAAGAATGTGCTGGTAACAATTATATAAAAATAACCAAATATTGCTTTATTATGCAGAAACATGCAAAAGTTACAATGGAAAATATGTTTTCCATTGTAACTTTTAACTAAAACTAAATACCCTATTAGTGTTAATTTTCCATTGTCACATTCAACCTCATTCTTGCCATACCTATTCATCCTGTTTTGCTTTCTCCCATCTATGCAACCAACTTGTAAAATTGACTCTCTCTGCCAGAGCTACAAATTCCAATGAGGCTCTATGAATGGAGCATCTAAAGGCATCACCTTGCTAGGCGCGTGCTATGGACGTCTTAATGGTCAGCAGGACATAGAGGGGCAAATATTTAGACAAATCACCATGGTGTAAAAATATCAGGATAATCAGTTTGATCAATAAAAAATATCAGTTTGCCCAGGACAGACAGGAGTCACCTTTTTTTACCTAAAATAATGTTAAAAATATATTAACAATAATATTTACAAAACAAAAGAGTCTTACAGCGTGGAAACAAACCTTCGGGCCCTTGCCCACTCTGGCCAACATGCCCCATCTAAACTAGTCTCACCTGCCTGCCTTTAGCCCATATCCTTCAAAATTGTCCTATCCATGTACCTGTCTAAATGTTTCTTAAATGTTGCACCTAGGAATAGACTGGGTGACAACCAAGAATAGTTTGGTGACTACTGGAGAGACAATTGATGGCACGGAAAGACGACACCCCGGAATGGCTGGGTTAGCACCCCAGTCTGTGTCTTTCGTGAGAAAGACGCCCAACAAAGCTACGGAAAGGCCTAATGAACCATCGTGGGCTAAACATCCATCAGGCGAAAATGAAATGCTTGGAGAAGGAGAAAGAGGTGCAGCGCACAAGCCTTGAACCAGGTGAGATGCAGGAGGAGCCCGGCCGGGAGTCACCCCACAGAGCCCAGTCTCTCCATGCACTAGAGTCTCCCAACCCCTGCAGAGTAGTTATTAAAATGGCTGATCCGTGGGCGGTTGCTGCTGGGACGCAAGTCGGGGCCTGATCAATCCCGGCTGGGTCGCCTGGGCGAGGGTGTCTGATGTTGTGAGACCCGAAACACCCGATGACCCCAGGTAACATCGCTGAGGATGTGTCCCAGCTCATCTAGAAGATGTATATTTTTCACATCTGTCTCAACTACCTCCCCTGGCAGCTCGTTCCATACATCCTCTGTTCTTTGTAAAAAAACAGTTACCCCTCAAGTTCCTATTAAATATTTCCTCCCTCACCTTAAATCTATGTCCTGTGGTTCTGAATTCCACTAATCTTGGCAAGAGACTACTTGATTTGTTCCTCTCATGATTTTGCACACTATAAGATCAGCCCTCATCCTCCTGCGGTTCCAAGGAGTTGCGGGAAGATGTCCAAGGCACCTCTACCTCAGTTGGTACAATTTCCATCATCGTTTACCTCTAGTCGACACTATAATCAGATTCAGATTCAGATGACCTTTATTGTCATTCAGACCTTTCGGTCTGAACGAAATTTCGTGCCTGCAGTCATACATATATTAAAAGTAACAAAAACACACAAAAAACACAAATTTAACATCCACCACAGTGAGTTCACCAAACACCTCCTCACTGTGGTGGAAGGCAAAATTCTTTGTCTTTGTCTCTTCCCTCCTTGTTCTCCCTCTGCGCTGAGGCGATCCAGGCCTCTGATGTATTGACCCCGCCGGGTGTTGGTAAGTGAGTCAGTCCCGCGGCTGAATCCAGCTCCACGAACGGGCCGATTCAAACTCCGCGGCCCGGGGCAGCCAAAGCTGCCGAAGCTGCCGCCCTCCAGTCCAGCGGGAGCTCCAGAAAACAGGCCACCAACCTGTGACCTGCAAGCTCCTGACGATGTCGTTCACTGGGCCCGCGGCCGGGGCTCGGAAGCTGCGCTGCCACCGCCGCCGAAACACCAGAACACCGCCACAACTCCAAAGTCAGGCCGCTGCTCCAAATCAGGCCGCTGCCACTACCGGAACACAGCTCCAGGTCGGGCCGCTGCCGTTACCGGAACGCAGCTCCAGGTCGGGCCGCTGCCGCTACCGGAACGCCGGAATGCCGCCACAGCTCCAAGTCGGGCCGCTGGTGCTGCCAGGTCAGGCCAGTCGAGCCACTGCCGCTGCCGGAACTGCTGCTGCCGGAACTGCCGCTGCCGCGAATGCCACCCGAGGCCATCAGCTCCGAGGCCCCCGAGGCCGTCAGCTCTGCCATTAGGGCCTCAGCGCAGACGGAGACAGGGGATACAACAAGAAAAGGTCGTATCCCCCCCCGAAGGAAGAGACTAAAGCCCTGTTTCTCCCACCCCCCCCCCCCCCCCGCCCCCCCACACTTACACAATGTAATAAACTAACTAAACTAAAACAGACATAAGCAAAAACAACAAAAAAAAAAGAAAAAACAGACGGACTGCAGGCGAGCCGCAGCTGCCAGGCAGTGCCGCCACTTCCGGCACTATTCATATATTAATTTGAAAGTCCAAGACATTTGGCTGATTTATTATAAACAATTAAACTAAGCTCTTTGTTTGCATACAGAGAGAGAGAGACTAGTTATCCATCACAGTCATTAATAACTTGTTCTGTGGAGTCACTCACCCATGTAAGTCTTGAAGAACTTCCACTAGAGGGAAAAGAAAAGAGTGTTACCTGATGTAAGGAAGTAATATTCTTGTGAATGTTTTGCCATGATTATCCAGATTTTCTTTATATGCTTGATGGCAAAATCTGTCAGTAAGTACTTTGTCTGAGAGCAATGATGGACTTATAATAGTTTTCCTTTTCATTCCTAGCTTTGTTGAACACCAATCAGCGATAAAGTCTTGAGTAGGAACATGAACTGGTATATATTTATGACAGAGGCAAGAGTGTTATCCTTCCTGGCAATCATGCCACTAAATTGGTAGTAGACTTTGCATTTACTACAAACCCAGTTGTCATGTGAGTACCCACACCTTAAACTTGCCACTAGCCCTCCTTGTTTGTTGTTCATAGGGTAGCTGTTCGATTGATAACTGCAGGACTGTTGTAACCAGTGAGTGCTGAATGCGAGTACCCAAACAATTGCAGACTGAATCACTACTCCCTGCACCAAATCTTCAGCCATGCCTTCATCCATCCAACCTTCCCATTCCTACTCTCACTAGTGTGTGGCACTGGGAGTAATCCGATTAGTACATTTGAGGTTCTGCTTTTTAACCTTTTACCTAACTCCCTGTATTCACTCTGCAAGACCTTATCCCTTTTCCTACCCAAGTAATTTGTGCACAATGACTTTGGCTATGCCCCCTCTTATTTTAGAATGTTCTGCAGCCATCAAAGACATCCTGGACCCTGGCACCAGGGAAGCAACACACCATTCAGGTGTCTTGTTTATGGCCACTGAATCTCCTGTCTGCCCCTATAACTCAAGCGACTCTGGACTCAATTGCTCTGCTAATTCTAATCCATGTGATTGTGCCAATTCTAGATTCTCTCAAACTGTTATTATACATGTAAGATATTACAGCTTCAGCAAGCACAGCATTTCAGTACACGCTATTGCCAGTCATGGGTCTTCTTTATATTACAAAAGTACACTGCACATACTCACACATATGCACGAGACTGATAATATATAGAATATATCACATGACACATCATACTATTTTAGTACTGAGAACTTAAAGTTACAGTTACTATTATATACTAACTTTAAATTAGACAAACAAGAATAATTTTATAAATTTAATCTGGCGACTGGTTTACGCACTCTTTCTGATCTCCTGAGCGTTTAGGGGGAGTGCCAGGTTGTGGTTCTAAAGGAGAGTCAAGTTCAGGATTATTTACCTTTGTCTCTACTGTCTTTGGAGATTCTGATTTTACATCTGAACTTAGAATAATACCAAAGACTGATTGATCTAGTACTTCAACTATGCTTTGCTCTTGTGCCAGTTCATCCCTTGCTGGGATCATATGGTTTATGTGCACACTTCTAACACGTCCTCCAATTTCTACCAAGTACCTCCTGGTACCACACACTTCATATGGCATTGGGGGTTCAGTATTGATGTGGATAGAGAACTGGCTGGCAAACAGGAAGCAAAGAGTAGGAGTAAACGGGTCGTTTTCACAATGGCAGGCAGTGACTAGTGGGGTACCGCAAGGCTCAGTGCTGGGACCCCAGCTATTTACAATATACATAAATGATGTGGATGAGGGAATTGAAGGCAATATCTCCAAGTTTGCGGATGACACTAAGCTGGGGGGCAGTGTTAGCTGTGAGGAGGATGCTAGGAGAATGCAAGGTGACTTGGATAGGCTGGGTGAGTGGGCAAATGTTTGGCAGATGCAGTATAATGTAGATAAATGTGAGGTTATCCACTTTGGTGGCAAAAATAGGAAAACCGACTACTATCTAAATGGTGGCCGATTAGGAAAAGGGGAGATGCAGCGCGACCTGGGTGTCGTGGTACACCAGTCATTGAAAGTAGGCATGCAGGTACAGCAGGCAGTGAAGAAAGCCAATGGTATGTTAGCTTTCATAGCAAAAGGATTTGAGTATAGGAGCAGGGAGGTTCTACTTCAGTTGTATAGGGTCTTGGTGAGGCCACACCTGGAGTATTGCGTACAGTTCTGGTCTCCAAATCTGAGGAAGGACATTATTGCCATAGAGGGAGTTCACCAGACTGATTCCTGGGATGTCAGGACTGTCTTATGAACAAAGACTGCATAGACTCGGTTTATACTCTCTAGAATTTAGGAGATTGATAGGGGATCTTATAGAAACTTACAAGATTCTTAAGGGGTTGGACAGGCTAGATGCAGGAAGATTGTTCCCGATGTTGGGGAGGTCCAGGACAAGGGGTCACAGCTTAAGGATAAGGGGGAAATCCTTTAGGACCGAGATGAGAAGGAATTTTTTCACACAGAGAGTGGTGGGTCTCTGGAACTCTCTGCCACAGAGGGTAGTTGAGGCCAGTTCATTGGCTATATTTAAGAGGGAGTTAGATGTGGCCCTTGTGGCTAAGGGGATCAGAGGGTATGGAGAGAAGGCAGGTACGGGATACTGAGTTGGATGATCAGCCATGATCATATTGAATGGCGGTGCAGGCTCGAAGGGCCGAATGGCCTACTCCTGCACCTAATTTCTATGTTTCTATGTTTCAACTCTGTTCCCACCTCCCATGTGTTTGCTTTGTAAGGGGGGCTGAGAGCACAAACCTGATCATGTGTACTGAACTTCTTTTTGACTTCCACCATAATGACATTTCTGATCAGATTGTTTGCGTTCAACCTCAGGAAAAAGGTTAGGTAGAACTAAACTCAGTCTAGTTCTTTTCATGAGAAGTTCAGCTGACGTATACCAGGTGGTAGATTGTGGCGTGGTGCGATATTTCAGTAAGAAACTAGTTAGCCGCTGTGACATATTGAATTTTGAATTCCCTTCAAGAACTTGTTTCTTGAGAGCTCCTTTGACTATCCTGACTGGCCTTTCAGCTGCGCCGTTAGATGCCGGATGGTAAGTTGGCATTAAGATATGCTTGATACCATTAAGCTTCATGAAAGTTTGGAACAGTGCAGCACAAAATTGGGGGCCGTTGTCAGAGACCAGCTCTTCGGGTAATCCAGATTGCAATGCATCTATTGTTCTTTCTGTTCTTGTGTTTGTATCTATATGTATCATCCCAATCCACTTTGAGTGGATATCTACCAAAACAAGAAAATTATTATTCTCGTGTTCACAAAAATTCACATGAACCCTCTGAAAAGGACTAGTAGGCTAAGACCAAGTTTGCAAAGGGGTTTGGCAGGCCTACATCTACAACTCTGACAGCTGCTGCATTTGCTTGCCATTGCTTCTATGTCATTGTCCAATCCTGGCCAATACATGCAACCTCTGGCTGAAGACTTGATTCCCACAATACCTGTGTGTTCACTATGGAGTCCTTTGAGTAATCTTTGTCTTAAACAATTGGGTATTACTACTCTGTGACCCCATTTAATACGCCCCTGCTCACATGACAGTTCATGTCATCTATTGTGATGTTTTAGGTCACAAGTACGGTTTTATTTCTGACCATCCACATAAGGTTTGTTCGTATACTTGTTTTAGCACTGGGTCTTTTTGAGTTTCAGCAGCAATTTCAGCTGCTGTGACTGGAAAGTAATTGTCCGCTGCTTCTGTGACGTAGATAGCACCTTAAGTGCCCACATCTGATTCTTCATGAGGCAAACGTGACAATGCATCAACGATAGCTTTTATTTGTGCTGCGGTGCTCAATGTTGTAGTCATACTGTGACAGGAAAACTGCCCAGAGCTACATCCTTGAGGCCATTGCTGACCGAGGCCAAGAATAGCGAGAAGTGGCTTATGATCAGTAATCAGAGTGAATTTCCTACCCAACAGATAGTGATGGAATTTCTTCATCCCAAAGATGATTCCAAAGATGATTCAAACTCTTCTTACATGCATCATAAGCAGTTTGTTGCTCTTTGGACCATTCCCATTTTTGATCCTTTTTCAACAACTTGTGAAGAGGAGCTAGCTTTGTTGCTAACTTAGGTAAGAAGCGTAAGTAATACTGGACCGTACCCAGGAAAGTGTGGAGTTGAGACACATTCTTTGGTGTTGGTGCATTTGCTATCGCTTCAATCTTTTCCTTCACAGTTTGTAGCCCATGTTGATCCACTTTCAAACCAAGATACACTACTTCGGTCTGTACAAATGCACATTTACTTCTTTTCAACTTTATATTGTGATCATCAAGCTGTATCAACACTTCACTGAGTATCTCCAGATTCTCCTCCTCAGTAACAGTCGCAATCAGCAAGTCATCTTGATTGCTCAAACAATGTGATGTTCCTTGCAGAATCTTGTCCATTGTAGCTTGGAAGATTTTTGGTGTTGACTTCACACCAAAGGGTAGTTTTGTGTAGGAATACAGCCCCATGTGTGTGTTTATCATGAGGTACTGCTGGCTCTGACAATCAAAATTTAGCTGAGCATATGCATGTGACAGATCTAGCTTAGAGAACACCTTGGAACCAGCACGTTCAGCGTATAAATCTTGTTAGATTGGTAATGGATACTGGTCATCATCTACTTCCTGGTTGATGGTCACTTTGTCGTCTCCACACAATCTGACTGTGTTGTCTGGTTTTGGAACTATTACTATTGGAGTAGCCCAATAGTGCAGGTGCAGGTCACTAACAGTCTGACCTGGTCGACTAACATCTCATCAACTGTTAAGAGAGCGCAGCAGCGGTTGCACTTTCTGCGCAGGATGAGAAGAGCTCATCTCCCCCATCCCATCCTCACTACTTTCTACAGGGGCACCATAGAGAGTATTCTGACAAGCTGTATCTCTGTCTGGTTTGGGGACTGTAGAGCCTCCGACTGGAAGTCTGTGCAGAGAGTGGTGAGGACAGCGGAAAAAATCATCGGGACCTCTCTCCCCTCAATCGGGGATATTGCGACCAAACGCTGTGTGTCTAAGGCCAGCAGTATCATAAAGGACCCCACACATCTCCATCACGGACTGTTCACTCTGCTGCCCTCGGGAAAAAGATACCGCAGCATGAGGAGCAGAACATCAAGGTTCCGCAACAGCTTCTTCCCACGAGCCATCAGACTCCTGAATGCCATGTAAATGGGCTGCCACTATTGTCTATTTACCCTTTTCATACATACCTATCCTTCGGTTAATTTATTGTGTTGCACAGGGAGCCAAATGCAACGTAATTTCGTTTGGAACTGCATATATCAATGTATTTCTAAATGACAATAAAGTTTGTTTGACTTGACTTTGACTTTGACTTTGACTTGACAATCACTGCAATCTGTTTTAATTGGGACACCGTTTTGTTCCATCTTTTTGATTTCAGCTTCTACTTTACTTTTCAGCGAATATTGTACTGTAGACAGGTACCACTTTGGGTGGAATCCTGATGTGTACTTGCTCACCCTTTATGCCATCGTAGCTGTCAGTGAACATAGCATGATGTTTCTGCAACAACTGATCCAGTTGTGTTTGCGCCTTGACTTGGAATACAGATTTCCAGTCCAGTTTCAGTAAGCTGAGCCAATTTTTGCCCATCAACGTTGGCCTATTGACATAACTTGCAACAACTATTGGCAACTTCAGAGTCTTACCTTTGTGTTGTACGTCACAAACTATCTCTCCACATGTCTCCAACACTTCACCAGAGCACGTTTTCAGCTGAACATTTCTTTCTGTGATAGGCATATTGCTAAACATGGATTCATGGGTGTCTTTGCTTATAATTGTGCAATCAGCAGCGGTATCAATACACATAGAAATGTATTGATTGTTCACTTTGACCTTTGCCTGAAAGTCTTCCTTTCCAAGTTCATTACTGTCTGAGTGTTCTTCGAGGTTGTGAATCCCACGCATTTGTTTCTGTCGAGCCTTTTGTTTGGCTTTGTCCTGTGATGGTGCTCTGCATGCTGATGCAATATGGCCTTTCTTTTGACATTTGTAGCACTTGAACTGGCATTTATTTGAAGACTTTTTCCCTGTCTTGTCATGCTTGTGTTTTGGAACTGTCTTTTCACTGTTGACTGTGCCAGCATGTGTTGGTCCAAACTCATGTGCACTTTGACATACCATCTCCATGGCCAAAGCATTGCATGCCAAATCAAAGGTAAGGGCTGGTGTGTTCAGTAATTTTGATTGGATTCGCACATCCAGCATTCCACATACAAATCTATCATGCAAAGCTCGATCCAGAAATGTCGCAAAATTGCAGTGTGGAGGCAGCTTCTTCAATGAGATAATGTACTCGCCCACAGTCTCAGCAGACTTCTTGTTTCTTGTGCGAAATTTGTAACTTTCTGTAATATCTATGGGCTTTGGGTTGAAGTGAGCATCAAGTTTTGAAAGAACAGTCTCAAATGAAACATTCCTTGCTTTCTCTGGGGCTAGGATGTTGGTGAGACTTTCATGAAGTTCAGGACCAATTTCAGGTTCATAGAATGACTTTCTCTTGTTCCTGGATGGCCTTGTTTTGTGCTCTTACCTGCACTTGATCATCATCCTCTGTTTCTTCAGCTTCAATAATGTAATTTGCAATAAAAAACATGTCCATTCGCTCACAGTACGAGGTAAAGGATTCACAGTTCTTGTCGAAAGTCCCTAGTTTTCCTATGTATCCCAAGGACGCCATCTTGCCTCGTAGACACAACACAAAAATAGCCTGACAAGCTATAGATGATTGGTACAGCTGCTGTTTTAAACTACAGTCCCATGCATAGAAGGATCTGCAGCCTATCGTGTTTAGTTCCCAAACAACTGTGACACAGCTTCGTATTTGCTGTTTAAAATATTGAACAATACTGCATATTGCAAAACCTGCACTGCATTGCATTTAAAGGTTGTTCACAAACTCTATCCGATCCTCATCACCATTGTAAGATATTACGGCTTCAGCATGTAGATAGAAACGCACAGATTTTCAGCACACGCTGTGCCAATGTGGGCCTTCTTTATTTTACATAAGTACACTGCGCATACGCACACATATTCATGAGTTCCTAGTCTTCTATTTATATTTCCTATTTGTTCCCCCAATCCCAAATGTCCTTATCCAATTCCTTCTCCCATCCCAAAGCATAATCCCATTGTATATCCTAGTTTCTATTTTTTCCTACCCTGTCTCAACCCCTTACTTCCCTTTGTTCCTGATCTTCCCATCCCATTGGAGTGATACAGTCAGACCGCTCTAAACAGGGCCTTTGGCCCAACTCATCCATGCTGGTCCAGATGCCCCATCTAAGCTAATTCCAATGTCATTAGTTTAGTTCATATCCCTCTAAATCTTTTCTGTCTATGGCCCCCACTCTGCACAATACTTGCTCCGCACATATCTAATACATCCTCTCACCTTATAGCTATGCCCTCTAGTGTTGGACATTTCCACCCTGGAAACAAAATGGATCTGACTGTCTACCCAATTTATGCCTCTCATACGTTTATATACTTCAATTGAGGTATATTTAATTTTATGTACTTTAAGGGAAAGATGGTGGCAAGAAGGAGAGAATAGGACCCCCTCAGAAACCAAAGCGGTCATCTCTGTGCTGCAGGAGATGGGTATGGTCCCCAATGAGTATGTTTTTACCATGGAGAAAGGCATGAAGACTGGGGATCTTGTGACAATGTCTAGAGGCCAGTCAATAGTACTGTCGAGGAGGTACTGAACGTCCTAAGGTGTATGAAGATAAATCTCCCAAGCCTAATCGGATACTGTATATCCAAGGACACTATGAGAAGCTAGAAAACAAATTGCAGCTGCCCTGGCTGAAATATATGGACCATCATTAGATATGGATGAGGTGCCAGGAGACTGGAGTATGGCTAACGTTGTGCCTCTATTTAAGAAGGGCTGCAAGGAAAATCCAAGAGACAGTAGACCAGTGAGCCTATCATCTGTGGTAGAGGCAAGTTACTGGAGACGATTCTGAGGGAATAACATATATATGCGTTTGGATAGACTGTGGCTGGCTAGCCAATCCGATTGAGTTTTTTTTTAAGAAGTAACAAAATTGGGTGATGAGGGCAAAGCCATAGACATTGTCTACATGGACTTTAGCAAGGCATTTGAAAGGTTGTGCTTGGTAGACTAGAAGGTTAGGTCACATGGGATCCAGGGAGAGCTAGACTGGATAGAGAATTGGCTTCAAGGAGGGAAGCAGAGGGTGGTGATGTGTTTGTTTATTGGACTGGAAGCCTGAAGCTCCTAGAGTGCGCGGCCTACACAGGGACGTCACCCCAAGCCTGTCGCCTGTCGCCTGCAGCTGAACACATGACCCAGCAGAAAGGGGGAGGCCAGTGAGCCTGACCCCTGTGGCCGAACGCAAGACTCAATGGACCACAACCTGCTCAGAGAACCTGGCGGACTGCGGCCTGGTAGGGGGAGCCCGCCGAGCTGTCCTATGCTCATCCCCCAAAGACAAGAGACTCGAATGATGGAGCTGGTGATGATGACAGACACAACTGGTAAGAAGTGAGGCTGGTAGTAGAGGAGAGGGAACAGGGGTCTTGGCCTACTGCGCTGTCGAGGTCGGCTGCGGGAGGCTCCCACGGGGCACAAAGGTGAACGGGCCAGGAGAGGAACATCGATTTGCAGGTTAACCCGAACGCCCAAGGGAAGGCGACGGCTGGAGGCCCACAGTAGCCTGGGACTGGCCTGAACCAGCAGCACTCATAATACCTAATGTGTGGACTGGACTTGGAAAATTATGCCAAAACATGCCGCCTCTTACTGTACACGCGGGATCAGTCGACTATTTTTGTTAAATTTGCTAATTGGGGATGTGTTTAGGTATGGCAATACTTCTATTGGACTGTATGTAAGAAAAGAACTTCATTGTGCGTTTGGACTTCACACGCCACTGTTGAAACATTGAGTGGTGTGCCTCAGGGATCGGTGCCGGGCCCATTGCTGTTTGTGGTCTATATAAATGACGTGGATGAAAATGTACATGTCATGATTAGTACGTTTGCAGATGACACTAAAATGGGTGGTATTGTACATGGCAAACATGGTTACAAAAATTAAAGCAGGATCTTGATCAGTTGGGCAAGTGTGCTGAGGAATGGTTAATGGTCTTTAATGTAGATAAGTGCAAGGTGAGGGACAGGGCTCTGGGGAGCGTTGTAGAGTTGAGGGATCTTGGAGTGAAGGTACGTAGTTCCTTGAAAGTGGCCTCACAGGTAGATGGTCAAGAAGGCTTTCAGCACATTGGCTATCATCAGTGAGGGTAGTGAGGGTATCGAGTATAGAAATTGTGATGTTACTTTACAGTTGCACAAGGCTACATTTGGAATAACGTGTTCAACATTGGCCACCCTGCTGCAGGAAAGATGTTGTTAAGCTGGAAAGAGTGCAGAGAAGATTTTCGAGAATGTTGCCAGGACTTGAGGGCCTCGGCTATAGGGAGAGGTTGGGCAGGCTAGGACATTATACCTTGGTGCACAGGAGGATAAGTGGCGTTCTTATAGAAGTATATAAGATCATGAAGGGAATAGACAGGGTAGATGCACCCAGTATTTCACCCAGAATAGGGGAAATCAAGAACCAGACGACATAGGTTTAAGGTGAAGGAGGGAATATTTAATAGGAACCTGAGGGGGGAACCTTTTTACATAGAGGATGGTGGGTATATGGAACAAGCTGATAGAGGAGGTATTTGAATCAGGGACTATAAAGGCATTTGGTAAGGTAAATGGATAGGAAAGGTTTAGAGGGATAAGGGCCAAACGTGGGCAGGTTGGACTAGTGTAGATGAGGCATCATGGTCAGCATGGGCGTTGGGCAGGTGGGCCTGTTTCCGTGCTGCAGGATTGGGAAATGAGAGATTTTGTTGTGAGTAGCTGTAGAGTCCACAGTAGCTTATACAAGATAAGTGAATAAATAACTGAAAATGGGCACTTAAATGCACAAGGGCAAAAGAATAAGGCTAAATCGGAATGAGCACGTTTAATCTACCCCACAAAGGCCTCCTTCACTGCTATAAAATTCTCTCCTTCCACTACTCTTTGAACAATTACAAGCAACAGAAACTATTTTACAGATTGGTGCAAATTGTTTAAGGAAAATTAAATAAACACATTACATTAAGATTGATTAAAGCTTTTAAGGGTAAATGTATATTTTATTAAAGGTAATAATAAGCTGTTGGATATGTATTGATGCGAGTTGTAAATAAATAATCTTAACTTTAATTAGTGGAGGCACTTTGGTGTGTGGGATGTGGTCTGTTGGGAAGCTGAACCCTAAAGCTTTGCCCCAGAGCTGATTAACATGAACCGCGAAGGGAGATTGATAGTATGGGTGGTTTACTCACCGTCTCCTCTTCGTTCTCAAACACTTCCCTTGCCTCCTCGAAGGTGCACTGCTCCTCTATGCACTCTCGCTCCAAGTTGCCTTGTCTGAGCTCCTCCAGCAGGAAGTTCCTGCGTTTCTGTCTGCTCAAAAGTCCTTGGGCAGCATTACTGGGGAGGAAGACTGAGAGGAGATTTTGTGTTATTTCTAAAAGCCAGTGCTTTCTTTCAACAAAGTACACGGCTAATCCACTGAGTCACGGCGTAAATTGACTGCGCACTCCATGTGGGACCGACCTTGTTGATTTGCCTCCGTGGGAACAAGTGATGGGAGCACGAACCCCAAAAGCCAAAGCATTGTGGATAATACCCCCAGAAAACTTTCCAGCTTCATTCTCTCCTAAAGCTACACTGTGCAGTAAGGTTTAAAGTTCAGTGCCTAGGGATTGTTTATCTTTGCAGTCAGTCATTACATCCAGCCGACATACTCTGAGCTGACTTTCACGACAGTGCTTGCATGATTCTCTGACAAGTAATTTGGATTCAAATAATAAGCTTGGGTGTGGGAGAGACCTCCCTCTCCATTAAGGCAATTCAATGCATCATTGAGTGCACTTTCCAGACCGGAACAGCTGACCAGACAATAACAACGGTGTACATTCAGTTGAAAACATAAAGTGCTGGAGAAACTCAAGTGGTCAGGCAGCATCTGTGGAAGGAATGGACAGATGACATGTCAGGTCAGGATCCTTCTTCCTCCTGATTGGAGTAGGGGAAAAGAGAGATGTGGACGGGATAAAGCCTGCCACGTGATAGGCTGATACGGGGGATAAAGGGGTTGAGGAGCAGCAGGGTAACCAGGTAGTGGAAGATTGTGCGAGAAATGTGTGTGCATGGGGTGAGTGGAATGAAAGGAAAAGAGGATTATTACCTCAAACAGGAAAATTCAATGTTCATTCCATTGGGTTGCAAGCTACCTAAGCGGATGTTCCTCCAGTTTGTGTGTGGTCCCACTCTGGCTATGGAGAAGGTCAGGGGCAGAAATTGGAAAGGGGGGTGTGGGGATTTAAATGGTTAGCATATGGGCAATTGAGCAGGCCATGGCAGACAGAGCGCAAGTGTTTGGTGAAGATGTAAAGTCGGCCACATCCGGAGTACTGAATGCAGTAGATAAGATTAGAAGAGGTGCACGTGAACCTGAAATAGCTTCTGGCATCTCTGGATGTAGGTGATAGAGGAAGTGCAGAGACAGTTGTTGCATCTGTGGCTGCAAGGGAAAGTATCCGGGAGGGTGTGGGTTGGTTGGAAAGGGATGAGTGAACCAAGTAATTGGGAAAGGAGAAGTCTCCAAGGAAGGTGGAAAGCAGGAGGGATGGGAAGATGTGACTGGTAGTCAAATGTCAGAGGCTGCGGAGTGGCCCGCTTGCATATGTGGGATGCGGAGGCTGGTGAAGTGAAAGGTGAGGACCAATGGAACTCTATCCTTATTCTGTCTGCAGGGAGAGAGAGTGATGGACTCCTTGTCCCAAACGTATCAACACAATTAACAAAAAGCTGGGGCCCATGCAAGGAAAAACTCTCCTCTGTCGGAACTTATCTGAATCTACCAGCCTCGCCCTCTCCTTTCTTCTTCCTCAGAGGCTTATCTACTCGTATTCATTTAAGCCATTTTCAGTATCAGATCTCCACATGCACCACTCATTGGCTCAAGTGGTTTCTTCTGAATTCCTTGATGGTTATTTTATTTTATAGCCTCAAGGTTTGCTCTTTACTGCAGTGGCAGGTCTAGTCTTGAATATGCAACAGGATTGAAAAGGAAAAGGAAAGCCTATAGCACAGAAGCCTCTGTTGTGTGTGGTACTACAGGATGCTATTCCAGAGTGCTTAAAGTCTCATGTATTTGGGTTTAAGAGGATTGCTGAGTTAGGAGGTAATTACTGAGGGGCTTCAGGCAAAACACAATAACTGCATTGGAAGGTAAAAGAGAAACTTACCGGGTGACAGATGGACTACCTGGACCAACATGGCCCACTCAATGCTTGGCTCTTTAAATAACTTTGAGACCGGCCACAGCAATTAAGACCTATGTCAAGTCAAGCCACGTCACTTTTATTTCTATAGCACATTCAAAAAACAACTCTCGTTGGCCAAAGTGCTTTACATTGGTGGAGGTACTAACGTTATACAACATTGGTTCATAGATTAAGTACATAAGTACACCTATGTTAAGTACACCTATGCTAACTTGCAAGCTCCTTGCTTGGCATCATCTTTGGGTAGAATTTTGTGCAAATGATATATTTTATTTCAGAATAAATTACATTCATAAAAATGACTGACTTGTTCCTGACTATAAAATGAGAATTTTTAATGAGAATCAATCATTCAGGCTCACCATGTTCTGGTAAGTAAATGCAGTTGAGACAGATAGACACTTTTCCCCATGCTCCCTAAAGCTCCTCTATCCACTCTCCCCACTGGTTTAATTTATCCTCTACATTGCATGCAGTTCAGGTTTTGAGGGTACTAGTTATAAGGAGAGATTAGACAAACTAAGATAACTTTCTCCGCAGTAGCGGAGGTTGAACGGAAACTTGATAGGAGTATATAAAATTTGGAGCAGCATGCTAAGAATAAACAGTCAGAATATTTTTCCAAGGGTGAAAATGTCAAAGACTAGAGGGCGTAGCTTTAAGGTGAGAGGGAGAAAGATTAATGGATATATGTGGTGAAAATCACTGGGGTAGGAGCGATCTACACAAGGACAGGTTGCACCTGAACTGTAGGGGGATCAATATTCTTGCAGAGAGATTTGGTCATGCAACTCGGGTGGTTTAAACTAATCTAGCTGGGGTTTGTGTGTGGTTATCAGCATTGGAGCAAGGCAGCAGGTAGCGAAACTGATCAAATAGAACGTAGAACAAAACATACAATGCTGGAATAAGACACCATAAGACAACCTCTGAGATCCTGAATCCAAGATTGTGTTTGCTTTACTTGGTCAGGAGTGTGCTACGGTACACTCTTTTGTTGACACCTCAGGTATCTTTTACAATTTGGGTATATCAAGGGTATATTGTTTGTCCACTGTCCCACTGTAGTGGGAGGAAGAATGTTTCAATGGTTCTTTATTGTCACACCGAGGTACAGTGAAATTATTATTATACATAAGCACATTCCTAGATTAAGTACAAAGTGTGTAGAAATAGTTCTACGTAACAATATGCCAGTGTTTCCATGTTTTGGTGCCATTTTCAAAGTCCAAGCTGGTTTACATGCAGCTGGCCATAAAGGCCCATTGTCGTGGCAACGTTGCAGGATCGGTCTGGCCAAGCAAAGATGTTGTAGGCATCCACTGCCGCTGCACCACTGCAGGCGGTCCACATGCTCGGTTCCATGGAGCTCTGTCTATGAGGAAGATGACAAGCAACAATGCAGAAACAAAGAAGGGCTTTCTTTAGATCATATTTAATCTCCCTCAGGGACTACCTGCCAATGACCATCTCAACAGCAGGAAACATGATCATTTTCTATTCACATTACATATCCCATTTCTATATTGAAACACCCTGGTGATTACTGACTTTAATTAATGGCTACATGTATAGGACATTGGTGAGGCAGCATTTGGAGAATTGAGTTCAGTTTTGGTCACCCTGCTCTAGGCAGGATGTTGTTAAGCTAGAAAGAGTGAAGAGAAGATATACAAGGAAATTGAAAGGATGACAGTCTGAGCAAAGTTGGGCAGGATGGGATTTGGTGCGCACGAGGCTGAGGGGTAATCTTATAGAGGGTATAAGATCATGAGGGGAATAGACAGGATGAACACACAGATTCATTTACACAGAGATGGGGAATGAAGAACATAGGTTTAAGGTGAGGGGAGAGATTTCATAGAATCCTGAGGGGCAACATTTTTACCCAAAGGGCGATGGGAATATGGAATGAGCTGCCAGAGGAGGTAGGTGAAGCAGGGACTATAATAATATTTAAAAGACATTTGGAGAAGTACATGAATAGGAAAGGTTTAGAGGGATATGGGATAAACGTGAGCAGGTTGGTCGGCATAGGCAAGTTGGGCCAAAAGGCCTGTTTCTGTGCTGTACGACTCTACAAGTGTATTTTGGAAAAAGGAATCCTTAATTTGTAAAACCATTTCACCATTTGCATTCCTCGAGCCAACTGTTGGACATTTACTTGATGATTCATAGGCGTTGAAAAAATCTTTCAGAGCAAAGCAGCAAGATTGAAAACAACCTCCTAAGCACTGGGTGCTGTGTGGGCCATTCCATCCCATGTCAGGGCTTTCCATCTAAAGACAGGGAAAACAACCTCTGCTCTTAGAAGGACAAGCACAGCAATTTCATGAACCCTTTAACACTGCAAGGTTTTCTCACACATCAAAACACAGTGTTGGAGGAACTCAGTAGGTCAGGCAGCATCTGTGGAGGGAATGGACAGATATGTTTTGGGTCAGAAACCTTATTCAGCAGCACAGTGGTATGGCTGCTGGAGCCTCTGCCTCACAACGCTAGAGACCTTGGTTTAATTCTGACCTCAGGTGTGGAGTTTGCAGATTCTGTGACCACATGTGTTTCCTGCGGGTGTTCCGGTTTCCTCCCACATCCCAAAGCGTGTGGGTTTGTAGATTAGTTGTTCTCTGTAAAATTGCCCTGATGTGTCGAGAATGGATGAGAAAGTGGGATAAGGTAGAAGTAGCAAGAATGGGTGATTGTAGGTCATCGTGGACCATTTGCAGCAAGACCTGTTTCCACGCTGTATCTCCAATCTAAATTGAAGATGCTCCCTGACCTGCTGAGTTTCTCCAGCATGTTGTGTTTTGTTCAAGATTCTAGTCTCTGCAGTTTCTTGTACCTTTCCACCTCAGTTTCAGTTCCGTTTAGTTTATTGTCACGTGTGCCGAGGTACAGTGAAAAGCTTTTTGTTATCTGTTATCCAGTTAGCAAAAGACAATACATGTTTACAATCAAACCATTTACAGGTTTAGATACATGATAAGGGAATAACGTTTAGTGCAAGGTAAAGCCAGCAATGTCCGATCAAGGATAGTCCACGGGTCACCAATCAAGTAGATAGTAGTTCAGCACTGCTCTCTGGTTGTGGTAGGATGATTCAGTTGCCACATGGACATGAAATTATATTGCCTTCCACTATTTTTCCACATTCACAATAATGGAATTATAAGGGGTGTGCAATTTCAATGGAAATGGCTCAGTTGAGATAACAAATGAAGTAACGCATACAGTAAGATGGCCCATCTCTCAGTCACAGAGCCGGCATTGTTAGAATGTCTGCGTTTGGTCTAGAATTTGCGCTTATATGATCTGTGATAGAGTGAAACCAGAAACCTCTGAAATTGAGTGATTCCCAGAATGATGGCTGGAGTGTTTTTTAAATTCACACATAGTTTTTCTCACTGGAATGAGCTTCATGATTGAGTATAGGACTTGCTCTGCTCAGGGATTGGGCTCCTACCAAGAGTAAGGTGGATGCCTGTGCTCTCTGACAATTACCCATGTAGCATGGTGGCTATTAATACTATGCAGACTGCAGTCCTCTCACCAGAACCAGCTTCAATGTTCTTACAATGAGCACAGCACAGAAATCGGCCCAAGCCAGCCATTTCAATTCATGATATGTGGTTTGACATAAATGTCCTGATCTGAGCTACTTCTGCACTTGTTATCCTGTGCATGGAACAAATTTGGCCTGTAGTATTCTTCCTGAAAAAAAAATACCATTATAGATAAATCTTGGCCATCCCTGCAATGTGAGGAAGCATAGCGGTGTACTCAGAGGTGCCATAAGAGGGAGACAGAGAGCGCTGAAACTGCACACAGCAATATATAGAAGACAAAAGGATAGCAAACTGTTGCATCAGTTTCCAATCTGTGTCTTTTTTCGCCAGAATGTTGCCTGGGATGGAAGATTGTGGGATGAGAAGAGACTGGTTTGGCTCGAAACACAAGAAACTGCAGATGTTTGAACCTTAAACAAAAAATAAAAGGCTGGCTGAAGGCCGAAAGGCAAACTCACAGACAGGTACAAGAAAATTGGGGGGGTTTGTTGATAACAAGGAGAATGGTGTTAATCTGCAGGACAATATTGATAGTTTAGAAATACAGCATGGAAGCAGTTAAACAGATTTCTAAACATCAGCCCACCAATTCCATGCCGACCATCACTCACCCATTCACATTAGTTCTATATTACCCCACTCTTTCATTGACTCCCTTCACACTAGGGGTAATTTACAGAGCAACGTAACCTATAACCTGCATGTCTATGGGATGTGAGAGGAGACTGGACCAACCAGAGGAAACCCAAGTGGTCGTAGGGAGAACATGCAAATTCCACACCAACAGCACCCGAGGTCAGGATCAAACCTGTGTTTCTGGTGCTGTGAGGCAGCAGCTCTATCAGCTGCACCACTGTGCCACCCTGTGGAGTTGGTAAGATGGAAAATGCAGTGACTGAGTGGATGATAGAAAAAGAGACTCTCACAAAAGTATCTTGATAAGTACTTGAATCACTATGTTCTGGTGAATGAAATTAATGTGGATAATGACTCTTTGACATAATCCTCCAATCTACGGTGCAGTCTGTATGAAATTTGTACGTTCTTCCCGTGACTGTGGGGGTTTTCTCCGAGATCTTCGATTTCCTCCCACACTCCAAAGACAAATAGGTTGGATATTTTGGTATAAATGTAAGTTGTCCCTAGTGTGTGTCTGTAGAATAGTGTTAATGTTTGGGGATTGTTGGTCAGTGCGGATTCGGTGGGCCAAAGGGCCTGCTTCCGCACTGTAACTCTAAACTAAACTAAACTGAATGGCACCGCCAAAACCCATGATCTCCACCACCATGAAGGACTATGGCAACAGTGCAGGAAAATGCTATCACCTTGGTTCCTCCCAAGTTGCACACCATCTTGATTTGAAAATAATATTGCCAGTTCTTTATTGTCATCATGTCCAGATCCTGAATCTCCCACTCCAATAGGCGGATGCACAGTTCAAAATGGTGGCCCTCCACTGCCTTCTCAAGGCTAAATATGGATAAGAAATAAATGGTGAGCTTGCCAGCGAAGGCCAGATCCTGAAGAATAGATAAATTATCTGATACGGATTCATATTTATGGAAGCTTTCCTGGGCTTAATTCCTCAGGTTTTTGTAAGGTGCACCTTTTAAGTGTCCCTTGTTCCTTGACGGATCAGCATTGCCACATGGAGCATGTCACATTGGACATGCCACATTGCCACTCCAGGAGTAAATACAGTGTGTAGTTACCATGACAGTTGCAGGAGATCTCCAGTCACAGTTCAGCTCAGGTAGTGGATTAAAAGACAATCTATTTATGGACATTTCTGGATGGCCTGAGGCCCTGTTCTGAGGTGTGTGACACTCTGCAGTGCTGGGAAGTTGGCCATGGTTCTCAACCCCAGCACCCATACACTTAGACTTCACGCCTCCATTGTTGTATTAAAGCAAATAAGTCATCTGTTCCTTGTCTTGGGCAATGCACCGCATGCTGATTGTATATTCAGAAAATATCTCTGGTGAAACCCTAGATGACCAGAAGCAAAGGAAAAGCAAGGTGGTGTCACTGACAGGCACGAGTAAAGCAGAGCAACTGAGGCTAGATGTGCAGGAAGGAACTGCAAATGTTGGTATAAACTGAAGATAGACACAAAAAAGCTGGAATAACTCAGTGGGTCAGACAGCATCTGTGGAGAAAAGGAATAGGTGATGTTTCGGGTCAAGACCATTCTTCAGATCTGAAACATCACCTATTCCTTTTCTCCAGAGATGGTGCCTGATCCCTTGAGTTACTCCAGCTATTTGTGTCTTCTGTGAATAGGTCTCATTCTAGTTGGCTGCAAAAGACTGCCATCTCTTGATGTAACTCTCAAGTGACTTCCTGCCGAGTCACTGATATTCAGGCACGTCATGTGCAACCCTCTCATGTTAATCCCGAGGGTCAGATGTGGACTTCTGTCAGCAGCACCTCTCTTTTGATTCTGTCTCTCCTGCAAACCAGCTCTTTGAGCAGTACGAGTGTCAAGGGTTATGGGGCAAAGGCAGGAGAATGGGGCTGAGAGGGAAAGATAGATCAGCCATGAGTAGCCAAATGGCCTTATTCTGCTCCTTTTGTAACTTTCAAACTTTATTAGCTTTGGTGTTTTGTTTAGTTTAGAGATACAGCACAGAAACAGGCCCTTGGACCCACCTAGTCCGTGGCAACCATTAATTTACAATCCTGGACGCCATAGGAGTGTGGGAGGAAACCGGAGCTCCCAGTGAAAACCCACGCAGGTCACTGGGAGAACATACAAAATCTGCACAGTCAGCATCTGTGGCCAGGATCAAACCCAGATATCTGGAGCTGTAAGGCAGCAACTCTACCACTGTGCCACCGTGCCAGTTCTAATCTGAAATCCATCATAGTGACATCATAGCGCTTACTGATGTTAATGATCGCCATTCCTGACCTGCAGAATATGCAAATCTTTCAACATAAATACCAATACAGAAACCTTCGTTAGAAACAGGGAGCAGAGAACCTGTGGGATACTAGACGAATTAACATATCCTGAGCAATAAGCCTAGTTCTGGATGAACTCAGTGGGTCAGGGAGCATCTGTGGAGGGAAAGAACAGAAACATTTTCGATCAGGAACCTTCTTCAGACCCGAAACATCATTTGTCCATTTTCCTCCACAGCCTGAACCTCTCTGTCAGTGGATCACCAACTTTCTGACAGACATGAAGCAGCATGTGAGGCTGGGAAAGCACATCCCGGACCCGCAGACCCTCAGCATAGGAGCTGCGTAGTCTCTCTCCTTTACTCGCTCTACACCAATGACTGCACCTCCAAAGGCTCCTCTGTCAAGCTTCTCAAGTTTCCAGATAACACAACCATGATTGGACTGATCCAGGATGGAGAGGAATCTGCCTACAGACAGGAAGTGACACAGCTGGTGTCCTTGTGCTTTTGAAACAACCTGCAGCTCAATGCTCTTAAGACATTGGAATTGATTGTAGACTTTCGGAGAGCTTCCCCTCCCCTCCCCCCATTCATCATCAACAACACCATAGCCACATTTGTGGAGTCTTTTAAGTTCCTTGGAACCATCATCTCCAAAAACCTGAAATGGCGTGTGACCATCGACTCCACTGTCAAAAAGGCCCAACAGAGGATGTACATCCTGCGGCAGCTGAGGAAGCACAATCTGCCACAGGCAATGATGGTCCAGTTTTATACTGCCATCGTAGAGTCTGTTCTCACCTTCTCCATCATGGTCTGGTTTGGCTCAGCCACCAAGCACAACATCCGGAGGCTGCAGCGAATCGTTCGATCAGCCGAGAAGGTTGTTGGCTGCCACCTTCCCTCCATTGATGAACTGTACACTGCAAGGGCCAGGAAGCGAGCAGGTAGGATCATCACTGACTCCTCTCACCCTGGCCACAAACTCTTTGAAGCACTTCCCTCTGGAAGGCGACTCCGGACTGTCAAAGCCTCCACAGCCAGACATAAAAACAGCTTTTTTCCACGAGTAGTAGCTCTACTCAATAACCAAAAGTCTGTAGCCTCCTTTTGCTCTGGTATTTTATTTCATTCACATGTTTAAACTATAATGTTTTAATGTTAATATTAATGTTTAATATTTTATGTGTCATTCTTAATTGTTAGTGTATGTCGTGTTGTTACTTGCGAGTGGAGCACTAAGGCAAATTCCTTGCATGTGTACATACTTGGCCAATAAACTTATTCATTCATATTGCCTGAACTGATGAGTTCTTACAATATTTGCTCAATATTCTAGCACCTGCAGTCTCATTGGTCCTTGCATTTATCCTGAGTCTGATTCCCAGAGTTAAGGTGGAAAATCCATGTCAATCATCAGCCTAACTTTTCATATAACATGTGATTGTTATTAAGCCACTCTAATTTGCTGCAGTCAAATGCAAAAGCCAGCAGGTTGGAACTGATTTGCTGAGTAGGTCTCTGTTTTAAACATCAACCTCCTCACCTACATCCAACCGTACACACTCTTCCAAGTGAAAATATCCCCCTCGCATCTGACAAAAGGGGCAAAGAACTATGAAATGTAATGATTTATGGAATGCAGTTAAGATTTAGCTGGAATTCTTTCTGATGGTGGGAAAGAACTAAAGGACAACGTTGCAGTAGCTAAACGATCTATTGGGCAATGTTTACAGACACTGATAAGGTATCAAAGAGATTTCCCAATATTTGATTTAATTTTATGTCAGTGTACTCAACTAACTTTGTTATTAAACAAAAAATAGAGTACTCGAGCAGGAGTACAGTGTGTTACAGAATCTGTGGAGGAAATGGTTAGATGACTCTTCTTCAGGGTCCCCTCAACAATGTCCCTTTCCATCCATATCCGGCTTAATATTTCACTCCTCCTCGTCTCCCCTTATCTGACACTCTTCTGCCTCCTTTTCACCTCCTGTCTTTGTCACTTACGCCATCCATCTTTCAATCAACTCTGCTAATTAATTCCCCCCTCATCTGTATCAACCTATCACTTGCCAGGTTTTGTCCCATTCCCACCTCTCTTTTCCAGCTTTCTCCCCCATAGTCCAATCAGTCGGAAGAAGGCTTCCGACCTGAAGCGTTGACTGTCCATTTCCTCCACAGATGCTGCCTGACCTTTTGAGTTCCTTCAGCATTTTGATTTTTGCTCAAGATTGCAGCAACTGCAGTTTCTTGTGTCTTCTTTTAGCTTTGTACTACTTTATCAACCCCAAAACTGACAGTAACTTGGCTGTGAAGTACAAATTTCTTCTACAGCCCCAGCTAGATCTTTCTTGTCAAAGGTAAACGTGGTTCAGAATGAAAGAACCGTTCATGAACTTGCTAGAACAGTCTATGGTACATTGACTCGGACAGACAAATGTTTACTCCCCGAAAAACAAGTTGCAGTACTGATAATGTAAACACTCGGGCCAATCTTTCAGCAAAAAGTACAAAAGTCTAACATGCTCTCAAGAGGAGAATATTGTAATATGGATTGCGATGGTTTAGGTTTAGATTTATTATTGTGTGCGTGTTAGTTAATCAGATCAGATAAAGACACAACCATGGGGCAGGGACTGTGCCGTTCTGGTGTCCCTTGCATGAAATATTAAACCTGAGCCCTAAAATGTCCTCTCAAGTACAGAGAAAAGGTTGCATGACAGCATTTTGAAGAGTGAAGAAAGTTTCTTCCTGTTACTCTGTTCAATATTCATTTCACAATGGGCACAACTTAAAGTAGCAAATTAGTTGTACTTTCTAGTGAGCACACAACAAGAAGGATGTGGTAACAAATGAGGGAGTGCAGAAGATTCACTAGAATGTTAGAATGGAGGGCTGTAGATACAAGGAGGGATTGGATGGGCTTGGTTTATGCTCATTTGAACGCAGGAGGCTGAAGGATGACATAAAATTATACGGACAACAGGTAGAATAGGTTGTTAGTTGTTGTTCTAAGTGCAGGAGAGTCTAGGACTAGAGGGAACAGGTTTAAAGTGAGAGGGGTTCACAGGTTTAAAGGAGATCTGAGGGGTAAATTTTTCTCAAAAAAGGGTGGTGGTTATTTGGAATGAGCTGCCAAGGGAGATGGTAGAGGTTGATATAATTACATTTTAAAAGCATTTGAACAGGTGCTTGGATAAGAAGGTAGAGTGATAGGAGCCTAATGAAGGTACATGAGATTAGCATAGACAGGCATTATGGATCCAAAGAACACACTTCTGTGTTCAATTCTGTGATTCTACGATCTATCGTTGCTCTTTGTGATGCATTCTGTGCCCAAATTAGCATTTACCTGTATTCACCAGAGACTGCACCTTATATTGTTTCATTCCTGTAAGACACTCAGGATATCTTGAAGTCATGAAAAGTGTTTCAACATCACAGAGCCATACAGGAGACAAATGGGTCCTTCGCCCCACACAAGGCTGGCATGTTGATACACCCTTCTGGAGTATGTTGCTGCAGTCAGCCAGCTTTATCATACATGCCAACAGAGTTCAGTACATCTCTGCTAATTATACCCTTGGCACGATTCAATGTATCTCCCTCCTCGGGGAGGATTTAAACTAATGTGGCAGGGGGATGGGTACAAGAGCAGAGAGGCAGGTGGGTGTAAAATGAGGGTAGAAGCAAGAGGTAGCAATAGGTGAAAAGTAAAAGTGGCAGGCAGACAAAACCAGGGCAAAAATCAAAAAGGGCCACTTTTCAACATAATTGTATAAGGAGTAAGAGTGTTGTAAAAACAAGCCTGAAGGCTTTGTGTCTCAATGCAAGGAGTATTCGTAACAAGGTGGATGAGTTGAACGTGCAGATAGCTATTAATGATTATGATATAGTTGGGATCACGGAGACATGGCTCCAGGGTGACCAAGGCTGGGAGCTGAACATCCAGGGATATTCAATATTCAGGAGGGATAGAGAGAAAGGAAAAGGAGGTGGGGTAGCGTTGCTGGTTAGAGAGGAGATTAACGCAATGGAAAGGAAGGACATTAGCTTGGAGGATGTGGAATCGGTATGGGTAGAGCTGCGAAACACTAAGGGGCAGAAAACGCTAGTGGGAGTTGTGTACAGACCACCTAACAGTAGTAGTGAAGTTGGGGATGGTATCAAACAGGAAATTAGAAATGCGTGCGACAAAGGCAAAACAGTTATAATGGGTGACTTCAATCTACATATAGATTGGGTGAATCAAATTGGCAGGGGTGCTGAGGAAGAGGATTTTTTGGAATGTATGCGGGATAGTTATCTAAATCAACATGTAGAGGAACCAATAAGAGAGCAGGCTATTTTAGACTGGGTTTTGAGTAATGAGGAAGGGGTAGTTAGCAGTCTTGTTGTACGTGCCCCCTTGGGCAAGAGTGACCATAGTATAGTTGAGTTCTTCATTAGGATGGAGAGTGACATTGTTAATTCAGAAACAATGGTTCTGAACTTAAAGAAAGGTAACTTTGAGGGTATGAGACCCCAAGATAGACTGGCAATTAATTCTAAAAGGGTTGACGGTGGATATGCAATGGAAGACATTTAAAGACTGCATGGATGAACTACAAAAATTGTTCATCCCAGTTTGGCAAAAGAATAAATCAGGGAAGGTAGTGAATCCATGGATAACAAGGGAAATCAGGGATAGTATCAAAGCAAAGGATGATGCGTACAAAGTAGCCAGAAAAAGCAGCATACCAGAGGACTGGGAGAAATTCAGAGACCAGCAGAGGAGGACTTATGGCTTAATTAGGAAAGGAAAAATAGATTATGAAAGAAAACTGGCTGGGAACATAAAAACTGACTGCAAAAGTTTTTATAGATATGTGAAGAGAAAGAGATTAGTTAAAACAAATGTAGGTCCCTTGCAGTCAGAAACGGGTGGGTTGATCATGGGGAACAAGGATATGACGGACCAATTGAATAACTACTTTGGTTCCGTCTTCACTAAGGAAGACATAAATAATCTGCCGAAAATAGCAGGGGACCGTGGGTCAAAGGAGGAATTGAGTGAAACCTAGGTTAGTCGGGAAGTGGTGTTGGGTAAATTGAATGGATTAAAGGCCGATAAATCCCCAGGGCCAGATAGGCTGCATCCCAGAGTACTTAAGGAAGTAGCTCTGGAAATAGTGGATGCATTAGTGATAATCTTTCAAAACTCTTTAGATTCTGGAGTAGTTCCTGAGGATTGGTGGGTAGCAAATGTAACCCCTCTTTTTAAGAATGGAGGGAGAGAGAAAACGGGGAATTATAGACCAGTTAGTCTAACATCGGTAGTGGAGAAACTGCTACAGTTATTAAAGATGGGATAGCAGCACATTTTGAAAGTGGTGAAATCATTGGACAAAGTCAGCATGGATTTACGAAAGGTAAATAATTTCTGACGAATCTTGTGGATATTTTTCGAGGATGTAACTAGTAGCGTGGATAAGGGAGAACCAGTGGATGTGGTGTATCTGGACTTCCAGAAGGCTTTCGACAAGGTCCCACATAAGAGATTAGTATACAAACTTAAAGCATACGGCATTGGGGGTTCAGTATTGATGTGGATAGAGAACTGGCTGGCAAAGAGTAGGAGTAAACGGGTCCTTTTCACAATGGCAGGCAGTGACTAGTGGGGTACCGCAAGGTTCAGTGCTGGGACCCCAGCTATTTACAATATATATTAATGATCTGGATGAGGGAATTGAAGGCAATATCTCCAAGTTCGCGGATGACACTAAGCTGGGGGGCAGTGTTAGCTGTGGGGAGAATGCCAGGAGACTGCAAGGTGACTTGGATAGGCTGGGTGAGTGGGCAAATGTTTGGCAGATGCAGTATAATGTGGATAAATGTGAGGTTATCCACTTTGGTGGCAAAAACAGGAAAGCAGACTATTATCTAAATGGTGGCCGATTAGGAAAAGGGGAGGTGCAGCAAGACCTGGGTGTCATGGTACACCAGTCATTGAAAGTAGGCATGCAGGTGCAGCAGGCAGTGAAGAAAGCGAATGGTATGTTAGCTTTCATAGCAAAATGATTTGCGTCTAGGAGCAGGGAGGTTCTACTTCAGTTGTACAGGGTCTTGGTGAGACCACACCTGGAGTATTGCGTACAGTTTTGATCTCCAAATCTGAGGAAGGACATTATTGCCATAGAGGGAGTGCAGAGAAGGTTCACTAGACTGATTCCTGGGATGTCAGGACTGTCTTATGAAGAAAGACTGGATAGACTCGGTTTATACTCTCTAGAATTTAGGAAATTGAGAGGGGATCTTATAGCAACTTACAAAATTCTTAAGGGGTTGGACAGGCTAGATACAGGAAGATTGTTCCTGATGTTGGGGAAGTCCAGGACAAGGGGTCACAGCTTAAGGATAAGGGGGAAATCCTTTATGACCGAGATGAGAAAGACTTTTTTCACACAGAGAGTGATGAGTCTCTGGAACTCTCTCTGCCACAGAGGGTAGTTGAGGCCAGTTCATTCGCTATATTTAAGAGGGAGTTAGATGTGGCCCTTGTGGCTAAGGGGATCAGGGGGTATGGAGAGAAGGCAGGTACGGGATACTGAGTTGGATGATCAGCCATGATCATATTGAATGGTGGTGCAGGCTCGAAGGGCCGAATGGCCTACTCGTGCACCTAATTTCTATGTTTCTAAGTTTCCCACTGTTGTATCCTTGGCATGGTTCAAAATAGCTGCCACTATTGTATATTTGGCACAGTTCTGTGTATCTACCACAGTTGTACACTTGTACAGTTTAGGATATCTTCCTCTATCGAGTCCTTGGTACGGTTCAACTTAACTTCCTCTAATGTACACTTAGCAGGCTTCAGTGTATCTCCCATGATTGTTCACTTGGCATGGTTAGTGTATCTCCCACTATTATAAACCTGGCAGAGTTCAGGATACCTTCCACTATTGTACACTTGTTATGGTTCAGTGCATCCCCCACTCTTGTATACTTGGCTGAGTTTAGTGTAACCCCCGCTATGGTACCACTACAGTCTTTTGAGGTGATGCAGAGGTTTACCTGCACCTCCTCCAACCTCATTTACTATATCGGCTGTTCCAGGTGTGGACTCCTATTTATCGCTGAGACCAAGCGCAGGCTCGGCGATCGTTTTGATGAACACCTTCCATCAATCCACCTAAACCTATCTGATCTCCCGGTTGCTAAACACTTTAACTCCCTGTCCCAATCCCACACTGACCTTTCTGTCCTAGGCCTCCTCCATTGTCAGAGTGAGGCCCAGCACAAATTGGAGGAATAGCACCTCATATTTCACTTGTGTAGCTTACACCCCAGCAGTATGAATATTGACTTCTTTAACTTCGTAACCCTTGCTTTCCCTCTATCTCCATCCCTTCCCCATCCCAGTTCTCCAACCAGTCTGACTGTTCCTGATTACATTTTATCTTTGTTTGCTTTGTTGTTACTTTCTCCTAGCTAACAATGATCTATTTTACATTTTCCTTGAGCTTCACCCCCTTTGATGTCTCATTCTCATACTTCCTTATCTCTGTATCTCCCCCTCCTCTGAGTCTCAACCCGAAACGTCATCCATTCCTTCTCTCCAGTGATGCTGCCTGTTCTGCTGAGTAACTCCAGCATTTTGTGTCTATCCCCGCTAGTACACTTGTCATGGTTCAGTGTATCTCTCACTAAGGTGCACATGGCACAGTTTAGGATATATTCCCCAATTGTACACTTGGCACAGTTCAGTACAGGTGCTCCCCCACTAACATACAATGCCCATCCCCTTCCCAAAATAACTCACTGAAAGTATTAACTGTCTCAGCAGCATCTGGCTGCACCTGGGGCACTTTCTGCAGAACGCCGCCTTCTGGATATGCACTGTCACCATTGCCGACTAGTTTCTGATATAAACTTGAAATTACATACTGTCTAGATTGCACTAGGGATTGAGTGCTGGAGAGATAGTTGACAGCACGGAAAGACTGCACCCGGGAAAGGCTGGGTTAGCCCTCTAGTCTGTGTCTTTCGTGAGAAAGTCACCCAATAAAGCTACGGAAAGGCCTAATGAACCACCATGGCCTAAAAATCCATCAGGTGAGAATGAAATGCTTGGAGAAGGAGAAAGAGGTGCAGTGCACAGGCCTTGAACCTGGTGAGACGCAGGAGGAGCCCGGCCAGAACTCACCCCACAGAGCCCAGTCCCTCCATGCATTAGAATCTCCCAACCCCTGCAGAGTAGTTATTAAAATGGCTGATCCGTGGGTGGTTGCTGCTGGGAAGCAAGTGGGGGCCTGATCAACCCCGGCTGGGTCGCCTGGGCGAGTGTGTCTGATGTTGTAAGGCCCAAAACACCCGATCACCCCAGATCACATCACTGAGGATGCGCCCCAGCGCATCTAGAAGATGTATATTTTTCACAGCACAAAATTATTTCTGAAAGTGCGAGGTTCACATAAAATGCCTATCGCACACTTGGCTAAATTCAGTATATCTCCCAACTTTGTACCCTTGGCACAGTTCAGTATCTCTCCCCTGTTGAACCGTGATGTGCTGAACCGTGCTATTTTTAAGCAACTGCTGTGGTGTATCTGTCATTATTGTATATTTTTCATAGCTTGTTATATAATTGTATAATATGATACGCTATCAGACATGTATGGTTCAGTGTATCTTTAACCCCTGTATTTTTCCTATGTCTGTCACTACTCCATCCTTGCACTGTACAGTGTATAAAGCATCATTTTATTCATTTACTGCCAGTGTATGCTTGCACCATTAGTGTATGGGTCACTATTTTATACTTCTAACATTCAGCATTTCTGTATGCTTGCATAATTCATTTTGTCTGCCACAATTAAAATTCTGCACTGTTCACTGTTGTGATTACATGTACCATTTGACTTTCAGATGGTGTAAAATTCTGATGATAAATATTTATTCTGGATATTACTGGAGCACTTTTTAGTGATGCCGTGTAATTTAATTGGGACGACAGAGAATGCTGCTTGATATTTTACATGCAGCATTAAACAAAAAATGGAATGAAAGAGAAAACCAGCCATTTTGGATTATTTTATTTCAATCTTTGAAAAGGGTAAAACTGAGCTGCAAACATAATGTAGATAAATGTCGGCATATTTTGATAATAGGTCTAATTTCAAATATGTTGTGAATTTCTGTCTTCAGCTCTGAAGTGTAATTGTATCTAGAAGTGAGGAAGTTTAAGTTTGTCATGTAATTGGAATCATCAGAGATGCATGGCCTTCATATATTAAAATGAGAAGCATTTTCAATCTAAGTATCTGTCTGTGCTTTCGCAAAGCGGGAAGTCATCTCTTTCATAGCCCATTTGATCCACTTGACATATTTTGACACCTTTGTGTAGATGCCATATTTCCCTTTTTGTGCACATCCTTCTCCCCAACTCACAACACCAGTCAAGAACCAAGTCCTCTTGTGTTCGGTGACATGGGGTCCACCACTGTCTCCTTGACAAGCGTCTTGCATTGCAGTATCGTAGCCAGCACAGAACATGTTAGAGGTCACTGAGTATCGACTGGACTCAATACACTTGATCCGATCGACAAAAGGCACAGTGAGTCGCTGGAGCTTGATGGATGGCACACCATGGTCTCGGACACGGCCCCAGCCACTGATTAATGCATTCTGCTGATTCATCAATACTTTTTCTGCAAAATTTCTTTGGGGCAGACAGATTGGTACCACATACTCGTTCAATTGTAGAGGTTTCTTCAGCATTAAAATTGCAATGTCATTGTCAAAGGTGTGTCTTTGGAATTTAGAATGAGCTACGATCATTAGAATATCCCGTCGTTGCTCTGTACCTTCTTCCACCTTGACATCAAATTCACCTACATGGAGTGACAGAAATTCCCAAATAAGTTTTCAACTAATGGTTGAAGTTCTGTCAAATTATTTGCAAAATAATGCAGTGCCGAGTATATGTTTCTACTTTGCAATCTGGAGCAACAGCCAGTAATTTTACAACTTGCTACATCCATCTAGTGTCTTTGGTGTCATGAGAATCAATTTGTTCTACTCACTTTTGTACCCTCTCTAGGAAAGCCGAGAAGATAATTGCAACATCTTAGCCATCTCTTTTCATGTTAATAATTATATTAATATAAATAACAGTGCAAACAGTATATCATCACCACCTCAATTTACTACAACAGCATCAATTTATATTTAACGTACCATTAATATAATCAAATGTCATGCAATGCTCATATTATCTAACAAAATAATATGATGAGCCCAAAGAGGAAAATTACAAGTAGTTGACCTAAAACAAAGAGGCAGCTTTTAACAGAGGATTGAGGTTGAGAATGTAGTTTGCAATATAGATGCAATTCAAATGTTTAGGACATTGAAGACACAACAGAGGTTGAGGAATAGTTAAATCTGCACTCCTCAAGCACTAGAACTGGAGAGCCTTTCACATCCTGGAAGATTGTAGGACTGATGGGGATGACAAAGAAGTAGAGTGACAAGGTGATGGGAGGATTTACAAACATGGATAAGAATTTTAAAAGCATTGAAATTATGGAATATTAACCAGGATTCAGGAAACCCAAGAGAGATCGGAGGCAGAGACAGTGCCAGTTATGATACAGGCAACAAAGATCACGAGTGTCCAAATTCTGTGCAGGGAGGAAAGATGGAGTTGGACATAGATGAGGATTTCAACAGCAACAAGATGGAAATCTTAATCCTTAGGAATACATGTTGGAAAATCATCTTAGGGTCAGCAGGTTGCCTAAATTCCTCTGTCTCCACTGCATCGGTGACAAAGATGGGGTGTTCCATACTAGGATGTCTGGGAATGTGGGTTCCCTGTCATAAAGGAGACCTTCACACGTGTCTCCTGTGTCCCATAGTTCTGCTTACACTCACCCTCCCTACAGACGCAACATGGTCAGAGTTCCTTGATCTTCACCTTTCCTGGTCCACACTTTTCACCCCATCAGCCTCCGCACCAACACATTATCCTCCGGCACTACTGTCACCTCTTAAGGGATCCCACCACATCTTTCCATCTCCACCCCTTTCCACCCTCTGCAGGCACAAATCCCACTGCAACTTCTTGGTTCACTCATTCCTTCCCACCTGAACGACCACCTCCCAGGTACTTTCCCCTGCAACCACAAGAGATGCAACACCTGACTTTAGAACTGCTCCACCAGCGCCAACCAGGAACCCCAGCAATCCTTTCAGGTTAGGCAGAGATTCACATGTACTTCCTCTAACCTCATCTATGGCATCCAGTGTTCTCGCTGTGGGCTCCAGTACATTGACGAGACTAAATATGAACTTGGCGTCCGTTTCATTGAACACTTGCGCTCAATCTGCCTGGGCCTCCGGCATCTCCTGGTTGCCAAGCTTTCCAACTCCCCTTCCCAATCCCATTCCCATTCCCATTCCCATTCCCATACTGACCTTGCAGTCCTGGGCCTCCTGCATTGCCAGATTGAAGCCACATGCAAATTTTAAGAACAGCACCTCAAATTTGCCTTGAGTAGCTTACAAACCAGAGGTATGTACATTGAAATTTACACTCCCCTCCCCTCTCCCTCCCCTTTGCCCCCTTCCTCCACCCTAGTCATTTTACCATTTACACAATTTTCCACTTTATTTCACTCTGGAGTTTACCACTTCCCGAGCCAACAATGAACCCACCAGGCCCTGAGATCATTTGTGGCCGGCCCTGATTGGTTCTCCTCTTCTCTCGTTCCAGTTCTCAATCCAGAGGTGTTTTATCCAGAGATGCTGCCTGACCCACTGAGTTACTCCAGCACTTGGTGTCTATCTTTGCCAGAGGGAAAGGTGGATCAATGGCAAGGAAGTGAATTTGCGTGGAACAAACGCGAATGTTTTAGACATGAATATTTAAACGGTCGAGCGTTCTTTTTAACCATTACTGGATGTTGGACAAGCAATATGACGTTGATGACTAGAGGGACTAGAGGGAGGCTGAGAGAGATAGTGCTTAAGTGGAACTGTGGGCTGCCAGCTTATATGAGAGAAATTATATAGTACTCTGAATTAAGTTGCTGAAGATACAGATCATCAGGTCAAGTGCATTTAGCTGTTTTTAATCCCTTTAGTTTGTTCAGTCCTTTTTCTCTATTGATAAGTATTAATTCATCTATTTCTTCCCTCCTCTGCCTGGTGTTCAACTATTATTGGGATGTTATCAAAGGCAAGTACAAAATATTTGTTCAGTCTCTGCCTTTTCATTTTTTCCTATTATGACTGCATTCTCCTAAGGACCATTTGTTTAAGCTACTCACATTTTTATATTCATATAGAAATTCTTACTGTCTGCTCAAATATCTTGATAGTTTACTGTCATGAGCAGTTATTTTTTCTCTCTCTGTCTTAAGTTATCTACTGATACCTGGGATGTCAGGACTTTCATATGAGGAAAGATTGGATACACTCGGCTTGTACTCGCTGGAATTTAGAAGATTGAGGGGGGATCTTATAGAAACTTACAAAATTCTTAAGGGGTTGGACAAGCTAGATGCTGGAAGATTGTTCCCGATGTTGGGGGAGTCCAGAACAAGGGGTCACAGTCTAAGGGTAAGGGGGAATTCCTTTAGGACCGAAATGAGGAAAACATTCTTTACACAGAGAGTCGTGAGTCTCTGGAATTCTCTGCCACAGAAGGTAGTTGAGGCCAGTTCATTGGCTATATTTAAGAGGGCGTTAGATGTGGCACTTGTGGCTAAAGGGATCAGGGGGTATGGAGAGAAGGCAGGTACGGGATACTGAGTTGGATGATCAGCCATGATCACATTGAATGGCGGTGCAGGCTCGAAGGGCCGAATGGCCTACTCCTGCACCTATTTTCTATGTTTCTATGTTTCTACTGCTGGTTTCCCAATATTCTGGCCTGTTATTAACGGCAGCAACACTGCATGGCTTTTCTTACAGTTCAATGCCATTTTCTACTTCCTCGGTTGCTAAAAGCACATCAGTCTTCTTTATGAACTGTTTTAGTGTTGCTGTGGGCCAGGGTATGATTGGATGGATTCAAATGTGCTGATCTAGAAAAGCTGGGCGTAGATTTGGAATGTGACTGTCATTTTCAAAGACTGTAGGAGGAATCACAAGAGGAATAGATCGGGTAGATGCACAGAGTCTCTTACCTAGAGTAGGTGAGTCGGGGGGGAGATTGCAACCTTCACGTGGTCCGCCCTGTTTCGACGAATGCAATCAACTCGGTGTGCACATTCAATTAAGATCAAATAGAACAAGTTGCAACTTTAAACTGTGCACGCCATATGCAAGAAGAAGAAGACGAAGGTGAATTGAGGACCAGAGGACATAGCTTTAAGGTGAAGGCGAAAATAATGAATAGGAATATGAGGGGTAACTTGTTTGACACAAAGGGTGGTGGGTGTATGGAACAAGCTGCCGGAGGAGGTAGTTGAGGTTGGGACTATCGCAACATTTAAGAAGCAGTTAGACAGGTACATGGACAGGACAGGTTTGGAGCGATATGGACCAAAAGCAGGCAGGTGGGACGAGTGTAGCTGGGACATGTCGGCCAGTGTGGGCAAGTTGAGCTGAAGAGCCTGTTTCCACACTGTGTCATTCTGTGACTGTATGAATGTGGTTGGACGGAGACAGTTTGAAGGACAGTAATTTTTTTTTAGTGTAAGGATAAGAACTTAAGAAATAAATCAATTGGCACTGGAGCCTGCTCTGCCCTACTGTGAGATCATGGCTGGTCTGACCAGGAACTCGGCCACATGTTTCTGCCTGTTTCCATCAGCTTCAACTCTCCAATAGAACAAAATCCTGTAATCTCAATTCTGAATGTATTTAATCACTCGGCTGCTGCAGCCTGGGACAGAGAACTACAATAATTCAAGCATCTGAGTGAAAAACAATCTCCCTCATATCTATCTTAATTAGGCTGCTTGGTGACACAACTAACAGAGTTGCTGCCTTGCAGCTCTGGTGCCCTGGGTTCAGTCCTAACCTCCGGTTCTGTCTGGAGTGTGTATGTTTTCCCACTGACTGTGTGGGTTTCCTTCCATATCCCAATGACGTTTTGGTAAATTAGTTAGCCCCTATAAAAGATCCCTCAGGTATAGCTAAATGGTAGATTCTGAAACATAATTGATGGGAATGTGGAGACAGCATATTACAGGGAAGATTAGTGGGTACAGGATTGCTCCATGGACCAGTATAGACAAGAAGGGCCAAAGGATTTTGTATGGAAAATATGGACTGAAATGTCTTGACTCATTAACAGGGCAGTTTACAACCAGATGGCATGAACATCAAATTCTCCAGTTTCAGGTAACCTGCCTCTCTGTCCATTTCTTTCTTCTTCTGACCTACCCAGGTCCAATCCTTTTCAACCCCACTCCAGCCCCCTATCATCCATTTATTCTCCATTCCTCACCCACTCCAGTTGTCCATCACTCTCCCAATCCCCCGACTGTTCCCAGCTGCCAATCCCACCTTTCTTATTCCATTCCCTACTTTCCTTTCGTATCAGATTCCAGCATCTGCAGTCTTTCATTGCCTCCACCTGTCAGTTCATCGACTCTATTCCCTGCATCTGCAAATCAATACTGTGTTACCTGGATCCACTTTATCACTTGCTAGCTCTTGTGCTACCCCTCCCTCCGCCTCTTTGTACTGACTCTACTCATTCAATCCATATGCTGGGGTCTGACCTGAAAAGTCGACTGTCCATTTCCCTCCAGTGTTGCTGCCTAACCTGCTGAGTTCCCTCAGTTGATTGTTAGTTGTTCCCGATTCCAGCATCTGCCATCTCATGAGTCCCCGTTAAAAATTGTTAGATAGAAATATTACTTGAAGAAATGGATTTTTACAAAAGAGGGAAAAACACTGAAAATATCAGAATCAGTGCAACATTTGACACTGAACCTGAAATAATTTTAAGTAAGAATCACTATTTGTCAATGAAGCAATGAAGGAAAGCGAATCCCTACCTGCAACAGCAACAATGTTCTTGGTCTGGTTAAGACAATGGGCTGCAGTCAGCAGGAACCATTCACTTAAAATCGTGGCTCCACAGAATCCTGCGTCAGTTTCATCAATTAAAAGAACCTGTTGGTTAATTAATAATCAAAATAATTGTTGGACACTTTGGGCATTGTGAAAATTCAGCCAGGAGGTCACGGACAAAGACTTTCAGTGTGGAGTTCTCCCTGTGATCACATGGGATTCCTCTGGCTGCTCTGGCTTTCTTCCACATTTCATAGACATCAGTTTGTTTAGTTAACTGGTCATGGTAAATTACTCCATGCGGATGGGTGGTCAGAGGGGAGCTGATGGGCTTGTATGAGAGAGAATAGGTTACAGGGATATAAGTGGAGATTGATGCTTTGAGAACAGGCATAGACTCAGAAGGCCAAATTATCTCAGTCGTTGTTATAAGACAATATGAATCTACAGATGAGGAGGGTGAGGTTATACCAGGCACGTGCCGTCAGGGTAGGCAAGGTAGGCACTGCCTACCCTGACTAAAATTATAACATAGTAATGTCTAAATATAAATAGTAAAGGCATGGGAGAATTATGCCTATGTAAGAGACCGATCGCTTAGGTAGGCATAATTCTCTGTGCCTTTCATCAGCAGCACTTGTAACACGGGAAGGTCTGTGCAGCCCACGTGCCATCAGCGCTGCTTCAAGCGTCAGTTTCAAGCGGGGCTGAAGGCAGCAGAAATTCTGCCTTTGCAGCACTGTGCATGCGCATCAGTCTACTGCGCATGCATAGCGCAAGTTTCTTGGCGGGGTTTTCAAATATGGTTTGTCGTGTACCAATGATGTGGTAAGTACATTTCTTGGTGATGTTTTGAAATAACGTATTTCCAGGGGTGTGGGGGTGGGGAGAGAGCTCCTTTCCAAGCATTTGGGGAGTCTGGCCTGGGGTAAAGTTGCGGGGGAGGTCTGGGGGGGGGGGGGTGGGGGTGGGGGGTGGGGGAGAGAAGAAGCTCGGGTGGCTGAGCGGAACCAGCCACCACCTTAGCTCCTTCTGCCGGTCCCCGCTCACCTCTGGCAGCTCTCCATCTAAAACTTCTCTCCTGCCGCTCACTAGCCTCACTCATGTCCTTAAATTCCGACAGCGCGATTGAGGTTACTCGGCTGTGGGAATTTAAGGATTTGCAGGAAGGCGCTGACATGAGTGAAGTCGGCGAATGGCAGGTGACAGGTGTTCCAACGGAGAGCACTGCCAAAAGTGAGCGGTCTAGCAGAAGGTGCTGAAGTGGCGGCCAGTTTTGCTGTCGGGTCCCGGTGGCCGCTCGCAGGGACCATGATGCGCATGCACAGTGCTGCAAAGGCAGAATTTCTGCTGCCTTCAGCCCCGCTTGAAACTGACGCTTGAAGCAGCGCTGATGGCACGTGGGCTGCACAGACCTTCCCGTGTTACAAGTGCTGTGAAAGGAACTGTTCTCCCAATTGGTCCCTTGAACAAATCTTGTCATTCAATAAGATGACAACTGATTCAACCTTTCCCTGTACTCCCGTTTTTCCCACCATCTCTCCATCTCTCCATCTGCCATCACCCTTCACCCCCCACCCCACATTCAGTAATTCAGAATAAAGGACTAGGAAGCCTTGGGCAAATTGAATTGTCACTGTTTTTTATTTATTTATTTATTTATTTAACGGAGAGAACAATCTGCGCTTGCACGGTTTAAATTATTTTTAAGCCGACTGAGTGCCTACCCTGAGTAATTACTCACGGCACGTGCCTGGGTTATACTGGGTGGGTTATTAAAGAGTATTGGGCAAGAATGGGACAGTGATATGGAGAGCAAGAAGGAGAGTGGGTTTAGACTAGGGGATATATTGTAAGGTATGGTGCAGAGAAGACGTGAGATTTGATTAAGTGGAGAGTGGGTGAGCACAAAACAGTGGGTTTTGACTGAGTACAATTTTAGTGCGTTTAGGGAGAGAACTGGAGTGTGAGGTTTTTTTGAGTGGTATATATAAGGGCATGTGTATGGGGAGAGGACAGCGCAGAGAATGATACCGGGGATACTAATGCTATGATACTATGCTATGAGCAAGAGGATAGGATTAGACTGAGTGGAATATTAAAGTTTATTGGAATGAAGTTGATGAGTGGGATTAAATTGCGTGGGAACTTAATGACATGGGAAAAGACTGGGAGTGTGGGATTAGGTTTGGTGGGATATATAAGGTATGGGGTGTACACTGAGTGGTAGGTTTGGGAATGTGGCTGAGCAAGTGAGTGGGACTAATTAAAGATAGAGAGAGATACCTGCAGTTGATGATGATGGGTTAGGTAGTGAATACATCGGAAATGATAAGGAGAATGGGTTTAGACTGAGTGGGCTATTAAAGGGCATGGAAGTGAGCAGGAGGATATTAAGCCACATGGGTTCTTAAAATGTAGTGGAAGAGGAGAAAATGTAGAGAAGTGAGAATAAACAGAGGGATATTAAAGGCATAGTAAGAGGACAAAGGAATAAGATTAGACTGTGTTGGATGTAATAGGGTATGGAGAGAGAATTGGGGTTGATCTGATGGGGATATTACAAGAAAAATGGTGGGTAGCTTTACGCTTAGTGCAATATAAAAGAAATAGGCTGAGTGGAAGCATTGGACTAATCTAAGGATTTTATTTGGAAGTAACCAGTGCAGTTTATTGGAAAGAAGTCGTTGAGTGGGATTAAATTGCTTAGGATCTCAATGACATGGGAAAAGACTGGGAGTGTGGGATTAGGTTTGGTGGGATATATAAGGTATGGGGTGTACACTGGGTGGTGGGTTTGGGAATGGGCTGCACCTTAATTGGTGCATGTGGCAATAAATATTAACTTGAACTTGAACTTTAGATTAAAGTGCCTGTGATCAGTTTTTGTGCTGGGAATCGAGTGACTATAGACTTTGGCTTCTGATTGTAAAGTGGAAGCTTTTCCACTTCTAATTATTAGTCTTTAAATGCATGGTAAGTACCTGCCATGGACATTGTCTCAGGGGGCATTCCTGGCCTCCCACGATTCTCACTTCCGGGGTATTGCGATCAGATTCTGTGTCACCCAAATTGGCATTGGTGTCATTTACCATACTGCTGTTAATTAGTATAGAATCGATGTATTCTGTATTGAAGCCACCAACGGTCCCACAGGGATTACGTACTGTTCAAAGGAATAAAGAAAATTAACCTGTTTATTAAAGATTTATCAATCCATTCAGATCCATTCAGATGCAAGCATTTTATGACTAGCTTGAACACCAAAACCTTTTCAGAGGCATTTATGCTAAAACCAAAATGTTCATTTGTTTTGAGGGGGGTCTCACACCAGAGTTTCAGCAGCAGAGTGGGTTCCAGACATAGAGTCCGAGGATAACGGAGCAGGCAAACAATTCAGCCATCAATCCATGGAGAATGAAACCTGCTCTTTCTCCCTCGCAGATGTTTCCCAAGTTATCTCAAATTAATGTCCTCTGGTTATCAACTGTCATGTTTAACGGATGCTCCTTATTAATAGAAAATAGGTGCAGGAAGGGGCCACTCGGCCCTTCGAGCCAGCACCAGATTCCAGGTTAAAAATTGTGGCTCTGAAGCTAGACAGACAGACAGACAGGAATTGTCCAACACTAGAGATCATAGCTATACGATAAGAGGGGGAAAGTTTAATGGAGATGTTTCTTTTACACAGAGAGGGCACTGCAAGTGGCAGTGTAGGAGGCAGATACAATAGAGGAATTTAAGAGGCACATGGAATTGAGAGGATAGCGGTATATGGATCATACAGGCAGATGAGATCAGTTTAACCTTGCATCATCTTCGGCACTAATAGCTGCAGGAAGTACGTTGTTAATCTGGAAAGAGTGTAGAGATTTATGAGAACGTTGCCTACAAGGAGAGGTTTGGCAGGCTAGACTTTATTCCTTAGAATGCAGGAGGCTGCAGGGTGATCATATAGAGGTATATAAGATCAAGAGGGGAATAGATGGGGTGAATTCATAGTATTCTTACCAATAGTAGGGGAACGAAGTACCAGAGGACATAGGTCTAAGGTGAGAGGAAAAATATCTAATAGGACCCAGAGGGGCAACTTTCACACACCGAGGGTGGTGGGTATATGGATTGAGCTGCCTGAGGAGGTAGTTAAGGCAGGTACTATAATTACATTTAAAGGACATTTGGACAGGTACATGGATTGTAAATGGGACTAGCATAGATGGGGAATCTTGGTCAGCATGGATAAGTTGGGCTGAAGGGTCTATTTCCAATCATGTATGATTATGACCAACAGAGAGTTGTCCTACAAAGAGAAACTAAATGGTTTAGGCTTGCATTCCTTGGAGTTGAGAATAATGAGGGCTGACCTTATTCAAGCATATAATATCCTGAGGGCGCTTGGCTGGGTTGACGTTGGGTTGTTTACACTGGGGAACATAACTATAGGATAAAGGGGCGCGCTCATTAAAATTGAGGTGTGTAGAAATTCTTTATGGCTGGATGTGGATGGTACAGGAGGTGGAAGCTGGATAATGGGAAGAATTTAAAGAAGGTGGGGTCCGGCCACAGTACTGGAGACTGTTGCAAAGTCCCTCCTTAGAGACTAAATCAAAAACAAAGGGGCCAAGCCAAAGAGATGACCAAAGACCAAAGTGGTTCTTACATGAACGGAGCGAGGTGTAAGTCACAGCTACACAATATCCTCCCACTGGGTGGAAACCCCCTTGCCCATGACATCTATTCATGACCATGACAATAAACTCAACCATTCAGGCTTCTTGTTTGGAAACACACCCTCACTCAAAGAAAAATATAAACTTGAAACTCCCAACTCAGAGAGATGTGTGGCTGGGGATAAACTACAAACGTAAGGTTAAGACGTGGACCCGTCATGTTACCAGTAAGCAGCGGCTGAGGGTCTGAATGACCCATTTATTTTTGGTGCACAGATGGCTGATGGTGATTTGAGAAGGAGGGAATATATGAATGGTTCAGCAAATCTAGGAATTTTGAGAAAGGATAGGAAGATTCGATTGGGAATTTGAGTTTCACTGTACCTTAATTGGTACATGTAACAATAAACTGACCGTTGAATCTTTGAACCTTTGACGATTTGGAAGTGGACAGTGGTAGGGAATGATGAAGACTTGAACAAACATGAAGAGAATAATTGTGTAGTAATTTGTGGAATGGGTATCTGACCAGACACAGCCATCATTCACCCCTTGCTGCTACTTAAACCAGGGCCGGCCTTAAGCCAATTGGACCGATTGCTCCCAATTGGGCCCCGCGCCTAAGGGGGCCCCGCGCTAATTTTCCATATTTCGTACAGAAATACGAATTTGCGTTGTTAAATACAGATTTTTTAAAAAACCATTTGCATTGTTAAATACGGATTTTTAAAAAAACGAACATGGATAAAAACTGTTGCACCGGCCATCAGACAAAACGATTTGTTTACTACCACTGTTAGTACTTGTTAACAGCAAGCAGTTAAAAAAAAACACAATTTTATTGGCAGTAAGTACAGGAATATGGCACTAAGGTACCTAATATATATTGACATATTACATTTTATGTACAACTTATTATTTTATATTTTTTAAATAATGAAAAAGAAAGACAGAGAATAGATAATAAAAGATAGAGAAACATGTGATATATAGTGTGTGAAAAGGAAAAAAAGTGTTAAAGAAGAAAATTGAAAAGAAGAAAGTAGAAAGAGAAAGAGTTGAAAGTAAGAGATTAAGGAGATCGTTATCTATATTCTTGACCATCCCTCACCCAATCCTGAAACAGTTAGCTTCTACGATTTTGTTGCACCATATGCTTCCAAAAAATCGACAAATGGAGGCCAACTCGTTAAGAATTGGTCTGATTTATCTATTAGGAGGAATCACATTTCCTCAAGATGTGCGGTGTCCAACATGTTTGAAATCCCTATTTTAAACGTTCGTAGGGATGTATTTTTCCAAAAGTTAAGTATAAGTTTTTTTTGCCATTATTAACCCATAATTAAAAAATAAATTTTGAGATGAGTTCAATTTATTCCCATCTTCCATTACTCCAGATATAATTATTTCAGTATTGGGTTCCATTTTTATCTTGAATAATTTTATAAATATTTCAAAAATATCACTCCAGAATTTATAAAGTTTTTTGCAGGACTTTTGCAGGACATTTATCACAAATGGAGGAAGTATTTGGATAGAATTTATTCAATCTAGTTTTTGAATAATATAATCTATGTAAAATTTTTAATTGAATTAAATTATGTCTTACATTAATCGAACATTTGTGTATATATATCAAATACTTTTCCCATGTTTCCTTCGTAATTTTTATCATTAATTCTTGTTCCCATTCTTCTCTAAGTGCCTCTGTCGATGGTAAATCTATGTTTAAAATACTATTATATAAATATGATATTAATTTCTGTGAGTCAGCCTTAATATTCATTGCTTCTTCCAGTGGATCTAAAGTTATGTTTTGTTATCTTTGTATGTATTTCTTCATGAAGTCGCAGATCTGAAGATATTTAAAATATTGGTTATTTTTCAGTTTAAATTGTAATTGTAATTGTTGGAATGATAACAGATTTACCATTTCATACATATCACCGATCCTTTTAATTCCCATTCTTTCCCATTGATTATATGTTTTATCAATAAAAGATGGTTTAAATGAAGGATTAGTCACTATTGGCATTAACAATGATAGGTTTCTTAATTTTAAAGACAATTTTATTTGTTTCCAAATTCTTATTGTATCAAGTATAATTGGGTTATTCTTATATATTGTGTTGTTCAGTTTTATCGGGGAGAAGAGGATCGCTCCTATGTTACAAAGAGAACAGTCCTCTTTCTCCATTCTTATCCATTCTGTCTGTTGGGTAGAACTGTCCAACCAGTAAATTATATTCTTAATATGCACTGCCCAATAATAATACAAAAAGTTTGGAAGTGAAAGTCCCCCAACATCTTTTGGTTTGCACAAGTGTTTTCTTTGAATTCTGTGTGATCTATAATCCCAGATAAAATTGGTAATATTAGAGTCTAGTTTAAAAAAAAAAGTTTTTTGGTATACATGATGGTATAGATTGAAATAGGTATACTATTTGTGGTAAAAATATCATTTTTATAGCGTTTATTCTACCTATTAATGATAACGGAAGTGTTTTCCAGAATTTAATCAGCGTGTTGAGTTTATTTAATAAAGGCATAAAATTAGCATTAAATAATGCTTTATTATAAAAATTATAGTTATATCCGGAAATACCTAGGAAATGGATATATATTCTGTAAATGGGTACTATACATCTGATTTTTTTAAACTGGTCCCGTTCCAATATGTTATGATTAATTGAGGGAGCGGAGCTATTTGTTTATTTTATATCAACACGGAAGTCAATAAAATGTTTTTTCCCACCTACAGGTGGGTCACTTGTTACAGTGCCGACAAGCTCGGACACTGTATTCTCACTTGTATTAGTTCTTTTTAAATCATTTTCACATTTAATCACTTGTGTGTTTTTTTTATTCAAGAACAATCGCAAAGGGAATCTACTAACTGAACATTGGAGGGTAAATGATCCCCCTATATCCAAAGAACTGAGGTACGAATGCACCGCAAGACACATAGGTATTAAATCTATTCAAAATGCAAGACGATAACCAAAATAAACTGGGAGGAATCTCATTTTGTAGTTGGAATGTTAGGGGTGTTAACGAACGCATTAAAAGGGGTAAAGTTCTAGCTCAGCTGAAAGCATACAGCACAGATATCGCCTTTTTCCAAGAGATGCATCTTAAACTTCAAGACCAAGCTAGATTGAGGGCGAACTGGATAGGTCAAACCTTTCACGTCGAAATCTAGAGGAACTTCTATTATTATCCGCAAAGGCATTCCATTTAAACCCAAAAATACCTTAACAGATAAGGACGGGAGATATTTGAGAGTTACCGGGGAGATCCATGCTGCCCCAATTACCTTGGTAAACATATACGCGCCCAACTTTGACAACCTGCACTTTTTCAATAAAATCTTCAATATAATTGCAGAATATAACTACCAAAACGTCATAATCGGCGGAGATTTTAACTGTGTCTTAGACGCTTAAGGGCCTGTCCCACCAGCATGCAACTCTATGCGATTAGCGCGACCTAACGTGGTCGCTTGAGCCGTCCGGCGTCGCGGGGCCGGTCCCACTTCGATCGCCGGAGCCGCGCGGAATTGTGCGGAGTTCGTCCCGAGTTCGTCCCGACACCGCGCGGGGCTCCGAAAAACCGACTATGTCCAAAAATCCCGCGCGGCAACGGCTTGTCGGCTCGCAGTCGCCTCGACATTTACACACCGCCCGGACATCGTGCCTCCGTGAACCTATTTGTAAGTGCCTCCGTGACCCTCTATGTGTGTGGCTCTGTGGCCCTGTATGTGTGTGTGTCTCGGTGCCCCTCTCTGTGTGCCCCTCTAAGTCCTGGCGAACTTACCTTGGACTTGCTTCAAGTTTGCCTCGCTTTGCGCCGCGTTGCGCCACTCACCCAACCTCCGCGCGGCCCTCGCTGCCGGTTTAGTTGCGCTTGCCGCATGCTGGCGCATGCTGGTAGGACCGGCCCTGTACAGGGGATCACCCGACCTCCGCGCGCCCCCGCTGCCGGTTTAATCGCGTTCATCGCATAGAGTTGCATGCTGGTGGGACAGGCCCTTAACTTAGATAAATCCATTCAAAAACAAAGAGGTATTACGAAATCCAAAACTAGCGAACTTCTAAACACATATATAAAAAACACAAACATAACAGATGTCTGGAGGATTGCAAATCTGACCGGCAGGGATTACTCGTTCTATTCTATGAATAGACATATTCTAAGACATATTCACGAATAGATTATTTTTTGGTGGATACGAAACTAATACCCCACACTTCTAAACCAAAATGCCACACAAATATGATCTCAGATCACTCCCCAATAACATTTTTTCTAAAAATGGAAGGAATGACTAAGAACAAACCGTTTTGGAGGTACAATCCACAAATTTTAAAAGACCCGCAAGGGAGTACATATTTAAAAGAGCAAATGGACCTTTTCTTCGAAATAAACGACACGACAGACATATCACCTACATTATTATGGGAATCTTTTAAAGCATTTATTCGAGGCGTGATAATTTCATATCAAGCTTTTCAAAATAAGAAAAATAAGAACGAACAAAGACAATTAGAAGAACAAATTAGACAACTGGACATAGAAAACGCTAAAGACCCCACTATGGATAAACATAATAGAATAATAATACTGAAATTCAAATTAAATGAATTATTATCAGAGAAAGTCATAAGATTATTACAAATTACAAGACAGGAACACTTTGAATTTGGGGATAAGCCCCACAAACTTCTGGCACGTCAGTTAAAAAAACAAGAAAAGGATCACACAATTTTAAAGATTAAATCAGACAAAGGGGAAATATTGACCTTCCAGAGTGATAACAATAAAAGATTTGCACAATATTACGAGAATCTGTATACATCTAAAACAATAATGGACACCAACAAAGTTACAGAGTTCTTGGATAATTGTAACCTTCCTAAATTAGAGTTGCAGGAACAAGAGGAATTGGGAGCACAAATCTCAAATAAGGAAATAGAAGAAACAATAATCTCATTAAAAAATGGAAAAACACCAGATCCCGACAGATTTAGTAATGAATTCTATAAAAGTTTTTATGACATATTTACCCCCCGCCCACAGAAAATGTATACTTATACCTTCAAAGTACAAATACTACCTGAAACACTAGCAGAATCCACGATCACACTAATACTTAAGAAAGATAAAGATGTGGAAGAACCTGGATCATACAGAGCTATTGCGTTGTTAAATACAGATCAAAAAATATTAGCGAAAATACTAGCTAGAAGACTAAGTAAATATGCTAGTAAATTAATACATCCAGATCAAACGGGGTTTATCCCTAAGAGACAATAATTTAATAATTTGAGACGTCTGTTCAATATAATGCATTCACACCAAACTGACGATCAAAAACTATCAATCATATCGTTGGATGCAGAGAAAGCATTCGATCAGGTCGAATGGGATTATATGCTCAGGGTATTGCAAGAATTTCAACTGGGAGATAATTTTATTCTATGGATTAAATTACTATATAATAAGCCAACGGGTAGAATATTAACGAACAATAATTTATCTACAAAATTTCATTTGTCAAGGGGAAATAGACAAGGATGTTCATTATCACCGCTGTTATTTGCCCTCATAATTGAACCCCTAGCGGAAAGAATTAGAACTCATCCGAATATCCATGGATATAAAACAAAATATCCCAATAATAAAATATCACTATACGCTGACGACATACTGTTGTACATCACAAAACCTCATATTACTATACCAAATATTTTAAAATTAATAGAGCACTTTGGATCATTCTCAGGATATAGAATAAATTGGAATAAAAGTGAAATCATGTCAATAAAACCGAAAGACTCTACGCATCTTTTACAGTTTCCTTTCAAAATAGCTATGGAAAAATTTTAATACTTGGGCATCGAAATTACTAGAAGATATCAAATTATGTTCGACGAAAATTATAACCCTTTACTTAAGAAATTATGTAACTTGATTAAATTTTGGAAAACGCTTCCGATGTCTTTAATAGGCCGAATAAATGCCATAAAAATGACTTTTCTACCGCAAATTTTCTACCTGTTCCAATCTATCCCAATATATTTACCCAAAATGTTTTTTAAAAAACTGGACTCGGATATCAAAAATTTTATTTGGGATTACAAAGAGCTCATCTGAATAAACCCAAAGTGGTAGGGGAATTAACACTCCCCAACTTTATGTATTACTACTGGTCTATAAATATCAGAAACATGATCCAATTGCTGGATAACTCTCCCCAACAACCGGATTGGACGATTATGGAGAGAGAGGATTGCTCTCCTTATAATATTGGAGCAATCCTTCTCTCTCCAATATCGATGAATAATATAAATTACAACAATAATCCAATTATATACAGTACAATCAGAATTTGGAAACAAATAAAACACAATCTAAAATTAAGAAATTTATCTCTCTTATCTCCTATCGGTAAAAACCCCTCATTTAAACCTTCAACTATAGATAAAGCATTTATACAATGGGAAAGAGCTGGAATTAAAATCTTCGGAGATGTGTATGAATCGGGAAAACTATTATAATTTAAACAAATACAACTAAAATACAATTTGGGAAACAATCAGTATTTTAAATATTTCCAAATCTGTGACTATCTGAAAAAATATGCACAAGATTATCACAATATGCCTCCAGACTTACTGGAAGAAGTAATGAATACAAAGGCAGAATCAGCAAACCTAATATCATATATATATAATATTATTCTAAATGCAGAAATACTAACAACAGATGGTATCAGGAGAGACTGGGAAAAAGAATTAAGTATAAAAATTCCCAAAGAAAGGTGGGAAGAATATTTATTAAATGTGCATAAATGTTCAATTAATGTAAAACACACCTTAATACAATTTAAAATCTTACACAGATTATACTATTCAAAAACTAAAATAAGTAAACTTTTTCCCAACGTCTCTCCTATATGTGATAAATGGCAATGTCAAGAAGCTAATATAGCGCACTCATTTGTCTTTTGTACAAAAATTCAAACATTTTGGACTGACATTTTTGAAATTTTCACAAAAATATTTAAAAGAAAACTGACCCCAGAAGCAGACTGGATTATCTTCAGGATATCGGAAGATTGCCCCAAATTAAATGTGTTTCAAAAGACTCTATTTGAATATGGCTTAATAACTGGAAAAAAGCTAATTCTGGAAAAATTCTCCGGTACCCACAGTCAATATGTGGATTTCATCTATGTTCGAAACACTACACTTGGAAGATATGAGACTCAGACTGGCAGGAAAATCAGACTGTTTCTATAAGACGTGGTCTGCATTTGTAAATCTATTACAAGGATAAGGTGCACGAATACCTCAAAAAAGTACTGGTGTCGGGTCTTGGTCAAGGGGGAAGAAAAACTGTCGAGTTGGTAGATTCCTTTTGCGAGATGTTTATAATAAAGTAACTGGCTTTTCTTTTTTCTTTCTGTATTTTTCCCTTTTTTTTTCCTCTCCAGGGTCTATCTCTTAATTCCCGTTTCTAACTCTTCAAGGGTTTCCTTTCCCTCTGTCACGCTTTGGCACTTTCACATCTCTTTTTCACTTTTCTACTTTCTATGCTGCTATTTTTCTCTCTATTCTCTCTTTTCTAAAGCCTTAAAATAAAAATAAAAATTAAGGGGTACAGTGACTGTAATAAAATACAAGGGATGACCCTTGATGTAACTTACAGTACCGCTAATAAATAAAGATATTAAAAAAATAATAATAATAATGCTTTGTATTTTCTGGTAATTTGAATACCCAATTACTTGAATTTTTCTGTTGCAATTTTAAAGGGGAATTTTAATAGGTGTGTAAATTCTTGAGGTTTTAACGCCATGATTTTACTTTTATTCCAATTTATTCTATATCCAGAAAAAGAACCGAATTGCTCTATTAAATTTAATAAGTTTGGTATGCTCGTTTGTGAATTTGTAATGTATATCGTCTGCATATAATTAAATGTTATTATTTGAGTCCCTAGTATTATATCCCTGAATATTCTGATGAATTCTTATACTTTCAGCCAGGGGCTCTATCACAAGGGCAAATAGCAGAGGTGATAAAGCACATCCCTGCCTATTGCCCCTCGATAATTGAAATTTTGGAGATACATATTATTTGTTAATATTCTTGCCGTCAGTTTATCATATAATAATTTTACCCATACAAGAAAATTCTCTCCTATATTAAATGTTTGCAATACTTTATATAAATACTGCCACTCCACCTGATCAAATGCTTTCTCTGCGTCCAGAGAAACAATTGATATATCTTCTTCCTCCGTTTTATGCGAGTACATTATATTAAACAGGCATCTCAAATTATTTAAATGAATGACTTTTGGGTATAAACCCCGTTTGATCAGGATTTATCAATTTACTAATATATTTACTCAATCTTCTTGCTAAGGTCTTTGCTAAAATTTTCTGATCTGTATCTAAAAGTGATATAGCTCTATATGAACCCGGTTCATCAAAATCTTTATCTTTTTTTGGTATAAGCATAATAGTTGATTCAGCTAATGTTTCTGCTAATTAATTTTCTTTAAAGGCATGAGTATATAAATTGAGTAAGCATGGAGCCGTTATCTCATGAAATCTTTTATAAAATTCGTTTCTAAAACCATCTGGTCCAGGCGTCTTACCATTTTTCAATGATTTTATTGTTTCACCTATTTCTTCAAGTGTAATCTGAGCTCCTAATTCCTCTTGTTCCGAAAGGTCAAGTTTTGGAAGAATACAGTTATCTAAAACATTTATAATTTTACTATCTTCTATTTTAGTCTTAGATGTATACAAATTTTGATAAAATTGAGCAAATCTATTGTTAATATCCTTAGGTAATGTTAGTAATTCACCTTTCTCTGATTTAATTTTAGTGATAAAATTTTCCTTTTCCTATTTTTTCAATTGACGAGCTAAGAGTTTGTGTGGCTTGTCACCAAATTCGAAATGTTCCTGCTTTGTGATTTGGAATAATCTTATTACTCTTGCCGATAAAATTCGATTACGTTTAAATTTCAATAGTATTATCTTATTATGTTTATCTGTAGTTGGATCTTTGGCATTATCTAACTCTGTCTAATTTCTTGTTCTAGCATCTGTTATTCTGCCTTATTCTTTTTATTTTGAAAAATTTGATATGAGATTATAACTCCTCTGATAAATGCCTTGAAAGTTTCCCATAATAAAGAAGGTGAGATACCTGGTGTTTCATTTGTCTCAAAAAAATTTTCATTTGTTGTTTTAAATATTTATAATCTTGTGGGTCATTTAGAATTTGTGTGTTAAACCCCCAGAAAGATTTTTTACCCGGCATTCCCTCAAATGTTAATAGAAAAGTCAACGGAGAGTGATCGGAAATAATACTGGTGTGATATGAAGGATTAATTGTATATGGAATTAATTTTGTGTCCACTAAAAAATAATCAATTCGTGAATAAGTTTTATGTACCGATGAGTAAAACGAATATTCCCTTCCAGTTGGATTAGCAGTTCTCCATATATCTATTATATTAGTATTTTTTATATATGTATGTAGAAGTTCACTAGTCTTAGATTTTAAGTTACCCCTAACAGCAAGTAATTAACACGTAGTTATACGATGTGTCTTCCATGCATCAATCCACATTCCTCAGTAAATGTAATTGTGTTTTGACCAAGTATTAATGACGCCGCGCTCCTTTGAATAAAATTCACGGGACTCCCGGCTCCTCTGAGCTACGTGTTACTGTATTGTTACTGTCTTGCTAATTGTCGTATTAGCATTTCAATGCTGCGTGTGCTTCAGCATGGGCCATCCATTAGTTAGATCGCAGCGGAACATGGTATTAAATCACAAGCGACTGCAGATACAAAAAAAGAGACTTTAAACTAGAATGGTTGGGGCGAGGGATGCAAATAGCAAAAGCTAGTAGACAGAATGGGAGGCAGGAAGCAGAAAAGGGAAGCACTCGGACACAAGAGGAGAAAGAAAAAAAAGGAAATAAACAGAGAATAAGAGATGGGGGGTTTCTTAAATGTGCATATTTTAATGCTAGGAGCATTGTAAGAAAGGTGGATGAGCTTAGAGTCTGGATAGACACCTGGAAGTATGATGTTGTGGCGATCAGTGAAACATGGTTGCAGGAGGGCTGTGATTGGAAACTAAATATTCCAGGATTTCGTTGCTTCAGTTGTGATAGAATTGGAGGGGCAAGAGGTGGAGGTGTTGCATTGCTAGTCAGGGAAGATATTACAGCAGTGCTTTGGCAGGATAGATTGGAGGGCTCATCTAGGGAGGCTATTTGGGTGGAACTTAGAAGTGGGAAAGGTGTAGCAACACTTATAGGGGTATATTATAGACCGCCAAATGGGGAACGAGAATTGGAAGAGCAAATATGTAAAGAGATAGCAGATATTAGTAGTAAGCACAAGGTAGTGATTGTGGGAGATTTCAACTTTCCACACATAGACTGGGAAACACATTCTGTAAATGGGCTGGATGGTTTGGAGTTTGTAAAATGTGTGCAGGATAGTTTTTTGCAGCAATACGTAGAGGTGCCCACTAGAGGAGGGGCAGTGCTGGACCTCCTGTTAGGAAATGAGACGGGACAGGTGGCGGAGGTATGCGTAGGGGAGCACTTCGGGTCCAGTGATCACAATACCATTAGTTTCAATATAATTATGGAGAAGGACAGAACTGGGCCTAGGGTTGAGATTTTTGATTGGAGAAAGGCTAACTTTAACGAGATGCGAGATGATTTAAAAGGAGTGAACTGGGACATTTTGTTTTATGGGAAAGATGTAGAGGAGAAATGGAGGACATTTAAAGGGGAAATTTTAAGAGTACAAAATCTTTATGTTCCTGTTCGGTTGAAAGGAACCAGTAAAAATTGGAAAGAGCCCTGGTTTTCAAGGGAAATTGGACATCTTGTTCGGAAAAAGAGGGAGATCTACAATAATTATAGGCAGCATGAAGTAAATGAGGTGCTTGAGGAGTATAAGGAATGTAAAAAGAATCTAAAGAAAGAAATTAGAAAAGCTAAAAGAAGATATGAGGTTGCTTTGGCAAGTAAGGTGAAAGTAAATCCAAAGGGTTTCTACAGCTATGTTAATAGCAAAAGGATAACAAGGGATAAAATTGGTCCATTGGAGAGACCGAGTGGACAGCTATCTGCAGAGCCAAAAGAGATGGGGGAGATATTGAACAATTTCTTTTCTTCGGTATTCACCAAGGAGAAGGATATTGAATTATGTGAGGTAAGGGAAACTAGTAGAGTAGCTATGGATACTATGAGTTTCAAAGTAAAAGAAGTACTGGCACTTTTGAAAAATATAAAAGTGGATAAGTCTCCAGCTCCTGACAGGATATTCCCTAGGACATTGAGGGAAGTTAGTGTAGAAATAGCCGGGGCTATGACAGAAATATTTCAAATGTCATTAGAAACTGGAATAGTCCCCGAGGATTGGCGTACTGCGCATGTTGTTCCATTGTTTAAAAAGGGTTCTAAAAGTAAACCTAGCAATTATAGACCGATTAGTTTGACTTCAGTGGTGGGCAAATTAATGGAAAAGCTACTTAGAGATAATATATATAAGTATCTGGATAAAGAGGGTCTAATTAGGAACAGTCAACATGGATTTATGCCTGGAAGGTCATGTTTGACTAATCTTCTTGAATTTTTTGAAGAGGTTACTAGGGAAATTGACGAGGGTAAAGCAGTGGATGTTGTCTATATGGACTTCAGTAAGGCCTTTGACAAGGTTCCTCATGGAAGGTTGGTTAAGAAGGTTCAACTGTTGGGTATAAATGCAGGAATAGCAAGATGGATTCAACAGTGGCTGAATGGGAGAAGCCAGAGGGTAATGGTGGATGGCTGTTTGTCGGGTTGGAGGCAGGTGACTAGTGGGGTGCCTCAGGGATCTGTGTTGGGTCCTTTGTTGTTTGTCATGTACATCAATGATCTGGATGAAGGGGTGGTAAATTGGATTAGTAAGTATGCAGATGATACCAAGATAGGGGGTGTTGTGGATAATGAAGAGGATTTCCAAAGTCTACAGAGTGATTTAGGCCAGTTGGAAAAATGGGCTGAAAGATGGCAGATGGAGTTTAATGCAGATAAATGTGAGGTGCTACACCTTGGCAGGACAAATCAAAATAGGACGTACATGGTAAACGGTAGGGAATTGAAGAATACAGTTGAACAGAGGGATCTGGGAATAACCGTGCATAGTTCCTTGAAGGTAGAATCTCATATAGATAGGGTGGTAAAGAAAGCTTTTGGTATGCTAGCCTTTATAAATCAGAGCATTGAGTATAGAAGCTGGGATGTAATGTTAAAATTGTACAAGGCGTTGGTGAGACCAAATCTGGAGTATGGTGTACAATTTTGGTTGCCCAATTATAGGAAGGATGTCAACAAAATAGAGAGGGTACAGAGGAGATTTACTAGAATGTTGCCTGGGTTTCAACAGCTAAGTTACAGAGATAGGTTGAATAAGTTAGGTCTTTATTCTCTGGAGCGCAGAAGGTTAAGGGGGGACTTGATAGAGGTCTTTAAAATGATGAGAGGGATAGACAGAGTTAATGTGGACAAGCTTTTCCCTTTGAGAATAGGGAAGATTCAAACAAGAGGACATGACTTTAGAATTAAGGGACAGAGGTTTAGGGGTAACATGAGGGGGAACTTCTTTACTCAGAGAGTGGTAGCGGTGTGGAATGAGCTTCCAGTGGAAGTGGTGGCGGCAGGTTCGTTGGTATCATTTAAAAATAAATTGGATAGGCATATGGATGAGAAGGGTATGGAGGGTTATGGTATGAGTGCAGGCAGGTGGGACTAAGGGAAAAAAGTTGTTCGGCACGGACTTAAAGGGCCGAGATGGCCTGTTTCCGTGCTGTAATTGTTATATGGTTATATGGTTAAAAAAAGCAAACTGCTGGAGGAATATTGAGTCACACCATTTAGTGAAGCCACCTAACAAAGGGATGCTCTTTGGAGGTGAATAGTCACTTCCTGACTAACTGCTAACTCTTTTTAACTTGGCGCAGAGTACAATGATTACCCGTTTTTTATTGCTCAAATGCATGAGCGAAGAGTCGAGTCAATAATGTATAATTGTCATGTGTACCCGCAACAGAACAATGAAATTCTTATTTGGAGCAGCATAACAGGTGTGTAAACACAATACTCATAGATTGTATGAGAATGTATGAGAAACAACTAAATTCAATAACTTAATAGCCCTAATGCTAGTGTAAAAAAGCCCAGGGTGCCCCATCAAATCTTATCAAACGCTTGCTAATCGCAAGACTGCATCCAACTGCTGTCTGTTTCGTTGATTGTTTTGCTAGATATGAACTGGTTTGGGTGAGAAAAATGTCCTGGTCTGCCCACAGCAGACCTAACGTGTTAAACAGCAATTGGTCAGATACGGAGATTTACACAGTGAGTAATCACTGAATTTTATTATACCCATAATCATGATTGAACCCGGGTCTCTGGCCCTATAAGGCAGCAACTCTACCGCTTCGTCACCATACTGCCCGCACTGTTGAAGTGGCTTGCTACTTGTGCGTGACAGCCTTGCTGCAAGTTTCAGTGGGTTAATCTATTACAATGCAGGTACTACTTCTGTTCATGTGGTACTTTCTGAACGAGTCCAGGAACAACGACGGTGGGCATGGTCAAGAGTTACTGAAGTAGCGCTACTCCCTCCTCACTTCCTGGAATGCACCACTGGCTCACTATTGTTAGTGATGTTTGCTTTACAAATATATTCAAGTATTCCGCCTGCCTTCCTCTTGCAAAAACGGAATGCATTAATAGCATGTCGCAATCTCGTCGGGTTAGTTCACCTCATCAACTGCAACTCTCCCGAATGCAGCTTTCTTTACTCCAGAATTTAGTGTCTACCTTTAAAATAAATCCGTGGTCCGCTGAAGAAACAACACGATAGATCACTTTGGAAATGCAAGTTTTGCTGTACACTTCATACTGTAGAACACATCATAATACACCTTGAGTGAATTAATGAGGTTAGATTATTTTTCTTAATCTGTTGTCTAGAATTAATCGATACCCACTCTATATACCTTATATCAGATTTAAATCGGAATTTCAATTTTTTATCCTATTTGTCAATTTTTTTGTGCCCAATTATTCGGTGGCCAATCAACCACTGTCTCTAAGGGGGTTGTGTCCAATCACCGACCAGCTTACCTTAAAATTCCCGTCCAATCAACAAATCGGTCTCCTCCTGTCCAATCAGCCACTGTCTCCAAGGGCATTGTGTCCAATCACATAATGCAGTTTAATGGTAATTAGCAACTACGGTAAAGGTTGGAAGCCAGTGGAGGTACTGACAGTCAGATGGGAGCAGGAGAGATTAAGACAGTGTATAATCCATAGCACCTCAGTGTACAATTTCATAATATATACTAAATAACAGGGCTGACAGACCTTGGCTGGGAACCTGGGACTCACCAAAATTGTTCCCAATTGGGCCCTGCACCTCCTAAGGCCGGCCCTGACAAACTATTGGTCTGCCAGGGAGCAGTCCTACAAAAAAGTATCAGAATTGTCTACATTTGTGGAAACAATCCTTGGCAGGATATGGTTCTCAGTTCCCAATCTCATTTGTGGCTGATTAAATTACTATGAACTTTGTCAGAGAAAACAACATAAGACATAAGACTTTACCAGAGACGCTACCTGACCCATTGAGTTACTCCAGCCCTTTGTATCGTTTTTTTGTAAATCAGCACCTGCAGTTCCTTGTGGACACATAAGACTTCAGTTGGCCAATTTTACTTTACTAAAGAATGCACTGAAATCAGATTTGTGAGGAGGCTGAACACCACCGGGTCTGCAAATAAACTCTGCCACTGCATCAGCTTTACATGAGAAATAGAGAAAACCTGAAGAGTGAAGAGGGAACTGTAAGGATTTGGTTTGTTTCTGATTTTAAATAAGCTGAAGAATGAGGTAGCTATGACAAACCTAGACTCGGTTTAGCTGTTAGCCTTCACAGCTTCGCTCTACAATTGCTGATGTTGGGGCACAAAGCCACCTAATTATTCTTCACCTTCTGCCCCCAGCAAATATGGAGATGTTGAGAAGATTGTAAATAGCATACTAGGTGCTTACCTGCAGGAATGCATAATTTCCCATCATCATCATCAAGTAAAAAGTCCTCATCGCAAGAACATTTTACCCGATCTTTCTGGACTTGACAGTAGTGCTGGCAGCCTCCATTATCCAGACTGCAGAGCTTTGGAATTTCTGGAAGACAGTAAATATAAACAGAAGCAGGGACCTGATTCTCACTGTGGACCAGAGGCCAGGCTCCCAGACTCCTCTCGCAGTCCCAGTAGGATGTGTTTTGTTTACTTTAATTTAGTGATACAGCGCGGAAACAGACCTTTCGGCTAGCGAGTTTGCGCTGACCAACGATCCACATACACTAGCACTATCCTATACACTGGGGACAATTTTACAATTTTACTGAAACCAATTAACCTACAAGCCTGTATGTCTTTGGAATGGGGGAGGAAACCGGAGCACCCGAAGGAAACCAACGAGATCCCGGGACAAACCCACGGTCCAGCACCTGTCGACAGGATCGAACACGGGTCTCTGACACAGTGAGGCAGCAACAATACCATTGCACCACCTGCACCGTGGTGGAAGATCAGACAGGAGATGACCAAGCAGAGCAGGCTCTACCAGGAGTAACTAGGAAGAGTTTGAGTTTGTGGCAGTAAGGGTTTATGTTGTTTATGGGGGAAGTCAGTGTTCAGGGTACAACCCACACGATGGTTTGTGAAAGACAACCCTGGTACCTGCCCAGCTGTGGAGTGATGAATTCTGGGAAAATTGCCCATGGGCAGCTGACCTGGGTGATTTAATAACCATTACCTGGTCTCTAGAGGTGAGTATGCTTCAAAGTCCATTCAACTCTGATTTAACCTTCTTCCCCGGTGTCCCTTTCCTACCCACTGATGAATCAGAGAGGCGGGGGTCAGAAACAAGCTTAGATTCACCCACATGCTTCCCCTGGCTTAGCTTCAGGTTTAAATCCCTGACGATTAAGATACCCTTCTCAATGCAATGAATCCTCAATAATGTGGAGTGAGCTTCATACGAGCTGAAGTTTGAGCTTGCGGCTCTCTTCAGCTGTGAGGGAATGGGTTCATGACAACAGAGGCCTTCTGTGTGGGCTTTTAATGAATTTGATTATGGGGCTGGAAAGGACAGTTGTACTCTCTTGAGTTGCATAACAAACCCATGGGCCTTTCTCGTCCAGAGTTCCCTCTTCCATTGTAGCTACTAACTGTGCCATTGCGTACGATAACTCAGCCATTGGCCGATAGTTCCAGCAACCTGGGTTTAATCCCGACCTCTGGTGCTATCTGTGTTTCGTTTGAATGTTCTCTCTGTGATCACGTGGATTTGGAGCCAGTGTTGGAGTTCCGACCGTGGGTGCCTGTTGACTTTAACATCATGGAGCTTCTAGCCGCGGGCGCGAGGGGACTTTAACATCGCGGAGCCTGAGATCTTTTGCCGAGGATCGCCAGTGTTGGAGCTCCAATCCCGGGGCCTGTGGACTTTAACATCATGAAGCCACGGTCTCCGGTAAGAAGCGGCTGATTCGGGAACTCCTGTTCTGATCCCTCCCGAAATCGGAGTTTTGATCAATCCGACAAGAGGGCCTGAGGGAACATCTTAGCGGCGACTGCAGAGGGTTCAAGGCCCTGACCACGGGTGAACAAAGCATGAAGATGACTGAACTTTATTCCCTTCCATCACAGTGAAGAATGCTGATTCCACTGTGGTGGATGTTTATGTAAATTATATTGTGTACCGTGTTCTTTTTACTTGTATGGCTGTATGGTAACTCAAATATCACTGTACCTTAATTGGTGCATGTGACAATAAATGTGAACTTGAACTTGATTTCTCCCACATCTCAAAGACACGCAAATTGGTTGGTTAATTAGTCATTGTAAACTATCCCCAGTGTGTATGTATGGGCAGAATCATGGGGAAATTGATGCAAACATGAAGAGAATGAAGTGGGATTGGTATAGCATCATAGTAGGTATGTGCTAGGTAGTTGATGTGAACTCAGTAGGATTGAGGTGTGATATGACTTTATGACTTACACCTTTGGACAAGATTGCAAACTGTTCCGGATCTTACCGATTTCGCAGTTGTTGCCTTTGAAGCCTTGCGTGCAGTTGCATTGATACTGGTTGATGCCATCGCGACACTTGCCTTGATTCTTGCATGGATTGGATTCACACTGGTTCCCATCTGCAGGAAGACCAAGAGGGTCAAGAATGTGGAACGTGTTCATGAAATTCCAGCTTCTATCGAACAGAGTGCACTTCAAGCATGGACTGTATGCTGAATATTATTCTTTTGTAGGTTATAAACAAATACATCTCATTTAAAGCAATGGTAAACATGGTGAAAAAAAACATTTTTTCAGAAAATCTCTTGCATTACTGCTCTCACAACTGCCACGTGACAACTTCTTGAAGGCTGACTGCACTATTGTCCCTGCAGTGGAAGGTTGAGTTCCTGGGATTTTAGCACAAAATTCCTGACTAGCACTTCTGCCCAGTTCTAGATAGCTTGTTCATGAGGCATTAAACCCGCTTCTCCCTCATATATATATATTAACAATGCCATGGCATCGGAAAATCAGCGGTGGCGAGACCCACAATATTAAAAGGAGGAATTGTGAAACAAATTCTTTAACCTCAGTAATGGCGAGGATCTGGAATTTACTGACTGAAAGATGGGAGAGACGTTCAAAGTATGTAGGAGTAATGGGGCTTCCTGAAACTGCACATATTAGTCCAAATGTCCTATGAAGCTGCAGCATGACTTCCTGACACATATTCCATGCCCAGAACCTATGAAGGCAAGCATGCCATATGTCTTCTTTTTTTATATGACCTACAATTATTTATCTTTGGACATATTTGGACAATTATTGAGATTAATTGGGCTTCCTTACAAAACAACTGATCTGACATATGTCTTAAAGTTTAACTTTCTATCAAAAAGGATGTCGAACCTATTGATAGAAATAACTGCTGCTGAGCAAGTCCTGTGATATCAGCTATTCTGCTCCAATCTGATAACCGGTTCCTTTTCCTTTAATGGACCAAATGTTAGGTGGGAGGTGCAAACGACATTCAAATGTGGTGGACAAAGTTGGATCTCTATCCAAACTGCCACACTGCAAATTCGATGCAATTCAATAAATGTGGTCTTACTTTTGAATAACTGAGAATCACACAATTAAAAAAAACTCGATGCCAATCTGAGTGCCACGTAGACCCATTAGGAAAGATCGGAGGGTCTCTGTTTCTCAGCTCAACTCTGTAGGTGGCACCCACTCCATTGAAGTCCACAATCCATGGGTCCTACTGAGATACTCTTACTGGGCCAAAAACTCAAGCAGAGCAACCATAACTGAAAGGGATTGCTTAAAATGTTGTGGTTACTCACCTACATATTTATTCCAGAATTCATCCTGAAACGAGAAGGGAAGACTGAATTGGACAGATAATACTGTGAGGTGCACGGTTAGCCATCAGCTAAACATTCGCCATGGTCTGATAAACCAAACTAACTCTGATGTTTAGTTTGGTTTAGTTTTGAAATACAGCGCCGAAACAGGCCCTTCGGCCCACCGGGTCCGCGCCGACCAGGGATCCCTGCAAATTAACATTATCCTGCACCCACTAGAGACAATGTTTACATTTACCAAGCCAATTAACTTACAAACCTGTACGTCTTTGGAGTGTGTGAGGAAACCGAAGATGTCGGAGAAAACCTAAGCAGGTCATGGGGAGAATGTACATACTCTGTACAGACAGCCCCCGTAGTCGGTATTGAACCCGGGTCTCTGGCACTACATTTGCTGTAAGGCCACCTTGACTGCCCTCACGAAGTCTGACGAAGACGGAGAAGGGCAAGCCCTTCATCCCCAGAGGGAGTTAATATGGCATGTGGATGACTGACACAGTGAGGAGGTGCTGTTCCTCAAGCTTATATTGGGCTGATTTTCAGTCAGGATAAATGAATCATTTTCAGATTGATGATCATAACTAGTGGGTTGCCACAAGGATATGAACTGGGCCTCAGTTATTTATAATGACTTGGTCAAGTGTGATTTGCTGGTGATACAAGGAAAGGTGGGTTAGCAATTATGAGGGGGACACAGGGTGTCTGCACATGGGTTAAGTGAGTGGGAAACAAATTGGCAAGAGGAGTATGATGTGGGAAAATGTGAGATTTCCCATTTTGGAAGGAAGGACAAAAAGCAGATTTATTACTTAAATTAAGTAACCTCTACAAAATGTTGTGGTGTGAAGGAGTTGTAGGAGTCCAGATACATGAAACAAAACGTTAGCATTTTCAACAAATAATTAGGAAGGCAAATGAAACATAGGGGAAATGTGAATTAGTTCATCCAAAACCCGGTTTCCTGTGATTTGAGACTCCCCTCAATTTTAAAATTATTCTTTTTGTCTTCAATTTTCAATTTTGGTTTCATCTCTCTCCACTTCTGTAATCTTTTTTAGCTCCATTGCTTTTCTCACACCGACCCTTTGTTCATCCCTGAATATAATTAATCCACTACCAGTGGATACACTCAAGATGTGATCAACTAAAATTGGCATCTGAATACACAATAATGTATGCACTCACAGTTCGTTGGTCATCTTCAAAAATTTCCCTTGCTTCTTCTTTCGAACACCTCTCTTCGATGCATTCTCTCTGCAAGTTACCTTCTTTCATTTCTTCAAAAAAGCTGTTTGCACGTCTTTGGCGTGTTAAGAAGTTGTTTGCCTTCCCATTGTCTAGAAATACTTGAATAGAAGCAGACAATGTTAGCTGACTGACCCAGCAGCAATGACTCAATGTCAGCTAAACCTCTGGCTATTAATAGTATAAGACTAGGACCAGGTCAGACAGGAGCAAGAAGGAAATAATCAATCCTGTGGAACTGTGAGCTTATCCCAACCTAGAGTATCACAGACCTAACCCCATTGATAGAGGCAAAGCCTATTAACAAATGATATACATATGGGTCTATGCCTGATTAATAAAATTAGCTGATGAGAGGACCGTTCAATTGCCCGATTACAGCTGGGAAGAAACTATCCTTGAATCTGGAGGTATATGTTTTCAAACTTCTGTACCACTTGCCTGATGGGAGAGGGGAGAAGAGGGAGTGAGCAGAGTGAGCCTGGTTCTTCATTATGCCGGTGGCCTTGCCGAGGCAGCATGAAATGTTAGCACTCTTTAACAAAGAACTTTATCAAATGTCATTAGAAAGTCCATATAAACTAGATCCATGGGCCAAATGTAATATCCACGTGGACCTTTTTCTGATTGGTTGAAATGTTCAGAGTGTTCAGTCAGTTAATCCTCAATTATTGAGTGAATCTTCCCAACAATAAGTGTTGGGTGAACATCTGTAATTCCCTGCTTTCCAATTTTCATCCATCTTAAATGGAAGTGCCCAATATTCCCATAGAAATGACATGTTATTGAATTGAGATACATTTGTAAAATTATAATGAAGACTCCTACAATGTTCCCTTACTTCATGTGAAACCTCCAGAGAGAAGCCATGTGATCCCGTGATTTTTTTTTTACTGCCTGATCACATTGATCTCATTGCTCTATTTGGGTTATGTTCATTCTGCTAAAACTCTGTTCATATTCTAAACAAATAGAAATATCCAGAATGTTATCCTTTGCAGTATATACTCTAATTGAGTGGTGATAGAATTGTCTTTGGAGTGAAAAGAAAGTGGCAAACAAGAGGAACAGCACTTCATATTCAGCCTGAACATAACATTTTCTAGTTTCAGGTAACCTTCAAGCCAGCTGCTCTCACACACAGGCTTCTTTACAAATCCCACCCTCAGCCCCTCGACCACCTGGTTTCTTTCCCATTTCCAACCCACTCTATCTGTCCCTGAAAGGTGTGCAAGGAGTGTACCCAAGGCAATATCAAACCTGGGACTATGAAGCTGTGACACGCCACAAATACCTGCAGCACCACTGTGTCTCTCTAGTTCATTTTGTCAAGTACTGTTGAACATGAAAAAATATTCCTCATCCAAAGTGTTAAAGACTTCAGGTTAAATTGATGTTTGGTGGTCCCAATAGTTAAAAGAAAGTTGGAGCCAATGGCACAGATTGACCAGTATTGACAGACAAAGATTGAATCAGAAAACTGAAATCAGAATGGAAAGATTCTTTTGGCATGGAGTCTTCAAAATTGCCCTTAGATCGACTACCGGGAAAGTATGCAGATTAAAAAAAAAATAGCTGCACTAGTGTTACAGCTTATAATGTTCATACACCGATCAAGACAAATGGAAGAACATGACTGTAGGCTTTGGCCTGTCCAACTGCATTGGAAAACCAAGTGGAGGAAGAATTAGATAAGTTAGAATAAATGGGATTTTAGTTAAACGGTGGTGGACAATACCAGCTTTGTTGGTTCCAAAGTGGACAAAACTTAATTTGAAGCAGAAACAAAAAATACTGGAAATATTCAACAGGTCACATCTGTGAAAAGAGTAAAAAGGGCCATGTTTCTGGTTGAAGACTGAAATGCTTGTTAAGCTGAAGGGAAGATGAGGGAGAGAGGTGAGAATCCACAAACCTGTCTTCATCGGCGGTGGAGAATGTCATAAACTTGAAGCTCCTGGGCGTGGATCTCTGAAGATCTGCCCTGGACCCAGCACATTGATGCAATCATAATGAAAGCCCACCAATGCCTCTACTTCCTTAATAGATTTTGGTGGCTCCGTGGACGAATATTCTCTTGAACTTGTACAGGTGTTTGGTGAAGAGCATATTGACTGGTTGCATCATGGCTTGGTTCCGCAACTCACATACCCAGGAACGGAGAAGCTTGAAATAAAATGGTGGACACTGCCTAGTCCATCACGGGTACCGACATCCCCACCATTAAAGGGATCTATAGGTGTCGCTTAGTCAAAAAGGCAGCCAGCCTCATGAGGGACACACATCACCCTGGCCACACTCATTTCAGGCTCCCACACTTTCCCAGCCATTGGGAAGAAGGTAAAAGAGCCTGAAAACTATAACATCCAGGTTCAGAAGCATCTAGTTTTCCAACATCCATCAGGCTATGGAACACTACAAACTCAGATTTCATACATTCATAAGACGTAGGAGCAGATTAGGCCATTCAGTCTGCTCTGCCATTCAATCAGACTGCTGATCAATCTTCTCCTTCCATCTCCCCATAACCTTTGACACCCTTACCAATCAAGAACCTATCAATCTCCTCTTTAAAAAATACTCAAAGATGGCCTTCACAACCATCTGTGGCAATTAATTCCACAGATAAATCACCCGCTGGTCAAAGAAATTCCTCCTCATCTCCTTTATAAAGGTACACACTATTATTCTGAGATGTGCCCTCTGGTCCTGGACTCTCCCTGAACATCCTCTCCATATTCACTCTATCTAGGCCGTTCATTATTCAATAAGTTTTAATGAGATTCCCCCCACATCCTTCTAAGCTACAGCAAGTACAACTCCAACTAAATTATGAAGTACGAACTGCATTGATTGCACTACAGATTTGGGGCTTTGTTTTGGCTTTGAATTATATAGTTTTGATTCTTTTTATATATTAAATGTGAATACTGTGTTTACCTATCTGTTGTGCTGCTGCAACTAAGAACTTCCTTGTTCCCTTTCAGGGCATATGACAATAAAACACTTTTGACTTGACTCTTGACTATTCATGGGTATCAGATGTAAACAAGGTTACCTGGGTGAATGGAAGTAGTTAGAGAATGAGAACATAGACAAAATAATAAGGAAGTTGTGAGATGCTGAGTGGAAGGTCAAGACCAACAGGTCATTCTAGGAATGTCCTCCACTCCTAGTGTGGAAACAAAGAAAGGACAAAAAAAATCAACTGGGGTAATATTATACATGGAGAACTGAGAAACAGACTAAGAAACCAAGTTCCCTTCCTATAGTTGTGGCTTGACCTGCTGAGTATTTCCAGCATTTTTCTATTTGTTCCCATTTTCCCAGCAGTTTGTTTTATTTTGAAGACTTTTTCTGTGTGGCTTTATCTGCGTGGTGATTAGAAGATGATATTGAATCAGGTAGTTGATGACAAGCAGAACCCAATGTCTACTTCACATGATTTGTATACAGAGTTGGAAGGAGCCAAAGTCTTTCATATGTACTGTATGTGCTCTGCTGAGTGTGAATCAGGAAAGTCAGCAATACTTGACCATTAGAACTTTTAAGAGCCTTAATTATTGAACAAAACTACCTTACTATTTGAAATCACCACTAAAAAAACTTGCAAGTTGCCAATGACGAGGAACTGCATGGTGTGGACCACATGCTATACAACAAAGATGATGTATTAATAGCTTCAAATACTGAAGAACAACATTTTTGCATTTCAGAAGAACTGTCTGTTTTTTAATGAACAGAATATAAGGCTCAAAAAGAGCAAGAGTGCATTAAATAGTATCTTTGGCCAAAAGTCAACACAACCAAATTGCAACCAGTAAAATAAAAAGATGAAGCAATTGTGAAGGCAATTAAATCAGAAAACTTTGCAGATTATTCCTAGAAACAGTTTGTTTCGTTTTTTGCAACAGTGCTTCTTCTTCTTCTTCTTTCGTGTGGTGTGCACAGCCTAAAGTTGTTGGACAACTTGTTCTATTTGATCTTCCGTTTGTGCACGTCGAGTTGATTGCATTAGTCGAAACAGGGCGGACCCTGTGAAGGTTGCAATCTTCCACCCCGCAACAGTGCTGATGCTAGAAAAATGAAGAAGGGAATTGGGGCAAAAAACAGCAAATGTCATCTCACTAATGCAAGGAGAGTCTAGGAGGTGAACTTTACCAGGATGCGTCATGCACATTAAGATTTGCATGTTATACTTCAAATTGTAGAGTGGCATTAAACAATAATCTCACCAATATCACGAACTTGAATTGTGAAAGAAATTATATTACAATTGAGTTATGTGGAGTGAAGCCACACATTGGCTTTGGAGTGAAAAAAAAGAAGATTCTGTCCATCTTGACTGCAGATGACAAGCTTATATTAGGAATTTCTGTTAAGACAATAATACTGACAATGCTTATGGCCCCAATGCAATTATGGGCCAGTTCGTATCTCAATATGATTACACAGTTGAACTTAGAACTTCTAAACAAAATGTCATTGCAAATGCATTGCCAAGGTTATCATATAAATTCAGACAGAGAGAGAAAACATAATGCTTACTTTGGGAACAGCAAAGGTGATTGTCAGGAAAAACAAAAAAATATTGTTTAAATATGAATTGGATGAACAGACAAATTTCCCGATGTATTGAACGGTGAATCAGAGTTGTCATACCATATGTATGAGAAAACAAATTTGAGTAGTGCATTGGGAACAGAAAGGAACTGCTGGAAGTTATGAATTTAAAACAAATAATTTTAGTTTACTTTAGAGATACAGCGCGGATACACGCCCTTCGGCCCAGCGGGTCCGCGCCGACCAGCGATCCCTGCATATTAACACTATCCTACACACACTAGGAACAATTTTTACATTTACCAAGCCAATTAACCTACAAACCTGTAAGTCATTGGAGTGTGGGAGGAAACCGAAGATCTCGGAGAAAACCCACGCAGGTCACGGGGAGAACGTACAAACTCCATACAGACAGCACCCTTAGTCGGGATCGAACCCGGGTCTCCGGCGCTGCATTCGCTATAAGGCAGCAACTCTACAGTTGTGCCACCGTGCCTTGGATTATTTAAAGACCTGAAAGAGCCAGCAATAATATTGCAGATCCAGGGCCTCAAACACACCTTCATGGAGATGAAAATGTGTTTATTTCCAGGAGGGGATTGATATCTTACTCATAGATAGACACCAAAGTCGATCAACGTGAAAGGTGTACCAAGAAGGAATTAAGATATTTTTTAAACGGCTCATCAGAAATCTTTGATAACAAATAAGAAGCAATGAAGCAAATAACAGGGGCATTCCTGTGGCATCAATTATGAAATGATTTGCTAAATTGATAGCTTGGAAATGAGTGATAAAACCAGAAGTATACTCATCATTCTTGCAAGGGATATGTGAAAGAATATTGAAGAATTATATCATTATGAGTATACTGCAGGTTAATCCAGTTTAGGCCATGTAACAATTGATATACGATTAATTAGGAGTAAATACAATGCCATGTTCCTTTGTGAGGATTAAAGGTTCACAGAAAGCCTTTCAGTAGGATACATCAGTACCTAGCATGAATTATGGATTAAAATGCAAAACCACGTTAATTCATGTCATGTATGTACAATGCATGTATGTACCTGCAATGTAATTAGAAAGCTCTATAATCAGTTGCACATGTTCCAGTAGCTCTTCCTTTCTCCAGGTCTGTGGTGATGAATGTATACACATCTACAAACATTACAGTTGGGAATAAATGTGGTACAAGGACAGATAGGCAGGCAATCTACAGAAATGGCAAAAATAATGAACAACGAGAAGATTTATAACAGGTTAACTCATTATTGTCACCATGCATTTTGCATCAGCAGTCAGTTTGGTGCCTTTTTAATGAAAGCCGTACTTTACTAAAGTTCTTCATAATACTCACTTTAAACAAACACAAAAAATAACTCCTAAGCAAGAGTTGTGGGCATTTGGTTAACTATGTTTAAAGTATTGAAGCTTTCCGGATTGTAAACATTGACAGTAACCTCACAAAGTCATGGTGCTCCCGCCCTAAGCTAAGGTTTACAAAGTTCGAAGCTTACAACGAGGCCTGTTTAAAAGTGTTCCACTGTGAATTCAGTTCAAAATGTTTCCAGACAGACAGTACCTTGCGTTTCAGCTGCTGCGAGGTTAATGAGGAGGTGAAAAAGATTTATAACCCACAAAAGATTCGCCATGGTCCGTTTCTACTAAACCTTCTTGTATCTGAATTTCAGTGCTCTGGCTAAATAAACAAAAGTTCAAAGTTCAGTGGCCAGATTAGCAAGACACTTGATACATATTGATCCTCAGTTCCCATGGCTTCCACCTCTGATTTCTAATCGGCAAATTTCACCAGCTTGCAAATAGTGAAGCTAAAGCAAGAGTTTGAGAACAAAACAACCTTCATTCAAATCCAAGATCATTGGGAAAAGTTAAGACCTCTTTTTGTTTCAGGGGAAAATGCAGTTCTTGCCACCTTTCTGCCTGGAAATCAATCATCCCAATTTCCCGACACAATGTAAATTGCCACAAAGCAGGAAGTGACATCAACTTTTAAAATATGTTTTCATTTACACCTGTTGGCCAGGCTTGGACTTGCTACCCAAGGACTCGTTGACTTAGAGAAGGTGGAAGGCAGTGACGTTTTTAGCACTGAAAGTACTGTTGGGTCAGGAGTTCCTGGATTTGGAGCCACATGTAGATGGTATGAAAGGAACATCTACTGGGTTGGTGTTCCCATGCCTCTGCTGCTCTTGTCCCGGTTGGTGGTAGAGGTCGTAGGTTTGAGGTGCTGAGAGTAACATAGAGAAGTTATTCATTGCATTTTGTAAATTATATTTCTATTCTGGGAAAAGATTTGGACTGTTTACCCTATCTATGTCCCTCATAATTTTCTATCAGGTCAACCTGCAACATATACAGCATTTCAGAGAAAACTATCCATGTCTGCCCAAACTGCAGCTAATACTCCCTCATCTTGGCACAATTCTGGTAAACCTCCTCTGCACTCTTTTCAAAGCCTCCTCACCCTTCCTGTAATGGGACCAGAACTGCACACAATACACCGAATGCAGCCTAACAAAAGCCCTATAAAGCTGCATAAAGGGGCTGTCCCACGGGCGACCTAATTGGCGAGTTTAGAAGAGTTTGAAAAAATGACGTTGAAGACCTCCTTTGACTATGTAGAAGACCTCCTTCGACCTCCTTCGACTATGTTGAAGACTAGCTTCGACTAGCTACGACTAACTTCTAGAAAATTGGACACTGAATAGTGGAGAGTGAAGACGACCTCCTTCGACCTCCCTTCGACTATGATGAAGACTATCTACGACTACCCTCGACTACCCTCGATTACCTACGACTAACATGCCGACCTACTATGACTAAACTTACGAGTACAAAAAGTGTCGATTTTTTCCATGGTGACCCTTTTTTAGTCGTGGGCATTTTTTAACATGCTGAAAAAAGCGCCGCGACCTAGCTGAGGCCTCAATTACACGGAGACCACTCTCGAGCATGAAGGAGAGTTATGAAGGCCTCCTACCACCTTGTGTCGACCATGCTGCGAGTGTGAGTTGAGGGCAAACTCGCCAGAGCTCGCGGATTAGGTCACCCAAGTGGGACATGCCCTTAATGACTTCTGGATTCCTATTAGTTTAGTTTAGTTTAGTTTAATTAATTGTCACGTGTACTGAGGTACAGTGAAAAGCTTTTGTTGCATGCTAACCAATGCCCTGACCAATGAAGATAAGCATACCATATTCCTTCATTACCACTACAGGTACACCACCTATTTTCCAATATCCTTGATTCGAGAGCCTTGCCGAATTATCCGTTTATTCCGGACCAACAGAGGTCCAGCGATAATAATTAATAATAATAATGTTGTGGGTTGATGTCCTCGCTCAACATGTTGATCTACCCAGAGATCAAGCAGGGAGAAGATGAGAGACGTGAGCACAGTCACCGGCACACAACTTAAACTAAAAGCGCTCAGCAAACTGAGTTGGGCTGCTGTGCAGGGACTGCTTTGCTGCGCTCTCTGCCTGTCCCCGAGCTGAGCCACTCACTTAATTTTGAATGGGGCAACTCGCAGCGCTGAAGCTCATGCACGCTCCAAACAGATTTTTTATATACTGGAAAAAAAGGATTCCTTGGGTCACAGCAGATAGACCTGGGGTGGGAGGTACGGCTGCACACGTCCATTATGCACCGATTAACTCCTGGACTTCTCAGCTGGTGCAACAGGTAAGGATGTAGGTGAGTGTGGGAGTTGGGTGCTGCAGTGGGAGTAAAAAACTGCAAGGACAGAGGGTATGTGAGAGCACAACTCAACAAGTGAGTGAAAAAATAAAGACATGCAGAAGACATGCAACTCATGTATACTGCAGCTGCAAAGAATCATTTCCATATCGTAGTTTTGGCCGGATTAAAGGAGTTGCCAGACCATCAGTTGCCAGAAAACCGCTGGAGTATTGTATCTACTTGTGATATCATTTTTAAGGAGTTATGGACTTTGAACCAAAGATCCCTCTGTACATCAATACTGCTGAATCTTGCCATGCATTTTATATTTCCCCCTTATGTTTGACATCGTAAATGAAACGGCGTACACTTGTTCAGATTAAACTGCATATGCCATTTCTCCACCCATTTCTGTAGTTGATCTATATCCTGTTGTATACATTGACAGCCTTCCTCATGATCTGTAACACCAGCAATCTTGGTGTCATGTGCAAATTAGCCAACCCACCTCCATTTACATCCAAGTCATTTATAAATACAACAAACGGTACGGTTTCCTGCACAGATCCCTGCTGAACTCTATCAGTCACAGATCCTGAGCCTGAATGGGTGAAAGTGACATAGCCACGCCTACAGTAGAGGGAGAGAGTAGGTGGGTGAGCACGAGGCGAGGGAGTAAACAGAAGGTGCAGTTGACCCGTGTGGCCATTCCCTTTCAAAATAGGTATACCCTTTTGGATACTGTTGATCCGTCAGGGTTGAGCAGCAGCAGCAGGGCTGTGGAAACGAGACTGCCTCGGAGGCACAGCGGGACAGATAGTTTCAGCCAGAGCCATGGTGATAAGAAATTCGTGAGTTAAGGGGGCAGACAGGAGATTTTGTGTGGCAATCGAGACTCCAGGATGTGTGTTGCATCCGTGATGCCTGGGTCCAGGATGTCTTGAAGCGGCTGCATAACATTCTTAAGGGGGGGTTGATCAGGCAGAAATTGTTGAGCATGTTGGCATAAATGACATAGGTGGGAAAAATGGAATGAGGTCCTGCAAAATGAGTACAGGGAGTTAGGCAAAATGTTAATAAGTCAAAGTCAAAGTAGTCAAAGTATCCTTTATTGTCATTCAGACCTTTCGTTCTGAACGAAATTTTGTTGCCTTGCAGTCATACATATAATAAAAAACAAAACACCCAATAAACACATAAATAACATCCACCACAGTGAGTTCACCAGGCACCTCCTCACTGCGGTGGAAGGCAAAAGTCTTAAAGTCTTTGTCTTCTTCCCTCCTTGTTCTCCCTCTGCACTGAGGCGATCCAGGCCGCCGATGTTGTCGTCCACTAGGCCTGCGGCCTAGGCTCCGAAGCTGGGCTGCCGCCACCGCCGTCGCCGGAACGCTGGAACACCGCAGCTCTGAAGCCGGGTCCGCTTAGGCCTAATGGCGGAGCTGGCGGCCTCGGAGCTGTGGCGACGACGCGGCTTCAGAGCTGTGGTGTTGTTCCAGCGGCAGACCAGACTCCAGAGCTGTAGTGGTGTTCCTGCAGCAACCCGGCTTCAGAGCTGTGGTGTTCCAGTGTTCCAGCGGCGGACCCGGCTTCAGAGCTGTGGTGGTGTTCCTGCGTTCCGGCAGCAACCCGGCCTCCGAGCTGTGGTGTTCCAGCGTTCCAGCAGCGGCAGCAGACCCGGCTTCAGAGCTGTGGTGTTCCAGCATTTGTTGCAATAGATGATGGTGGTAGCAGAATTAGCTCAGAATACTCCCAGTTTCCAGCCCTGCGACGTGGACGAGGTGATCTGTATAAGAGGATTGGACTGTATTTGAACTGGAGGGGAACCAATATACAAGCCGGTTTGCTAATACTACACGGGTGGGTTTAAACTAGATTGTCAGGGGACAGGATTCAATGCAGGACTGAAGTATATGGGAGGCAGAAAGTTGGCATGGATGGTGATAAAATAAAGTTCAGTGGACAGAACTGGCAAGGGCACGAGAGGGAGTGAGGAAGAACTGTTGGATTGAATTGCACTTATTTTAATGCAAGAGACGTGATGGGTAAAGTAGATGAACTCAGGGCGTGGATAGGTACATGAGATGGAGATGTTGTACAGGACTGGCAGCTTAATGTTCCAGAATACAGGTACTGCAGGAGAGATAAAGGTGGGGGTGAAAGACAAAGGGTTGTTGCTTCATTAATTAAGGAGAATGTCCTGGCAGTAGTCCGAGATGGCATTACTGATGGTTCATCCAGTGCCAAGGACAGACAGTGTGGAATTTGTCAAATGTGTTCAGCAAAGAATCCTCCAATATGTACAGATCCTAAACTGGAGAGGGCCTAGCTTGATCTGAGGAAGTTGGGAAGGGCAATTGACTGAAGTTTCCGTGGGTGAGCCTTTAGAGACCAGCGGTCACTGTTCTTTTAGATTTAGCATAGTGATGGGTAAAGACTGATCAATTGAATATTGATATGTGGCCCACTCACAACTGCAGCCATAGGCATGGATTCACACAGCACAGAAACAGACCCTCCTAGTCCATGCCAACCAATTTGCCCATCTAAGCTAGTCCCATTTACATGCATTTGACCTAAATCCCTCTAAATCCTTTGTATCCAAGCACCTGTCCAAATGTCTTAAATGTTAAGAATATAGAACATAAATCAGTACAGCATCTTTTGGCCCACAATGTGCCGATCAAGCCATCCACAGTGTACAAATACAGGATAACGGGAATAACGTGTAGTGCAATATAAAATCCGATTAAAGATTGTCCGAAGGTCTCCAATAAGGTAGATGGCAAATCAGGAACGCTCTCTAGTTGGTGATAAGAGGTTCATTTGCCTGATAACAGCTGGGAAGAAACTGCCCCTGAATCTGGTGGTATGCATTCTGACATTTCTGTTCCTCTTGCCTGAGGGAGTGACCGGGGTGAATCTGGTCCTTGATTACGCTGGAGGCCTTGTCGAGGTGGCGTGGTGTCGTTGGAGTCAATGGAAGGGAGGTTAGTTTTGAGTGATGGTCTGGGTTGCATCCATAATTGGATGGAGTTGTTCCCACACCATGCTGTGATGCTTCCAAATAAAATGTTTTCTACGTCACATCTGTAGAAGTCGGGGAAAGTTATTGGGAACATTCCAAACTTCCTGAGCCTTCTAAACAAGTAGATGGGTTGGTGTGCCTATTTGGCCATTGCTGCAGCTGGTCCAGGACAAGTTGCTGGTGATATTTACTCCTAGGACCTCCTCTGGAACTTTATTTTATGGCTTAAAAGAGGTATATTTCATCTTTAACAGCTTTGGAATTTTTATGAATATCGGAGTTCAGCAAAGTGCTTAATTTGGGTGACAGCTGGTCATGCCCAAAGCATTCCTTAGCCACCTGTCAAAGCCAAGGTTTAACTGTATGTCCCAACGCACCAGGCATCAGAGCTGAGCTGAGGGATTTGTGTGTGAGTGGGTGGGGGGGGGGGGGGGTCAGAATGGATCCCAGCACTGTTGGGAATATTTACTATGGGAGGCAGTAGTTTGTTTCTCCAGGTCAGCTGTGGTGGGTTTCCTCACTTCAGCCCAGGGGACGGATGCCACAGGCAGGTTTAACCTGTCACATAACAGTTACATTGAGGTGCCCACAGAGTGAAGAAGAATTAAACGGAGGTCATTTCAATAATCTTTGTGGGCAAGAATCCCCCCCCCCCCCCCCACCCCTCCAGGAATCACATCTTTCGAGGTGAGTGAAGGATGTCGACCCTCATAATCAGCTGTTTACACTGAAGTTTGGGGGTGTGAAAGTGCCCAGTGATAATATGCGCACCTCCACTCCACCAACCTGCTGGTGGTATGAACCCTCCTGGGAGGCCACACTAGCTGCCTCCCATCGGTGTGGTGTGGAGCAGCTTGGTGTGTTGGGCAGTTTGCTGATCACTGGAGGGGCGTGATACTCTGTACAACTCTGCCTCAAGTGGAAACTTTATAAAATTGCAAAGTGCTGACCAATGCCTATCTCACCCACTCCCCACCCACAACCCACACCAGGATCTCTTTCTCCCACCCCCTCCTCCTCCCCCTATCCCTCTCCCTTTCCTACTCCCTCCTTAGAATTTTACCTGATTTAACTGATATAGAATTTTACTAATGCAGAAACAATGTTTAACATGAAGATTTTTAATTCTAAGAAGCAGCATGCGTTTGCTGGTTTATAAAGCTAGCTTATTGATAAGAAATATTTGCTGTTGGCGGCACTGATCCTGTAGGATTTACAGAACTTTCTGGAATGGCTCTTGGACTGTGGGTATTTAGCAACTGCCTTATCCAACTGAAGTACTTGTGTACTTTGGTGTAGATTCCATACTTGCCCTCACGAGCACATCCTTCTCCCCAGCTAACTATTCCTGTCAAAAACCAGGTGCCTTTGTAGTTTGTGACATGTGGTCCCCCACTGTCTCCCTTACAAGTGTCTTTCTTTGCCTCCCGATAGCCTGCACAGAACATGTTGTCCGTGATGTTGTACGTGGTGCTCCGACGGCACTCAGATGGCCAGACCATCGGCACCTGGAGGGTGTGCAGCGTGTTAGCCTCCAACCCAGCCTCCCACTGCTTTCCCCATCCACTCACAGTGGAATGTTTGATTTGTCTCAACTCCCGCACAACAAAGTCTGGCTCGGGTAAACAAATTGGAACTACATAATCATCCAGAGTGATCGGCACATCGAGCTTCAGCATTGCAATGTCATTGTTAATAGTCTTCGGGCTGTAGTTCTCATGTTGGATCAGTTCCGACACGTTCCTTTTCTGCTCAGTACCTTCGTCTTCATTCAGCACATGGTCACCTGAAAAGAGGAGTGACGGCTAATTCAGTTCAGCTCATCTTTCAAATCAATGCCATCTAAGTAATAAATCAACAATCTAAGCAATAACATCCCAATAACCACCATCATTTGGTCACATTAAAGGATGGTGCTTGAATTAGCAATCCCACTTTATTCTCCTATAACATTTTTTAATCAAATCCCCATCAGCTGCTCAGATTCTGCCACTCAGCTATATCAGGGGCAATTTACAGTGCCTGAAAAACCTGCCAACATGCACATTGTTGGGGTGTTGGAGGAAACCAGAACACTCGGAGGAAACCCATGAAGTCACAAGGACAACATGCAGATTCCACATGGACAGCCCCAGAAATCAGGGTTGAACCCAGGACAGTAGAATTATGAGGTAGTGGGTTATGTACCACTGAGCTGCTTGCTTTCTGTAAGTGCAGGGCTTTGAGAGGCATTGTTTCTAGGGAAATTGGGTGAGTAACAACTGATCGGTGACTAAATAAGTCAGTCCGTTCAATACCAAAGAGTTCTAAAATCAAGCTGGAGACGCCTTTCATGTTATTAGGAGAAAGCTTGAAATTGGAAAAAAGAATATCTAGTGCCGACAGAAAATCCTACAAAAAACGGCAAAGATTGAATTAATCATGCATTAAATTATGCAGTTTTGGAAGACAATTTCCCGGCCTGATTATTCTTTACTTAATGTGCAAAATCCCAAGCCATTTAACTGCAAAATAAAACCACAACCAAATATAATATGGGAGAAACGTCAACCAATTTAGTCCTGACATGAAACCAACGTAATCTCCATTGAGCTTAGCTGCACAATACTAACCCAACCCAAACTTTATTATGTTATCTCATTTAGAAGAACTTCAGCTCCCTCATTTTAAAGCAAAGTAACCCACAATACAGAATTCAACATTTTGGGTGGCACAGTAGCCAATCGTGGTGATTAGAGCAGGAGTAGTGTAAGAGCGGAGACACAGATTGTGTCTGCAATTGGAGACTGCAGAGGTCAGAATCTTGAGCAAAAAAAAAGTGTTGGTCGAACTCAGCAGAACAAGCAGCATCTGTGGATGGGATGGACAGATGACGTTTTGAATTGGGACCCATTTTCTCAGATTCAAGGAATAAAGGGGGAAAGCTGAAAGAGAGAAGCGTGTGAAAGAATAAACGGCAATCGTAAAAGAAAACATATGTATAAGGAGGAGGAAAGGGTACCAGGATATGTGGGGATGGTTGAAGAGGTCCCAAGCATGGGGATGCGTTTGTCAGAGGTGCATGATCTGCAGCTGTTGTCAGAGCAATCTAATAATAAAGGAATGCTGAAGTGTCTTTGTGAAATCTGCTCTGCGTTCTGTATAAAAGATCACACACATCTTTGTTCAGGGAACAATTTGGTTTGATTGTTCCCAAATCCCGTTGTATTTGACATTATTAAATAAAGTCTTGATTGTCTTACCCAATGTTTTAAAGTTTTCTTTAACAAGCAGCACAGTGGCACAGCAGTAGATTTGCTTCCTTACAGCGCCAGTGACCCAAGTTCGATCCTAACCACGGGTGCTGTCTGTATGGAGTTTGCATGTTCTCCCTGTGACTGGGTAGGGTTGTCCCTGGTGCACTGTTTTCCCCCCACATTCCAAAAACGTGCAGGTTTGGAGGCTAATTCGCTTCTGAAAGAATTGTCCCCAGTGTATAGGATCGCTGGTCGGCACGGAATCAGTGGAGAAATGGCCTGTTTCCACGCTGTGTCTCTAAACTAAGGTAAGGGGATGGAACGGGGCAAGAACTGGCAAGTGATAGGTGGATTTGGGTGAGGGATGTTTGACAAATGGGTGGAGATAGGCTGGAAGAAAATTGGAGAGAAAAGGGTGCTGATTTGGAATCTCGTAAGGATGAAAGCTAGGGAGTGAGGGAAGGGTAGTGGATGGAAGGAAATGGGGGTGGGGGGAGAAGTGGGAAAGAAGAAAAAGAGGGACAGAGCAGGGCTGGGTGGGGGGGGAGATGAGCAGATGAGGGGAGAGGAACTTGAAAGAAGTGGATAGTTGATTTTCGTGCAGACTCAAAGGCTAAATGGGTATTTTTCCTTGCTGCATTTCTATATATATATCTAAAATCACGTCAAAACACAGACTATACTTCCCCAAATTACCTTCCAATCCAGTTCCTATAACGCAATCCCAATTCACGTCCATCTCCAACATAGAATCCAGGTTTGGTTCAGAATCAAGTATCAAAAATTATCAAATAGAAAAAGGATGGGAGAGTGGGGAGTGGTTGGATGTTCCCCCCACAGCCCAGCATTTCAAGAGACTGCTCTGCCCCATTACATTAATCTAATCCTTGGATACACTCTACAACTGGCCCCACACAATCCACGGCAGTTGAGAAGTAAAGACATTTCTCAACTTGGCCTTAAGTGACCTGGCCCTTATCCCGGAAAATGTTGCTCCTAGCTGAAGACACTCCAAGAGAGCAAGCTACCTCTGACATTTATGGCCTAGATATTGAACAGTGCTGGTGTGCTAATGAATGCATGTGGACCCACTGCCATAAACATGTGCTGCATATAATGCTGTATAGGTGTTCCACAATGAGAAGACTTACTTCACCTCTACACCATGGAATTCCAGATCTGTAGTTATTGAGTTAAGTCAGATCCGCCCGCAGTGGGGGCTGTGGGTGAAGGGGCAGATTGGTTGAGGTGGGGATTGGGACACGTGAGCATTTGTGGAGTGGAGGTGGTGGAGCGGGGGGGGGGGGGGGGGTGGGGAGGATGGTGGAAGTAGCGGACCACTTAACAAGTAACAAGTAGCAGTCCCCATACGCCCACCCTGTCAGGTACTTCTTACCCAGCTGTTGAGGAGTCTGTGATTCCCACATTAGCCTCATCGGTCACCTTGGAACTCATGGAACTGGAGTGGAAACGAGTCCTGAATCTGACGCACTGCCTGAGAATAAGAACATACCTGCTACGGCTTGTAAATGCTCCATCTCCTTGTCGTAGGTGCAATGAGCAGCAGTGAGAACCCACTGTGGACTGACTAACACCGCACCACATATAAAGTTTCCTTTGTAAGCCAGAAGCATCTGTCCAAAAATACAGAATCAGATCGAAAAGTTTTCATATCTTTTAAAGAATCAATCTAATTCCTCTCTATTGCTCAGCCTGTTTCCCTCAATATCCCAGTATTTAATCCCTTCAATGTCTCTTAATCTAATCCCAATTCCCATTCTCTCCCCACATCTTTATTATTCCACCCAGTCTATTTACACTGTATTACCATACTGTTCAGTGTCTGACCGTATTACATTCTGCTTAGTTCATTATTCATACGAGCAAAATTAGGCATTTGGCCCATCGAGTCTACTCCATCATGCAATCATGGTTGATCTATCTTTCCCTCTCAACCACATTCTCCTGCCATCTCCCCGTGACCTTTGACATCCTTACTAATTGAGAACCAAGCAATCTCTGATTTTAAAATACGCAATGACTTGGCCTCCACAAACATCTATGGCAATGAATTCCTCAGATGCACCACCCCCTGGCTGAATAAATTCCACCTCATCTTCCTTCTAAAGATACGTCCTTTTTTTCTGAAGCTGTGACCTCTGGCTTTAGACTCTCCCACTAGTGGAAACATCCTCTCCGCATCTACTCAATCCAGGCCTTTCATTATTTGGTAAGTTTCCACATGGTCCTCCCTCATCCTTTTAATTTTCAGTGAGTACAGGGCTGCCAAACACTCACCATACTTTAACCCCATCTCCAGGGTTATTCTGGTGAACCTCCCTGGACCCTTCCCATGCCAGCACCTCCCGACTCAGATATGGGACCCAAAACTGCTCACACTACTCCAAATGTGGCCCCTTATAAAGCATCAGCATTACATCCTTGCTTTTATATTCTAGTCCTCTCAAAATGAATGCTAACATTGCATTTGCCTCCCTGACTACAGATTCAACTTGCAAATTAACCTTTTGGTATTCCTGCACCAGCATTCCCGTCTCTTTACACCTCCGATTTCTGAATCCTCTCCCCACTTAGAAAATAGCCTACGACTTTATTCCTACTACCAAAGTTCATGACCACACACTTTGCTACGCTGTATTCCATCTTAGCTAGATCCATTTGCCCACGTTTGACCCATAAACATTTTGTATCCATGCATCTGTTCACATTTCTTTTTAAATACTGTTATAGTGCCTTCCTCAACCACTTTCTCTGTCAACTTGATCCATATACCCACTTCCGTCTGTATAAAAAAAAGTAGCCCCTCAGGTTGCAATTAAATCTTAAACCTATATCTTGTCTCCCCAATCCTGGGTAAAGGACTCTCTGGGTTCGCCCATTCTATTCCCCTCATGAGTTTGTATAGCTTAAAAAGATCAGCCTCCTATGCTCCAAGGAATAAAATCCTAGCCTGCCCAATCTTTCCCTGTAGCCCAGGCACTCGAGTCCTGGCAACATCCTTATACATCTTCACTGAGCTCTTTCCAGCTTCATGACATCCTTCCTATAGCAGGGTGACCAAATCTCTACACATGGCTCCAAATGCATCCTCACTAACGTTTTGGATGACTGTAAGAAAACGTCCCAACTTCTATATTCATCTCCCTCCCTTCGCATTCCCATACTAACCTTTCTGTCCTGTGCCTCCTCCACTGTCAGAGTGAAGCCACACACAAATTGGAGAAACAGCACCTCATATTTCATACCGCAGCTTACAACCCACCGGTGTGAACGTTGATTTCTCTAATTTCAAGTAATCCCTGCAATCCCTCTCTCCCCCCGCCCCCCCACCTTAATCGTTCTACTAGTTCCACTGTTTGCATCACTGTATCTCTTCGTTATCACCAGCCAACAATGGGCCATTATGGGCTCCCCCCCTTCCTTGGTCATCTGTTGTCGGCCCCGATTTGTTCTGGCCTTTTCCTATTTCCAATTCCCCCTCCTCTATCTTCAGTCTGAAGAAGGCTTCCGATTAAACATCCTTTTTCCTTTCTCCAGAGATGCTGCCTGACCTGCTGATTGTCCATCTTCCATATTCAAGTCCCTGACTTCTTCTTGTGTATGGCATGCGCAGCCTAAAGTTGTAGGACAACTTGTTCTATTTGATCTTATTTGATTGTGCATGCCAGGTTGATTGCATTCGTCGAAACAGGGCGGACCACATGAAGGTTGCAATCTCCCACCCCACACCCTGACTGATAAGAGCAAGAAGACCAGGAGTTCCTTTATCAATTAGTTGGCACCAAAGTCTGAGGCTGATTACAGTCAGGAGGAAACCATCATGCATGTAGCACATGGAATCGAGCTATTGAAGCCAAATCAAGAACAGCAGGGTCAATTATTCAAGGAGGCAGAGGGGCTGAAATTTCTTAATTACTTGAGATCTACAAGGTTTTCTAACCATGCTTAGCAATGCCAGTGAATTGAGGACACTGCAGTTACAACCAGAATCTACATGCTGGTGTTTACCTGCCAAGGGGATTGACCTTTCAAAGCTACATTCCCACCCACAATTCTACTCCTTTCAGTGTCTTGAGCGAGGCCCGATTCCACATAGTAGTTCCAACGAGGCACCTTCCCGCAAGGATATTGGACTGTGGATGAAAATAAGTTATTTTGGTTTCCATAAATCAAACATTGAGCCAACAGTTTTCTTTTATTTAGACATCCAACTAAGACCCAATGTGCCCCTCCATCTGAGTCAACTGGAGCGCTCAATATAATTGTTAAACCTGGCATCAACTGCTGCACTGCGCATATCATAGGAGGGGTTATGCTGGAAAATTGTGGCAATGTTACAATATTTACCTTCAGTGGCGCTGCAGTTCTGCCACTGGCCGTGTGCGCGATTTTGGCGCCTTTGGGGGGGGGGGATTAAAATCCAGTTTCGTACTGCCTGTCGGAGGCAGATTTCCTCGGGCTGCTAGCTGATGAAGAAAAGTCAATCGGACTTCCATTCCCAGTATATTTAAGTACAAATTCGCTGGACAATTTAATATTTGGATTAAAATTAAAAGTAACTTTGAACGCACTCAACGCCTACAATGTGACACATCGCAAGAACGGAACAAGAAAAAGGGCAAGACGTTTATTTTACATATAAACTTGCTTCTTGGGATGGCTTTAATCTAATTTTACGTTGCGAAAATGTTATTTGGGCACCATACGAAACAGCTGTTTCCTGCCGATATGGAGTTCAAATTCACTGCAAATGCAACGTTCCAATCGATCATGTTCCAGAAAAACCCACTCGCAAGATGATTTAAATGCTCTTTCTTTTGGACAATCATGTCATAAGCTGTCTAAATTGTCTGTATTTTGTGTTATTCTCTCTCCATGATCATTATTTTAAAACTAAATATTCACAACAGTTTGAGTCGCATGTATTGTGCAAAAAACAATAATTTTGAGTGGATATTTCTGGATTAATTTATGGGAATTAAACATTAAATTCCTTCCATCAGGCATATAAATTCATGACAGTGAGATTTAAAAATCATGTTATATTGTGGATTCTTGTGTGAATGAGATTAATTTGTTATTTGGATACTTGGGCAATTAAAAAAAAAATCATTTTCTTAAGAAATTGAATCTACAGTACATTCTTAATGGGAAAGTAGTGCCAGAAAGGCATGTCATGCATAGTTTGAAGAGCAAACACTTGTAGTTTACAATGCCAAAATTGAAAAGTTGAGGAAAACCAAGGTGTACTGAGTTGCTTATTGGTTACAATCTGAGGAGTATGATGATGCTACTGATTATGATATGCCAATGTACCAGCTAGCAACTGATCTCCTCCATAAAGACTTGGTCTATTGCTAGAAATTTTAATTTATTTACCTATCTGTTACGGACTTACAGCATATTATACAATAATATTAAAGTTCTGATCTTGAGAGTATCACATTTCTTAATTTTCAAGGCAGTCTGGGTGTTTATTACTATTTCCATCACAACGGACAATTTTGTAATTAGCTACAATTAGGTAACTAACTAATTATACGCTTTAATTTCAGGTCATCCAAGTAAGATGTTTTATATTTGTTTCAGAATGCTTCAATCTATAATAAGTGAACATTTCATTCAGTTTTCTTAATTTTTAAGAAAGTTATGGGCTTTTGACTGTCCTCGATTACAGCCTTTGTGCTACGTCAATGGAAAAACAATAGGGAACAATTTCCGAGAATGAAAATGGCCATAACCATTTTAATACTGAAAATATGAAAGTGAATTATGTGTCAAATTAAACCTTTTAATGCTTTATCCGAGGGGATAAATTGCAGACTTGATGGTAATGAGGGTAGGATAGCAGGACCCTAGTATTTATTGGAGCCACTGTTAACAGGTAGTTGTGAGGTCCCTGGTATCAGGGACAATTATAGACAGACTGTGATCAGATAGTTATTGTTTAGTTTTAGTTTAGTTTAGAGATACAGCGCAGAAACAGGCTCTTCACCCCACCAGGTCCACACCAGCACGGGGATCCCCGTACACTAACACTATCCTACACGCAGGAGGGAGAACTTTTTTACATTTATACCAAGCTAATTAACCTACAAATGTGTACATCTATGGAGTATGGGATGATACCAAAGATCTGGGAGAAACCCTCGCAGTCATGAGGAGAACGCATAAACTCCGTACAGACAGCACCCGTAGTCAAGATTGAACCCGGATCCCTGGTGCTCTGAAGACAGCAACACTACTGTTGTGCCACCCGTTAGGGTCCTTAGATTTGGTAAATTACGGAGACTCTACTATGAGCTAGTTGTATGTTCCTTTCAGCCAGTTAGTTCTAATGTTCCTGATATTAATAGATTATGTAGACATTGCTATCAGTTATCTATGGATAACTTATTACCAATACGTTATCGAGACCCCACTATGAATTAGCTGCAGGTTCCAGGTTAATGATGCTATAGAGATATTGATATCAGTTATGTTTACTCCAGCCTGTAAGTCATAGTTATTGCAGATTATAGATTCACAGCTGTCATTAAGTGCCAAGGACCCTGATGGCAGTTCAATGTAAGGTCCCTGCAGTTGGTTATTAGTCTGAAGAAGGGTCTCGACCTGAAAAGTCATCCATTCCTTCTCTCCAGAGTGGCTGCCTGTCCCACTGAGCTACTCCAGCATTTTGTGTCTACCGCTGGTTATTAAAGGTTCTGTGGTAGTGGTATGTTAAGACCTAATGTTAATGTTGTCAGCAGGCCACAAGTTCCCATGCCCAGCTAATCGTAGGTACCCTGACATGAGCTAGTTATTTGGGTGTCTACGTTCCTTGTTGCCATCTGCTCACCATAGGATGAAGCACTGAAGTGCAGGTTATCCGCTGGAGAAGAGGCCCTGGTCATTGCCAGCTGAGAGCTTCAGATCTTTTCCAACTGATCACTCCCAATCTGTTGTGGCCATGCTCGTCCCCACAGCTGTCCAGTGCACCGTGCCCACATCCCTGGGGACCACCCACTGAACTAGGTGCAGCTGAATTCAGGATCTCTGCCCTCACACACCTCCATGAGCTCCACACCCCTCCCTACACAGGATGGGAATGGCTTCCCTTTGCTGCACCATGACCCTCAATCCCGCTTAGTCATGTCTCTGACAAACGAGAGAAGACCTGTCCCTTCATTGTATTCTAGCCTCGCAGAATTTATGCATCTCCCACAGCTTCCTATGTTCCAGGGTGAATAACCTCAGCCCTATCAATCTTTTTAAATCAGTGCAGCCCTCCAGGTCTAACACCATTCTCCTGACCCAGACATCTCTGGTGTAACATGTGATACAACGAGACACAACGTTCTAATTGTGGCTCAACTATTGTTTCACACATGACCTCTGTGCTCTTTTGAATGTTTTTGCTTTAATTAATCAAATAATCTTTTAAAAAATATATAATTTACACTCTTCTCTTCCCATTGCCTTCAGCAATCTGTGAACCTACGCCAAGGTTGGTTAGTTGTTCCTCATGTTTCAGAATCCTGCTATCAGCTGGCTTTGGGTTTCAGCACTTTCATCACATTTTGCCTGTCAAATAAAGATAATATAAATGACCTTTGCTAATGCATGACATTCCATCTTCGGCAAGTCTGTAGTCCATTGCACAGCTGCAATCACGAGATGAATTTGCAACATCGGTGCAGAACTGCATACAATGGCCATTCTCAAAGATGCATTTGATCTTTCTGATTTTTTCTGCAAGAAAGAAAAGTAGGTCAGTTTCAAACAATAGCCAATGCAGAGTGAACAAGGTGTGTGTGTGTGTGTGTGTGTGTGTGTGTGTGTGTGTGTGTGTGTGTGTGTGTGTGTGTGTGTGTGTGTGTGTGTGTGTGTGTGTGTGTGTGTGTGTGTGTGTTGCTATGCGTGTGAGTGTATGAATTAATTTGTGCAAATAAACACATACGAGTGAGTGTGTGTTCAAATGTGTGTGAATGAGTGTGTGTCTGTGTGTTCACCCAATTACATGAATAATTACTTGCAATGCCTCCACTAGAATTTCCTGGGCCAGTAATTTTTCACTTTTACAATATTGATTATTCGCTGTGATTGTGATACATTTCTTAATTGTTCAATTGCGTAAATTTGTAGCTTGAATCAAAAGCAGAGTTTTAGCCACTTCCTAATGATGCGCCATCTGGCCCACATAAGTTGTCGTGTGTGGTTTGAAGAGCAAAACCTTGTAGTTTACAATGCCAAAATTGAAAAGTTGAGGAAAAACAAGGTGTACAGAGTTGCTTATTGGTTACAATCTGAGGAGTATGACGATGCTACTGATTATGATATGCCAGTGTACCAGCTAGCAACTGATCTTCTCCATAAAGACTTGGTCTATTGCTAGAAATTTTAATTTCTTTACCTATCTGTTACGGACTTACAGCATATAATACAATAATATTAATGTTCTGATCTTGAGAATATCACATTTTTGAATTTTGAAGGCAGTATGGGTGTTTATTACTATTTCCATCACAACAAGCAATTTTGTAATTACCTACAATTGGGTAACTAACTATATGCTTTAATTTCAGGTCATCCAAGTAAGATGTTTTATATTTGTTTCAGAATGTTTCAATTTAAAATAACTGAAAATGTTATTCAGTTCTGTTAATTTTTAAGAATGTTATGGGCTTTTGACGGTCCTTAATCACAGCTTTTGTATTAAGTCAATGGAAAAGCAATAGGGAACAAGATGCTAATTTCTGAGTATGAAAATGGCCATAACTTTTTTAATACTGAAGATATGAAAGTGAATTAGGTGTCAAATTAAACGTCTTTTTATGCTTTATCTGATGGGATAAATTGCAGGCTTGATTTTTAATATCTCAAAATCTTGTAACATTGCTAGGATAAGGATCATGTGCAGGCAAGGAAGTTAAAGTCAACTTGGCATCGTATTTGGTACAGACATTATAGGTCGAAGAACCTGTTTCTATAGTGTATTTGGACACAAAAAGCTGGAGTAATTCAGTGGGACAGGCAGCATCTCTGGAGAAAAGGAATGGGTAACGTTTTGGATTGATTGAGACCCTTTTTTAGACTGTGTAATGTATTTGTTTTATTTTCCAGACTTGCCCCTTGTGTCCAATTCTATACACATTGACACAGTGGCATAGTGATGTAGCTGGTAGACCTACAGCCTCACAGAGCCAGAGTCCCAAGTACGATCCAGACTTCTGGTGCTGTCTATGTGGAGTTTGCACGTTCTCTCTGTGACCGCATGGATTTCCTCAGTGTGCACTGGTTTCTTCCCTCAGCCCAAAGACATGCTGGTTTGTAGGTTAATTGGCCTCTGTAAAATTGCCCATAGTGTGTAGGGAGTGGATTAGAAAATAGGATAACATAAAACTCATGTGAATCGATAGTCAGCATGGACTCACTGGCCCAAAGCACCTTTTTCCATGTAGTATCTCTAAATTAAAAACCTAATTCTGCACATTCCGTTTTCTGCTCACTCCGCTCCTTCGGCTCCCGGCCGCACTCAACCGCTCCCGGCTCGTCGAGGTGGTCACCGCAGAAGCAGCTCACTAAGCACTCTGCCCACTCCACACTCTGCCCACTCCACACTCTGCCCACTCCGCTCCTTCAGCTTTAGGCCTCACTCAACGGCTCCCGGCTCCGGAACAGGCCGCACTCAGCGGCTCCCAGCTGCACTCAGCGGCTCCCGGCCCCGGACCGTCTGCACTCAGTAGCTCCCAGCCCCGGTCCGGCCGCACTCAGAGGGTCATCGTGGTAGTCATCGCAGAAGCACTCCGCACATTCTGCTCCTTCAGCTTTATTCTCCTCGCCACCGATGATTGACAGCGGGTGCCGGAAGGGGCGTTTTTTATGATTAATAAACCTTCATAACTTTTGTAATATTCCACCAATTAGAACAAAACTTGGCGCACGCAGCACAGGAGAATGGTGAGTAAGGCGGCATAAATTCGTAGCGCTATCTGGTTCCATTGTTGGGCAAATGTAACAACAACGCAAACCGGAAGAGGACAAGATGAGTGTTTTAGTTAAGGAACAGGCAGGCAGGCAGAATCAGATTTGACTTCCGCATTTTGGTTTTATATGGGTAAATCTTTGAAAGGATGAACTCTGGCAGGGTGCTATGCCCATGTTTAGCAGGACCTGGGGAGGATTTTAAATAGGACCAGTTATCAAAGGTAAGGGAAGGATGATTCTCAATTTATTGTGAATATAGAAACAAAATGCTGGAGTAACACAGCGAGTCAGGCAGCATCTCTGGAGAAAAAGAATAGATGATGTTTCTGGTTGAGACCCTTCACTGAGAGTCACGTGAGAGGGAAACTAGAGGTATGAAAAGGTACAGAACAAATCTAATGCCAGCGACCCAGGAAAGGTGGAATCCACAATGGTCCACTTATTGGTTTGTTTTTGGCCACAGCATCTAAAATACTACCCTTACCTATTTCACAATTTGCCCCTTCGAAGTTCTCTGTACACCAGCACTGGTAACGATTCAACTGGTCCTCGCACGTTCCTCCGTTTAGGCACGGACTTGATGAACATTGGTCGCCTTCTGCAGATGAGAGTTATTAAAACAAGCCTCTAGTTTCAAGAAAATAACAAATTAATAAAAGTATTGAAATATCAGATATGGGGAACACAGCTTTGATCTTAAATGCAGTAAGATGGCATGCATTATTTTAACATTTTTCCTCGGTCCTATTATTGCAGTGATTACAGAATATGGAAACAATCACCACTGGGTTTACCAGTTCATGTTGATGTTCTATTCCTGCTAACAATTCTTCATTGTCAGGCCTATTTTACATGCTGAGGTTCGATACAGTGGTGCAGATTGTGGTGCTGAAATCTCACAGCTCCAGGGCCCGGGTTTCATCCTGACCTCGGGTGCTACCTGTATGGAGTTTGCATGTTCTCCTTGTGATCTCATGGATCTCCTCTGGGTGCTGCAGAAGTAGGTGTGAGTCCAGGTGGGGCACAGAAGAGGGAGGGGAGGAAAATGGGGGGAAAGGGGGGGGGGGGGGGCACATTGGTTCGTTACCTAATATTCAAAACATCAGTGTTCATACTGTTGGGTTGTAAGGTATGAGGTGTTGTTCCTCCAGTTTGCATGTGGCCTCACTCTGGCAATGTAGAAGACCCAGGACAGAAAGGTCAGTGTGGGAATGGGTGAAGAATTTAATTTGATTTGTAACTGGAAGATTCAGTAGGCTTTGCAAACTTTTTGTGAATTGGGTGCTCTCTCTCTCTCTCTCTCTCTCTCTCTCTCTCCTCTCCTCTCTAGTCCCCCTCCCCCGACACACTCCGAGAGTGTGTGGCTGCTGTATGAATACCATGCTGAATGTACCTTTAAAGCGAAAAATATTGAATGCTACCACTCGGAACTAGAAGTGCTGAGAACACTCAGCAGGCGAGGCAGCAGTGAAGAGAGAAACCGAGTTAACATTTTGGGTCGATGACCTTTTAAGAAAGCTTAGTGATGCAGCTTATAGAACCGGCTTTTCACAGCTTCAGAAACCTAGGTTCAATCCTGCCCTCTGGTGCTGTCTTTGTGGATTTTGTTTGTTCTCCCTGGGATCAGGTGGTTTCCCCTGGGTGCTCTGGTTTCTCCTCACATACCAAAGACGTCTGGGTTGAAAGGTTTAATTGGATGCTGTAAATTACCCCGAGTGTGTTAAGACAACGGGAGAGTCAATGAGAATGTGGGGAGAATAAAATAGAATTATCACTTGCCACTTTGGTCTGTCCCCCACCACTCTTCCATCTCCCCCCCCCCCCACCTTGCTACAATGTCTGAAGAAGGATCCCAGCCAGAAAAGTAATCTATCCATGTTCTCCACAGATGGTGCCTGACCCGCTGAGTTACTTTAGCGCTTGGTGACTTTTTTTTATAAGCCAGTACCTGCAGTTCCTGGTCTTCCCATTTGGTCTCATGCTGTCTGATATAATCCTTTGTCTACCCAAATATTTAAAAGGCCATCATGACGAGGTTAAGTTTTGGACAGTTCTTGATAAATACATTTTGTTTTGCTGATAACCCAGAAAGACTGTTAAAACGTACCTGTAAACTTGATCCAGAACTCTTCCTGGGGAAAAAAGGGAAGAAAAAGTTTTGTGTAAATCTCCAACAAAGTGTAGATGGTAGATGAAGGGAGGTCTCAACCAACTCCCAGAAATAGGGGCTTTGGGTCTTAATCTGTGATGATAATCATTGCCCTGAAGCGACCAGTTTAAACACAGAGGGCTGGAGGGCCATCCATTCACAGCATGCTCTCCCACATCCGGTACGGTTAGACTGCCTTCCAGCCCACCCCACCATCCACCAATACCTGTTCACCCACCGGTGACCAATCTCACCTTCTCCAAGGCTACCTATAATCTCCAACCTAATGGGCAAACAAAACCATTCGTATTTGGAAGATGAAACCCCTTCCATTGGGGCTTCAATGGACCACATTTCCTGCCACAATTTTCTGCCATCCCCTCGGCCATCGTGAGCGCCAATGTGGATCCCACCTGTAATTGTCACATGCTCCCATCACCCCATTCCTCCAACCCTAGACACCTGTCTCCCTGCCTTTCGCTCCTCCCTCAGCTCAGTCAGCTGCACTCCTAGGGCAAGGCAGTGGTCCATCATTATAAATAAAGGAAGTGTGGCATTAGAACTGGTGGGGTCCAGAGATTTATGGCGATGGTTCCTGGGATGAGGAACTACAGATAGATACAGATAGATCGGAGAGGTCTGGACTGTTGGAGTATGGAGGATAGACCAAGAGGAATCTTGATAGATATGAAATGATGAGGAGTTCAAACAGAGGGGGTAGTGGGAGGCTCTTAAGATTTGTGGAGGTTTAGAGGTCATGGGTATAAAACAAGCGGTAAGGGAATTACCAGCAATGCAAGGAAAACCTTTTGTTACAAAGTGTGGTTGAAAGCTACAATGATCTGCCAGCAGGTGAGGGAGGCAGGTTCCTCAGTGGCTATGAGGGAATTGAATGCATTGGAAAAACATTTGCAAGTCTATGCAGAAGGTGCTGGAGGGAACTCGTTAAAAGCTCTGGTGGAGAATTGGTATGGACTTGATGGGCCCAATGGAATACTATGTTGCAATTGTGTTTGATTCTATGATGCCAAGTCTCTTCACACAGCCGCAAAACAAGCCTTTGGATGGCTTCGAGTGAGAGAAATGCATAGTGCTTTTCAAACGCTCTAGATGATCAGTGGCATTCAGATTCAGATTCAATTTTAATTGTCATTGTCAGTGTACAGTACAGAGACAACGAAATGCATTTCCTCGTTTCCCCCTTGCCTCCATCCCGAGACCCCGACAATCCTTGCAAGTGAGGCAGAGGTTCACTGACACCTCCTCCAACCTCATTTATTGTATCCATTTCTCTCTGTGTGCTCCTATATATCAGTGAGACCAAGCGAGATCGTTTAGTTGAAAACCTTTACTCAGTCCACCTTGGCCTACGCGATTTCCCAATTGCCAAACATTTCACCTCCCCATTCCCATACTGACTTTGTCCTGGACCTCCTCCACTCATGCAAATTGGAAAAACAGCACTTCATATTTCGCTTAAAGTTATCCTTGCATTCCCTCCCTCTCTCCCCCACTCTAGTCGTCTCGCTAGTTTCACTGTTTGTATCCCTTCATTATCAGCTCCTCCACAGCCAACAATGGACCATTGTGTGCTCCACTTTTCTTGAGTCATCGGTGCCAGCTCTAATTTGTTCTGTACCTTTTCATACCTCTAGTTTCCCACTCCCCTGACTCTTGAAAAGTCACCTATCCCTTTTTTCTCAGAGATGCTGCCTGATCCGGAGTTACTCCAACATTTTATGTCTAACATCTTACAGTTCTTGATTCATTTTCAAACACTTCTCTTGCTTCTTCACGTGAGCATTGTTCCTCGAAACACTCTCGCTCAATGGAACCTTTTTTGAACTCTTCGAACGCCGAGTTGGCTCGTCGGTTTCTGTGCAATAGATCTTTGGCCTCACGCTCCTGCAGGAAGACTGGTGCAACAGATTGCAAAGGGTATGTCATCAGAAAATCAACTCCAATAGCCAAACCCACCCACTTCTCCCATCACTGCTTATTAGGCAGCCCATGCTCGACATTGAGATCGATAAAGCAATGTGTCAGATTGTTACCTCTTCTTTTAACACCATTATTTATTTATTTTGTCAGCACTCAATTTACAAATTTGAAATGATGCATGAGATGAGGATGATACCTCTTCACTTTGGAGTGAGGTTTGATCTTTTCTGTGTCTACATCCACATGTAGCAGAATTTGACTTTGTAGCATACAAAACAAGCTTTTCAGTGTATCATGGTGCACATGATTATAATAAACTAGACTAAAACTAAACTAAATTAAACATTATTAATCTATGAAACATTCTGGAATCTAGAAAGTATATGCCATGGGAGAATCAGCTGTGTGCACCGTCAATAAGAGAGCATTAAAAAACCTCTGTCCAAAAACACAGTCACATTTTGAAAGTGTTCCCCAAGGTTCAGCATATAGAATCATAGGGCACAGAGACAGGCCTTTCGGCCCAACTCATCCATGCTGAACAGGATGTGTTTCTGAGGTAGTCCTATTTGCCTGCATTTGGTTCACATCCTGCTAAATCTTTTCTATTGATGTACCTGTCTAATGTCTTTTAAATGCTTTTATTGTACCCATCCTCACAGCTTCCTCTAGCAGCTTATTCCAAATAATACCACCCTCTTTGTAAAAAAGGTTTCCCTTCAGTTCCCTTTTAAATCATTCTTCTCTCACCTTAAATCTGTGCCCTCTAGTTTTCTACTCCCCTACCCTGGCAAACAGATTTGGACCATCTACCTTTTCAATGCCCTTCATGATTTTATATACCTTTAACCTCCTTCGCTTCAGGGAAATAGTCCCAGCCTATCCAACCTCTCCTGATAACTCAAAATCTCTGGTTCCGATAACATCCTCGTTAATCTTTTCTGATCCTTCTCCTGATTAATGACACACTTCCTATAGCAGGGTGACCAGAAGTATGCACAATGCCCTAAGTATGGTCTCACCAATGTCTTGTCCAGTTGCAACATGAGGTCCCATCTTCAGCATTTAATGTATTGGTTGATGAAAGTAAGCATGCTAAATGCCGTCACACCAATCTATCTGCACCTGTCTCCACTTGCTGTGAAATATATACTGTAACCTTAGGTCTCTCTATTCTACAGCACACTCTGGGGCCCGGCCATTTACCGTGTAAGTCCTGCCCTACTTTAATATCCCAAAATACAACAACTCACACTTAGAGTCATACAGCATGGAAATAGGCCATTTGGCCCACCTTGCCCCCACCAACCAAGATGCCCCATTTACACTGGTCCCACCTGCCCATATTTGCCCCATATCCTTCTAAACCTACTCATGTACCTGTCCAAATGTATTTTAAATGTATTGTGATAATACCTACCTCAACCTCCTCTGGCAACTTGTTCCATACAGCCACGACCCTTTGTGCAAAAACATTGCCTCTCAGATTCTTATTAAATCTTTCTTCCCTCACTTTAAACCTACGTCCTCTGAAACATAGAAATTAGGTGCAGGAGTAGGCCATTCGGCCCTTCGAGCTCTGGTTCTTGATTCCAATACTCTGGGTAAAAGACTGTACATTTACCCTATCTGATCCCCTCATGATCTTATACACCTCTATAAGATCCCCTCGTCCTTCTGCGCTCCAAGGAATAAAGTCCTAGCCTGCTGAACCTCTCCCTATGGCTCAGGTCCTCGAGTCTTGGTAACATCCCCATGAATCTTCTCTGCACTGTTTCCAGTTTAACAACATCTTTCCTATAACAGAGTGACCATAACTGAACACAATACTCCAAATGTGGCCTCGTCAATATCTTCTACAACCATAACATAACGTTACAATTTATATACTTAATACTCTGACTGACGAAGGACAACGTGCAGAAGGTCTTCTTGACCACCCTATCTAGTGACACCACTTTCAAGGAACTATGTACCTGCGCTCCAACATGCCTCTGCTCTCCAACACTCGCCAGATCCCTGCTATTCACTATGAAGGTTCTACCTGGTTTGACTTCCTAAAATGCAACACTGCATTATCTGTATTATCTGTATTTTTACTTATCTGTATTAAACTCCATTACCATAAACAGATCTGTTTTCACACATATCTGTATTAAACTCCATTAACCATTCCTCAGCTCACTTGCCCAACTGATCAATATTCTACTGTAATTTAGGATGCCACCGGGGTGGAGGATTGCAACCTTCGCGTGGTCCGCCCTGTTTCGACTAATGCAATCAACTCGACGTGCACAAACTTTAGGCTGTGCACGCCACACGAAAGAAGAAGAGAGGATGCCTTCCACTTCTGTGTCATCTGCAAACATGCTAATCATGCTTTGTACATTCTCATCGCTAAACCAGAAACAGCAATCAGCCCAGCAACATGATGTCCAGAAGCACTCCTATGACAAGTTGAGCAAACCACTTAAACCGTTACAGCAAGGTCAAATGGTTCATATGACCATTCATATAGCAAGGACATACCCGACTGGGTTTCGTTGATGGGCCAGCCAAGGAACCTCGTTCTTACCTTGTCAACGTCGATGGCGTTCTGTACCGGCACAGCCGTCAACAGCTCCTGCCTGTGAACGAACCGCGACCAGCTACTCCCGGTCCTCACGCACTGCCAAGACACCTGCTGCTGCTGTCCGCACCAGACCACCTGCCCCCAGCATGTATTCCCCGTGTCGTTCGGTTCCCTCATCCCTGTGTCGTTCAGTTCCCTCATCCCCCAGTGCCCCTAGTCCTGCATGCTCGCCCTGCCGCTCCTCTCCAAGCTCCCCGGCAGCGTTCTCCTGCTTCGGTTCTCCACCACCCAGCCTTAATAACTTTTCCGGAACGTAGGGGGAAGGGTTTGTCCGCTTGGGTCGGGTTAGCAGACTGCCTGACAGGTACGGTGAGTATGTTTAACCGCATGTGTTTTAACGACTGCTCAACAACTCTTCTCTATGGGGAAGGATGTAAATTGGTTAGTGCATATGCACCAATCAGAGTAATGTACTCACACTAGCTCCACCTTACTGTACACTTTATATTAACACTCACTTCCCATATTAGTTAGTTACACTGGTGGTAGAGATGATCCAACAACGTATTATACTGCATCACCATGGCTGATGATTAAAGCTGACTGTGTCTGTACAGTTCTCTACATTTTAGAAAGGAGATGAGCAGTTTATTTAGTTAAAGGGTGGTGAATCTATAGCATTCATTGCCACAGACAGCTGTGGAGGCCAAGTCAATAGACATTTTTAAGGTGGAGAATGACACATTCATGATTAGTAAGGGTATCAGGGGTTATGGGGAGAAGGCAGGAAAATGAGGGTGTGAACAAAACATAGGTCAGCCATGATTGAATGGTGGAGTAGACTTGATGGGCTGCATGACCTAATTCAGCTCCTATAACATGAACTTATGATGAACATTACATCATAAGCCTCAACATTACATCCTTGATTTTATATTCTATTCCCCTCGAAATGAATGCATTGCATTTGCCTTCCTTACTGCCGACTCCAACTCCAAATTAACTGTTTGGTATTTCTGCACCAGCATTCCCTTTGGTATTCCTGCACCAAGTCCCTTTGCACCTCCGATTTCTGAATCCTCTCTCCATTTAGAAAATAGACTACGCCTTTTTTCCCCTAATAAAGTGCATAACGGTAATCTTTGCTACGCTGTATTCCGTGGTTATCGGAACTGCAGCCACATCGCTGGCCTTTCAGCATCTCTCCCCAAGTTTGAGCACCTCGTGGACCCACATCATCACTGGTGTGTTTGGGCAATGTAGTGTACCCTAACATTCGAGGGGATCTCATTGCTCAAAGCTGCAATCCTCTCACAAAGTTTCCTCAGTCCTGTGATGATAGTTTCTATGCCCCTGATCGTCGGGGGGGGGGGGGGGGGGGGGGGGGAGGGGGACAGACACACCCACAACCACCCATAACTGGACCAACCCGTCTCCAGTGGCAACTCAACAGTTCACCTCGCCATAACTCAAGGAGCTGCTCCCCCTGTTGCCCACTGTCCTTGCTTCTGCCTCAGTGGGGATGGTGGAGGTGTCTGGAGACAGGTCCCTACCTACCACTGCCCCACTATCATAACAATTCTACACCTTTTGTACAAATGGAAATAACCCACTCAACATCTGCCTCCATTCGTAATTATATTCTCTTGGCCTATCTCTTGTAAGCATTGAGTCAAATGAGTTTAATTGTCATATATACCGAAACAGAACAATGGAAATCTTACTTGCAGAAGCACACCAGGTTTGTAAGCACAGTACTAAATAGGCAACAATAAACAAACAAAAAAAGTTCACTGAATTTAAAAAAACAAAAATACTGCCAAACAAAATAAAAACCAAAGTCCCGTAAAGAAAGAAATCAACTGTTAGATCTTTCCCAATGTGAGTGAGACAGCTAAAAAGCATGCAGAAAATATGTCAAAAAGCTGTAGAATACTCATATTATCACAACATGTGCAGCAAGGGCTAGGCAACGGGTTAATAATAATTGGGAGTCTTCTGCAGATCCCTGCGCTGTGGGCAAGTAACATACCTGCAGAGTGTGTCAGGCAGAACAGCTGAAGGACCCAAGAAACCAACACACTTGTGTATAAAGAAGCCATGTCCAGATTGACGATGACCAGTGTCTGTTAATCAGAGAACAAAAAACAAACAGAAACCATGTGGGCAAAGTGCAGAGGAGAGGCTTTGCTCGAATGCACACTGACCCGGGAGATGTGTATGTTTAAGAGTTTGTGGCACAATTTGGGGCTAAATTATTGTATGTGTGTGTTTCATGTTTGTCACTATCTTGGAGCCAATCTAAACATTTCGATACTCTGTCATAGTTTGCTGATGTGCAGGGTTAGTTGTTGGTGTTAACATATGGTTTACATAGAACATAGAAGAGTGCTGAAGCAGCTCTCCGGCCCACAATGTTTGTGCCGAACATGATGCCTAGTTAAACTGATCTCATCTGCCTGTTTATGATCAATATCACTGTATTCCCTGCACTGCCATGGGTAAGCCCTAGTCAATATTGGGGAAGTTAAAGTCACCCACTATAACAACCCTGTGGTTCTTGCATCCTTCTGAAATCTGTCTGCATATCTGATCCTCTATCTCCTGGTGCCTATTGAGGTCAACCCATAATGCCTCAGAAGACGTACCCTCCAGTAGCACTAGTTTACTGCCAAGTTGAAAAACATGTTTTTTGGCAATATATTTCAGCTTTATGAGAAGTCATAAGTAATGCAACATAAAAGAACTCTACAACAATGTGTTATTATCGCTTCCTTTATTGTACACATGCTTCCATACACAAAATACCATTGGACACATCTTGGACAAGATCAAAATGACGGACATCACTGAAAAAGAGAGCAGAGTGTGCAGAACCAAAGGTGCTATGAAATGTATTGCATTGCAAGTTCTGTGTGATCTGTGGACACTACTACTACGAGGCCAAATATTGGAACCAGCAAAATCCAAAAAGGCCAATTGACAACTGTGACTTCAGCCACAAATGAGGCCATCAATGCCTGTCAGAGATTGGCTTGGCTGCCGGTGAGAGTGACACTAAATGCCCAATCATATTTACTGGGTGTGGGGCAGCAGGCAGGTCTCTCTGTGTGCAATTCGTACCCAAGTCATCCATGGTCTCATGAAAGCATTTCTCAAGCTTGTGTCATAGCCAAGATCAAATTTATTACATACAATGTATTCAAATAGCAGGGTTGAAGGACGTTGGAAACAATGCTCAAACTGTAACATAAGCACAGCTGGCATGAGTTGCTAATACATAATTTGACCCTTTCGGCAGTTTCCCCATCTCTATAGAGTCGTGGTTTTGGGACTTTAACCCCCCCCCCCCCCCCCCCCCCCCCTTACTGCAGAGGGGGAATAGTAGGTTACACAGCAGCTGGGGCAAGCACATTGCATCAACAGATGGATAAATAAACAAAACAATACAAAGGAAGTGATTAAATACTCATTAAAACTTCACCTTAAAATGGCAACAGTTCAAAGTTTCTAGATCAGATTCTGCTCACAATGGTTACGACAAAGTGATTCCAGTGTTGGGCATTATGTTCTAGAAACAGTTATGTAATGGACACGAGTTTAGAAGCATCTGAAAATCACAGCCAAATACCATAAAGTGCAACTTAATATTACTGCCAATTTCCCAGAAATATGCATATCCAAAGCTCCTGATGGAGTACCTTAACGCTGGTACCTTATATGTCGTTATTGTTGTTTCCCTGATGAGTAATCCCAAGACTATTTATTCTGCATTTGTCCTCACATTATTGTCCGCATCGCTCCACTTCTATCTACGATGCTTCCTGAGCTAATATCTTCACTTTGTGTGCATCAGAAACAGTCATGACCCCTCAGCGGTTAATATCATGTACTGCAGCCTCCAGTATTGACGAGAAGATATCTATGGATGTTCTTTCGCTCTGGGCTTTGCACTGTTGAGGGCCCACAGTTTCATCTCCAGGGATACTGGTCGTAACCTCCACTCTAAGGAAAGCTTTGGTGAATGTTGAAACCACAGTAGTCATCGACCATAAGCCGGGTGAGAAGGAGAAGCTGCAGGACAAATCACGGACTTTCTACCTCGGTGCAGGTTACTTTAGGAAGGGAGAACTTTGAGAAGGACCATCAATTTTACACATCTTCAGAGTCATTAGCCCTTAATATCAGCAGTGCTGGTGCCACTAGCAGTGCAATGCTCAGTGCAGCTTGAAGAAGAACTCAGAGTACTCGAAGCACTTGCTGATTCTAGATTTAAAAAGAGAGGGTGAATGATGAATTAGTAACAAGTGCCAAAGTGACTTTGAACCAACTTTGCAGATACAGAAAACAAACCTTTTTCTGCTCACGAGGCCAAACGTTATTTGTTTACATTAGGGAGAGTATTCTGTTGTTTATTTAAACCACAAATTTAACCACACTCATTGTGTCACCTTCCTAACCAATACCTGAGCATTAAATTCTCCCTTTTGGTTCTGCACTAGTATCAGACTGGTGTTAAAAATATTAGGAAGGGTGGATGGACTAGTACACTGTTGGGAAGGGCAGTCCACTAACAAGATGAAAGAGCGGGTCAATAATTCAATGCAGGGGTCAGTTAGCACACCAATGTATAGTGATTGTACAATAGCTAATGTGAATGGCTACAGGGTTTTCCCCAGGTTAGGGGAGACTACGACTAGAGGGCTAAGGTTTAAGGTGAGGGGATAAGATTTAAAAGGAACCTGAGAAGCAACTCTTTCACACAGAGGGTGGTGGGTGTATGCAACAAGCGGCCAGAAAAATTCTCATTCCCACACGGTGGCGCAGCGGTAGAGTTGCTACCTTACACCGCTGGAGACCCGGGTTCAATCCTGACTTTAGGTGCCTATCTGTAAGGAGTTTGTATGTTCTCCCTGTGACCTGTGTGGATTTTCTTTGGAATCTCCGGTTTCCTCCAACACTCCAAAAACGTGCAGGTTTGTAGGATTAATTGGCTTGGTATAATTGTAAATTTTCTCCCGTGTGTGTGGGATAGCGTGAGTGTGCGGGGATCGTTGGTAGGCGTGGATACAGTAGGCTGAAGGGCCTGTTTCCGCGCTGTATCTCAAAACTGAATTTTAAACTACACTAAAGAAAGCTGTTAAGGCAGGTATAATCACACCATTTTAAAGATATTTCTGCAGAGTCATGGTCATGGAAAAGTATGGCTCAAATGCAAGCAAATGGGACTAGCGTAGATAAGCATCTTGGTCAGTATGGTCAAGCTGGGCCGACTGGCCTGTTTACATGCAGTATGACACTCTGCCTATAACATAATAACAGGTCAAGCTAGGGGGGAAACTTGTTGAGGGCAATGTGTGAAAAGAGGAACTAGCCAATGAAGGCACATGCTAATGAAAAGGACGAGGTATTACGTGGAGGAAGACTATAATAAGCATCAGTGGGTGTGCTGGGAAGGAATAGTATCATTCATGAGGGCAGTTTGATCCTGGAGCATTAATAATGCTATCCCTAAACTACTAGCTGCCGATCTGAGATCTATCATTAACATTCTTACCTGAGCCGCTTATCGACAGGAAAGAATTGGAATCCCCAAGTAGAGTCTGCAGGTTTGTAGCTGAGACCCAGCCTTCTTTATTTGTGTTAAGATTTCTGACGAGCCTGAGAACAAAATAAAATCAGTATGAGCTTTATCCCAATTCCATATTCAGTGGTGTAGCAACAGCACAGACATTATTGGTGTGCATTGAAAGTAACAACGTGAACTAATAAAGCCAACAGCAAGGGTACAAAATGCTCCGGGGTTTAATTATAATGGCATAAACATTTTATAGACAGCTACTAGAATAATGATTAATTTGCTGATTAATATCGAAAGGCTTAATTTATTGACCCAGAGGCGTGTTGAAATCCCACTTTAGCAGATGGAAGATTTACAGTTATATTATAATCCTATCTAGTTCACAAGTTCATCAGTAGTGTCATCAGTCTGAAGAAGAGTCTCGACCCGAAACGTCACCCATTCCTTCTCTCCAGGGATGCCGCCTGTCCCGCTGAGTTACTCCAGCATTTTGTGTCTAACTTCAATTTAAACCAGCATCTGCAGTTCTTTATTACATAGCTCACAAGTTTGTCAGGTAGGAAACCTAGTCTTCACCCAGTCTGGCTGGAATGTGACATTAGACTGACTAATGTGCCTGGCCCGTAACTCAGTCCGTGCCAACCAAGGATGGGCAATGACTGCGGATGTGCCCAACAACATGGCTATCCTATTAAAAACAAGGAAAAGCTCTGGTTAGCATGTTGCAAGGGGCTCTGCATGAGGCAGGAGAAGCATTCACAGAGGCGGTACTAGACCAGTACATATGGCCTTACATTCGGCCTCCCAAAGTGCAACACCTCACACTTGCTCAGATTAAGCACTTTAGTTTATTCTCAACCTGCAATCCTTTTGGCAACCATCCCTCTAATTATTCCTCACATTTCCATTTAATCAGCCACACTGGCAGGAAACCTAATCTTTGTACAATGTCCTGTCCTCCATGCATAGTCACTTCACAACTCTTCAACTGCATTTGCCATTGCACTCACGGAGTGCCTTTTGAACTCCATTTGTGACTGAGAATACAGAATACCGGGGGAGACACAGAACCACAAGCAATCTTGCAGCAATCTTGCAACTCTATTTGTGCCTCTATTTAAGAAGGGCTGCTAGGCACAGCCTGGGAACTATAGACCAGTGAGCGTAAACAAGTTACTGGAGAGCATTCTAAATGCACCTTGATTTGCAATTATGCACATATTTGCATTTGGAATTGTGCAGTCTGGCTGATTAGGGATAGTCAGCATGGGTTTATACATGGGAGATTATGTCTTTCATATGTGATTGATTTTTTTGAAGAAGCAGAAAGGTTGACAAGGTAAAACCATAGTAGTTGTCAATATGGACTTCAGCAAAGCATCTGATAAGGTTCGTATGGCATGCTGCTCTTAGGAAGGTTAGATCGCACAGGATCCCAGGAGAGCTCGCCAACTGCATAGGGAATTGACTTCATGGAAGGAAGCAGAGGGTGATGGTGGAAGGTCAGCACCCTCGGGCAGTCCTGGACTTTCTTACTTCTGTACAATTATATCACATACGTTCATCCTACTGTGAGTGTCGATGCGGTCACTGTCAAACCCGACATTGTTCCCTGACGCCACAACACCTATCTCTCTCCCTCTGACTTTACATTTCACTCTTCTTTCACTCCTCTTCTCTCTTCATCGGTCAACCTTTTGGCTCCTTGTCTTCTTTGTGTCTACATTTGTTTCCTTTTAATCTCTAACCTTTGTCAACCCAGCTCCTTATCAATCCCCCCTCACCTGTATCTATCTATCACGTTGTCCTGTACCCACCTATTTCCCAGCTCTCTCACCCCGGCTACAATCTGTCTGAAGAAGGGTTTTCACCTGAAAGACAGACTATTCATGTCCTTCAAAGATGCTGCCTGACCTGCCGGGTTACTCCAGCACTTCGTTCTACATCAGATTACAGGCGGTTCCTTGTGTCGCAATATTTCAGGTGGGATAACAACAAGAAGAGCCATTGTTCAATACCCATCATGGACTCTTCCGTCAACCTGTGACACATGGGTCCCACATCTCAAGTGAGTGACAGAAGATGTAGTGGGCACAGATGCCAGAGGGAAGTCCAGACAGGAGGACATATGAAAATCTCCAGATGCTGTGTATTATGGGGGATTGATCAATGGGACCTCCTGAAGCAAAAACGAAAAATGTGTGAGGTACTTGTGGACAATGAAGAGGTATTCAGCCAACTTGCAGAGAGCCTGCAAATGTCCATCACCAGCATGAGTGCCTTGATGCCACACTCATGTGTGATGACATTTTCATCCCCAGATCCACATCCACTGCGTGGCACGGTGCACGGCAGTAGAGCAACTGCCTTACAACGCCACAGACCCGGGTTCGATCCTGACTATGGGTGCTTGTCCGTTCGCTGTTTGTACATCCTCCCCATGACCTACATGGATTTTCTCTGAGATCTATGGTTTCATCCCACACTCCCAAAACGTACAGGTCTGTAGGTTAATTGGCTTGGTGTAAAAGTAACATTGTTCCTAGTGTGTGTAAGGGTGCGGGGACCATTGGTCGGCATGGACTCGGTGGGCCGAAGGGCCTGTTTCCGTGCTGTATCTCTAAACTAAAGAAAGAATTGCCACCTGTGTGATGCAATGATCGTGTGAGTGTATTTCGGCTTGAGGGAATGTACACCATGGATGTCACTTCCGAGACACATTATTGGTTATTAAGTGCCCTTTTAAAGTGAGAGTCATACAGCATAGGAACTGATCTTATGGTCCAACGCGACCATGCCGGTAACGCGCGGTGCTTCCCTGTCGCCCCAGGATTTTGGAATGTTCAAAATCCTGGGGCGACATTTGGGTGTCTCATCATGTCGTGCGCCCTGTCACACGCTGACATATGCTGTCCTGTGGGTGATGCCCGGTTTGGGTTAGGGACCACAGATGGGCTGTAAAATATTCTTCCTTCAATGCATGGATTTTAAACATTAATATATTAAAATTAATACAATAAAATCAATTGAGCAAATGAAAAGATGTCAGAGTCATTCAGTTTTATTTACAAATGTATTGGTCCGCTCCGGATCCAATCACCGTCGCTATGACTTTTCACGGGGATGGATTCAGTAAGTGTAGACTGACCCCCCTCTCCTCCCTTCCCCCCCCCCTCCCACCCCCATCCCTCCTTTTCCACTCCCCCCTACAATTCTCCCTTTCTTCCCTTCCCCCCTCTTCCCCACTCCACTCTTCTCCCCCTTCTCCACTACCCCCCTCCCCTCACATCCGCTTCTACCCCTCTCTCTCCCTTTTCCCATTCCCCAACCCCCACTTTCCCCAATGCCCCCCATTTGTGGACCCAGCCTGTGACATCTAGATCCCACTAACAGTACTGCACAAAGGCCACATCATCTGTTTTAGTAATATTGACTATGGGATAAATGCAGACTTTGAGAACAACAGACCAATACATCTATAAATAAAACTGATGGACTCAGACATCTTTTAATTTGCACAATTGATTTATTTTAATATATTAATGTTTAAAATCCAAGAATATTTTACAGCCTCAACCCTAACTGGGCATCACCCGCATGACAGCATACGTCAGCGTGTATGTCGTGCAACTTGACGGTTATACGGGCAGTCGCCGAAAGAATTGCGAAGTGGGACAGGCCCTTAAGATCATTGTTCAGTCTCCAACGCATGAAGTCCTAGCCTGCCTAACCTATCTGTACAACTCAGTCCCACAAGTCCTGGCAACATCCTCAAAATTATTTTCTGTACCCTTTCCAGATTAATGGCACATTTCCTGCGTTGTCCCTGGCCCTCCTCGTTATCACATTCTTATTTGCAACTTTTCTCAGTTCTAATGAAAAGTAAGTGAATTGGAACATTAACTGCTTCTCACATCACAGATTTTGCTCAACCCGCTGAATGTTTCTACAGCATTGTGCAATCACATTGTTGTAAAGCCTGAAGAGATTCACATAAAGCAACCTGCAGACATACCATTGAGCATCCTGACCCTCACAGATCAGCTGTAACAGATCACCAACACGTGCAGTCAGCTCATCTGCCCCTGACTTCCCAAAGTCCGTTGTCACTGTGTACTTCCCAGGAAGCTGCAAGTAAAAGAAAAATGGGGCTGAGTCACATCCTTTCACTGTCAGTGAGAGCAACAGCTGTTCATTCCTTCCCTCAGCTCTTTCTGAAATGGATAGCTGAGACTGGACTTTATGGTGAGTTTAAGAGAAAACTGTGTGTCTACCTCAAATCGAGGAGGACCTGAATGCAAAGGGAGAGAGGAGACAGTGCGCCTGGTCCTAATGATGGTCACTGACACGATGAACAAACCTGATGCTTCTGCTATATTGCTCTCCCAGTCACTGATTTCCATTTTGTCTCCTCTCTTTCTCCTCCCACCCTGGCTTTTCACATGTCCGTTTCTCACTTTTTCCAATACTCTTTTGTCTCCTTTTCACCGTCAGTCTTTGTCACTTACTCCCCTGACATGCCAAACCATCACTCCTACCATCACCAAATCATTGCCTAGCTGATCAAAATCCCACTATATTTCTTGATAGCCATCATCACTGTTTACGATGCCACAGATTTTAGTATAATGTGCAAACAAGAATCATGCCTTTGTATATTCTCATCCAAATCATTGATATAGATGGCAAATGGACCATAGCAATGGACCCAGCACTGACTCCAAAGCTCAGCACTAGTCATAAATGACCTTCCACCAACACCTCCATTTCCCACTATTAGCCCAATGTTTAAAAGTTAAAATCTAGTTGGGATCCTGGATCCCATGTGAACTAACCTTTCAGTATTGCCTATCTCACAGAACCTTATCAAGGCCTTGCTGAAGTCCATATAGACAAGGTCTATGGCCTTGACCTCATCAACCATTCTGTTTACTTCTTCAAAAAATTAAATCAAATTCACAAGACACAATCTCCCACACAAAAAAACATCTTGGTTATCCCTCATCAATCAATGTATTTCCAAATGCATGTGTATCTTAACTCTCAGAATGCTTTCCAGCAGTGCTTTTTGTGACTATATGTTGGTACAGTTCCTTAAACATCATTAATTTATTCCCTGGCCATGTGGAAAGTATGTTTATTCCGTGTGCATACTGGCACCTTTTTGTATCCAAAAAATCTGTTCTCCAGCTACTCTCCTACCACAAACTCTCTTTCTCCAGCTACTCTCCTACCACTGATGTTCACTGGTCGATAGTTGCCAGGTTTGTCTTTGCACCCCTTCTTAAATAGAGGCATGACATTAGCCACCCTCCAGTTTTCAGGCACCTCACTCATGTCTATCGATGATTCATAATTCTCAGCCACGACTCTTGCAATTTCCTCTCTAGTTCCCCACTGTGTCCTTGGATATACCCGATCAGGCCGCAGGGATTTATATAATTTATTAAGTTTTAGGTCAAAGAGCATCTCCTAGACTGTAATACCGATTGTGCTCAAGACATTGCCATTGACCTTCCCATGTTCTCTCATCTTCATGTCTTTCTCCATGCTAAAAACAAAGGGGAAAAATGTAATTGAAGACCTTGCCAATCTCCTGCTGCTCCACACATAGATCACACTTTAGTGTCAGAGGGGCCCTATTCTCTCTTTAGAGTAATAGAGAGATACAGCAAGGAAACAGGGCCTTCAGCCCATGGAGTCCACGTCAACCATCAACAGCCATTAATTTTAGTTTCGAGATACAGCATGGAAACAGGTCCTTCGGCCCACCATGTCCATGCTGACCATCGATCATTCGTTCATGCTGGTTTTATGTTATCCCACTTTCTCACCCACTCTCTACACACTAGGGGCAATTTTACAGAAGCCAATTAACCTGCAAATCCACAAGTCTGGGATGCGAGAAGAAAGTGGAGCACCCAGAGGAAACCCACATGGTCACAGGTAGAATGTACAAACTCCACACAGAAAGTAACCAAGATCAGGATCGAACCCGGGTCTCTGGTGCCGTTAGGCAGCGGTTCCACTAGCTGTGCCACCATGTCGTCCCTTTTACACTAATCCCATTTTATTCTGCCCATGTTCACATAAACTCCCCCAGATTCTTCCACTCACCCACAAACAAGGCACTATACAGTGGCAAATTATGTTATTGATCTGCATCTTTAGCATGTGGGATGAAACAGAAGACATGGATGAAATCCAGGCAATGAAATGAAGAATGTGCAAACCTCACCAGAGGTCACTTTAAAGTTCGATCTTTGCATTGGGGAATGTGCAGAATATGGATTCAAAATATAATGTTTTAAATTGAAACAACATAAACGATGAGCACAATCTAGCTCTGCACTTAATGTGTCGTGCAGGAGTTACACATTTTACTAAATTTATTTCTGAAACTTTCCACTTGAGAGATCATTTAATTTCAAATTATTTAGAAACTATTCTTCACCTATAGATAAGGCTCATCTCAAGCCTTTTGATTTACTTCTAAGAGTTCCTGTCAAAAGTTTGCAACAAATCAAAAAGCAAACCGCTGCAGGCACTTCCGTTCTTCTGTCTGAAGGGTCCCAACTGAAACCTCATCTGTCCATTTCCCTCCACAGATGCTGCCTGACCCACTGAATTCCTGCATCAGTTTTAGTTTGCTCAAGATTTCTGCAGTTGCAGTCTCCCGTGCCTTCACTTTTTATCGGTCTACCTGATTATGCAGTCACCACATTTGTCCTTTGTTCTGAGGACATCAACTGTTCAAAACCTGTAATTGCAGACGATTTTCCTTCTGTCCCACACCTCATGGAAGTGTGGGCATTTGTGCTATATCGCACACCTCACCACCCACAGAGGATTCCTGCTGAACGACAACCAGGAAGAATTTCTGATACACAGTTGCTGCAGCTGAAAGGGCTGATGAAGTTACTAGAAGAGAACACTGAAGCATACGAGGCTGCCAGTATTCAGAGCATCAGGAGAAATTTAAAGCAAGGCTCACAATATTCTTACAATGATAACTGTAGTGCCAAAATGCTCTCACCATACATTCACCTCAAGGCTATACCAGGGCAGCAAACATTGGGTGAGAGTTGAGAGTGAGAAATTGCGAGAGGAGTTGGACTTCCATCACCGTTCTGCACAAATAAATCAATCAACCTTACCCTTTGACTATAGAAACAAGACAAAAATATGCCACATATTCAACCGTATATGGTTCAATGAAATTAAGATATATATGTAAAACATATATATGGAAACAGGCCCTTCGGCCTACCAAGTCCACACCGACCAACAATCTACCTTACACCAGTTGTATCCTACACGCCACGGACAATTTACAGAGGCTAATTAACCAACAAACCTGCACTTCTTTCGGATGTGGGAGAAATCGGAATATCCAGAGAAAACCATGTGGTCGTAGGGAGAATGTACAAATACTGGCCAGACAGCACCCGTAGCCAGGATCAAATCTGGGTCTGTGGTGCTGTAAGGCAGCAACTCTACCGCTGCGCCACCGTGCCACCCCATTAAATTCATTTTTCTGTAATATATTTATTATGGTGTCACGTCAATAAAGATGAACACATGATTATAATTTCTGCGCCTTAGTTGGATAACACACATCTCCAGTCATTGTGTTTTATGGCTGGTTTTCAACCTCTTCAGTCTGAAGGTCTCGACCTGAAACATCAGCTATTCTTTCTCTCCAGAGATGCCGCATGTCCTGCTGAATTATTCCAGCTTTTAGTGTCGATCTTAAGTATAAACCACCATCTGCAGTTCCTTCTTACACTCTTTGTTAAGCGAAACAGGTCCTATTCTCATAATATTATTCACCTCAACTAAATATTTTCTTCACCTCCGTTGCTACAGAGAATACAATCCCAGTTATCAAATCTTTCTTCAAAGTGAAAAAAAAATTCCAGCCCTGCCAATATGTTCACAAATCGCCCCTGGATCCTCTTCAGAGCAATTGCACCCTTTCCACAGTGTGTCACAGTCTTACAGTATGGAAACAGGTCCTTCATCCGAACTTGTCCATGCAGATCAAGATGCCCCATCTAAACTAGTCCCATTTATCCGCATTTGGCTCATATCCCTTTATACCTTGTGTGTGTGTAAGGGTGTGTTAGGTTGTGCGTGAGAGTGTGTGTTAGGTTGTGTGTAAGGGTGTGTTAGGTTGTGCGTGAGAGTGTGTGTCAGTGAAGCGGCGACAACACCCAGAGTGAGCGGAGACTTGGCGATGTCCAGGGAGCATTTCCCTCTCTCCCCCCCTCCCTGGGAATGCGGGCCGGCCTAGATGCTCTGTGTCCAGCTGGGGTCTGGGGGAGGTGAGGGACAGAGACCCGGGGGTCGGGCATCGGAGCGGATCTATAGCCCGAGACTCATCCCCGCGGCTCCGTAGACGGCACCGACGCCCCCACTCACCCGGTTCGTTCTTGTGAGGACAGAGCGGCAGATGGCCACAGAGCCGCCGCAGGTGAGGGTGGGAGGTGTGAGTGGTGCCTCGGCGGGGGGGGGGGGGGGGGAAGGGAGGCAGTGCTGGGACCACCACCGTGTCTCACCTATCACACCATCTGCACGGGAATGTGAATGCGGGTGAGGCAGCATCAATAGAGCGGTGGACAAAAATGCTGGAGAAATGCTTGAGTCTGAAGAAGGGTCAAACTCAGACATCGATGCTGCCTCACCCGCTGAGTTTCTCCAGCATTGTTGTCTACATTGCCATTTTAAATAGTGTGCGATGGGCTTAAGTGCGTTCTTTACGGAGAACCCGCCGACAGAAAACTATTCTCATTGGTGAGTGTGGAGGAGTGTGACTTTATTTATTAATTCATATATCACGCTCAATGCGTGAGAGTTGGCAGCCCTGGCTATACATACCAACTTTCTACTAGTTTCCTCCTCACAGTCTGAAGAATTGAGTTGGTCATCAGCACTAGACCATTCATCGTTGTTTTCTTCTGGTACATCAAGTGAACGTGCCATTTTGGTCCAGCCTGGTAGGTAAGCAAATCCAGTAAGTATAGAATGTCAAAGCAGAGTTTGTGATCACAAACCCTTAACATGGTAAAGGATATTAAAAAGGACAAAGTTGTAAAGCATACACACTTTGAACAATCTTACGACAGCTTATTAAAAAAAATAAAAAATTGTAAAGATTCATTATGAAGGTCTGATTAATTTTTAATTATGTTTAAGGTCACCATTTTATTGCACATTCCCAGAGTATCTGCACATTTTATTAAATTTCTCATAATGCAAAACACCTTTCACAGGTCATGAAAACAGCCAACTAAGTCCATGATGACCATCAACATGCAATTACACTAGCTCAATTTTCTCTCCGGCATCTCCACCAATTATCTCCTCCTTGCCCCTCTCCGGTTCCCTTGCCACCCACCTACCCCTAGAGGTGATTTGCAAACGTCAATTATCCGACCAACAGCGTGTGTGAGACTTGCAAAGAAACTCAGGGGAAGCCCCAGGAAGGGGTTCCCAGGGAGAGTTCCACACAAACTGCACCCCTGGTTGGAGTGAATCCAAGTCTCTGGAGCTGTGAAGACCACAGCTACTAACTGTAAACTGTTATCAGTCCTCCTAACCTTTGCTACCAATCCTGCAGCCGGGAAGATTAAATATTGATATAATCAGAACCCCCCCTCCCCTCAATCCTCTTCCCTTGTTTTTTTCTTTAGATGTGGTTTCCCATCTTAGTCTGTGACATGAACCTATTAATGTAAATCATTCTAGTCGGTTATTATATATCACACTGTCTCCTTCACTTACATCACATTTAAAACGACCCTTTCTCTATTATCCTAATGCACACCATACCTTTCCCTTGCTCTTGTTTCTTTGGTGAGGTTACTGAAATACTGTGATTATCTGGGCTCACAATTTCAGGTTTTTTCACTTTCTGTGGGCTCCACAAGGGGCTGGGAAAAGTGCAAAATACAGTACACAAGAGTTATAATGAAGTAAGTTGAAATGATGAGTAAACACAGTGCTTTCTTCGCTAGATGCGATTGCTTGAAAACAGGTTGTACTGCCAAATAATTGACAGGTTTTCGGTGCATTTTAAATTTCTGTAGTGTATTGGTTGAGCTACAGAGTTAATGACAGTACCCAGATGAATATGACAGATGGGAGTGATAGTCCTGTTACAAGGAGCAGCCTGGGGTTGAGGTACACAGAAAAACAACAGTACAGAAGCCCCAATAGGATAGATGGCAAGAATGTTAAACTGGGATTTAAAAAAATGCGGGATGATATTGACACATGAAAAATAAGAAATAAGGGAAATCAATATAAACATAAGTTTAAATGGGAGAGGACAGCAATGTTAAAGAAGTAGAAATTAAAAAATGACAATGAAATTAGCAATGAAACAACTGCTTAAAGCCAACTCCACAAATATAAACAGCAAAACAAAATGGTGTGTAAAACAACAGGGGAACATAAATATTTAGGTTTTGAAGAAAGATTTCGACCCGAAATGTTGCCTATTTCCTTCGCTCCATAGATGTTACCTCACGCGCTGAGTTTCTCCAGAATTTTGTCTACCATAAATATTTAGGTACCAGGTTAATGGAGGAGTTCCTTAAGCTAAAGTCAGTGAGGTAGAAATGCTTTAGCACAGTGTTAAAATGGTGCAGCATGGGAGTGGGGTATGCGGGTGGATCATGAGGGTCCACAGCAATTTTATTTGTGAGTGATGGCACTTGAAGTCTATTATACAGGAAGGCCGGAGTAGTGATGACGAGTACTATGCCTTGCTCACCTTGCAGAGCTACTGAAGGATCAGGCGAGCATCAGAATTTATTCAGGAGAGGCATATCACTTAAGTTAGTCAGTACGTTGTAGTTGGATGGAACTGGATGTCCCTGACCACTGCTCAGCTCTAAACAACTGCTCAATTTAAAGTAGACATAGGAACCCAGGATATAATAATGAATGAGTTTCAATTCCTGTCCTTGTCCAATTGATAAAAAATATTTTACATCTGGGTGTACAAGACTTCATTTTTTTTCCCACAGTTCTTTCGACCTATAAGGAGGCCATTTAGCCCATCGAGTCTATGCCAACTCACTGCAATCCCATTCATCCACTTATCTGTCTACAACCCATTCTCTTGTCTGCCATCCTGATTCTCTGATCACCGACCTATACTACAGGTAATTTACAGCATCTTATTAACCAGCACATCTTTGGGATGTGGGACGAAATCAGAGCAACTTGAGGGAACTCATACAGTCACAAGGGACCAATGTGTGAACTCCACACACAGAGCTTCTGAGGTCAGGATCAAACCCGCACCGCTGAACCTTGAAGGCGAGTGTCAAGAGAGTCAAGTCAAGAGTGCTTCCATCAATTCTACTAGCTGTGCCAATGTGCTACCCTCAAGAGCAGAAATAACAAGGGGCAAAATAAATAGTTATGCGTGTAATTTGTAGGATTCCCAACTATCATAATGAATCAAAAAACAAGAGGTTGGAAGAAAGCTGGTGTGAGATTGTGGGAGAATTTACTTGGAAAATGTATTTTGGTGTTCAGAACAAAAGAGGTGATGTGACCGAAATAGAAAAAGATTCGGAGGGGATTTAACAAGGTTCTTTACTAGTCTTGGTTAGAGAGTGTCTAAAGTTTCAAGGATAGACAAAAAATGCTGGAGAAACTCAGCGGGTGAGGCAGCATCTATGGAGAGAAGGAATGGGCGACGTTTCGGGTCGAGACCCTTTTTCAGACTGATGTCGGGGAGGGGGGGGGGGGGGGGGCGGGAAAAAGATAGGAAGAGGAGGAGACAGTAGGCTGTGGGAGAGCTGGGAAGGGGGAGGGGATGGAGGGAGAAACCAAGGGCTATCTAAAATTGACGGTCAATGTTCATACTGCTGGGGTGTAAAATACCTATGCGAAATACGAGGTGCTGTTCCTCCAATTTGTGCTGGGCCTCACTGGCAATGGAGGAGGCCCAGGACAGAAAGGTCAGATTGGGAATAGGAGGGTGAGTTGAGGTGCTGAGTAACTGGGAGATTAGGTTGGTTAGTACGAACCGAGCGGAGGTGTTGGGCGAAGCGATCGCCGAGCCTACGCTTAATCTCGCCGATGTAGAGAAGTTGACACCTGGAACAGCGGATGCAATAGATGAGGTTGGAGGAGGAGCAGGTGAACCTCTGCCTCACCTGGAAAGGACTGATTGGGTCCTTGGATGGAGTCGAAGATGGAGGTAAAGCGATAAGTGTAGCATTTTCTGCAGTTGCAAGGGAAAGTACCCGGGGAGGGGGTGGTTTCGGTAGGAAGGGACAAATTGATCAGGGAGTTACGGAGGGAACGGTCTCTGCGGAAAGCATAAAGAGGAGGAGAAGGGAAGAAGTGGCCAGTGGTGGGATCCCGTTGGACGAGGCGAAAATGTCGGAGGATGATATGTTGTATGCGACGGCTGATGGGGTGGAAGGTGAGGTCAAGGGGGACTCTGTCCTTGTTACAAGTGGGGGGGTGCAGAGTAAGAGCGGAGCTGTGGGATATAGAGGAGACCCTGGTGAGTGCCTCATCTGTTAGAGAAGAGGGGAACCCCTGTTCCCTAAAAAATGAGGACATCTCCAATGCCCTGGTATGGAAACCTCATCCTGGGTGCAGATGCGGCGTAGACGGAGGAATTGGGAGTTGGGGATAGCGTCCTTACAGGAAGCAGGGTGGGAAGTTCCAAGGATGGTTGCTTGTAACTGCAATAAGGAAAAATATACTTTGTTCCAAAGGTTATACCCAGTGCATTTGAATGTTTCACATATAATGTTGTGCATAGTGAGATGTAGAATATATTCAAGATGTAGTTTCATATAGTTTGAAGGTCCAACAAAGAAAAGACTTACAAGTATTGGTTGGAAAAGTGGTTTTGGATCAGGCTTCGAACATATGCTCTACTTCTGTTATCATTTCCTATTCTTCTAAATTCATCAATGCACTTAAAACTTCAATTTCAAATCTCATTGCTTTCAGAGAAAGAGGACATCATACTTATTAATATGTAAAACACCATGAGGAAATTGGACATTGCTTTGCATTATCATGCTTAATCAGGGGTAACCATTTAACCAAGGTAACAAAGTACATGAACAGATTACTTACCTGGTGTTGATGGGTAGAGCTAAAGGAGCCACTGGAAAATGCTCAAACTTTAAATGCTGATTAGAAACTAGAAAATAAAATTAGTTTCTGCTTAATTTATGGTAAATGTATTCAACTTCCAACAGATAGTGAACCAAAAACTACAAGTTAAACTGGTGAACAGTGAAAGAAATCACATATTGAGTTAGACAGTTACACTCTGATCAAATATTATCTTTCTCATCCCTATCTTAAGGGTGTAGATAATTGATCACAGAATTTAAAAGGAGAAGACCAATTGGCCCATTGAGTCTATGCTGGCTCCCACCAGGGCAATCCATCAGTCCCATTCCCCTTCTTACTTCTCTGTAACCTATTGCTCTCAATAACTCATCTACTCTCCATATCTCCTGCCATTCACCTACCCCAGGGACAATTGGCAGCATCCAATTAACCTGCTAGCACATCTCAGGGATGTGGAAAGAAACTAGAGTACTCGGGAGTAACAGGGAGAAAGTCCAAACTCCACACAGATCACACCCAAGGCCATGACCATTGAAGGTGTGAGATAGCAGCACTATCCGTTCCATCACAATATTCTCCATTGCAGCTTAAACATTAAGCACAGCACACAATTCCAGGTGTCGAAGATGGAGAAGACCCGAGTCACAGGAGATTTGTTCTTTTGGAACAAACTCAGTATTCCTTTATGGATTGGGAATAGTTTTAAAATAAAAGGCTTATGCTGAAAGTGGAAAAGAAAACATAAGGGTATCTAGCATTAACTCTGTATTCAATGAGTTAGAAGTGGACAGAGGAATGAAAATAAAGGGCAAGGGGAAGTAACATAGGATGTGGAGTTGGCCAACTAAGACCCTTCCAGTTGGTTAACAAGTTATAATGTAAATAGAACTGCAGCACCCAACTGCACTCCTAACATAATACGTCTTGCAGTTTTACCAATAGACTGTCACTCTCTGAATTGAACAAAAAAAGTTTGAGGATCTTATAGGAGTTATTTTAGACAATAGACAATAGGTGCAGGAGTAAGCCATTCAGCCCTTCGAGCCAGCACCGCCATTCAACGTGATCATGGCTGATCATCCCCAATCAGTACCCCGTTCCTGCCTTCTCCCCATATTCCCTGACTCCGCTATCTTTCAGAGCCCTATCTAGCTCGCTCTTGAAAGTATCCAGAGAACCGGCCTTTGAGGCAGAGAATTCCACAGACTCACAACTCTGTGAGAAAAAGTGTTTCCTCATCTCCATTCTAAATAGCTTACCCTTTATTCTGAAACTGTGGCCCCTGGTTTTGGGAGGAATGCAGCATCGCACTTTTTTTAAAATAATAGGTGAAGTTATAAAATAGAACTCTTGCTTCAGCTCACAAGTTAACAATTGAAAACTGAAGACACTTTCAAACATTGGTCTTTAATATCCATGTGGCCAACTGGATTTATAGTCACATTTAATAGTAGTGCTGATAACTAAATAGTTAAATAGCACAGATAAGGCTGTTGGGATGCATTAAAATCAGGATCAGATTCAACATCAGGAAAAAGAGAAACTCAAAAGGAGCTATCTTAATCCATTTTACATTGGACACATTTAGTAAATTTTACCATGGTTTCAGTGGCAGACTTTGATGATCCAAAAGGTATAATACCAATACCCTTGTGGTGTAAATATAATACAAGTTGAAAGTGGTTTACAATTGTACCTGTATACAGTGCATTCAGTAAGTATTCAGGTCCCTTCAAATTTTCCACATTCTGTTATGTTACTGCCTTATTTTAACATGGATTAAATTCCTTTTTTTTTTTTAGATCATACCCCAGAATACCCCCGAATGAAGAAGCAAAAACAGGCGTTTTGAAATTTTGGCAAAGTAATTAAAAATAAATAATTGAAATATCACATTTACATAAGTATTCAAACCCTTTGCTATGACACTCAAAATTGAGCTTAGGTTTATCCTGTTTCCATTGATTATCCTTGAGATGTTTCTACAACTTCATTGTAGTCCACCAGTGGTAAATTACATTGATTGGACATGATTTGGAAAGGCACACACCTGTCTATATAACGTCCCACAGTTGACAGTGCATGTCAAAGTAAAAACCAACCCATGAAGACGAAGGAATTGTCCGTAGGCCTCCGAGACAGGATTGTATTTAAACACAGATCTGGGGAAGGCACGGCTCATCACCTAGCCAATACCATACCTACGGTGAAGCATGGTGGTGGCAGCATCATACTGTGGGGATGTTTTTCAGCAGCAGGAACTGGGAGACTAGTCAGGATCGAGGGAAAGATGAACGGAGCAAAGTACAGAGAGATCCTTGATGAAAACTTGCTCCAGAGCATTCTGGACCTCAGACTGGGGTGGAGGTTCACCTTCCAACAGGACAACAACCCGAAGCACACAGCCAAGACCTCGCAGTTTGTGAATGTCCTTGAGTGGCCCAGCCAGAGCCCGGACTTGAACCCAATCGAACATCTCTGGAGGGAACTGAAAATAGCTGTGCTTTGATGCTCCCCATCCAACTTGACAGAGCTTGAGAGGATTTGCAGAGAAGAATGGGAGAAATTACCCAAATACAGATGTGCCAATCTTGTAGCGTCCTACCCAAGAAGAACCTGAGGCTGTAATTACTGCGAAAGGTGCCTCAACAAAGTACCGAGTAAAGGGTCTGAATACTTATGTAAATGTGATATTTCAGTTATTTATTTTTACTTATTTTGCAAAAATTTCTAAACCTGTTTTTGTTTTTTATTATGGGCTATTGTGTGTAGATTGATGATAAAAAAATTAATTCATCTTAGAATAAGCTGTAACGTAACAAAATGTGGCAAGAGTGAAGGGGTCTGAATACTTTCTGAATGCACTGTATGACTTTCAGAATTTCTTGTAAAGGGAGGAATGGTCAATTCTAAACAGGCTACTGGAACATCTGAATGCATTTTATAAAAGTAAGGTGAAGTCACACACTTCTCCTTGCATGCTTTTCTTTTTCTGCAGTAATTCCTCTAACTTAACGAATAGCCCTCACTGGACGAGCAAGATCTGCCTTATTGAGTTTTAAATCCCACAATTGATACCTGATTAGGTCACTTATTATGGCAATATTCAATGGTATATATTTCAAGGGGATAATTTGATTTCCTATCCAATGTTGCAAGCAACTAAAAGCCACAACTCTTCAATATTCTGCTATCCGAGGTTTAGTTATGGGATCAACAGGATTCCAAAAATGTTCTTCATTATTCAAATCAAAAATAGCTGCATTTGATGGGCTTATTCAATAATATTTACTTTCTGAGGAATAAACCAGCAACCTGTTAGCACAGAACATTATCCATCAGTTACTTGCTCAAGCTGTTCCACACATTGTCCTTACCTCTACGAGCTTCCAGCTGGCCTGTTAAGACTTTTCTTATTTCATTCACCCATATGTTTTTAATTTCCTGGGTTGCTGCCTAAAGAGAGATAAAGAAACATATTCTCACGTTGAAAAGGTGGGCACTATGATTTCATAAAACGGTGGGATACAGATACGATCCTAAACATTCTGGTGAGGGTCAATGCAGGAAGATTGGTGAGAGTGAGCTTGACACAATCAAGAGCCCACCTATGGAAGTTTGGGGTGAATTATCTGTTCATTTTTTGTCAGGACATTCTGTGGTGCTATTCCTGTGTAGCAACAGTGCAGGATAATCAGTAAACGTGATTTCCGTCTGCTGTTGTGAGTGGAGTCCTCACCCATCTCATCTGTGTCCTACATTTCTGCACCCGCTCCATCCTCCCCCAGAAGGAACAAGAATTGTGTTCTTCTGGTCCTCACCTTTCACCCCATCAGATTCCACATCCAAGTTCAAGTTCACATTTATTGTCACATGCACCAATTGGTACAGTGATATTTGAGTTACCATACAGCCATACAAATAGAAAACACAATAGACAATATAATTTAACATTGACATCCACCACAGTGGAATCAACATTTCTCACTGTGAAGGAAGGCAATAAAGTTCAGTCAATCTTCCTCCTTTTGTTCACCCGTGTTTGGGGAAGTTGCTGCTACGGACGGCCCGATGTCCAGTCCCTCTCGCTGGGATGATCAAAACTCCGACGTCGGGAAGGATTGGAACACACTCTGCGACTTGGAGTTCCCATATCAGCCGCTTCTTACCGGAGACCACGGCTTCTGATGTCTACAGGCCCCGCTGGACGGAGCTCCAACACTGGCGATCCTTGGCAAAAGATCTCAGGCTCCGTGATGTTAAAGTCAGCCCCACGCCCGCGGCTAGAAGCTCCGTAGACCACAGCTCCATGATGTTAAAGTCAGCTCCAACACTGGTGATCCTCGACAAGGATCCCAGGCTTAGTGATGGTAATTCCGTGCTGCTCCTGATGCTGAAGCTCTGGGCTGGTCTCCGGTCGAAAGGGCCATGCCAATCCAGTTTGTAGGCCGCCAGGGGGTCAAAGATGTGACACGGAGAAAAGACGCATCTCCATTCAGGTAAGTGACTGAAAAATGGTTTCCCCCTATTCCTCCCCAACACCCCCCACATAAGACGTACTGAGAAACATTAAAACATACATTTAGATGCACTCAAAATAACAAAAAAGGTGAAAGGACTGACGAGTTGCTGGCAAGGCAGCCACTGCGGTGGCGCCACCTGATGGATCCAACACATCATTCTCCGACATATCAGCAATCTTCAACGTAATCCCTTCACTGGTCAGATCTTTCCATCCCCAACCCTGCGGCGACTGCGGAGGCTTCAAATAGGCCCCGACCACAGGTGAACATAGAGGAAGAGGACTGAACTTTTTACTGTCTTCCCTCACAGTGGAAAATGTGGATTCTGCTGTGGGGGGACGTTCATGTTAAATTCTATAGTGTGGTGTATTTTTTCTATTTTTAATTTGTATGGATGTATGGAAACCCAATTTCTTCTATGTATAGCACTTTGGTTTCAGTGCGAGTTGATTTAAATGAAATTACTCACTTTGTCACTTACTCCACCCATCTGCCAGTTAACTTACCTTCCCGTCACTTGTATCCACTTGTGACATGCCAGGCTTTGTTCTGCCTCACCTCTCTTTTCCAGTTTTCTCCCCCTTATCCTATCAGTCTGAAGAAATGACCTGGCCCAAAATGTTAGTCTGTCCATTCCCTCTACAGATGCCGCCCGACCCCCTGATTTCCTCCAGCACCATGTGTTTTGCGCAGGATATGTCCAAGTTAAAGGGTTGAGTTAAGTTAATTTAAATGGATAATTTATTAAATAATTAGAGGTTAATACATACATCCGGTGCACACTTACCTGCACAATGTAAACCTCTTCTCTTGCATTGTACCATATCTCAAACTTTTTACTATCTCCCTTAACATTCTCAGTGATACCAACAGTGGTCATCTGTAAAATGGAAGACAGCGTGTAAGAACATAGCAAGGCCAATTTACACAAAGACACTGCTACCAGACTGATGTTGATTTCAGAGCCCCATCCAGTAGAGCCCCGTGTTCAAGGTCAATATGTACCACAATCCCATGCATGCTTTCTTAATGAATATTCCCCATTCTACATATCCAACTCTCTCTTTGATTTGATATGATCAACCTCACTCTTTCCCCCTGCACTCTTTTCAACGGGTTCACTACCGTTTGTGCAAAGTTGTTTGATTTAAGCTGTGTTTACTCGCCTTTCAGGCTTCCGGGCTGATTATGATAATTTTTGATGATAAATAAATGAAATAATCCTGAGCAGACACTATTTTTATAATAATTCATGGGCATTGACATTGAGCACCCAGACTACTCCAGTCCGTGCAGTTACAGGTATCCCTTCAGTGCAGATAGTAGGTATGTTGCAAAACTTACCTTGAGCAGCGCTGCACTTCTGCCGCTCCCCGTGTGCGCGACTTTGGCGCCTTTCAGAGGGGGGGCGGGCTTAAAGTGCCGATTTTCAACAGGCAGGACAAATCGATGAATGTCGGGCGATTTGGTTGCGGAAGAAAAATCGCTCCGACATTTCATGAATGAAGGTATTTTTAAATTACTCTAAATTATTTATTAACTAGAGTAATTTAAAAATCACCTTCAAAAGCCGTGAGAACAGACAACCGGAAGGAGTTTGCGTAGGGGAGAAGAAAAGGTAAATAGTTTATTTTTATATTAAAAGTTGGTTTTTCGGGAGGCTTTAATAATATTTTTATGTTGCGAAATGGGGTCCCAAAAAAATCTATGAACAAACAGTATTTTTCCTCCCGACTTCACCGCTAACCGCAACGTTCCAATCCACCGCATTCCACTAAAACCCACTCGCTAGTTGATTTAAATGGCCATTAATTTACAGACATTAAGCACTAAATTCCTTCCATTTGGCCCAGAAATTCATGAAAATTAGATTTAAAAATTATGTTATATTGTGGATTATTGTGTGAATGTTATTTGGACACTTAGGCAATTAAAAAAAAGTTTATCTTTTCTTAAGAAATGGATAGATGTTTAGATCTACTCATTGAATTTTGTAATTAGCTACAATTAGATAACTAACTAATTATATGCTTTAATTTCAGGTCATCCAAGTAAGATTGTTTCATATTTGTTTCAGAATGCTTCAATCTATAATAACTGAAAATTTCATTGAGTTCTCTTAATTTTTAAGAAAGTTATGGGCTTTTAACTTTTCCAGAACACAGCTTTTGAGTTAAGTCAATTGAAAGGCAATGGGGAGCAAGATGCTAATTTCTGAGTATGAAAATGGCCATAACTTTCTTAATACTGAAGATATGAAAGTGAATTAGGTGTCAAATTAAACTTCTTTTTATGCTTTATCTGATGGGATAAATTGCAGACTTGATTTTTTAAATCTCAAAATTTTGTAACATTGCTACAGATAGATCAGCATTTCCTTGATTCCCAGTGTCGGATGATGAAGGAATGGTGATACAGTTGAAAGCCAGGATAGTGTATGGATGCAGGGTATCTATTAGGCCTAGTGTATCTGTACATCTGCTTCTCCCCATTCTCTATGGTTCAAGAAGAGAATGTTTGGTCAGGTGGGCAGGGTGCCAGTGAAATGAGCTACTTTGAGCTAGACAGTTGGATCTTAGCAGTGCTGCACTCGTTTAGCCATGGGAAGAGTTTAGAAGTTTGAGCAAGAAAAAGCTTCATATGGACTGTGAGCAAGGATTAATAACTCAAATGCTTTGTTTCAAGATGGTTGCACAGTACTTACATGCAAGGATTGTTTATAACTGTATGAAGGGGCTTTGTCATATCCTTCCCCACTTTCTTCTCTTTTCTTGCAGAAGAGTAATGCCTTTTCATGGAGGAACAAGTGTCTCTGCATTGGCTTGAATCTTGCTAGGTCTTTGACTTTTGCATGGCCCTTCTTATGGTCTGTCCACACATTGAACGAACCTTGCATTAAAAGCTTGCCAAGTTCATTTAAATTGCCCTGTTAAAAAAAATGGAAACCACAAGGTTCAGATTCAGGTGAATGGATGTTATCCCAGTGTTAATCAGCAAGACGGTTTAATGATTTGGTTCATGTTATGAGCTTCGTATCCTCAAAATTCCATTCCACAGATTGGAGAAGATCAAAAAGCTGTGATCTCACAACTCACAGCCAGATATCACATGAATGGAAGACGAGTCAAATAATTGGTAGATCTCTTTCTCTAGGTGGTACTTCCTTTAAACAAAGCTCCTTTCCCGAGGTCTGTGATTTATCCCAGTAATGTGCACACACAATGAAACAACATAAAGTATTATTATCACTCAAATGTCAAAGTTTTACTTCATTGAAATTCATCACTTTTCTTATGCATTAGTTTGTAGTCTAACAAGTCTGACAAGACCAGATCTCTGCATGAATGCAAACACGGTCCCCCATTTGAAGTAGGGCAGCAGGGTAAAGTCTGGTAAATACAAACCTGTGTGTCTAAGATCAGTAGTAAAGACTTTATTGGAAAAAACATCTGAGGAATATGATTAATAATCAGTGGAAAGGCACATGAATATTCAGGCACTGAGGAGATATTGATCACATGTAGGCAAAGATTAGTTTAAAAGACACAAATTGTTGGAGAAATCTAGCAAGTCAGGCAACATCTCTGGGGAAATGAAACATTACCTATCCACGTTCTCCACAGATGCTGTCTGATCCGCTGAATTACTTCAGCACTTTGTGTCTTTTTTTGTAAACCAGCATCTGCAATTCCTTGAGTCGACAGAGATTAGTTTAACTTGGCATCATGTTTGGCAAAGGGCCTCTTCCTGAACTGTACTGTTCTACGTTCAGGGCCAATGAAAGAAAGCCACCATGACTTTGTCAGGACAGAACCTGTCTGGCCAATCAATTTTTTTTTGAAGGCGTAACTAAGTGTATTGATGACGATAGTGCTGTAGATGTTATTTATATGAACTTCAGTATGGCTGTTGAGAAGATCCAAATTGGAAAACTAGTCCAAAAGATATGGGATCCAGGGTGAGTTGGCAAATTGAATCCAAAATTATCTTGACGGTTGGAGACATAGTGATAGTAAAGTGCTGTGTCCGTGATTGATTGCTGTGACTGTTATTCCACAGCAATATGTGAATATTTTGGATGTGGATATAGAAGGAATGATCTTTATATTTGCGGATTGGTGGAGTTGTTCATAGTATGGAGGGTACAGGATGACGTACTGTAGTTGATGGCTATGAAATTATGAATGGAGTTTAATCCAGATCGTTGTGTAGTAATACATTCTGGGAATACCAATGAAGCTAAAACGTACACCATGGAGTTGTAGGAATAATGAGGGGCAGAGGGGCCTTGGTGTATGTCCATAAAGATCCTTGAAGAATTCAGTGCACGTAGGTAACATAGTTAAGAAGGCATTTGGCTAGTGACTTCCATTAGTCTGAGCATTGAATGCAAGAGCAGGGTGTTTGTGCTCCAACAATATAAAATATTGGTCAGACATCAGCTTGAGTATGGCAATTAGCTCAGGTCACCTCACTATAGGGAGATGTGACAGCATTGGTGAGGGTGCAGAGGATATTCAAAAGGATGTTGCTCGGGATGGAGCATTTCAGTGATGATCAAGGACTGGAGAGGCTGCATCGTTTTCCCCTGGACAGAGGAAGATGAGAGGGGACATAATTGAGGTATATACAATTATGAGGGGTATAGATGGGGTAGATTGCGGGAAATTATTCCACATGTCAGGTGTAGATAAAATGCGAGGACATGGGTTTTTAATAAGGAGTAAACATTAAGAGGGCATCTGACGGGAACATTGCAACCAGAGAGTGGTGAGTACCTGGAATACACGGAGATGGAGAATGTGGTGGAAGCAGAGGCACTAACAACATTTAAAAAGTGGCTAAATGAGCACTTGAATTGCCCACGGCACAGATGGCCAGATGCGGAAGGTAGGATTATTTATGGTTAGATCCCCACTGGTGGGGATAGATATGGTGAGCCGAATGGCCTTTTTCCATGCTCTGTGACTCTATCAACAATAGATACATGGAGATACTTCGCACTCCACCAAAGGCACTAGCTGGCAGTATAAATTTTAATTACATGGCCTCTTGTACAGTGAAGAGTGGAAATCAGAGGTCATTTGTTGTGAGGCATGTGGCATCACACCTGTCAGTTGTCAATTAAACCAGCCTATGATTTACCTCGTATCCTGTGATAGCGATCTGGTGCATTGAATCATTCACAGCTTTCAGGATTCCAACAATAGCTGCCAGCGCTTCCTGTAGATCCTCGGCTCCCTCACAGTTCTTGCTATACTTCAGCAGCTCCTGTCAACCCAGATGCACACAATATTTTCTCAAAAAATAAAAGGGTTAACTTAGCTAATGGTGGAAAATCACTGACTTGTTTGTGGAAACGAGCCTTTGCTCTCCCTATTACAGTAAGATTAGTAAGTTTGCAGACAAAAATTGCTGGAGTCGTGGATAATGAAGAAGGTTGTCTCTGATACAGAGGGACATAGCAAGAAGGTTGGATGGAGCGGTGGCAGATGGAATGTAATCCAGACAAGTGTGAGGTAATGCACATTGGGAAGTCAAGTTCTATTGGGACATTTAGACTAAATGGCAGGGGCAGGGGTGTTGATGTTCAGATGGCCTTGTGTTGCAGGTCTATAGCTCCCTGAAAGTGGTGACACATATGGTTAGGGTAGTGATGATGGTATTTGGCATGCTTGCATTCATAGGATGAGGCATTGGGTATAAGAGTTGGAAGTAATGTTGCAGATGAATATTGGTTAGACAGTACTTTGAGTAGTGTGTTCAGTTCTGGTACACTACAAAAAGGATGTGATAATGATACAGAGAGAGCAGGCGAGGTCTACCTGGATGCTGAATGGAAAGGAGGCCTGTCGAATGGAATAGAAATTCGATAGGCTGGTTTAAAGTCACTGGACTGTGGGAAGCTGAGGGGTGACAGAGGTTTACAGAATAAGGAGCATGGATAGAATAGATAGTCACAAACTTTCTCCAGTGAAGGGATGTGCAGAACAACATGGCATAGGTTTGAGGTGAGGGGAAGATTAAAAGGGGGGTCTGAAGGGCATATTTTCTCACAGAGAGGGAAAATATTAGGATGATCTGTCAGATGAAGTAATGAAAGCAGATACTATTACCTTTAAATGGTATATGGAATTGTAGCGTAATATGGGCCTAATGCAGGCAAATAGGATTAGTGTAGATAGGCATTACTTTGGAATGGACAAGGTGGGCAGTAAGGGTCTGTTTTTGCTTCTTTCCATGATTCTATGAATGGGAAGTAATTGCTCATCTTGTCTGCAGTGCCCAGAAATAATGTAAAAGGCTGCAGAGATTAGTTTACATCTGCACTGCTATACTTAATGCTGTGAAGAGTTCAGAACCACCTAGTCTGGTGCTCACACTCACCTTCAGTAGTAACTGGTACTTTGTTATCCGCTGCACAGGTTTGAGCAGATAGGAATCCAGGCCGAGCTTGTGTTCCAACTTCTTCTGACATTCCTGGAACACAGTGTTTTATAGACATGGAGGTTAGAATAATATTTATAGGTTTGATTGCTATTGTTGAACGCATGGAGAAATCAGCAACAAAGAAATCTGGCCATAAAAAAAGGCATATAAAAATTCTATGTAAAGTGAATTAAGACTGCATATTTTACTCTGGATAGGCTGTGGCATTCACCAAAGTCCTGACATATCCCAGTATCGGAGAGCTGTTCATAAATCTCCCGGGTGTTGAGGCCAGTCAGCCTCTACAATTAATGTTAGCCAAACAATCCAGAGCCCCCCAATCACAGCATCTAACTCTTCTTTCAGTGAGAGCGCTCCAGACATCACTGACGAAGTTGTATTTGCCAATATATATATTTGCTGCCCATTTCCCCTCATTATTATTCAGAAAAAAGGGTTGAATTATAAACTGCTTCCATTTCACTTGTACCATGTCATATGTTGATCCTCTTGCCTGCTAATTAGATTGCCTTATCCAGTAGTTGGATCATTTGATCCGCCAGATAAAATACCTCCTCTGCTAGTAGAATTGTCTCTTCTGGTAGCTAAATTGCCTTGTTCGCGATTTAGAATGCTTTAGAACATTAACAAAAAGTACAGTACAGGACCTTTACCTACAATGTCTGTGCTGAACATAAATTAATCTCATCTGCCTGCACATGACCTATACCCCTCCATTCCCAGCACCTATAACCTTGGGCTAAGCTTCAAAAAAATTATTTGTACCAGTCCCTCCCGCAATAACCCTCCTTTGTACATTTTACTAGAAATATGTGAGAGAAGAACCCAAAACTGAGCTGTAGATGTATTCAAGCAAATGACATATTGGAGTAAGATCAATGCAGACTGTTGGCAACATAAGGAATGTAGAGAGCACTGTAGAGACTGACCTCGGGGGTCTGTCAACTGATACAAATGTTATACAGATAGATCTGTAGTTTATGTAGACCATCTGGGCACTGCGCAAACCAGCCAAGCTCTGACGAGACTGCTCAGAGCACATTGAGTCTCTGTATCAATGGTGTTGAGGAGAAGATCGGGAACTTCTAGTTCCTCAGTATATATCACCAACAATTTGTCCTGGTCTAACCATTTTGAAGGCTAGGAAATACACCAACACCTCTACTTTCTCAGAAGAGAAACACATTTGGTATGGCAGTTTGGTATACCCCAGGTCACAACAGATAGTAGAGAGTTGTGAACGCACCCCAGTCCATCTTGCAAAGCAGCCACCACAAACAACCCTCCCTTGACTCCATCGATATTTCATGATGCCTCAGGAATGCAGTCAACATTATCAAGGACTACTTACACCCTGGCCATTCTCCCTTCTCCCCACTCCTACCTTGCAGAAGATAAACAAGCTGAAAAGTATGTCTCACCAGACTCAAGACAGCTTCTTCCCTGCTGTTCTTAGATTCTAGACACATAATTCTCAGATCCTCTACTTTACCTTGGTGTACCCTTTTCACTTTTAAAATTAATTTCTCTGTAGCTGTAATACTGTAACACCATTTTGTTTACTTTCTCTTTTGTACTCATATGATTACACTCATGGCATGATCTACCCGAATACACACAAAAGTTTTTCACTCCATCTCAGTACATGTGACAATAACATATCAACCTAAGGCTCTCGTCTGAACACTACAATTGAATCTGCTTTTAATACAGTGCATTCAAAATTGTAACCATTCACTTTGTAATTTATATTTGTTACATGTATCAAGGTACAATGAAAAGCAACTCTTACATTTTATCCAATCTAATCAATTAATATAATATACACATATACAATTATGCCAATCTCAAGTACAATATATAGAGCAAAGATCAAGATACGAAGTGCTAGTTGGTAGGTTCATTTGTTCCCATAAAGGGCCACCAAAGTGGAGTTGAGGGTAGAATCGGGAAGGTTGATGGGAATGTTGTGAGAACACAATGGGATTAGTTTGGGATTACAGTTGATGATTGGTCAATGCTTTGAACAGACTCATTAGGCCGAAGGGCTTGTTTCCACATTATACGACAATATATGCTGCTAAGTAATTTAACTTTATCAGTAGTTCAATAATGGATGAATTTGTAGCATATCAGGTGGGGGAATTAACAAAGAGGTGAAAGTACCTGGAAAAAGATGCAGTCTGAACACTGCCTCCACAAACTTTCTGAGCGAGGTTTATTGCGACAGTACCATTCATAAATCTGAAGGCCTTCCATCTGCAATTACAAACAATCTTATTTGGAGAGATTTCACTTTTGGAAATTTGACTAAATTAACAAAATTATATATATATCCCAACCACCACTGTCACTCCATTTAGTTTGGTATTTGTCAGTCTACCCCACGACAGAAGGGGGAGGAGTTGTACAGTTTGATAGCCACAGGGAGGAATGATCTCCTATGGCCGTTCGGTACTGCATCTTGGTGGAACCAGTCTGTTTGCTGAAGGTACTCCTCAGGTTGACCAGTGTGTCATGTAGGGGTTGAGCTGTATTGTTCAAGATGCTCCACAGTTTGAGGAGCATCCTCCCCTCCAGGACCACCTCCCATGAATTAAATTACGTCCCAAGGATGGAGCCAGCTTTCTTAATGAGTTTATTAATCCTGTTAGTGTCCGCGGCATTCACCCTGCTGCCCCAGCACACGACAGGGAAGAAAATGGCACTGGCTACCACCAATTGACGTGACGTGATGGGATCACGTTGGCGGTGAAGGAGATAGAAATGTCAGATACAGATGTTGGAGGTTGAAGTTGGTGGGGTGAAATGTGAGGACCAGGGGAATATTCTTGGTCTGTCTGGGAGGAGAGGGAGCAAGAGCAGAATTACCGATCACAGAGGAAACGTGGGTGAGGGATCCATCTTTGACACAAGGGGAGAAACCCTTACTAAAGAAAGTGGAAATCACAGATGTCGTAGAATGGAAAGCCTCATCTTCAGAGGAAATGTGACAGAGATTAAGAAATTAAGAGTAGGGGATAATGTATTTGCAGGAGGCAGGGTAGGAGGTGTAGTCCAGATAATTGTGGGTCAGTGTGTATGTAGTAGCCATCAGTCAATGGTCTGTCCTCCAAGACGGAGGTAGAGAAATCAAGAAAGGGAAGAGATAATGTCAGAGATTATTCATGTAAATTTAAGGGCAGGATGGAAGTTAGTGATGAAGCTGAACATATCGATGCGTTCTGCACGGGTGCAGGAGGCAGCCCCAATGCAGACATTGATGCTGCGTAGAAAGATTGGGGGATGTTACCAGTGTATGGTTGGAATACGGACTGTTCAACATAACCAACAAAAAGGCAGGCATAGCTGGGGTCCATGCGAGTGCCCTTGGCTAAACCTTTAACTTGAAGAAAGTGTGAGGAGCCAGTTTTCTTACCTCCCCCACCACAATCAATCTGAAGAAGGGTACTGACCAAACTATCTGAAAGTCTTCCTCACACATGCCAACTCCTCTTTTGACTCCTCTCATAGAACAGTACACCACAAAAACAGGCCCTTCAGCCTACAATATCTGTGTTGAACACAATAGCAGATATCTTGGCATTAAGACCACCACTCATCTGCTGGCATATCACCCAAATCACTCCTTTTACTGCATACCTAAATGCTTGTCCAAAAGTCTTAAACACCACTATCATATCTGCTTCAACCACCACCCCTGGCAGCGCTTTCCTGGCACTCGCCACCTTCTGCGTAATAAAAAAAATCTTGCCCCGCACATCACCATTAAATCTAGCCTCTCCCACCTTATGACATCTGGTATTTGATTTTTCTACCCTCTCACTTTATGTATTTACTATTAATTATATTATATTATTAATTACATAATATAGAGATATTTTAAAACGTAGCATCAATGTTGGTGGCTACAAAACAATTAGATTTTCATTAGCAACTTTTTTTGTTCACACAAGTCCTTGAGGGAAGGATATCTGTTAATGTGACCAGATCTAGCCTTTATTTAACTCAGAACCTCAGCAACATGATTTACTTTTAAACACATTCTGAAATGGTTCCATGAGCCTCTGAATAGCATAAACCTAGGCAGATCACCAGCATCAATTTAGCCATGTTTTTCTCATCTCCGACATTCCCAATCCAATCAAACTTACAATCATCTCCTCACAAACATCTAGGAATGGTCTAAATTAAGAGACGTGCCCTATGGGGTTTTCAAGTAACAGCCTAGCACATTCTTATTTACAGGGCCATATCATTCACCCATTATCCAAGACTCCACTGCTTAGAAAACATCTCTTCTTGTCGTTAACCCCCTATTTTAGATTTAGATTAGATTAGATTAGATTACCTTTATTGTCATTCAGACCTTCCGGTCTGAACGAAATTTCGTTGCCTGCAGTCATACAAAAATTCAAAATAACTTAAAAATAACAAAAACACACAAATTTAACATCCACCACAGTGAGTTCAGCAAACACCTCCTCACTGTGGTGAAAGGCAAAAGTCTTAGTCTTTGTCTCCTTCCCTCCTTGTACTCCCTCTGCGCTGAGGCGATCCAGGCCTCTGGTGTATTGTCCCTGCCGGGTGTTGGTACCGCTGCCGCCACCGGAACGCCGGAATGCCGCCGCCGCTGCAAATCGGGCCGCCGCCTCCACCGGAATGCCGCCACAACTCCAGGCCGGTCCGCCGCTCCAGGCCGGGACGCCGCCACCGGAATGCCGCCGCCGCTCCAGGCCGGGACGCCGCTCCAAATCGGGCCGCCACCACCGGAAACGCCGGAATGCTGCCGCTCCAGGCCGGGACGCCGCCACCGGAATGCCGCCGCCGCTCCAGGCCGGGACGCCGCTCCAAATCGGGCCGCTACCACCGGAACGCCGGAATGCCGCCGCTCCAGGCCGGTCCGCCGCTCCAGGCCGGTCCGCCGCTCCAGGCCGGTCCGCCACAGCTCCAAGTCGGGCCACCGCCGCCAGGCCAGGTCAGTCGAGCCACCGCCGCTGCAGCGAACGCCGCCCGAGGCCGTCAGCTCCGCCATTAGGGCCTCAGCGCAGACGGAGACAGGGGGATACAACAAGAAAAGGTTGTATCCCCCCGAAGGAAGGGACTAAGCCCTGTTTCTCCCACCCCACCCCCCCCCATACAATCTAATAAACTAACTAAACTAACATAAACTAAACAGACATAAACAAAAACAAACAAAAAAAAAGAAAAAACAGACGGACTGCAGGCGAGCCGCAGCTGCCAGGCAGCGCTGCCACTTCCTATTGTTCTCTCTTACCAAATCTAACCCCACCCCCACCACTGCAGGAAGTATCGTGTTCACATCATCCTGTCAAGATTCCTCCAAATCTTAAAAGTTTGAATCAAGGCGAATACAAGTTCTAGCTTAATCAAATAGACAGGTATTAGTGTAGTGGAAATGACGGAAAGTGTAAGTATGTTTTAATTAGGATCTGGAATGAGTGAAAGTGGGTAACTCAAGGACAGATTGAGAGCATGTGGGAGAGAACGCAAGATGGGTGGGAGAGAATGAGAGTGTGAGACAAAATGAAGGCAGGAGAGGAAATGAAAGCAGGAGCAGGATGGAATTGTAAAGGGAGTATCAGTGGGAGAGAGAGTAATATTAGAAGTGTGCCCTGGGATTTTATGAGCATTCCTAGAACTCAAAATGGTAGAACTTGTAGGGTGCACAATGGTGGTTGCTGGCATCTTGGGTTCCTCCCGCACTATGACACCAACAATGATCTCAGACCAACATGGCACCACTGAAAATGACTTTACATACCCTCTCCAGGAAACATCGTCCCACCAACTCCGGGCAGTCAATGTAATTTTCCAAGTCCCTTAGGAATATTCTAAGTAGAAAGAAGGAAATGCATCTTCTTAGTTTGGCCTGTACAAATTCCTTATCAAAAAGGATTCCATGAATTGTGTCCGGTTTAACATGAAGCTTCTACTAAATCTGGACATCTGTAGCCAGATTTGCCAGTAGAACCTTGATCCTGATCCGAACAATGCCCGATCCGAACAAATATATACAGCTGAAACTTTTACACTGGAATCTCCGAATGTACCAGTTTAGAAGGAATTACATATTATCTATGGCAGAGTCCATAAACTCTTGATCTTACAAACTATTTACTGACTGGTCAAGTATTTTTAACATATTATCATTGCTATAATGCAGGAAATGCAGCAGCACTGTGCACAGCAGGGTCCCTCAGCCATCAATGACAACAGGCTAAGGGGATCATTTTGGCCAGAATGTTAGAGAGAACCTACTACCTCTCTTCACAAAGTGCCCACGGTATTTTACAGCCAGGGTTGCAGTTTAATAACTCATTTTGATGGTATAATGAAACAATGCTAAAGAAACAGGTTGCATTTTGTCAGCCGGGATTAAAACTCATGCTACTAATGAACAGGCAGTGTGATTTCTGGGGTACACCAAGGGAAACAAGCCAGTCCACCTGAAGTGTGTTCAGGAAGTGGAGAGGCCTAGATCTCTGAAAGAAGGTGAAGTTGGTGGAAATAGCTCCAGCTCCCACTTGCAAGAGCAGGTGGGTACTGGAGATGGATCCGGCAGGTGGTGTGTGCGTTTCCACCCTATGTGCAAATGAAGAGACCACCGCCCACCACTTACCACCTAGTACTTTTCACACCTGTTATGGAAGTCATAAATTTGAGGCATGTTTCCAAAGAGCACATCTTTCTTCTTCTGCAGAACCATCGGGATGAATGGTATCATTGAGGGGTTTTCCATTTCAGCAGCATAGCCCTGGAGGATGATAAACAGTGGATCAAAAACAATGCTCTCCCGTCATTTAGTGGTGGAAGAGACGTCCTGTCACCTACAATATCCTCAGTTGATCTTCTTAGATTGGAAACATATCAGGGATCTCACATCACCATTCTTGAGATCTGGCTAGCAGGCAGGTCATTGTGACTGAGCACTGATGCACAGTTTGTTGTACAATCTTCACCTACTGGTTACATTCTGTGAATTACTTTACAGAAGTCAAAATGTTCATGAAGATGTTAAGTAATTTAATTCCTACCTTCAATTTGGACATATGTTGGTAGTTGCAAATCACAATACCACTTAACAATTACGTGAATAAATAAATTATCGAACTTTATGTGTTTCCTCTTCCTTAAGGTGCAGGTCACTAACAGTCTGACCTGGTCGACTAACATCTCATCAACTGTTAAGAGAGCGCAGCAGCGGTTGCACTTTCTGCGCAGGATGAGAAGAGCTCATCTCCCCCATCCCATCCTCACTACTTTCTACAGGGGCACCATAGAGAGTATTCTGACCAGCTGTATCTCTGTCTGGTTTGGGGACTGTAGAGTCTCCGACTGGAAGTCTGTGCAGAGAGTGGTGAGGACAGCGGAAAAAATCATCGGGACCTATCTCCCCTCAATCGGGGATATTGCGACCAAACGCTGTGTGTCTAAGGCCAGCAGTATCATAATGGACCCCACACATCTCCATCACGGACTGTTCACTCTGCTGCCCTCGGGAAAAAGATACCGCAGCATGAGGAGCAGAACATCAAGGTTCCGCAACAGCTTCTTCCCACGAGCCATCAGACTCCTGAATGCCATGTAAATGGGCTGCCACTATTGTCTATTTATCCTTTTCATACATACCTATCCTTCGGTTAATTTATTGTGTTGCACAGGGAGCCAAATGCAACGTAATTTCGTTTGGAACTGCATATATCAATGTATTTCTAAATGACAATAAAGTTTGTTTGACTTGACTTTGTTTGACTTTGACTTAAGTTTACATTTAACAAATCACCCCATCTCCTTTCAGGAAGGTAAGAATTGTTTATTTTTCTAACAATCGCAGGTAAATCAATTGGTTATAAAGTTACCTCAAGTTTAATTCATCTTTCGATGCATGAGAAAAGCTCCCAGAATGCAAATACAGCAATTAGGCTTACCTGTACTTAAAAAATATTCATACGTTGAGGAGTCATACATTGCTCTGCCCTCCAAAGATGGACTTGTGTTGCTTCACTCTCGATTCGCTGATTCCAGTTCTGCCTGACCTCACATCTATCTCTCTGTATCAATTTCTCATCTAAGTTCCATGTCGTATTTCCCAGCATATTTCTTTCACCATTATCACTCTGCTCTTTAATCTTCAATGCCTCCTGCTCATAGTCAACATGGAAAAAGCCTTTTGGCCCAATTCATCCATGCTGACCAAGATGTCCCATCCAAGATAGTTACCCATTTGCCTAAATGGGTAAATATCCCTCTAAACCCGTCTAATTCATGTTCCTGTGCAAATATCTTTTAAAAATTGTATTGTGCCTGGATCAGCTACTTCATCTGGCAGCTCGTTCCATTTACCCACTACCTTCTGGTGAAAAGGCTGCCCCTCAATGGGATGTAGACGCACAGGTACATAGTTCCCTGAAAGTGGTGTCATAAACTGATAGGGTGGTAACGAAAGGCTTTTGCTATATTGGTTTCATCATTCAAGGTATTGAGTGTAGAAGTTGTACAAGACTTTGGCGAGGCTGGTGTATTGTGTTTAGTTTTGGACACTGATATGGAAAGGATGTCATTAAGAAGGAAAAAGTGCAGAAAGGATTCACAACAATGTTGCCAGGACTCAAGGTCCTGAACTGTCGGCAGGCTAAAACGTTATTACATGGAGTGCAGGGTGACCTTATAAAGATGTGTAAAATGATAATGGGAATAGATGAGGTGAATGCAGAAGGTCTTTTACCCAGGGTAGGTGAATCAAGACCAGAGCACATAGGTTTAAAGTAAGAGGGGAAAGATTTAATAGGGGCAACTTTTTTTTCCACTCAGAGGGTGGTGGGTATATGAAATAGGCTCCAGAGGAAGGAGTTTAGGCAGGTACTACAACAACATTTTAAAGAAACTTGGACAGGTACATGAATAGGAACGGCTTAGAGGGATGTAGGCCAAACAGAGGCAAATGGGACTAGTTTAGATGGGGTATCTTGGTTGGCATGGATGAATTGAACTGAAGGGCCGGTTTCCATATTGTATAACTTTATGACTCGTATTCCTATTAAATCTTACCGCTCTCACCATATACCTATGTTTTTGAGCTCTTGATTCTCCTATCCAAGGACAAAGGGTTCACCCAATCGCCCACAAGATTTTGTATACTTCATGAGATCATCCTTCAGTCTCTGTGCACCAAAGAAAAAACTCCTAGTGTGCCCTCACGCTGGAAATAGTGCAGAGAAGATTTATGTGAATGTTCCCAAGCCATATTTTATCGAATGGCATGTATTTGAATGACATGTTACGATGCTCAAATTCTCATTGTTGTTGATGAAACAGATAATGAGGGACAGTAAAACAGGCCGGTGGCATTATTATGGTCATTGCTCTGTACAACATTAATCATAAACTGTCTTACCTCAAGCACACAGAGCAATTCTTCTACATACGCTCGTTCAGTTTCAATCAGTTCATTCATTACGTGGCTGTGGAATTAAATAACCTTGTCACACAATTTTACCAAATTGTAAGAACTATACAAATGTGCGCAGCCTCCGTAACAGTTTGTCTAAGGAACAGCTTCTGCACTTAAGAGTAATTACGGTAGCAGAGTCTGAAGAGTAATCAGTTCAATGAGTCCCGACTCAAAATGACACGTATCCATTCGCTCCACATATGACTAAGTTATTCCAGTACTTCGTTTTTCTCCAAAAGATATTGTTGGCAAGCAGTGAAAGAAGCAATACAAAAGATAAAGCCTACCTAACTTTGTCCTCACCAATGTATCCATTTATGCAAATCTTCCATAAATATCATGCATTTGTCCATGACAGTAAATGTTGACCAGTGCACAATCCTTGGAATTTATCCCACACTATGGCCTAATGCAGAATCCAAGTTGACACCAATATAGTACTGTGTTCCATGGAGAAAATGCCATCATTCACTAAGATGCATAATCAAGACCTTTCTGTTCAAAGATCCCATATTACTATTCTGGATAAGTGTAGGGCAATTCTTCCCAGCCCAATAATCCATCAACGTTATGGTTTCGCCATTAACCATAGGCCTTTGATAAGGTCCCTCATGGTAGGCTGATCCAGAAGATTAAGATGTGTGCGGGATTCATGACGACTTGGTCATATGGATTCAGAGGGGTGCGGTGGAAGGTGGATATTCTGGCTGGATGCCTGTGACCAATGGAGTTCCGCACGGAAATGTGCTGAGACCTCTACTGGTTATGATATATATAAATGACCTAGACAATAATGTAGATGGGTTGGTGAGTAAGTTTGCTAACAACACCAAAATTGGAAGAGTTGCGGACAGTGAGGAATGCTGTTAGAAGATACAGCGGGATATTGATCAGCTGCAGAAATTGACAACTTTAACTGCCTGCACATAATCCATATACCTCCATTCCCTGCATATACATATACAGTACCTACTCTTAAATGCCACTGATATCCGTCTCAACCATCACCCCCGGCAGCACGTTTTCACCCTCTGTGTAAAAACACTTGTCCCGCACATCTTTAAATGGTGCCCCTCTCACTTTAAATCTATGCCCTCTGGAATTTGATGTTTCCATCCTGAGAAAAAGGTTCTGACAATCTACCCTGTGTCCCTCATAATTGTATATATTTCTATCAGGTCTCGCGGCAATTGCACACAATGCTCCAATTGCGAACTAACAAAAGTCCTAAAATGCTACATCCTGACTTCCTGTTTATGAAAGAGCTGCAGATGCTGGAAAAATCAAAGGTAGACAAAAATGTTGGAGAAACTCAGAGGGTGAGGCAGCATCAATGGAACGAAGGAATAGGTGACGTTTCGGGTCGAGACCCTTCTTCAGACTGATGTGGAAATGGAGAGGGGGGTGGCAGGAAGAAGAAAGGAAGAGGCAGAGGCAGTAGGCTGTGGGAAAGCTGGGAAGGGGAGGGAGGGAGAAAGCAAGGACTACCTGAAATTGGAGAAGTCAATGTTCATACCACTGGGGTGTAAACAACCCAAGCAAAATATTAGGTGCTGCTCCTCCAATTTGCAGTGGGCCTCACTCTGGCCATGGAGTCAGCCCAGGACAGAAAGGTTGGATTCAGAATGGGAGGGGGAGTTGAAGTGCTGAGCCACCGGGAGATCAGGTTGGTTAGTGCGAACCGAGCAGAGGTGTTGGGCGAAGCGATCGCCAAGCCTGCGCATGGTCTCACCGATGTAGAGCAGCTGACACCTAGAGCAGCAGATGCAATAGATGAGGTTGGAGGAGGTGCAGCTAAACCTCTGCCTCACCTGGAAAGACTACTTGGGTCCTTGGATGGAATCAAATAGGGAGGTAAAGTGACAAGTGTGGCATTTCCTGCAGTTGCAAGGGAAAGTACCAGGGGAGGGGGTGGTTTGTCACTCTGACAGAGCTCCAGAGTTCCTCCGTGGAGATGGGAGAACCTTCCAGAGGGACAACTATATCTGCAGCACTCCACCAATCAGGCCATTATGGTAGAGTGGTCAGACAGAGGCCACTCCTCAGTAAAAGGCACTTGACAGCCCGCTTGCAGTATGCCAAAAGGCACCTAAAGGACTCTCAGACCATGAGAAACAAGATACTCTAGTCTGATGAAACCAAGATTAAAGTCTTTGGCCTGAATGCCAAGCGTCACGTCTGGAGGAAACCAAGCACTGCTCATCACCTGGCCAATACCATACCCACGGTGAAGCATGGTAGTGGCAGTATCATGCTGTGGGGATGTTTTTCAGTGGCAGGAACTGGGAGACTAGTCAGGATCGAGGGAATGATGAACAGAGCAAAGTACAGAAAGATCCTTAATGAAAACCTGCTCCAGAGCATTCTGGACCTCAGACTGGGGCGGAGGTTCACCTTCCAACAGGACAACGACCCTAAGCACACAGCCAAGACAACGCAGGAGTGGCTTTGTGTCAAGTCTGTGAATGTCTTTGAGTGGCCCAGCCAGAGCCCGGACTTGAACCCGATCGAACATCGCTGGAGGGACCTTAAAATAGCTGTGCATCAACGCTCCCCATCCAACCTGACAGAACTTGAGAGAATCTACAGAGAAGAATGGGAGAAATTACCCAAGTACAGGCGTGCCAAGCTTGTAGCGTCATACCTAAGAAGACTTGAGTCTGTAATCGCTGCCAAAGGTACCTCAACAAAGTACTGATTAAAGGGTCTGAATATTTATGTAAATGTGATATTTCAGTTATTTCTCTTTTATTACTTTGCAAACATTTGTAAACACCCATTTTCGCTTTTGTATATGGGGTATTGTGTGTAGATTGATAATTTTAAAAAAGAAATTGATCCATTTTAGAATAAGGCTGTAACGTAACAAAATGTGGAGAAAAAGTGAAGGGGTCTGAATACTTTCTGAATGCACCGTCGGTGTATGTTGCCTACTGTCAGAGGAGCATAATCACCGCAATGATCACAGACAGTGTTTAGAGTCAGGTTGCAGATCAGATATGGACAGTTATCGCATGAAAACAAATTCTTCAGTCCAAGTCAATGCTGATCCCCGATTTACACTAATCTCACTTATCTTCCCATCAATTTCTCCTGTTACCCATCTACATTCCAGATGTAGACACAAAATGCTGGAGAAACTCAGCGGGTGAGGCAGCATCTCTGGAGAGAAGGAATGCGCCATACCTTGAGGAGATTTCGCAGTGGAGTGGACAATATGTGTAAGAAAGAACTTATATGTGTAAGAAAGGCCCATTCCTTTTCTCCTTGAGATGCCGCTGAGTTACTCCAGCATTTTGTGCCTTCATTCCAGAGGCGTGTATTTGAGATGTGGAACGAAACCTATGGGGTCACAGTGAGAACATGCAAAGTTCATAGACAACATTGGAATTCAGAATTGAATCTGGACCACAGGAGCTGCACCACTGTGCCAACAGAATGAAAGGTTATAGGTCACAAATGGACAATGCTCAGAGACACGTTATAGATCACGATGGACATTTAAGAGGCAAGTAATAGGTGAAAGATGGACAGTTCAGGGTCAGAGAAAGCCTTTTTAAAATCTCTTTTTATTGTCAACTCTTCCCAATACCAGTTGATGTCTCACCTCCTTAACACTGCAAGGTTCTCCACGTCATCTGTTGTGGAACATTTCCTTCCATCGCCAAGCTCATTCATCTCAATCTACAGAAAGAAGAAAAATCTTACTGTATTTTCATGATTCACTCTATGAACTGCAGTGATTAGTCTGACAATAATTAATAAGGCTATAAAATTACTACAAGCAGGCATTTAAAAGGTAATTTAGGATTCCATAACTTATTTTTGGATTCAATGTACACTTGGTGATGGTGAGGGGATGTGCTTTATGACCGTACAAGAATTAATGTAGCATTCTGATGCTTCAGACTGGCTTAACCTGGTGAGCTGCTGATACAGAAGATGCCTTGTTAATCACCAGGGGTGGGAAAATCAGGGAGTTAGAACTCTAGAGGAGCTTAGGTGATGTGCAATGCATCAATGACCAGCAGGTCTGTCTCTCATCTATTACTTGCCCCTTAAATGTCCATCTGCTGCACCTTAACAAAATTGCCAAGCAGTGTCCCAAGCTTCAAAACTAATAGTTTTCCATTATTACCTGAACCATATGAATATTAGCACAGGTCAAACAGATCCGAGGGTGTAGGAACGGGGGTTTGGATACCCGAGCCACTGGCACTTTGGAAAGGGAGCTGGCTCTGTTGGGATGTAGTCCACTTTCCTGGATAACTAGACCTGCTGAGATGGCAGGAAGGGCTCCGGGGAGGTTATAAAATTATCGAGAAAACATCAGGCCTCAGAGCCTTTTAGAGGTTTGGGCAATGAACAGAAAGCTGCAAGAGTTTAATGATAATATGATACTAAGTAATGGGTAAAGAAAATGTTATAGGATTGATAGATTGCAGATTGAAGGGAAGTGGTTTAGATTCAGTTTGATGATCAAATATTCTCTGTACAGTAGGACAAGAGAAAGGGAGATTCAAGAAAGATAATCCCTCTCCCATGTTTTTCTTCATCATGCCAATATCTGTCCTCCTTCACATCAGTGAGACCAAGCGTAAACTAAGTGCCCAATTTGCCAGAGCGTACTGGAGCTTCCAGTTGCTAACTGTTGGCTCATGTAAATCTCAATGAGGCTCTGGGTGCAATAGTAATGTTTTCAACCCCTTTATTCAGGCACAGTGGTTGCATGGTATCAGAACAAAGCATTTTCAGACAATCTAAAAGATCTGTGGACTAAAGCTAAAGGACTGGGGAACACAGCTGAAAACAGGATTTAAAAAAATCTACATGGGATAATTGGGATATATTTGGCTCTCAATCTTTGTGGTGCTTCTTACTGGCTCAAAACCAATCACCCATGTTGTTCCTCTGGTCTCTTCCCAGTGGACCGGTTGGCATGCCCTCAATATTTTCATCTTGAGAAGGGGTTGTTGTTCACAATTCTGTCTCGGTTTATATCAGTTATAACGTTCTTTGTCTCTGCGCTCAGTTCAGACTGTTCTTTTCAAGGAGTCAGCAGTTTGCAACAAACTCACTCTACAAATCCCATTAATTCTGCAAACTCCTACACTAATCATTTAAACTCACCCAACCATTCCCATACACACATTACTGTCCTTGGCCTCCTCCGTTGTCAGAGTGAGACCACATACAAAATTGAAGTAAAGCACCTTATATTCCGCTAGGGTAGCTTTCAACTCAACAGTATGACATTGATTTCCAGAATTTCCACTAATACCTACCCACCCTCTCTCCCCCACCCCATCCCGGTTACACACAGTTCTACCACCACCTCAATCACCCTGCTCCTTTTCCATCCTCCATATGTTCATCTCCCATCTCTGGGTCCTATATTTTCCTTTTATCTCCCCTCTTTTCTCTCCCTCCGTGACCTTCCACCAATATCCCTCCCTCTGGCTTTACATTTTATTTCTCCTGTTTCCTTATCTAACACCCTTTTGTCTCTTTTTCATCTCTGCCCTTCGTCATCTATCTCGAGTCATTCACATATCCGTATCCACCAATCACTTTCCAGGCATTGACCTGCCCCATTTCTCTTTTCCAGTTTTCTCCCTCCTATTCCATCTGTCTGAAGAAAGATCCCAACCCAAAATAAGCATTTCCATCCAAATACATTGTATGGCCCACTAAATTCCTTCAGCAGTTTTCAATATGTAAACATATATATCGAGCAAATTGACCACAGGAACTACTCCCTTTGACCAAATGCAACCACAAGTTAATCACTGCTCTGGACCACTGAGACAGAGTTTACAGGTAATAGTTGAATAGCTTACGAAATGTAACTGTTAAAAACGGTTGTACCTTTGCAAGACTTCTGTTTTTTTTAAGCAGATTAATCTGGGTTACATTTACTTTGTGGCTGGAATTGGGCTCATATCCTTTTCTGTTATCTGAAAGATAAAGTTTAAATTAAACATGGCTGTTCCTCCGTTAAGCATGCGAGTACAGATTGGCTGCTTTGAGTGGGGAACGGGTCCAGGTGTACAGCTGGAATACAGAGGGTATGGGCCAGGTGACAGATAGAGCATGGTGGAGACAGAGGATAGATGTACAGCACAGAACAGGAGCCAGGTGAGTGGCCAGGAACATGGGTCAGTTGCCGAATCTCAGGTATGGACCATTAGTGTGCATGCTGTGGAGCCAATGGTATGAAGCTGCCATTTGCAGGATTATAACTAAACGCCTCGAAGTCAGAATTCCAACTCAATAGTCTGGATGCGGAGCCAGATGTGTGGCCAGGGTAGGGGGCCAGATTCGCTGCCTGGAACAGGAGCCAGGTGTGTGGCCCAGAACAGAAGCCTAGTACGCAGGTGAAGATAGGGCACTGGATACGTGGTCTGCAATAGGAGCCAGGTGTGTGATGTGGATTGGAAATCAGATACAAGGCCTGAAACAGCAGCCATGTACGCGTTCTGGGTCAAGAGCCAGGTGTATGGTCAAGATTGAGCACTGGATACATGGTCTGGAACAGGGTGCAGGTGCGCAGCCCAGAACAGAATCCCAGGTGTGGGGAACAGGGCATGGAGTATTGTTCCCAGCCATTTGTTTAATGAGGAAGACGAAGGCAGAAGTGTTAGCATTATTGAGTGATAGTCTACGTGCAGGTGTCAGGGCACACAAATCTACTGTAGCTGCATAGTTACACGCAGAAGATTAATTACTTGTAAGGAAAAACAAAGAGTAACTAAGTTCATCTGGAGCATTTTGGAGGACGTGGATAGGTGATGATTCGGGTTGGGATCCCTCGTCAGACTCATGAGTACTCATCGGTTGCTTGGCACACCTTTGTGTTGTGCACATAATTGATCGATTGATAGAGTGTGCAGTGGCAAGAGGGAAACTCCAGTGCAACTGTCCTGGCTTCAAGTTACGACCTCATTTTTCATTGACCTCGAACTCTCAAGGCTAAAGAGATTTAACTCTGAAAAAGGTAAAAGGTACCTGTCGTGGAGAGAAGCATGGGAGACCTTAGAACTCCTTCTGGTCGGGGAGCCACTGGTTGGACAGGACGGGTTTGCTTTGCAGCCAGCTTCTTCAGGCTCACGCGCCGTTTTTCAAACATCCCCTCCATTGTCTCCTGTTTCTGGAAGATTTTCAGGACATGGTTCTGTAAAAATAAATGAAGTGTCATTATACTTATAAGCAATCTCAAAGCTCTTACCTCAACTTCATATTTTCTGCTACATTCATATTTCCTGTGGTGATCCGGTTTATACTCTTCTCCTGTATCATAGAGTGATACAGTGTGGAAACAGGCCCTTCAGCTTAACTCGCCCACACCGGCCAACATGTCCCAGCTACACTAGTCCCACCTGCCCGCATTTGGCCCATATCCCTCCAAACCTGTCCTATCCATGCACCTGTCTATGTGTTTGTTAAATGTTGGGATAGTCCCTGCTTCAACTACCTCCTTTTGCAGCTTGTTCCATACACCCACCACCCTTTGTGTACACAGAACAGTACAGCAGAAGAAAAGGCCTTTTGGCCCACTATGTCAGTGTCGAACATGATGCCAAGAACATTGCATATCTCCATTCTATCTCTGTCCCACCTCCTCCCCTGACATCAGTCCAAAGAAGGGTTTCGACCCAAAACGTGATCCATTTCCTTCTATCCAGAGATGCTGCCTAACCCGTTGAGTTATCCAGCATTTTGGTCTACCTTTGCATATCTACCTCACATAGTGCCTCATGAATCTGAATGAGATTTTTGAAGTAACTAAAAAAGGTTGATGAGGGCAAAGCCATTGACATTGTCTATATGGACCAGAAAGGCATTGGATAAGGTTTTTTTGCATGATAGGCTGCATTGGAAGGTTATATCGCATGGGATCCAGGGTGACCTGGGGGAGTACAAAGAGATCTGGGGGTCCTTGTTCACCAGTCACTGAAAGTAAGCATGCAGGTACAGCAGGCAGTGAAGAAAGTTAATGGCATATTGGCCTTTATAACAAGAGAAGTTGAGTATAGGAGCAAAGGGGTCCTTCTGTACATGGCCCTAGTGAGACCACACCTGGAGTATTGTGTGCAACAGATTCATAAGGGTCTCAAAGATCCATGCTCTCCACATTTGAGGAAGGACATTCTTGCTATTGAGGGAATTCAGCATAGATTCACAAGGTTAATTCCCGGGATTGCGGGACTGTCGTATGTTGATAGAATGGAGCAGCTGGGCTTGTATACTCTGGAATTTAGAAGGATGAGAGGGAATCTTATTGAAACATAAGTTTATTAAGGGATCGGACATAGTTGAGGCAGGAAACATGTTCCCAATGTTGGGGAAATCCAGAACCAGGGACCACAGTTTAAGAATTAGGGGTAGGCCATTTAGAGCAGAGATGAGTAAAAACGTTTTCACCCAGAGAGTTGTGAATCTGTGGAATTCTCTGCCTCAGAGGGCAGTGGAAGCCAATTCTCCGAATGCTTTCAAGAGACAGTTGGATAGAATTCTTAAAGATTGTGGATTCAAGGGATATGGCGAGAAAGCAGGAACGGGGTACTGATTGTGGAATTGCCCAATTCTGCCCCTGAGGCATGAAAAGAATCAAAGGGGAGTTGATGGGCATGCAAAAGAGAATACAAAACAGGTTACTGGGAAATTTAGAGAGTGGGGTATTATTGGTATTACACCGAGATACAGTGAATAGCTTCGTTTTGCATACTATTCAGGAAGATCATACCATACTTACAGCAGGTGGTGCAAAAGAGAATAAAGTGCAGAATATTGTATCACAGTTACAGAGAAAGTGCAGATGTTTGAAAAGTGCAAGTGTGATGAGGTATATTTTAAGATTGGGAATTCATCCTAAGCATACAAGTGATCTATTCAGATAACAGCGGGAAAGAAGCTGTTCTTAACTCTGGTGTTATGTCTTCAAACTTTTCTAATTTTTCCCGACTGGGGGGAAAGAGAAGGGAGTGGCCGTGGTACGAGTGGTCATTGATTACGTTGGTTTATTTTCTGGGGTGGTATGGTGTAGTTTTTTTTTTTTTGCCTTCCACCACAATGATGTATGCTGTGGTGGATGTTTGTGTTCAATTTTTAGTGTGTTTTTGTGTGTTCTTTATCATTGTACCACTGCTGACAAATTCATTTCACTTGCACTTTGTGTGCAATGTGACGAATAAAACTGATTGATTGATTGATATTCACAAGGAACTACCAAAGCTGGTTAATATAAAAGTCCCAAAGTGCTGGAGTAACTCAGTGGGTCAGGCAGCATCTCTGGAGAACGTAAATGGGTGCCGTTTTGGGTTGGGGCCTTTATTCAGACTGATTCTAGTGGAGGGCCGAGAAAGCTGGCAGAGAGACGGAGGAACAACACCTCATATTGCTTGGGTAATTTATAGTCTAACAGTATGGTGCTGTAAGGCAGCAGTTCTACTGATGCACCACTGTGCTGTCCTGCCTCTCCTGCACATTATTGTTCTTCGTATTATTGCGTTGGTTTCATCCTTTTTAGTGCAATGTTTGCTTCATACTGCTCCATTTAGTGGATTGAAAGCTGATCAGTATCAATTACAGCTCCTTTGATTTAACAGTTCCAATCAGGGATCTTGATCTACTCTCAGTGGCTTATTATATGTAGACAAAAATGCTGGAGAAACTCAGCGGGTGAGGCAGCATCTATGGTGCAAAAAATAGGTTACCTTTTGGGTCGAGACCCTTCTTCAGTCTGATGATTATATGAAATTGATTTTGTTTTAGGATATTTGAATGATTTTAGCACCCACTTGGATTACGAGGAGGAACGACATTTTGCAATAGGTTTTCTCGGTTTCCCCTTGTTCTTTTGCTGAAAGGCTTGTGGTTAATCTTGGTTCACAATAGAGATCCATTTATAGCAAGATACTGCTGTTTGAGGGGTTTCCTACATGCCTAAGGCAGCTCTAAGAGCAGGGCGCGGTAGTTCTTGCCCTATATAAGTGTGTCCCACTTTTATCAAATATTTTCTTTACCCAATTTAAGCTTGCTGGATGTCTAGCTTCTTATCAGACTAGGAACGCCCGAAGGATCTGGATGTAGTAGCGGATAGGGAGCGTGCGGCTGGGAGAGTGATGACTTAGAATCCATTCCTCATTTCCATGGAGAACTAAAAACAGAAAATGCTGCATTGCTCAGCAGTTTGAACAGCATCTGTGAAACTGACTTGCCACAGGTTCTGTCAGACTAACTGAATTTTTCCAATATTTTCAGTTTTTATTTCAGATTTTTAACATCCGCAGGATCCCCCGTAAACTTCACAGGCACATTATATCTCTGAAATGGTCGTCTCCCATCTTCCCTCCACTGAAGCTAGAAATTGGTGTAATGGTGAAGGTTTTGATTTTTTTTTTTAACATTTTAACATCCTCCTCAATCCAAACCCAGCCTTGTATTTTTAGATTTTACTTCGGAGTCATGCGAGTGATTCTGTGAAGAACCCCGTCCAGGCCGCATGCGCGTCAGTACGTCAGCCGCACTGGCACAAGCACCAGACTGGCAGGACAGAGCTCCTGCCGGCTGTAAGTTAAACCTAGAAGGTAAGTTCGTTTTTACTTACCAGGGCTTTTTTTTCAAGCATGAGCCTCTCTTTACAGAGGTTTTCCTCCCAGTTTCATAGACCGACGAGTGAACCGGTTATGGACTGTGGGGGAACCCCAGTCCAACCACGGAAGCAGATAACCGGCAAAAAGAACGGGTTGTGAGATAAGGAGCCGCTGAGAAGGCAGTCAGCGGCTCACAGCCTGCGGGGATGCCGTGGAACGGCAAGGAAATAACGCCAGAGTCGCTGACAGTGCAGTCAGTGGCTCACAGACGTCAGTCCCCAGGCAGGGAATAAAATTGGTGAGAAATGACTCGTTCAGCCCTATTTGGCCTTGGGTGAGGCCAAATCCCAATGTATGGTACAGTGTTTTTCTTAAAGTTAAAAGCAAAGTTTAAGTCATAAAAAGTTATTGTCATATATCCCTGACAATGAAATTCTTGTTGTTTAGCACAAGTTGCTATGAAGGGTTAAAAATTGTTTTAACCCTTCACAGGTAAAGCTGTACACTAATAATTTTGATTTAGTGAGCCTACACTGTAATAGCGCGGGCCTATGGGACAGACCGCGCCAGCAGGTCCTGACAGGGCTGCTTCACATATGAAAGTGTCAGCCTACGGGAAAGCCATGCCAGCAGCGCCTGATACAGGGCTGTTTCATTTGTGACATTGTGACCTCCGGGAGAGCCGCGCTAGCAGCACCTGGTACAGGGCTGTTTCATGTCAAAAAGCGCTGGCTTCTACGAGAGGCGGCACCAGCAATGCCTGGGACAGGGTTGCTCAGTTCACACATAAGTCTGCTATGCCCACGGAGTTGGGAGATGATTCTCCACCGGGGCTGAATAGCAAGGCCCGGAGTCGGGGATGATTCCTCACCGGGGCTGGATAGTGTGTTTGAAACGACTATTCCAAATGCAGCAACTGTTGCATACAGGGCTGCAGCAGGGCACATGCCAACAGGAGGAGTGTCAAGCCCCACCCTGAACAAAAAGGCACCAGCAGTATCTAATAGCGAACTGTTTGATAGCACCTTCATAGATGAGGATTAATTCTGACACCGACTCTGATGGTAAGGTTGAGACAGAAGTTCCACCTCTGCAGGCTGCACCAGCAGCTCCAGTTGACAGAGCTGCTACAGGTCTTCCTCTTGGAGGCAGAGACCAAGACGGGTCAGTATCCTGCTGACACAGAGTCTCAGGGTATGGCCGTGGGGCATACCCCAAGGGATGAAGGGCACGTGTCAGAGGTACCTTTTTTCCTGACAACAAAGTTTGCCATCCCAGCAGAATATTCTACTCGGGTATAGGTCCAATTGGTTCATATCAGTATAGGTATCCTGCCGCCTGTGGCAGCGCCTTTTTAGGGCTGCCTACGAATCGTCCTCTCTGAGGAGGGAAGAGCAAAAGGTCAAGATATAACTGACTCCAGGCTCTAAAGAAGTCAATAGAACATACTGAAGCACATATGTGCCGGCAGTGAACAGCGCCAACAGGGGGATGTGAGAGCCAGCCGCCGAATCTGTTATTCAGGTAGGCCTATTCAACGGGGAAGAAAACCTGGCAGACGAATCAATTAAGGCCAACGGCGGGCAAAGGTCATCGTTTCAGAACGCACCCCAGGTGCTCATCGGCAGTAGGCAGCTGGGGGCAACATGATAGTTCAGAAGTTCCATGCACCTTACCAACCCTACTCAAGAAAGTGGGTCCAGCACTTCCAAAACATGGGTAAGTGCACCGTTCACAAGTTGTAATATTTACAATTGTTTGTACAACACACAAAGGATAAAAAACATCTGGTTGAGACACAGTAGTAGCATTCCAAGCAAGTTTGGATTATGGCCAGGGTTATTTTTTAAAGTTAAGGTTCGGAAATTGGGCCAAAGTTCTCATGCAAACCACCCATGGAATAAGGCAGGAGTAACATGTTTATTATGAAAAATGGAGAGTGCCAGGCATATGAACTTTCCGAATATGAAAACTTATTTTCCTGACTAACAACAGATTCATAAGGGTCTCAAAGATCCATGCTATGCAATTCCCATTACAGAGGTTATCAAAGACAATATAATAACAGTAAAACATTGCGGAATGGGATAAACTGTTCTTTGATCATTGGGATTTACCTTTAATTATTAATTAGCCTATGACTCCGCCCTGTGGCAAGAGATTGGAGTTAATAGCAACATGTTATAAAACTGACTTTTATTTCATCAAGAGTAATTGGCAATATAGTAGCTGTGACCCAGCTGAGCAAATCAAGGAACTGATATTATGCTAAGTAGCAACCTCTCAAAGGACATGTAGACCATTGTTAACAACCTTATGCTATTGTTTGCTGAAGCTACCTCAGTCACAATGATGAAAAAACAGTATTCAGCATTGCTGAACATGACAATAAACTCATTTGAACTTGAACTCGCTCCAGTAGTTTGGTCGGTCGAATTCAGTTATTACAAACTGATGCTAAGGACTCTAAGGTGAGAAGTTCCGAATACCATCTCTAGTTGGAGGTATTGGAGATTTGCATGAGTTACCAATTCTTCAATTATTGGTATCAACTAAATATATACACTAGATGCACCCCATGGGTAAGGGGCTATTGAGCAAATATACATATTCTTCATGCTCAACTTCAAGTTACTACTCTACGATGGTGACATATGTTAGTCACATGGCAATCAAGTAAAAGTATCCTGTAATAATTACCTAATCTCCTTTGTCACTGGTGTATCATCCAGTTCAGATCGATGACAACACAGAATAGGTATTGGATCTCAAAGTATTATGAAAGTATGGTTCAATGCTACATAGAATATCGACATGTTGGTGCATGTTTATTCACTGATTGCAAAAATATGTGGCACAACAGTGCGGAAAAATACATTCTCGCTACAAAAGGAGGAATGTTCTTATGTCTTTCTCCATTTTTTGCCTCATTAGCCGGGTCTTAAAACAGTCAGCAAAACCTCACTTGGGTTCGTACTGTCGGTCTGGCTAAGTAGCCATGTTGCCTGCTTCATCAGGCATAATAATACAATGGTATACAGTAATTCCAAAAAACAAAAACTCGCTGGTTCAGGAGACCGGCCTTTGCATAATAAAACAATTATTGACTTACACATTTTGAATGGATTGACTTATGGCTCAGTTTGTCACATCAAGCCATGAATGTGCTCACTGCAGAGTGCAGGGATAGCACCCAAAAAAGCAGTACATTCCTATTGAGGGGATCAGAAGTGATTTTGTTTAAATGTTAATGTTACATTTAATGCGGTACAGGTTACTGACCCAGGGTTTTGCTCATTCTGTTTTGCGTCCACTTTAGCCTCCCCTGAGTTACAGGGGTTGCTATTGATTTCTTTATTAACGTAAACCATTAATACATTTGAATCAATATCATGCTTAATGCATTTCTGATTATTCACTCATCCCGAGTCAATTAATGCAGTGAGAGGCCGAGATTTGGATCTGCGGCATGAAATCACAAAGCTTCGAACTCTTCACGGAATCACTCACGTGACTCCGAAGTAAAATAGTGAGATTAAACGAGAACTTACCAGTTTGAAGTTTGATCTTGATTTTATGAGGAGTTACGTTGGTGATTACGTGGCCTCCACGCCCAACCCTCTCTCATAAAGATCATCTGGTAGTTCTCGAGTCACGTATCTTACCATTTCACTTCGGTGATTGTTATTTGTGATTTCATACCGCTGCTTTGAAGATTGACGCGCATGCGGCCTGGATGGGGTTCTTCACATAATCATCAACGTAACTCCTCATAAAATCAAAATCAAACTTCAAACTGGTAAGTTCTCATTTAATCTTACTATTATAATTTGCACCCAGTTAACAAAAGCTTTCATTGCTTAACAGGAATCGATATAATTTACAGATATAAAACAAGTCAGCATCACAGTGTCTCTCTGTAGTGTCCAACATCCCCAGATAATTACCATGAGATCGTCTCCAAGGATTGCTGCATATTTGGTGCGAATGTTAGCCAGATCGTCCATCTTCTGGCCTGTGGCAGTATCCAAATATCTTTCAATCTCCTGCAAGGCAGCCTCTGCCCCATCTTGGGACTGACATTTATCAACAGGTTGCGAAGCCAGTAGGTAAATCCCAGAGTCACACCACTGCATGGCCTGTGGAACAAAGGGGAGAAAGGAGCTCTCAGCTCAAGCCTTGCCAATAAACAGAGTTAACTGGTAGTATTTATCTCAGTTACAGTGGATCATCTCCCCAGACATCAAACTTCTCAAGAACGTATTTTTATTTGTTTTTTATAGTAAAAAATGTTTTCATATTATTTCCACAAAGTACATATGCTTTGTCAAGCAGGGTGTTAAGAATGTGCACCTTTATTTATTATTTTTGAATATTTCACCTGAATGATGTGGAAAACTGTTTCTGAATGATATTTGCCAGTGAGCCAAACAGGGGTGAGTGCTATGTGCCAAAGTATTCAATATAAGTGTTTAGTCTTAAAGTCAATGCGAGGGTTGAATACCATTCATAATTTTATTGTAGTACATTGATGATCATACCTGTTCCAGCCTCGTGTGCAACTCCATTGATTGATTAAGCAATTCCTTCTTAATTTTTATTCCATTCACTAGATTGTCGCAGACACCTCTCAGTTCGTTGCATTTGGGGATTATTGTATCAAGAGCATAATGATTATCCTCTATCAGCTTATCTCCCTGGACAGTCAAGGCCTCTGCTCTGTCCAGTGCTTCCTGTTACAACAGAAACAATTTATATTCCTAGAGTAATGAATTTAATGTTTTGCCCTAAATTATTCTATCAGTGCATCAGTAATTCAGAAAGCACAATTTAAAAAAAGTAATTTGTTCACATCTATTTCAAAAGCAAATGTTTGTTTTAAAGCAGAGATAGATACTTCATAATTAAAAAGGTGACTGTCAACACACATAAATGCACTGTTGAGGTTCCAGTCAGATCAACCATAATAGAATAATGTGCCAACTATCTTAGTTCTATTCCTAATAGTGTTGGGTAAATTGAATGGATTAAAGGCCGATAAATCCCCAGGGCCAGATAGGCTGCATCCCAGAGTACTTAAGGAAGTAGCTCCGGAATAGTGAATGCATTAGTGATAATCTTTCAAAACTCTTTAGATTCTGGAATAGTTCATGAGGATTGGCAGGTAGCAAACGTAACCCCTCTTTTTAAGAAGGGAGGGAGAGAGAAAACGGGGAATTACAGACCAGTTAGTCTAACATCGGTAGTGGGGAAACTGCTAGAGTCAGTTATTAAAGATGGGATAGCAGCACATTTGGAAAGTGGTGAAATCATTGGACAAAGTCAGCATGGATTTACGAAAGGTAAATCATGTCTGACGAATCTTGTGGAATTTTTCGAGGATGTAACTAGTAGCGTGGATAGGGGAGAACCAGTGGATGTGGTGTATCTGGACTTCCAGAAGGATTTTGACAGGGTCCCACATAAGAGATTAGTATACAAAGTTAAAGCATACGGCATTGGGGGTTCAGTATTGATGTGGATAGAGAGCTGGCTGGCAAATAGGAAGCAAAGAGTAGGAGTAAACGGGTCCTTTTCACAATGGCAGGCAGTGACTAGTGGGGTACTGCAATGCTCAGTGCTGGGACCCCAGCTATTTACAATATATATTAATGATCTGGATGAGGGAATTGAAGGCAATATCTCCAAGTTTGTGAATGACACTAAGCTGGGGGGCAGTGTTAGCTGTGAGGAGGATGCTAGGAGACTGCAAGGTGACTTGGATAGGCTGGGTGAGTGGGCAAATGTTTGGCAGATGCAGTATAATGTGGAATAATGTGAGGTTATCCACTTTGGTGGCCAAAATAGGAAAGCAGACTATTATCTAAATGGTGGCCGATTAGGAAAAGGGGAGATGCAGCGCGACCTGGGTGTCATGGTATACCAGTCATTGAAAGTAGGCATGCAGGTGCAGCAGGCAGTGATGAAAGCGAATGGTATGCTAGCTTTCATAGCAAAAGGATTTGAGTATAGGAGCAGGGAGGTTCTACTTCAGTTGTATAGGGTCTTGGTGAGACCACACCTGGAGTATTGCGTACAGTTCTGGTCTCCAAATCTGAGGAAGGACATTATTGCCAGAGAGGGAGTGCAGAGAAGGTTCACCAGACTGATTCATGGGATGTCTGGACTGTCTTATGAAGAAAGATTGGATAGACTCGGTTTATACTCTCTAGAATTTAGGAGATTGAGAGGGGATCTTATAGAAACTTACAAAATTCTTAAGGGGTTGGACAGGCTAGATGCAGGAAGATTGTTCCCGATGTTGGGGAGGTCCAGGACAAGGGGTCACAGCTTAAGGATAAGGGGGAAATACTTTACGACTGAGATGAGAAGGACTTTTTTCACACAGAGAGTGGTGGGCCTCTGAAACTCTCTGCCACAGAGGGTAGTTGAGGCCAGTTCATTGGCTATATTTAAGAGGGAGTTAGATGTGGCCCTTGTGGCTAAGGGGATCAGAGGGTATGGAGAGAAGGCAGGTACAGGATACTGAGTTGGATGATCAGCCATGATCATATTGAATGGCGGTGCAGGCTTGAAGGGCCAAATGGCCAACTCCTGCACCTAATTTCTATGTTTCTAGGTTTCTAATTGATGCATCTGGCCTTTACTCTGGCTTTACTTGCACAGAGCAATTAACTCCTAGTACCAAGGGCTTCTTTCAAAGACATGAATTCAAATCGGATTGTGGGAGTAAGGGGGTTTAAAATCAATTAAATAAATCTGAAAAAACAATCTTATCCACCATTTTAGATCTTCACCAAGGATAACAAGGCCTTGCTGTTTCTCTGTTGGTGCGTGACCTTTTCAACTGCCTGTCATTCAGGGGCAGCAGCAAGACTGGATTGAGTAGTTTGCTGCAAAACGGAATTAAGGAGTTCATGTAAAGGACAGTCTCATGATCAAGGAGATCTTTAAAGTGTTCATTCTAGTACGTGCAGACTGAGTCTTAGTCCTTGATAATTGCACTCTGCTCTCAGTGGGATGTGCTTGAGCCACACAGTAACTCCTGTATTCTTTCCCCACACTATAAATTCTCATGGTCATATGCATTCTATTGGACTTCACTTCGGAGACATGAACTGCCGCTGTTTGCGATACATGTAAATGACTTGGACATAAATGTAGACGGGTTGGTTAGTAAGCTGACAGACGACACCAAGATTGCTGGGATCGTGGACTGTCAGGAAGGCAGTCTAAGTATACAGCGGGATATAGAACTGCTTTAAAAAATGGGCGAAGAAATGGCAGATGAAGTGTGAGGTATTGCACTCTTACAATAATTAACTTTTACAACATACAATGAATGACATGACCCTTAACAGCAATGATGTGCAGAGGGGGTCCAAGTCCATAACTCCCCGAAAGTGGCAACACAAGTAGACAGAGTATAAGGTTTAGGAAGTCATGCTGCAGCCTTATAGATCTTTGCTGAGGCCGCATTTGGTATTGTGCGAAGTTCTGGTAGCCCATTACAGGAAATGTGGAGGGTTTGGAAAGGGTGCAGAGAAGGTTTACAAGAATTATGCTAGGCTTAGGGGGTATTAGCAACAGGTAGAGATTGGACAGACTTGGATTGCTTCCTCTTATACCCTGGAGGTTGCAGGTAGACCTGATAGAAGTATATAAAATGATGAGAGGCATGGATAGGGTGGGCAGTCAGAATCCTTTTCCCAGGATGGCAAAAATAAATACTTAGCTTTAATGTGAGAGGAGCAAGTTTAATGGAGATGTGCAGACCAAGTTTTCTTAAACCAAGGAAGCTGAGTGTCTGGACCACTCCGCAAGTGTGATGGTTGAAGCAGGTGGGTTAGTAGCATTTAAACGACTTTTGGATAGACATGGACATGCAGGGAATGGAGGGATATGTGATGTTTTGGCATCATGTTTGAAACGGACACTGTGGGCCGAAGGGCCTGTTCTTGTGCTGTACTGTTGTATGTAAAATATGTGTCCACAAATTCTGAGGATTTGCAGCATCTGCTAATTTATAGATTCTGATAGGCTTGTTTGATAGAAGTAATTTGCCATGGTTGGAGAGTCTTGATGAAGGAGGTTAGGGATCACATTAATGTCTGTCATGAACAAGTAATGTAAGCAATTTCTTGCCCTTAGTAAAGGACACACTAATTTAAATCAGACTTAGATTGATGCATATTGCAATTAGATTCCCATGCCTTTTTAGCTTTCTTCAGTGGAAATTATGTTGATTGTGCTGTGTCCTTTTCAGGAGGAAGGTTATTCCTCTACCTATTCCCAAATTTGAGAAGTTAGGATCACAATAATCCCGATCCCTTGGGCTGCCATTACCCAGCCTCCCATCCGGCCTGAATTCAAAGTAGACAACACATTCCTGAATTTAGGACTGTCCAAGCGTTGCAAATGTTTAATGGAGGATGATAATAGAATTGGACATTCATTATCGTATCTTGTGGTTGTGCAACATAATTTCTGTCATGTCCATTTCACCTTCAGTCTTGATTAATATTTTCACCCATCCCTCCTCCACTAGACTCGTCTTCCAATCAATCCCTCCTCATCTGAATCCTTGCCAGTTCTTGCCCCTTCCCTTTACCCTCACCTCTCTCTGCCAGCTTTCTCCGTCTCTAATCCATCAGTTTGACAAAGTCCCCACCATGAAACATCGTCCATCCATTTGCCTCCAAGGATGCTGCCTGGCCCACCAAATTCCTCCAGCAGTATTCTACTTATAACTTCAGTGCCTGCCTCATTCATTCATTAACCATCTCTGCATTAGTGCTGCAGTACAGGGCTGCAGGAAGAATGTTTACTTAGCCAGCACACTAGAAAACCTCACCACTTATATTTATCACATTTTCCAATGGGCAAAAATAGTAAAACGCATCAATTTCTATACAAATTTCTTTGACAATTATATATTACCTGAGATTTTTCTTCAAGGTTGCAAAGTTCCCTGATTATGTGGCTCACATGAGTCGAGCTGTTTCCAACATCTGTGAAAATACTGTACCGTTCTGTTATGATATCCAAAGCTGCCTTACTCTAAAACAGCAAGGAGGAGATGCATTAGGTGTAATAAGACCTCCCGATCTGATGTATAGCATGCGTTTTAAACTGAACACCTCTAAATAAGGAACTATTATTTCATTTTGTTGTAAATGTTGGGAAGATGCAGCTTTATTTTCCTATTTGAGGCACGTTAAAGGTGTATCAGGCTTGCCTAATCTGGCCAGCAAGGTCCTGTTATCTAAATTCAGAGTTTCTCCAGTTTCTTTCTTTTCTGAATCCCCTATGGATTGAGAGCTATGACTATGCTATATGTGCCACAAGCCCATGTTTATATGAGCACTTAACCTTTGAGACTGAAAAAGGCAACTGTTCCTGCCTGTTTCCATTCCTGACTATAGGTCACGGCTAGAAATTGCTTACAGTAACTTCCCTTCTCATTCCCGCACCATTACTCCCTCTTATTTCAAACATGCACGCTGTACTCCCAGAACATAATTGGAATTGCCACATGCTCCAAATGCACGCTGGCAAATCCCAGCTCAACATCAAAACCTCATTTCTACACATGCCATTCTGTCATGCTATTTATCCAATATATAACCTTGGGATAAATAGAACTTGACTGCGAGAGGAAGATCTAAACCACTTTTCTTGGTCCCCATCAAGAATCTGATTTCTCGGCACAGACTTTATCATTGTTGGACCTTTTTCCGATGTTGAGCCAGACCATTCAGAAAGTTGGGATTATCTCATATCCAAACCATCACCAAGTCATGCACCAGAAAACTTATAAAGATCACTGGAGCATCTCCTTTCTTCACACTGGCTGGTCTTATCTCTGGCTGAAGAACATATATCTGGCTTTGTTAATTCTAGACTTGACATTTCTAATGCTCATGTGGCTTACCTTCTTCCTGACAGAGCTTTTCCAGAAATCTTCTGCAAGCTTCCAAACTCCCACCATCCACTGTGCAACCATCTCCTAGACTGCATAGTCTCCAGGCTAGCATTAGCTCCATTTTGAAATATATGCCCTTTTGTTTACAAATCCTTCCTGGACCTCATCCCTCTTTAGTTCTGTAATCTACTTCAGTCCTATAACATAAGATTTCCATACTTTTCTACTCCTAGAAAATCAAGGATGTTCAAATGGCCAAACAGGAGGAATATAGAGATGTACTTGTAGGAGTGGAAAACTGCCTAGGCCATAGAATCTATGTCCTTCCCTAAACTTTATTCTAATGCCTTACATGATCGGATGTTAAATGCTGTTTTATAACATTCCATAAAGTGCCAATGGCTTGCCTTAGCTCCCAGAGCCATTAAAGTTATTCCTCGTAATAGTCATATGCCACTTGCCCAGTAATGAATGGGAGTAGACTTATGCGTGTTGTGCAATGTGTCCAGGTAGTGCGTTTGTGTAGTTGAGTGCCTGGAAATGCGTGCATTCCATGAAAGGCCTTAGTATGTTGGTGCAAGATTCACAGTAGTGATAAGCAGGTGGTAGTCTCAGAATAAGCACGTGGTAGTCTCAGAAGAGGATCGACTATCTTCCATCACAATTATTCCACCAAACCTGTGTGGTGGAGTAAAAATGTCAACTTTCTAGTGCTGATTTAAAGAGATTATTAGCACAATAGAAACCCATGGAGCAGATGATTATTTGGATGAATTATACAGTCCCCAGTCTGTGGCTTCATGGGTTATGGATTTCAAGTGCTTATCCACGTACGTTTGAGAATTGAGGCAGTAAGTTGCAGACTCCACTAATCATTGCGTTTTCTCATCTGCCCTCTAATCTTTGTCCAAACTACTTTAACCCTACATGCTCTAGTTACTCTAGAAGATGCTCTAGAAGATACTGTCTTCTCTATTAAAAACATTTCCCATTCTCTCTTTCTAGACCTAATTTTGTGCCCTCTATAAATTCTCACATGGTCTCATTAGCTCCGATGAAAACAGCCCCAGTTTAGACAGTTCCTTTTCATAAGTATAATCCTCAAATATAAGCCTAATAATTATCCTCAAAATCTCTGTGCCATCAAGTACGGTTGCACCCTTCCTGTAGGGAGGGGACATAAGCCTCCACAGTACTAGACGAGGATTAATCAAATGCCTTCTCAGTTCCTACATGACCTCACTACTCTTGATTAGAATAGGGAAACGGGCCCTTTGGCCCACAGAGTACACGCCGACCAGCGATCCCCACACACTGGCACTACCCTACACACACACACACACACACACACACAGGACAATATGCAATTTTATGGAAGCCAATTAACCTACAGATCTGTACGTATTTGTAGTGTAGGAGGAAACTGGTGCATCCCACGCAAGTCACAGGGAGAGCACCTGTAGTCAGGATTCAACCGGGGTCTCTGCCGCTGTCAGGCAGCAAATTTACCACTGTGCCACCCTTAAATTCTATCTAATAAAGCTAATATATTATGAAACACAGAAAACACAGAACTGAGCTGTGAAGAAATCCCACTGCAAAGAGATCTCCAGTCATTAAGTGCCCCAATGACTATTACCCTTTGATTTTTGCCACTGAAACATATTTTTATCCAAACTGCCACATTTCCTTGGATTCTTTGAAGTTTTTTTTTAAATAAACATCCGTATCAGCCTGTCGTCCTACACCTGTGGCCCAGGAAGATTGACAAATGATGAAAATAGCCTGTGCCAATTCTGCCCTTCCTTCTTTTAGGTACCTGGAATACATTTTATCTGGATTGGAAATCTATCTACTTATTAAGTTGTCCTCCCATTGACTTTATCATTTCCAATAATTTACATTTTACCTCCTTAATTTCAATGCCATTATCATATTCCTCTTCTCTGAGGATAAACGCCAAGCGGGGTTAGTGTAGAAGGGATTAGTATAGAGGCAGATGACATATAAAGTTTTGGTGTCCAATTGGCTATTACTTTTCTTTACATTTTCTTTTAATGTCTTGGTTTTCCTTGGTTTCATCTGATATTATTTTTTACGTACCTTCTTTGAGTTCCTAATTTCTTTATAATTTTCACCCAGTATCTTCTAAACACTCTAGGGTTTTGGGAGTGTTAAATTGACTATTTGTCATACCCTTATATCAGGGTTTAGGGGTTTCCTTGTTACTTTAAATGGGAATATCAATTGTTGCCAGATATGTGGCAGGGGGTCACTTGTGTAGTCAGGGGTCTGTTAGAGGCTAGTAGTGTACAATGAGTTTTGTAAATATTCCAATTAAACTTGGCCACTCTCACGATATCAATAAATTAGAATTGGCAGTCACGACATTCTTACGATTGTTTATCTTTGCATCCATCTCAAATTGAATTTATATTTACAGATAATGCTAACACCTAGACCACTGGTCCAACACCATAACCACTACGTACTATATCCAAAACAGACAATGTCACTGGTGGCTGGGGCTTGATGTCTGCCTCACCTGCTTCTCTCCTGCATGGGAATCTCAGCACTCACCTCTTGGAAATCTTTTTCAAACTGTCGGAGTTGCAAGCACTGCTCAAGCTTCAGCTGGTGCTTATCCCAAAACTCATCAAAGGCCATTTCAGTCTCATTTAATTGAGCAATCAACCTGCAAGTAGAAGGAAAATATAGGCACTGTTCTTATAAGGCATAATCTACTGAACAGTGGAAAATAACTAGCATTACACAGCAAGGCAGTATTGCAAAGTGTAAATCGATATATACCTCCACATCCACTCTTTGGTTTATGACCCAAGTCCTAAATTTACCACAGAGAAGATATGCAGCTGAAAAACTGTATTCCTATCAGAGCTACTAACTGCTATTTGCATGGTTGATATTTTGTTGTCATGGAGTGATTTGCAGGTAGGACAACAGAAACTACAGGATCATTACCAAGTAAAACATGTCATTAAATCCCAAGAGGGGTCAAGTAGGTGGATTTTCACTCTTAACGTGGAACAATGACGTACAATAGAGGAACAGGGACTTTGGCCCAAAATGTCAGCGCCGAGTATGATGCTATGTTAAACTAATCTCCTCTGCCGTCACATGATCCATATAGCTACATTTGATGCATATCCATGCACCCATCTAAAAACCCATTAAATGCCACTATTGCCTCTGCTCCTCCACCAGCGCTGGCAGCAGGTTTCAGGCATCAATCGCTCTCTGTTAAACAAACTTGCCCAGCACATCTCCTTCTCACTTCATACCCTCTGGTCCCATGATATCTCCATCCTGGAAAAATGTTCTGACTATCTATTCCCCTCATGAGTTTAAGTACTTCTATCAGGGCTCCCCTCAAACTTCGATGTTACAGAGAAAACAATCCAAATTTGCCCAAGCTCTCCTTATAGCTAATGCTCTCTAAAACAGAATTCTGCTCAACCATAGACATAAGAAACTGCAGATTTTGGAATCTTGAGTGGAACGCAAATTGCTGGAGGAACTCAGCAGGTCAGTCAGCATCCATGGAGAGAATGGACAGGCGATGTGACAGGTCAGGACACTTCTTCAACATTCACATTCTTCCTCTCATGGGGTGAGCAAAGCTGCACACAATGCTCCAAATACAGCCTAACCATAATTTTATAAAGCTGCAACTTGACCTCCTGACTCCTATACACAATGACCCAACTGATGAAGGCAAGCATACCATATGCCTTCTTTACCATTCTATCTGTTAATAAATATCTGTGCATTGAGCAGAAGTAGCACTTTCTTTAATCAGAATGGCATTCTGTTTAGCCAAATCTCAATGTTAACATGAAAAGATCCACTGCTATCTGTCACCAGGAGCTCAATGAGCAGACTGTATCTGTTCAGAGCAGATCTGTCAATACAGAAGGCCAAGGCTAGACGAATGAAATTGCAAGGGGTCTCAAATAGCACATGAATGCCAGTTTACATCAAATGTTGCCATATTAGAATATCTAAACAGAGTTTCTGAAAAAGCCTGTTGTAGCATTTCAGCTTCAACAAGTGATGGGATATTGGCCAAAAACCCATGCTTCTGTTAAGATTAAAAAAATCAAAGATCACCACAGTTTATTTCATGATCCTGCAACAGAAGTGGAACTCCTAAATAGCCCATGTGACTTGTGAACTAAGCCACTCAGAGGCAGAAGCTGGCTACTATAAAAGTGTTCAGTTCTTGGGAGAAACAGAAATTCTCTTGGATTTCCTCTTGGTAGAATCCCTAAACTCAAAGTATATAGAAATTGTTTTTCTATGATCAAAAAGACAATGATAAACAATCAACTAGTTTCAATGGCCATAATTGCCTACTTAGCTTGAACATTTTGAGTGTAACCAGGAAACTTTTCAGAATTAAGCATTCACAACAGAAATACACAGTAGCTGCCGAGAAACCCCTGAATAGTCAAACACCTTTGGTGGGACAATGTTTACTCATATGGATGATTTGGAAGCTTCCAAGGACAGAACCCAGACACCAAAAACATGTCCCTTTTGTTACAGGATCCCTGGACACAGGGACAGCAGAATATTAAATAGTCAGATAAACACGTACTTGAGTGGCAGGATTATGCCTTTAACGAGATATTAATACATGAGATGGCAATTTAATGTTTTCCTTGATCTCATTATGGAGGTTTCAATGAGGGCCAATCAACATGAACATTAATCAATTGCTGTCAATTGTCCAGCACGCAATGTCTGGTTTCATTAACCTTAGAGTATCTGCCATTTTGAGGATTGGTTCATTTTAATAAGTATCGCCTATCCACATATTTTGATTACTTCTGAATATTCCCCAACAGCTTACACACATAGACACAGTGCATTCAGAAGGTTTTCAGATCCCTTCCCTTTTTCCACATTTTGTTATGTTACAGCCTATTATAAAATGGATGAAATAAAAAAATGTAAATCATCAATCTACACACAATACCGCTGAATGAAGAAGCAAAAACAAGTGTTTAGAAAATATTGCAAAGTGATTAAAAAGAAATGACTGAAATATCACGTTTACATAATTATTCAAACCCTTTGTTATGACACTCAACTGAACTTAGGTTCATCCTGTTTCCATTGATTATCCTTGAGATGTTTCTATAACTTGATTGGAGTCCACCAGTGGTAAATTAAATTGATTGGACATGATTTGGAAAGGCATACACCTGTCTATGTAAGGTCCCACAGTTGACAGTGCATGTCAGAGCAAAAACCAAGCCATGAAGACAAAGGAATTGTCCGTAGACCTCCGAGACAGGATTGTGTCGAGACACAAGTCTGGGGAAGGGTATAAAACAATTCCTGCAGCATTACAGAACTTTGAAACTACCAGGATTCTTCATAGAGCTGGCCGACCGGCAAAACTGCGCAATCGGGGGAGAAGGGCCTTGGTCAGGGAGGTGACCAAGAACCCGATGGTCACTCTGACAAAGCTCCAGAGTTCCTCTGTGGAGATGGGAGAACCTTCCAGAAGGACAACTATATCTGCAGCACTCCACCAGGCCATTATGGTAGAGTGGCCAGACAGAAGGCACTCCTCAGTAAAAGGCACATGACAGTCCACTTAAAGGACTCTCAAACCATGAGAAACAAGATTCTCTGGTCTGATGAAACCAAGATTGAACTCCTTGGCCTGAATGCCAATCCTCACATCTGGAGGAAACCAAGCACTGCTCATTACCTGGCCAAAACCATACCTTTCGTGAAACATGTTGGTGGCAGCATCATGTTGTGGGGATGTTTTTCAGCATCAGGAACTGGAAGACTAGTTGGGATTGAGGGAAAGATGAATGGAGCAAAGTACAGAGAGATCCTTGATGAAAACCTGCTCCAGAGTGTTCTGGACCTCAGACTGGGGCGGAGGTTCAACTTCCGACAGGACAATGACCCTAAGCACACAGCCAAGGCAATGCAGGAGTGGCTTTGTGACAAGTCTGACAAGTCTGTGAATGTCCTTGAGTGGCCCAGCCAGAGCTCAGACTTGAACCCGATCGAACATCTCTGGAGGGACCTGAAAACAGCTGTGCATCGATGCTCCCCATTCAACCTGACAGTGCTTGAGAGGACCTGTAGAGAAGAATGGGAGAAATTAACCAAATACAGGTTTGCCAAGAATGTAGCTTCATACCCAAGAAGACTTGAGGCTGTAATCAGTGCCAAAGGTGCCTCAACAAAGTACTGAGTAAAGGGTCTGAATATTCATGTAAATGTGATATTTCAATTATTTATTTTTAATTACTTTGCAAAAATGTCTAAACACCAGTTTTCTCATTTTTATTTTGGGGTATTGTGTGTAGATTGATGATAAAAAAAATGAATTTAATCAATTTTAGAATAAGGCTGTAACATAACAAAATGTGGAAAAAATGAAGGGGTCGGAATACTTTCTGAATGCACTGTAGTAACATTGGGAAACATAGAGGGAGAAAATGTTGGAAACACATAGCATAAATAATTCACTTACAGGCCACAACTCTGTTCCAACTTGATTCTGAGGGGGAACATAATCTTCAAGATTCACTTGTTCTTCTCATTGAACAGGCACCATTTAATCTACTGTACATTTTTGTTCCAACATTGAAAAATAGTCTGTGGTGATTTTTGGACGCTCTTAACATAAGCATATATTCCAGCCTATATCCTGCCACATGAAACGGTGTCAAAGCTGAATTGCCACTTGTGGCCTTTTCAAAGGACTGCTATTCAAAGCACCGCAGAAGAGCAAGACATAGCAATCTTCTAATTTAGGATGGGATTATGATTCACTCAAGACATTTTGTCCCATTTCAGAGTCAATGAAATGATCATGAAAGCTCACCGTTCCACTGTACTCCGATTATCCAGTTCATCTATGTTCAGCAGATGCCCTGGATTTCTGTTCACAGGTTCCTGAATGCAGGAGAAGAGGCAATAACCTTGGCTTCGTGTCTGGCTTATATCATTCTTTTGGAGAGAGGAAACAGAGAATTTAAAATTCACAAATAAAATAAGAATTCCAATTACATTGAGAAGAAATAACATCCTCTGGGATCTTGATAGGGCAATTGTGGGAAGAATGATTCCCCTCTGGAACAGAAAAAAGGTTCACTATTTAAAAATACACTTTTAGGCCAGAGATGAGGCTTTTATTTCCTCTCAAAGGATTGTGAGGCTCCTTAAACCTCTTCGTCAAAGGATGATGGAAGGAGAAGTTTTAAATAGTATTGAGATGGATAAATTCAATGAAAGCAAGGGGATGAAAGGTTACTGGGGGCAGATGAGAATACAAAGTTGAAGTTCCAGTTAGACCAGTCATGATCTTATTGAATGGCAGAGCAGGTCTGAGGAGCAGAGTGGACTATTCCTGCTCTAAATTCACATGTTCGTATACATCTCTGTCTGTAGTAACAAATATTAAACAGTAGAGACATCTCGACACATTGCATCTACACTCGCATGTGTTCACATTGAGTTGTTATGGGTAGTTCAACATGGACAAGTTCCTCCCAATAATCACTACACACATTAAGGAGATGTGCATATGTGTGTATAATATAATTCTGGCTGCTAAAAACAGCCAAACACCATGCATGACTTCAATGGAACAAAATGCATGGGAGGCAAATGCAACCAGCAGTTTCAACTTAGCTGAGGTTTAGCTCAGCTATTGGCACATGGATGGGAAAGGTTGATAGGGATATAGGTCAAACGCAGGCAAATGGGACTAGTTCAGATGGGGCATCTTGGTCGGCATGGACAAGTTGGGCTACAGGGTTTGTTTCCATGCCGTGTGACTCTTTGGCTGCTGACAATGTAGTCCCTGTTCAGTAAAATACTCATTATATACACCTTGGAACTTACATGTGTATTAATTCTTATTGTGTCCATCACATTACCTTCATCTTGTCTCGCTTTTCTGTGTGCACGGTTACAAGACGCAAAGTTGCTGTCACGTCATTTGGCAGTTCCGATTCAGCAAGTTCTGTTCCAAATGTCTGAAGCACCTGTGCGGTTTCCTTCACTTTGACAGCAAAACTCTCAATAGCCTAATGGAACCAAAGATATGGAAAATGTGAACTAAAATGAATACGATAAAATAGGATGGGCCCAGATTAGGTGATTTTCTAACTAGGTAATTTATTAATCACACCACAAATATTGCAACTTTTGAGGCATTAGAATCTTCTAACTAAATGCAGTCAGGAAAAGTTCTCTTTTGTACATATTGTTGAAATAAATTTTCATATTTTCATTACCAGTTATCTCATAGAATGTTCTCCACAATGGATCATGGATCACAATGGTTAATGCCACTGTGTTGCAGAAGTTAGGTCCTTTGTCCAATTCATCATTGATTTCTAATTAGCTAAGCTGAGCATTTGGCTTGACAGAGCTGTGCTAAATAACCAAAGGACAGACATTTTGTAAGGTGGGGGATGAGAATGAATTCAGGGGGAGGGTTTAATAGGAAGGTTAAGTGGGAATGTCAGCTGGGTCAATTTTGTTGTTCACAAAATCCAGTGGCTCGCCAGCAGGTTATCTGAGACAACTCTGCCTACAAATAGTACAGCTACAGTGTCCCAAGTGATCACTTTCAATACTTCGATTTGTACATCAAGACTTTTTTTTAAGGAGGAAAGCTAGAAAGAAAACTTACAGTCTGATGGCCAAACCATTGAGTGTGGCAATACTCCAGGGTCCCCCCAAGTTCCTCTGTCAATTGTGTTTTGTCGATGTAGCTGTGTAATTCGGAGATTGAATTCAGCATTATGACCTGCAAAGGAAGAATTTGCAATTGTAGCACTAAAAACTCAAATTGGAATTAAATCAATTCAATCATTAAACAAACATTCAATATTTTCAGACAGCAGCAAATACTTGATGAAATTAAATGATGCTTTGACGTGTTTATTTATAGTCTTGAATTTTGTCGAAGTTTAACACAAGTTTAAATAAAGAATTAATATTGTTCAGGGCACTGGGGAAACATTTGCTCTTCTTCTCTCAAAAGGTTCCACAAGTTCACTCAAAATCGGAAGTGGAAACAAAGGTACGGTTTAATGTTTCATATCAAGGACAGCACTTGCAACAATATAGCATTCCACCGGTATTGACCAAGGGCACCAGCCTAAATTTTTGTTCTGGAGCTGGACTGGAACTGACAACCTTCTGACTCAAATGCAAGGATATTCTGCAATAAGAAACAGTGACGTTTATAAATCATAGAAGATGACATGGGAGCATACACGGATTGAGTGGCATTACAACATTTAGAAGTGACTAAGTTATTTTTGCACAGTTCATCATCAGGAGAAAGCTGGCATAGGATAACTATTGTTACAGATCCTGACAATTCAGTATTGATGCTTTGAGGAAGGTAATTCTGCCTAGAAAGATTCAAATAGAAAGTCATGCAAACAATGCCCATAGCATTTCAGAGACACTTGAATGCTGGAGTACTTTGAAGAGACAGGAAAACAGGAGAGTGTATTAATATACAAAGTGGGTGTACGTTTTGCATTTAGTTGATGATAGGTATTCGGAAAGAAACAATATCCTGGGAGATGGAACCACTTTGTGACAGCTGGCATGAGAACTAGGAAGGGAATTTGGGTCATTGGCAGTCATGCGAGAAAGGGAGCAGGTGCTGGCTATCACAAACCAACTGACCTTGAAGAGGAAATTGGGGCAAAAATAGGAGTGGTCGCAGGTTCATGGCTGGAAGGAAGATATGGGAGGAGGGTATACAAGAGAAGGGAGGTGAGAAGTAAACAAAACTGCACTATACTGGTTGGTCAGAATATTTTAAGTAATAATTCTGACTAAATAATGCAATAATCTAATATAGGCAACGGTCATAATAATTATGTGAGAATTAGGAGTACTCACCACCTAGCTCCATGTTTTATAGGCCTTAGCTAATAATCTATACATGATCCTTTCTGCTCATCGCAGTTGGTCTCCTGACCAGGCATTCAATCTTATCAACTGACAGTCAGAAAACAGCAGAAACTGGCATTCTGGCACTAAGAGCAGTCAGACCATTGTAACTGCTTTCTCCAGTTTTCACATCCATTTCCATGCACCGCCGCTCCCTTCCATTAATTTTAATTAAGAGTGCAACCAAAATGCAAGACCTCACATTCTTCTGAATGACACTTCATGTTCATTCTTCGGCCCATTGTAAACTTATATAACCACTTTCGCTTTTCCATATACGGCCAATTGCAATGTCATCTGCCATGCCACCAACTTTCTCATCCAAATCATTTATATAAATAACAATCAAGTGTGCACCCTACACTAATCTCTGTGGCATGTCCTTATTATAGGCCTCCAGTCAAAAATATAACCAGTCAAATTAAGTTGAGATTCTTGGCAAAAGCACGTACATAAGGTACATTTACAATGAAAATCTTCTTGCAGCAACATCACAGGAACACATTTTCAATGTACCATTACCTCACCGTACTTTTATCTCTGCACCACCCTTTGTCATCTACCTTCAAGCCAATTTTGTATCCAATTAAATCTTTGGACTCTCCTTTACCTTACCTTCCAAAGTTATCTCATGTCCCTTTTGCCCTTCTGATTTCCCTCTTAAATGTCCATATTTGAATCAATGACCATATTTGAACCATATTTGATGAGGTCAGAAGCCAAGTGGTCAGAGAGAAATCTAAAGTGGGCACCAGTGAGCAGGTTACTGGGACTAAATGCCACCCGATAGGATATGCCCAGGTATTTGCTGATGATTGAGAGTATACTGATTGGGTATTAATTAATCAGATTGGATTTGACCTACTTTCTTAAAATTAGAAAAACATTACAATTACTAATTTTGACTAATTTTGGGAGGAAGAATTAGGCAAAAGTTAGTTTTAATGTTAAGTATTATAACGGAGAATGGAATTGCACTCAGTTTTAGAATCATGGCTCTTGTGATTGGTGCTTAACAACCAGTTTAGTTGTTTCTTGAAATGAGGGAAGAAGATTAGACTTTATTGCCTTCCATCACAGTGAGGAATCTGCTGTGTGGATGTTTATGTTAACTTTTATGTAGTTGTGTGTCTTCTTGCTTTTTTAGTATGGTAATTCGCATATCACTACCATAATTGGTACACGTGACAATAAAAGACCTTTGAAACCCCTGAAATGTTACAATGAAAGCAACTTTTAGCATGCCCTAGCTTTTAAAGACAACCTTGCTCATTTATATAGGGAGATTTTTGTCCACAGCAGTGGGAGGGCAACAAATATTGGCTGACAGTTTTATGTCGATAACTGATCTACTACATCCAAGGCAGAGTATCACAGCTCTTATACTGAGCAGTAAACATTGGTTTTGGTAATATTTTCCACTTTTACCCCATACATTGTCAGCTATCCATCATATGCCTGTTGAGACTTTGGTATATTTATACAGTGAAAGGTTGTTGCAACACAATTACTGTTTTGATGCAAGCCTGTCGAACTTACGTTACTTTTTCGGCGACTTCTTCTTGCGTATGGCGTGCACAGCCTAAAGTTGTAGAACAACTTGTTCTATTTGATCTTATTTGATTGTGCACGCCACGTTGATTGCATTCATCGAACAGGGCGGACCATGTGAAGGTTGCAATCTCCCACCCCATTCGGTGACTGCTGGCACCTGTCATAGGTCGTTACAGGTCGCCGAAAATTTTCAACATGTTGAAAATCGAGCGGCGACCAGAACAAGGTATGACTCTTTGGGCGACTACTCACGACCATACAGGCTTCACCCCGCAACATGTCGCCAGTGTGTTGGCTGTATGGTCGTGAGTAGTCTCCTCTGTCGCCCAAAGAGTTGTAGCGTCTTTCTAGTCGCCGCTGAATTTTCAACATGTTGAAAGTTTTCGCCGACCCTTTGCTATGACGGGTGCCGGCAGTAGCCGAAAAAGTTGCGTAAGTGGGACAGGCCCATTATACTACAAATTATTTACAAAGCAGTATTCTTCTTCGAAAAGGATGGCCAGATATCTTCTTAAATTTAGTGCCAAGAATTTGAGAAATAGTCTAAAATAATTGTTTAATTTACATTCTCCTCTCTCCCCATCTGTGCACATCTTCTCTTGATGCTTATATTACTGCATCTCACCATTCAACCTTAATTTGACCATGTACAGCGGGAGATTAGCAGTTGGGAATCATGTTCACAATAATGGCCAACATTTCAAGTCACAGGATTGACAGAGGAGGGGGGGGGAGAGGAGGGGGGGAAGAAGTGGGGGGAAGAAGTGGGGGGAAGAAGTGGGGGGGGGGAAGAAGTGGGGGGAAGAAGTGGGGGGGGAAGAAGTGGGGGGGGAAGAAGTGGGGGGAAGAAGGGGGGGGAAGAAGTGGGGGGGGAGAAGAAGTGGGGGGGGAGAAGAAGTGGGGGGGGGGGGGGAGAGAAGGGATGGAGACAGTTTTAAGAAGTTTAATAAAGTTAGCGGGTATTTTACCTTCCGGTGGATCTTCTAGGTCCTGAAAACCAAAGATCCTATAGAATCTTTGCTGAAAACTCCAATGAACCAATCAAAATGGCCTGTCAGCGAAGGAGATTGCCTTCGACTGCCTGTAAGTAAATAGCAACCCCACTCCACTGGCTTCGACCAAGCGGCAACCTATTTTTAGTCGAGTTCGGTTTTGAATTTGTTGAAATAATCGCAGGAACATAGAAGAAGCCTTGACTACGCGGAAACCACTTTAGACTATTAGGGAGAGTGACCAAAATCTCCAGGAACCTCACGGAAACCTTGGGTGGGGCGCAAGGTCTCCAGAGGTTTCCGTTCAGGTTTCCTAAGTGGGACAGGGGCTTAAGGGATATTAGTTGAAGGGAGAAGATGGACAGGCTTGGATTGTTTTCCCTGGAAATCTGGAGGTTGCAGGAAGACTTGATCAAAACGTGTAAAATTATTAAAGATATAGATAGGGGAGACAGTCAAAACCATTTTGCCAGGATGGAAATATCAAATACTAGAAAGCATAGCTTTAAGGTGAGAGGGGCAAAGTTTAAAAGAGATTTGCAGTACAATTACTTTTACACAAAGGGTGGTGAGTGCCTGGAGCAGGGGTTGTCAGGTACGATTGTGACTTTTAAGAGACTTTTGCTTAGGCATATGGATATGCAGGGAATGGAGATAAAAGTTGGTCTTGGCATCACGTTTCGCAGAAACATTACAGGCTAAAGGACGTGTTCCTGTGCTGTCCTGCTCTATATGCATTCACCTTATCTATTTACCTCATGATTTAATACACCTCTAAAAGATCACCCCTCAGCCTGCTGCGCTCCAAGGAATTGTCCTAACCTGCCCATCTTTCTCTGTAGCTCAAGCCCTCGTGGCCAGGCAATATTCTCTGTACTCTTTCCAGCTTAATGACATCATCACTGTAGCAGTGCAACAAAAACTGAACACATTACTCCAAATGCTGCCTCACGAATGTTTTATACAACTGTAACATTAAATCCCAACTTCTACAACAAATACCTTAACTGATGAAGGCCAATGTGCCAAAGACCTTCTGTGCCACCCTATCTACTTCGATGCCACTATGTGACTGTACTCCAAGAACTATTTGCTCTGCAACACTCACAAGGACCCTTCCTTTCACTGTGAACGTTCTGCTTTGGTTTGACTTCCAAAAATGCAACTCCTCATACTTACCTGCATTAAACATCATTAGCCATTCCTCAGTCCACTTGCCCGGATGATAAAAATCTTGCTGATTACAATATCACCTACTTTAGTGCCATCTGCAAACTTACTAGTTTTGCCTTGTACATTCTCATCCAAATTGTTGATATACACAACAAACTTCAATGTGCCCAGCACAGATCCCCGAGGCACATTACTAGTCACAGGCCTTCTGTCTGAAAAACAATCATCCACTGCTTCCTTCTATGAGCCAATTCTGCATCCAGTTAGCTAGCTCTCCCTTGATCCCATGCAATCTCCTTCCAAAGTAGCCTATCATGCGTAACCTTATCAAAGGCCTTGCTGAAATCTATTTATACCTTTTTCAACCTGCTTGGTTACTTCTACAAAAAACTCAATAAAATTCGTAAGACAGAATCTGCCACATCCAAACCATGTTGACTATCCCAGATCAGCCCTTGTAACCAAATACAAACATATCTTATACCTCGGAATCCTCTCCAGTAACTTACCTACCATTCCATTACAGAGTGGCTAGGACTGTGAAGCAGTGACTCCACTAGCTACATCCTTCGGCCATCCTTGGTAAGCAGTGAGCAGACCTCGTCTCAGAGGTTGTTAGCCAATAATCGGATGTTAATTTTTGGATACAACACCTTTAATCAACAAATCCGAGAATCAAAATCAGATTTGAGACATCTCACTTACCGGTACCTTCAGTTTAAAATCATCTCGGTTGAATCTCAGGTTAATGTCGGAGATGGCTCGCTGAAAGATTCCTGAAGGACGAAGTACGAAGACTAATTGAAGATTCCCTGGAAATGATCCCTAGAATGAGAGAAAATGGGAAGGTCACCTTAATTTCCATGAACAATTTGTCATACGCAACGGATGTGAACCACAACAATTAAATTATTACTTGCTGTAGCTTCACATGCAAATTAGATGCAACAAACTGAATATATAAACATACAATATATTATCAGTTATTCTAAATTAGACCATGAGAGTGCAAAAGCCTAAGTACGTAGAGCAACCATAGAAATACAAAGTCCTTGTGGTTCAGTAGAATTGTGGTAGAGTTGTGGTTATGGTTGTGCAGAATGATTCAAGAGGTTGGTTGTTGATGGGAAGCAGATGCTTTTGAGTCTCTTGTATCTTCTTCCCAGTGGTAGCATTTCCTACAGATCACATAGATGGTGGGGAGGTCAATATCCACAATGGACTGGGTGATGTCCATCACTTTCTGCAGCCTTCTGCGTTCTTGAGCGTCCGAATTTCCGAACCAGCCCATAATGCAACCGGTACGTTTGCATTCCATCGTGCACTTGTCAAAGTTCGATAGAGAATTCAGCGAAATACCGAATCGTCTTAAAGGACTGAGGAAGCAGAGGCGTCGGTGAGCTTTCATGGTGATTTCATAGTGGCCCACACCAGATCATCAAAGATGAATATGCCCAGAAACCTGAAGCTGTCGATCCTTCCACCAATGAAGATAGGTGTATGGTCCCTTGGCTTTCACTTTCTGAAGTCAATTTCAGCTCCTTAGTCTTGCTCACGTTGAGAGCAAGATTATTGTTCTGGCACCACTCAACTAGACTGTCCATCTCCCTCCTGTAGTCTGACTCGTCTTTCCCCGTTATTTAATGATGGTGGTATCTTTGCACATTTAAAGATGATGTTGGAGCTGTATCTGGCTTCATGGGTATTGAGCGAGTAGAGCCCGGGGTAAAGAACCCAGTCCTGAGGTGCCCCTGTGCTGATGGTCAGCGAGGAGAAGCTGTTGTTGCCAATCTGTTCTGATGACGTCTGTCAATGAGGAAGGTATGGATCCAGGTGCATGGGGAGGAGCAGAGATCCAGTTTTGTGAGTTTGACGATTAATTTGGAAAGGATGACAGATTAGTTTAGTTTAGAGACAGCACAGAAACAGGCCCTTCGTCCCACCAAGTTCATACCAACCATCAATTACCCATTCACACTAGTTCTGTTATCCTACTGTCACATCCACCCCCTGCATACTAGGAGCCATTTACAATGGAAAATTAACCCACAACCCCGCACATCTTTGGGATGTGGGAGGAAACTGGAACGCGGGAGGAAACCCACGTGGCCATATGAAGAACTTGCACATTACACACAAACAGCACCCGAGGTCAGGATCAAACCCATATCTCTGGCACTACGAAGCAGCAGCTCCACCATCTCCGCCTCTGTGCCATCCTGTGGCATTGAATACAAAGTTGTAGTCGAAGAAAAACAGCCTCATGTGCCCTATTCTTGAAGTAGTCCCAGTGAAAAGTGGAAAGTCAGCGAGATCACATCTACTATCTGGATTCAGGTCATTCTTGACATAGCTCCCAACCTGAAACTTCACTTTTCCATTCCTTTGACAGATGCTGCCTGTCCCACTGAGTTACTGCAGCACATTGCGTTTTGCTCTCAAAGCACTTAATCACAAAAGGCTGATAGTCATTGAGACATATCATCTTGCTCTTCTTGGGCACTGGTATTACAGGTGTCTTTTTGAAGCAGGTTGGGACCTCGGACTGTGGTTGTGAGAGGTTGATGATGCAGTCCTGATTTCGACCCAATATGTTGACGTCCTTTCCCCCTCACAGATGCTGCTCAAATCTCCGAGGTCCTCTCATCCGAAATTGGAAATTCTGTATGACTTTAGTGATCATAAGCATTCAAAAAATAAATAAAATATAAAATTAATTAATTAAAAAAGAAACTTACCTTAGAATACCTGAGACAAAGTACAGAAAACAGGCCTTTTGGCTGTTCAGCTTGTGCCAACCATTAACAAAATTCTCCCCATGTTCTTATCAACTCATCTCAGATTTCACCATTCATCTACACGCATGGGCAATTTACGTGGCTAATTAACCTGGCAACCCACGCATGTTTAAAGTCACTTTATCATTTAACAATAATAAGGCACACAAATACTTAGGATAATTGAAATCAAAGGAATGTAAATGTGACCCATACATACCTTTCCCTTGAAGGTGTGTTTTCCTTTCTAATGATTGGGCATACTACAAGTCTAACCTGGGCACGTTAGGCTGCAGATTTCTCAGCCTAAACCCGAGATAATCTGCAGAAGTTTCACTCAGTCGTTGAACTCTGTGAGAAGTCCAACAGCTGAACATTACGGTTCCATCACCAGCACTTGCCTGTGTGGGGATTTGCCTCAGGGTTCTGAGCTTCCGCAGGGAGTCATTGACAAAAGCTGGCCATCTCTGCTGACCTACTAGCTTCTCAGCTGGAGATCCCTGCCAACATCTCATTGCCACGCTGAACATTTGTTACGTGTGATGGCATTGCCTTTTGCTTGCTTGCTGTTCCGCAGCTGTCCTATGGAAATGTCAGTGCTCTTAATGTAAAGGCTGCTGAAATTTGTACTGCATCGAAACTCACCGCAATTCTCAGCAGCGATGCCTTCACAGAGGACCATTTGTCTTGCCTCCTGTCTATGAGCAAAATAAATCCAATGCCACCATCTTGAAGGCTGAATGAGAGAAGTAGTTCAGAAATTAAATGAGTAATATGAAAACAGCAGCGTGCCTCAGGTAATTTCACTATCAAAAGCCTCCCAGCGTGCTGATCTCCCTACTGAACACACAGCCTGTGTACACACTCCCCTCGCGGATCTTAATTCTTCTGGCTCTGAGCAACGGATTCAAAGCCGTGACTCCATTCATTAGTGAGAGGCAAACTGCTGTCAAATGCAGCCCACGACTAAAGTCACAGGACCCGATCAGAGGGTGCTTTCCTCACCACGTATCATGTCAGATAACTGTTGCTGATGAAGTCACCTGCTTAAATTAAAGTCATAAAAGATATTCAGGTATTTACTAATATCTGCATGTTAAATTCTTTGTGGGGAAAAAAAACTGCAGCATTTCCTTGAGAACGAATCAAGAATGCAAACGGTGAAAAGGCTGACCACAGACAGGGTTAAGGCAAACTGTGGGGTATCGATGAGCCAGGAGCAGCTTCATATTTATCTTTCAATAAACAACACATACGGTGCCAGATGAGTGAACCCGCTAACCCCCAGTCCCTGTAAATCAGAACCAATTATACAATGCCAGCAGCTGGCTACCAGCCAATCACAACTGGGATGTAAAAGATGGGCAAGCCCTTCTGCAGACAGCAAACATTTCTATTCCTGGTACATTCACATGGAACTGGCGTACGGATCTCACATACAACAGTTCTCCGGATCGATCGTAAATTCTGCTTCTATATTCACTGGGTGCACGTGGGCGGCAGCTGTGGGTTTGTGTGCACCCCGAGAATTTGTTCAATCTTGATCTTGAGATATTGCTGCATTTCTGTGTCTATTGGTGGGGGAGCTGAGCAAAAACAATTTCTTCAAAAGCGTCCACTTCCTACATTTTCTAATTACAGTCTGAAATGGGTTTGATTTACAAAACAGCAAAGTCATGGAACAAAAGAATGAACGAGCACACAAGACAATAGACAATAGACAATAGGTGCAGGAGTAGGCCATTCGGCCCTGTGAGCCAGCACCACCATTCAATGTGATCATGGCTGATCATCCCCAATCAGTACCCCGTTCATGCCTTCTCCCCATATCCCCTGACTCTGCTATCTTTAAGAGCCCTATAAAAGCTCTCTCTTGAAAGTATCCCGAGAACCGGCCTCCACATTCCTCTGAGGCAGACAATCCTTTGGCCCAAGATGAGTGTGTGAGAGTTTGGGAGAGCAGCGCCAGAGACCCAGGTTCAAAGCGGACCTCGTGTGCTGTTTGTTGCAGTTTTCACCTTCTCCCTGTGACCATCTGGGTTCTCCCCAGGTGCTCCAGTTTCCTCCCACGTGTGAGTTTTTAGGTAAATTGGGCTTTGTAAATTGCCCCTGTTGTATAGGGAGTAAGTGCGAAAGTGGAATTACATAGAACCAGTGTGTACGTGTGATGGATGGTCGACATGGATTTGGTGCGCCAATGGGCCAATTTACATGCTGTATCTCAAAACAGAAACTGAAGGGATAGTTCTAAACACAAAACATTCTGAAATATTAAAAGGGCAACCTTCTCCCCAGGAGGCAAGACTCCGAACTTGCACTTTAAATTATCCCTGCTGTCAATTATCTCCTCTGTCATAGGGTATTTGCTATATTTTATAGAAAATATCTCATAAGAATTCTATATTCGAATCCAACGGCAAGAATCTTAACTAATCAAATGTTATCAGCTAAATTTAAACTCTTTAGGGGATGTAGACAGGGATGTCCATTATCGCCTTTACTATTTGCTTTGATGATAGAGCCTTTGGCGGAAAGAATCAGATCTGAACCTGAAATCTATGGCTATAATACCGACACTACAACCAACAAAATATCTTTATATGCAGATGACGTGTTGATTTATATTACAAAACCGGAAATTAGTATACCAAAGCTGTTTAATGTTATAACTAAATTTGGTACATTTTCAGGATTTAGGATTAATTGGAACAAAAGTGATATTATGCCTATAACAGGAATTAATTTAAACATATTACAACAATATCCATTAAAATTAGTTAAAGACAAATTTAAATATTTAGGAATTAATGTAACTAAATCTTATAATTCGCTAATTAAATCTAATTACCCTTTATTATTAGATAAACTTAAAAAAAATATTCTGTATTGGAAAACACTTCCTATATCCATGATTGGTAGAATAAATGCTATAAAGATGGTGTTTTTACCACAATTATTATATTTGTTTCAGGCTATTCCTTTTTTTCTCCCAAAGACTTTTTAAAAAAAAATAGATAATATTATTTATAGTTTTATTTGGGATTATAAAAATCATAGAATAAGTAAAAAACACTTATGTAAATCTAAGATAAATGGAGGATTAGCACTTCCAAATTTTTTATATTACTTTTGGGCAGTTCAGATTAAGAATATGAATTTTTGGTGGGTAAATGTGGATCAGGAACCAATGTGGTTAAAGATGGAAAAGGAAGATTGTTTACCTTATAAGGTAGGCTCGATTCTTTTTGCTCCAAAGGAAGTACAAAAAAAAATGTATAGGGATAACCCTATAATTTATAATAATAGACGTATTTGGAAACAAATAGTTAAGACTTTACAATTAGATAATCTTTCACTCAGACTACCAATAACGAATAACCCATTATTTAAACCCTCTATATTGGATGGAGGGTTTAGACATTGGGATGATTTAGGAATTAAAAGGATAGAGCACCTTTATAGAAAAGGAAAATTTCTTTTATTTCAAGAGTTACAAGATATTTACGGATTGTCTCCGCAACATTTGTTTAGGTACTTACAAATTAGAGATTATATAAAATCCAACACACAAGATAACAAAAATAAAGTACCAGGATTATTAGATGATGTGTTTAATTTACATCCAAATACAGAAAAATTAATAGCATATATATATAACATAATTTTGGATAAGGAGAACCCAACAACTGAAACATATCGGCAAGCATGGGAAAAAGAAATTGGGTTATCCATAACAAAAGAAATCTGGGAAGAAAGTTTACAGCAAATACATCGGTGTTCGTTAAATGCCAGACATACATTGATACAATTCAAAGTATTATATAGATTACATTACTCAAAAACTAAATTAAATAGTATCTTTCCCAATCTCTCTGCAATTTGTGATAAATGTAAGAATTTAGAAGCAAATTTAACACACAGTTTTGCTACATGTTCCAAATTGAATCATTACTGGACAGAAATTTTTAAGGTTATCTCTGAGGTTCTTAAAATTAGATTGGATCTAGACCCAAAGATATTAATACTTGGAATTTTGGATTCAAACTCGGTCCTTACAGTAAATCAAATAAATTTCTTTGATTACTGTTTGATAATAGGGAAAAAAATAATATTGAAATTTTGGAAGGGAACGTTAACCCCCACAATTAAAATGTGGGCGGCAGAAATGTTGGAGACGTTACAATTAGAAAGAATCAGATTTGTCCTACTGGACAAATATAACTCTTTCGAACAAATATGGTCTCCATATATACAGTACCTAGAGAAGTAGCTGCTCTTGACAACACAGCTTGACGGGTACCCTGCGGGACTTGATGAGAATAACATATTCTTATACTAGGATTAATAAGCATGTCTTCATTGATACTATTATTAGTAATAGTTTTAGATAAAATATATTTGGTTGTTTTTCATTTATATATATATATAATATTTTTTCATTTTTTGTTAACCTTATTTCCTTTTTCTATTTTCTTTTTCTCTTTTATATAATCAAATTATTATTTAATCACTCTCTTATTGATTTAAAACTACTCTATCTCTATCTTTTTTTCCTAAAAAATAGAAGATAATAACTTTTATTGGGTTATTTAAAAAAAATATTTGGAATTAAGTTGATGTTTGTAAAGCTGTTTACAATATTGTAAATCAATTACTTCTAATAAAAGAAATTAAACAAACAAAAAAAAAGAAAATATCTCCTTCCCTTATGAAGGTAAAGATTGGTTAGGGATCAGGAAACCGCAGTGGTGTGGAATGAAATAGAAATCATGGAAGTCTGTGGTGGTATGGGATGGAGCAGTGAACAAAGAACAGTGAATTCTCCCATGGAGTGGGATTAGATTGCAAGTGGAAATCTGAGAGCTGTGATGCTGACGGATTGGGTAGGGATTAGAAGCCTGGAATATTGTGACATTGAGTAATGTAGAGTGAGCTCTGCCATGAGGTGGGATTGGATGGGAACTGAAAACTGGAATGGCGAGGTTCTGGGTAGGGAACAGGAAACTCAGTGGTGCTGTGGGATTGGGATTGTGGTTCTGTGTGATCTTCACGCCCCAACAATTCCAAGAGAGTTGCACCAACCGCTGAACACACTTGACCTTACTAACCTTGGATAACTGGGACGTACCCTGGAGAACTCTTTCCAATTTCAGCTCTTTGCAGAAATTCAATTCTAAGTTGTATTTTTTTTGTGATGGCCAAGCCATTATTTTAATCAACATATCAGCCAATCTTGGTGAAAATAGTGTCAAGCAAGACTGCATCTGTGCTCAGATACTTTTCCCAATCTTTCTCACTTCCAACAATGTGTGATTAAACTATAGGATGAGTGAGAAACTTGTTCAGCAAAAGGCAGCTTCAGACTAGAATCAACATTACCACACCAACCTCCATTATCAAACAGATCACACTTGCATTTGTGCGTGTGCAAAGGTCTAGCTCCACGTGATTGTCCACAAGTATTAAAGATGGACCTCACACTCAGCATTTGCAAGACATAGGTCCTCTATCAACTGCCCCCACCTTACAACTCTGTCCTCCAACAATAAATACATCATAAGAAATTAGAACCACTTACCCTATCTCTGGACCCACCTCTTCAGCAAAGACAACCATTGATGTGCAAATTCACCACCATTTTCAATGGACCAGTACAGCTTTTAATTTACTTTAAAGGCATTGGAAGATCAAGACTTCTAACCAGCACAAAACCTATGATCCACCGGGGCAGCAGTGTTCCCGATCCTTCTATAAGTTTCAGGTATATGTATCAGAAGCAAAAAGAACTCCTGCATAAACCATAGAAGGAGCACACTGCTCACAAACGATTCCATCTCTTGCCCCATCTGTGATCATGTCTGCAGTTCCCACACTGGCATCATCAGTCAACCCAGGATTTGTGGAACTAAAGTCTTATCAAGTCAAACTCGATCCCAAGGGATTGCTTATGAAAGAGGTCGAGGGAGCATGGATTTCTGCAGTATGTGGGAAAGGGTGGGTTTTAAAAGTCACAAAAAAACATTTCAAGGCTGCGATCAAGGCCTTGGTTTGTATCCAGGTATGAAATCAGAAGTCTTGGTTAAAACAACATTAAAAATAAATACTTAGTCTAAATATTAAAAACCTGGAGACTTTGATGTTATAGTCTCCACCGTAGAACAAAGACCAGTACAGCACAGGAACCGGCCCTTGGCTCACAATATTTGCACTGAACCTTACGCCATGTTAAACTGATCTCCTGTGCCAGTACATGATCCATATCCCTCTCTGCACTTCCATGTGCCTATTGAAAAGCCTCTTAAACACTACTATCGAATCTGCCTCCACCACCGCTCCTGGCAATGACTTCCAGGCCCACACCACCAAAGATCATCTTTGTACAACACTCTCTTGCCCTGCACATTTCTATAACATTTTCCACCTCTCACCTTATAGTTATGCCCCCTCGTGTTGGGCATTTCCACCTGGGAAAAAGGTTCTGTCCACCCTATCTATGTCTCTCATAATTTATATACTTCCATCGTCTCCCCTCAACCTCCAACATTGCACAGAAGACAATCCAAGCCTATCCAAACTCTCGCTGTAGCTGAAATGCTCCAAGTAGGCAACATTTAGTAGTAGTAAACCCCCCCTGCACCCTTTCCAAATCCTCCACATTCTTCCTATAATGGGGTGACCAGAACTGCACAATCAACTGATGACTGTATCTAGCTGGTGTTTCAACTCCCTATTCCTCTTCCATCCAGTAGGTGGTGGCAAGTCCATAGAATTGGAAAGGCCATGGACCAGTCAATGTTAGTATTAGCTCAGGTGGGGAAGAGCCTAACCCTGAACTGTAACATGATATTCCTCTGGAAAAACAAACCAGTGGGTGACGTGCAGCATTGTAAAGCTCATGTGACCTGACAGGATAGCAATTCCGGAGTAAGCACGAGACAAAGGGCTGGACTGTGTTAACAAAGGCAAGGAGAGGTCGAGAGACAGATGCTGAGGTAAAATGCACATAAACTGCATGTCACAATGTTGGAGGAAACTACTTGAGCCTTACCTCGGAATGCTGGTCAGATAGGAAACAACATTCTGGAATTCCTCTTCAGGGATATCAGTGAAGTTAGGATATTCAGGAAAGGTTATAATTGGACACCCACCTTCTCCTCGACCACCTGCAAGGAAGAATATATTTGTACATTATCATTAATCCAAACCGTTCACATTGATCTGAACAAAGCAAGGTGATTATACTGATGGAACTGAACCAAAATTGAAGTTAAGCACCGTCCATGAATACACCTCAGCAACACTGGTAGATATTTATTTGCTTTCTTGTCTGTAGGTATCCATATAACAATTACAGCACGGAAACAGGCCTTCTCGGCCCTTCCAGTCCATGCCGACCATTTATTTTCCCCTAGTCCCATCTACCTGCACTCAGACCATACCCCTCCATTCCCTTCCCGTCTATATACCTATCCACTTTACCTTTAAATGTTAAAATCAATCCTGCCTCCACCACCTCTGCTGGAAGATCATTCCACACAGCCACCAATCTCTGAGTAAAGAAGTTCCCCCTCATGTTACCCCTAAACTTCTGCCCCTTAATTCTCATGTCATGCCCTCTTGTTTGAATCTTCCCTACCCTCAATGGGAAAAGCTTATCCACGTCAACTCTGTCTATCCCTTTCATCATTTTAAAGACCTCAATCAAGTCCCCCCTTAACCTTCTGTGCTCCAAAGAATAAATTGCAACCACCGGCCATAATCAATGCAATGATGCTGATTGACCCGCTTAAGACACAATCTTTTCACCAGAGTGCCTTCAAGTGGGTTGGTATTGCTATTCACCTTGTTTTTTTTGTTCGTTTTATTTCACTACATTGGAAGCACATTAAATTTGACGGGAAAAAAATATCATTGTGCCTTTGTTGGACACCTTGAACACCTATCAGTGCCTCTTCATCTGGTGCTGAAGCTGCGCAAATGAACTTATATTAATAAAATGCATGGCATCCACACTGGTCCATTGTTAAGTTAATGCAAGGCATCAATGTTCGTCTGGTCACATGCAGTTATCCAGGCCAAAACCCTGCTGTGATGAGGTCCAGAACAAATTGCTGGTGACATTTATTCCTAAGAACTTGAGGCTTTCGGCCATCTCTAGTTCGGCGCCATCATTGTATACTGGGGTGTGCGTACTACTCCGCTTCCTGAAGAATCACAATCTCCTTTGTCTTGCTGACATTGATGGAGAGGTTGTTGTTTTGGCACCAGGTTATGAGGTTCTCAGTCAGCTTCTTGTACTCATAATGTCTCGTCATTATTTGATATCCGGCCCACTACGGTGGTGTCGTCTGCGAATTTGTAAATTGGGTTGTATTGGTATTTGGCTGCAAAGTCATGAATGTATAAGGATTACAGTAGGGAGCTGAGAACGCTTCCTTGTGGAGATCTCCTATCGTAGAGGATGCTTTGTCCACCATCCTCATTGATTGTGATCCGTTGGTCAGGAAGTCAAGGATCCAGTTAGTGAGGGGTTTGTGATCAGTTTGGAGATGAGGTTGGTTCGGATAATGGTACTGAAAGCAGAGCTGTAGTCTATTAATAGGAGTCTGACGTAGGTGTCCTTCTTATCCAGATGTTCCAGGATGACTGTAGTGCCAGGGACATGGCATCAGCCCTGGACCTGTTATGTTGATATGCAAACAGCAATGGATCAAAGGTGCTTGGTAGGCTTGATTTAATGTGTGCCATAATCAGCCTCTCAAAGCACTTTGTGATAGTGGATGTTAAAGCCACTGGACGGTATTAATTAAGGCATGAGATCTTGCTTTACATTGGCACAGAGATGATAGTGGTCTTAGTGGGTACCTCAGAATGGAGTAGGTAGAGATTAAAGATGCCCTCTGGCTTTAGAATCCTCTGCCCTGGGAAAAAGACTAAGTCTTCACTTGATTAATGTCTGTTAACATCCTGTACACACCTCCATAAGGTCACCCAAAGTCAAAGGTGCAGTGAAATGAATTTGCCAGCAGCGATACATTTAAAAAGAACACACAATACACAATAAAATTTAACACAAACGTCCACCACAGCATTCTTCACTGTGCTGGAAGGCAACAAAGTACAGCCAGTCCTCCTCCTTTGTTCACTCGTGGTAGGGGCTAGGGACAGCCAGATGTACAGGCCCTCTCGTCGGGATGGTCGAAACTTTGACGTTGGGACGGTTGAACATATTCCATGGCTCGGAGGTCCCGAATCGGCGCTTTCCTACCGGAGACCGCGGCTTCAGGATGCCACAGGCCGCAGGCCGGCGGTCGGCGCTCCTCCCCGGCGATCCCCAGCAAGGGATCCCAGACTCCGGATGCTAAGTCCACGCCACGCCCGCGGCTAGAAGCTCCACAGACCATGGCTTCAGGATGTTATAGGCCGCAGGCCAGCGGTCGGAGCTCTTTCCCGGTGATCCCCAGCAAGGGATCCCAGACTCCGGATGGCAAGTCCACGCCCCACCTGCGGATAGAAGCTCCACAGACCACAGCCTCATGATGCCAAAGTCACCAGGCCAGCATTCGGAGCACTCCTCTCTGGCGACCCCGGCAAGGGTTCGCCCGGTCCGCGATGGAAAGTCCACGCTGCGTCTGCTGTCGATGCTCCTGGCCCGACTCCGGGAAAGGCTGCTCCATTCTATGGTGTTAGGCTGCGAGCGAGGTGTCATGGAAAAAGTCGCCTCTCCGTGGAGGAGGCGATTGAAAACGGTTCCCCCCTTTCCCCTCCCCATCACCCCCCACACAGACAAACCGAGAGACACCCAAACCAACACTAGACACACCAAAAAACCCAAAAAAGTAGCAATAACGAACACACTGCTGGCAGGGCAGCCGACTCACAGCGCCCCCACTGACCCTTCAGTCTGCTCAAAAGAAAAATATCCAAATCCTATCTAGCCTCTCCCTATAACTCATCCACAAGTCCACATGACATCCTGGTGAATTTATTCTGCATTCTTTCCAACTTAATAACATCCTTCCAACAGCTGGGCAACCAGAACTGCATCCAGTACTCTATGTAATCTCAACAGCATCTCATACAGCTACATCATGATGTCCCAACTTTTGCACTCAGTACCCCTCCCAATCAAGACAAGCATGCCCAGCACTTTTTTAAGCACATTGTCCACCTGACTCACTGCATTTGCATGTAGTACTCACTACATGCACCTGCACTTCTGGATTTCTCTATTCTACAGCACTCTCTAGGATTCTGCCATTTACTTTATGTCCTACCTTAGTTTGACATATCAAAGTGCAACACCTCTCATTCGTGACAGTTATCATTTCAAACTGATCGAGAGACTGTGACATCCTCAGAAATCTTGCCTTGTAATCTTGACTGAATCTCGACTTCAAGTCCATCGACTTCTTTTTGGCTTCATAGAAAATAGAAAATAGGTGCAGGAGGAGGCCATTCGGCCCTTCGAGCCAGCACCACCAGCTTCATCACAGTCATATTTACAGAAGCCGACATATTATAAATAGTAAAATGCTTTCAGTGCGTAGGTGAAGCACACAAATTAACTAACGGATTCAAACAGCCAGTGACACAGTTTATTTGTTGCTTGGATTAGAATTGCTCCCATGAACTGCAACTGCATGCAGATACATATAAATGGTAACCAAGGCAACCATGGTATCCCTTAGTTACCACGTAGATCTGAATCCAGGCCCAGTAACCCAATATATAGACTGTCCCTGTATATTGGATTTAGAATACCCAACCTATGGCCACTTCTTCATGAAAACAAGTACTTACAATTTTAAATTCAAAAGTCTGACGTGCATACGTACATAAGCTTGTTGCGGTTTGCGGCAGTACTATATCTTCTCTCCATTTGTCGTACCGTATTTCCCAGCAATGACAATGCTATTCTTTTCCTAAAAATAAGGCACGAAAATTTACCTGCGTCTTGGAGGCCAAAGGTTAGGTTTTTAGCCAAGAAAGATAGACTTGGCTATCGCTCATTGTTGGCAGCTGATGGGAAGCGGCCGTAAAGTGGAAAGCGGCTGTGAAAATGACAGCGCCGCTGGGGGGGGGGGGAGGGGGGAGGGGGTCTGGCATGTGAGGGAGTCTGGCCCGGGTCAACACAGGCAGGAGCATTGAGAAGGAGGGGGTCGTGGATCATGCCAGCACCTCACTCACCGCTGCCGCGGCGCTACGGGCGCGGAGCCACCGCATTGTGGCCGGGGAGGGAAGTAGCTCGCGTGGCTGCGAGCGGCCGCCAGGACCAGACAACGGAACCAGCCACCACCTCAGCGCCTTCTGTGTCTGAACACCTCTCTCCTGCCACCCGTCGGCCTCGCTCATGTCAGCCGCTTCCCGCAAATCCTTAAATTCCGACTGCCGCCGGGAGCAGGACATGGCCTCACTTGCTGCGCTGGGTGACACTGCATGGCATTCACTGCCCGGTCCGTGTCTTTCAATGTAAATTTGACTGGGGACATGCTTTGGAGGTGTGTGGCGGTTGTCGGTCAAGTGAGAATAACAGAGAGAATAAGAATGCTGCTGCCTTGTCAACAGACGCGCACAAAAACAGTTGGTATTAATTTTGAAATTCTCTTTATCCCTAGTTTTGCCCTGGCTTGGAGACCGGACAGCGAGGGGACCAGCTCAAGAGCAAAGATCATAGAGTGGCTGATGGATAACAGGACAGCGGGTGGTGGAGCTTACTCCTGTGTCAGCGTGAGTAACCTCAATTGGCCCCTTGAACTAGTATTGTCATTCAATAAGATCACAACTGATTCAACTTGACCCTGTGTGCTCCCGTTTTTCCCACCATCTCTCCACCTGCCATCACCCTCCACCCCCCACCCATTCAGTCATTCAGAATGGAGAAGATCTGGAAGCCTTGGGCAAATTGAATTGTTACTTTCTTTATTTAATTTTTTTTTTTTTTTTTTTTTTGAGCATGAGAAATTCTATGTCCCGTCAGCCTTTTTTCAAAATTTAGCAACTCAAAATGGTGGTGCATCTTCGACGCAGGCGCGTCTTCATTGCCGGGAAACACGGTAATTGTTGTTTCTTACCAGTCTTATGTACTTTTGTACATTCATTACAATGCATTGGATAAATGCATTGGATAAATAGTTATCATAGTAAGTGATTTTTCTGGTTGTTACCTGGAGACAGCTTGCGCATGATCTGCATTGTATAAAATTAAAAATGGGTAAACATTGATGCTATGCAATGATGCAATTAGTTTATGGTTGAGGGAAGACTTATTATATTAATCCTTTTCTGGAAAGGTCAATTTTGTTTTGTTTCATAGCTTGGATCTGCTGATAGGTCAGGCACAAAGCAAACATGTGTGCTGCAGGCAGAGGCACATGACACCATTCTCTGCCTTCTTCACATTCCACACGCATCTTCAGTTTCATGGTTCATTGGCTCTACTCCCATGGCCAACATGAGGATAAAAATATCTCCAGTGGAATCTCACCATCAGTTGTGCTGTATTTCTCTGTCTTACTAGTAGAGTTTGATGCCTCTGTCCAGTTGAAAGGCCGCCAATGATTTTTAAAGACAGCTTTCAGCTCTCAAACTATGGTCTCAAACTAGTTCAGTGGACCATTTTGGGTTCAGAACTGAAGCCTATGAATGAACTTGTTGCTGTCATCACTGTGCACGATGTTCAAACAGGGAAGTCAGTGGATTAGCACTATGCTGTCAAGTGGTGTCGTTTGTCGGCAATCCTACCACAGGTACAAAGTGCTGGTTTGAAGACTGAAACAAAGCTTCATTGTTAGTATAAGGTTCTGACCATACTCAGGCCATTGCGGGGAGTCTGAGAAATGTGTCTTCTTTATGTAATTATCTTCTTTAAATTTTCTCCCTTAGAAGTCACTTCCTGTTTACTTCCCCACCTTAGAGTTCACCTCTGATGTTCTCAGCCACCACCTTCCGGAAACCCTGCCTGCCTTTCTCTGATGAACTAACGTTTTTCACTGCATCTCTGTGCATGTGACAATAATAAACCAATATGATACCGCCAACATCTTCAACATGTTCTCCACGTGCCACCCCACCCCACCAAACAGGAGGGTCTCGCTCCCAGAGCTAGTAGACAATTACAGTATTAGGGATTCTTAAAGGCAAAATTTGAATGTTGTTACCTATCAGCAGCAAATAAAACAGACGAGATTGAAAGACGTGCACCTTTGTCTCACCTGCATTGGCTGCTGCGTGTTCCTGGGTGGAAGTGAAAGAGAAGATGTGGGGACTAGTGTATAGTTTGTTTACCTTAGTCAGTCAAGGCATCGAGTAGAAGAATTAGGAAGTCACGTTGTAGCTTTGTAGGAGATAGTAAGGCCACATTTGGAGTTTAGTGTGCAGTTTTAGTGGCCCCATTTAGAGTTATAGTGGCCCCATTACAGGAAGGCTATGGAGGCTTTGGAGTGGGTGCATAAGATGTTTATCAGAATGCTACATGGATCAGATGGCATTCGTTATAAGCAGAGGTTCGACAAACTTGGATTGGAGATTGAGGGAAAATCTGATAGAATTAGATAAATTTATTAGAGGCATTGATAGGGTAGACAATCAGAAACTATGCCCAGGGTAGAAATACAAAGACTAGAGGGCATAGTGTTTAGCTCAGTGGGAGAAAGTTAAAAATAAGTATTTTTAAGACACGGGGAGTGGTTAGTGCCATCACTGCTGGTGGAAGCAGATAATAGTGTTGAAGAAGCTTTTAGATTGGCACATTGATATGCAGGGAATGGATGGATACAGGCAGAGGAGATAAACATGGCATCATGTTTGGCACAAACATTGTGTGTCGAGGGGCCTGTTCTTACACTGTACTGTTCTGTGTCCTAAAATCCCCACTGAAATGGCCTTCCGGATGGATCCCACGAGTTTAGACTTGAGATACAGCAGGGAAACAGGCCCTTCAGCCCACCAGCGATCATCCCGTACACTGTCGCCATCCCACATACCAAGGACAATTTACAACCACTGCTGCACCACATTGCCGCCCAGCAACTGCACAGTTGATGTCCTGTAATCTTAAATACCTTCCCCTACATTCTAATACTTAAATGTCCCAATAACACATCACAAATTCGTGTTGACCTACAAATTGACAGACTGCATGACCCAAATTGGCAGACTCCGCCCCCAAGTTATTATTTTAATCTCTTCATGGCCTCATTCTTCCCAACCACTATAATATTCTTCAGCCTAACTCCCATTCAAGATCACTGCACTCTTCCAATTTCAGCTTCTTGACTATCTGTACTATGATTTTATTATGTCCTTGGTGCCGGGTATTATTGGATACACGATATACAGGAGGCATTGTCAATACATTCAAGTCCTTTCAAATTGTTCAAAACAACCACTGTACCTTTTAACTTTTTGTTGAATACCTTTGTACATGGACATACGGGGGACGTTTTTATTTCAGCCACTTATTACTGACTACTCCACTTTTAACTTCTAGCCACTGGCATTTGAAACCTTTGGTGAAACACTATCCTGTTCAAGTTTCATTAATTCCCCTCATGATCATTAAAACTTTAGCTCACAGACTTCCTTAACCTCTCCTTACAACTTAAAACAGTTACCTTGCAAGGTCATTTACTTAATTTCAAGAGAAAGAATGCCAAAACTTATGGCCATGATTGGTGCCATATAACTTCAGGATTTAACGGCAAATGAAGAATATGGAGGGTCTGAAGGATCAGTGTTGTCACTCCTCGATAAATTGATGCAGTCCAAATAGGATTTACTGCAGGCAAATGGGTGGAGTTGCTTTCTTTAGTTGGATGTATTTCTGCAATTACTCCCTATCCAGTGGTGTATTTTTATCCACCAGCCCTTCTTTAAAAAATACATTATGTTTGAGAACCTCAGCGGGTAAGGCAGCATCTCTGGAGAACATGGTTAGGCAATGTTTCACGTCGGGACCATTTTTCAGATTGATTGTAGAAGGGGGGAGAAAGCTGGAAGACAAAGGGGCATGGGACAATGTCTGGCGAGTGATAGTTAGATCTTTAAAGTTGATATAATTGACCATCTATATGGTTCAAAGTAAATTAATAAAATAGTCTGTTCATTAATTCTATGATTTTTCTTTTGGCTTGTTCAGGGCAGCGTACAGAAGATTAGTCCAGAATACACAGAACAATCCTTCAGGATTAGGAAAGTGTGTCTCAGGTGTTGTTACTGTTCTTCTTGATGTTTTATTCGCATTTAGAAGCACTGTCCATATGAAGCAGCAAGATACAGCAACCAAACAACATGCAAATTGCTTAAAGAATATTTTATGGTTTTGAGAACTTTGCATGAAGTTTTGTTTGGAGCCTCATTTTCACAGAAGGACGCACCAATCAGAAGACACAAAGTGCTGGAGTAACTCAGCAGGTTAGGCAGCATCTCAGGAGAACATGGATAGACGTTGTTTCATCAGATATTGTGGTGGGGGGAGAAAACTGGAAAAGAGGTTTGGGAGGGAAAAAGTCTGGCAAGTGATAGATGGAGAAAGGAACTGCAGATGCTGGTTTATAGTATATCGGACAGACACAAAAATCTGGAATAACTCAGTGGGTCAGGCAGCAACGTTTCAGTTTGGGACCCTTCAGACTTAAAGTAGAGGGGAGTGAATTGGAGGTAGAAAAGGGCCAGAACAAAGTAGAGCTGGCAAGAGATGACTAAGGAAGGGTAGAGCTCATAATGGCCCTATTGGAGCTCATGTTGGCTGGGAAAGAGGTAATAACAAAGGGATACAAGGATGCGAACAGTGGATGACTAGGGTGGTTGAGATGGGGAGAGGGAATGCACGGGTTACTTGAAATTAGAGAAATCAACGCGTATACCATTGGGTTGCAAGCTGCCCAAGCAAAATATGAGGTGTTATTCCTTCATTTTGCGTGTAGCCTCACTCTGACAGTGGAGGAGGCACAGGACAGAAAGATCTGTATGGCAATGGGAAGGGGTATTAAAATCTTTGGCAACCGGGCGATCACATAGAACAAAGCGGACTGAGAGTAAGTGTTCAGATAAAATGATCGTCAAGTGTGCACTTGGTCTTGCCGATATATAGGAACCCACACAGAGAACAAGAGATACAGTAGACAAATTCACAAGTTACAAGAGTAAAATTAGGCCATTTGACCCATCAGGTCTACTCCGCCATTCAATCATGGCTGATCTATGCCTCCTAATCCCATTTTATTGCCTTCTCCCCATAACCCTTGACACCCGTTCAAATCAAGAATTTGTCTATCTGTGCCTTAAAAATATCCACTGACGGCCTCCACAGCCCTCTGTGGCAATGAGTTCCACAGATTAACTGCCCTCTGACTAAAGACGTGGTTGGAGGAGATGCAAGTGAACCTTTGCCTCACCTGAAAGGACTGTCGGGGATATCACAGATGAGGCCCTCACATGTCTCTTCAGTATCTCATAATTCCACTTCTGCCTCCTGTAAATAATCTATCCCCTACTCCTAGGTATGTTACAAAACTTACCTTTAGCGGTGCTGCAGTTCTGCCGCTGGCTGTGTGCGCGACTTTGGCACCTTTAAAGGGGGGGGGGGGGGGGGGGAGGGGTTAAAATGCGGTTTTCCCCTTGCCATCCGGAGCTTTATTTTGCCGGAGTGCGAGCTATTTCCGGAGATGCGTTCCGACTGCTGGTAAGTCCGTTTTTTAAAATAAATAGCCAGACTATTTCATCGCTACAGTAAAATAAAAATTAGCTCCTAATGCCGTGAACTCCGACAACAGGGACGGATTTTACGTAGGGGACAGGTAAGTGAAAGCTGTTTATTTTTACATATAAACTTGCTTTTTTAGGGGACTTTAATCAACATTTCATGTTGCAAAACGGTGATTTAGCCCCCATATGAACTGGCAGAATTTTTCCTGACGATATGGGGTTTAAATTCACCGCAACGTTCTAATCCATCGCGTTCCAGAAAATCCCACTCGCAAGCTGATTAAAATGCCCATTAAACACAGGCATTAAACACTGAATTCCTTCAATTTGACCTATAAATTAATGACAATTAGATTTAAAAATCATGTTATATTGTGAATTATTGTCTGACTGTTAATTGGACACATGGTCGGTGGGGGCGCTGCAAGCCGGCAGCCCTGTCAGCAGTGTGTTAGTCATTTCAACTTTTTAATTTTTTTAGTGTGTTTTAAAGTGTGTTTTTAATGTTTCTTTGTGTGTCTTGTGTGGGGGGTGGTGAGGGGGGGGTGAGGGGGAAACCGTTTCAGTCGCCTCCTTCACGGAGAGGCGACTTTTTCCAGGTCGCCTCCCCCGTGGCCTAACAACAAGGATCGAGCGGCCTTTCCCGGAGACGGGCCCGGGGCTCCAGCGTGGACACTCGGCGCGGAGCAGGTGAGCCCTCGCCGGAGGGGAGCGCTCCGATTCGCTGGCCCGCGGCAGCCTGAGGTCGCAGTCTGCAGAGCTCCAACTGGCGCGGAGTCCGCAGCCTGGGATCCCCTGTTGGGGACCCGGGAGAAGAAGAAGCTTCCACCGCCGGACCGCGGCCATCTTCTACCGTGGACTTACCATCGGGAGCGGGACCCCTGGAAGGGAGCTTCGACTGCCGGCCCTGTGGTCTGCGGTGCTTCTGGCTGCGGCGCGGACTTTAAATCTTCGACCGCCGGCCTGCGGCCTACAACCTGAAGCCACGGTCTCCGGTGGGGAAGAGCCAATTCTGGACTTACCTGGACTTTTACCTGCCTGTACATCTGGACGCCCGTAGCGGCGGCTGCGGAGGGTTGAGGTCCCGACCATGGGGAAAAATGGAGGAGGACTGGCCAATTTCTTTTGCCTTCCACCACAGTGATGTATGCTGTGGTGGATGTTTGTGTTCAATTTTTTAGTGTGTTTTTGTGTGTTCTTTATCATTGTACCGTTGCTGACAAATTCATTTCACTTGCACTTTGTGTGCAATGTGACGAATAAAACTGATTGATTGATTGATTGATTGATTGATTGACTTAGGCTTTAAATTTTTTCTTAAGAAATTGATAAATGTTTAGATCTAGTAATTGAATTTTGTAATTGGCTACAATTGGGTAACTAACTAATTATATGCTTTAATTTCAGGTCATTCAAGTAAGGTTGTTTCATATTTGTTTCAGAATACTTCAATCTATAATAACTGAAAATTTCTTTCAGTTCTCTTAAATTTTAAGGAAGTTATGGGCTTTTGACTGTCCTCGATCACAACTTTTGTGTTAAGTCAATAGAAAAGCAGTAGGAAGCAAGTTGCTAATTTCCGAGTATGAAAATGGCCCTAACTTTTTTAATACTGAAGATATGAAAGTGAATTAGGTGTCAAATTAAACTTATTTTTATGCTTTATCTGATGGGATAAATTGCAGACTTGATTTTTTAAATCTCAAAATTTTGTAACATTACTACTACTCCCAAATCCCTCCGTCCCCGCCGCATTTTCTCCCAAGATGAGATGTTCGATACCAGGGCATCAGAGATGTCTTCGTTCTTTTGGGAACTGAGGTTCCCCTCTTCTATCACAGATGAGGCATTCACACATATCTACTCTGTATCCATAGTAGGGCTCTTTCTCCCCCTCCCCACAGTCGCAACAAGGACAGAGTCCCCCAAGTCCTTTCCTTTCAGCCCATCAGCCGTTGCATACAACACATCATCTGCCGACATTTTTGCCACCTCCAATGGAATCCCACAATGAGTCACATCTTCCCATCTCCACCCCTTTCCACTTTCCGCAGATAACGTTCCCTCCGCAATTCCCTGGTTCACTCATCCCTTCCCAACGAAACCAACCCCTCCCAGGAACTTTCCCATGCAACTGCAACACCTGTCATACCTCCTCCTGCGACTCCATCCAGGGTCCCCACAGTCCTTTCAGCTGAGGCAGAGGTTCACATACACCTCTTCCAACCTCATCTACTGTATCCATTGTACACGATGTGCGCTCCTACATATTGACGAGACCAAGCGCAGACTGGGTGATCACACGCTCAGACCACCTTGACGTATGTGATCCGTGTGCCAAACATTTTAAATTCCCTTCCCATACTGACCTTTCATAGTCCTGGACCTCCTCCTCTGTCAGAGTGAGGCCACATGTAAATTGGAGGAACAGTACCTCATCTTTCGCTTGGGCAGCTTTCAACCTAGCAGTATGAACAATAATTTCCCTAATTTCAAGTAACCCCTGAAATCCCTCCTCCCCTCCCTAGTCGTCCTATCGGTTTCACCGTTCACATCCTTGTACCTCTTTGTTATCACCTCTTCCCCAGCCAACAATGGACCATCATGAGTTCCACCCTTCCTTGGTCATCTGTTGCTGGCCCTACTTAGTTCTGGCCTTTTGTTCCTACCTCCAAATCCCTCCCCTCGACATTCAGTCTGAAGAAAGGTCCCGGCCCGAAACCTCACCCACCCACCAAGAGATTTTGCGAAATGTAGACAGCTGTGCTTATAAAAGCCTTTTGAATAAAGAAAATTAATAAAACTGATACATATTGCAGAGGATTCCTATCTAAGCTTCCCGTGACTTGCAGTTCTCAGACTTTTAGGTTTAACGTTAACACTCTTGTCAGCCACTTGTAGACCTACCCGTCACGTCACTGTAATAAATATCTGGCAACCGAATCTACCAGCCTCCAATTTCTAAATACTGCTACATCAGGCTCCAACTTTATTTTAGTCACAATCACACAATCACTAGTGCAGTTTACCCTGCCCAAACTATGGAGCTCTTAGGAGTCATAAACCTGATCATCTCAGCAGGGATCAGTGCCGTCAACAGATAGTGAAATATGAGAAAACATAAAGTAAAACTATTGCAACAAACTTCGCTCATGTTCCTTCGTAAATTGTCCCCATTAAAAATGCACTGATTCCATAATTAGTTAAATCAAGCACCCATCGCTTGCTGCCGTTATTGAATATCATTCAGTTTTCTCTGCAAGAAATGCTTCTGAATCAAAAACTGAACTTTATTATTTTAGTTTGAATATTTTCAGTTTTCCTTTAACTTCCTGTCAGTGGGGCAATCTTTAAGTAATTCCCTGCTTTAGGAAGACTAAAAATATAAATTTTCATTCAGATTTAGATACGTGAATAAATTGAGTTAATATAAATCAAGTTTTAAAAGGCAATTTGTTGCTATGTTGCAATATTTACAATCCATGTATTTGCATCTGGAATAGAGAAAGGAACTGGAATCTTAGTTTAATTCCACATATGGTGTTGGGATAAAACCTTCATGAGGAAATGATGTGGAGTATACAAGATTCGTTACCTGATCGAAAGGCAAATTGTTTGGCCAGCTGTTCGGTGATGTCAGCAGCGTATAAAGGATTGTCTTGATGCATGATCTGATCTGCAAAACAAAACAAATATCTGTTTTAACTAGCTTCCCTCAAATATATCTCCAGTAGCTGCCTCAACTACATAATACTGAGTTTCACATTCTCTCCTCTGGACAAAAATAGGTTCACTCAATTTCCTATTTGATTTCCAAGTGCCTTTCACGTGTGTATTACTTTAAGTTTTGCTCCTCCCCAGAGAGGAAACACTCTCCATGTATACAGCCGAAAAAACATTTGCATTTTAAAGCGTTGTCATGACCATATTTAACAATGTGCGGATTGTCCTAGTAGTCAAGCGGCTGTACTTCACCCTATTTTAGGAAACACAACTGGGTATGTGGTGAGTTAGGAAACAACATAGAAACAGTAAGCACAAGTTTCAAAGTAGTTATGGAAGAGGCAAGTCAGATAACTGCAGGCTGGTGATTCTTATGTCACTATTAGGAAAATTACTGGACAAAATTCTAAAGGTCAGGATTCATGTGCATTTGGAAAGGCAGGGAATGATCAAGGATAGTCAACATAGATTGGTACAGGAAAAATACTGTCTCACTAACTTGAATGAGTTTTTTGTGGTAACAAAGGAGATTGATGAAGGCAGGGTGATGTTGTCTGTATGGTACTCAACAAGGTTCCAAGTTGTAGGATGGTCCAGAAGACACATGGGATCTAAGGCGAGCTGGCTAACTATATCCAAAATTTGTGTGATGATAGGATGCAGGGTAGTAGTGTAAGGATATTTTTCTTGTTTGAAAATCTTTGACAAATGGTGTACCACTGGGATTGGTGTTAGACCTCTGTTGTTTGTGATGGATATTAACGACTTGGAGGTGAGTGTACGATGTATGATCAGTACATTTGACACAAAAACAGATGGTGTTGTGGAGAGTGATGAAGGCTGTCTAAGGCATATTAGTTCATTGATCAATCGTAACTTTGAGCAGAGCACTACCAGTTAGAATTTAATCCAAATGCAAAATAATGATTTTGGGAATTCAAAAAGGGGCAGGACATATGCAGTAAATAGTAGGGCACTAAGGAGTGTCAATGAACAATGGGCTCTTGGGGATACATGAATATGGAAACATAGGTTAATAGAATGGAGAAGATATATGGAAGTGTGCCTTCATAGATTGGGGCAGAGAGTATAAAAGTCGGGATGTTATGTTGCAACTTTACAAAAGGCACTATTGGGTGGAATTCTGATCACCAAACTATAGGATGGACGTGATTGTGCTGGAGATTCATCAGGATTTTCCTGCACTGGATGACTTTAGTTCAGCGGAGAGATTGGAAAGGTTGAACGTGCTCCCTGGATCAAATGAAAGCTGAGGGATATAAGTATATTAGATTATGAGGCATAGATATTGTACATAGTCCAAATATTTTCCCATATGAGGGATATCAGAAGCAAAAGGGTACAGGTTTAAGATAAAAATAAGTTGTTTTAAAGGGATCTGAGGGTTCGTCTTTTTTTTTTACAGCTGTCAATATGTGGAACATGCTGCCAGAGGAGATAGTGGGTTCAGATATAATAAGCTAGGCATAGAGGATACCAGGGTCTGAAGTAGGGTTTCAACCCAAAATGTCACCCTTTCCTTCTCTCCAGAGATGCTGTTTGTCCAGCTGAGTTGCTGCAGCATTTTGTGTCTATCTTCGGTTGAAACCAGCAATATACAATACACAATAGGTGCAGGAGTAGGCCATTTGGCCTTTTGAGCCAGCACCGCCATTCAATGTGATCATGGCTGATCATCCCCAATCAGTACCCCATTCATGCCTTCTCCCCATAATACCTGACTTTGCTATTTTTAAGAGCCCTATCTAGCTCTCTCTTGAAAGCATCCAGAGAAACTGCCTCCACCACCCTCTGAGGCAGAGAATTCCACAGACAGGCAGAGAATTCCACAGAGAATTCCAGACCAGGATACCATCCTAGTGCAGACAAATGAGACTTGTGTAGATAGGCAAAAAGGTCAGTATGGACATCTCAGAAGAAGTCCATCTCTGTGGTGTGATCATTCTACAGCATGCATGAGACAAGAATCAGTGTCGGTGTAGCATTAGTTTTCAGTCTTGTCTGCAAAAATAAGCTTTTAAACTGTTTGCACAGTTGGAACAATTTTAGATGATTTGGAAAATGTACTCTCAGATCGCTGTGCTCTTCTACTCAATTAAAATACTTAAATACCCAAATAATATCCTCTTAATATTTAAAATCAAAATGACCTAACAAACGGCCGACTACTGTACAACCAAAGGATGCTAACAAGTGTTGGGGAAACAGGAGGGATGGATTTGTTGGCATCTCAGGCCATTTGAACTACACATTGCTTTTGATTGGTCAATGTTTTGTACTGAAACATACTGGGGTCAAGGAAAGAGCGTTCACATCGTAGCCCTGTTTTCTCCAATCTTTCCACCACCACGCACAAGAAGCGCAAGACAAACACCATTGTATGCAGATGTCGAGAAGTGTGTTCAGCTCTGGCTGAACAACTTCTAATCATGTGTGCGGACTCGATAAGAGGAACTGAAACATATTGCAAGGTGGTTACATTTCTGACTGTTTGGGTTACAAACAGAAAAGGAATCCTGTATAACCTGAGGAGGAACTATACTGACACCACCAAGTGCAAACTGACTATGGCAAGCCACCAGCTCTGTCAATTAGCAAAACTATTATGGATTTTAGTGAAAGTGAAATTTAGTGAAAGTAAATCCAAAGGGTTTCTACAGCTATGTGTGAAAGTAAATCCAAAGGGTTTCTACAGCTATGTGTGAAAGTAAATCCAAAGGGTTTCTACAGCTATGTTAATAGCAAAAGGATAACAAGGGATAAAATTGGTCCATTGGAGAGACCGAGTGGACAGCTATCTGCAGAGCCAAAAGAGATGGGGGAGATATTGAACAATTTCTTTTCTTCGGTATTCACCAAGGAGAAGGATATTGAATTATGTGAGGTAAGGGAAACTAGTAGAGTAGCTATGGATACTATGAGTTTCAAAGTAAAAGAAGTACTGGCACTTTTGAAAAATATAAAAGTGGATAAGTCTCCAGGTCCTGACAGGATATTCCCTAGGACATTGAGGGAAGTTAGTGTAGAAATAGCCGGGGCTATGACAGAAATATTTCAAATGTCATTAGAAACTGGAATAGTCCCCGAGGATTGGCGTACTGCGCATGTTGTTCCATTGTTTAAAAAGGGTTCTAAAAGTAAACCTAGCAATTATAGACCGGTTAGTTTGACTTCAGTGGTGGGCAAATTAATGGAAAAGATACTTAGAGATAATATATATAAGTATCTGGATAAAGAGGGTCTAATTAGGAACAGTCAACATGGATTTATGCCTGGAAGGTCATGTTTGACTAATCTTCTTGAATTTTTTGAAGAGGTTACTAGGGAAATTGACGAGGGTAAAGCAGTGGATGTTGTCTATATGGACTTCAGTAAGGCCTTTGACAAGGTTCCTCATGGAAGGTTGGTTAAGAAGGTTCAACTGTTGGGTATAAATGCAGGAATAGCAAGATGGATTCAATAGCAAGTGGCTGAATGGGAGAAGCCAGAGGGTAATGGTGGATGGCTGTTTGTTGGGTTGGAGGCAGGTGACTAGTGGGGTGCCTCAGGGATCTGTGTTGGGTCCTTTGTTGTTTGTCATGTACATCAATGATCTGGATGAAGGGGTGGTAAATTGGATTAGTAAGTATGCAGATGATACCAAGATAGGGGGTGTTGTGGATAATGAAGAGGATTTCGAAAGTCTACAGAGTGATTTAGGCCAGTTGGAAAAATGGGCTGAAAGATGGCAGATGGAGTTTAATGCTGATAAATGTGAGGTGCTACACCTTGGCAGGACAAATCAAAATAGGACGTACATGGTAAACGGTAGGGAATTGAAGAACACAGTTGAACAGAGGGATCTGGGAATAACCATGCATAGTTCCTTGAAGGTAGAATCTCATATAGATAGGGTGGTAAAGAAAGCTTTTGGTATGCTAGCCTTTATAAATCAGAGCATTGAGTATAGAAGCTGGGATGTAATGTTAAAATTGTACAAGGCGTTGGTGAGACCAAATCTGGAGTATGGTGTACAATTTTGGTCGCCCAATTATAGGAAGGATGTCAACAAAATAGAGAGGGTACAGAGGAGATTTACTAGAATGTTGCCTGGGTTTCAACAGCTAAGTTACAGAGATAGGTTGAATAAGTTAGGTCTTTATTCTCTGGAGCGCAGAAGGTTAAGGGGGGACTTGATAGAGGTCTTTAAAATGATGAGAGGGATAGACAGAGTTGATGTGGACAAGCTTTTCCCTATGAGAATAGGGAAGATTCAAACAAGAGGACATGACTTTAGAATTAAGGGACAGAGGTTTAGGGGTAACATGAGGGGGAACTTCTTTACTCAGAGAGTGGTAGCGGTGTGGAATGAGCTTCCAGTGGAAGTGGTGGCGGCAGGTTCGTTGGTATCATTTAAAAATAAATTGGATAGGCATATGGATGAGAAGGGTATGGAGGGTTATGGTATGAGTGTAGGCAGGTGGGACTAAGGGAAAAAAGTTGTTTGGCACGGACTTGAAGGGCCGAGATGGCCTGTTTCCGTGCTGTAATTGTTATATGGTTATATGGTTATTTTGAACACTTGTATTTATTCATTAATTGGATGTTGGTGTAGCTGGAAAGGCCAACTTTTGCTACCAACATTTGCCACCCAGGTCTGGTGGTCTTGCAAGATCATTTCAGAGGAAAGTTTTATAGTCAACTATATTGAAGTAACTGTATCAAGGATGCCAGTTTTCATTCCTTGAAGTGCATTTGTGACAAGATGGGATTTTACAAAAATGCAGCAATTCTACCTTTTTAAAATCAAATGTATTTACCTGTCACAAATGTTCTGACATTCATTAATATTCATTAATCATTACGTGACTAAACAAAAATGAAAAATTGAACACTTTTTAAAATAATCAAAAACTTATTTTAATCGATTAAGTTGAGATATGAGGGATAATTTAACGTAAATGTAAATTATCCTTGTTCCCTGCAGCCGATTTCCCTCCATTCAAATTAAAAGATGTACCACTGCTGGGACAGGTCTAACCTGTCAGCAGTTCAGAAGCCAGGTTCCCCTGCATCGTTGCTGGGGATCTACAACATGTTTGGGACATCTGTACACGTTTGCACAGATGTCTCAAACATTCCAACATTTGAATTCATAACTGCTGGCACTTCAACGTAGACCAAAGTTCCAGCTTAATGACTCCTTCTTACTGAAATTAATTATTCATGTTTTCATGTTTAAATCTCCTTAACTTGTTCACAGTCCCACACCACTAGGTTCAGGAATAACTACTTTACTACAACCATCGGTCCTTCAGCTGACCTGCATAATTCTAATCCTATCTCAGCAACGGAACATCACCAACCATCAGTTATACTACCATGGATTTGTTTTCTAATTGTGCTTTTGCACTTATGTTTGTTTTTGCACAGCCTTTTTATTTTCACAGTCTTGTATAATTTATGTTTTTGGGGTGTGAGAATATAAAACCGTCAATACAGCACAAGAACGGGCCCTTTGGCCTAATGTCTGTGCCAATCATGATGCCAAGAGCATTATTTATCTACTTGCACATAACCCATTCCATGCATGTCCATATGCCTATCCAAAAATCTTTTAAATGCTTTAATCACCACCCTCAGCAGCATGTTTCAGGTATTCACCACCGCATGTGTAAATAAATTGTCCTGAGCATCTCCTTTAAATTGTGTCCCTCTCACCTCAAAGCTATACCCTATAGTAATTGATTCTTGCATCCTGGGTAATAGATTCTGACTGACTATCCCATTTATGCCTCTCATAATTTTATATACTTCTATCAAGTTCCCCTTCAACCTCGACATTCCAGAGAAAACAATCAAGCCTATTCAACTTCTCCCTGTAGCTGAAACCTGCTAATCCAGACACCATTCTGGTAATCCTCCTCTGCATCCTTTCCAAACCCTCCACATCTTTCCCCCAATGAGAACTACATGCAATACTCCAAATGCAGCCTAACCAAATTTCTCTAGAGCAGCATCATGACTTTCTGACTGTTATATTCAATGTCCCTAGCAATGAAAGAAGCGTACCATATGCCTTCTTAACCACTCTATCTACGCGTGTCATTCTCAGGAGGTTATGGACTTGGACCCCAAGATGCCTCTGTACATCAATGTTGTTGTGGGTCATGCCATTAATTGCATATTTTCCCCTTACAAACACCTGCTCATATTAAACATCATCTATCAATTCTCCACCCATTTCTATAGTTTAATTTGGTTTAGTTTAGACATACAGCATGGAAGCAAGCCCTTCATCTCACCAAGACCACACCAACCATTGACCACCTGTTTACACAAGTTATACCACTACACACCAGGTGCAATTTACCAAAGCCAATTAATCTACAAATCGGCACGTCTTTTGGGATGTGGGAGGAAACCAGAACACCCGGAAGAAAACCGTGTGGTCACAGGGAGAACGTGAAAACTGCACGCAGACAGAATCCAAAGTCAGGATCGAACCCAGGTCTCTGGAACTGCGTGACAGCTGCTCTACCGCTTCGCCACTGTGTTACCGCACTGTGTCGCTGATTTATATCTTGTTGAATATTTTGAAAGCCATCCTCACAGTCTGAGATCCCTAAAGACATCTGCAAATTTACTAAAATTCACGTCAACAACATCCACCACCCTACCATCACCGATCACCTTCATCACCTCCTCAAAAAACCCGATCAAGTTAATAAGACACGACCTGCCATGTACAACACCATACCGCCTGACCCTTGTTTGAATCTATGATGCTGGAGCGAGCAAGATTTCCATTGCACCTGCACCTCATCCTACTTGCTAGAAACACTCAACAGGCCAGGCATTATTAATGGAATGAGAGTCAGTTAAGCCTACGACCCTTCATCAGAATTGGGAAAGAGAGAAAGCTAGAGGAAAAAGCAAAGTAGACACAAGGAGCTGCAAATGCTGGAATCTGCAGAAAACACAAAGTGCTGGAGTAACTTAGTGGGTTAGGTAGCATCTCTGGAGAACAGAATAACACAATAAACTGCAGATTATGGAATCTTGAGCAAGACTAATGGGCCTGCCCCACTTAACCAATTTTTAGGTGACTGCCGGTGGCGGTCATAGTCGTAGCAGGTCGCCGAAAAATTGGTGACTGGACTAATGGGCTTAGGCGATTTTTTTGGGCGACTGCCGGCGAATACAACAATAGAATTCCCCGGTCAGCACCTGCGACAACCTACGTCACCTGGCGACAACCTAAAACATTCTGGCGACAACCTACGTTAACCTGGTGACAACCTACGACAGCACCTACGTCCTGCTACGCTCATTGGCGTCAAACCCACCGTCCCCACTGTCGCCACTGTCGCCAAAAATCTTTCAACATGTTGAAAATCCAGCGGCGACCAGAAAGATGCTGCGACTCTTTGGCCGACTGAGGAGACTATTCACGACCAGGAGCGGAAATCCCGGGGTGGACAGGGGGACACGTTCTCGCAGGCAATGAGGGGGGGAACCATGATGATTCAGCGTAAGGAGGGAGGTGTCGGTCAGAGGCGGAAGTAGGGGGGTGGGACTGAGGATAGAGCGCGGTGATTGGAGGAGCGAGGCGTCCGTGGAGCAAAGATCATAGAGCGGAGCTTGAATTGCATGCCCAGGTCATAGGTCATAAGTGAAAAACCTTCTTGGCAGCCCTGGACACAGATCTGCGCCTCATCCACAGCTAGGAACGATCCCGGGTCTCCGGCGCCGCAATCACTGCCGAACCGCCACTGGACCATCCCCGTCCCCACCCGAGTGCCCCCCCCCCCATGCCCGGGGGTGGCCAGAGACGTCGGGAGTCAGACGGGAGCGATGCCCCCAGGCCTGCGCTGGCTGTGGGCCTGGGGGCGCCACTCCCATCTGACGTTAGGATTATTTAAAACTCCAAACATTAAATCACAGGATTAACATCAGTTGGGTTTTAAATGGCAGCTGGGATCTTCCATCGTCCCGCGGTCTAATTGCTGCGTCGAGCCAATCGAGGCTCCCGATGTTGAAGCCCCACCGGGGGATCTTAGGCCCTGTGAATGGGCCGATTCAAGCCCCATGATTCGGGGCGGACGAAGCTGCTGTTGCTGGAGTTCGGAGTTGGTCACAAACCAGGTCAGCTCCCAATGTTACAGCAAAGAAACTAAACAGGGCCCAAGGCCAAAGCCTTACGCATGTGCACACGTGCGTGTGTGCGGCCGCCAAGAAATTGTGTCCCCCCCATGTTTTGACAAAGATTTCGGTGCGTGCTCACGACCTTACAAGCGACACCCCAGCGACCACCAGTGACCATGTGGCGACAGCCTAGTCGCCTGTAGTCGCCTAAAAAAAATGGCCTAAGTGGGACAGGCCCATAACTCTTTAGACTCAAAAAGGTCCTGACCCAACCTGACCCGAATTTTCCATTGTTACATTTATATACCTATGGCACACCTAAAATCTGGAGAACCACAGAATGCCTTAAAAAACAGACTATTATAAAAATCTGCTGGCACACACATATACTAGAGGAGAAAATTTGCTGTCTTTACTTTCTACCAAAGCCAATACCCCACACTTCCATTTTAAATGTGATCTTTGTTCTTATATTTTCTGCTTGTCTATGTCCTTTTGCAATATTCTTGCTATTGAGGGAGTGCAGCGTAGGTTTACAAGGTTAATTCCCGGGATGGCGGGATTGTCATATGCGGGGAGAATGGAGCAGCTTGGCTTGTACACTCTGGAGTTTAGAAGGATGAGAGGATATCTCATTGAAACATATGATTGTTAAGGGCTTGGACACACTAGAGGCAGGAAACATGTTCCCAATGTTGGGGGAGTCCAGAACCAGGGGCCATAGTTTGAGAATAAGGAGTATGCCATTTAGAATGGAGACGAGGAAACACTTTTTCTCACAGAGAGTGGTGAGTCTGTGGAATTCTCTGCCTCAGAGGGCGGTGGAGGCAGGTTCTCTGGATGCTTTCAAGAGAGAGCTAGATAGGGCTCTTAAAGATAGTGGAGTCCGGGGATATGGGGAGAAGGCAGGAACGGGGTACTGATTGGGGATGATCAGCCATGATCACATTGAATGGCAGTGCTGGCTCGCAGGGCCTAATGGCCTACTCCTGCACCTATTGTCTATTGTTTTCTCTAGCCTGTAAGATTTGCCAGTCCAAGAAAAATGTGTTTGGCTATGACCAGTCTCCTTTTAGTAAAATCTGTCATCCCTGGCACAGTTCTAATACATTTTACCTGCAGCCTGTCAAAGACCTAGATATTGTCCTTAAAGATTGGTGGCCACACACAAATGGATGTGATATTATAAATGTGGATTACTTTCTAAACTTTCAGTGAAACCTTCCCACTCTTACTCCCAATCCCTCCATTGATGAAGCCTTGCCAAAGATCTTTAACCTCCAGATCCTGCACAAATGCTATTAAGTCTCCATTGCTGCTCATTATCCATTCTAACAAAGCCAATGCCCCATACTTCCATTTTAAATTTGATCTTTGTTCTTATATTTTCTGCTTGCCTATGTCCTTTTGCAATCAATTCTGCCATACGCTGAGTTTAAAATGTACTAATGACACCAACATTCAAGTAATTCAGATACGTATTAATAAAAAGCTGTGGTCTGAACAATGTATACCATCCTTCAATATGTAAAATCATATTTTGCTGCTCTCCTTTACATCGGTCTTTTTTAAAAACAGGCTGAGACTGACCCTCCTATTGCACGGAATTCAATTCTGTTAATCAGCTTTCTATGTAATGCTTTGTCAAATGTTTTCTTTAAATCCGTACTGGCAATATCCATTGCATTCCCTCATCAACCTTCTGTGTCTTCAAATAATTGCAATATGTTTTTCAAATGCAATCTGTCTTTTACAAATCTGTGCCTAAATCTTTCCTACATTTACTCAAACCTCTCCAAGTGGCTGTTACTTTTTTTTCTAGGATTGCTGTTTCTAAGACCTTTATCTTCTACTGACCTTTGTTTCTAAAATGAACAAAAATACATAAAAAAGTTTGCATGTCATTTCAGAAGTTGCTTCAATAAGATCAAGTTATCTAGCTAAATACAGGAGAATTATTATTTACCAGGCTTCTATTTCAATTGCACTACTACTGACGTTAAATTAAATATAACTACCTCACTTTGCTGTCCCGGTTCCAAAGTTCTCTTATCAGCAGAGCAGTCAAGTGTAATCTAGAACCACGAACAAGCTACGAGAATTCAGTCATTTATCCAACTTTTCAACAGCGAATACAAGATCCAGTCAACCTTGGCTTACTTACCATAAAGCTGAGGTAATCAATAGTCTTTATAACATCTGCAGGACTGATATGAAGCACTGTGGTAAATTCATCTTATTTAAAAATCAATTACAACATCAAATACAATGCTGCCCGAAGGAAGGCTCTGCGTGTACAGGCTTCCTTCCTGGTTAATAATAATCAAGCTAAATTTAAACACAGACCTTATGCTGAGGAACTCAAACAATAAGACTCGTCGACATCGGGGGATGCACCATCTGCAACAAAGGCTGTAATTTACACCGGCAGGATTGTGGCTTTTACCTGTCAGCCGCAGAGCCGTGCTGGAGCGGTATGCAAAGTAGGCCATGTTTTTCTATTTGAATATGAGCAGCATATTCTGAGGAATAATCCATTGTGTTTTGCAGTCATGTCAGCTCTCAGCACGAGATAACAAACTGGCAATTGTATAATGTCTTTACAGAATACTTTACAGCCAATTATGTAATTCTGAAGAGTGCACAGTTGTTCGAAACATCGCAGCCAATTTGTGCCCAGAGAAGTCCCATATAAAACAATGAGAAAAGGTACTGAAAATCGTGTTCTTCAGTTCTGACCTCTGAGATGTGTTAAATGCATGAGAAGGGCAGATGGAGCCCTCAGGTTACAAGTCTGCTAACAGTCGACTTGCTGTGCTTGCTTCTTCCAACAGATGGCCACATTTGCTCCAGGACACTATTAGAAATCTATAATAGGTGATAAAAAAAGAGAAGGGTTCTAATGCAACATGCTTTCATGAAATCTGTATTATTGGGTTGCTAACTGTGAAAGTGCAGAACGTAATTATTTCAGACTTCCATTTAATTAGGACAAAACGATTGATCCTAAATAAACACCAATTATGAGCCTGCTGTGGAGCCCAGTCTTTTTCCTGATGATATCCAACTAAACACTTCAAACATTAATTATCAGATTTTTTTTTTTTGCTGAAGCCATTAAAAGTTAGGTGGATACTTCCTAAACTCAATTTGCACATAACTCTGATTGACATTCAAGATAAAGCAGATAGCTGTGTAGTACAAATCCTGTTACTGAAGTCAGTTGCACTTCATTACGTCTAAAGCCTGTCTTTAGCTAATCTAACTTGGTAACATATTATCATGCTATCGCATTAGCATCATTAAAGGGACATACACACATAAATAACTTTCATCAACAATAAGCGAGTTTGGTATTCTGAAAAACACAAAGAATCATGGGATTTGTCAAAGGTCATTCGTCATAAAGAAAAAGCGAACAAATCGCTGGCTGAAGAAACTGTGAACAAATTCTTATCTTTATTCATAATTTATGTGTAAAAATACATTTAATCTGAGGAACGGGGGTGCCATGTGGTTACTTTATAGGAAAATTAATGTATTCCAGACTGGAACACAACAATGATAGTCTGAGTCAAATTTCACTATTCTGCTAATTTCAAGGCAATGGAATTCTTCAACCTAATCTATGAATATGAATGAGCAATGAAATTCTCGATTCCAGAGAGACTCCCATAAATTGTCATCTCCTCATCCCCCCAAAGGAACAGGGAGCGGGAGAGTGGGGTGTAACAGCTAGAGAGAGGGGGCAGATGCAAGTGGGAGACAGGGGAGAATGAGCACACAGACACGCGCCTCATCCGCAGCCAGGATCAAACCCGGGTCCCCGGCACTGCCTAACTGCCACCACTGGACCGCACCGTTCCCCCCCCCCCCCCCCCGGGTGTCCCATCCCCACCTGGGGGGCAGCCGGGGATGTCCGGGGTGACCCCTGACCGACGACACCAGCGGCCCCAGGGCCACAGCCAGCACGGAGAAGCGCCAACCCCAGCTCAACTCCGCCTGTCCCGCCAGGCCAACCGGCAGCCCCAGACTGACGACACCAGTGGCCCCAGGCCCACAGCCAATGCGGAGAAGAAGCGCTAACTCCAGCCCAACCCCACTCCAACTTCCAAGGAACCCGCTCCCCAATGGGCCAGGGACTGCCAGCGGCCGCAGGCCAACCCCCCCCCCCCCCCCGGTGCCGGCGAAAGACGACCACCAGCCATCAACGGGGATACATACAAAGCGCTGCAGCAACTCAGCTGCCTCCTCCCTGCGCCGGTTGCAAGCTTGGCCCGACACCTCCGGCTGCCTATGGCTGCCCCCGGACAGGGACCGGACACCCAGGAGGGGTTGGGGACAGCCCAGCAGCTACCCAACAGCGCCGGAGATCTGGACCCGACCCCGACCGAGCACGATCTCGCTCACTCACCAAAACATAAAGCAATAAAAAACGACAAAATAATCTTAGCTTTTAACAAAGGAACAATAAATACAACTAATCCATAGATTGAAAACAGTATTTTCTTACCTAGAAGAATTTATATTTATCACAAGCTGGAAAAATGGAAGAAGTTAAGGTGTATATGTACACAGCTCCACTGCTTTCCAGCAATGTTTATGCATAATGACCTTTGACATGGACATGCACAGTCGGAATACCAAACTCGCTTATTATAGAGGATTATCACAGTTCACAACTTCTAGTGATTTCAGAACACGTCTAAATTCTGGATTGTGAACAGAAATAGGCGTAATAGTAGGTTCTCTGTGAAATTATCTAAGGACTGGAATTTTGGTGAGATCGTAGGCCACTGAGAGGTTGTTTAGGCTGCAGCTTAAAAAATGAGTGAGATTGGTGACAAACATCTAGGAATAAGTGACACGTTAGGACGGCACAGAGGCGTAGCAATAGAGCTACTACCTTACAGCGCCAGGGACCCGGGTTCGATCCTCACTTCGGGTACTTGTCTGTTTGGAGTTTATATTTTCTCTCCGTGACCTGCTTAGATTTTCTCTGAGGTCTTCGGTTTTCTCCCACACTCCAAAGATGTAAAGGTTTGTAGGTTAATTGGCTTGGTAAAAGTGTAAATTGGCCCTAGCGCGTGCTCGATAGTATTAGAAACATGGAACATAGAAAAATAGGTGCAGGAGTAGGCCATTCGGCCCTTCGAGCCTGCACCGCCATTCAATGTGATCATGGCTGATCATCCAACATTAGTGTGGGGGGATCACTGGTCGGTGAACTTGGTGAGCCGAAGTGCCTGAAACTAGAACTTTCTAGAGTTGCAGCATCCACTGAGAGGGCAGCAACTCTAGAGGGCAGCAAGAAATGCCAAAGAGATTTTGTCTGGAACCAGCTGCCCAGCAAATAGTTGCTTGTAGCCATTCAGAATATGTACAGGGAGTGAACACAGAAAATAGAACAGTGCAGAATGGGAACGTGATGAACATGATGCTGTTAAACTCACCGCATCTGTCCGTACATGACACATATCCCTCCATGTATATCTCATTTATATTTATCACAAGCGGCAGAGGTCCCAGCACTGATCCCTGCAGAACATTACTGATCACAGACCTCCTGACAGAATATCTTCCTTCCACCACAACCCACAGTCTTCTATGAATAAGCCAGTTCTGAATCAATACAACCAAGTCATAGTGAAACCCCTACATCTTAATTTTATGGATCAGAATAACATGAAGGACCCTAACAAATACTTTACAAATATCCATGTAAACACCATACAATATCCTACCTTCGTCAATCTCCTTCGTCACCTTCTCAAAAAACTCCAAGTTAGTGACATGACCTGCCATGTTTGTACAAAACCATGCTGTCTATCCCTAATTAGCCCATCCTCTTCCAAATGAGAATAAATCTAATTTAAGAATTCCCTCCAGTAGTTCCCTTACCACTGACATGAGGCGCACCAGCCTATAGTTCTCTGGATTCTCTTCACTCCCTTTCTTAAACAAAGGAACAGCATTGGCCACCCTCCATTCCTCCAGGACCTCACCAGTGGCTAGAGGAAAAACAAATATCTTCACCAAAGCCCCCCACAATCTCCTCTCTTGCCTCCCTCAATAAATTGGGCTGGATCCCATCAGGCCCTGGTGCCATTCACCTTAATGTTCTTCAAGAGCCTCAGCAACACGACTTTCTCAATCTCAAACTGCCTTAGTTTAATTGTATTCTGCACACTGTCCTTCTCCTTGGTGAATACAGACGCAAAGTACACATTTAATACCTTGACTGCATCCTCCGACTTCAAGCATAGATTCCATTCCTTTTCCCTTAGCGGTCCTACCTTCTCCCTGGACACCATTTTATTTTTAACGAATAAAAGGCCTTGGGATTTTCCATAATCCAACATGCCAATGATATTTCATGGCCCCTTTTGACCCTTCCAATGCCCACGAGTTATTTCCTAATCTTTTTATATTCATCATAAGCCCCGTCTGATGTCACCTTCTTAAATCTTTTATGTGCTTCCTTTCTAATCCTGGTCACATCGCCATCGCTTTTAAGATTGTTATCTGCAAATTCTTCTTCCACTTCAACACTAGTCACCTGACCAGGCTTGTTTCCCAATACAAGGTCTAAGATAGTCCCTCCTCGAATTGGACTATCCATTGCTGTTTAAGGAAACCTTCTTGGGCACACCTATCAAATTCTGCCCACCTAATCCTCTTGCCACGAGTAAATCCTAGTCAATACTAGGGAAGTTAAAATCATCCACTACAATAACCCTGTGATTTTTGCATTCATCCATAATCTGTCTACATATCTGATCCTCTATCTCTTGCTGGCTATTGGGTGGCCTACAATATGATCCCATTAGAGTGGCTATTTTTGAGCTCAACCCATAATGCCTCTGGGACGCACCCTCCAGTATGTCCTCTCTGAGAACTGCCGTGACATTCTCCCTAATTAGCAAGATACAAGATACATTTATTTGTCACATGTGCCAGTTGGCACAGTGAAATGTGATTACCATACAGCCATAAAATAAAATAAAGAACACAACACACGATAGAGTTCAACATAAAACATCCCCACACAGCAGAATCAAAGGTTTTCCACTGTGAGGGAAGGCACCAATGTCAATCCTCTTCCTCTGATGTTCACCCTTGGTCGGGGCCTCCCGAGCCCTCCGCAGTTGCCGCTACGGGCAACTCCACTACTTTACCCCTCTCTCTATCTCATCTGAAACATCGAAATCCAGGCATGTTGAACTGCCGCTCGTGTCCCTCTCACAACCAAGTTTCCCCAAATGCCACAACATAGAGAGTGTCCTGACACATGGCATCCTGGTGTGGTATGGCAACAGTTCTGCAACAGTGACAAGAAGGCTCTGCAGAGAGTCATCAACACAACCCAGAATATCACCAACACACATCTGCTTGTCCTGGAAGAAATCTACAGCTCTCATTGCCTGTGAAAGGCATCACGCATCCTACAGGACTCATCTAATCCCACACATCACTTGTTTGCCCTTCTGCCCTCAGGAAAGCATTACAGGTCCATGAAATCACACACCGCAAGATTAACAAACATTTTCTACCCCATCACCACTCTGAACTCTGCACTGAATACACAACCGCCATTGCCAATATTTTGTACTGCTATAACGCTATACTGTGAAATATTGCACATACTGATGATGATGTTTTTTCTTGCCGTTTTTGCTGCTTTCATTGTCATTATTTATTTATCTGATAAGTTGGAGCTCCACTCGGGCAGTGCGCCTGAAATTTCGTTGTACGTATTTACAATGACAATAAAGTGTATTAATTATTATTATTATCATCATAATTCCAAACACTGAACCAGGCTCTAAGTTTATCAGCTTTACCCATAATAATCCTTGCATTGAAGTAAACACACTTCAGCCCTTCATTATCCCCAACTTCATGAACCTCTCCGTTTGTTCTTCCTTAGTTACTTGTCATAACCTCCACGTTCTCATCAGCCCTGCCATTTGCTGACCGGCTGCCTGCCTGCTATTGTCGAGTAGCACTGGCAAACCTCTCTGCAAGGATATCAGTGCCCCTCCACAGGTGTAACCTGTCCCTATTGTACATGTCACCACCGCACCACAAGATATTCCAATTGTGCAAAAATATGAGTCCCTAACCCTTACATCAACTCCTTGACCACACACCAGCTTGCACCAATAGTAATCCAGAGATCACCACCCACGAGGTCCTGCATTTTAACCTTTTGCCTAACCCTAAAATTACTGGGCAAGATATCATCCCTTTTCCTAGCTATGTTATTTGTGCCAACATGCACGATGACCTCTGGCTGCTCTCTCCCTTCTTCCCCCCTCCCCTCCCCACTCCTCCATCCCCTCCCCACTCCCCTCCCCACTCCCCCCTCCCCCTCCCTCCCCCACTCCCCCTCCCCGACTGCCCCACTCCCCCTCTCCCTCTCCCTCCCCCCTCCACACCCACCTACCCCTTGTCCTGGAGCTGCTCCAAGACATCCCAATAGGGTAGACAGTCCCAGAACCTTTTTACAAGGATGCAAATAGCAAATGACAAATTCATTTCACTGCACCTTCGGGTGCATGTGCCGAATACATTTGACTTTGACTGACTTTGAAATACCAGATGTAGCAATGTTACAAAATTTTGAGATTTATAAAATCAAGTCTGCAACTTATCCCATCAGATAAAGCATAAAAAGAAGTTTAATTTGGCAACAAATTCACTTTCATATCTTCAGTATTAAAAAAGTTATGGCCATTTTCATACTAGGAAATTAGCATCTTGTTCCCCATTGCTTTTCCATTGGCTTCACACAAATGTTGTGATCGCGGACAGTCAAAAGCCCATAACTTTCTTAAAAATTAAGAGAACTGAAATAAATTTTCAGTTATTATAGAATGAAGCATTCTGAAACAAATATGAAACAATCTTACTTGGATGACCTGAAATTAAAGCATATACTTAGTTAGTTACCCAATTGAAGCTAATTACAAAATTCAATTACTAGATCTAAACATCTATCCATTTCTTAAGAAAATATTAAAAAAGCCTAAGTGTCCATATAACATTCACACACAAATTCACAATATAACATGATTTTTAAATCTAATTGCCATTAATTTATAGGCCAAATTGAAGGAATTTAGTGTTTAATGCCCGTAAATTAATGGCCATTTAAATCAGCTTGCGAGTGGGATTTTCTGGAACGTGATGGATTGGAACGTTGCGGTTGCGGTGAATTTAAACCCAATATCGTCAGGAAAAATACTGCCGGTTCATATGGGGAACATGAAAGTTTGATTAAGGTCATCTAAACAAGCAGTTTATATGAAAAAATAAGCTTTCATTTACCTTGTCTCCCACGTAAAATCCGTCCCCTTTGTCGGCGTTCACGGCATTAGGAGCTAATGTTTATTTTACTGCAGCGCTAAATTAAAGGCGAGATAGAAGACTATCTTGGTCTTCATTCACTGTTCTAAAATGCTTTAGATCCTCAAATCTACTGCTATTTCTAACAATTTTTTAAAGCCTCTTGCAATTAAATTGAAACATTTATACAAATATTTGATATTGTAATACCTAAATATACAGTGAACCACTGTGAAGTATGCTCATAGTTTTGAATATAGGTTCATAATGAATGCAAACAAATGCAGTGCCGTATTTTACAACTGCATCGAGCCACTCCATTGGTGTATCACATTGATCCAACTATGTACTTGTTATTCATTATAATTATTAATCTGATCATGACAAATGGATGATTTGATCATTAGTCCCAAAAACAGTATCTCTTGCATCAATCAAACTCATTTGGTATCATGTGGCATTGTATTAATGAAGAAGGGAATTATTCTACCACTCATCAATAAAAACATAGACCTATGCTCATTGCGTAAATTTAGATGTATATTCTGTAAATTTTTAAAGTTCCTGAAGGTATAAAAAATTGCAACTAAATTCAAATAACTTTAAATTACAGCACAATTTTCTAGAAATTATTTTCAATCATAATTGAATTTTATTATTACTATTAAATTACTATTACTTTTGAGTATATAATTAATTCTCAAAAGTTTCTCAGAAAATGCTTTCAAATATTATTATGTCTCAACTATTAATTATATCTGCTTGTTCCTCATGCTAATTTAAATTATGGCACAATCATAGGCATTGATGTTCAGTCCTCCTGGTGACTTCCTCCTTTAATCACAACCCCTGCCAGTCCCAATTACTTCCAGATGACTACAATTAATGATCTCAGGGTAACATGTTAATTTGTATCCAACCAGCTCAGTTAACTTACTAATGCTCCAATTTGCAAGTATTCTCATAATATATGTGTATGTATAAAACTGCCACATTTTTGCATTTCAATGAAAGGAAGTTGCTGTGGTAATAACCCATACGTCTCTATCAGTACCTACTCTACAGGAAAATGTCAAGAGTGTTTTATTGTCATATGTCCCAGAATGAGACCAATGAAATTCTTACTTCCAGCAAGTGTATAGTAGTAGTACACTGAGACAATATTCAGAGTGGCCAGATTTTGCGTCATTTTCGAGTCCCTGTGGTTATTTGTGTAGAGTGGTCCACGATATCACTGCCCGTAACACCACCTATTTTGGCATCATCTACAAACCTAAAACAATACAGCACAAGAACAGGCTCACAATTCGCATGCCAAACATGATATGCTTCCTTTCACTTTTTGACAACATTTACCTCTTTAGTCATCCAAGGTTCCCTTAAATTGCCATCCTTATCCTTCCTTCATACTGGAACATGCCGGCCTACTACTCTTATCAGCTAGCCTTTAAATGACTCCCACATATCAGATGTGAACTTACTAAAAAATAACTGCAATGGCCCTGACTCGAAATGTCACCCTTCCATGTCCTCCAGTGATTCTTCCTGACCAACTGAGTTACTTCAGCACTTAGGGTCATGCAGTCATAGAGTGATACAGTGTGGAAACAGGCCCTTTGGCCCAACTTGCCCACACCGGCCAACATGCCCCAGCTACGCTAGTTACGCATGCCTGCGTTTGGTCCATATCCTTCCAAACCTGTCCTAACCATGTACCCATCTAACAGCTTCTTAAACATTGGGATAGGCCCAGCCGCAACTACCTCCTCCAGCAGCTTGTTTCATACACCCACCACCCTTTCTGTGAAAAAGTTACCCCTCAGATTCCTATTAAATCTTTTCCCCTTCACCTTAAACCTATGTCCTCTGATCCTCGATACATCTACTCTGGGAATGAGATTCTGTGCATCTACCAGATCTACTGCTCTCATGATCTTGTACACCTTTATAAGATCACCCATCCTCCTGCACTCCAGGGAATAGTCCCAGCCTAAACCTCTCCCTATAGCTCGGACCCTCTAGTCCTGGCAACATCCTCATAAATCTTCTCTGTACCCTTCCAGCTTGAGAACATCTTTCCTATAACATGGTGCCCAGAAGTGAACACAATACTCTCACCAACATCTTATATAACTGCAACATGACCTCCCAACTTCTATACACAATGCTCTGACTGATGAAGGCAAATGTACCAAAAGCCTTTTTGACCACCCTATCTACCTGTGACTCAACCTTCAAAGAACCATGTACCTGCACTCCTAGATCCCTCTACTCTACAACACTCCCCGGAACCCTACCATTCACTGTGGAGGCCCTGCTCATGTTAGACTTCCCAAAAGCCAACACCTCATATTTCTCTCTATGTAATTCCATCAACCATTCCTCAGCCCACGTGGCCAATTGATCAAGATCCTGCTTCAATGTTTCACTATCTGCAAAACTGCCCACTTTTGTATCATCTGCAAACTTGCTAATCTTGTCATAACTGTATGTTCTCATCCAAATCATTGATGTTGATGACAAACAGTAACAGGTCCAGCACCGAACCCTGAGGCACACCACTAGTCACAGGCCTCCAGTCCAAGAAGCAACTTTCCACCACCATCTTCTGCTTTTTTCCATGAAGCCAATTTTCTATCCATTCAGCTATCTTTCCTTGGATCCCATGAGATCTAACCTTCCAGAGCAGCCTACCATGCAAAACCTTGTTGGATGCCTTACTGAAATCCATGTATGCAATGTCTACAGCTCTGCCCTCATCGATCTTTTTGGCCATGTCTTCAAAAAACTCAATAAGATTTGTGAGAAACGACCGCCCATGGACAAAACCATGCTGACTATCCCTAATCAGCCCTTGTCCATCCAAATGCCTGTGTATCCTATCCCTGAGAATACCCTTTAGTAACTTTCCAACTACAGATATTAAGCTTACTGGACTATAGTTCCCAGTATTTTCCTTGCAGCCCTTCTTGAATAATGGCACAACATTTGCCACCCTCTACTGTATCCAAAGACAACTTGTAAATTTCAACCAGAGCTCCGGCAATTTCCTCTCTAGTTTTCCACAATGTCCTTGGATATATCTGATCAGTCATAAGGAGTAGAGTTAGGCCATCCGGCCCATCAAGTCTATCTGCTATTCAATCACGGCTCATCTATCTCTCCCTCCTAACCTCATTCTCCTGCCTTCTCCCCTCAGGCCCTGGAGATTTGTCTACCTTCATACATGATAGTATCTTCAGCGTATCTTTGACCGTAACACTGACTGCTCTCAAGACACTTCCATTGACTGTCATACGTTCCTCTGTCCTCCTGTCTTTCTCCTCTGTAAATACAGAGGCAAAATAATCATTGAGGACCTTGCCTATCTCCTGTGGCTCCACATGGAGGTGACTGCTTTGATTCCTGAGGGGTCCGACTCTCTTTTCAGTTACCCTTTTCCCCCTTATGTATTTATAAATGCTTGATCCAGTACCTGCAGTTCCTTCTGCCTTCATATTAATGCTCCCAATTTATTCTCACTAGCTCCCTCCAAATAATGTTGTAATCTGCCATACTCCAAGGTCCAGATTCTTATTCCTCATCCTTATTCAGAATTATCTTAAAACCTATGGTGTTGTGATTGCTGTTCCCAAAATACACTTCCACTGAAACACCAGTCACTTGGCCAGGCTCATTTCTCAGCACTAGGTCCAGTATAGTCTCTCCTCGAGTTGGACTATCCCCATACTGTTTCAGGAAATCCCCTTGGAAAGACCTAACACATTCTGCCTTGTCTAAGCTTTTTGCACTAAGACCCATCAATAATGGGGAAGTTAGTCAAAATTGCTTCTTTCTGTAATCTGTCCACATATCTGTCCCTCCACGTCGGTTGGGTATTGGAGGTTGGGTATGTCACCCATTCCTTCTCTCCAGAGATGCTGCCCGTCCTGTTGAGTTACACCAGCTTTTTGTGTCTATCTTTTACTGTAGATGTATGTATGGATTTCAAGCATTCGACAAGGCTCCACATGGTAGGCTGCTCTGGAAGGTTAGATCGCATGCGATCCAAGATGAGATAGCTGAATGAATAGAAAATTGGTTTCATGGAAGGAAGTAGAGAGTCATGGTGGATGGTTGCTTCTCGAACAGTAGGACTGTGACTAGAGGTGTGCCTCAGGATTCAATGCTAGGCCCATTATTGTTTGTCATCTATGTCAATAATTTAGAGTAGATGAGGATGTACAGGGCAAGATTAGCAAATTCACAAATGATACAAAAGTGGGTTGTTTTGTAGAAAGTGAAGATGTTTGTCAAAGATTACAGTTTAAAAATAAAGAAGCAGGATTGTTAGACGATTTATTTAATTTACACCCAAATACAGAAAAATTAATAGCTTATATATATAACATCATTTTGGATAAGGAGAATCCAACAACGGAAACATATCGTCAAGCATGGGAAAATGACATAGGATTAGCTATAACAAAAGAAAACTGGGAAGAAAGTTTACAACGTATACACCGATGTTCATTAAACGCCAGACATATATTGATTCAATTTAAAGTATTATATAGGTTACATTATTCAAAAGTTAAATTAAATAGTATCTTTCCGAAGCTTTCTGCTATCTGTGACAAATGTAAGAAAACAGAGGCAAATTTAATACATAGTTTTGTCACATGTCCTAAATTGAATCATTATTGGACAGAAATTTTTAAAGTTATCTCTGAAGTTATAAAAGTTAAATTGGACCCCAACCCAAAGTCAATAATATTTGGAATTCCGGACTTACAGTTATCACTTACAGTAAATCAAAGAAATTTCTTTGATTATTGTTTGATAATTGGGAAAAAAATTATATTGAAATTTTGGAAGGGAACACTATCCCCCACAACTAAAATGTGGGCAGCAGAGATGATGGAGACGCTACATCTGGAAAGAATTAGATTTGTCCTATTGGACAGGTATAATTCTTTTGAACAGATATGGTCTCCATATATATTGTATCTAGATAAGTAGCTGTTCTTGGCAACATGGCTCGACGTGCCCCCCCGCGGGATCTGATGAGAATAATGTATTTTTAAAATGGAAGTAACATGTCTTTACTGATACCATCATTTGTAGTAGAGTTATTAATAATACATATTGTGATCTTTTATTTATATATATAATATAGGCAGAGGTTAAAAAAATTTATTTTTATTTTTTTATTTTTTTTTATTTTTTTTTAGTTCTTTTCTCTTCTTTTCTTTTTTACAATTATCAAATTATTAGTTAACTATACCCTCATTGATTTATAAGCTACTTTTTCTTTATCTTTATTTCTAAAAAAATAATAGATAAGTATTATTAATGTTTTACATGTATGATAAAATGAATTATCTGATATCTGTAAACTTGTTTAAGGTATCGTAATTGATTATCTTTAATAAAAAAATATTATTAAAAAAATAAAAAAAAGATTACAGCTGGATCTTAATCGGCTGGCCAGGTGGGCTGAGAATGGTTGATGGAATTCAATACAGAGAGGGGTAGTGTGAGAGAGATGGTGAGGTGTTGTATTTTGGAAAGTCTAATATAGGCTGGACCTACACAGTAAATGGTAGGGCTCTGGGAAGTGTTGTGGAGCAGAAGTATCCAGGAATGCAAGTACATTGTTCCTTGAATGTACTTGCTGATCCTGCACATTGATCAGCTGGACTTTAAACGTTTCCCACATTATCTGTGGATTTACCCAATAACAACAGCTCCCAATCTACCCTCACCAGCTCCTGCCTAATTACGGTGTAATCTGCCTTGCCGTAAGGCAACGATGTGTACCTTCCCTCATATCCAGACCTATCCTTACTTAAAACAATCTTAAAACTTATGGAGTTGTGATCACTATCTCCAAAATGCTCTTCCACCATAACACCAGTCAGCTGGCGAAGTTCGTTTTCCAATACAAGGTCCAATATTGTCCCTTCTCGTGTTGGACTATCCTCATACTGTGCAAGGAAACCTTCTTGGTTACACTGAACAAATTGTACCCCGTCTAATCCTCTTGCCCTGAGTAAGTCCCAGTCAATATTGAGAAAGCTAAAGTCACCCAGTACAACAACCCCGTGGTACTGCATCCATCATAATCTGTCTACAGGAGCAGCACAGTGGCCCAGCAGTAGAGTTGCTGCCTTACAGCGCCAGTGACCCAGGTTTGATCATGATTACAGTTGCTGTCCGTATGGAGTAGGTACTTTCTCCCTGTGACTGCATTGGTTTCCTCCAGCACTAAATTGTACACTCTGATATTATTCTCTTTGTCGCACCTGTCGCACTTGTGTAATGGCTTAATTGTACTTAATTGATTATGTCATGCGCAAACTAAGTTTTTCCCTATATATCAATACACGTGACAATAATAAACTAATACCAATACCAGACTCCTCCCCAACTAATCTAACAAACTAACTTGTTTCTCTCATTTTCTGTTCTGATGAAGAATGCTGGACCTGAAATGTTAACTGTTTCTCTTTGCATAGATTCTCCTGACCTGTTGAGTGTTTTTAGCATTATCAGTTTCTGTTCAATACAGTTGTCTGTTCCATACCCCCCCTTGAGATTGAGTTTATTCCTTTATTGGTGATTATCAGCCCCAGTCTTAGACTTCCCACATATAAAATAGCTTCTAGAGATTAACTATATGGAAATACAACATTTACATGACAGGAGGAGGCCATGTGGCCCATTATCTCCGTGTTGGTCGTAAAGGAATAATCCGTGCTAATGTCAGATTTCCTCACCAGGTCCGTAGCCGTGCAGGTTATAGATCATCAAATTCACTTCAAAATACTTTTAACCCCTCTTTATAATTTTAATTAGATCAACTCTCCACCTTCTGTTTTCTAAAAGATAAACTCAGCGTTTCATGATTGTTGCAGCTTACGCTAAATATTTGTTGATGCCTTCAGTGATTCTATAGACCTAGAGTCATAGGAGCAGTATGAGGCCATTCTGCCCATCGAGTTTACTCCACCATTTGATCATGACTGATCTATTTTTCCCTCTCTGAACCCCATTTTCCTGCCTTCTTTCCGTAATCTTTGACCCCCTTACTAATCAAGAACCTATCAATCTCCGCTTTAAAAATACGCAATGACGTGGTATCCACAGCCGTCTGTGGCAATAAATTCCACAGATTCACCACCCCTCTGGTTAAAGAAATTTCTCTTAATCTCCATTCTAAATGTACGTCCTTTTATTCAGAAGCTGTGCCCAATACTCTCCCACGACTGGAAACATCCTTTCCAACTATTGAAACTGTATTTAGTCGCCTGCTGTTATCTTTATGCTTGAAGAATACAAAACCTCAAAGTTCTTTGACTTCAGCGAGATTACGGAGAAATTCGTTCTGTTTGGCGATCATTCCACCATGTTTCCTGATTGTCTGCTTGTGCTAAATAAAGAGTTTTTATATCTACTCTTCCGGTCTTCATGTGGCTCATTTCGAGTCGCAAAAGTGGACAGTTGCCATGACGCAATTTAGTTTAGTTTAGTTTAGAGAGACAGCGCGGAAACAGGCCCTTCGGCCCACCGAGTCTGCACTAACCATTGATCCCCGCACATTAACACAAGCATACACACATCTGGGACAATTTACACAACTTATACCATGTGTCCAAACCCAAGCCAATTAACCTACAAACCTGTACGTCTTTGGAATGTGGGAGGAACCCGAAGATCTCGGAGAAAACCCAGGCGGTCACACCTTCTCATGAGTTTATACCTTCTCATGGGGAAAAGGTATAAACTCCGTACAGACAGCACCATAGTCGGGATCAAACCCAGGTCTCCGGCACTGCAAGCGCTGTAAGGCAGCAACTCTACCACTGTGCCACTGTGCCACCTTGTATTGATGTCACAATCTAACACAACAGGGGAAATAGTCTTACTGAAGGCCCATTAAGCAGTGTGACCCCTGTTCATTTTATTAAAATTATTGTTCCTTGGGTAATGAGAGCGGTGAATGTGGGAGGCATGGTGTTAGAGAGGGTTATATGGGAAATTAGATGGAGATTTAATTTTCAGACCTGATAATGCCTCTATTATTTTATGGAGCATTCTTACAGTTTGCAGATTGGGGAACTTTTAAAATGTCTGATTGGTGGGATAACCCTCCCACTGGCTATGAGCCCAAAGTAGAGTACAAAGGACAATAACGAGTTGCTGGGGATCTAGCCTGCAATAGCAAAGACAAAGCCCAGGGTTAATCAGGATTATAAATAATCTTTCTCACAAACAACCATATCATTAATCATCAATCATGTTATAACATTTTCTGTAGCTGGATGAATCAAGGCCAGATATATATACGGTTCTGACCCCATTTGTTCATTAACTGCCTGTAACACTGGGTAGTTCATATCTGACTCTTATGGTCTTATAGATTCCCTTTAGAAATAACATACGAAGAAAATATATAATATACAGTTCAGATTGCAAGGGAGTCTCGTTACACCCTCTCCTTGGGTTGTGCATCAAACAATTAGAAACTCGGTCTTCAATCTTCATAACTTCAGACTGTGGTAATATCTTTAGGAGTATAGCACTGCAGTGTCTGAAGTTATCGCTCTAAGTTCAGTGTAATAGTTATTAGAATTATTTTCCTTTAGTTTTAAAAGCATCATAATCAAAACCGGCCATCCCACAAACCCAGCTACACTTTCACTGCAAGCTTGTTTCCACCCACCTGCCAACTATCCAAGGGATGAAAAAAATAAACTGCATGTTCTTGAACTTGAGTATATTGACAGTCATGTCTTAAAAACTTTTCAAAGAATTTCTTTATGTATTGACTAAAGCCACAATATAACTGGAAAGTGGTTTGAATTAAATAAGTAACTCACTGGTAACATATTAACAATGATATATTTTTTGTGATAAATCTATTTTCAGCTACATTAAATTTACCTTTCTTTAAGGTTTCCTTTCTGTAATACATCCAATAACATATTTTGGACAAATCTTTAAAAAAAAGTTAAACAATACCTGCCGCATTAAAGATTTACCATTTGATAATTTGCAAATGAGTTTGCACCCGAAACGTATCTCTAGCCCCAACTACAATGTGTAAGCCCAAATTGCGGCTTGTATTGCAGCAAATTGCATTCAATTATATCTGTCTATTGCTGATGTTACTTCCACATCACAGTTTTGTCTCAGATCCTCAATCAAACTAACCAAACCAACTGTGAACAACGGCTGAAATAAAAATCCATCTCATCGAAAATATATGCACGACCCATGGAACACATTTTCCTTAATTCACGGCATAATATTTTCATTTCCATCATTGTACAAAACAAAAGTTATAGAGTCAAACAGCATAGAAACAAGTTCTTCGGCCCAACTTGGCCATACCAACCGAAATGCTCCATCTAGGGTAGTCATGCCTACTGCGCTAGCCCCAAATCCCTCAAAATATTTCCTATCCATTACTTGTCCAAATGCCTTTTAAATGTTGTTATAGTACATCTCAACTACTACTTCTGGCAGCTTGAGCTATTTATCCACCACCCTCTGTGTGAAAAGGATTAGGCTCAGGAGATTTATTTACCTTCATACTACTTCAGACATTCAGCACCTCCTAGACCACAACACGGATAGTCCGCAAGACATTTCCATTAACTGCCCCAAGTTCCCCAGTCCTCATGTCTTCCTCCACAGTAACAATAGAGGAATACTCATTCAGGACCTTGACCATCCCCTGCAGCTCCACACAGAGATGACCATTTTGGTTTAAAGTAAGAGTTAAAGTTACAGTTTAGAGTTAAAAATCCTGGCTTACTCTGGATACAACCTCCTCCTCTGTGATGCTATCCAACCGCCCCCCCCCCTCCCCACCCCACTCCCATCACAGTACATAGATAGCAATAGTCTAGGGGAGAATGGGCCAAATGGGACTAGTTTAGATAATATTTTGGTCAGCATGGCGAATTGCATGTTTCCATGCTATGACTATGACTATGTCACTATGTGGTTCTGCCATCCGGGACGCTGACCAGTTTCACCGTCCGTGACAGAAACTGCTCTAGTGCGCAGACACATCCTGCTTCAGCGACAGTAACACTGACAACTCCTGCTCCACTAACTGCGGGGCAGATAGATCCGTCCACCAACAATATCACACAGAAGACCCTTCCCACCATTGATGACACATTTATAGATTGATAAGGTGTTTACCACAGCAAGCATTTTCTCATCCCAATAAACAGAACTGTCCCTCCACCCGATAGACCTCTGGTTACTGACCTTACAATACCATCAACTCCTGCGATACTTAACACCTGCAGTCATTCGAGCTCTAAATAAAAATGAAAGCAGCAACGCTTCCAAAACACACCTGTCATGTACTTCAGCTGCAGCCACGTTTCAGCACTGTTCTTATACAAAGAGGAAACTGGGTTATTATTCATTGTGCCAATTTACTAGATAAACAGTTTAGGAGTGGTGCTACTCATTCTCGCATTGAGCAACAGCAACAAGACTGATGTCTCACCCCGTACTACACACCAGAGAATATTGTACAAGTCATCCGGCAGTCTGGGTATGACTCTAGGGTCTATTTGAATATGGTGGAATCACACACACACATGTGTAGCCCTCTTGGACTTGTTAAAACCTTGTGAAGATCAAGATAAATGTACTTACAATTCCTGTTTTTAGGAATAATCTCACATTAACTACTTAAACAAGCAGAAGTAAAATCACCTGTGCGTTTGGTCGATTGTTTAAAACCTCCCTCAGGGCCCCTATGAGGATTTAATAGATCCTGTCAGGTGATATTGTTCTGACTGAGAATAATAGCCAGCATGTCCTCTGATTGAGGATTCAAGCTCCATCACTTTTAACAAGGTTACACCAAAATCCCAGCCATGTAGCTAAAGAAAATTTACAGTATCAAACAAAAGATACTGCAAAAAACAGTATCAAAGAACATAAATAAATAACATAATACAGCACAGGAGCGGGCCCTTCTGCCTCTACCACCACCCTTGGCAATGCGTTCCAGGCCCCCACCACTCTATGTAAAAATTGACCTGTACATTTGCATTAAACTCTCCCCCGCTCACCTATTAGCTATGCTCTCTAGTGAGCATACCGAACATTACCACCCCGGGAAAAAGGCTTGGACTGTCTACCCTATCTGTGCCTCTCATGATTTTATCAAGTATCCCTTCAACTTTTGACATTCCTGAGAAAGCAATCCAAGTCTATCCAACCTCTCCCTGAAGCTGAAACCCTCTAATCCGGGCAACATTATGGTAAATTTTCTCTACATCCTCTACAAAGCCTCAATTGATCTTTCAATGATCACATCCCAGTTAAGAGAGCGTAGATGTCTAGGACCAATCCATTATTCCCGAAATTAATCAGATTAACTTCTGCAAAAGTTAATCCGATTAATTTCAGGAATAATGGATTTGTTCTAGACATCTACGCTCCCTTACAGACAATAGGCAATAGGTGCAGGAGTAAGTCATTTGGCCCTTCGATCCAGCACAACCATTCAATATGGTCATGGCTGATCATCTACTCCCATAACTGGGAGGTGATCTCAATGAAACATGTAGGACTTAACAGGATATGGATGATGTCCCCCTGGCTGAGATATCTAGAACCAAGGGTCTAAAAAGTTTAGTCTCAAAATAAAGCTCAATCTTATGCACAAAATCATGAAAGGAATAGATCGGGTAAACGCGCAGAGTCTTTTCCCCAGAATAGGGTAAATCATGAAGCAGGGGACATAGGTTTAAGGTGAAAGGGGGGGGGGAAGATTGAATGGGAACCTGATGGATAACTTTTTTACACACAGGGTGGTAGGTGTATGAAAGCGATCAGTGCATGAATGGGTTGATTAGTCTCTTTCTGTGCCGCATTATGGCATAACAGTGGAAGTCCAAGCAGGTGTTATGATCAGATGTACAATCAATCGGAAAGATCATTTTAATGCAAAAGAGTCAAAAGAGTTTATTGTCATGTGTCCCTGACAGGACAATGAAAATCTTTCTTTGCATAGCACAACAGAACATAGAAGGCATTGACTACAATTCTATACATAAATACACCCATGAATTAATAAATTAATAAAGTGCAAATAACAGATGGAGGGATATTAATGTTCAGAGTTCCGAGCCAGGTTTAATAGCCTGATGGCTGTGGGGAAGTAGCTATTCCTAAACCGGGTTGTTGCAGTGTTCAGGGTCCTGTACCTTCTACCTGAAGGTAGAAGGGAGATGAGTGTGTGGCCAGGGTGGTGTGGGTCCTTGATGATGCTGTCAGCCTTTTTGAGGCAGCGACTGTGATAAATCCCCTCGATGGAAGGAAGGTCAGAGCCGATGATGGACTGGGCAGTGTTTACTACTTTTTGTAGTCTTTTCCTCTCCAGGGCGCTCAAGTTGCCGAACCAAGCTACGATGCAACCAGTCAGCAAGCTCTCTACTGTGCACCTGTAGAAGTTACAGAGAGTCCTCCTTAACAGACCAACTCTCCGTTATCTTCTCAGGAAGTAGAGGCACTGATGAGCTTTCTTAATAATTGCATCTGTGTTCTCGGACCAGGAAAGATCTTCACAGATGTGCACGCCCAGGAATTTGAAGCTCTTGACCCTTTCAACCATTGACCCGTTGATATAAACAGGACTGTGGGTCCCCATCCTACTCCTTTCAAAGTCCACAATCAGTTCCTTGGTTTTGCTGGTGTTGAGGGCCAGGTTGTTGTGCTGGCACCATATGGACAGTTGCTGGCACCATATGGACAGTTGCTCGATCTCTCTTCTATACTCGGACTCATCCCCATCAGTGATACGTCCCACAACAGTGGTGTCGTCAGCGAACTTGATGATGGAGTTTGCGCTATGACCGGCTACGCAGTCATGAGTATAGAGTGAGTACAGCAGGGGGCTGAGCATGCCGCTCTGAGGTGCTCCCGTGCTGATTGTTATCGAATCTGACACATTTCCACCAATACGAACAGACTGTGGTCTGTGGATGAGGAAGTCGAGGATCCAATTGCAGAGGGATGCGCAAAGACCCAGTTCTGCGAGTTTGGTAACCAGCTTGGAGGGGATGATTGTATTAAATGCCGAGCTGTAGTCAATGAATAGCAGCCTGTCCAAGTGGTCCAGAGCGGAGTGGAGGGCCAGCGAGATCGCGTCCACCGTTGATCTGTTGTGGCGGTAAGCGAACTGCAGTTGGTCCAGGTTTTTGTCGAGGTTGGAGTTGATTTGCGCCATGATCAACCTCTTGAAGCACTTCATCACCACAGGCGTTAATGCCACAGGTCGATAGTCATTGAGGCACGTCACCTTGCTCTTCTTGGGCACCGGTATTATTGATGCCCTTTTGAAGCAGGTGGGAACCTCAGACCTCAGAAGTGACAGGTTGAAAATGTCCGTAAAATCTCTATTGGTATTCAAGTCTTTAGATCTCTATCTAAAGACTTGAATACCAAGATGAAAAGCTCAGCTACAACCATTCAAAGTTTTGGTTAGGCCACACCGATTTCCATCAGTATTTCTCAGCCTTGGAAGGAGTGCAGTCTTGATTCATCAGAATATTATATGGACTCAGGTTGCACTCGTTTGATTTAAGGGTGATCTGATCAAAGTTTTTAAGATATTAGGAGGAACGTGAGGTAACATTTCTTTTCATTCATTTCAGGATTTCAAGCCAGGAAATTGGAATTTATAAGTTTGCCCATCGGTTCCCCTGGGTGCTCCAGTTACCTGTCAAATCCCAAATGCTTGCTGTTTGATTGGTTCATTGGCTACTGTAAATTAGCTGCACAATGGGCATGCAGCAGGCCAATCAGAGGAAAGTTGATAGGCAAGTAGGCGAGAATGGTTTAGAAGAAAATAAGTAAGAGTAAAGGGCCTGTCCCACTTTGCGATTTTTTCGGAGATTGCGAGCGTCAGTGACTGACGCCGGTAAAACCATTAACATACACGCTGACGTATGCTGTCCTGCGGGTGACGCCCGGTTAGTGTAAGGTAAAGGTTAGGGTTAGGGTTAGGGTTAGGGCTAGGGCTAGGGACCACAGATGGGCTGTAAAATATTCTTTGTTCAATGCATGGATTTTAAACATTAACCCTCTTCCCCCCCTCCTGCCCCCATCCCTCCTTCTCCACTCCCCCCCACACTTCTCCCCTCCTCCCCCCTTCTTCCCTTCCCCCCTCTTCCTCCCTTCTCCCGGCTCCACTCTTCTCCCCCTTCTCTCACATCCCCTTCTCCCCCTCTTCCATTCTACACCCCCCCCCCCCCCCCCACTTTCCCCGACACCCCCATTTGTGGACCCAGCCTGCGAACAGCGATTCCCCGCACACTATCATACACACAATAGGGACAAATTATACAAACCTGTGCGCCTTTAGTGTACGGGAGGAAACCCAAACCCTAACCCTAGCCCAAGCCCTAATCCTAACTCTAGGTTGATAGGCTTGGTATAAGTATAAATTGTCCCTAGCGTGTGTGGGATAGTGTGCGGGGGATTGCTGGTCGGTGTGGACACAGTGGGCCGAAGGACACTGAATCTCTGAACTAAATGTGACACAGGGGACCCAGGGGTTGGACTCGATTCCCCAATGTTCTCCCTGCTCCTCATGGGAAGTAAACTTGGCCACGAGTTGTCCCAGAGGCAGATCTCTCTTCCAATGGTCTCTCCAAACCCCCAGAGGCAGTGGGCTTTTCATCTGGGTACAGGCAATGTTGTCAATGTACCAGTGTCACCCACCTGCTCCGGCCACTGTCTAAATACCCACCACACATTTTGAAACAAGGCGAGGGGACTGAGGGAGGGTGGTGAGGGGTATTGTTCCCAAAGTCTGCATTTATCCCATAGTCAATGTTACTAAAACAGATGATGTGGCCTTTGTGCAGTACTATTAGTGGGATCTAGCTGTCACAGGCTGGGTCCACAAATGGGGGGAGTTGGAGAATGGGAGAAGGGAGGGAGAGGGGGAGAAGGGGATGTGGGGGGGGAGTGGAGGGGGAGATGAGTGGAATGGGGAGAAGGGAGGAAGAGGAGGGAAGGGAAGAAAGGGGGGAGAGGGGAGGGGAGAAGAGTAGGGGGAGTGGAGAAGGAGGGATGGGGATGGGAGGGGGGAAGAGAGGGGTGTAGGGGAGAGGGGAGTTCAGTCTACACTCACTGAATCCATCCCTGTGAAAAGTTAGAGATGGTGATTGGATCTGGATGCAGACCAATACATCTGTAAATAAAGACTCAGACATCTATTAATTTGCACAATTGATTTTGCTGTATTAATTTTAATATATTAATGTTTAAAATCCATGCATTGAAGGAAGAATATTTTACAGTCCATCTGTGGTACCTAACCCTAACCGGGCGTCACCCACAGGAGAACATACATCAGCGTGTGACAGGGCCCACATGGTGAGACACCCAGATGTCGCCCCTGGATTTTGAACATTCCAAAATCCAGGGGTGACAGAGAGACACTGCGTGTCACTACATGCGTCACCAAGCGTCACGACCCGACCACGAAGCGACGACCTCTTTTCAGGCTGTCGCCGAAAATGTCACCCAAGTGGGACAGGCCCTAAAGAGGCTCATGAGAATGCTCTGAGCTGCAGATGCTGGTTTACAAAATAAGACACAGTGCTAGAGTAACAGAGTGTGTTTTATCTATTAAAGACAGTCTGAAGAAGGGTCCGGACCTGAAACGTCACTTATCCATGTTCTCCAGAGATGCTGCCTGACAGATGGAGTTACTCCAACACTTTGTCTTTTTTTTAGATTGGTTGGACAAATGGGCTGAGGAATGGTTAATGGAATTTAATATACAGAAATGAGAGTTTAGTTTAGGTTAGTTTATAGATACATCGTGGAAACAGGCCCTTCAGCCCACCGAGTCCACACTAGCACTAACCAACACACTAGGGACAATTTTACAATTTTTACCAAATCTAATTAACTTACAAAACCTGTACGTCTTTGGAAACTGGAACACCCACATGGTCACTGGGAGAACGTACAACCTCTGTACGGACAGCACCCGTAGTCAGGATCAAACCCGGGTCCCTGGCGCTGTAAGGTAGCAGCTCTACCACTGCACCACCGTGCCACCCAGGTTAATTGCATTTTGGGTGGTCTAACATGGGCTGGACCTGCACAGTGAATGGTTGGGCTCTGGGGAGTGTTGTGGTGCAGAGGGATCAAGGAGTGCTGGTGCATAGTTCCTTGGAAATGGCGTCACAGGAGGATAAGGTGATCAAGAAGGCTTTTGGCACATCGACCTTCATCAGTCAGAATATTGAGTATAGAATTTGTGAGGTCATGTTACAGTTATATGAGATGTTGTGAGACTACATTTAGAGTATTGTGTTCAGTTTTAGTCACCATGTTATAGGAAAGATGTTGTTAAGCTTGAAAGAGTGCAGAGAAGATTTACCAGGATGTTGCCAGGGCTTGAGGGACTGAGCTGTAGGGAGGTTGAGCAGACTAGGGGTTCATTTTGTGGAGTGCAGGAAGATAAGGGGTGATCTTATAGAGGTGTACAAAATCTTGAGAGGATAAGATCAGGTAAATGCAGTTTTTTGCCCAGAACAGGGGAATCGAGAACCAGAGGATACAGTTTAAGGTGTGGGGGGGGGGGGGGGGGGGGGCAGATTTAATGGGGACCCAGGAGTAGGCCATTCGGCCATTCGAGCCTGCACCGCCATTCAATATGATCATGGCTGATCATCCAACTCAGTATCCTGTACCTGCCTTCTCTCCATACCCCCTGATCCCTTTAGCCACAAGGGCCACATTTAACTCCCTCTTAAATATAGCCAATGAACTGGCCTCAACTACCTTCTGTGGCAGATAATTCCAGAGACTCACCACTCTCTGTGTGAAAAATGTTTTCCTCATCTCGGTCCTAAAGGAATTCCCTCTTATCCTTAGACTATGACCCCTTGTTCTGGACCTCCCCAACATCGGGAACAATCTTCCTGCATCTACCCTATCCAACCCCTTAAGAATTTTGTAAGTTTCTATAAGGTCCCCCCTCAGTCTTCTAAATTCTAGCGAGTACAAGCCAAGTCTATCCAGTCTTTCCTCACATAAAAGTCCTGGCATCCCAGGAATCAGTCTGGTGAACCTTCTCTGTACCCCTTCTATGGCAAGAATGTATTTTCTCAGATTTGGAGACCAAAACTGTATGCAATACTCCAGGTGTGGTCTCACCAAAACCCTGTACAACTGCAGTAGAACCTCCCTGCTACTATACTCAAATCCTTCTGCTATGAATGCTAACATACCATTTGCTTTCTTCACTGCCTGCTGCACCTGCATGCCTACTTTCAATGATTGGTGTACCATGACACCCAGGTCTCGGTGCATCTCCCCTTTTCCTAATTTGCCACCATTAAGATAATAATCTACCCTCCTGTTTTTGCTACCAAAGTGGATAACCTCACATTTATCCACATTATACTGCATCTGCCATGCATTTGCCCACTCACCCAGCCTATCCAAGTCACCTTGCAGCCTCCTAGCATCCTCCTCACACCTAACATTACCCCCCAGCTTAGTGTCATCCGCAAACCTGGAGATGTTGCATTCAATTCCCTTGTCCAAATCATTAATATATATTGTAAATAGCTAGGGTCCCAGCACTGAGCCTTGCGATACCCCACTCGTCACTGCCTGCCATTCTGAAAAGGACCTGTTTACTCCTACCCTTTGCTTCCTGTCTGCCAGCCAGTTCTCTATCCACATCAATACTGAACCCCCAATACCGTATGCTTTAAGTTTGTATACTAATCTCTTATGTGGGACCTTGTCAAAAGCCTTCTGAAAGTCTAGATATAACACATCCACTGGTTCTCCCTTATCAACTCTGCTAGTTACATCCTCGAAAAATGCTATAAGATTCGTCAGACATGATTTACCTTTCGTAAATCCATGCTGACTTTGTCTAATGATTTCACCACTTTCCAAATGTACTGCTATCCCATCTTTAATAACTGACTAGCAGTTTCCCCACTACCGATGTTAGACTAACAGGTCTGTAATTCCCCGTTTTCGCTCTCCTTCCTTTTTAAAAAAGTGGTGTTACATTAACTACCCTCCAATCCTCAGGAACTACTCCAGAATCTAAGGAGTTTTGAAAAATTATCACTAAAGCATCCACTATTTCTGTGGCTACTTCCTTGAGTACTCTGGGATGCAGACTATCTGGCCCTGGGGATTTATCGGCCTTTAATCCATTCAATTTACCCAACACCACTTCTCGGCTAACCTGGATTTCACTCCGTTCTTCCACATTATTTGACCGCCGGTCCCCTGCTATTTCCAGCAGATTATTTATGTCTTCCTTAGTGAACACAGAACCAAAGTAATTATTCAATTGGTCTGCAATGTCCTTGTTCCCCATGATCAATTCACTTGTTTCTGATTGCAAGGGACCTACATTTGTTTTAACTAATCTCTTTTTCTTCACATATTTATAAAAACTTTTGCACTTAGTTTTTATGTTCCCTGCCAGTTTTCTTTCATAACCTATTTTCCCTTTCCTAATTAAGCCCTTTGTCCTCCTCTGCTGAACTCTGAAATTCTCCCAGTCCTCTGGTAGGCTGCTTTTTCTGGATAATTTGTATGCTTCATCTTTTGTTTTTATACTATCCCTGATTTCCCTTGTTATCCATGGATGCACTACCTGCCCTGATTTATTCTTTTGCCAAACTGGGATGAACAATTGTTGTAGTTCATCCATGCAGTCTTTAAATACCTTCCATTGCACATCCATTGTCAACCGTTTAAGAATCACTTGCCAGTCTATCTTGGCCAATTCACTTCTCATGCCTTCAAAGTTACCTTTGTTTAAGTTCAGAACCTTTGTTTCTGACTTAATTATGTCACTCTCCATCCTAATGAAGAACTCAACCATATTATGGTCACTCTTGCCCTAGGGGCCCCGCACAACAAGACTGCTAACTAACCCTTCCACATTACTCAATACCCAGTCTAGAATAGCCTGCTCTCTCGTTGGTTCCTCTACATGTTGGTTTAGAAAACTATCCCGCATACATTCCAAGAAATCCTCTTCCTCAGCATCCCTACCAATTTGATTCACCCAATCTATATGTAGATTGAAGTCACCCATTATAACTGTTTTATCCTTGTTGCATGCATTTCTAATTTCCTGTTTGATGCCATCCCCAACTCCACTACTACTGTACACAACTCCCACTAGCGTTTTCTGCCTCTTAGAGTTTCGCAGCTCTAGCCATATCATTTCCACATCCTCCAAGCTAATGTCCTTCCTTTCTATTGCATTAATCTCCTCTCTCACCAGCAACGCTACCCCACCTCCCTTTCCTTTCTGTCTATCCCTTCTGAATATTGAATATCCCTGGATGTTCAGTTCCCAGCCTTGGTCCCCCTGGAGCCATGTCTCCGTGATCCCAACTACATCACAGTCATTAATAGCTATCTGCACATTCAACTCGTCCACCTTATTACGAATGCTCCTTGCATTGAGACACAAAGCCTTCAGGCTTGTTTTTACAACACTCTTACTCCTTATACAATTATGTTGACAAGTGGTCCCTTTTGATTTTTGCCCTGGAAACCCACCACCTCTTATTCTCTGTTTATTTATTTTTTCTGGAGCCTGATTTTTCTGGAGCCTGATTTTTCAAGCATAAAAAAAGGAGTACTGTAGAGATTTGTGAATTACTTCAAGCGGTAGCTGTTGATTATCTCTATACTTATAAAACTCTGATCTTGGATGTTGTTATATTTCGGATGGCAGAATGAATATCAACTTACATGCAGGTTGCCTGGATCACGAGAGAGAGATTTATTACCCAACATTCCCTGCTTATATTGAACACCAACTCATTAACATATAAATGAATATGTATGAATACAATACACTCCTCTCCCTTTTTTAAGTATTCAATCTAAGTACTCAGTTACAATTTTGTTGTTGTGATACTTGATTTAAACCAGTATTTATGAAATCTTAAATGATAAACATAATATATTTATTTTACATATCTACACATTTTTGTTTTACTTGTGCAGTGATTTATTTAACTTACAAACCTAACCTTACTACTGGTTTACGGATCCTGCCTGATTGTCTAACAGTAACAGGTTGACTCAACTGTAGGCTTGTTTGGCTCTGTTTTAGTACCCCGACTTTGACCAGGGGAATCTGTTTCTTTGTCTGTACTAACTGAACTTTGTGTTTCAAACACAGTGGTCTCTTCCAACTCATTTTCAGATAAAGACTCAGGGATTAGGACTTCATGCTCAGTTTTTGGTTCATCTTTGCTGAAATCATTTGATCAATGAACACTTTTGATCCTGTCTCCAACTTCCACTACGTATCTTTTTGTTCCACACACTTCCACTACAGCTTTGAACTACCCAGCAAAACCTGTTTCTTGATAGCATCTTTGACAACTCTAACAGACCTTTCCACCACCCCGTTGGAGGCTGGATGGTATGGGGGAACAAGTGTGTGTTTTACACCATTCCGCTGCATGAACTCTTTGAACCGTTCTAAACGAAACTGAGGCCCGTTATCAGAAACAAGTTCTTCCGGTAAACCATGGCATGCAAAAATAGATCTCAACTCATCAATGGTACACTCAGTAGTAGTGCTTGACCCCATATGCTTGAACTCAATCCATTTGGAATGACTATCTACTAGTACCAGAAAGTGATAATTACTCTTTTCACAAAAATCTACATGAACTCTCTGAAAAGGTCTACTTGGCCATAACCAGGGTTGCAGCGGTGTTTTTGGTGGTTTACTCCGGAAATTTTGGCAGACGCTACATTTGCTCACCAGTGACTTGATGTTACTGTCAATACCAGGCCAATACACAAACCCTCTGGCAATTGATTTCATGCTTACTATGCCAGGATGTTCGGCGTGAAGTTCATTCATAATTTTGTTTCTCAAGGACTCTGCTACAACCACTCTGTAAGCGCACTTAATGCATCCCTGCTCACATGATAATTCATGGCGTCGATTATGGAAAGGCTTCAGCTCCGAGTTCAGAGCTGAGTTCAATCCACTATCGATTTCAGTCCAACCGTTCAATGTCTGTTCATAGACCCACTACAGCACAGTGTCTTTCTCTGTTTCTGCTGCAAATTCTGTTGCAGTCACTGGAAAGTTATCATCTGCAACTCACAGTGTGCAGATTGAGTTCTCACTCCCCATGTCAGAGTTCTCATGGGCAACCGGGAGAACGCATCTGCAACTGTGTTGCACTTGAAGCTTCTGAACTCAACCTTGTAGCCATACTGGGAAAGCAAAATTGCCCAGCGTTGCATCCTTGATGCTGTCATGGAAGGTGTAGCTGACTTGGGACCAAGTATCACTAATAGTGGCTTGTGATCAGTCACTAGGGTGAATGGTCCGCCAAGAAGAAACTGATGGAATTTCTTGATTCCGAACACGATGCTGAGTGCTTCCTTTTCTATCTGTGCATAATTACGTTCACTCGGTGACAGGATGTGGGATGCAAAAGCAATAGGCTTTTCATGTCCGTCATTCATTACGTGGGAGATCATTGCACCTACACCATAACCTGAAGCATCACAAGCAAGGTAGACCACCTCTGACTGCGCAAATGCACATTTCCTTTGTCGCAGTTTGACATTGTGGCAGTTCAGTCATGTGAGAACTTGCTCGAGGATTTCCAGATGTTCTACCATGCCCTCTGTGAATATCAGTAGGTCATCCTGGTTGCACACACAGTGCAGAATGCCTTGTAACATTTTGTCCATGACAGACTGAACATTTTTCGAGGAGGATTTCACACCATAGGGCAGCTTTGTATATGACTACAAACCCTTATATGTGTTGATAGTCAAGTACTGCTGACTTTCCTTGTCGTCATTGTGTTGGGCGTAGGCGCGAGATAAATCAAGTTTAGTGAAGACTCTTGTTCCGCTAAGTTCTGCGTACAGATCTTGTGAGGTTGGTAACGGATATTGTTCGTCATCAATGGCTTGGTTGATTGTGACTTTGTAGTCACCACATAGTCGAACAGTTTTGTCGGCCTTGGTACGGCCACAATTGCCATTGCCCAGTTACTCTCATCTGTCTTCACGAGTACTGCATTCCGCTCTAACCTGTCGAGTTCTTCCTCCACTTGTTGCTTTAGTGCATATGGTACAGGTCTTGGTCGACAATACACAGGTCTCACATCTTGCTTAGGTCGAATGTGTGCAGAGTGCCCTGTTATTCCCGTGTAGCTGTCAGCAAAAATGTTTGCATGTTTGCTTATGATGTTTTCAAGATGCGATTTGGACAAATCAGCTGGCACCGGTCTATGCAGACATTTTTAACCAGTCCCTGTAAACATGTACTGTCCCTGCCTGCTTCAAAGTCTCCACTATTGTCCCTGTACCCAAAAAGGCAAGGATTACTTGTCTTAATGACTACAGGCCTGTCGCACTGACCTCTGTAGTCATGAAGACACTCGAAAGGCTTGTGCTGGCCAAGCTGAAAAATATCACAAACTCCCTGCTGGACCCTCTGCAGTTTGCCAATAGATCTGTGGATGATGCAGTCAACCTGGGCCTGCACTTCATCCTACAGCACCTAGACCGTCAGGGGACCTATGCGAGGATCCTGTTTGTTGATTTTAGCTCTGCATTCAACACCATTGTGCCAGAGCTACTACACTCCAAACTTTCCGAGTTGACTGTGGCTGAACCCCTCTGTCAGTGGATCACCAACTTCCTGACAGACAGGAAGCAGCATGTTATGCTGGGAAAGTACATCTCGGACCCGCAAACACTCAGCATAGGAGCATCGCAAGGCTGCGTACTCTCTCCTCTCCTCTCTCTACACCAACGACTGCACCTCCACAGACACCTCTGTCAAGCTTCTCAAGTTTGTGGATGACACAACCCTGATTGGACTGATCCAGGATGGGGAGGAAACTGCCTACAGACAGGAAGTGTCACAGCTGGCGTCCTGGTGCCATAGCAACAACCTAGAGCTCAATGCGCTTAAGACAGTGGAATTGATTATAGACTTTAGGAGAGCTCCCCCTCCCCTCACCCCATTCACCATCAATGACACCACAGTCACATCCGTGGAGTCTTTTAAGTTCCTGGGAACCATCATCTCCAAAGACCTTAAGTGGGGGGCTACCATCGATTCCACAGTCAAAAAGGCACAACAGAGGACACCTGGAGGCTGCAGCGAATCGTCCGATCAGCAGAGAAGATTATTGGCTGCAACCTTCCCTCTATTGATGAACTGTACACTGCAAGGGCCAGGAAGCGAGTGGCCAAGATCATCTCTGACCCCTCTCACCCTGGCCACAAACTCTTTGAATCACTTCCCTCTGGAAGGCGACTCCGGACTGTCAGAGCTGCCACAGCCAGACATAAAAACAATTTTTCTCCACGAGTAGTTGCACTACTCAACAGCCAAAAATCTGTAACCTCCCTTTGATCTGGTATTTTGTTGGTTCACATGCTTGATCAATGGTGTTTTATCATTAATGTTTTATTATTATTAATGTTTAATGTTCTCTGGGTCATTCGTAACTGTCACTGTATGTCATGTTGTTACTTGTGGGCGGAGCACCAAGGCAAATACCTTGTATGTGAATACTTGGCGAATAAACATACTTACTTACTTACGTAAATTGACGCTGAAAATGTTCTTTCAGTCTAACTCTATTCTACTCAGCCAATAATTTCCAAGGAGGGTTGGATTATTTCTGTAGCTGGCCACTATGATGGGCAGTGTTACTGACTGACCATTATACTGAACTTTACAGTTCATTTGTCCACATGTCTCCAACACTTTGCCCGGGTAGGTTCTCAGCTTGACCTTACTCTCAAACAATGGTAACTGTGGGAACTTTGTTTAGTACAGGTCTTTGCTTATGACCGAACAATCTGCTGCCGTATCAATACACATATCGATTAACTGTTCATTTATCAATAGTTTAGTCTGAATGTCCTTGCCTTGGCTGGTTGAAGGTTTATCGATGTTGGTTGCAAAATGGGTCTGCGTGTCCTTCTTCCTCACGCTGCGAGTCTTGTCACCCTCCCTCCCCCCCCCCCCTCCCCACCTTTGTTCAAAAGACGCAGCTGGAGATGAAGTCGGGCCCTGGACTGAAGACCAAAGATCATAGCTGCAGACTGCGGCGGCCCAACTCGCGGTCCTTTGGTCGACGCTCGTCCGCCTGCCCACTCAATCGTCCGCCCGCTCGCCTGCCGCCTCGCCGCCGCACTCAGGATCCTCCTGTTGGCGCATGGTGGGGACGTTGCTGCCGCTCTCTGCCTCTGCCCTCACCTCTGGCCTCTGCCCTCTGGCCACTGTCCTCTGTCCTCTGTCTCTGCCCCTGCCCTCTCTACCCCTCTCCCTCTCTAGCTGCGCCTGCGAGTTGGGGGCTATGTGTGAGTGGATAGGGCGGGGGATGGGGTAAAAGGAGTGAATAATATTAATATAATATCAAGGGGGATAGTTAGTGTGTGTGTGGGGGGGGGGGGGGTGGTTAATGTGTGTGTGACGCCGCAAGCCGCCCCCCACCCCCCCTTCCCCCACAACTGAGCATTGAGGGGACGGGACCCAATGGATCCCACTTGGATCCCACTTGGTCTAGTTAATTCTAAGCCTAAGAATTTTGATTCACAAGGATCTAAGATTTTTGTTAACCAAATCTATTAAAAGCAGGATATATGGTTAGAGATTACTCCTGGCTACACCAGACATGTAAAATTACATAGACTACCACAATGCCCATGTTCGTAGTGCCATAAAATATTATAATGGAAGTGTATCCCTGGATACATGTTGTGCAGGATGCATGTCCACAAATATTAAACACATCTGTCGGCACAAGACCACCAGGATTACTTTTCCAGACTGTTTTTTCTGTTCATACTTCTCTATCCAGATATCTCTGTAACTCAAAAAGTCCACTGACTCAACCCAACCAAATACATACTCATATGTAAATCCCCACCCATACGCCTTAGACAAACAAAACAAAAATAAACACACACAATCCAAACCCTCTGCAAAGTGCTGGATTAAACTATTCACAATGCACACTATACTGCACATCCACAGTTCACAGCATTGACAATGACTTGATTGCTCTTCCATTTTGTACTTTCTGATGTGGCTAATGTCCAATTTTAGGCCCTTAGTTATTTGGTTATTTGTGCAATTTCAATTAGACCCCTCTCATTCTTCTAAGCAAATACAGGCTCAATTGACCCATTCTTTATGCACATGCCAGTCCTATAATCATAGGAATTCTCAACAAAACGCAGGAAGATTGTTCCTGATGGTGAGAATGTTCAGTAAGTAAGTACATTTTATTTATATAGCACATTTAAATCAACTTGCGTTGAAACCAAAGTGCTTTACATAGAAGAAATATAACAACCATATAACCATATAACAATTACAGCACGGAAACAGGCCTTCTTGGCCCTTCCAGTCCATGCCGACCATTTATTTTCCCCTAGTCCCATCTACCGGCACTCAGACCATACTCCTCCATTCCCTTCCCGTCCATATACCTATCCACTTTACTTTTAAATGTTAAAATCGATCCTGCCTCCACCACTTCTGCAGGAAAATCATTCCACACAGCCACCACTCTCTGAGTAAAGAAGTTCTCCCTCATGTTACCCCTAAACTTCTGTCCCTTAATTCTCATGTCATGCCCTCTTGTTTGAATCTTTCCCACCCTCAATGGGAAAAGCTTATCCACGTCAACTCTGTCTATCCCTTTCATCATTTTAAAGACCTCAAACAAGTCCCCTCTTAACCTTCTGCGCTCCAAAGAATAAAGACCTAACTTGTTCAACCTTTACATAATAATAAATTATTATAACTATAAATAATTACATTTCTGTACATTCATCGAAAAATAAATAAATAATAATAATAACATTAAAAAAATTAAAACCAGGGGGTCACTGTCCAAATATGCAGGATAATGATGAGGGGAAAGTTCTTATATAATAAGAACATCTTTCCTCGGATAACTGCACACAATACTAAAATTAAGTCTCACCAAAGAGCAGTATAAGTGCAGCGAGATATCACTGCTCCTGTACTCAAATCCTCTCACAATGGAGTTCAACATACCACTTGCCTCCTTAGCTGTCTGCTGCACCCCTGTACTTATTTTCATGGACTAGTACACAAGAACATCCAGATCTTGGTTCACCTCCCTCCTTCCTAATCGGTTACCATTGTTAAAAAAATCAGTCTTTCCATTTCTGCCATTAACATGGATGAGCTCAGTTCCCATGCATTTCAATCAACCTATTCAAATCACTAAAGCTTCAAAGCATCTCCCTCACATACTCTCACCCAGGTTTTGTGTTGTCCACAAACTTGGAGATATTACATTTAACACTCCCCTCCATATCATTTATATCCAAGGCCTGAATCCTACAGTATCGCCCATTACACTGGTCATTAATGCTACTCAGAAAAGAACTCTTATTCCTAATTGCAAACTAGTTTTCTATCCATTTCATTACATTACCCTCAAACTCATGCTTTAATTTTAGATGCTAATCTCTTAAACGGAACTCTGTCAGAAGACATCTGAATATTCATATTTACCACATCCACTGTTTTTCCCATCCATTTTAATAGATAGATTTGCAGATTGGTCACACACTTTATGTAAATTTCCTTTATGTAAATCAATGGTGACATTTCCCGATTCACCCACTGTTTTTCAGCAGTGAGGACAAAGGGGGAAGGCAAGGAATGGAAGAAAGCAAGAGGAGGGGATGGGGAAAGGACAGGGAGAGTTTAGAGAGCATTTCAAAGGGTGATTCAGAGTCCACCATGCTATTGGTTTCTTGCCTTGAGATGTTTTACTGAATTAGCTGGATTGATTTTTTTAAATGATAGTCCAGTAGGCTTATGGTTACTTTTAGTTTCTTTATTCTAGATTCCAGATTGATAATAACTTAACCACAATGCAGTCACACCCTGAAGAGCTACTCTATTGCTGTGTGCTATTTCCATTGTGTTACCGTAGACGTTTAAAGTTCACATGTACATGCTTGCAAGAACAACTGATTAAATGGTGTACAATTTTGGTCGCCCAATTATAGGAAGGATGTCAACAAAATAGAGAGGGTACAGAGGAGATTTACTAGAATGTTGCCTGGATTTCAACAGCTAAGTTACAGAGATAGGTTGAATAAGTTAGGTCTTTATTCTCTGGAGCGCAGAAGGTTAAGGGGGGACTTGATAGAGGTCTTTAAAATGATGAGAGGGATAGACAGAGTTGATGTGGACAAGCTTTTCCCTATGAGAATAGGGAAGATTCAAACAAGAGGACATGACTTTAGAATTAAGGGACAGAGGTTTAGGGGTAACATGAGGGGGAACTTCTTTACTCAGAGAGTGGTAGCGGTGTGGAATGAGCTTCCAGTGGAAGTGGTGGCGGCAGGTTCGTTGGTATCATTTAAAACTAAATTGGATAGGCATATGGATGAGAAGGGTATGGAGGGTTATGGTATGAGTGGAGGCAGGTGGGACTAAGGGGAAAAAGTTGTTCGGCATGGACTTGAAGGGCCGAGATGGCCTGTTTCCGTGCTGTAATTGTTATATGGTTATATGTTATATGGTTAAATGCATCGATGAACTACCTCCAGCTTAGAAATTACATAACACATTTTGATATAATATTAGTGCAATGCACTGTATTAGCTTGAGAGAGGCAGAACTAGATGGAAGATATACGGAAAGAAAAATAAGTTTGTTCCACTAATTTTTATTTGGGAGTAGAACCTGCATTGACCATTTCATCAACGCACTCAGAAATTGAAAGAAGCAGTGAATGAATGAACTATTCCAGTGGCTGCATTGTGCTGCTGCTCACCTCACTAGGGGGTGGAGAGAGATATGCTAAGCACTTGCTGCAAAGTATGCTGGATTTTGATGGCTTTTGGTGCCCTTCTCCTGGCCCACCGCAGACAACGAGCCAAACATTTTAGAGAAGGCAATTCTAGATTTGGGCAGTCACGGTGGCGCAGCAGTAGAGTTGCTGCTTTTCAGCGAATAAAACGCCGAAGACCCAGGTTCGATCCCGACTACGGGTGATGTCTGTACGGAGTTTGTACGTTCTCCCGTGAGTGGGTGTTGAATAGTGTTAGTGTGTGGGGATCGCTGGTCGGCGTGAACCCGGTGGGCCGAAGGGCCTGTTTCCGGGCTGTATCTCTGAACTAAACCCAAAAGAAGAAAAAAAACAAGGATAGTACAAAGGCTTCTGGAGAAAATCAGAGCGAACCATGAGGCAAGAGGGAAAATATTTTTTTGGGAGAAAAGAGATATATAAAAAGGATGAAAGACATGAGAGTTAGAAAGGAACAAAATAGGTGGAAAATAAAAGAAAAGTTTGGACAATGGAAAATTATGAAAGACAGTTGGCAATAATGCTGCAGGTGCTTCTGCTCATCTTGTATCCAGGAATTTTGTTTCAGCTGATGGTGCAACAGAAGAGTTCTCTGCATGAACCACTTAAACATTCTAGTCCTCAGGTAAGATAAGAAGGAAACAGAACAGGCACACCAGTCCTGACCAGCGGGTTCGACTGACATCGATTCCCTGCACAATGCAACCTGTCTATACTTCTGGTCTGGCAGCTGGTCCTGAGAAACCATGGGCCAGCAAGCACAAAGAGCTAATTTGTGATCATTATAATGGGCCTGTCCCACTTAGGCGACTTTTTAAGTGACTGCAGGAGACTCTGCAGTCGCCACATGGTCGCCACATGTTCGTTGGTGGTCTCTGGTGAGTCTCCTTCATGGTCGCGAGGAGTTCCCGCATGCTGGGAACTAGTTGCTGCCTCATTATGATCGCTGCAAATTTTTCAACACGTTGAAAATTTTTCTGCAACCAGAAATTGGACGCCATGGGGATTATCGAGAATCCTGGAGTCATAGGTGCAGTTGTAGTGGGGTCACCATGTAGTTGTAGGTAGTTGAGGTAGTCAAAGGTAGTTTTAGTTAATCGCCTTTGCTGACCAGTCATTTTCATTGGCAAAAAAAAGGTATGTAAACAGCTGCACGTGGTGCACTGTCATTCGAGTGCGCGGTCACACACATATGCAAGGAAGGAATGCACTGTATTTAAAGTCTGACTCTTTACATTTAGTTTGATGAAGAAAGCAAACATAAGCACTTCAAATACATTGCATTTAAAAGGATATTATTTTTATACATTTTGATGAATCTAACACTAAAACAAGCAATACACTGAATTTAAAAGAACATTATTTTTATACATTTTGATGAATCTAAAAATAAAAAAAACACAAACAATGCACTGTTTGAAAAATAATATTATTTTTATACATTTTAACAAGCAATACACTGAATTTAAAAGAACATTATTTTTATACATTTTGATGAATCTAAAAATTAAAAAAACGCAAGCAATGCACTGTTTTTAAAAGAATAGATTTGTATACATTTTAACAAGCAATACACTGAATTTAAAAGAACAGCTGTCCACCACAGCTAGGAGTACAATTGAATGGAACTTCTTGTAACCACACGTGTGCTTGAAGTTCCATCTTTTATCAAAGCCCTGTGCCACTCTCTTCCAGTCATCTGATGAACTAGGGCAGTCCATCACTTCATCTTCATAAGCCTTGATGATGGCCTCACAGGTCTCTCGGACAATTTTGCTGATGGTGTTGTGGGCCACAAGAAAGTTGTAGGAGAGGCTCTTGTACGAGTCTCCTGATGCCAGGTAGCAGAGGATGCCGGCTAGGCGCAGGCCTGATTCCAGTGGCTTCCTCATATAGGTCTCCAGGAGAGGGCCCACCATTGCCTTCAACTCCTGAAACAGCTCAGGGGGTATTCTAGTAAGGTTTTTGAAAGCAGCCAAATCTTCTTCATGTAGCACACTTATCGGGTTTTCATACTGGCCAAACCTGCATCTCCTTTGTAAGAGGGGTTTCACCCACTGAGACCTCTTCTTGGGCTTCTTCTTCACCCTTGTTCTTGTCCTTCTGCCTTCCGGCTGTACAAGCAGAAGGGCTGCTGCAAGCAGCAGGGATTAAATTTTGTATTGAGCGCAATTTCTCCATGAGTTCCTCCCTTGCATACATAGCTCTGAATTATTTTAAACCCCACCCTGCAAGCCAATATTCCACCACTCACCCATAGCCCCCACGGGAGGCCTGGTCCCCCCAATGCAACCCGTTCCCCAAGGCAACATTCCACCACTCACCCGTTTCTCCAACACAACCTGTTCCCCCAACGTAATATTCTAGCACTCACCCATAGCCGACAACTTTGCAGGGCCTGCTTATTTTGCCTTATTAAGCCTCCCTCATTTTTAAACTTAAAAAAAAAATGCATTTGCACTTGTTAGCTAGCAGAACTCAGCATACTGTGACTTTAAAAAAATGCATTTGCACTTGCTGGGTCTAGCAGGACTCGGTGTACTTGGATAGCAACAATGTTGCGAGCAGGGCTAAGCACAGGGAATAAGTGAAAGATAGTTGTTTTTTTCCCACGTTTTAGAGATTTTTTTAACATTTTCATAAATAACTCGAGAAAAAGCATGAATTTTTCAGATAAGACGATTTTGGACTCCACGGGATAAAACTCTGGAGGAATATGTAAAAATTTTACTGTTAGCACGTAGTTTTTTTTTAGCAGATGATTATACACACACACAGGCACGCACACACACTCACAAATCCACACACAAGATCAGAGTTTAATAGTTACTAGACCAAGGGCCGGTTGCGGGGGGGGGGGGGCACTGCGGCATCACACACACACGAACCACCCCCCACACTCAGTGGGGTGAGTGGGGGAGAGGGAGGCAGAGGGAGGCGGGGGAGGGGAGAGGGGGAGGGGAGAGGGGTGGGGAGAGGTGGAAGAGGGGTGACGAGAGAGGAGGGGAGAGAGGGGGGAGGGGGGAGGGGGAGAGAGGAGTGGGAGAGAGGGGGAAGTTGGGGGAGAGGGAGGGAGGTGGGGGGAGGGGAGAGAGGGAGGGGAGAAGGGTAGGGGGAGGTGGGAGAGGGGTGACGAGAGAGGAGGGGGAGAGAGGGGGAGGGGGGAGGGGGAGATAGGGGGGAGGGGGGAGAGAGGTGGGGAGGTGGGAGTTGGGGGAGAGGGGGAGGTGGGGGAGGGATGGGGTTGGGGGCAGATGGGGAGGGGGAGAGAGAGGAGGGGGAAGATATGGGGGAAGGGGAGAGAGGAGGGGGCGAGGGAGGGGGAAGGAGCTGGAGGGGGAGGTGGGAGGGGAGAGGGGGAAGGGAGGGTGGTGCAGGGGAGGGGAGACGGGGAGAGAGAGGAGGGGGAGAGAGGGGGAGGGGGAGAGAGGGGGAGAGAGAGGAAGGGGAAGAGAGGAGGAGGAGAGAGGGGGAAGTTGGGGGAGAGGGAGGGGGAAGGAGGGGGGAGGGAGATGGCGGGGAGGGGAGAGAGGGGGGGAGTTGGGGGACAGGGGGAGGTGGGGGAGGGGCAGATGGGGAAGGGGAGAGAGAGGAGGGGGAAGATATGGGGGAGGGGGTAGAGAGAGGAGGGGTAGAGGGAGGGGGAAGGGGAGGTGGGAGGGAGAGAGAGGGGGAGGTGGGAGGGGAGAGGGAGAGAGGAGGGGGGAGAGGGGGAAGGGGGGGAAAGGGGGAGAGAGAGGAGGGGGAGAGATAGGAGGGGGAGAGAGGGGGGTGAGAAGGGGGAGGAGGGGGGAGAGTAGAGGGGAGAGAGGAGGGGGAGAAGGGGGGAGAGAGGAGGGGGAGAGAGGATGGGGAGAGAGGAGGGGAGAGGGCGGCTATTTGGGAAGGTGGCAGAGGGGGGAAGGGGAGGGAGAGAGGAGGGGGTTGAGTGGGTTGAGGGGAGGGGGAGAGGGGGAGGGAGGGAGGGAGGGAGGGAGGGGGGAGAGAGAGGAGGTGGGAGAGAGGAGGGGGAGAGAGGAGGGGGAGAGAGGAAGGGGGGAGAAAGGAGGGGGTAAAAGGAGTGGTTGGTGGTGGGGAGGGGTTGGAGGGGAGAGGGGGAGGTGGGGTGGAGGGGAGTAGTGGGGAGGAGGGCCAGTGAGGGAGAGAGAGGAGGGGAGAGTAAACAGTAAAAAGCTCTCGGCAGCTCTCGGGAAAGCCGAGCCGAGGCACGAGCTTGCGTCGACCAAACCTCTCGGCTGCTCTCGGGAGTTGTTGGGAAAGTCGAGCCAGAAAGTCTCGGAAGCACTTTTGGAAGCCCTTGGGATCTGCAGAACAGAGCCCACTTGCTCGTTCTTTCTGCTTATTTTGAAGAACTCTGATGTCACTCCTGGAAAAAAGTGCCCAGCAGGCAGCGCATTGAAAATTCTGCGCAGCTTGCTGCGAGGAGCAAAGGCATTGTGACATCATCCAGCTCGCTTCAGCATGTTAGATTTTAAAAAGATGTCAGATTGGTGACCAATTTTAGTTTAAAAAACTTGGGAAATAATGAATCAAATTTTCAGATGAGGGGATTTTTTAAATTATGAGGTAAATCTCTACCGTAATATGTAAAAATGTCATCGTTAGCGTGTCTGGTTTTTGAAGAGATGTGAATAACACACACAAATAAATACATCTGTATCCAAGATCAGAGTTTTATATTATAATAGATAAGATATCATTGTTAAATGATGTCATTGTTTTGGTGGTGATTCTTTATGCCTACAGTGTCGTAGCTTGATGCCTAGAGGGTTGTAGACGGTCATAGCTTGAAATCTGTAGTCGTGGGTGTAGTCGGCTGTGAGTGGAAGGTGGTCGTCTTCAGTCCCCACTATTGAGTCGGCAGTTGTCACGAGCGTAGCAGCAATTAAGTCATAGATTGTCGTAGGTTATCGTAGATTGTCTTAGACATTGTCGTAGGATGGGGTTGATACATTCAATTTTCGGCGATCCAACAAGACTATGACAGTCGCCAGCAGTCCTCTAAAAAGTTGCCTAAGTGGGACAGGCCCATAAAGGAGATTGCTGACTCAGATAGGATGCAGAACATAATAATAAAAGCGAATAATGTGGCTGATGGTTCTAATCTCTTTTTAATAGTCACAGGCAACCACTCAGGGCTGCTGGAAGCTGTGCCACAGCTTGCTTGTATCATACATCTAACCCTCTGCCAGGCTAGCTGGTATGTCAGTCACTGAAATTAATGCACACATCATCACTCAAACTTTCATAGCAAGACTTTCATCTTGCAAGCACCTCAGACGGAAAGAGACTACACTCACTTCCCCACGAGATGGACGGTTGCTGGTTATCATTATGCGGCTTATGAGTTTGAAATCCTAAAAAGCTCAGTGATTGTGTAGTTTACTTCAAAAACCTGTGTGACATGTTTCAAAATCATTGGAACAAATATCCAACGCACAGAGAAAAAGAAAGGGAAAATTCTTACTATCACTCAGGCTCTGGAAAATAATCAATAACATTTTAAAATAGTAATGAGAATTTAAATGTCAACCTACAATGATTTGAGATAATGGATGTAATAAAAACAACATCTGCAGCTAAGTACAAAAACATTTGGACATGTACATGCAGAGGAAAGGTTTAGAGGGACATAGGCCAAAAGTAGGCAGGTGGGACTAGCATAGATGACATACATTGGTCGGCATTAAGCTGTGCTGAAGTACCTATTTCCGTACTGTGTCACTATGACTCCAGGAGGCATCAAAAGTTGTGAGCCCTAACAGTAACACAGAAGCATAGAAAGATTAGAGCAGTTGTCCATTGGACCTGTGAACTAAATAATAGAAATAGAAAGATAAAAAATAGGTGCAGGAGGAGGCCATTCAGCCCTTTGAGCCAGCACTGCCATTCAGTGTGATCATGGCTCATCATCCCCAATCAATAACCCGTGTCTGCCTTCTCCCCATATCCCTTGATTCCACCAACCCCTAGACTCTATCTAACTCTTTCTTAAATCCATCCAGTGATTTGGCCTCCACTGCCCTCTGTGGCAGGGAATTCCACAAATTCACAACTCTCTGGGTGAAAACGTTTTTTCTCTCCTCAGTCTTAAATGGCCTACCCTTTATTCGAAGACTGTGGACCCTGGTTCTGGACATTTTCCTGCAACAAGCTTGTCCAGTCCTTTCATAACTTTATATGTTTCTATAAGATTCCCCCTCATCCTTCTAAACTCCAGTGAATACAAGCCTGGTCTTTTCAATCTTTCCTCATATGACAGTCCCACCATCCCAGGGATCAATCTCGTGAACCTACGCTGCACTGCCAAAATCACAAGAATGTCCTTCCTCAAATTAGGAGCCCAAAACTGTACACAATACTCTAGATGTGGTCTTACCAGAGCCCTATACAACTGCAGAAGAACCTACTCCTATACTGAAATCCTCTTGTTATGAAGGCCAACATTCCATTTTACTTCGGAGTCACGTGAAGACCCCGCCAGCACACATGCGCGACATATCGTCGCTCGCATTTGCAGTTGACAAGCTGGGGGGGAGAGTGCGCTCCTCTGCCGTCAGCTTCAAAAAGGCCCTCAGGTAAGTTTTCACTAACCTTCAGCTGGTTAGTTTTTCTGTACTTGATTATTCCTACAGGAAAACTATGGAGAGAAGATCTAAAAAGAAGGCTGCGCTGAAGCATGCCTTTCAGGACCGCAGAACTTCAGAGCGAAGTCAGCAGGAGCTGACCACATCCCCGGAGCTGACCACAAAACCGGCAGCATGCATACCACGAGCCGGGAAAACAGCGCGGAAGTCAGGGAGCCCCGCTCAGTCGGCAGGACCCGACTCTCCACCGCAGCAGTCCAAGGAGCTGCATACTGGCGGTAGGACCGCGCGGGAGCAGGAGCCAAGACCCTGACTCCCTACCGCTACAGTCTGTACGGGAACAGACCAGCGGTAAAAAGGTGCGGGAAACAGAGCCCGGTTTAACGGCGCACCCCGACTCTCCACCGCATCACTCTGCAAGAGGGCGGACCGGTGGGAAAACCGCACTAAAGTCGCGTAGCCCCGTTGCAACGGCTGGCACCGACTCTCCACCGCTTCAGTCTGCTAGATTGCTGACCGGTGGCATAACAACACAAAAGTCGTGTAGCCCCGTAGGAGCGGCTGGCACCGACTTTGCGTCGCATCAGTCACGGAGACCCCGGACTGGCGGCACGCCCGCGCAGATGTCGTGTAGCCCCGCTGGAGCGGCTGGCACAGACTCCTCACCACCGCAGTCGAAACAGACAGGCGGTAGATCTACCAGGAAGTCGTGTAGCCCCGCAGGCACCGACTATCCACCGCTTCAGTCCGGAAGACCGCGTACAAGCGGCAGAACCGCGTGGGAGTCGTGTGGCCCGCAGGAGCAGCTGGCACCGACTACCTACTTCAGTCCCATAGACATCACCTCAACGAGGTGCGGACTGGTGGTAGACGCCCCATAAGTAAATCAGAATCTGGGGAAGACGACTTGCCGTTCGTAGACAGCGGCGGCGGTCGCATAGCTCGCATGGAGCGAATGATGGAGCAGCTGCTCCAGAGGGACCTACTCCAGCAGGAGCAGGCGTCCCAAGGATCACGCAGATCCATGGCAGGCCCTTTACCAGGACTGCCCAACATCTCTCCTTCCTCTGTAGGGAGCGCAAGAAGTCAGGGATTAGCTGACTTCGAAGAGGGTTTGGCTGAAGACCACAGTTGCAAGAGATGCAAGAAGAGGAACTTCTGGTAATGGTATCCAAGTTCACTCAACCATCCCAGAAAGGGCAACCTCTTCAGCCGTGGCTAGCGGCTAGCATAAATTACCTGGCAACTCACCAGCTACATGGCTCCGGAAAATTGCGTGTCGCTGAATGTCCCTACCATAAACATCCTCATATTGGGAAACATCAGCTCTGGGATAAGGGCACAGGAATTAAAAATCCAAAGAATCCTGAAACTACTGACCTCAGGCATCACGGCATTTGCCAGGTCAGTCGACGGTACGGACATGATGGAAGAGCAACAGGATGCATTAGCTCTGCTATGCAACACCCAATATGAAATCAATTATTTTCAGAAAAGCTCTATCTGTCCTACACTTAACCCCAAATTTGCGGGTTTGTGTAAGGCCAACGTTACGCCACCACCAAGACAGTTGTTTTGTGCTGACCTGCCCAAACAGGTAAAAGACCTGGACGAGGAAGCCAAAGCGGTTGGGTTGATAAAAACACCTTCTTCTGGAAAACCACCGGCATACCGACGGCAGCATCCATACCCAACAGCAAACAGGGCCCGGGTTCAACCCGACAGAGTGACGGGAGCAAACCCTAAGGTCGCGCCTTATCATCAGATGCCTTTTTTAGGCCAAGGTCCACAGTGACCAGCATGGAAAATACGTCAACCCCCCATCCCAGCACCACAGCAACCCAAGAACAAAGGACAGAAGACCAAGCCCCACCAGTAACCATGGAGGTAAGGGGGTCTGGTTCCCTTGGGAATGCTGCATGCACAACCTCACTAGTGGGAGGTAGATTGCGTTTGTTTGGGGATGCATGGAGTTCTATAACTTCTGACACTTTTATATTGCAAAGTATTCAAGATTACGAAATTGAATTCGTAAACAGACAACTTCCCCCAGTTCAACATGTACCTAGCCGGAAATTTGTACACACAATGAGAGAGTGGAAAGACATGAAGAACCGTTGTATACCAAGGGGGTCATAGAAAAAACGATGCATGAACCTATTGAGTTTGTATCTAACATCTTTACCAAAACTAAAAAAAGATGGTGGATGTCATATCACAATTGATTTAACTCAATTGAATACTTTTGTACAATATACCCATTTCAAAATGGAAACATTTGAAACTGCCAAGCAAATGCTTTCCAGAGGGTACTTCATGGCCTGCATCAATCTAAAAGATGCATACTATTCAGTACCTATACGTAAACATCACCGTAAATACTTAAAATGTGTCTGGATGCGGCAGCTATGGCAACATAAAGCATTGCCTAATGGACTTACAACAGCCCCCAGGTTATTTACCAAAATATTAAAACCAGTATTGCCGTCTCTATGAAGACAAAACTACATAGTCATGGCCTACCTTGATGACATTCAAGGTAGGCCATGACTAATTTAGCTAATTCCAACGTGGGGAAAACGTTGGAATTAGCTAAATTAGCTGTGACAGCCACCAAGTCACTAATCGAAAAGATAGGGGTTCATCATCCATCCAGACAAATCAAAGTTTAAACCTTCTGTCATTATGGGCTATCTGGGATTCACGGTTAACACCAATCTTATAATTGTCACATTTACGAGAGAACAAAGCAACAGACATAATAGAGGCATGTAATAGCCTTGCATGCACCAGGAAACCAACTATTCGACATGCTGCCAAACTTGTAGCTACATTTCCAGCTGCACGATTTGGACCATTACATTATCAAACTTTGCAAAGAGCAAAAATCTCAGCACTCAAAACCAATGCTGGCGCTTTTGACAGACCTATGCAGCTACCAAACAAAGCAAAAGATGAGCCACGATGGTGGATTAGCAACATTCGAGATTGCTTCAATCCCATCATAGTTACAAACCCGTCAGTCGTGTTACAAACCGACGCAAGCGCCCAGGGCTGGGGAGCTACCGACACCACTTCTAGTTGTGGCGGCAGATGCGATTTGCATGAATCTACATTACTCCAAGCACGAGGTATAAACTATTTGGAAATGCTGGAAGCATTTCACGGACTGTGGGCTTACTGCACGAATATGCATCATACGCATGTCCGTCTACAGATGGACAATACCACAGTGGTGGCATATTTAAACCATATGGATGGTATCAAGTCGATATCTTGCGATGAATTGGCAAACATAATTTGCACTGGTGCATTGAAATAAATATTTGGATCTCAGCTACATACCTTCCGGGTAAGCTTAATACAGTGGCGGACACCAGGTCACATGTATTCAATGACAACACTGAGTGGATGTTGAACCCCCAAATATTTGCTAACATTATAGCTAAATATGGAACACCAGATATCAACCTCTTTGTGTCCAGGTTGAACCATCAGATACCAACATATGTCTCTTGGGAACCAGATCCTGGGGAAGCAGCGATGGACGCGTTCTCGCTACATTGGGGGAAATTGTTCTTCTATGCATTTCCCCCTTTCTGCCTCATCAGTCGAGTATTGCAGAAAATCCAGCTAGACTCTGCATCAGGGATTCTAATAACACCCGACTGGCCCACACAGCCATGGTACCCGGTGGTCCTCGACATGGTGCAGGAACCATGGGTGCAGGTTCCTAAATGCTCGAACCTACTGACACATCCCATATCAGGGGAAAGTCATCCGTGCTATGGTCGTCTGAACCTGTTGGCTTGAAGAGACCTTTACTGGAATTTGGGCTGTCAACAAGGACCATGGATATCATCACGGCGTCATGCAGAGAGTCCACGAGGAAGCAGTACCTTACCCATATAAGGAAATGGGAAGCCTTCTGTTCCAGGACTAATACCACCTACAACTCTGCCACCATCATAGATGTGCTGGAATTCCTCGCAGGCCTTCACTATGATGAGGGCCTGAGCGATAGTGCCATCAACAGTGCCAGAAGCGCATTGTCGTCCTACCTCAATATCGGAATAGGATCCCACTAGCTGGTATCGAAACTTATGAGGGGTATTTTTAATTCTAACCCTCCAAGACCATGCTATAATATGACCTTTGATATTGGGGTTGTGTTGTCCCTACTCAGGAGTTGGTCACCAGTTTCAGAACTACCGCTGGCTAAACTCACCTACAAAGTGGTGATGTTAATGGTACTGATCACAGCTCAACGGGTCCAGGCCCTCCATAAACTAAAACTGGACAGGATGGTCTCAACCCCAACCAAAGTAACCTTTTTTATAGATGAGTTACTTAAACACCAGAGGCCTGGATCAACAGGCCTTAAATTGGAATTCCATGCATAATCCCGTTGATGTACACCTCTGTATAACCACCTATCTCCGACATTACATTAATGTCACCCAAAACATCAGGAGATTGGAAACAGGTCTGTTCATTAGTTATAAAAGCCCACATCACAGGGTAACAGTGCAGACCATTTCCATGTGGCTCAGGGTGGTGTTGGGTGCAGCAGGGATAGACACTGATATTTTCTAATCTCATTCTACCAGGGCTGCATCCACATCAGCGGCGAGGATCATGAAGGTACCCATGGATAATGTCCTCGCAACAGCGGGCTGGGCCAATGAAGGAATATTTCAACGTTTCTATAATAAACCTGTGGTCGTTCCCGCAACGTTTGCGGATACTGTTTTAAGTACTGTTCGCTAAACGTTCCCCGAAGTCAGGGGTTTTTGTTTGGTATTAATAAATACATTATTGTTTTTCAGCTTTGTTTCAAGTCTGAAATACGTTAACATACTTCCTCCATCAGTTATTACGGCAGTGTGTGAGCATGGACATGGTCCTGGGCATGAAATCACAGAGCTTTGAAATCTTCACGAAGTCACTCAAGTGACTCCGAAGTAAAATAGTAAAATTAAACGAGAACTTACCAGTTTGAAGTTTGATCCTTATTTTATCAGGAGTTACAATGAGGGATTTTGTGCCCTCCCCTCCCAACCCTCTATCATAAGTATATTAGTTTCTCTTAATCTTACTATCTCCAGTCAGTGTAACTATCTGTGATTTCACACCGCTGCTTTGAAGAATGTCGCGCATGTGTGCTGGCGGGGTCTTCACGAAATCCCTCCTACAAGTAACTGCCGTAGTAGGAGCGGAACACGCGGGGACCGCGGTTACCGCTTATAGATCGGGTCGGGAGATAACAGCTGCGCTAATGCTGGCTCCGCGATTACCGCTTATAGATCGGGTTTGGAGATAACGCCTGCGCTAATGCCGGCTCCGATACCGGCTACTGTTTCTACCGGCAGCTCAACTGCCTCCATCAGTACCAGTGCTTCAGGGCACTGAGGTCACTCCACCAGGGAGGAAGGCCAAAAGAAAGTACTCTCAGGCCCATATTATCTGATGGGTCTGATGATGTGGAAGATTCCCCTCCTTTTAATATAAAGGTACGGGGCCGGCTCAACCATATGGAAAAATGCTCCAAACTTAATGAGCCATGTAAAATTTCAATCGGGTCGAATGCCCCTAGGATTCCCCACACAGCCTCTCGCAGAGGTCCATACAGCGAAGAAGAAAACACCGCTTATGGATACCAGTGGGAATCATCCTCTCCAGCACCTTGTTTAGGGCTGGAAGAGACCTCCCGAGAGCATGACTCGGGAGAGCCAGGGCAGGAGGAGTCTGACCCTGAAGCTGGTGTCACTGCATTTGTGCACACACCAGAGCACACGAGCCATGCTCCAGGTGTCCCAGACGTAGCGAGGAACTTCGTGAGGCCATGGACGAAAACCTGGCTGCCAATGTTAATTACATGGCTTCTCACCAGCTCCAGGATACGATGATGGAAGAGACGGCCATGAGATATAAAATACCTGTTAATTGTGCGCCGCTCAAAGTGCCCACCGTGAACTCTGCTATATGGGCACAAATGAGTGCAATGATGCGTGGACAGGAAATCAGGTTTCAGCAGGTCCTCAAGTTGGTGGCAGCAGACATCACTGCATTTGGAAAAATGGTCTGGGGTGGGGCATCAATGTCTGGCAGACAAGATATGCTGGCCTTGTTCTGTAACGCATATTTTGAGATGAACTGCATAAAAGAAATAGCTATAAAACCGATGCTGAACCCGGGATTTGCAGCTTTGTGTAGGTCTACCAACATCCAAGCGCCAGATTATTTATTTGGGGTGGACCTCCTCAAACAAATCAAGGACCTGGAGGACGAGGCCAAAACAATCGGTCTCATGAAGACATACATCCCTTCTGCCAGGATGCCACCTCGCAGGTCGGTTTCCGCGCGAAGTGGGGCCAGTGGGACAACAGTATTACCCACCTGTGTATCCCAGCTACAACCCCAATATGGGAAGGAGGAGGACTTCGAGGCCGACTGTAGAGGTACGGGTGATTCATTCGGTCCAGGACAAGATTTTTGGGGAACAACCTCCAGTTGGGGGTTGGTTGCAATTGTTTTATGATTAATGGTGCTGCATAACATCTGATTGGGTTATACTAGACACTGTGTCAGGCTCTCAAATAGAGTTTATGTCAGGAATTGATCCACCTGTACAGAATATGCCTAATAGAGTAATGGTTTTTCTGCAGCAGAAACTCAGCAGGTAAAAGAAGAAATTACGGTTTTGTCCCAAAAAAGGGGTAATTGAGAGGCCGACTAACCATCCTCAACAATTTGTGTCCAATATATTCCCCAGACAGAAAAAAAGATGGGGGATGTAGAGTCATTCTGGACCTAACCCAGTTAAATTCCTATGTTCAGTATAGCATTGTTGAATGAACACCTTCAATACTGCTAAACAGCTGTTATCACAAGGCTGTTATATGGCAAATATAGATCTGAAAGATGCATATCATTCAGTACCAATTCATCATCAGTATCAGAGATACCTGAAATTTAGTTGGATGGGACAGCTGTGGCAAATTAAAGCATTATCCAATGGGTTAACCTCAGCTCCTAGGCTGCTCACAAAATTGTTGAAACCAGTGCTGGCGCTACTTCGGGCCCAGAATCACATTGTAATGGCTTACCTAGAAAATATTTTAATCATAAGCAACACTTAGGAGACAGCTGAGGAATCGGTTTCAGCAACCAAACACCCGTTTGAAAGGTTAGAGATTCTGGTTCATCCAACAAAATCCAAGTTAGAGCCATCCCAAAAATTTGATTTTTTGGGATTTGTCATTGATTCAGTTGATATGTCATATGCCAAGGCTGTGGAGATCAGGGAAGGTCTGTACTAGTCTCGCTGAAAAACAATATCCCTCCATCCGGGAAGTAGCCAGTGTCATTGGTAAATTGGTAGCAGCTTTCCCTGCAGTGGAATTTGGACCTCTGCATTATGAAAGTCTGCAACGAGCTAGAGAACAAGCATTAAAAGAACATGCAGGTCATTTTGATAGACCTATGCAGTTACAAACCAGAGCCATAGCTGAATTACAATGGTGGATTATCAATATTGTACAAACTACCAAAAACATTTTGGTTCAGCAACCTTCAGTGGTTTTACAGACAGATGTGAGTGCTCTCGGATGGGGAGCTACGGACAGTGAGTCTAGCTGTGGTGGTAGATGGAGCGTGCAAGAGGATTTAATCCTGCACAGCCATGGTATAAATTACTTAGAATTGCTGGGTGCATTCTATGGATTAAAAGCTTATCGTTCAACAATGAATAATTTACATGTTCAACTCCAGATTGATAATACCATGGCTGTGGCATATATCAATCACATGGGAGGAATAAGGTCAGTATCATGTGATAATCTGGCTAACCTCATGTGTCACTGGTGCATTTTCAGAAACATCTGGGTCTCTGCTATCTACCTACCAGGTAGAGATAATGTGGTGGCAGACAACAGGTCACGAAAATTTAATGACAACATAGAATGGATGTTAAATCCTGAAGTTTTTTAAATTATTGTCAGCCGCTATGGTTCGCCAGATATTGATCTGTTTGTATCCAGGCTAAATCACCAGTTGCCTAAATACGTTTCATGGGAACCAGATCCAGGAGCAGTAGCGGTGGATACATTCTCGCTACATTGGGGACGTACATTCTTTTATGCTTTTCCCCCATTCTGCCTGATTAGGCAATGTCTCACCAAAATAGAGCAGGACTCCGCCTCAGGTGTTTTGGTGGTTCCGGACTGGCCTACACAGCCATGGTTCTCAGAATGATGACTCAGCCATTCATGACAGTCCACAACTGCAGTAATTTGTTGGTGCATCCAGTAACAGGAGAAAGTTATCCGTTACATGATTGTATTAATTTGTTGATCTGCAGGTTCTGACCAGACCGTTCCAAGGCCTTCGACTGTCGAATAGGACCATGGATGTGATAACTGCAACTTGGAGAGATAGCACTAAGAAACAATATGTGCCTCATATTAAGAAATTGGAGATGTTTTGTTTACAGTCAGATATAGCTTATCATACTGCAAGCATACCGGATGTATTAGAGTTCCTTGCTACATTGCATTTTGATGAACACTTGAGTTATAGTGCCATTAATAGTGCTCGGAGTGCTTTGTCCTCCTATTTAGGGCAGTTTCAGAACAACAATCTAACCGGTCTCATCCGTTAGTGTCCCGATTCATGAGATGAATCTTTAACAAAAATCCTCCTAAACCTAGATATACAGAAATCTGGGATGTCAGTATAGTTCTCACTGCTTCGGCAATGGGCCCCAATTACATAATTGTCTTTTCAGAAGTTAACACCTAAAGTGGTTATGATCATGGCGCTAGTATCAGCGCAACGAGTGCAAACATTGCAAAAGTTACAACTAGATAGCAAGTATTCTTCTGCAGATACCATTACATTTTATGTGTATGATGTAATCAAACAAAGCAAGCCAGGAATGGCCGGAACCAAAGTAAGCTTTAAAGCATACCCTGTTGACCAATCGTTATGTGTATTTAAGCACCTGAGTCAATATATCGAGGTAACTAAGAGTCTCAGAGGTTCTGAGACAGCAATGCTGATCAGCCACAAAAAAACTAATAAAAAGGTGTCAGTACAAACTATTTCTAGATGGTTAAAACAGGTTTGGATTGTGCTGGAGTAGACACTCATGTGTTTAACTCGCACTCCACCAGGGCGGCATCAACATCCGCAGCAAAGGCGCAGGACGTGCCGCTAGACCAAATCCTCGGGGCCGCAGGATGGTCTAAGGAATCAACTTTTTCTAAATTGTATGATAAACCTGTCCTGACAGTGCCAGGGTTTGGGCATGCTGTTTTGGGTTCGGTTTGATTTCTTTTCTTTCTAAATTTCATTTGTGATTTCCCCTGGGACAGAGGGGCTATAACTGTTTTGTTATTTAAAAAAATGATTATTGGATAATTCGAAGCAATATTCAATACATTATTTATTCACTACTGTGTCAACTGAAGCAGTGTGTCGCATGGAATGGATCTACGGCATAAAATCACAGAGCTTTTAAATCTTCACGTAGTCACTCACGTGACACCGAAGCAAAATAGTAAGATTAAACAAGAACTTACCCGTTTGTTTGAAGTTTGATCTTTATTTTATGAGGGGTTACGATGTGGGATTACGTGCCCTCCGCTCCCAGTCCTCATAATCGCAAAGATCATCTGGTAGTTCTAGTCTTCTGAGTCTTACTATATCACTTTGACTATCGTTTCTGTGTTTTCACGCCGCTGCTTTGAAGTATGACGCACATGCGTCTGGCAGGGCTTCTTCACGTAATGCTTCATAAAATAAAGATCAAACTTCAAACTGGTAAGTTCTCATTTAATCTTACTATTAGCTTTTTTCACTGCCTGCTGTACCTGCATGCCAACTTTCAGTGACCAGTCTACAAGGACACCCAGGTCTCGCTGTACCTCCCCCTTACCTAAACTAACCCCATTGAGATAATAATCTGCTCCCTTGTTTTTGCCACCTCACATTCTATCTATGTTATACTGCGTTTGCCACGCATCTGCCCACACACTCAACCTGTCCAGGTCACCCTGCAACCTCCTAACATCCTCTTCACAGTTCACAATGCCACCCAGCTTTGTGTCATCCACAAACTTGCTTATGTTGCTTCTAATTCCCTCTTCCAAATTTTAATATATATGGTAAACAGTTGTGGCCCCAACACCGAGCCTTGCAGCACTCCACTCGCCACTACCAGCCATTCTGAAAAGGACCTGCTCACTCCTACTCTTTGCTTCCTGTTTGCCAACCTATTTTCTATTCATGTCTACACCCTACCCCCAATACTATGTGCTCTAATTTTAGTCACCTGTCTCCCGTGCGGGACCTTATCAAAGGCTTTCTGAAAGTCAGGATACACTACATCCACTGGCTCCCTTTCATCCATACTTGTCACATCCTCAAAAAATTCCAGAAGATTAGTCAAGCATGATTTCCCTTTCATAAATCCATGTTGACTTGGACTAATCCTTTTACTGCTATCCTAATGGCCCATTATTATCTTTTTAATAATTGTTTCCAGCACCTTTCCCACCACTGAAGTCAGGCTAACTGGTCTGTAATTCCCCGTTTTCTCTCTCGCTCCTTTCTTCAAAAGTGGGATAACATTAGCTATCCTCCAATCCACAGGAACTGATCCTGAATCTACTGAACATTGGAAAATGATCACCAATGCGTTCACTATTTCTAGAGCCACCTCCCTGAGGATCCTGGGATTCAGACCATCAGGCACAGGGGATTTATCATCCTTCAGCCCCATTAGCCAACCCAATACTATTTCTCGCCTAATGAAAATTTATTTCAGTTCCTCTAATCCCTTAGATCCTCTGACCTCCAGTACTTCTGGGAGATTGTTTGTGTCTTCCTTAGTGAAGATAGATCCAAAGTACCTGTTCATCTCTCTGCCATTTCCTTGTTCCCCATAATAATTTCACCCGTGTCTGCCTTCAAGGGACCCACATTTGACTTAGCTATTATTTTTCCCTTAACATATATAAAGAAGCTTTTACTGTCCTTCTTTACATTCTGGCCAGCTTCCCCTCGTACTTCATCTTTTCAGCCCGTATTGCCCGTTTTGTTTTATTCTGTTGTCCTATGAAAGTTTCCCAATCCTCTGGCTTCCGGCTACTCTTTGCTGTGTTATACATCTTTTATTTTAGTTTTATTCTATCCCTAACCTCTCTTGTCAGCCACGGTTGCCTCCTACTCTCCTTAGAATCTTTCTTCCTTTTTGGAATGAAATGATCCTGCGTCTTCTGGATTATGCCCAGATATTCCTGCCATTGTTGTTCCACCGTCATTCCTGCTAGGATCCCTTTCCAGTCTACATTGGCCAGCTCCTCTCTCATGCCTTCATAGTCCCCTTTGTTCAACTGCATCACTGCCACTTCCGATTTAACCTTCTCCTTCTCAAATTGCAGATTAAAACCAATCATATTATGATCACTACCTGCAAGCGGTTCCTTTACCTCGAGTTCTCTTATCATATCTGGTTCATTGAACAACACTAAATCCAGAATTGCCTTTTCTCTAGTTGGCTCCATTACAAGCTGCTCTAAGAATCCATCTCGGAAGCACTCTATAAACTCTCTTTCTTGGGCTCCTGAACCAACCTGATTTTCCCAGTCTACCTGCACAATGAAATCCCCCATCACCACAGTGGCATTACCTTTGTTACATGCCAGTTTTAACTCCTGCTGCAACTTACACCCTACATCCGGGCCACTATTTGGGGGTCTGTAGATAACACCAGTTAGTGTCTTCTTGCCTTTGCAATTCCTCAACTCAACCCACAGTGACTCTACCTCGTCAGTCCCTATGTCTTCCCCCACAAGGGACTGAATTCCATCCCTCACCAGCAGAGCTACCCCCCCCCCCCTCTTCTGCCCACCTGCCTGTCCTTTCTATAGGATGTAAAACGCTGAATATCAAGTTCCCAGGCCCGACCCTCCTGCAGCCATGTCTCAGTAATCCCCACAATGTCATATCTACCAACCTCTAACTGAGCCTCAAGCTCATCTACTTTACTTCTTATACTTTGCGCATTCAAATACAATACTTTTAATTCCTTACGTATCTCACCTTTCACATCGATCCCTATTACACTTGGCCATGCTCTCCTATCCCTTGGTGAGCTTTCTTTCCCATTAATTCTGGGGTCATTAACTATCCCTTTACTCCCTTTTCCTATAACTCCGTCCTTGACTATCCCATTTGACCCCCCCCTTATTTAGTTTAAAACCACCTGTGTCGCAGTGGCAAACCTGCCTGCCAGAATGCCGGTACCCCACCTGTTAAGGTGCACATCCTATCACCAACTATTGAGCGGGCCTGACCTACCATTTACCACATTTGAGACATTCAAATTATCTTTAATTGTACTTTACTGGGTTTTATCTTGCACTAAATGTTATTATGTTTATCCTGTATCTGTACACTGCTGATGGCTTGTGTCTACGTATGTACAGTCTATTCGCTGACTTGATAGCACGCAACAACAAAAAACCTTTGACTGTACCTCGGTACACGTGACAATTATAAAACTCGATTAAACTCAATTAAATTGTCTAGCCCTGATACATATTATGTCCAGCAATTCATATGTCTTCGCTATATATTCAATGATTTACCCTCCACAACATACTGCAGTCAAGAATGCCAAGTATTCACCACCCTCTGCGTGGAAAAAAAAACCTCACTTAATCTCATTCCTGAACCTCTTACCCTGTATCCTCCAACTGTGATCCCAGTTCTATAACCCCCAGCCCAGGGAAACATTTCCCACTTCCAGTGCAGACTTTTGCCACTTTCCCACTTCCAGTGCAGACTAAATTTTGTTTGGTTCAATAAGATCCTCTCTTATTCTTCATACTGTACTGAATATAGCCTCCTCATTTCAACCTCTCCCCATGCAACAGAAACACTACCACTGAAAACAAGTCAATTGTTCCCTCAATGGCCGGTATAAGTTTTATTTCATAAATAGACCAAAACGGCATGCAATACACTAGCTGTGATCTCCCCAGAACCTTATTCAAAGGTTGTAATCATTAAAATAATCAGATTTGCAACCTTCATTTTGACTCCAGTGGCAAACCACAACTTATCCATGATATTATGATAAATCCAATCTGATTATCAGGATTGGATTGGAGATCAAAGCCTATACTGGCAACCCTGGCATCATTAGGGGTGTGGTGGGGGGTGGGTCAACAAAGACAAATCAGGTGTTTTGTTAAATTTAGGCCCCATGGGTAATCAGGCTCAAGGACATGGATTTGGGGAGGGGACTGGTATGTGGGAAAGACCATAAGAAATCCAAATATAATGCTGCTATCGCGAGTTTAGATTTGACCAAACAATGGTCACTATGCAGATAATGTGGCCTAAGGATCACCTCAATAATGTAAAAGGAGCACTGCACAGGACTGCAATAATGTCACTGCCTACGGTCCTGCCAAAAAAATGTCTGGAGACAGAGAGTTGAATTTCAAGACAGAAATGAGACAGAAATTAATGTTATCATATTCCTCTCCATTTCTTGATTTATAACTAATTGTCTAACATTGAAATATTGCCAATTGAACTTCGATGCCACTATGCAACTTAATATTATGCTTTCAAAGTTGTGAGTACTAAGTATTCCCACTGCAATGCACACTGCAGTGATATAAATGCAGTACATGAACTTCCTTATTATGCTTCCAATGATGCTAGTGAATTAATGACTCTAGTACTTGGATACACAGACAAACACACACCCACACACACACAGTGAGAGAGAGAAAATGTCGATACACATGTTTAACTTTACACTTACTGTAGATATTTCTTCAGATTTAGATCTAATATTCCACAATAAAGTCTCTACACACACATCTTTCATCTATTCATACTGCAAATATTCTTCAGGTTGATCTAGCATTTCTAGTATGCGGCAGTACTGTGATTACTCCTCTAGAAAGTTATTTCTACCTTGAAACCTGAAGATACAAATAATTACATAATATCATTTGCATACTTTGCATACAAAGTCTGTAACTTTCTAAAGCTGCAATGTTTGCTTAGACCTTTTTTTAAAAAACGTTCCTTTAAAGATGCATTTAAATTGGATGAACTTACATAATTAAAGCATATTAACCACTCAATATCCATTTTAAGATCCCTTCAGTCTTTTGCCCCTAACTCTAATTATAAAGATCCTCACTCTCTTTTTTGAATAGTTATTTGTGTTATAAAATTTCCTTAAACACTGCCTGGGATTAAAAATGTAACATCCACATAAAACTTTAGATAAGAAGGTTTTTTCTGAATACTTATTGGTGACTTAAAAGTGATGCCTCTGATATTTTTTCTCACTAAAGAAAACATTTTTTCTGCACCTACCATTACAATAAATAACTTTAAAGGTCTCTTCTCGATCACTACAGATTTAACCTATTAATCATCTTCTCATAACTATCCTCATAACTACAATCTTGCATTTCCTCATGAATTATTTTTGCATTCAGGCAACATTAGTCTAGCCAATATTCCATGCAGATTTAGCATAACTATTCTACCTTTCCGTTCCAGAAAATAAATCTTGCTTTGCAGATTTTATTGGTCTTCAAAACCCTTGTCATTAGATTAGTCAGATTATTGAATTCACATTGCTTATTAAATTGTTACGCTATTATCAGAAAAACCTTTATCTTTTAGCAACTAAGGGGTTAATGCTGTATGTACCAATGCTCACCATGACATGAATATTCTATTAAACAGCATGAAACAAGCACAGGATTTAAAGTAGCAAAATTTAAGACTAGCTTTTGTATGGATTTCCAAAGGGGTTAGGAGTGGGGAATATTGGTATACTTGCATCATTTTGAAAGATAGACAATCACACACATAATGGATACTAGTGACTGGGATTACAAAAAGAAGACAGATAAATCAAACTACTATTGTTAATCCAGACAGTGTAAATTGAATGAAGAGCTCACCAGACAATCTTCTTTCGTTATGCCCCTTTGAGTTTATCTTTGGAAGTGAGATAAACAACGGCTGAGGTCACTTTATAAAGCATCAAATCAATTGCAGTGAAGTTTCTTGTAATAGGATTTGTATCTTTGTTCAAAATACACATTTCACGCTGAGAATTCCTTTATGAAACATTAGTGAAAGTTCTTCTTTTAAACAATCATCTGTATCATTAGAGAATGATCAGCAGAGGCAAACATCTTCTGGAATAATCCGAATAGAAGACAGTTTTCAAGGATAAATCTGCAGCAAGAGAAAAGTAGAATACATTCTGACAACTGGTGTGATTGGAGCAAATCTCCCTCCTGCAGGCAAACAGTATTCTGCAGAGCAGATAACCACATTGTCCTTACTAACACAATGCTTGTTTCCTGCCATCTAAATGATATCTGTCAATGGATAAAATATAAAACTACTTAACTGGGAGATGATAGTGTTCACTGTATTCCATGTGAATAATTCTTCCTCTGGAAAATGTATCATTAAAGAAAATAAGCTTTGATTTCCTGTCCCATTGGTTATTGTTAAGCATGTGCTATCTTCAAATAATCTACAGATTACAGAAAGCTTGGACCTCAGTGTAATAGACATATCCAGATTTAATCCATTACATACAGTATAAATATATTTCTTGCAATACTTGGATATTAATCAAATGGCAGCATTGAATATAGACAAACATATGATTTTCTACACAAACAGAAACTACATAAGTCTCGGCTGTGAGATTGGCATCTTGTTTCACAGCATTTGTACTCTGTTAAAACATTTTGAGTCCGTTATTTATTTCCACTTACCATGACTCACCATAGCAGCAGCAACAGCCAAATCTCAGCAGTATTACAGAAATGGTGCACCACTAGAGGACAGTCATTCATTCAACTGCGCAAATCGGCATGGAACTGCACTTCTGTATATTGCTGATTCAGGTCCGTTCCCATTACTTGCCACAGAAGCAATGTTTTGTCTCGGTCAGCAAATCAGGACAATTGGTGGCGTACAATTATTTCAACACATCGAGAGACTTGAGATATACCTGTTTTCATTCCACTTAAGTGATCCGTTCTGGTTTCAGAAATCATGCCTTCTGATTGGGAGTAGGTTTAAAGAATTATGCCATCAGAATTAACTGGAGAGAGTGAAAATAAAATGCTAAACTCATTCTCAGTCTTTCACATTATTTAATTATATCATCAGCCAGCAATACAATTGTAATGAGACATATTTAATGGATTTCAGTTTGTTAGGAGATTTGTAAAAATCATATTACTAGGAGGTTTTGGCTTGCAATTACTCAACTCTCTTATGATACCAATTATTACGGGAAGTTTATCCCAGCAGTCCAGCAGCAAGAATCAGCAAATCAGACTTCACTTGATCTCTAAGGCTCACAGCATTTTGTTTTGTCAATATTACAGATGTTGATAGAGTCATGAGGAGATAGACAGAAACAGGCCCTTCAGCTCACTAGGTCTATACTGACCATCACCCACCCATTTAGATTAATCCTACATTTGCATCAACTATCTCTCCCCCAACCCCCCACAACCAGACTCTACCACTTATCTCTACACGGAGAGCAATTTACTGTGGCTAATTAACCTACCCACACGGACATTTCCAGGATGTGGGAGGGAACTGAAGCACCCAGGAAATCCACTCAGTCACGGGAGAATGTCCAAACTCCATGCAGTGACAGGATTGAACCTAGGACTCTGGCTGCAATTGAAGGAGTGGTTCTACAGGTGTGCCACTGTGCTGATCTCCCATAAGGATTCACCAGGACAACCTTTCGTCTAAAGTCAGATACAAGCAATCTAAAGATGAATGTCAAAGATCATTTATTCAAGATTACCCTTTAAGTCACAAGATCAACAGCATATGTCAAACATGAAAAATCACCAACAAAATATAGGACATAGATAATTCTTGCTTTTGGCTATAACAGTCCTTCAACGAAAGCTAACGTTTTCCAATGAATTTCCTCATTTTGACTGGCTCATTGCACTTTATTTTTACCTGCACTTTCGCTGGAGCTGTAACAATATATTCTGCACTCCGTTTATTTTCTTTTTGCACTACCTGATGTACTTACTTATGGTATGATTTGTTTGGACAGCATGCAAAACAACGTTTTTCACTGAATCTTGGTACATGCAACAATAATAAACCAATAGCAATATAGGGATACATCGTGCTCCACTTCTGAAAGTCTGATCCATTGTGAGGAATAGAAATAGAGAGAAATAGGATAGGCCCAAAGATAGAATGGAAGGATCCAGAGATGGAGGATGACAGAGATGGGAGAATAGAACAGAGTGGGGAAATAGGGAGTTGTAGGGCCAGCAGAAGGGACTGGCAGCAGGAGCTTGGACGACAAGAGAAATTGATGCTCTGGTCAAGAATAAGGAGGCAGGGGGCAGGTATAGGCAGCTGGGATCATGTGTATCCCTGAAGGAGTTTTGGGAACTGAGCAGCATGCCAAAGATGGAAATTAGTAGGATAAAAGGGGGCAGGAGATAACTCTGGCAGATAATATTAAGGATAACCCAAAGAGATTTAATGTACATTAAGCGTAAAAGGGCAACCAGAGAGAGAAAGAGAGTACGGCCTCTCAGGAATCAAAGCAGTTATCAGCTGCAGTGGAGCGGCACGAGATGGGCAAGGTCCTCAATGAATATTTCTCCTGTTTTTACCATGGAGAAAGACACAAGGATTGGGGAAGTTGGGCCAGTCAATGGAAGTGTCTTGAGGGGAGTCAGTATTACGGTTGAGGAGGTGCTGAACGTCCCAACACGTATGAAGGTAGACAAATCGCGAGCCTGATCGAATATATCTGAGGACACTGTGGGAAGCTAGAGACAAAATTGCAGGTGCCCTGGCTGAGATTTATGAGTCATCATCAAATATGAGGGAACTTCCATAAGTCTGGAAGGTGGCAAATGTTGTGCCTCTATTTAAAAAGAGTTGCAAGGTAAAACCTGGGAACTATAGGCCAGTGAGTATAACATCTGTCATTGGAAAGTTAGTAGAGAATATTCTGAGGAACGAGGTATACATGCATTTAAGATAGACACAAAATGCTGGAGTAATTTCACGGGACAGGCAGCATCTCTGGATAGAGGAATAGGTGACGTTTCGGGTCAAGACGCTTCTTCAAAAGTCTGAAGAAGGGTCTCATCCTGAAATGTCACCCATTCCTTCTGTGCAGTGATGCTGCCTGTCCCGCTGTGTTCGGTGTAAACCAGCATATGCAGTTCCTTCCTATAGATGCATTTAGATAGACAATGGCTGATATGGGATAGTCAGCACAGTTTTGTACATGAGAAATCGTGTCTCCGGAAATGCAACCAGAAATACCTCATGCATTTGCTCCACAGATGCTACTTGATCTGCTGAGTTATGCCAGCACTTTGTGTTTCGCCGAAGACAAAAGAAGCTTTTTAAGGTGCAGGGATGGTGGTTGGAAGGGAATGTATCTGACCATGGGAATAAGCTACAAACAACGTTAACTGGTCAAAGTATGAATGGGAGCTGTTAGCGTGTGAGAACATAGACAGAAGAATACAGACAATGACAAGGAATATGAGGTGTTGTTCCTGCAATTTGCATTTGGACTCACTTTGACAATGGAGAAGGCTTTTCTGACCTATCTGTCCTGGGCCTCCTCGGAACGCAAACTGGAGGAACAGTACCTCCTATTTCGCTTAGGCATCTTATAACCCAGCAGTATAAATATTGATTTATCTAACCAAGTAACCTTTGCATCCTCTCTCACCCTCCATCCCTCCCCACCTTAACACCTTAATCGTCTGCAGGGGCCGCAGATCGTTTTTGAAAGTGGGGGGGCTGAGCGATCACTGATCACCGGCTGTGTGTGTGTGTGTGTGTGTGTGTGTGTGCGCGTGTGCGTGTGGGTGTGCGTGTGTGCGGGTGTGCGTGTGCAGGTGTGCGCGCGTATGTGTGTGTGTGTGCGGGTGTGCGTGTGTGTGCCCCGTCCTCACCCAGCGCCCTGTGTGCGTATTCACAACCAACAAGTGTGTATCCAGCCTTCGCCGCTCCACGGCCACGGGGGTCGCCAAACATCTCACCAGGCCGACAAGGGGTTCTGGTACTGTGGGCAGGTGTCTGATGTTGAGAGTGTGGCTGACATTGTGGATCCCTGTCTGGGATAGAGGGGAGAGGCTGTCGGGAGTGCTCGGAGGAGGTTGAGGATTGCTCCCGATCTGTAGGGCAGCTATCTGGGTGATAGAAAATAGGTGCAGGAGGAGGCCATTTGGCCCTTCGAGCCAGCACTACCATTCATTGTGATCATGGCTGATCGTCCCCTATCAATAACCCGTGCCTGCCTTCTCCCCATATCCCTTGACTTCACTAGCCCCTAGAACTCTATCTAACTCTCTCTTAAATCCATCCAGTGACTTGGCCTCCATTGCCCTCAGATATGGAGGCAGGGAATTCCATAAATTCACAACTCTCTGGGTGAAAAAGTTTTTTCTCACCTCAGTCTTAAATTACCTCCCCTTTATTCTAAGACTGTGGATCCTGGTTCTGGACTCGCCCAACATTGGGTGTGTTAGCGACCGGGGCTCTGGCTCTGGCTATGGCTCAGTATGCTCCATATCTGAAGGACAGCAGTCTGGGACAATGTCCGGTATATCGATTAAGGCGAAGCTGCGGGTGATTGTAAACGGGTTACCCAATCCTCAACGTGAAGCAATCATGTACAATAAACACAAAACAGTGGCCTCGCCAGCCCGCGGGCAATCGGTTGATCACTAATGATTGCATCGATATCTTGCTCGTTGCCAATTTATAAGGCAGCTCCTCAAGCGAGAATATGTCGCACCTCCCAAACCATGAGTTATTCTTGCTTTTCTCAATCGTTCTGGGATTGTCGGCGATGTAAAAGAAAAACAAAGGTTTGAGTGAATTAACTGCTGCTTTGCAGGGGATGAAAATCATCTTTTAAAACATGGGGGGGGGGTCACAATGGGGCCAGGCATCTAGGATGGGTCGGCAACCTACGGCCCACGGGCCGGATTCGGCCCGTAACCCGAAATCATCTGCCCCGCAAGCGTATTTTTTTTCAATTGCTTTTCACAACCTGGGAACTGCAGCCATTCCCGAGGCATGCAGGTAACATGGATGTTACAGCCAGACCTGGGGCAGGCAAGACGACCTGGGCACTACAGCCAGACCGGAGGCAGGCGAGCCGACCTGGCAACTGCAGCTAGTCCCGGGCTGCTAGATTCTAGGATCTGGCGGCCTCCAACTGGAATCGACCTTGAGAGCTCAGGTCGCAGAGCCTGTGGACTTACCATCATGGAGCTGCTGCTGTTCGTGCAACAATTAGACGGCTGAAGAGGTCAGCATCCAGCAAAACGTTTGTCTGATCAAACACCCCCCCCCCCCTATAATATGACCCAGATACACATCACTCCGGTAGACACAAAATGCTGGATTAACTCAGCGGGACCAGCAGCATCTCTGGAGACGAGCCAGCTGGTGACGTTTCAGGTCGTGTTATTTTGTGTCTACCTTCGATTTAAACCAGCATTTGCAGTTCTATCCTACACTTATCAGTCCGGCCCGCTTTGCTCCTTAGACTACAGCCTATTAGACTTTAGAGATGCAGCGTGGCAATAGATCCTTCGGCCCACCGAGTCCGCACTGACCAACGATCACCCCGTACAGTAGCCATAAATGTGGAGGGGCTACAGTCCCCCCCGGTCCGCGGCCCATGTAATGTCGTCCTGTTGAGTTTCACGTGTGGGTTTAAGGTTTAAACTAAATAGCGGGGGGGAGGGATTGACAAATTGGGAGTAAAACGGTGGAGTTGAAGAGGAAGTGAGTACAGGAAAAGTTACAAAGGACTCGAATTGATGGGAAGGAAAGTTCGAGAAGGGATAAGAGAGTAAGATCAGGGCCAATTGCGAGCGGTGCGAGTGGGGAAATCAAAGTGTTATATATGAATGCGTGAACATAGAACATAGAACATAGAAAAATAGGTGCAGGAGTAGGCCATTCGGCCCTTTGAGCCTGCACTGCCATTCAATATGATCATAGCTGATCATCCAACTCAGTATCCCGTACCTGCCTTCTCTCCATACCCCCTGATCCCTTTAGCCACAAGAGCCACATCCAACTCCCTCTTGAATATAGCCAATGAACTGTCCTCAACGACCTTCTGTGGCAGAGAATTCCAGAGACTCACCACTCTACGTATAAAGAATGTTTTCCTCATCTCGGTCCTAAAGGAATTCCCCCTTATCCTTAGACTGTGACTCCTTGTTCTGGACAAAGATTATAGAGGAGCAAGATGCGCCACTCAGTGGAAAAGGCGTAGTATCACATGTGTGATTGTCGACGCCATATTAGCGGACCAGAGATGGCGTCGACTATGGCGTCTACATCATTGGGAAACTAGGCTTCTCTATAATCTTTGTCTCTCGATCTCCCGCTGTGTAATCCGCTCCAAAGCTACAGAGCAGTTGCAAGCAAAGATTATAGAGGAGCAAGATGCATTAGAGTTATTAGATTTATTTTATTAGATTTATTTTATTCTATTAGTTATTAGATTTACATTTATCCACATTATACTGCATCTGCCCTTTCACTCAGCCTATCCAAATCACCCTGCAGCGTCCTAGCATCCTCCTCACACCTAACTATACCCCCCAACTTGGTGTCATCTGCAAATTTGGGGATGTTGCATTCAATTCCCTCATCCAAATCATTAATGTATATTGTAAATAGCTGGGGTCCCAGCACTGAGCCTTGCGGTACCCCACTAGTCACTGCCTGCCATTCTGAAAAGGATCCGTTTACTCCTACCCTTTGATTCCTGTCTGCCAGCCAGTTCTCTATCCACATCAATATTGAACCACCAATACCGTGTGCTTTAAGTTTATATACTAATCTCTTATGTGGGACCTTGTCGAAAGCCTTCTGAAAGTCCAGATATAACACATTCACTGGTTCTCCCTTATCCACTCTACTAGTTACATCCTCGAAAAATTCTATAAGATTCGTCAGACATAATTTACCTTTTGACTTACCAAGCTGACTTTGTCCAATGATTTCACCACTTTCCAAATGCGCTGCTATCCCACCTTTAATAACTGACTCTAGCAGTTTCCCCACTACCGATGTTAGACTAACTGGTCTGTAATTCCCCGCTTTCTCTCTCCCTCCTTTTTTAAAAAGTGGGGTTACATTAGGTATCCTCCAATCCTCAGGAACTACTCCAGAATCTAAGGAGTTTTTTAAAATGATCACTAATGCATCCACTATTTCCGTGGCTACCTCCTTGAGCACTCTGGGATGCAGACCATCTGGCCCTGGGGATTTATCGGCCTTTAATCCGTTCAATTTACCCAACACCACTTCCTGGCTAACCTGGATTTCATTCAGTTCCGCCATCTTATTTGACCTCCGGTCCACTGCTATTTCCGGCAGATTATTTATGTCTTCCTTAGTGAAGACAGAACCAAAGTAGTTATTCAATTGGTCTGCCATGTCCTTGTTCCCCATGATCAATTCACCTCCTTCTGACTGCAAGGGACCAACATTTGTTCTAACTAGTCTCTTTCTCTTCACATAGCTATAAAAACTTTTGCAGTCAGTTTTTATATTCCCTGCCAGTTTCCTTTCGTAATCTATTTTCCCTTTCCTAATTAAGCCCCTTGTCCTCCTCTGCTGGATTCTGAATTTCTCCCAGTCCTCTGGTAGGCTGCTTTTTTTGACCAATTTGTATGCCTCATCTTTAGTTTTTATACTATCCCTGATTTCCCTCGTTATCCACGGATGCACCACCTTCCCTGATTTATTCTTTTGCCAAACTGGTATGAACAATTTTTGTACATCAGCCATGCAGTCTTTAAATACCTTCCATTGCACATCCACTGTCAACCCTTTAAGACTCACCTGCCAGTCTATCTTGGCCAATTCACAGCTCATACCTTCAAAGTTACCTTTGCTTAAGTTCAGAACCCTTGTTTCTGACTTAATTATGTCACTCTCCATCCTAATGAAGAACTCAATCATATTATGGTCACTCTTGCCCAATGGGCCATGCACAACAAGACTGCTAACTAACCCTTTCTCATTACTCAATACCTAGTCGGTGCGTTGGTTCCTCCACTTGCTGGTTTAGAAAACTATCCCGCATACATTCCAAGAAATCGTCTTCCTCGGCACCCCTGCCAATTTGATTCACCCAATCTATATGTAGATTGAAGTCACCCATTATAACTGTGTTACCCTTGTTGCACGCACTTCTAATTTCCTGTTTGATGCCATCCCCAACTCCAATGCTACTGTTAGGTGGCCTGTACACAACTCCCACTAGCGTTTTCTGCCCCTTAGAGTTTCGCAGCTCTACCCATATCGATTCCACATCCTCCATGCTAATGTCCTTCTCTGCCTCCTGCCTCAGACACCGTCTCCTAGCTATCTCTATTTGAGTCCCTCCCTCCAACCTATCTAGTTTAAAGTCCCCCCAGTAGCCTTTGCAAATTTCCCCGCCAAAACACTGGTCCCCGTTGGGTTCAAGTGCAACCCGTCCTTTTTATACAGGTCACTCCTTCTCCGAAAGAGGTTCCAATGATGCAGAAACTTGAATCCCTGCCCTCCACACCAGTCCTTCAGCCACGCGTTTATCCTCCACCTTGCTCCATTCCTACTCTCAATGTCGCGTGGCACAGGAAGTAGTCCTGAGATTGTTATCTTTGTGGTCCTTTGCCATAGCTCTCTTCCTAACTCCCTAAATTCTCCTTTTAGGACCTCTTCTCTTTTTTTACCTATGTCATTGGTACCAATATGTACCACGACCTCAGGCTCCTCTCCTTCCCTTTTCAGGATATCTTGGACACATTCAGACACATCCCAGACCCTGGCACCAGGGAGGCAAACTACCATCCAGGTCTCTGGACTGCGTCCACAGAATCGCCAATCTGACCCCCTAACTATGGAGTCCCCTATTACTAATGCCCTCCTCTTCTTTTCTGTATGCTTCTGAGCATCAGGGCCGGTCTCTGTACCGGAGGCCCGGTCGCTGTTGCTACCCCCAGGTAGGCTGTCCACCCCAACAGCACTCAAACTGGAGTACCTATTTTCAAGGTGTACAGTCACAGGGGTACTCTCTAGCCCCTGCCTCTGCCCCTTGCCCTTCCTAACTGTGACCCACTTGTCTGCCTCCTGTGGTTTTGGAGTGACTACCTCCCTGTAGCTCCTCTCTATGACCTCCTCACTCTCCCTGACCAGACGGAGGTCATTGAGCTGCTGCTCCAGGTTCCTAACACAGTCCTTTAGGAGCCCCATCTCAACACACCTGGCGCAGATGTGGATGTCTAGAGGGCTATCAGATTCCTTGACCTCCCACATTTGACATCCACAACAGTACACTGCCCTGGCCTTCATACTCCCCCCTTACACAGGATACAATATCAACACAATACAAAGTACACTACAAACTGCTGAAATCTGACTGCCAATCAGCTGCTTACCCTAGTCCACTTCCCACCAATCAGTGGCTTCCTCAAAAAAAACACTTCTCCGAATGGAACGTTATGGATTTCGGTAAACAAGCCCCGCGCTGGATTTTTAAGCTTACCGGTCGGGTGTCGCTCCTTCCTCTCCTTCTCTTCCAACGGCTCCTGTGGGCCTCTCCAAGTATAAGAAGTATAAGAAATAAAGTGGATCAGCTCGAGGCTCAGTTAGAAATTGGCAAGTATGATGTTGTGGGAATTACAGAGACATGGCTGCAAGAGGGCCAGGGCTGGGAACTGTATATTCAAGGGTATACCTCCTATCGAAAAGACAGACAGGTGGGCAGAGGGGGTGGGGTAGCTCTGTTGGTGAGGAATGAAATTCAGTCCCTTGCAAGAGGTGACATTGAAACAGGAAATGTGGAGTCAGTATGGATAGAACTAAGGAATTGTAAAGGTAAAAAGACCCTAACGGGACTTATCTACAGGCCCATAAACAGTAGCCTAGATATAGGGTGCAAGTTGAATCAGGAGTTAAAATTGGCATGTAGTAAAGGTAATGCTACGGTTGTTATGGGAGATTTCAACATGCAGCTAGACTGGGAAGATCAGGTTGGTACTGGACCCTATGAAAGGGAGTTTGTGGAGTGCCTCCATGATGGATTCTTACTTGTATTGGTGCCTACCAGGGAAAAGGCAATTCTGGATTTAGTGCTATGTAATGAACCGGATTTGATAAAGGAACTTGAGGTTAAGGAGCCATTGGGAGGTAGCGACCATAATATGGTCAAGTTTAATCTACAATTGGAGATGGAGAAGGGTAAATCGGAAGTATCAGTGTTGCAGTTGATTAAAGGGGACTATGGAGCCATGTGGAAGGAGCTGGCCAAAGTTGACTGGAAAGATACCCTTGCTGGGATGACAGTGGAACAACAATGGCATGTATTTCTGGGAATAATACAGAAGGTCCAGGATCAGTTCATTCCGAAGAGGAAGACAAATTCCATTTGGTGTGAGGGGTGACCGTGGCTGACAAGAGATGTCAGGGACAGTATAAAAATAAAAGAGAAGTACAACGTAACAAAGATGAGCGGGAAACAAGAGGATTGGGTAATGTTTAAAGATGCAACAGAAGATAACTAAAAAGGCAATATGGGGAGAAAAGATGAGGTACGAAGGTAAGCTAGCCAAGAATATATAGGAGGGTAGTAAAAGCTTCAATTGGTATGTGAAGAGGAAAAAAATAGTTTAGACCTAAGTTGGACACTTGAAGACTGAAAAAGGTGAATTTATTATGCGGAAAAAGGAAATGGCAGACGAGTTGAACAGGTACTTTGGATCCGTCTTCACATGGGAGGACACAAACAATCTGGGCCAAAGTAGACTGGAAAGGGATCCTAGCAGGAATGACGGTGGGACAGCAATGGCAGGAATTTCTGGGTATAATCTGGAACACACAGGATCATTTCATTCCAAAAAGGAAGAAAGATTCTAAGGGGAGTAGGAGGCAATCGTGGCTGACAAGAGAAGTTAGGAATAGAATAAAACTAAAAGAAAAGATGTATAACACAGCAAAGAGTAGCCGGAAGACAAAGGATTAGAAACTTTCATAGGACAACAGAAGGAAACAAAATGGGCAATAGGGGATGAAAAGATAAAGTATGAAGGGAAGCTGGCCAGGAATATAAAGAAGGACAGTAAAAGCTTCTTTAGCTATGTTAAGGGAAAAAGACTAGCAAAGTCAAATGTGGGTCCCTTGAAGGCAGACACTGGTGAAATTATTATGGGCAACAAAGAAATGCCAGAAGAGTTGAATAGGTACTTTGGATCTGTCTTCACTAAGGAAGACACAAACAATCTCCCAGAAGTACTGGAGGACAGAGGATCTAAGGGGGTAGAGGAACTGAAAGAAAATTTCATTAGGCGACAAATAGTATTGGGTAGGCTAATGGGACTGAAGGATGACAAATCCCCTGGGCCTGATGGTCTGCATCCCAGGGTCCTCAGGGAGGTGGCTCTAGAAATAGTGGACGCACTGGTGATCATTTTCCAATGTTCAATAGATTCAGGATCAGTTCCTGTGGATTGGAGGATAGTTAATGTTATCCCACTTTTCAAGAAAGGAGCGAGAGAGAAAATGGGGAGTTACAGACCAGTTAGCCTGACTTCGGTGGTGGGAAAGATGCTGGAGTCAATTATTAAAGAGGTAATAACGGGACATTTCGATAGCAGTAAAAGGATTAGTCCAAGTCAGCATGGATTTATGAAAGGGAAATCATGATTGACTAATCTTCTGGAATTTTTTGAGGATGTGACAAGTAAAATGGATGAAGGGGTGCCAGTGGATGTAGTGTATCTAGACTTTCAGAAAGCCTTTGATAAGGTCCCGCACGGGAGACTGGTGACTAAAATTGGATCACATGGTATTGGGGGTAGGGTGTTGACATGGATAGAAAATTGGTTGGCAGACCGGAAGCAAAGAGTAGGAGTGAACGGGTCCTTTTCAGAATGGCAGGCAGTGACAAGTGGAGTGCCGCAAGCCTCAGTGTTGGGGTCGCAACTGTTTACCATATATATTAATGATTTGGAAGCGGGAATTAGGAGCAACACTAGCAAGTTTGCGGATGACACAAAGCTGGGTGGCAGTGTGAACTGTGAAGAGGATTTTTGGAGGTTGCAGGGTGACCTGGACAGGTTGAGTGAGTGGGCAGATGTGTGGCAGATGCAGTATAATATAGATAAATGTGAGGTTATCCACTTTGGCGGCAAAAACAAGGCGGCAGATTATTATATCAATGGGGTTAGGTTAGGTAAGGTGGAGGTGCAGCGAGACCTTGGCGTCCATGGTACACCGGTCACTGAAAGTTGGCGTACAGGTACAGCAGGCAGTAAAGAAAGCTAATTGAATGTTGGCCTTCATAACAAGAGAATTTCAGTATAGGAGTAAAGAGGTTCTTCTGCAATTGTATAGGGCTCTGGTGAGACCACATCTGGAGTATTGTGTACAGTTTTGGTGTCCTAATTTGAGGAAGGACATCCTTGTGATTAAGGCAGTGCAGCGTAGGTTCACGAGATTGATCCCTGGGATGGCGGTACTGTCATATGAGGAAAGATTGAAAAGACTACAATGAATGAAAAAAAATGAAAAGACCAAACAAACCAAGTATCTTGGCATCAAATTACAGAATGATTTACGTTGGAATGGTCAGACTCATCATGTAACAGTGAAAGCAACAGGTGTCCTAAACTTCCTGAGGCGCAACTTCCATCATTGTTCAGCTTCTGTCAAGGAGAAGCTGTATTTCACCCTCGTTAGACCTCATCTGGACTACGCAGTTGCAGCTTGGGTCCCATACACAGAAAAAAACATTTAATCCATCGAACGTGTCCAAAGACAGGCCGATCGATTTGTTACTAACACCCATGCGAGAGAAGCGAGTGGCACCAAACTTCTGAATTCTCTGGGGTGGAACCCTCTCCAAGACAGACGTGAAGCTCACCGTTTGACCTGTTTTAACAAAATGTTAAATGGTCAGTTTGACATAGATCACAAGACCTACACCAACCCCAAACCAATTAGAAGCAGACGAGGGCATTCGATCCAATTTGTGGTCCCAGCCTCAAAGACAGATGTGTACAGCAATTAGTTCTTTCCACGCACTATTAAAGCATGGAATAATCTCCACCAAACCACGGTTGCCCAGCCAGATGCAATTAAATTTAAAGTGGCACTTTCTTCCCAATAACCCTCTCTGGCTAAACCCTCCCTTCACTAAACCACCTCCAGTTTAAATTCCAGTTGGAATATTTTGGAGGACCAAGTAACCAAGAACCAAGAATAGGCTTGTATTCACTGGAGTTTAGAAGGATGAGGGGCAAATCTTATAGAAACACATAAAATTATAAAAGGACTGGACAAGTTAGATGCAGGAAAAATGTTCCCAATGTTGGGCGAGTCCAGAACCAGGGGTCACAGTCTTAGAATAAAGGGGAGGTCATTTAAGACTGAGGTGAGAAAAAGCTTTTTCACCCAGAGAGTTGTGAATTTATGGAATTCCCTGCCACAGAGTGCAGTGGAGGCCAAATCACTGGATGGATTTAAGAGAGAGTTAGATAGAGCTCTAGGGGCGAGTGGAATCAAGGGATATGGGGAGAAGGCAGGAACGGATTATTGATAGGGGACGATCAGCCATGATCACAATGAATGGCGGTGCTGGCTCAAAGGGCCGAATGGCCTCCTCCTGCACTTATCTTCTATGTTTCTATGTTTCTAATCTTCCTGATATAGTAGTGGCCAGAGGATCTGGGGTGACGGAGGAACTGAAGGAAATCCGCATTTGGCAGGAAATGGTGTTGGGTTGTGTTGCTGATAAATCCTCAGGGCCTCATGGTCTGCATCCCAGGGTACTTAGGGAAATGGCTCTAGAAATCGTGGATACATTGGTGATAATTTTCCAATGTTCTATTGATTCAGGATCAGTCCTGTGGATTGGAGGGTAGCTAATGTTATCCCACTTTTTAAGAAAGGCGGGAGAGAGAAAACAGGGAATTATAGACCAGTTAACCTGACATCGGTGGTGTGCAAGATGCTGGAGTCAATTGTAAAAGATGAAATAGCGGCACATTTGGATAGCAGTAACAGGATCAGTCTGAGTCAGCATGAATTTACGAAGGGGAAATCTGCTGAAATTTTTTGAGGATGTAACCAGGAAAATGGACAAGGGAGAGCCAGTGGATGTAGTGTACCTGGACTTTCAGAAAGCATTTGATAAGGTCCCACTTTGGAGATTAGTGGGAAAAATTAGGGCAAATGGTATTGGGGATAGAGTGCTGACATGGATCGAAAATTGGTTGGCAGACAGGAAACAAAGAGTAGAGATTAACGGGTCCCTTTCAGAACGGCAGGCAGTGACTAGTGGGGTACCGCAAGGCTCGGTGCTGGGAACGCAACTATTTACAATATACATTAATGATTTAGATGAAGGGATTAAAAGTAACATTAGCAAATTTGCTCATGACACAAGCTGGGTGGTAGTGTGAACTGTGAGGAGGATGCTGTGAGAATGCAGGGTGACTTGGACAGTTTGGGTGAGTGAGCAGATGCATGGTAGATGCAGTTTAATGTGGCTAAATTTAAGGTTATCCACTTTGGTAGCAAAACAGGAAGGCAGATTACTATCTAAATGGTGTCAAGTTGGGAAAATGGGAAGTACAACGGAATCTGGGGTTCCTTGTTCATCAGTCAATTAAAGTAAGCTTGCAGGTACAGCCGGCAGTGAAGAAAGTGAATGGCATGTTGGCCTTTACAACAAGAGGAGTTGTGTATAGCAGCAAAGAGGTCCTTCTGCTGATGTATAGGGCCCTCGTGAGACCACACCTGGAGTATTGCGTGCAGTTTTGGTCCCCTAATTTGAGGAAGGACATTCTTCCTATTCAGGGAGAGCAGCGTAGGTTTACAAGGTTAATTCCCGGGATGGCGGGACTGTCATATGCTGAGAGAATGGAGTGGCTGGGCTTGTAAACTGGAGTTTAGAAGAATGAAAGGATATCTTATTGAAACATAAGATTATTAAGGGGTGTGGACACGATAGAGGCAGGAAACACGTTCCCGATGTTGGGGGAGTCCAGAACCAGGGGCCACAGTTTAACAATAAGGGGTAAGCTATTTAGAATGGAGACGAGGAAACACTTTTTCTCACTGAGAGTTGTGAGTCTGTGGAATTCTCTGCCTCAGACTGCAGTGGCGGCCGGTTCTCTGGATACTTTCAAGAGAGAGCTAGATAGGGCTTTTAAAGATGGCAGAGTCAGGGGATATGGGGAGAAGGCAGGAACGGGGTACTGATTGGGGATGATCAGCCATGATCACATTGAATGGCGGTGCTGGCTCGAAGGACCAAATGGCCTACTGTACCTATTGTCTATTGTCACTGTCCATATAACTCTGATGAAAGTGATGGTATGTCAAACCCTGACCACTAGATGGCAGTGCTTAACACTTTCATATTCTAGTGCAGCCTTTGATTGAAAACAACATTTGTCAACACTCCAAAATGTGCAGTGTAGAGGAAGTAAGGACTCTGCAGAAGGACTTGGAAAGATTAGGAAGTGGGCAGAGAAGTGGCAGATGAAATTTAGTATAGCAAAGTGCGGAATCATACATTTTGGTACTAAGAATAAAGGCGTAGATTATTTTCTCATTGGAGAGAGAATCCAGAAATCCGAGGTGCAAAAGGACTTGGGATTGCTGGTGCAGGACTCCCAAAAATTTAATTTGCAAGTCGAATTGGTAGTAAGGAAAGCAAATTCAATGTTAGCATTTATATCAAGAGAACTGGAATACAAAAACAGAGATGTAATGCTGAGGCTCTATAAGGTGCTGGTCAGGCCGTATTTGAAGTACAGTGAGCAAATGTGGGCCCCATACCGATGGAAGCATGCACTGGCTCTGGAGAGGGTCCAGAGGAGATTTAGAAGAATGATTCCAGGAATGAAATGGTTAGTATATGATAATGTTTGACAGCACTCGGCCTGTACTCACTGGTTTTTGGGAAGGTTGAGGGGGAATCCACCCATCCATCCATCTCTAAAACTCTGATCTTGTGCTCTTCCAGTTTGCGGGGTTTTTCTATTTGTGCAAAAATGGTACATGATGAGGAAGTGGGGGGATTGAGGGAGAGGAAGGGGTAGGGAGGGAGAGGGAGAAAGTGGGGGAGGAGAGAAGAATGGAGGAGAGGGAATAGAGGGAGAGGAGGGGGAGAGTGGAGGAGGTAGTGAGTGGGGACTAGAGGGAGAGGAGGGCAGTGGGGGTCAGGACGGATAGTGGGGGGTAGGGGGAGGTGAGGAGTGGGGGATAGAGGGATAGGAGGGGTGTATGAAGGGGAGAGGAGTTGTGCAGGGAGGGAGGGAGTGACAGGGTAGTGAAAAGGAGTGGGAGGGAGAGTTGAGAGAGGGGAGGAGGAGAGGGGAAAGAATAGGGAGGGTGAAGAGGAGGGAGTGCTGGGGATGAGGGGAAATGATCCGTGTCTGCGCAGTTGGAGGCTATGTGTGACTAGTGGAATATTGCGTTGGGGGGACGGGTTGCATTGGGGGAACGGGTAAGTGGTGGAATATTGCGTTGGGGGGACGGGTTTCATTGGGGGAACGGGTTGGGTTGCGTTGCGGGACTAGGCCTCCCATGTGACAGGGACCCAACGGGTCCCACTTAGTCTAGTTGAAACTTAAAAAATAATGAAAGGCATAGATAGAGTGGATGTGGAAAGGTTGTTTCCATTGGTGGGAGAGTCAGGGACCAGAGGTCATAACCTCAGAATTAAAGGGCGCTCTTTTAGAAAGGAGGTAAGGAGGAACATCTTTAGTCAGAGGGCAGCTAACCTGTGGAAGTCATTGCCACAGTGGGCACCTCCTCCAACCTCATCTATTGCATCCGCTCACCAGAGTCTCCTCTATATCCTGTAGGTCCGCTCTCACTTCCCATCCCCCTACTCATAACAAGGACAGAGTCCCCCTTGTCCTCACCTTCCACCCTACCAGCCGTCACATACAACATATAATCCTCTGACATTTTTGCCACCTCCAACAGGATCCCACCATTGGCCACATCTTCCCATCTCCTCCCCTTTCTGATTTCCACAGAGACCATTCCCTCCGTAACTCCCTGGTCAATTTGTCCTTTCCCACCCAAACCACCCTCTCCCCGGTACTTTCCCTTGCAACCGGAGGAAATGCTACACTTGTCGTTTTAACTCCCCCCTTGACTCCATCCAAGTGTCCAAGCAGTCTTTCCAGGTGAGGCAGAGGTTCACCTGCACCTCCTCCAACCTCATCTATTGCATCCGCTGTTCCAGGTGTAAACTGCTCTACATTGGTGAGACAAAGTGCAGGCTTGGTGATCGCTTCGCCCAACATCTCCGCTCAGTTTGCATTAACCAACCTGATCTCCCAGTGGCTCAGCACTTCAACTTCCCCTCCCACTCCGAATCCGACCTTTCAGTTCTGGTCCTCCTCCATGGCCAGAGTGAGTCCCACCGCAAATTGGAGAAACAGCACCTCATATTTCACTTGGGTACACAAAATGCTGGAGAAACTCAGCGGGTGCAGCAGCATCTATGGAGCGAAGGAGATAGGTAACGTTTCAGGCCGAAACCCTTCTTCAGACTGATAGGGGGTGGGGGGAAGCGGGGGGAAGAAAGGAAAAAGGAGGAGGAGGAGCCCGAGGGCTGAGGGAGAGGTGGGAAGGGGAGGAGACAGCAAGGGTCAACAGAATTGAGAGAATTCAATGTTTATGCCAAGAGGATGCAGACTCCCCAAGCGGAATATGAGGTGCTGTTCCTCCAATTTGCGATGTTGCTCACTCTGGCCATGGAGGAGGCCCAGGACAGAGAGGTCGGATACGGAATGGGAGGGGGAGTTGAAGTGCTGAGCCACCGGGAGGTCGGGTTGGTTATTGCGGACCGAGCGGAGGTGTTCGGCGAAACGATCGCCAAGCCTCCGCTTGGTCTCACCGATATAGATTAGCTGGCATATTTCACTTGGGTAGTTTACACCCCAGCAGTATGAATATTGACTTCTCCAATTTCAGGTAGTTCTTGCTTTCTTCTTCCTTCCCCTCCTTTTCCCAGCTTTCCCACAGCCTACAGTCTCCGCCTCTTCCTTTCTTTTTCCTGCGCACCCCCTCCCCCCCAACATCAGACTGAAGGGTCTCAACCCGAAACGTTGCCTATTCCTTCGCTCCATAGATGCTGCCTCATCCGCTGATTTTCTCCAGCTTATTTATCTACCTTCGATTTTTCCAGCACAGCAGTTCTTTCTTATACAAATGTTTCTCCATATAAAGTAGGTTGTTCAGAGCTTGTAGCAATGACGCATATTATTCAAGTCACTAGGAAATACTTATGTTTCCATGCAATAGTCAGATTTGCAACATCAACATAGACAGATGTGATGAGACAGAGCTCATGCCATCTTTGGATATAGAAATAAAAAAAATTGTTCTGGATGTAGGTTGTCCCTGCACCCAAACTGAAGGTGAGTAATAGGCAACTCAAGACCTCTGGAACTTGTAGTGTAGGAGAACTGCTACAAATGTATTCCTCTGTAGCTTGCCTCTTTCTAGAGCAGCAGTTCCTTGGGCACAGTCAGAGTTAGCAGCATGGATTGGATGAAACAGCTTGGATGACTCCAATGGCCTGATGTGGCTCTTCAATAGTTTTGTTAACTTTATAGATCAATGCAATATTTTACAACGTGCAGCACCTATATAGTGATAGCAGTCATTTAGATCCAGAGATCGTACAAAATAGGGCATTCCCAGTTTGTGCAATATCAGTGAATGAGGTATGCAACCATTACCATTCAGGCTGCCTACAAGGGTATGGTGGTTCGGCAGTGGGTAAAGCAAAAAAGGGCTGCTGTTAAAGTTCAGTCAGTACTCCGTATGAGTTGGTTTAGGAAAGACTTCCTCAAATTGAAATATACAGCAATAGTAGTGCACTCACTACCTTGCTTATGAAGCAAGAAAACTATACAGAGCACAAATCAAAGCCACTGTTGTATTGCAAAGACAATAGAGATTCTACTTCTTGTTGAAGAACCAGAGATGTGACTTAAGAAAACAAATCGATGAACAAAAGAAAAGGCTTAAATGATACAAAGAACGGCTAAATAAATGTGTGACAAAGAGTAAAAAGCTGCTAATAGAAAAGTCCAAACAAAAGAGGCTTGCTGGTCGAGACAAAAGTATGCAGGACCGAGTGCTACTAGGACACTTCACTACAGTCCAGCATGAAGCCTCCTTCACTGAGCAATGGACAGATGGTTATGCATTTTAGAACCTTGTTAAACAATAAGAGCGGATAAATACGCACCGCGAGATAATTGAGCGACAGAAGAAGCTGCGAGCAAAACGAAAAAACCTGCAGCCATGTGTCAGATGCCACCTACAAACAATGAACAGAAACAGGAAAACAAAGCAAATATATGAAGCAGAAAATGAATCGTTAACTTTAGCAGAATATCAGGAACAGTAAGAAATCTTCAAATTAAGATTAGGACATTTAAAAAGGAAGAGGCAGAGATACAGGCAGAGCTAGAGCGATTAGAAAGAGTTCGCAATTTACACATAAGGGAATGGAAAATTATAACACATAAAGCAAGGTGTTATGTATTTGGTTTAAGGAAGATGGGTGGAATGAAAAAATGATGTGCTAAGTTTAGATATGATTATTAGTTATGAGGATGTACGATAAGATGACTTTAATAATACAATTTTGCAACAGTGTATTAATCAATTATATTTTAGGTAAAGTGCATATACCGTGAAGGTGAAATTGAGTTACCTGCCACCAAGTTAAAAGGGGAGGAGTGGTTTGTATGAAATATAAATTGCATTACCTGCCTCCAAGTTAAAGGGTGAGAAGTGTTATGTATGAAATATAATTAACATATTTGATGTCTTGCGCAATGGTACGCATGCGCAGGAGAGACTCAAGGTGGCGTTCAGAATAAAGTAGCTTGTTGGTTTACTCCCGTGTCCGAGTATTATTTAAAGTCCGTTTGCAGCACCAAATATACAACAGGTTGGTAAGATAATAGGCTAAATTGTGAGAAATCCCCAACTCGGCTCTGTCTTTGAGAAAGGAAACATACAGTTAGATTAGAGGAAAGTTCATGTATTACTCTGTGAAAAGTGTGTACGATTTTTTCCATGTAGATAATAAGAACTGTAATTCATTGGGTCAAACATCTGGGGTCTGTGCTGTAACATGCATGTCTCTGCATTCAGGTGAAATTTGCTCTGCTGCCTGTAATTTCTCACAGATCTGTGTGTGTTCATTAAATACGATGTTCACTCTATCAGTGATCGTGCAAACTGGTCGTACCTGAAAGCATCTGCAAGATAATTTACCATTCCCATGCATTTTAAAAGAATCTGAGTTACAGAAGCATAACTCTAACACATGCAGAGGAGGCAAGCAAAAACAATACAAAGCACATTATGTGCTGATCCAAACCAGTTCCCCAAGGCAAATAAGCTGGTTCCTTTTCTTCTCTGCATTAATACGCAGATGTTCTGGTACGGTGTAGACAGGAGCTGTTTTTAACTTGAAATCTCCCATGTGCTCCTGAGCATCTTTGATTGCCAGCACATCATTTGGATTTTCGTAATTATCATCAGGTTGGCTTAAATAACTACAGAAGATAAAATGGAAACGTAAAGAAATTAATGATGCTTCTGCGTAGGCAGGATGTTCTGGCCTCAAATGCAACAATGGATCAAGAAAACAGCAGTGGACCACATCACATCCACAACCTGTTCCAATATTTAACATAATTGTTGCCCAAACTCTCACTTCATTTACTTCTTAACCAGAAAAAAAAATCGCCACAGTGAATAAAATAACAAAACAGTTTGGAATAGCTGGGATCCATTAGGTAAACAGGTCCCATCTACGGTAAGCCACAGCATCATGTACAACATGTGTTCTCAATCTGTGAAGCAACTGCCACCATCTGAATCAATATATTATAATAAACATTCTGAACCTTTCTTCTTCTGAAGAGCAATACTGAACTAGTAGGATTTGACTTAGTTTATTTAATAGCAATTGTGATATGAAAAGCTCAATCTTACTGAGTGAGAATATAATACTTCAACAGAAGCTGTCTCAATGTATGAAGTAATTTCAATTATCAGAATTAGTTTATTATAAAAAAAACATTCTAAATTACTTTTCTTTGTGCAAACAGAAATACTAGATTAGTTAAAAGAATTTACCTCAATATTGGACCTGACTCCTTTCAGTTACAAAGACACAAAATGCTGGAGTAACACAACAGGTTAGGCAGCATCTCTGGAGAACATGGAACTGAGGGATCTTTGGGTCAAAGTCCATAACATCCAACTCCCACACTCACACACTCACCTAAGTTGTGTGCCGATGACTGTGCTCACGTCTTCTCCCTTCTTGATCTCTGGGTAAATCAACATGTTGAGCGAAGACAACAACCCAAAACATTATTATTATGAACTAGACTAAGTGGGATCCAACTGGGATCGACCTCGAGGCTCCGGAGGCAGAGCCAGGACTTACCAACACGAGACTGGACGACTTCGGGGCTGAGGTGGCGTTGCGGCGGCAGCGGCAGCGACCCGACTTCGGAGCCTCGGAGGCTCGGCCGCGGGTCCAGTGGACGACAACATCGGGAATCGCAGGTTCCAGGTTGGTGACTGGTGCTCCGGAGCATCCGCAACAACAGCTTCGTCCGCTGGACTGGAGGGTGGCAGCTTCGTCCGCCCCGGGCCGCGGAGTTGGAACCGGCCCATTTGCGGAGCTCGGATTCGGCCGCGGGACGTACCATCACCCAGCGGGGTCACATCATCTGAGGCCTGGATCGCCTCAACGTAGAGGGAGAACAGGAAGGGAAGAGACAAGGACTTTAAGACTTTTGCCTTCCATCACAGTGAGGAGGTGCCTGGTAGACTCACTGTGGTGGATTTAAAATCTGTGTATATTGTGTGTTTTGTTATTTTATTCTATGTTATCACCCAAAAGACGAGAGCCAAGGTCTCCGCCAGGAACAGCCTTCTACGACAACTAACAAACTCAAAGTGGGGGGCTCATCCGAGTGCACTGCGTACATCGGCACTAGCCTTGTGCATCTCCACCGCTGAATATGCCTGCCCAGCATGGAGCAGATCATGCCATGCACGTAAAATAGACCCTATCCTCAACGAGACCTGGCATCGCTCCCCCTGAAATCCGCAGAGCAGTCATCACAAAAGCCGAGCGCACAAAGCAGGCCAATGACAACCGGCACTAACTCCATGAGCACTCTGCTGCCCAGAAACGGCTCAGCTCCAGAAGCTGCTTCCTGGACACCACTGAACTACTGGATTACACCCCAACTGATGCCAGGATTACTAAATTGCAGAACCAGTAGAACAGCCTTGGCAGCCGGACAATCCAATGGATGGAGAGAGACATCACCCCAGACAAATGCCTCGATCAACCTTGGGCTGTCTGGAAAACACTGAACCGCCTGCGGGTCGGCGAAGGACACTGCAAGGTGTCCATGAAAAAATGGAAAATAACAACTTCCGATTTATGTGTGTGTGGCAAATCCCAAACCATGGAACACATCATGAGATGTAGCCAAGCTCCACAATGTACCGAAGATGACCCGGCCGAACCAAATGTCGCTGCGCTCGCCTGCGCCAACCACTGGAAAGATGTGATATAGAAGATGGCCGGACACAAGGAAGAAGATTCTATGCTATGACTGCAAGGCACGAAATTTCGTTCAGACTGAAAAGTCTGAATGACAATAAAGGATACTTTACTTTACTTTATGTTATATGAAAAGTTAGGCTGATATTGACATGGATTTTCTACCTTAACTCTGGGAATCAGACTCAGGATAAATGCAGACACAAGAGACTGCGAGTGCCAGAATATTGAGCAAAAAAACAAAGTGTTGTAAGAATTCATCGGTTCAGGCAATATCTTTGGAGGAAAATGGACAAATGATGTCTGGGGTCTGAAGAAGGTTCCTGATCGAGAAGGTTGTCTGTTCTTTCCCTCCACAGATGCTTCCTGACCCACTGAGTTCATCCAGTACTTGGCTTTATGCTCAGTATATGTTAATTTGTCTAGTATCTCACAGGTTCTCTGCTCCTTGCTTGTAGCAAAGGTTTCTGTATTGGTATTTATGTTGAAAGATTTACATATTCTGCAGGTCAGGAATGGCGATCATTAACATCAGTGGGCGCTATGATGTCACTATGATGGATTTCAGATTAGAACCAGCACGGTGGCACAGTGGTAGAGTTGCTGCCTTACAGCTCCAGATATCTGGGTTTGATCCTGACTACAGATGCTGACTGTGCAGATTTTGTATGTTCTCCCAGTGACCTGCGTGGGTTTTCACTGGGAGCTCCGGTTTCCTCCCACACTGCAAAGATGTCCAAGTTTGTAGATTAATTGGCTTGGGTAAAATTGTAAATTGTCCCTAGAATGTGTAGGCTAGTATTAGTGTGCGGTTGGCACGGATTCAGTGGGTCGAAGGGCCTGTTTCCATGCTGTATCTCTAAACTAAACTAAGTACCAAGGCTAATAAAGTTCAAAAGTTACAAAACGAGCAGAATAAGGCCATTCGGCCCATTCAGTCTACTCCGCCATTCAATCATGGCTGATCTATCTTTCCCTCTCAGCCCCATTCTCCTGCCTTCGCCCCATAACCCTTGACACGTACTGCTCAAAGAGGTGGTTTGCAGGAGACGGAATCAAAAGAGAGGTGCTGCTGACAGAAGTCCACATCTGACCCTCAGGATTAACAGGAGAGGGTTGCACAGGACGTGCCTGAATATCAGTGACTCGGCAGGAAGTCACTTGAGTGTCACTTCAAGTGGTGACAGTTTTTTGCAGCCCACTAGAATGTGACCTATTCACAGTAGACACAAAAAGCTGGAGTAACTCAGGGGGTCAGGCAGGATCTCTAGAGAAAAGGAATAGGTGACATTTCGGATGGAGACCCATCCTCAGAGTCTGACGAGGGGCTTGACCCGAAACAACACCTATACCTTTTCCGCAGAGATGCTGTCTGATCCGCTAAGTTACTCCAGCTTTTTGTGTCTATCTTTGGTTTAAATCAACATCTGCAGTTACATAGAAACATAGAAAATAGGTGCAGGAGGCCATTCGGCCCTTCGAGCCAGCACCACCATTCTTTGTGATCATGGCTGATCATCCACAATCAGCAACCCGTGCCTGCCTTCTCCACATACCCTTGATTCCACTAGCCCCAAGAGCTCTATCTAACTCTTGTTTTAATTCATCCAGTGAATTGGTCTCCACTGCCTTCTGTGGCAGAGAGTTCTACAAATTCACAACTCTCTGGGTGAAAAAGTTTTTTCTCATCTCAGTTTTAAATGGCCTCCCTTTATCCTTGGACTGTGGCCCCTGGTTCTGGACTCCCCCAATATTGGGAACATTTTTCCTGCATCTAGCTTGTTCAGTCCTTTTATACAGTCCTTTTATAAGTTTATATCTCTATATAACTAAAAGTCTTCCTCTTGTTTGTGTCTCTGTGTGTGTGTGCCAATCTGGTTAATTCCTATCTTCTTCCTAACGCGAGGCCACAACCTTCCCATTTTCACACATCCTACTCGCTTTTTCCCCTGGTGACGATAAACATCTTCCCGTCGCATTTCCACCCATATTTCCGGTTATTAATTGTTGAAATTTTAAAAAGAGCCTTAAAACCGCCTTCTCACAGTCAGCTTCCAGCTTTCTCACTGTGATGATGTCACAATGCCTCTCAGAATGCACCAATTACATGGGCTCTCAAGCTGGCTGCCGACTGCCACAATGACATCACAATGGGACGTTGCCAATGGTAACGAGGTTTCTGCCCCTCTACCAATATCTGAAGGGACTGCTCATCAAGTTCTGGTTGCATTTTGGTCCCACGATGCTGGTGTTTGGGCACAAGGCAGGGAATGGGGAGGGCTGAACTGGGGGGGGGGGGGGAGGGGTAACTCTAATCGCCCCCCCCCCCCAAACCACTCATCACTACCTGCTTTACCTGTATGTTCACTTTCATTGACAGACAATGGACAATAGGTGCAGGAGTAGGCCTTTCGAGCCAACATCACCATTCGATGTAATTATGGCTGATCATCCACAATCAGTACCCCGTTCCTGCCTTCTCCCCATACCCCCTGACTCCGCTATCTTTAAGAACCCTATCTAGAGAACTGGCCTCCACTGCCCTCTGAGGTAGAGAATTCCACAGACTCACAACTCTCTGTATGAAAAAGTGCTTCCTCACCTCTGTTCTAAATGGCTTACCCCTTATTTTTAAACTGTGGCCCCTGTTTCTGGACTCCCCCAACATCGGGAACATGTTTCCTGCCTCTAGCGTATCCAAACCCTTAATAATCTGATATGTTTCAATAAGATCTCATCCTAAATTCCAGAATACACAAGCCCAGCTGCTCCATTCTCTCAGCAAATGACACTCCCGCCATCCCGGGAATTAACCTTGTGAACCTATGCTGCATTCTCTCATTCGCAAAAATATCCTTCCTCAAATTTGGAAACCAAAACTGCACACAATACACCAGGTGTGGTCTCATTAGGGCCCTGTACAACTGCAGAAGGACCTCTTTGCTCCAATACTCAACTCCTCTTGTTATGAAGGCCAACTTGCCATTCCCTTTCTTCACTGCCTGCTGTACCTGCATGCTTACTTTCATTGACTGATGAACAAGGACCCCCAGATCCCGTTGTACTTCCCCTTTTCCCAACGACATCATTTAGATAACAATCTGCCTTCCAGTTTTCACTACCAAAGTGGTTAACCTCACATTTATCCACATTAAACTACATCTGCCATGCATCTGCCCACTCACCTAATCTGTCCAAGTCACCCTGCATTCTCATAGCATCCTCCTCGCAGTTCACACTGCCACCCAGTTTGTGTCATCTGAAAATTTGCTAATGTTACTTTGAATCCCTTCATCTAAATCATTGATGTATATCGTAAATGGCTGCAGTCCCAGCAACAAGCCTTGCGGTAACCCACTAGTCACTGCCTGCTATTCTCAAAGGGACCCGTTAATCCCTACACTTTGTTTCCTGTCTGCCAACCAATTTTCTATCCATGTCAGCACTCTACCCCCAATACCATGTGCCCTAATTTTGCCCATTAATCTCCTATGTGGGACCTTATCCAATGCTTTCTGAATGTCCAGGTACACTCCACCCACTGGCTCTCCCCTGTCCATTTTCCTAGTTACATCCTCAAAAAACTCCAGAAGATTAGTCAAGCATGATTTCCCCTTCATAAGTCCAAGCTGACTCGGGCTGATCCTGTTACTGCTATCCAAATATGCCGCTATTTAATCTTTAATGATTGACTCCAGCATCTTCCCCACCACTGATGTCAGGCTAACTGGTCTATAATTCCCTGTTTTCTCTCTCCCGCCTTTCTTAAAATGTGGGATAACATTAGCGACCCTCCAATCCACAGGAACTGATCCTAAATCTATAGAACATTGGAATAATCAACAATGCATCCATGATTTCTAGAGCCACTTCCTTAAGTACACTTCCTTAAGCAGACCATCAGGCCCTGGGGATTTATCAGGCTTCAGTCCCATCAGTCTACCCAACACCATTTCCTGCCTAATGTGGATTTCCTTCCAGTTCCTCCGTCATCCCAGATCATTTTTATAATGTCCCTGACTTCCCTTGTCAGCCACGGTTGCCCCTTACACCCCTTGAAACCATTCTCCTGCTTTGGAATGAACTGATTCTGCACCTTCTGTATTATTCACAGAAATACCTTTTTTTTATATTTCAAAATAGACTTTATTCAAGTAATAAATATTTACAATACATCAACCGTGCGAAAAAACCATCCGACATTTTCGGAGGCTATACAAATTCTTCCATGCAGTCTATATACATTTTTTCAAATTTTACTAATTAATCCCCCACCCGTGCCACTCATGTGGCCCCCCGGCATGGGGTACCTTCCCTTATTTTGAGGGGCGTCTCCACCATACAGTGCCCCCCATGTCCAGCAGCGGAAGGACCTTAGACTGTGGCCCTCCCCCACCGAGCCTTGGCGTTGGCTGCACCGAGCTTCAGTGCGTCCCTTAGTACGTACTCCTGCAGTCTGCAGTGGGCCAGTCGGCAACATTCCCCGACGGACATCTCGCTCTGCTGGGTGGTGAACAAAGCTCGGGCAGACCAGAGAGCGTCTTTCACCGAGTTGATAACCTCCCAGCAGCACTTGATGTCAGTCTCTGAATGTGTCCCTGGGAACAGTCCGTAAATCACAGAGTCCTCTGTGACAGAGCTGTTTGGAATAAAGCGTACCAGGGACCCTTGCATTTTTCTCCAGACTCTTTGGGCAAATCCACACTCTGCAAAGAGGTGGGCAACCGTCTCCACTCCATAGCAGCCGTCCCGAGGGCAGCGTGCGCTGGTAGTGAGGTTCCGATGGTGCAGGAAGGATCTGACTGGGAGGGCTCCCCTCACCGCCAGCCAAGCCAGGTCTTGGTGCTTGTTGGTGAGTTCTGGCGATGAGGCATTTTGCCAGACAAGCTGGGCAGTCTGCTCAGGGAACCACGCCACCGGGTCCATCGAGTCCTTTCCCTGCAGTGCCTGCAGGACATTCTGTGCTGACCACTGCCCAATGGACATGTGGTCAAAGGTGTTGGTCCGGAAGAACCTTTCCACAGACGACAGATGGGGCGGCAGTGACCAGCTGACTGGCACATTGCGTGGCATCTGCGCCAGGCCCATCCTTCGCAACACCGGGGACAGGTAGAACCTCAGCAGGTAGTGACACTTGGTGCCCACGTGCCTTGGCTCTACACTCCGCCTGATGCAGCCACACACGAAGGTGGCCATCAGGATGAGGGCGACGTTGGGCACGCTTTTACCCCCGTTGTCTGCCGACTTGTACATTGTGGCCCGTCGCACCCGGTCCATCCTCGACCCCCAGATGAACTGGAAGACGGCCCGGGTGATCCCTGTGGCGTAGGAAGGAGGGACAGGCCACACCTGTGCCAAGTACAGCAGGCCCGAGAGAACCTCACACCTGATGACCAAATTCTTTCCCGTTATGGAGAGGGAGCGTTGCCTCCACAGCTCCAGCTTCTTCCCCACCCTGGCTATCCGCTCCAGCCAATTCTTGTTACACGCCTCAGCCCCCCCGAACCAGATCCCCAGCACCTTCAAGAAGTCAGGCTTGATGGTGAAGGGGACGGAAGATCTGTCGGGCCAGTTGCCAAAGAGCATGGCCTCGCTCTTCCTGCGGTTCACCCTGGCTCCCGTGGCCGACTCAAACTGGTCGCAGATACTAATCAATCTGCGGACCGACCCTGGATCCGAGCAGAAGACAGCGACATCGTCCATGTACAGGGAGGTCTTTACTTGAATGCCCCCACTGCCGGGCAGTGTCACTCCTCTAATGCTCGCATCCTTCCTGATGGATTCGGCAAAAGGTTCAATACAGCAGACAAACAAGACAGGAGAGAGAGGGCAACCCTGCCTGACTCCAGACCTTACAGGGAAACTGTCTGATTCCCACCCATTGATGTGGACTGCACTACGGATGTCGGTGTAGAGCAGATTGATCCAATTCCTGATTCCCTCCCCAAAACCCATTTTGGAGAGCACGTCCCTCATGTACGTGTGCGAAATCCTGTCAAAGGCCTTCTCCTGGTCCAAGCTGACTAGGCAGGCATCCACCCGTCTGTCCTGCACGTAGGCGATGGTATCTCTCAGCAGCGCTAGGCTGTCTGAGATTTTCCTGCCAGGTACAGCACAAGTTTGGTCCGGGTGGATCACCTGTCCCAGAGCAGTCTTGACCCGGTTGGCGATGGCCTTAGACAGGATCTTGTAGTCTACATTCAAGAGCGTTATGGGTCTCCAATTCTTTATGTCCTTCATCTCCCCCTTCTGCTTGTAGATTAGGGTGATGTTGCCCTTCCTCATGGAGTCTGACATGCTACCAGCTAGAAGCATGTCGTTGTACACTTCTAGCAGGTCCGGGCCCATCCAGTCCCACAGAGCCGAATACAACTCGGCCGGTAAGCCATCGCTTCCAGGAGTTTTACCCGAGTCAAAGGAACGGATGGAGCCAGTCAGCTCCTCTAGGGTCAGTGGTTGGTCCAGACTCTCCCGCTTGCTGTCCTCCAAGACCTCCGTGATCGAGGACAGGAAGTTCTGGGAGGAGGTGCTGTCTATGGCCTTTTGGTCATACAAATCTGTGTAAAAGGATTTGCAGATCCTCAGCATGTCTGTGTGTGAGGATGCTACTGAGCCGTCCTCCTCCCTAAGGCTGTTCATCACAGAGCTCCCCCTGTGAACCTTATGGAAGAAGAAACGTGAGCACGTCTCATCCTGCTCCACATGGCGGACCCTGGATCGGAAGATGATCTTGGAGGATTCAGAGGTAAAGAGCCGAGCTTGCCGGTCCTTCACGTCTCTAAGTTCCTCCTTCACATCCACCCCTCTCGACTGCAGAAGGAGCAGTTGTTGCAAATCTGTCTGGAGTTGGCACAATTCCCTCTGACTCTGTCTTGCTCTCTGAACCCCTTTACTTATGAAGAACCTCTTAATGTTCTCCTTGGTTGCTTCCCACCAGAGTGTGGGGGAGTCAAAGAGGGGCTTCACCGTTCTCCAACATGCGTAGTCCCTCTTTAGCTCCTCGATGTTCTCTGGGGTCAACAGCTTCATGTTTAACTTCCACGTCCCTCTGCCTGCCTTCCGGTCCTCCTGTAGGTGACAGGAAGCCTGAAGGAGGCAGTGGTCGGAGAAGAACACCGGCGTGAGGTCAGTGTGTCTCACCGTGACGGCCTTCGTCGTGAAGACAAAGTCTATCCGAGATCGGGCTAAACCGTCCGATCTCGACCAGGTGAACCGTGGCTGGGACCCGCCTGCAGGGTCGCTGAAGGCATCGTGCAGCTTTGCATCTTTTACCATATCCCTCAGGAACTTGGACGTGCTGTCCAGTCTGCTGTCGGCACTACCGGATCGTCCAGCCGCATCAATGATGCAGTTGAAGTCACCGGCCAGAACGAGCTGCCGGGACGTGGCCCGCAGCACTGGGAGCTGCTGGAGAACGGCCAGCCTCTCGCTCTGCGTGGGTGAGGCATACACATTAATCAGCCGGAGCGGAGAGCCACGGTACATAACATCCACCACAAGGAGCCTCCCCCCAACCACCTCCCTAACCTCATTGATGGCGAAGTTCCCTCGCCGCAGCAAAATCCCCAGGCCGGAAGCACGACAGTCATTGCCCCCCGACCACACCGACAGTCCGTGGGGCCACCATCGCGACCACCTCCGATAGCAGCGGAGGTGTGGCAGCCCGCACTCCTGAAGAAATGTCACATCTGCCTTGACCTTGGCCAGGTACTGTAAGGCGTTCACACATCGCGCAGTGCTCTTTATACTGCGCACGTTTAAAGATGCCAGTTTGAGCTCCATTGTCTTTAGAGTCACTGACCGTTTTCGTGTCCCCTCATTTCGGTGAATTGCCTCAGCTTTCCTGGGCTCAGGAATCCAGTGATGAGGTGGGTTTCTGGTGGCGCAACCAGTGGTGTCGTTGAGGGGGGCCTTCTCGTTCCACCCCCTTTCGGGCACACGGCTTCCTCCGTCTCCTGTAGCTGGGTCACGGTGGCTGGTTCACTGCTCCCGGTCGCCCGGAGCTGGGGCCCAACGGCCTTTGTGCTGCTCCCGGTCACCCGGAGCTGGGGCCCATTGGCCGCTGCAATGCTCCCGGTCGCCCGGAGCTGGGGCCCATCGGCCATTGCGCTGCTCCCAGTTGCCCGGAGCTGGGGCCCATTTGCTGCTGTGATGATCCCTGTCTCCAGGGGCTGGAGCCCCTCGACCGTTGCACTGCTCCCGATGTCCTGGGCCTGGGGCCCCTCGACCGCTGCACTGCTCCTGGTGTCCTGGGGTTGGGGCCCTTCCGCCGCTCCTCTGTTCTCGGTCTCCTGGGGCCGGGTCGTGATCGTCGTGGCCTCTCTCTTCTCTTCTCCCGTTTTCCTCCTCTGTCTCCCTCGTTGGGACTTCCCGGTCGCCTCATCCTCCGACGAAGAGGAGAGATTGCTGCCTTCTGTAATAGAAAGACATCTTTTTTGTTGTTTGCTTTTAGACTTACCAGTCCTTTGCAGCCTCGGCTCCTTGGGCTGAACCTTCGGCTTCTTATACGACACTGTAGTCCACTTCTCCTTCGGTTCCTCCTCCTCCATTGACTCTCCCTCCTGGGCGAGATGCTGGGCGTCTCCTTCTGGCACTTGGGGCTTCAAGGTGGTTGGGCTGTCCTCCTCTGCGTTTCCTTTCTCGGCTGGGGCCTTGGTAGTGGTGGGGGGTGCTTCGCCCACCTTGGGGGTGCTGGCAGCAGCCCCTCTTGTCGCCTGTGCATAAGTGCAGGCTCTTTTAGGGCAAGCCCTGTAAAGGTGGCCTGCCTCCCCGCACAGGTTGCAGTTCTTGCTGGCCTGACAGTCCTTTGTCTCGTGGCCCTCCATCTTGCAGTTTTTGCATACAACTGCAGTGCATTGGGCCATCACATGCCCAGGCTTGTTGCATTTCCTGCACAGCCTGGGTTGCCCTACGTAGCTGAGGTAGCCTCGGTTTCCTCCAATCGCGAAAACCGAGGGGGGGTGGACAATTTCTCCGTCTTTGTCCACCCTCAGCTTCACCTTGATTTGCCTCTTGCTTGTCCAAATTCCATGCATGTCCTTCACGTCCACACAGTTCCCTGTTCCCTCAACGTAGCGAGCAAGGAACGTGAGGACATCGACTACCGGCACATGTGGGTTGAACATATGCACGGTGATCAACCTTTCCTTCTGGGTGGGGAGGGTGAAGAGCGGCTGCACTTTGAGCAGCGACAGTGGAGCTTCATTCCCCCTCTCCCGAAAGTCTTCCATCACCTTCTGCCATCCCGTCGGATACTTGAAGGTAACGTCAAAATATCCGTTACCCGGGAAATCCTGGAGGCAGTAGATGTCCTTCGCCTCAAATTTGAGGGCCCCTAGCAAGACCTTCTTGACGAACAGGTCTCTTGAAAAGAGGGTACCCTCGCTGATGTCCTTCACGCTTATTCTCAGGGTATTGCGAATACCCTGTACTCCTGCTCCTGCTGACATAGTGGCTAAAGGTGTTAGGTTGGTTACCCAACCAGCATGCATCCACCTCTAAGCCTGCAGCCACAAGTCCTCGTCTCCAAGTCCGCTCCGCAATCCACGGCCCTTGTCCCCAAGGGACCGCCAGAACCGTTCTAATAAGAACAGATAGTCTCTTTCACTTCTTCAAGTGTAAGAACAGATACTACACTTGATCTTAGCCAAAAGGCCGAGAAGCGACAGATAGATCGATGCAGATAGATCGATGCAGGGTCAGCTATCCAACAGAGCAGAAATTCACAGAAATTCACAGAAATACCTGCCATTGTTGTTCCACTGTCATCCCAGCTAGGGTATCTTTCCAGTCAACTTGGCCAGTTTCCCCCTCATTGCTCCATAGTCCCCTTTGATCAACGGTAATACTGACACCGCCGATTTACCCTTCTCCCTCTCAAATTGTAGATTAAAACATCATATTATGGTCAATACCTCCTAATGACTCCTTAACCTAAAGTTCCCTTATCAAATATGGTTCATTACACAACACTAAATCCAGAATTGCCTTCTCCCTGATAGGCTCCAGTACAAGCTGCTCTAAGAATCCATCTGGTGTACAAGGCTGGTGTACAAGAACACCCAGGTCTCATTTGCACTTACCTTTTTCCTAATTTGACACCATTGAGAAAATAATCTGCTTTCTTGTTCTTGTCGCCAAAGTGAATAACCTCACATTTATTTACATTATACTGCATCTGCCATGTACCTGCCCACTCACTCAACCTATCCAATCACCCTGCAACCTCCTGGCATCCTTTTTGCAGTTCACGCTGGCACCCAGCACACTGCAAATGTGCTAGTGTTACTTTTAATTCCATCATCCAAATCATTAATATATATTGTAAATAGTTGCGGCCCCAGCACCAAGCCTTGCGGCACCCCACTTGCCACTGCCTGCGATTCTGACAGGGACCCGTTTATTCCTACTCTTTGTTTCCTGTCTGCCAACCAATTCTCTATCCATGTCACACCTTGCCTCAGTAGCTCTGCTTTACTCGTGCCTGTCAGTGACACCACCTTGCTTTTATTTAGCTTCTGGTCATCTAGGGTTCCAGCAAAGGTATTTTCTGATTATACAATCAGTATGCAGTGCATTGCCCAAGACAAGGAACAGATTACTTATTTGCTTTAATACAACAATGGAGGCGTGAAGTCTGAGTGTATGGGTACCAGGGTTGAGAACCATAGCCAACTTCCCAGCGCTGTGGAGTGTCACACACCTCACAACAGGGCCTCAGGCCATCCAGAAATGTCCATAAATAGATTGTCTTTTAATCCATTACCTGAGCTGAACTGTAACTAGAGATCTCCTGCAACTGTCATGGTAACTACACACTGTATTTACTCCTGGAGCTGTCTATGCTCCATGTGGCAATGTTGATCCGTCAAGGAACAAGGGACACTTAAAAGGTGCACCTTACAAACACCTGAGGAATTAAGCCCAGGAAAGCTTCCATAAATATGAATCAATATCAGATAATTTATCTATTCTTCAGGATCTGGCCCTCGTTGGCAAGGTCACCATTTATTTCTTATCCATATTTGGCCTTGAGAAGGCAGTGGAGGGCCACCATTTTGAACTGTGCATCCGCCTGTTGGAGTGGGAGATTCAGGATCTGGACACGATGACCATAAAGAACTGGCAATATTATCTTCAAATCAAGATGGTGTGCAACTTGGGAGGAACCAAGGTGATAGCATTTTCCTGCACTGTTGCCATAGTCCTTCCTGGTGGTGGAGATCATGGGTTTGGGTGGTGCCGTTTAGTTTAGTTTAGCGATACCTAGCGGAAACAGGCCCTTCTGCCCACCGAGTCCGCACCGACCAGTGATCGCCGCACATTAACACTATCCTACAGACATACACTAGGAACAATTTACATTTATACCAAAAATTACAAACCTCTATGTATTTGGAGTGTGGGAGGAAACCGAAGATCTCAGAGAAATACCCCACAGTCACGGGGCGAACGTTCAAACTCCATACAAGCAGCACTGTAGTTGTGGTCGAACCCGGGTCTCTGGCGTTGTAAGCGCTGTAAGGTCGCAACTCTACCGCTGCGCCACCGTGCCGCAGCATGAACAAGTATTAGCAGTTCAATCTGTAGATAGCACACACTGCAGCCACAATGGCCTGGTAATGCAAGGAATCAAATTTCAGGGTGGTGGAAAAGAGTCATCACACTACCATTACAAGAGTCAAGAGAGTTTTATTGTCATGAGTCTCAGATAGGACAATGAAATTCTTACTTGCTGCAGCACAACAGAATATGTAAACATAATACAGAACGGGAGATAGAAGTTCAGTGTGTCTATAGATCATAGATACACAATAAAAAAACAGATAAAGTGCAATAGTACATCGCCAGACCTGAATACCTTGGATCTGGTCTTCAGAAGAATGCCGATCTCGTGGTGCATCCAAGGCTTCTGGCTAGGATACACTCGGAAGGTTTTTACTAGCACATAATCTGTATTGATTCTTGTGAAAGTCTCTTTATCCACCATGCACTCAATCTCTGCGTTCCAGGTTTAAACTGCCCTCAATTCTTCTTCATATTCCGCAAAACCTTTCATTTCTAGTGTAACCAGATTTAATTTAGTTTAATTTAGTTTAGTGTAATTTAGAGATACAGCGCGAAACAGGTCCTTCGGCCCACCGAGTCCACACCGACCAGCGATCCCCGCACGTTAACACGATCCTACACGCATTGGAGCCAATTTACACACTTACACCAGCCAATTAACCGACACACCTGTACGTCTTTGGAGTGTGGGAGGAAACCGAAGATCTCAGAGAAAACTCACCCGGGGAGAACGTACAAACTCAGTACAGACTGCATCCATTGTCGGAATCAAATCCGGGTCTCCGGTGCTGCAAGCACTGTAAGGCAGCAAATTTACCGCTACGCCAACGTGCCGCCCCTAATGATGTCCGATAGTTTGACACACACAATCATGGAGAAAAAATTCATATTATCCTCCCTATATTTTTGCCCCTCATAATTGCACATAACTTTATTAAGTCACTCCTCAGCCTCCTCTTTTCCAAGGAAAACAAATCCAGCCTATCCAGAACAAAAAACAAATAGCTGGAGGAACTCAACAAGTCAGGTAGCATATACAGAGGAAATAGACAGACAATTTGTATTGTGACACTTCTTTAGTCAATGAAGAACTGACGATATTATTTTCAAATAAAATGGTGTGCACATGGAGGGAAACCTGCTGGTACAAGTCATGAGTTTGTGAGGTGCTGTCAGAGTAGCCTAAGCAAATATCTATAATGCAATCTGTAAATTACACATACTGCAGCCACTAGGCCTTGGTAATGGAGAGAATTTAAGTATTGGATGGTGGATTTTGTCAAAGGGTCATCCACATTAATTTCATTCACCAGTACATGAATTCACGTACATATTAAGATACTTTTGTGAGAGTCTGTTTTTCTATCATCCACTCAATCACTGTATTTTTAATCTTACCAACTCATCAGGGTGGCACAGTGGTGCAGCGGATAGAGCTGCTGCTTCACAGCACCAGAAACTCAGGTTTGATCCTGACCTCGGGTGCTGTCGGTGTGAAATTTGCATGTTCTCCCTACGACCGCGTGGGTTTCCTCTGGGTGCTCCAGTCTCCTCCCACATTCCAAAGACATGCAGGTTTGGAGGGTACGTTGCTCTGTAAATTACCCCCAGTGTGAAGGGAGTCAATGAAAGAGTGGGGTAATTGAACTAATGTGAACGGGTGAGTGATGGTCGGCATGGAATTGGTGGGCTGATGGGCTTGCTTCCATGTTGTATCTCTAAACTCTCAATATTGTCCTGCAGATTAACACCATTCCTTGCTTTCAACAACGCCCCCAATTTTCTTGTTACCTGTGAGTTTACCTTTCGGCCTTCAGCCAGTCTTTTATTTTATGCTTAAGATTCCAACATCTGTAGTTTCTTGTGTCTCCAGCCAAACCAGTCTCTTCTCATTCCGCAGTGTTCCATCCCGTGCAACATTGTGGTTAAAAAAATACACAGATTGGAAACTAATGCAGCAGTTTGTTATGCTCTCACAATTTGCTATGCAGTCTCAACATTTTTATATCTGAGTCTGATCCAAATCTGAGGAAAGACATCTTTGCCATAGAGGGGGTACAGAGAAGATTCACCAGACTGATTCCTGGGATGTCAGGACTTTCATATGAGGAAAGATTGGATAGACTCGGTTTGTACTCGATGGAATTTAGAAGATTGAGGGGGGATCTTATAGAAACCTACAAAATTCTTAAGGGGTTGGACAAGCTAGATGCTGGAAGATTGTTCCCGATGTTGGGGGAGTCCAGAACAAGGGGTCACAGTCTAAGGATAAGGGGGAATTCCTTTAGGACCGAAATGAGGAAAACATTCTTTACACAGAGAGTGGTGAGTCTCTGGAATTCTCTGCCACAGAAGGTAGTTGAGGCCAGTTCATTGGCTATATTTAAGAGGGCGTTAGATGTGGCACTTGTGGCTAAAGGGATCAGGGGGTATGGAGAGAAGGCAGGTACGGGATACTGAGTTGGATGATCAGCCATGATCACATTGAATGGCGGTGCAGGCTCGAAGGGCCGAATGGCCTACTCCTGCACCTATTTTCTATGTTTCTATGTTTCTATATATTGCTGTGTGCAGTTTTAGCTCTCTCTGTCTCCCTCTAATGGCACCTCTGAGTACACCGCTATGCTCAGTTACTTCCTCACATTGCAGGGATGCCCAAGATTTATCTATAAGGGTATTTTCATTTCAGGAAGAATACTACAGGCCAAAGTTGTTCCATGCACAGGATAACTAGCGCAGAAGTAGCTCAGATCAAAACATTTGTGTCAAACCACATATCATGAATTGAAATTACTGCACTTGGCTGGCTCGTGCCGATTTCTGTGCTGTGCTCATTGTTAGAACACTGAAGCTGGTTCTGGTGAGAGGACTGCAGTCTGCATAGTATTAATAGCCACCATGCTACATGGGCCATTGTCAGAGAGCACTGGCATCCACCTTACTCTTGGTAGGAGCTCAATCCCTGAGCAGAGCAGGTCCTATACTCAATCATGAAGCTCATTCCAGTGAGAAAAACTATGTGTAAATTTAAAAAACACTCCAGCCAACATTCTGAGAATCACTCAATTTCAGAGGTTTCTGGTTTCACTCTATCACAGATCATATAAGCGCAAATTCTAGACCAAACTCAGACATTCTAACAATGGAGGCTGTGTGACTGATAGACGGGTCATCTTACTGTATGCGTTACTTCATTTGTTATCTCAACTGAGCCCCATACAGTTCCAATGAAATTGCACACCCCTTATAATTCCATTATTGGGAATGTGGAAAAATAGTGAAAGGCAATATAATTTCAGGTCCATGTGGCAACTGAATCATCCTACCACAACCAGAGAGCAGTGCTGAACTACTATCACCCTCTTTGGTGTCCCTTGGACTACCCTTGATCGGACATTGCTGGCTTTACCTTGTACTAAACGTTATTCCCTTATCATTTGATTTGATTTTGATTTGATTTTTAAAAAATTTTATTACTTGTCATTTGAACCTCAGAGAGGCTCGAACGAAACTCCGTTTCTACAAGCCATACAAACAGAACAATTAATTAAAAAAAACACACAACAATTCAATTCACACAAACATCCATCACAGTGAACCTCCTCCTCACTGTGATGGAAGGCAAAGTCTTCTCTCTCTCCCGCACCAATTCTCTCTCGAGGTCGAAGCCCCAGGCGGGCGGTGTTAAGTCCCATGGCAATTGAGGCCATGCCGGGCGATGTACGGCCCCGCTCTAGGCCCAAAAGTCACAACGTTGGAGCCCCCGGCGGGCGCCGGAATGTTCCGCTGGAATGACCCGCGCCGGGCGATGTATGGCCCCGCTCCGGGTCGCTCCAACCCCGCAACCCCTGGAGAAGCTGTGTTGCGGGAGCTCCGGAGAGCGGTCTCCCACCTGGACCCGCGAACTCCCGATATCCCGACAGTCCACTGGTCTGCAGCTGCAGCTGGAGCTCCGGAGTTGGGCTGCAGCAGCGAGCCACCACCGCTCCCCATGCTCCGAGGCCGGCCAGCCCCACGACGGTGAGTCTGCAGCTCCACAGGCTCAGTGACTGGAGCCCCCAGGTCGTCCCGGTCGGAGGCCGCTCCACGGTGCTATGCCCCAACGACAACGAGACCCGACAGGGAAAAGGTCGGGTCTCCCGGGAAGAGATTTAAAAGTTTCCCCCACCCCCCACCGCCCACATATACACAATTAGAGACAATACAAAAAAAACACGAACAACTACATTTAACTAGACAAAATTTAAAAAAAAAAGACAGACAGGCTGTAGGGGCCGCTGCAACGTGAGTCGCGCCGCCCATTAATGTATCTACGCCTGTAAATGGTTTGATTATAATCATGTACTGTCTTTCTACTGACTGGATAGGGACAACAAAAAGCTTTTCACTGTACCTCGGTACACGTGACAATAATCTAAACTGAACTGAACTGAAACTGATGTGAAAGAAAGATACAAAAAACTGCAGAGACTAGAATCTTGATCAAAACACAACATGCTGGAGAAACTCAGTGGGTCAGGCAGCATCTTTAGTTTAAATTGGAGATACAGCATGGAAGCAGGTCTTTCCACCCACCGAGCCCACGTCGACCTACAATCACCCATTCTTGCTACTTCTACTTTATCCCACTTTCTCATCCATTCTCGACACATCAGGGCAATTGTACAGAGAACAATTAATCTTCAAACCCACACGTCTTTGGATTGTGGGAGGAAACAGGAACACCCGGAGGAAACACATGCGGTCACAGCGAAAATCCGCAAACTCCATACAGACAGCACCTGAGGTCAGAATTTAACCGAGGTCCATAGCGCTGTGAGGCAGTGGCTCTAGAAGCCATGCCACTGTGCTGCTGAAGAAGGGTTCTGACCCAAAACATATCTGCCCATTCCCTCCACAGATGCTGCCTGACCTACTGATGTGTAAGAAAACCTTGCAGTGTTAAAGGGTCTATGAAATTGCTGTGTTTGTCCTTCTAAGAGCAGAGGTTGTTTTCCCTGTCTAAAGATGGAAAGCCCTGACATGTTACTAATGGCCCACACAGCAGTCAGTGCTAAGGAGGTTGTTTTCAAGCATGCTGCTTTGTTCTGAAAGATTTTTTCAACGCCTTTTGTATTGCTATCATCAAGTAAATGTCCAACAGTTGGCTCGTGGAATGCAAATGGTGAAATGTTTCACATATTAAGGATTCCATTTCTCCAACATGCACTTGTAGTCGTACAGCACAGAAACAGGCCCTTCAGCCCAACTTGCTCACGCCGACCAACATGCCCCACACGCCCAACCTACTCACGTTTGTTCCATGTCCCTCGAAACCTTTCCTATTCATGTACCTCTCCAAATGGCTATTCAATATTATTATAGTACCTGCCTCAATTACCTCCTCTGGCAGCTCATTCCATATTCCCACAACCCTCTGTGTGAAAAAGGTTGCCCCTCAGGATTCTATGAAATCTCTCCTCTTAAATCTATGTTCTTCATTCCCCTACTCTGTGAAAACGACTCTGTGTGTCGACTGCAGAACCAAGTCGACCGCAGAACATACCAATCCCCGTCTAACGATACTCTCCTCCGCCTAGCGGAGCTGGTCCTTATTTTTTAAGGTCTGAAGAAGGTCTCGACCTGAAACGTCACCTATTTCTTCACTCCATAGATGCTGCCTCACACACTGAGTTTTTCCAGTATTTTTGTCTACCTTCGATTTTTCCAGCATCTGCAGTCCTTTCTTAAACATTGTGTGTTCATCCTATCTATTCCCCTCATGATCTTATACCCTTTATGAGATCACCCCTAAGCCTCTTGAGCTCCAAGGAATAAAGTCTGAGCCTGCCCAACTTTTCTCTATTACTCAGACTGTCAAGTCCTTTCAACTTCCTTGTAAATCTGCTCTGCACTCTTTCTAGCTTAATAACATCTTGCCTGGAGCAGGGTGACCAAAACGGAACTAAATTCTCCAAATGCTGCCTCACCAATATCCTAAACTTGTAGCCACTAATTAAAGTCAGTAGTCACCAGGTTGTTTCAATATGGAAGTGGGATATGAAATGTGAACAGACAATGATCATGATTCCTGCTGTTGAGATGACCTACATTTGCCACTTAACCTGATTCCAAACTTTGGCCAGGGCTTGCCAAACATTGTTTCTTTGACAGATCTCTCAATACGTTTAGCAGGGTCCTCATATGACCTCCCCCCCTCCTCTCCCTTAGAGAGATCTGAAGAAAGCCCTTCTTTGTTTCTGCTTTGTTGCTTGTCATCTTCCTCTCAGGCGGAGCTCCATGAAACCAAGCGCGTGGACCGCCTGCAGCGGCACAGAGCAGTGGTGCAGTGGCAGTGGACGCCTACAACTTTGTTTGGCCAGACCGATCCTGCATCGCCGCCACGCCGATGGGCCTTTATGGCCAGCTGCATGTAAACCAGCTTGGACTTTGAAAATGGCACCAAAACATGGAAACACTGGTATATTGTCACAGACTATTTCTGCACACTTTGTACTTAATCTAGGATTGTGCTTATGTATAATAATACTTTGCTGAACTGCATGCAAAAAAATAATAATTTCACTGTACCTCGGTGTGACAATAAAGAACCATTGAAACATTCTTCCTCCCACTACAGTGGGACAGTGGACAAACAATATGCCGTCAATATACCCAAATTGTAAAAGATAATAGACAATAGACAATAGGTGCAGGAGTAGGCCATTTGGCCCTTCCAACCAGCACCGCCATTCAATGTGATCATGGCTGATCATCCCCAATCAGTACCCCGTTCCTGCCTTCTCCCCATATCCCCTGACTCCGCTATTTTCAAGAGCCTTATCTAGCTCTCTCTTGAAAGCATCCAGAGAACCTGCCTCCACCGCCCTCTGAGGTAGAGAATTCCACACTCACCACTCTCTGTGAGAAAAAGTGTTTCCTCGCCTCCGTTCTAAATGGCTTACTCCTTATTCTTAAACTGTGGCCCCTGGTTCTGGACTCCCCTAACATCGGGTCTTTGACATTTTCACCCTTGGAAAAATATTCTGACTGTTTGCTCTCAGTATGCTGCTCATAATTTTATATTCTTCTATCGAGTTTCCCTTCAACTCCGCTGCTGCAGAGAAAGCTATCTAGGTTTATCCAATCTCTCCTTAAAACTAGCACCCTCAAAACCCGAACTGCATGCAATATAGAGGATAAATCAAACCAGTGGGGAGAGTGGATAGAGGAGGGAGTTTAGGGAGCATGGGGGAAAGTGTCCGTCTGTCTCAACTGTATTTACTTACCAGAACATGGTGAGCCTGAACTCTTATTGACTCTCATTAAAAAGGATGAATTTTATAGTCAGTAGCAATTCAGTCATTTTTATGAATAAAATTATTTTGAAATAAAAAATATGATCTGTACAAAATTCTACACAAATATGATGCCAAGCAAGGAGCTTACAAGTTAACATAGGTCTTAATTGCTGTGGCCTGCCTCAATGTTATTTAAAGAGCCAAGCCATGTTGGTCCAAGTAGTCCATCTACTACCCGGTAGGTTGCTCTTTTAGCTTCCAATGCAGTTATTGTAGTTTACCTGAACCTCATCAGTAATTACCTCCCCTGACCAACCTAACTCAGCAATCCTCTTAAACCCTCCCCCTCTACCCCCTCACTAACTGAATCCACTTTCTCCTTGCAACAAGATTCATCCCGAATCAGTCCTTCCATTATCTCTATTCTACATTAGGGCAGAAGATGGTAGAGGTAAAAACTGTTTCTTGTGCAGGATCTATTCTAGCGTGTTCAATACCTGACACCTCAAGCATTCTGGAATAGCACAGCCTGTAGTACTGCACACAACACAGGCATCAGTGCTATAGGCTTTCCTTTTCAATCAAGACTAGACCTGCCACTGCAGTGAAGAGGAAACCCTGAGGCTATAAATAAAATAACCATCAAGGAATTCAGAAGAAACCACTTGAAACAATAAGTGGTGCATGTGTAGATCTGATTCTGAAAATGGCTTAAATGAATATTAGATAAGCCTCTGAGGAAGAAGACAGGAGAGGGCAAGGCTGGTAGATTCAGAGGAGAGTTTTTACTTGCATGGGCCCCAGCTATGCCTGTCTTTTTGTTAGTTATGTTGATACACTTGTCCCAAACATATCCCAGCACCATTTCCCCAAATCTTTCTTCGCAACATCAACAACTGCATTGGGGCTGTCTCTTGCCATCAATGCAGAACTTATTGATTTCATCCACTAACTTCCACCCTGCCTTTAAATTCACTTGGACTATCCATGTATACATCTATTCCCTTTCTCGATCTCTCTTGTCTTCATCATAGGGCACAGACTATCGACTTACATCTACTACAAACGGACTGATCCCACAGTTACCTTGACTACACCTTCTCCCATGCTGTCCCTTGCATGGATGCCATACCTAACACTCAATTTCTCTATCTCCACTTCAACAACTTCCACAGTGAGGCTTTCCATTTTAGGACACCTGAGAAATCTACTTTCTTCAGTAATCATAATTTCCCCCCCTCCTGTTGTGGATGGAGCCCTCTGTGTCCCGTAGTTCTCCTCTCACTCTCTCTCCCCGCAGAAAAAAACAAGGATAGAGTTCCATTTGTCCTCACCTTTCACTTCACCAGCCTCCACATCCCACATACCTTTCTCTGACATTTGACCACCAGTCACATCTTCCCACCCCTCCTGCTTTCCACCTTCCTTGGAGACTTCTCCTTTCCCAATTACTTGGTTCACTCATCCTTTTCCAACCAACCCACACCCTCCCGGATACTTTCCCCTGCAGTCACAAATGTAACAACTGTCTCTACACTTCCTCTCACCTACATCCAGAGATGCCAGAAGCTATTTCAGGTTCACGTTCACGTGCACCTCTTCTAATCTTATCTACTGCATTCAGCACTCCTGATGTGGCCTCCTTCACATCTAGGAGACAAAGCGTAGACCAGGCAATCATAGAGTCATAGAGTAATACAGTATGGAAACAGGCCCTTCGGCCCACCTCGCCCACACCACCAACAATGTCCCAGCTCCACTAGTCCCATTTGCCTCAGCTGGGTCCATATCCCTCCAAACCTGTCCTATCCATGTACCTGTCTAAATGTTTCTTAAACGATGGGATAGTCCCAGCCTCAACTACCTCCTCTGGCAGCTTGTTCCATACACCCACCACCCTTTGTGTGAAAAAGTTATCCCTCAGTTTCCTATTAAATCTTTTCTCCTTCACCTTGAACCTATGTCCTCTGGTCCTCGATTCCCCCACTCTGAAACATAGAAAATAGGCGCAGGAGTAGGCCATTCGGCCCTTCGAGCATGCACCGCCATTCAATATGATCATGGCTGATCGTCCAACTCAGTATCCTGTACCTGCCTTCTCTCCATACCCCCCTGATCCGTTTAGCCACAAAGGCCACATCTAACTCCTTCTTAAATATAGCCAATGAACTGGCCTCAACTACCTTCTGTGGTAGAGAATTCCACAGATTCACCACTCTCTGTGTGAAAAATGTTTTTCTCATCTCGGCCAAAAAAGACTTCCCCTTTATCCTTAAATTGTGACCCCTTGTTCTTGACTTCCCCAGCATCGGGAACAATCTTCCTGCATTTAGCCTGTCCAACCCCTTAAAAATTTTGTAAGTTTTGGCAAAAGACTGTGCATCCACCTGATCTATTTCTCTCATGATTTTGTATACCTCTATAAGATCTCCCCTCATCCTCCTGTGTGCCATGGAATATAGACCCAGCCGACTCAACCTCTCTCTATCGCTCACATCCTCTAGTCCTGGCAACATCCTTGTAAATCTTTTCTCAACCCTTTCAAGCTTGACGATATCTTTCCTATAACATGGTGCCCAGAACTAAACAGTATTCTAAATGTGGTCTCGCTAATGCCTTATACAACTGCAACATGAGCTCCAAACTTCTATACTCAATACTCTGACTGATGAAGGCCAAAGTGCCAAAAGTGCTTTTTGACCACCTTATCTACCTGTGAATCGACCTTCAAGGAACCATGCACCTGTACGCTTACATCCCTCTGCTCCATAACACGACACAGAGACCTACCATTTACTGTGTTGGTCCTGCCTTTTTTAGATGTCCTAAAAGGCAACACCTCACAATTTTCTGTATTAAATTCCATCACCCATTCCTCTGCCCACCTGGCCAAATGATCCAGATCCTGCTGCAATGTTTCACAACCACCTTCACTATTTGCAAAACCACTCACTTTTGTATCTTCAGCAAACCTGTTAATCTTGCCCTGTATGTTCTCATCCAAATCATTGATGTAGATGACAAACAGTAACAGGCCCAACACCAAACCCTGAGGCACACCACTGGTCACAGGCCTCCAGTCCGAGAAGCAACCTTCCACCATCACTCTTTGCTTCCTTCCATGGAGCCAATTTGCTATCCATTCAGCTATCTCTCCTTGGATCCCATGCGATCTAACCTTCCAGAGCAGCATACCCTGCGGAACCTTGTCGAACGCTTTACCGAAGTCCATGTACACAACATCTACAGCTCTGCCCTCATCAACCTTTTTGGTCATTTCTTCAAAAAAAAATCAATCAAATTTGTGACACACGACCTTCCACGTACAAAACTATGCTGACTATCCCTAATCAGCCCTTGCCCATCCAAATGCGTGCATAACCTATCCCTCAGAATACTCTCCAGTACTGAGTACTGCCCTACTTTGACAAAAGGAAGCAACTGACAGAAAGGCATTTTCTTGTAAATGAGGAAAACGTGTTTTTCTTTCAGCTCTCTGTGATGGAATTTCTTACTTCTCTGGTATAAATATTTTCAAATTGTACTCAGAGAAGACTTCTTTTGTTCACCATTGGGTAGAGCATATCTCAAATACCCTAAAACAAGCAATAACTCAATTTTGACAAAATTGGCAGTTGCTTCCTTTTGTCAAATGAGGGCAGTATAGTTCCCAGCATTTTCCCTGCTGCCCTTCAAGAGGCACAACATTTGCCACCCTCCAGTGGCCTGCCACTTGCCAGGCTTTCTCCTGTCCACATCACCCTTCCATCTTTCTTCCCTACTCCAATCAGTAGGAAAAAGGATCCTGACCTGACATGTCATCTGTCCATTCCTTCCACAGATGCTGCCTGACCATTTGATTTCCTCCAGCACTTTGTGTTTTAAACTGGATGTGCAATGTTTACTCTAGGTGTTGTTATTGTCTGGTCTTTCCGGTCTGGAAAGTGCACTCAATGATGCATTGAATCGCCCTAATGGAGAGGGAGGTCTCTCCCACACCAAGGCTTATTATTTGAATCCAAGTTACTTGTCAGAGAATCATGCAATCACTGCAGTGAATGTTAGTTCAGAGTATGTCGGCTGGATGTAATTTTGTCGTTTAGTCTAGAGATACAGCGTGGAAACAGGTCCTTCGGCCCATGCCGACCAGCGATCCCAGCACACTAACACTATCCCACACACACGGGACAATTTACACATACACCAAGTTAATTAACCTACACACCTACAGACTTTGGAGTGTGGGAGGAAACCAAAGTTCTCGGAGAAAACCCACACGGAGATTGAGAGAACGTACAAACAGCACCCGTAGTCGGGATCAAAGATACTAGAGCGATCTTTGGTCGGAATCGAACCTGGTTCTCCGGCGCTGTAATGCAGCAACTCTACCGCTCCTTTTGACTGACTGCAAAGATAAACAATCCCTAGGCACTGAACTTTAAAACTTACTGCACAGTCTACCTTCAGGAGAGAATGAAGCTGGAAAGCTTTATGGCGATATTATCCACAAAGCTTTGGCTTTTTGGGGTTTAGACCTTCAGCCCAGAGGCATTAGGTTAGATGAACTACGTACCAATGTATGACTATGGGATTGTGTAGGGTGTCACCTGAAATGAACGTAATTGGGAGTCTGCCGGGTACCACCCACTGCGTGTAGACCTGGGGGACCCCCCCCGAGATGTCAAAAAATGGGTGCAAAATAGAGTGAGGTACCACTTAAATCCACCACCATGGTGCTCTCACAGCCACGCCTATATCAACACAAACATTTTCCCGCTGCAAAAGGCCCGCCAGACCCCCCCACAAAGGGCCTAAAAAATGGGCTAACATATAGACGAGCAAGGTACCACTCAAAAATAATGCAAAATAAACAAGTTGAGTTCATAGAGTACAAAATGGGTTACGCCAGACAAATAGTTTGCTGCACTACAGGTACCAGACACCCCAAAAATGCACACCCTAGACCCTGCTGTCCAACTAGGCTAGCCTAGATATTGTGGGTACCAGCTAAAACCAAGTTTAAAATTATCTATCTCACCTTGGGGAATATAAATTGACCTATGACAGAACAATTATCTGCTGCATTGGGCCTACCAGACCCCCTAAATGGGCCCTTGGGCCAAACTAGGTTAGCCTAGATATTAAAGGTACCAGCTAAAATCAGGTTTTGATGATCAATCACAGCCTAGGAAATACTTTATGTAATGTAATAGTAAGATTAAACAAGTGCTTACCAGTTTGAAGTTTGATCTTTATTTTATGAGGAGTTGCGATGAGGGATTTCGTGAAGACCCCGCCAGGCATGCATGCGCGACATTCTTCAAAGCAGCGGTATGGAATGACAGATAACAACAAGACTGAAGATTTAAGAGTACTAATGTACCAGTTGACCTTATGATAGAGGGTTGGGAGCGAAGGGCACGAAATCCCTCATCGCAACTCCTCATAAAATAAAGATCAAACTTCAAACTGGTAAGTTTGTGTTTAATCTTACTATTTTACTTCTAGGCTGTGGGCCGAGCATCAAAAATGTGTCTAGAAATCAGTTTTCGTGATGCAGGTCACAGAACTACATGCAATTTTCCACAGATTTAGATTAAATATATTTGAGAAGGATGTCATAACTCGCCAGTGCTTAAAGTTGCACATTAATTAATTAAACTAATTAGAAAATGAGATCTGGAAAGTAAGCGCCATCTAGTGGCCAAAGCCCATATTACACCATGGGCAGCCTATTTCCGTGTTGCAGTCCATTTAAACCATATATTATTATACCTATATATATATATGACTTGTAAATATGACTGTAATCATATGTAATTAAGTATAATTATATTATATAAAAATAATATGATGAATATAATTGTGAGTGTCTTTTTAATGACACTGTCGCAGAGGTCCTGCTCCTGAACCAGCCAAAATAATGGGTGAGGGCAGTTCCTGTGGGTTCCTCCCTTTACTGAACCCCACTGACTGCCAGTGTGCAGGGTAGGGGTCACGGCCATAGTGGGACTGGGGCAGTGCCAGGCTGGAGGACAGCCCTGCAAGGCATCTTTCAGTCGCTTTAATAAGAAATGTAATGAGACTGCAGCAGAGGTCCCGGGTTTTAAGGGCTCATGAACCTGCCTAATTAAAGGGTCAGGACAGATCCTCTGGGTTCCCCCGTTTACTGAACCCCACTGACTGCCATAGTGGGGAGAGTGGGGGTAACAGCCCTAGTGGGACTGGGGCAGGGCCAGGCTGGGTGACAGACCTGTAAGAGACCTGTCTTATTTCTGATGTAAATGTCACATCCTGACCAAGAATCGAATGCTCTGATGTTTACTCGATGAGTATTCATTTAGAGCTACAATGAGCCTATATTTATGTTAGAGACCCCCGTTGGTGCCTTTGCAAATGAGGGCTATTACCTTTAACCTAAAATAACCCTAAAAGTGTTCCATTGTTTGAGTATCTGTAGTTTGTGTGTCTGTGTATACCTGTCAAACGTGTATCTGTGGATGTGTGGATATGTGGATGTAAGTGTGTATGTATGTGTGGATGGATGTATGTGTGTATGTATGTGTGTGCATGGATGTGTACATGTATATCTGTGTGCGGATGGGTGTGTGTGTGTGGATGTATGTGTGCATGTCTGTATGGAATTGTGCGTACGGATGGATGTATGTGTGGATGGACTGTCGCACTGCCATTCACCAGCATGCCGTTATCATAAGTAATTCACTCATTGTTTAAATAAGTTGACCAAATAAACAGCGAAATGATCGACACTAAAATAAAACATTATATAATCATTTATTTCCCCAATTTATTTCTTTACATTACATCTGATCTTCATCTGAATATTCTTCATCAGATTCCGAGTCTTTTGATAAGTTATGATAAGTCCATTGATAAGTTAGTTGAAGTTCAAGTGGAGGGTCAGGCAGAGGCTACAAAAAAAAAATCTCATAGTCATTAAGTCAGCATGGACTTCCAATCTCTTCTTAATGTTAATGAGAATAACACTGTTACTACCATAGATAGATTAGTTCAAGTTCACATACACCAATTCATTTCTACATAAACATCAGCCATTTCTGACCATTTCTCACTCCAATGGAAGCCTATAAAGTGCAATGAATATTCGTCTGTTTTTCTCCCGTGGTTGGGGCCTGGAAACGGCTGCGACGGACGGCACTATGTACAGAATCCCCCCCCCCCCGTGGACATGATCCAAACACACTTCGCGTTCGCGAATAGGCTGCTTCGTAATTGAGACCGCTGCGTAAGTACATAGGCCCCGCGATCGGAGCACTTGTACTCGGTAAGTTATCGCAGGCAGCTCCGAGATTAAATGTTAAAGACTTATTAGACTACAACAAGCTGGCATTAGTGACAATGTTTAATTTACCTTGTTATGGATACACATAGTTTAGGCCCTCAACTTCATGAATGAATGAGTGAATGAGTGAGTGAGTGAGTGAGTGAGTGAGTGAGTGAGTGAGTGAATGAATGAATGAATGAATGAGTGAGTGAATGAATGAGTGAATGAGTGAGTGAGTGAATGAATGAGTGACCAAATGAGTGAATGAATGTGAATGAGTGAGTGAATGAGTGAGTGAGTGAGTGAATGGGAGTGAATGAGTGAATGTACAGCCTCCAAATCTCATTTTTTCACATTATAAAGGGTGCAATTAAATTAATTAAAGTCCATACAGATTAATTTTCATAAATTCATACTTTAGATCTTACCTTGCAGTTGATTCACAAAGTTTGACTGGTTTCAACTTTGTGTTGCAGCATCTCAGCAGCGACTTTGCTTTCAAGACTTTCTTCCACTTATATCCACTTAGCTACACATTCTTCAGACTTCTTACTGCTTTTCTCACTAACTTCAATTACCCTGCTGCAAGTTTCCACGACATGTATTCCACAGAACTAGAAAGAACGTTCATGGGAATCGCCAGTAAAACAGGCATCAGTGAAGTCCCCTCAGCCATGATGCCTAGCTAGCCTGAAACAAAGCGCGTGATTGGCCAACTGGCACACAACTCAATGTTAAACGTGCTTTGATTGGACTAAAAATACCCGGTTTTCCGGTTTTTCTCTAATTTAATAAATAATGTGCAAGTCTTGTTATTGGCGAGTTTCAGGGGATGATTTATATATTTATACACAATAAGGGAAAATTTCATGTAGTTCTGTGACTTGGGTCACGAAACATTGGAATAAATCTCCTCGGCCCACAGCCTATTCGGAGTCACGTGAGTGACTTCGTGTAGATTTCAAAGCTCTGTGATTACATGCCCTGGATCACGTCCATGCTCACACACTGCCGTAATACTGATGGACGAAGTATGTTAACGTATTTCAGACTTGGACAAGCTGAAAAATAATAACATTTGTTAATACAACAACAAACCCCTGAACTCGGGGACAAATGTTTAGGGAACAGCACTTAAAACTGAATCCGCCAACGTTGCGGGAGCGGCCACAGGTTTGTTATAAACCGCTGAAATGTAGTTTCACTGGCCCAGCCCGCTATTGCGAGGACATGATCCATGAACAACTCCATGGTCCTCGCCGCTGATGTGGATGCAGCCCTGGTAGAATGACATTTTAAAATGTTAATGTCTTACCTGCTGCACCGAATACCACCTTGAGCCATCTGGAGATAGTCTGTACTGTCACCCTGTGATGTGGGTTTCCATGGCTGAAACAGATCCGTTTCCATATTCCTGATGCCCATTTTCAGACCTGTAGTCGCAGGTCTGTGTAGTTTAAGCAACCCTTCTATAAAGAAGTTACTTTATTATGGGTCGATCATTCTATCCAGGTTTAATTCCTGTAGAGTCTAGACCCGTTGTGCTGTGTTCAGTGCCATTACCATCACCACTTTGAAGGTGAGTAAGTCCAGTGGTAAATCCATCATAGGCGACCAGCTCCTGGGTAGGGTCAACACTGCCCCTATATCTCAGGTAACATAATATCGTGGTCGTGGAGGGATGGATAGACCATACCCCTCATAGTTTGGATACCAACTGGTGAGATCCCACTGCAATGTTGAGATAGGATGACAGTGCACTCCTGGCACTGTATGCGGCACTGTAACTGAGGGACTCATCATAATGAAGACCCATGAGGATTCCAGCACATTGGAGATTGTAGCAGATATGTAGGTGGTCTTGGTCCGACTACAGAAAACCTCCCATATCCTTTTGTAGGTGAGGTACTGCTTCCTAGTGGACTCTCTCTGCACGATGCTGTTTGACGTCCATGGTCCTTTATGTTGCAGAATCTGGTTGAGTTTTCTGCAACACCTGTCTGATGAAGCAGAATGGGGAAAAGCATAGAAAAACACATTTCCCCCCAATGTAGCGAAAATGCATCCATCGCCACTGCCCCAGGATCTGGTTCTCAAGAGACATATGTTGGTATCCAATGGCTCAAACTGGATGCAAGGAGGTCAATATCTGGTGTTCCATATTAGGCTATAATTTTAGCAAATATTTGGAGGTTCAACATCCACTTGATGTCGTTATTAAATACTTGTGACCTGGTGTCCGCCACTGTATTAAGCTTAACCAGAAGGTACGTAGCTGATACCCAAATATTTCTTTCAATCCACCAGAGCCAAATTAATGTTTCCATTTCATCACAAGATATTGACTTGATACCACCCATAAGGTTTAAATATGCCACCTCAGTGGTATTATTTTGAAGACGAACATACGTATGCTGCAGATTAGTGCATTAAGCCCGTGGCCCGTGACATGCTCCCAGCATTTCTAAACAGTTTATACCTTGTGATTGAAGAGAAGTAGACTCATGCAAATCCTATCTACCGCCCCAACTGGAATGGTGCCGGTAGTTCCTCAGCCCTTGGCGCTTGCGTCGGTTTGTAACACGACTAATGGTTTGATGTAATGATGGGATTTAACAATCACAACCATTGCTAATCCACAATTGTAGCTCAATTTATGCTTTGATTGGCAGCTGCATAGGCTCGTAAAAGTGCAGCATTCGCTTTTAATGCCGAGATTTTGCTTTTTGCGAGCTTCGATAGTGTAACAGCCCAAATTATGTGGCTGGAATGTAGCTACAAGTTTACCAATACCTTAGCAGCATGTCTAATAGTCGGTTTTCCGGCGCAAGCAAGGTTGTTACATTCGTCTATTATGTCTATTGCTCTGTTCCCTGGGATAGTGACAATCAGAGCCCCAGAATGTATGTAACCTCCCTCCTACTTGTGATGTTATGCATGCAGTACTTCCAAGAGAACCAGACCCCTTTACCTCCTTGGTTACCGGCGGGCCTGATGTTCTGGTTTCTGGTGTTCCGTCGTTGATGGGTGCTGCTCGATCACCTCAGTAAATCCCTGTTCCTGCAGCTGGTGTGTCGTGAGGTAGTCTATGCTGGCCCTGCCTTAAAAAGGCTTCTGCTGTTGGGGAGCTGGTGGCGGATATGTTCTTGATGGTCTATCCGGCTGCCCCCGAGGTTTGGAGGGAGGATAAGGCTGTGGTCTTCGGTAAGTCTGCACCCTTAACGATGATGGTGGTTTCATCAGCCCCACGGTTTTGGCTTCCTCATCAAGTTCTTTGACCTGCTTGGGCAGGTCTTCCCCAAACAGCTGTCTTGGTGGTGGTGTGGTGGAGGTACGACGCAACCCAGCGAATTTAGGGTTAAGGTTGGGCCAAATGGAGCTCTTACGAAAACAGTTTATTTCAAACTGCGTATTACACAGGAGGGCTAGAGCATACTGCTGCTCTGCGGATACATCTGCCCCATCGAGGGTCCTGGCAAACGCCGTGATGCCCGACATCAACAGCTTCAGAATTTTCTGCATCTTAACCTCTTGTGCCCTTGCACTGGAACTGATGTTCCTCCAGATGGCTGAGTTGACCGTCGGGACATTCAGGGTAACACAATTTCCAGGAGCCTTGTACTTCTCCATGTTCTCTGAAAGTACTTGGTCTTGGAGCTGGTGTGTCGTCAGGAAATTGATGCTTGCTGCCAGTTTAGGATGCAGTCGTTCCCCTGAACATACTGGCTTCACAAATTTCTTTTGGATCTAGAGAAGTGGGCTCTTCTGCTGCCGCTTCTTCATCAAAATCTGCCATATGTTGACTCCTAGCACTGCCGACAGATGAAGGCGAGATAGAAGGCGGACGCATGATCTGGCTCCCAGACCGCTGAGACTCCTGCTCTTGCCGATCCAGGTCTCGCTGGTATAGTTGCTCCATCATTAGCTCCATCCTAGCCATGCGACCGCCGTCGTTAAATGCGGACGACAAGCCGACTTCCCCAGGTTCTCCTGAACACTGGGCTTCTACCAGCGAGCCGCACCTCGTCGAGGTGATGAGATGGTCCGCTGGCAGGTAGTCGTCGGCTGCCGGGGCCACAATGTCCCAGCATCCTGTTGGGTCCCAGCATCACATGGAAGGGCTGGTCTCCCAACGCAATATTCCACCTCTCCGCCAATTCCAATATTGGTGGTCAGTGGGGTGAGGGGGGAGGCTTTCTGGAGCGCTAGTATGGGTGTTGTGGGCGGAAGGGACTGGTGGGCTATTATGGACATTGTGGGCCGAATGGATTCTTGGGCTGGCAGCTCAGTCACTCAAGCCTGTTGTGTTGGCAGCTCACTCACTCACAGCTGGTGGGTTGGCAGTTGACTCACGGCTATTCCTTGAAATTCCATTTCAAGCAGGATGCAAGGGCAGCAAATTCAAGTGCAGTTTCATACCATTTCAAGCAGGATGCAAGGCCACTAAAGACAGAGACTTGACCTATCCCTCCTCCATCCTGCAGTGACTGAGCCACTCCCACACTTCTGGGTTTTATAGTCCCTCCCCCCTTTCCACCAGAAGGGGCGTGGCCTTCATGGTGTGATTGACAGGAGGGAGAATCTCAACATTTAAAGCGCAAACACGATTAAATGTTTAATTATATAGAAGGCAAGGCAACTTTCATTAGGCAAGGCAACTTTCATTAGGCAAGGCAACTTTAGCATTTCCAAACCAAAGGCAACACAGCTTTAGCATTTCCAAACCAAAGGCAACACAGCTTTAGCATTTCCAAACCAAAGGCAACACAGCTTTAGCATTTCCAAACCAAAGGCAACACAGCTTTAGCATTTCCAAACTATATTTTCAAACTACATTAAGGGCACTGACAGGTCAGTAAAACCACTCAGTTTAGTAGACATGTGTTCAGTGTTATTCACAGCTCAGACTGAGAGACGTGACCCTCTCACTCCCCCATCCTGCAGTGACTGACTGAGGCACTCAATACTTCCGGGTGTTATAGTTTCTCCGGAAGGGGCATGGCCTTCAGGAGAGAGAATCTTAGCATTTATTTTTCATCAATGGGAAAAATCCTCTTGTCCTGTGCAGCGGAGGGGGACTCTGAGTAAGATGGCCAAAAATCACAGCTGTAAGTGGCAGCGTTTTTTCTAAAATCAATATACAGAACTACAGGAAGTGGTTAAGATCAGACTTTTAGTAGTATTGATTTAGATGAGAATGCACAAAGCATGTTCAGTAAGTTTGCAGATGACACAAAAGTGGGTCGCATCATAGAAAGCAACAATGATTATGAAAAATTGCAGCAGGATCTTGATAAGTTGTGCAAGTGGGCTGAAGAATGGTCAATGGATTTTAATACAGATAAGTGTGAGGTGCTCCGTTTTGGGAAGTCAAACCAAGGCAGGAATTTCACAGTGAAAGATGGGGCACTGGGGTTGTAGAGCAGAGGGATCTTGGAGTGTTGGTACAGAGTTCCTTGAAAGTGGCGCCACTGGTAGATAGGGTGGATCAAGAGGCTTTTGGCATATTGGCCTTCATCAGTTAAAATATTGAGTATAAAACTTAAGATGTATGTTACAGTTGTACAAGACATTGGTGAGCTCATATTTGGAGTATTGTGTTCAGTTTTGTTCACTCTGTTATAGGAAAGATGTTGTTAAGTTGTAAAGGGTGCATGAGGATGTTGTCATGAGATGGGAGATTGCAACCTTCACGTGTTTCGACGAATGCAATCAACCGGGCATGCACAATCAAGTAAGATCAAATAGAACAAGTTGTCCTACAACTTTAGGCTGCGCACGCCATACGCACGAAGAATAAGGATGTTGTCATGATTTGAGGGCCTGAGCAATAGGAAGCGGTTGAACAGACAATACTTTTATTCTTATGAGCACAGGAGGCTGAGAGGTGATCTTATAGAGCTTTAGATTTTACTTTAGTGATACAATGTTGAAACAGGCTGGAAGTGGAGATTGATATGTTCGTGATTAGTAACGGTGTCAAATGTTATGGGGAGAAGGCAGGAGAATGGGGTTGAGGGAGAAAGATAGATCAGTCATGATTGAATGACAGAGTAGACTCGATGGGCCAAATTTCCTAATTCTGCTCCTAAGGCATGAAAAGAATCAAAGGGGAGTTGACAATACAGGTTACAGGGAAATTAGGAGAGTGGGGTATTATTGGTATTGCACCGAGATACAATGAATAGCTTTGTTTTGCATATGGACAGGTGGGATATGGGTTATGTACAGGTAGATAAGTGATGGTTTTGGCATCATGTTTGGAACAGACATTGTGGGCCTAAGGATCCCTTACCTGTGTCTCCTTTGTGCCTTGCAGTTTCACACAAGCTCTACCTCCACCCAGATGGAACAAGGACATAATTCCCATGGTCCTTACCTTTCACCTCATTAGCCTCGACATCCAACACATCATTCTACAATATTCAAGTGTGAAGTCAAGAGTCAATAGTGTTTCATTGTCCTATGTACTGAAACAAAACAATGACATTCTCAGGTTTGTAAACGCAGATAGCAAAATTACCAAATATTTTAAAAGTTCAATAAATAAGAAAAAAACAATATAGTGCAAAGCCAAAAAAAGCCCGAAAGTCTCTAGTGCAACCACAAACATTTGTTACTTTGGAGTTTAGTTGGTGTTTGTGTTGCTCAAGAAACTGACTTTTGTCGGCAAGAAGCGGTTTCTGATCCTGGATGTTACGGTTTTCAGACACCTATACCTTCTTCCCGATGCCTGGACTGAAATGAGAGTGGGGCCAGGGTGGTGTGGTCCTTGATGTGGAGGCTATCTTTTTGAGGGTGCACACCCTATATAAAATCCCTTAGATCATGGGGAGATCAGCATCCATGAGGGACGAGAGTGTCCACTACCTTTTGTGATTTATTTCGCCCCTGGGTGATCAAGTTGTCTAACCAGGCTGTGCTACAACCTATCAATATGCTCTCTATGATACGCCTGTAGATGTTCAAGAGAGTATGTGTTGACATACCAAATCTCTTCAATGTTCTAAAGTATAGGCGTTGATGGGCTTTCTTTATGATTGCAACAATGTGCTGGGTTCTTCAACTACCTTCAACACGATCCCACCAGTCACATCTTTCCATCCCCATCCCTTTGCACTTTCCGTAGAGACCACTCACTCCACAACTCCTTAGTTCACATCCCATCCAATTCACCCCTTCCCCAGGTACTTTCCCCTGTAACCGTAGGAGGTGTAACATGTGTCCCTATATCTCCTCCCTCGCATCCATCCAGAGACTGTAGCAGCCCTTCCAGGCGATAATGAAGTTCATATGCTCTGCTCTAACCTCATCTACTGCATCCTGATTTTAAAAAAACAATAAGGTTTACAATGATGAATCAGACAGAGCATTTGAGGAATCTGAAGCAAGCAGGAAATAAATCAAGCTGGAAAGTAGAAAGGTCATAAGGGGTTGTGAAATGTTATTAAGTCCGATTAAAGAAAATACCAAGGCTTTTTTATACATATATTAAAAACAAGGAGATAACTAAAGAGAAGTTAGGACTGCATAAGAATAAAGCAGGGAATTTATGCTTGGTGTCAGAGGATGTAGGCAAGTGCTACATGAGTACTTTGCATCTGTACTCACCAAGGAGAAAGTCATAGTGGACAGTGAGATCCGTGTGGCAACAATAATATGATAAGGTTTCAAAGATATTTTATTGTCAAGGGTAGGCACAGTGATATGCAAATTAATATACAGCCAAACAAGCAACACGACACACAACTACATAAAAATTAACATGAACATTCACCCACATTCTTCACTGTGATGAAGGCAATAAAGTCAAATCTTCTTCCCTCATTTTTTGTCGGGGTGATTGAAGCTCCCGCGTCGGGGCGATCAAAGCCCCAACTTCGGGGTGATTGAAGCTCCCGCGTCGGGGTGGTCGAAGCTCCTGCGGCTTGGAGTTCCTGAAGTCGGTGTCTAACCAGACCGCAGGCTCCACGGTGTTAAAGTTTGCAGTCCCCCGCGGTAGAGATCAGAGGTCGATCCCTGGCAAAGGGAGCGCGGGTTCCGCGATGTTAAAGTCCTGCAGGCTCCCGCGGTGGAGCTCCCGAATTCAGTCTCCAGATAAGGCTGCCAACTCCTCGATGTTGGGCTGTAGTGCGGACAGAGATACGATACGGGGAAAAAAAAATTGCATCTCCGTTGAGATAAGAGATTAGAAAAAGTTTCCCCCACCCCCCACATAAAACAAGCTAAAGAAAAACATAAAATTAACACATAATAAAAAAGCAACAAAGAAGAAAGGGACAGACAGACTGTTGGCAAGGCAGCAATTGCTGGAGCGACCCAGAGGTCAGTTGAAGATCAAGAAAGAGGTGGTGTTAGGGCTCTTGAGGGCATTAAGGTGAATAAATCCCCATGACCAGATGGGATCTATCGCACGTTATTGAGAAATTCAAGAAAGGAGAATGCAAGGACCTTGACTGTATCTTCTCTAACCAGAGGCGAGGACCCAGAGGATTGGAGAGTTGTTTACCTTCTTTGTTTAAGGCAGTAAGGAGGGATGATCCAATGAATTATAGGCCGATAAGCTTCGCGTCAGTGACAGGGAAACTATTAGAGAGGATTATTCAAGATAGGATTAATTCACATTTGGAAGAGAATGGGCTAATTAGGTATACTCAACATGGCTGTGTCCTCAGCAGGTTATGTGCTACAAACTTGATTGAGTTTTGGGGGTATATGAATGAGCTGCAAGAGAAGGTAGTTGAGGCAACAACATTGAAAAGGTATTTGGACAGGTCATGGATAGGAAAGGTTTATTGGCAAGCATGGACAAGTTGTGCCATAGGGTCAGTTTCTATGCTGTACGACTCGATGACTTAAGAAACTGGTAGGAAAACATCTCTGGATGCCATTTGTACTGGCAGTAATGGCATTCATAGGAACCTGAAGTTGAATTGAAGGTAAATTATTAACCTACTAAAGAAATTGGTTGTGCCACAGGTGACAGAAAATAGAATAGGCTGGTGGTTGAATTGCCACATTGTGAAAATGCCCAACTGGTTGGTGATACAATTATTCACTGCATTTATCTGCAGGTTTCACAGAAAGCACATATCCCAGTTTGTTGATCATAAAAAATAATTTAATTTAAAGTATTTTTTGCAGAATTATAAATTAAACAGATAGGCAAAACTAAAGCAAACAGATTTCATTGTGGATAAATACAAGCAAATACAAAAAGATAAGTAGTTTATAATCATGAAAACCTACAAATGCCTAGATTCAAAGACCATGTGCATAAATCATTGAGATATATTTAGGTTTATTTATGTCATGTACAGAGTGAATTGTGTTCAGTGAAAAGTTTTGTTTATCATGCTATCCAACTAAATCAAATGAGACAAAAATGCTAGAGAAACTAAGCGGTTGAGGCAGCATCTATGGAGCGAAGAAATAGGTAACGTTTCGGGTCGAGACTCTTCTTCAGAATCAAATGAGACTGCAATAACGCCAAATTCAAGACTATAAGCTGAGCTAAGGGAAAGATACAGAATGCAGAATATAGTTTTCATCATAGTAGCAATGATAACACATAGAAAATAATTAAATTATTCAATGGAATGCTGGTCTTTCTAGAGGACTAGAGTAACATTTATAGAAGTATCGCAATGCCCTGGGACAGAGTTATAGAGTGGTTAGGCAGACTAGGATTTTATTCATGGAGTATAGGGTACTGAGGGGTGATCTTATAGATGTATATAAAATCAGATGGTCATAGAAAGAGTGAATGCACATAGTTTTTTCCCAGGATTGGGGAAATCAAGAACTGGCAGACACAGGTTTATGGTAAGATGAGAAAGAACCCGAGGGGCAATTAATGAGCAATTACGGGCAGTACAGTGGCGTGACTGGTAGAGTTGCTGCAGCACAGCGCTTGAGACGCAGGCCGAATCCTGATCTCGGGCGCTGATTGCACACTTTCTGTGATGGCTTGGGTTTCCTCTGGATGCCGTGGTCTCCTCACATATACCCCAAAGACGTGCAGGTTTGTATGTTAATTGGCCTAGTGTGCATTGAATGGATGCAAAAAAGGGATAACAAAGAACTAGTATGCACAGGTAGACATTGTGGGCTGAAGGGCTGGTTTCCTTGCTGTATATTTCCATTAAATCGTCAACAAAAAAAAAATGGTCGGTATATGGAACAAACTGCCAGAGGAAGTGGTTAAGGCAGGTACAGTGACAACATTTAAAATAAACAGGTACATGCCGATAGGAAAGGTTTAGCGGGATATGGGTCAAATGTAAGCAAATGGGATTTGCTTAGATAGACTTCTTGGTCAGGTGGATGAATTGGGCTGAAGAGCCTGTTTCCATGGAGCATGATTTTATGACTGGGTAGAATATAACTTTAGCAATGTAAACAATTTTGTGTATCAAATTTTAGGAAGGAGCCTTGGCAGAAGTATCAAATAGATGTGGTGGAATTTTACCTGACAAGAGTAAAATCACCAGGAGAGATTAAACAAAATGTGTCTATCTTCGATTTAAACCAGCATCTGCTATTCTTTCCTACACATACAATGGAGATTTACCAGATTAGATAGAAACACTTTTCATCTGTCATGGAATCCAGACATGTGTAACAATTTCCATCATGCTCTTGAAGGATTTAAGTTTCTGCACGTTCCAACAACAAACAAATGATAGTCAAATGAGCTTAAACAAAAAAACAACTGGAGTAACTCAGCAGGTCAGGTAGCAAGGTATTTCAAGGGTCATGATCCGAAATGTCACCTATCCATCTCCAGAGATGCTATCTGACCCGCTGAGGTACTCCAGCATTTTGTATACTTTATGGTAAACCAACATCTACATTTCCTTGTGTCTACATTTTACTGCTCCACTGCAAAATCTCCTCAGGTTATTCCCACTTTGAAGAGGTTCCAACATGGGTTTTGTGAGACGGTCTTTCACTGCTCCCCCTCTGCGATTCCTGCTGCTCTCCAACCATGTTCTGGCTTGGACTCTCTATTCCAGCAATGCGTGTTATCTCAGCACTTGTCTGCACCCAACCATGTGCCACGTGCCTTCCAGCTCCATTTCCAGGCCTCCCGGTTCAGGCCAAACTAGGATCATGAGTACCTACTCCCCATCTTCCACTTTTCACGACATTTGCTGGTACCTTCTTGCTCTCAGTCTCTCACGCAGTTCAGGGCCTTACTCACCCAGACTTGCAAAGGACCTCAACTTCACTTTATCCGTTGTCACATCCACTCCTTTAATCAACACTTTTTCTTCTACCAGACCTCCACTAAGGATTGCAAGCTCACCCATCTCCTGACTGGGACCCCCACCAACTCTCCTTGATCCCTGGAGGGTTCATGCTGTGTGCCCAACCACATGTAGCCATGAACCACAATACAATCGCCGATGAAGACAGCACCAATGCTCCCCATATCCCTGGCCACTCACAGGCTTGTGCCACCAATGCAATCCCTCACTATCTCACAGGCCATTCCCAGACCCAGCCTACCAATGCCGACCTTCACCACATCTCCAGCTATTCCCAGGCCAGGGCCACCGACTCCACCAATCATAGAAAATAGGTGCAGGAGTAGGCCATTCGGCTCTTCGAGCCTGCACCGCCATTCAATATGATCATGGCTGATCATCCAAATCAGTATCCTGTACCTGCCTTCTCTCCATACCCCCTGATCCCTTTAACCACAAGGGCCACATCTCACTCCCTCCACACTGAAGGTGGATCATAAGGAGAAAGACGAACACAGGAGGCAATATCATTGGGTCATAGACCACTCAAGTGGAAAATGAGGTGTTGTTCTTCTTAACAAAAAAATCATACCAGGCCAAGTGTTAATTTTTAATCTCCGCTCCAGTTCTCCATCCCATGTCCCAGCCCCAAAACGTGGTCAACTCCATCTACCGACATCATTAGACATCTTCTACGGTTTCCGATCAGCGTGACTCAACAAACCTCCCCTTGCTCATCGCCCACCATTAACCAGTTGAAGCATCATAGTGTCGCCTGTTCCCCGACAGACAGACAGCGGCAGGGCAGGGCGAGGTGCGGCAGCCGGCCCGCCCACCGCCATTGACGGTTATGGGAGGCCGGCGCGTGCGGTGAGCGGGCTGTACGGCACGAGGCCGAGGTGAGGCCTCTGGCAGGCGCGCTTGGCCTTGGCCTTGGCCCCGGCCCCTGTCTCGTCGAGCGACTGCATTGCTGTTATTTGGTGTTAGGTTAACAAGAAAAAAGGAAAAAAAAATCGCAATGCTGAAAACCTAACTTAAAACAGAAAATGTTGGAAACACTCTGCAGGTCAGGTAGCATCTCTGGAAAAATGTACAGGTTAAACGACCTTCGGCTATACCAGAGATAGTTTTAGTCGTGTAGGAAGGAGCTGCAGGTGCTGGCTTACACCGAAAATAGACACAAAATGCTGGAGTAATTCAGCGACCCGAAACGTCACCCATTCCTGCTCTCCAGAGACGCTACCTATACCCTGGGATACTCCAGTATTTTATGTTTATTTAATAGTCGTATTTGTAGTGGGCGGGGTGATTGTCAGGTAATGCGGGCGGGGCATTTATCAGGTGCGGAGGGCGGAGGGACATGGCGGGTTTTAGTGGGCGGGGTGTGCGCCGAGCCGGCTGAGGACGGTCTCGCTACCTGCGGCGGGTCGGGCCTGCCACTGCGGGAACAGGTCGGCTGTGATCATGGAAGTACCAGACTTCAGTTCCGACGAGGAGCGGGTGGCCAGGTACTAGTTGGGCCGGGATTCGCGTCGTTGTGATCGGGCGATTTCCCCGGCGCCGGGAGAGCGGTTGGAGGTCGGGTCTAAGCCGCCGCTTTTCTTTCCAGGGTCGACGAGTACGGGTTCGAGCGGCCGGCTGGCAGCGATGCAGAGGAGCTGGTGTCGGATTACCAGGCAGTGCTGAGCCGTCGGGCGATCAAATGGCGCAAACTGTTGCAGGGCAGCAGACTGCAACGGAGCCTGAAAGGTGAGTCCCGGGCCGGGCCGGGCCAGCAACTGACACCCTTGCCGCCCGGCCGGGGGCAGTCCTGCACTGCCCCAACCTGACCCTCCTTCATTTTCGTATTTGTCCCACCACCCCAACCTGCAATCTCCCTTCTCTGCCCGCAGTGCCAACATTTTTCCTAAATGCCAGTTTTTGCCCGTCTCCCACTTGTTCTCTGATAGGAATGGCGTTTCATCTCCCTTTGCTCCGTGTTAGGACCTGTCTTTCCTCTCACTGCGCCCCTCCCCCATGCATCCAATCATCGTGATGCCAGACGAAATGTGTAAGAAGGAACTGCAGATGCTGGTTTAAACCGAAGATAGACACACAAAGACGGAGTAACTCAGCGGGACAGGCAGCATCTGAAGAAGGGTCTCGACCGGAAACGTCACCCATTCCTTCTCTCTAGAGATGCTGTCTGTCCCGATGACTTACTCCAGCTTTTTGTGTCTATCATCAAGATATCAGAGCCTGTCTCCCTAGAAATGCTGTGGGTATTGAGTGTTGAACCTAAAGAGTTGTTGAGGTTAGTTGTATGATCCATACAATGATTTCCCCACTGGAGTAATGTTTGGAGAGGTTCTTGATTGGTTAGGTATGTAACTCACAGAGTAAGTAGTTACTCCCTCAAGCATGTTGCTGCTTCGTTGATGTGGTAAGGCACACATATTTTAAATTGTACTCAAATATTTAATTTTGTAACAATTGGTACTGAATTAAGTGCAACTATACTATGTATAGACTTAAGGGTAATGTGAACAGAGAGTTTATTTTGGAATATGTGCTGGAGATACATTTAAGGAGTGTGTGTTTCTATTGCATGGATATTTAGTAATGTAAAATTTATAGATCAGCTGGATTTATTGAAATGAATGTGGTGCTGTTCTGTTTTTGTTTGTTATTGATTATTAAAATATATTGGCCACCAAGTCCGCACTGACCATTGATCACCCATTCATACTAGTTCTATGGGATCCCACTTTTGGGTCCAGTCCCTACGCAGTAGAGGCAATTTACAGGAGCTAATTAAGCTATAGGGAGGTTGCACGGCAGTCGAGTCACGACCCATGACCCGTACTGTTGCTACGCTACGCCAACTGGAGTACACGCGTTGAACCGCAGGTAAGCACTTACCATAGTTTCCAGAGTAGCGGGCCCATTAAAGCACTTTTTGCGCTGTAAATAACTATGGAAATCGGGATAAGCGTGAGAGACATTTAGCCTACTTCAGAATTCCAAAAGTGAGGAGAAATGACGGTAGATAGAAGCGAGAGCTGAAGGGACAACAGCAGCCAAAGTGCTTGGCGAACATTGGCCGTTTGCTCACTGCATTTCATCTACAGCAAGGCATTATTTGTGTTTTTTCTTGATTCCTTTGGCATCTAAAAAGTTTCAGGTGATAAATCTGGCTGTAAATTTTTTAAATCGCCCATGGTTCTTAAGTGGGTTTTTGCATACAAAAAGAAAACGCCTCTGAATAAAATTTACAGCCAGATTTATCACTTCTGAGACTTTTTAGATACCAAAGGAATCAAGAAAAATACACAAATAATGCCCGACTATTGATGAAATGCAGTGAGCAAACAAGATAATTCCCAATATATGAGGGTAGACTATTATCTGAATGGTAGCAAATTAGGAAAAGGGGAGATGCAACGAGACCTGGGTGTCATGGTACACCAGTCATTGAAAGTAGGCATGCAGGTGCAGCAGGCAGTGAAGAAAGCAAATGGTATGTTAGCATTCATAGCGAAAGGATTTGAGTATAGGAGCAGGGAGGTTCTACTGCAGTTGTACAGGGTTTTGGTGAGGCCACACCTGGAGTATTGCGTACAGTTTTGGTCTCCAAATCTGAGGAGAGACATCCTTGCCATAGAGGGGGTACAGAGAAGATTCACCAGACTGATTCCTGGGATGGCAGGACTTTCATATGAGGAAAGATTGGATAGACTTGGCTTGTACTCGCTGGAATTTAGAAGATTGAGGGGGGATCTTATAGAAACTTACAAAATTCTTAAGGGGTTGGACAAGCTAGATGCTGGAAGATTGTTCCCGATGTTGGGGAGTCCAGAATAAGGGGTCACAGTCTAAGGATAAGGGGGAATTCCTTTAGGACCGAGATGAGGAAAACATTCTTTACACAGAGAGTGGTGAGTCTCTGGAATTCTCTGCCACAGAAGATAGTTGAGGCCAGTTCATTGGCTATATTTAAGAGGGCGTTAGATGTGGCACTTGTGGTTAAAGGGATCAGGGGGTATGGAGAGAAGGCAGGTGCGGTATACTGAGTTGGATGATCAGCCATGATCACATTGAATGGCGGTGCAGGCTCGAAGGGCCGAATGGCCCACTCCTGCACCTATTTTTCTATGTTTCTATATTTTCAATTTCGATATCTGCAGAGCCAATGTTCGCCAAGCACTTTAGCTGTTGTTGTCCCTTCAGCTCTCTTTGCCTTCATTTCGTTTCACTTTTGGAATTCTGAAGTTGGGTACATGTCTCTCACGCTTACCCCGACTTTTTGGCGGTTTGTAACAAGTAGGAAAGTACGTGTTTTGTGTATTAACAACATATTCCGGAAGCTGCCATGTTCTCCAGGTGGATTGAGCGGCTCCGTCCGTCAAGCCCTATGACCCGGTGACCTTACGTGCAACCCCCCTATAAACCTGCACATGGAAGGTTAGATTCCATGGGATCCAAGGACAGAAAGCTGAATGGATAGAAAATTGGCTTCATGAACAGAAGCAGAGTGATGTTGGGAGTTTATTTTTCAGATTGGAGGCCTGTGACTAATGGTGTGCCTTAGGGTTCGGTGCTGGGCCCGTTGCTGTTTATCATCTATATGAATGATTTGGATGAGAACGTACATGGCATGATTAGCAAGTTTGTAGATGACATTGTGGGTGGCATTGTCGATAGTAAAAATGATTGTCAAAAATTGCAGCAGGTTATTGATCGTCAGATGGGTGGGCTGAGGGATGGTTGATGGAATTTTATACTGAGAAATGCGAGGTGTTGTATTTTGGGAAGACTAACATGGGCAGGATCTACCCAGTGACTGGTTGGGCTCTGGTACTGTTGTAGAGCAGAGGGATATAGCAGTACAGGTACATAGTTTGTTGAAAATGGCACCACAAGTAGATAGGAAGGTCAAATAGGCTTTTGGCACATTGACCTTCATCAGCCAGAGTACAGAAGTTGGAAGGTCATGTTGCAGTTATATAAGAGATTGGAGAGGCCACATTTAGAGTATTGTGTTCAGTTCTGAGTATCATGTTATAAGAAAGATGTTGTCAAACTGGAAAGGGTGCAGAGAAGATATATATAGACAATAGGTGCAGGAGTGGCCCAATGTGATCATGGCTGATCATCCCCAATCAGTAAACCCATTCCTGCCTTCTCCCCATATCCCCTGACTCCGCTATTTTTAAGAGCCCTATCTAACTCTCTTGAAAGCATCCAGAAAGTGTTTCCTCATCTCTAAATGGCTTGCTCCTTATTCTTAAACTGTGGCCCCTGGTTCTGGACTCCCCCAGCATCGGGAACATGTTTCCTGCCTCTAGCGTGTCCAGGCCTTTAACGATCTTATATGTTTCAATGAGATTTACTCTCATCCTTCTAAAATCCAGAGTGTATAAGCCCAGCTGCTCCATTCTCTCAGCATATGACAGTCCTGCCATCCCGGGAATTAACCTTGTAAACCTATGCTGCACTCTCTCAATAGCAAGAATGTCCTTCTTCAAATTAGGGGACCAAAACTGCACACAATACTCCAGGTGTGGTCTCACTAGGACTCTGTACAACTGCAGAAGGACCTCTTTGCTCCTATATTCGATTCCCCTTGTTATAAAGGCCAACATGCCATTCGCTTTCTTCACTGCCTGCTGTACCTGCATGCTTACTTTCATAGACTGATGTACAAGGACCCCCAGATCCCGTTGTACTTCCCCTTTTCCCAACTTGACGCCATTTAGATAGTAATCTGCCTTCCTGTTTTTGCTACCAAAGTGGATAACCTCACATTTATCCGCATTAAACATCATCTGTCATGCATCTGCCCACTTCCCCAACCTGTCCAAGTCGCCCTGCATTCTCATAACATCCTCCTCACAGTTCACACTGCCACCCAGCTTTGTCATCTGTAAATTTGCAAATGTTGCTTTGAATTTATGAGGATGTTGCCAGGGCTTGACGGTTTGAGCAGGAAGTTAACAGCCATATAATGTGATTTTAATGAGGTTTGTTGCAGGGTAATTGTTAGCTTTGATACCAGGTAGAACTTCTGTGATTTAAAATAAATAAATAAATAATTGGAACTTTCTGAGACAATAAGTTTTGCTTGGTTTTAATGCCATTGCAGCACCGCCCCAATTTTATACTGGCATATTATTTTAAATTGTGTATGGCCTTACATTTCTCGTGAGGCCTGAATCTCCATTCCAGATATAATAGCTCATTAATTAGTTTCTAAACTATTGGTCGAGACTAAACTTAAATTCTGTTATGGCAGCTGAAGCATAAAAAATAATTTTAAAAGGTGGTCAGTGCAACAATGTGAAAACCCAGATTGTCATTAGGAATCTATCTATCTAATGTACCTCTGGCCTATATGTGACTACAGACAGTCACATATGTTATTCTTAACTGTCTCCTCAGGAAATGCACAATAAATGTTGGCTTTGCTATTGTGTAGGAAAGAACTGCAGATGCTGGTTTAAAAAGAAGATAGATACAATGCTGGAGTAACTCAGCGGAACAGGCAGCATCTCTGGAGAAAAGGAAGTGGTGATGTTTCAGGTCAATAGACAATAGGTGCAGGAGTAGGCCATTTGGCCTTTTGAGCCAGCACTGCCATTCAATGTGATCATGGCAGATCCATCCCCAATCAGTACCCTGTTCCTGCCTTCTCCCCATATCCCCTGACACTGCTATCTTTAAGAGCCCTATCTAGCTTTCTTGAAAGTATCCAGAGAACCGGCCTCCACTGCCCTCCGAGGCAGAGAACTCCATACTTACAACTCTCTGTGTGAAAAAAAGTGTTTCTTCATCTCTGTTCTAAATGGCTTAGCCCTATTCTTAAACTGTGTCCCCTGGTTCTGGACTCCCCAACATCGGGAACATGTTTTCTGCCTCTAGCGCGTCACTGCCTTCCCACCACCCTGCTGGTCAGGCTGCCAAAGCTATTGTTATAGTATTTGTGTTTATTGTTAATATGTTGATAAATGGAAATATTATTTTAAAAAGACAGGTTTAAAAAGTTGAAAAATGCTCCCATTAAGTTTAGGTTTGTTATTATTTAATGTACTGAGATACAGTGAAAAGCTTTGTTTTGTGTGCTATCCAAACAGATGTACCATACATACATACAATCCGTTTGTGTAGCAAAGTATAGTCATGCATTTTGGTAATAGGAATAAAGGCATATTTCTAAATGAGGGAAAAAAAATTCAGAAATACGAGGCTTAAAGGAACTTGGGAGTGCTGGTACAGGATTCCCAAAAAGTTAAATTGCGAGACGAATCGGTAATAAGGAAGGCAATTGTAATGCTAGCATTTAGTTTTTAGAGGACTAAAATATAAAAACAGGGATATAATGCAGAGGCACTGGTCAGACCACAGTTGGCGTATTGTGAGCACATTTGGGCCGCATAACTGAGGAAGAATGTGCTGGCATTGGACATAGTCTCCGCTTATTCCTACTACCAAAATGCACAACTTCACACTTTGCTACGCTGTATTCCATCTGCCACTTCTTTGCCCAATCTCCAAACCTATTCAAGCCCTTCTGCAGAGTCCCTGCATTCTCTGCACTACATGCCCCTCCACCTATTTTTGTGTCATCTGCAAACTTGGCAACAAAGCCTTAATTTCCCTCATCCAAATAATGGATATACTATGTGAAGATTAGCAGCCCCGGCACCAACCCCTGCTGACGCTGGCAGCCAACCAGAAAAATACCACTCTTTGCCATATGCCATCCAGCCAACCTGCTATCCATGCTAGTATCTTCCCTCTGATACCCTGGTAAACAACATCCACGGACTCTTTATCATCGAAACTTTTTTCCATATCTTTCATTCATTGTTCTTTATCTCTCCACTTTACCGTCTATATCTCTCGTTTCCCTGATCCCTAACCAGTCTGAAGAAGGGTCTCGACCTGAAATGTCGCCTATCTCCTTTGCTCCTTAGATGCTGCTGCACCCGCTGAGTTTCTCCAGCCTTTTGTGTACCCTCCACTGACTCTTCTTTGTCTATCCTGCTACTTACTTCCTAAAATAATTCAAACTGGTTAGTGAGGCAAGCTCCCCCTTTCAAAAAATCACGCTAACTTTAGCCAATTTATTCATGTGCTTCTAAGTACTCAGAAACCTCATCCTTTGTAATGGACTCTAAAATCCCAACAACCATTGAAGTCAGGCTATCTGGCCTATCTATAGCTTCCACTCTTCTGCTTCACTCCCTTGAAAAGCGGAGTAATATTTACAATTTTCCAATCGTTTGGAACTACTCCTGACTAGTGATTCTGGAGAGATCACTACTAATCTCTCCACAATATCTAAAACCATCTCTATCAGCACCCCGGGGTGCAGTCCATCTGGTCCAGGTGACATCTCCACCTTCAGACCTTTCAGCTTTCAAAGTACCTTCTCCTCAGCAATAACCACTCCACCAACTTCCATCCGCTGACTCTCAAATTTTAGGCACGTTGCTGGTGTCTTCCGCTGTAAAGACTGATGCAAAAACGTATTCAATTCATCAGCCATTTCTTTATTCCACACTTTTACTTCTCCAGCATCATTTCCCAGCAGTCCAATGTCCACTCTTGCCTCTTTCTTACTCTTTCTATGCCTGAAGAGACGTTTGCTATTCTTTTATATTATTGGATAACTTACTTTCATATTTCATCTTTTCTCCCTGTATTGCCTTTTTAGTTACTTCTGTTGTTTTTTAAAATCTTCCCAATCCCACTAATCTTTGCAATGTTATATGCCTTTTTTTAGGTTTATGGTGTCTTTGATCTCCTTTAGCAGCCACTGTTTCATCAAGTCAAGTCAACTTTATTTGTCACATACACATACAAGATGTACAGCGAAATGAAAGTGGCAATGCCTGCGGGATTGTGCAGAACTTTATCTGCACCTCCTGGTGTATAGATCCTGCCGGGGGGGGGGGAAGAGTATAGTTCCCATAGTTCTCTGCAGAGCCTTCCTGTCCTGCGCAGAGCTGATGCCCAACCAGATCGAGATGTTTCAGGTCAGGTTACTTGCTTCTGCGCCAGAGTAGAAGAAATTAAGGATCCTCAGAGAAACTCTGAATTTCCTCAGCTGCCTGCGGTGGTAAAGGCGCTGCCATGCCTTTCTCCCCAGTGCGGCAGTGTGTGTTGTCCATGTCAGATCCTCTGTGATTTGGACTCCCAGGTATTTAAAGCTGCTCACCCTATCCACAGTAGTCCCATTTATCCCCAGTGGAGTGTACGTCCTCGGTTGTTGCACCTTTCTAAAGTCCACAATCAGCTCCTTAGTTTTAGTGACATTCAAGAGGAGGCTGTTGTTCTGACACCAGAGTGCTAGGTCAGCCACCTCCTCCAGGTAGGCCATCTCATCGTTATTGGAGATCATACGTGAGAGGGGGGGAGGGTCGAGGAAGGGGGAGGGTCGAGGAAGGGAGCGGGGCGCGCGTCAACCAAAGGACTGCTTGTTCAGCAGCTTCAATCCAGAGCCGGGGGGGGGGGTGGCTGGGCTGCGGGCGGGGTGGCGAATCGGGGGGGGGGGGGGGGGGGGGTGACACAACTCAACTCGCAGCGCGTGGAAAACAGTGCGCAGCAGATCCAGAGTGACATCTTGAGGTTGTTTATTTTCAATTTGAGATCTGTGCAAATTTTCATACATAACTGGAGAAATAAAGCATGAATTATAATTTTGAACTCCACCGGATAAAACTATACAAGAAGATGTAAAGATTTTACCGTCAGGGCGCACACACACACACACACACACACACACACACACACACACACACACACACACACACACGAAAGATATGATGATAGATATAAGATATAAATACATCAGAGGTTAGATAGATGTTAAAAAATCTGGGAAGGTGCTTATAACGTGGGAACACTTGTGGAGTCTAAATACTATTCAGATTATGCAAAATGGACTGTATTACGTGAGATTCTGTTATATATCTAGAGGATGACCTTAGTGGGTGAGCATTTTACTGTGGGGAAATGAATTAAATTTAACTGACTGTGGCAATTGACTTGGCATATGGAAAGCCTACAGCTAGGCAGCAGTTTGAAAGCCTGCTTACATATATCCTACTGTTTTGGAAAAAACAGATCTGCAGCTCCTTCCTCCCAAATTATTTATATAATATCACTATACCAGGGTATTCATTCATTTTTGACTAAAGAGATAGGAAAAGGATTTATGAAGTTCTTCTATTGAAATTGAAAGGCTCTTTCATCCAGAGATAAAAGATATGACTGAATAAAGATGTTTGTCATATCCAAAATGGTTCAAGAACGCTGAGAGAAGCAAGCCACTTCTCTGCCAATACTTCTAGCCTGAATAGCAACATCATTACTTTGCTTGAATAAAGTGTTCCTGGGGCCTTAACATGGGTGTGGAGACTTTTCCATTTGGTCACAATATTGAAAAAAATATTTTTTGGACATTTTTATTCAGTTAATGTTTTAGGTTCCAATCCTGCTCTGGAATGTTAGATTGCATGGGGTCCAGGGAGTGCTAGCCGACTGGATAGAGAATTAGCTTCATGGAACACATCAGAGGGTGATGGTGGAATTTTATTTTTGGATGTGTCTTGTGTGCCTCGGGGATTAGTGCTGAGCCCTTTGCTGTTTGTGGTTTATATCAATGATTTGGATAACAATGTACAAAGTATGATTTGCAGATTACACAAAAGTAGGTGGCATCATAGATAGTGAAGAAGATTATTCAAAATTGAAGTAGGATCTTGATCAAGTTGGGCAGGTGGGCTGAGGAATGGTTAATGGAGTTTAATACAGATATATTTGCACTTCTAGAGAAAGACAATGTTTTTGTTGGAGTGCTGATGGTCTTGTCGTTGTTGTAAATTCTGCTGAGCATGTTCGAAAACAATAATGCTGAGGCTAAGAGGTGGACTCGCAGTACTAATGTCTAATCATTTGCACATTCTCTTTTCAATAATGTCCAATAATAGTGCCATGGCACCACCAGCACTTGCTCTGGATGTACATAAATTGACAATAGTAAACAACTGTATCCTGGTTAATTCAGGAATTACCTTGAACTTGTTTTTTAATAAGCGAGAAAACTACTTGATCAGAATCAAAAGTTATGCCGAGACCATCAGTGAAGGCGATCTTGAGTGTTATTGTGTTACCTTGTGCTTAAAATATTAATCACTTTTATTCCCATAAAAGTAAAGCGATATATCAGAAAAGGCATTCCAAATGAATATCGTAGTCTCATCTGGATGACTGTGAGTGGAGCCCAAGGACAGATGGAAAATAATCCAAATTACTACAAGAAACTGCTGGAAATGGAGGAAGATACAAAGCTGGTTGAATCTATTAGAACAGGTACCAGATTCTTATCATTAAATTAATAATAACTGTTGTAATCTCATATGAAGTCCTAAAGTTAATTCGTGTTATGTAATCATAGGAGTGGTGCATGTGATAGGGTGGGATACAGGAACAGATGAAGGAAGGGAAACATGAAAGTGGGGATGTTTGGGTATCAAGGCAAGTGTGACAGTGGTTCGTCTTATTTCCGAGCATTTTAGCAAAGTCTACTAAAATGACACAAAGGAAAACAGCACATTTCCTTTTTTCTGTTGTTGCCATCTTAAAAACTAAAGGAGAGGATAGGTGCGGCAAAATAATAACGTGATGTTTACATAAGAAGGTACCAGAGAACAAAATAGAGTTACAAGACTGCAGATCATGGTATTAGAGCAAAATACTAACCACTGAATGAACTCAGTTAGGCAGCATTTGTGGAGGGAAATTAACAAGTGACATTTTGGATTGGGACCATTCTTCAGACTGATGGAGTAGAGGAGAGATAGATGGTAGAAAGAGATGAGGGAAAGGGATGGGGCAAAAGCTGGCAAGTGATAGTTGGATCGATAGCCTCCCCGGAGCCTCTGCCACTGGTCCTGCCGGCCCTCAGTGCCTCCCCGGGGCGACTGACACTGTTGCCACTGCCTCCCCGGCTGATTGCGGCTGTTGACGCCGTTTCCACTGGCCCGTACCTTTATTCCAGCCCCCACGGGCCTCCACCAGTGACTCCGCCTCCCTCCACCGCTCATCAACAGGCCAGAGTGTCTCCACCAGTCCCCCTCCTCTTGGACTCTCCAAGACGGCCTTTTACCCTCTTTAGGCACGGTGGCTCATTACCCTCCGAACAAACACTGCCAGCGGCCGATATGTTCAACCACTGCCAGCCAGCCCCACCGTCCCGATCCCACCCCCAAGACGGTGGCAGAGGGTTTCTCCCCAGGTTCTGCTGCGGTGCTTGGGTCTGCTTGTGGCAGCAGGGCAAAGACCCTCTTCAACTTGGGCATCAGACCAGAAAGGCCTACACAGCACCATTGCTCACTATCTCAAGACTTGGGGAAGCATGATCCAAGGGAACTTTCTGTGTCTCCAGGATGGACTGTCCACTGGCAAACTCAGACTCTGAACAGAGGACATGGCCTGCATGGGCCCTGTCCACAAACACACACAGGTCCCCACCCCTGAACCAGCACTCTTGAGTTCCCCCACATCTGCACCTTGCTTTGTGGATAGGGCTAGCATGTCGGGGCTTTCTTTAATAGCCCCCCCCCCCCCCCCCCATCGAGTGGATCACTGCACCTTTCACCCTCAGACACAGCCTGGACAAAGGACTCGGGCATTGTCCAGGCTGCTCTCTACTTCAGATGATGGGTGCCCCCTACTTTTCTTTCTGCAACTTTTAAGGGGCACGAAGACCTCTATCCCGGAGGAGGTCCCTGCATCTGCCACTCTGGCCTACTTCCTGGCCCCGTTAGGTCCATTTTTAATCTCCCCTGGGTGAGACTCTGGGCCAAGGTGGCCTTGATGTTTTATTTTTTGCCTTCTTACCCTCAGTATGGGCCTCAGCCCCCCACCCCGGCCCACAACACACTACCTTGCAATTTAGGCATCCTGGGCACTGAGGTAAAGGGTGCAGCCAAGATTCTAGGGCTTTTTTTCCTGAAAGTGCATGACACTGCAACTGGATACCAAAATTGCCCTTGTTGTACCCCTCCCACACCAGCTGCTTGAACAGCTGGCATTGAAATTAAAGGACATGACGGAGGCTGCTCTCCTGAAGACTGAGTGGGATTGGAGTAATATCTGACCGCTCCTCCACCAGAAGGGGGAGGTGGAGCTCATCGGGCATGAAGGGAGGGGCGTTGGAGAGTATTACCCATTGTACCTAATGGGTCCACAGACAGGAAAATCCCACCCACCAAGATCACCTTATTCAGGTCACAGCCTGCTCGGTCTTCAAGAAAAACATAGCCTTTTCTGACATCTTTCAATGCGACAATGGCTGAAGGAACAACAACCGCAGCCATTGCCTTTACACAGCTATCAATACTCATGTCAGGCTGCACATTAACAAGTCACACAATTCCTAAAGGTTAATATTCTAATCAGTGACTGGGTGCAGGAATGGATGAAGTAGCAGCTACACTCGTTTAGCTTGACTAGGCACCTGTATGAGATTGATTAGTCATTTTATTGTCACAGCTTTCCTCACTTTCTGCAACTCCGCCAATTTTGGTGTTGTCTGAAAATGTATTTACCAACTCATCCACATTTATGTACAATCATTTAAATAAATGACAAGCAACAGAGATCCCAACAGAACACCACCAGTCGTAGATCTCCAGGCAGAGTAACACCATTCCTGATCCTTTGATGTTGTTTTACTTTCAACAAAGGTGGAGAGAATTTTAGTGGGTAGTGTAGACACTGAGATCTTTTGACCTTTTCTTTCTTGCTAATTCTAAACCATGGTGTGGCTGTGAAAAAGTGTCGGATGGATTTGTACAAGAGGGGGAAAAAATGAAATCGGTGTCAGTTACTAATGCCTCATAACAAATAACTTTTATTTTCAGATATTAACAGGACGTTTCCTGACAATGTGCAGTTTCGCAGAACCACTAACCCCTCCTTCCTGCAGCCACTTTTTAATGTTTTGGTGGCATATGGAAATCACAACAAAACAATAGGTTATTGCCAGGTATGCAAGATCTTTTCTATAAGGGCTTTGTCCAGATCAGTGTACAATGTCTAATCTTTAAAATCATGTGATCTGCACTGGGTGCAGGTTATTCTCTACAATGTTCTTGCCAAAAAGAAACATCCAGGCATTTAAAGTAGTACCAAGGTGACAAGAAGCGGGTCCGTATTGTGAGGAAAGATTGAAAAATCTGAATGCCATCCTTTGAGGGACAATACGATGGTACTGGCTTATAGCGCCAGAGAACCGGGTTCGATCCTGACTACAGGTGCCATCTGTATGGGGCTTGTATGTTCTTCCTGTGACCGCAATGGTTTTCTCTGGGAGCTCCGGTTTCCTCCCACATTCCAAAGACGTACAGGTTTGTAAGTTAGGGGTTACACAAAAAGCTGGAGAAACTCAGCGGGTGCAGCAGCATCTAAGGAGCGAAGGAGATAGGCGACGTTTCGGGTCGAGACCCTTCTTCAGACTGTCTGAAGAAGGGTCTCGACCCGAAACGTCGCCTATCTCCTTCGCTCCTTAGATGCTGCTGCACCCGCTGAGTTTCTCCAGCTTTTTGTGTAACCCTCGATTCTCCAGCATCTGCAGTTCCTTCTTTAGCAGGTTTGTAAGTTAATTGACTTTGGTAAGAATTGTAAATTGTCCCTGATGCGTAGTGTACAGGGTGTAAATTCTGGTTGGCGCAGATTCGGTAGGCCGAAGGACCTGTTTCTGCACTGTATCTCCAAACTAAACTAACCCAAACTTTAAAATGAATCAATGAGGAAATCTTCCCAGAGTATATAGAATATTAGAGGAGGGTAACTCAGTCCTCTTACTATTTCCAGTTAAATCTCAACCAACAGAATAAGTGGAGAAGAGTACTGGTTACGAGTACTAGATGTCCAAATTTGGGTGGGAAATACCAAAAATGTACATTTCAGACATTTCAGGCCGTGTTAGCTGTTGTCTTCCCCTAGATTTAGAGGTCTCCACAAACCAAGTGTTTGGCACAAGGATCAATGTGAGGAGGAGTGTGGAAGGACGACATGGATGTGATAACATCTGTTTGATTCTGATTTCAAAATGAGAAACTGGTTAATGTGCACACTTCTAAATGGCTAAATACTTTAACCAACTGATCTGACCTATCCTGCTTCATGCTTTTGGCTTTTCTTAAATTTTGGATCATGCCCTGTCTGTTCTTTTGACAGATGTACTCAATGAATGGTCACTCGGGTTCCTATTAACTCTTTTTCTCCCCCCCCCCCCCCCCCCCCCCACCTTGAACCTATGTCTTTGGTTCTTGATTCCCCTACACTGGGGAAAAAGACTGTGCATTATTTCTGATCTATTTCTCTCATGATTTTGTACACCTGTATAAGATCACCCCTCATTCTCCTGTGCTCCAAGAAGTAAAGGAATAGGGGCCTCTCCCTATAGCTCAAGCCCTCGAGACCTGGCAACATCCTCATAAATCTTCTCTGCACCCTTTCCAGCTTGACAACATCTTTTCTATAACGGTGAGTGTAGGGTGGAAGTTAGTGGTAAAGTTAATGGATTCAACGAGTCCTTTAGAAATGCAGGACAATAGACAATAGGTGCAGGAGTACGCCATTTGGCCCTTCGAGCCAGCACAGCCATTCAATGTGATCATGGCTGATCATCCCCAATCAGTACCCCGTTCCTGCCTTCTCCCCATATTCCCTGACTCCACTATCTTTAAGAGCCCTATCTAGCTCTCTCTTGAAAGCATCCAGAGAACCTGCCTCCACCGCCCTCTGAGGCAGGAGGTCCCAATTCAGTTGTTAATGCAGCAGTGGGGGAAAAAGCTGCCGTTCTGAGCTAGCAGAGAAAACAGTAAAGAATGTGCATGTTGGGGGATGTAAATTATTTTCTTTCCATCCATGGAATATAGTAAACTGTGGCCCCAACTGACCCTGTGAACAGATGATGAAACATCCCTTAGAGTCAAAGAGCTATTCAGCATGGAACTGGGCCCTTTGGCCCACCTTGTCCATGCCAGCCAAGTGGCATGCATTTCGCTCAAAGCCCTCAAACCCTTTTTATTGCTTTTACGGGCAGCACAGTGGTCTAGCGGTAGAGTTGCTGTCTTACAGTGCCAGAGACCTGGGTTTGATCCTGGCTGTATGGAGTTTGTACATTCTCCCTATGACCGCGTGGGTTTCTCTGGGTGCTCCAGTTTCCTCCCACACTCCAAAGACATACAGGTCTCTAGATTATTTGGCTTTGGTAACATTATAATTTGTCCTTAGTTTGTTGGATAGTGCCAGTGTACAGGGTGATCGCTGGTCATCCCGGACTTGGTGGGCCAAAGGGCCTGTTTCCGTGCTGTATCTCTCAAGTCTAAAGTCTGGATCTATATCTATCCAAATGTTTTTAAAAGTTGAAATTGTATCTGCCTTCTATCTACCCTCAGTGAAAAGGTTTCACCTGAGGTGCCTCTTAAATTTTTCCCCTCTCACTTAAGCATATGTCCTCTAGTTTTAGAATCCTCTACCCTTGGAAAAACACTGAGCATTTGCCTTATCCATGCTCTGTTCACTTTATTGTGCCCTCTATAAGGCACAGTGTAAATGGTAGTTGGAATTTCGGGTCTCCTCCTGGGCAAATTATTTTTCAACTTCCATGAATCCAAGAGTGGTTTGGTTTTGGAATATATGAGGTAGTAAGTATTATGATCGGAAGCTCTATATATATGCTTAGTGTGGTTTAAATTTTGTTTGCCCAGGAAGTTACCAAAGCTACAAATGTTCTTGCGGTTTCCTCCTGTTGTTTTGATGTGAAGGAAATGTTGTTTAATGATTATGCACAACCTTATCTTTCTTAAATGTGCTCCATGAAGGAACTGGACTATTTTGAGCGTTGTGATCCTTAGAATAGCTTCAATCATCAAAATATATTTGCTAAGTCTTTCCAACAGAATCTCCATTTGCATGTTTCTCATTTTTGGGGTGAGCCTTAACCTTCTCAACTCAATGTGGAAGTCCTGATGGTACTATTTTGGAGAAAATCCAGGTAATTCTGTGAATCCAGAAAAATCTTCTGTTGGTCTTTTAAGTCAGGTTATCAAATCATTCTTGCCTTTCTATTTTCTACAGTTGGACCCTCAAAACGTTTGCCTTGGAATGTGCTTTGAGAATACAGTTTATATTGCCCTCACCCTTGCCTGGTAGAAGGCATTTCATGACCAGTATTGCCTGATTGTTTTTTGCAATAAGAAAACTCGAGAAGAACACAAATTAGTACCCACAAAATTTTAAATATGGATAGATACAAAATGATTTGATATGGACTATAATCTCGATGCAATGAAATCAGTTGCTTGGGTAGGGAGAGCCCTCTAGTAAATGTAGAGAGAGGAGAAAGGAAATGACGGATGAAAGAATTCTTTAACCATATTCCTTGATTTACTTCCAGAGCTTTACTCTGGGTTGTTGCAGCTTTGTAACTAAATAGCATGAGTGAGCTGTTAATGTTGGGTAGTGCATTGTGCAGTGAGAAAGCTGGTGTGCTAGTCTTCATTGCATGATGCGAAGGCATCATCCAACTTTACTGCACATTTTATGCACAGCTCCACAGCACCAATATTGTGGCATTGAAAGCTACAGTAAAGGGAAGCCTGGTTGATGGGTAGTTTAGGGTTTGAATTTAAAAAAGTGACGTTGATGGGGCTGGGGTAGGAAGAGGCACACAGAGTAAAGCTGTCAGCTGCTGCAGAAATTCTCAGTTCCTCTGGAATTGATAACCTGATAGTGTGATGACCCTGATAGTGTTTTTGAATTTGGTACAAGCACCAGTTAGAAGAACAAGTGTGTCGACAGTTAAGATTAAACTTGAACGAGCATGAATTAATTTTGTGCAGGATTGAAATGGGTAATGAGAACAATCCACATAATACCTCTAGGAATCTGTATAATTTCTGACCATCCATCTGATAATTGACACACAACGCAGACAAAAGAGCATAATCATCTTCAGACAGCCCTGTTAACCCATTTGACTTGTTCTTGCACTATCAAAGATAATTGCTTGGTTCTTTCTATCCCTCCTGCATTCTCTGCCCCATAAAATTACTTTTTCTCTCTTTCCTAGAGTTAAAGAAGTGTCCTCAACTGTAAATATTTACTGACTCTCTCACTCTGCCTCTTACAGGTACTGCCTGAGCTGCTGAGTTGCCAGCATTTATTTCAGATTTCCAGCATATTTAGTTTTGTTTCGGATGTCCATATTGAACCTTCATGGTTTAGGCTGTTTCTTTCCTTTATCTACAATTAAATCTTAACCAAATTTCTATTTTAACCTCCTCATGGGTTTTATTTTTGTCAACATTTCCTTTTAAAAACAGTAACTTTTTGTTTGGGTTTTTTTAGGGAATGAATTTTGTTGCTGGATACTTGCTCATAGTGACCAAGGATGAAGAGAAGTCCTTCTGGTTGTTGGACTCGCTGATTAAGAAGATAGTGCCAGGTAGGCCAGTAGCTTGCAGATGTGCATATTTTACTGTGCTAGTATCATTCATACTTTTTGAGCATTGGATTATAGTGTGCATTTGTTTTAACCCCATTACGGGAAGGATGTGGTGGCTTTGGAGAGGGTGTAGAAGAGGTTTATGTCAAGTATAGTGTTATTGTCATGGGTCCTGAAACAACAATGAAATTCTTACTTACAGCAGCACAACAGATATGTAAACCTATATTAAACAAAGAAAGTTCAGAGTACGTCATATTATTTATGCAAACTGACAAATAAATAGACCATAATATTGCAAAAATATGTCCCCAAGTCTCAGTGGTTTGGAGCCTATTTGGAGGTTGTGATGTTTAATAGCCTGATAGTTTTAAGCAGAGCTGCCAAGTAGTATGGATTTTCCGTATTTTGAACGGAAATGCAATAAGAATACAGATGTATGGATTTGCTTTGTAAAATACGGATTTTTTAAAAATTCATCCCGACTTCCTGTTTCATCTTGCTGCTTAAAAAATGCAAGGATATAAAAAGTCATATCCTTGCATATAAAAATTATAGCAGATTAAATCTATTAGTATGTTAAATTTAAAGATCTGGATGATTATTTTTGTAAGTTTTGATCTGCCTGTCCCGCTACAGGTTTAAACAGCACTGTCAGTTTCGTGCGTGGGAATTTAAACGAACAGCGCTATGGGTTCTAATTATAGCACTACCAGCTGGAGCGCTATTGCCTTTACACATAGTGCTATTGGCGTTACACATAGCACTGTGGCCACAGCGCTATGGGTCATAATCTGTTTGGGGAGGGAGTGAGGGGGGGGAGAAAAAAAAGAGGGAGGGAAAGAGAAGAAGGAGGGAGAGAGAGTGAGGGAGGCTTCCAAAATGGCTTCTACATCATCATCTGGTGCTAAAAGCAGAAAACAGCCGTTCAAACAGAAGTATACAAAGAGATGGAAATGAATGCACTGTCAAGTAAGGTGCGTAGAAAACATGTCAAATGGTAGTAAGGTTATGCATTCTTGTACTCTTAAATGAGTATGAACACACATTAAAAAACATTTTTTCAGCAAAATGGCACTGCATAAAAATACTGATTTCCTCAGCAAAATACTGACTTTCAGGTACTAGAATACTGAAATGCTCTGACAAAACTTGGCAGCTCTGTGTAAGGAAGAAGCTGCTCATGAACCCGAACGTTAGTTTTCAGGCATCTATACCTTCTTCCAGATGGCAGGAGTGAAATGAGAGTGTGGCCAGTGCGGTATGGGTCTCTGATGATGCTGGCTGCCTTTTGCGGCAGCAACTCTTATAGATTACTTAGATGGTGGGGAGGTCAGTATCCGTGCTGGACTGGGCAGGGTTCACCACTTATTGCAATCTTCATTCCTGGGTGTTCTAGTTGCCGAATCAAGCCGTGATGCAACCAGTCAATATGCTCTCTAATGTACACGTGTAGAGTTACCAGAATTCTACATGGATTAAAGGGTATAATGAGAGGCTAGACAGTCTTGAGTGATTTTCTCTGGAGCATCTTGGATCTGATAGAAGTATATAAAATTGATAATTTGGCATATGAACGGCAGTCAACCTCTTTCAAGGATGGAATTATCCTTTCCTAAGTTTAAAAGAGATGTTTAGGGCATTTGTTTGTTTTTTAATATTGAGGTTGGTGAGTGTTTGGAACATGCTGCCAGGAATGGTGGTGGAGGCAGATGCTATAGTGCTGTTTAATAGGTTTTTAGATATGGAAGGATATGAATCATGTGCAGACATATAATATAATCTATGTGTAGGAAGGAACTGCAGATGCTGGTTTACACTGAAGATAGACACAAAAAGCTGGAGTAACTCAGTGGGTCAGACAGGATAACTGGAGAAAAGTGGTAGGTGATGTTTTGGGGTCGAGACCCTTATTCGGAGTAAGTCAGGGGAGAGGGAAGTGAGAGATGGGAAAAGGTACATGGAACAAATGAATGCAAGATATGCAAAGGCAACAATGATCAAGGAAAGATGGAGCCCACAATGGTCCATGATGGCTATGGGGAAGGTAATAACGAGCGATACAATCAGTGAAACTTAGCAGGACGACAGTGAAACTAGTGTGACGGCTACGGTGGGGTAGGGACAGAGAAGGGATGCAAGAGTTACATGAAATTAGAGACATAAATATTCATACCGCTGGGTTGTAAGTGGAATATGAGGTGCTATGCCTCCAATTTGTGTTTAGCCTCACTCTGACAATATTGGAGGCCCAGGACCAAAAGGTCAGTATGGGAATAGGAAGGGTGGTTAAAGTGTTTGGCAACCAAGAGATCGCGTAGGCCAAGGTAGACTGAGCGAAGGCATTCAGTAAAACGATCTCCAGTCTGCGTTTGCTCTTGCCCATATATAGGAGTCCACACCTGGAACAGCGGATACAGTAGATGAGGTTGGAGGAGGTATGTGAGATTAATCTATGTTGGCATCATGTTCGACACAGACATTGTGGGCCGAAGGGCCTGCACTGTTTTGTATTCATACTGCCACATGTAAATGGCAATGGATCTGGTTTAAACAAAACAATTTGAACAATTTGGCATTTCCAGGCGAGCGCAAACATTTCAAACAAAAGCAGAAATGCTGGAAATATTTAGCTAGCCAGGCTGCATCTGTGGGAAGAGAGACAGTAGACATTTCAGGTCAGCACTTCGTCATAACTAAGGAGTAGACAAAATAAACTTGTAAAGTTGCAGGGAGGGCAGGGGAGGAGGATCTCCCTGAACGGATGAAACTGGGGAGACCAAATGAGGATAAATTCTAAATAAGGTTTATTGAACTGAAAGAACAGGATCAGGTAGAGAGTGTGAGCAGTGACAAGAGTATTGGGACTGTGAAATGCGATGCAGGATACACCCGGAAGATCTGGCTGGGCATGTCCTCCACTCAGTGGGGTGGGAAATGGAAATAAAACCAAACTAATTTATAGATGGATAACTGATGCAGACCAAGAAATCAGATTATTTGATGTTGGAGTTGAGCTATGTACCAGACCTGATTGTAGTGTGAGGAACCACTGGGGACTGATTCAGTTGGGGGTGGTTGGCTTCGTTAAATCTGGCTGTTCAATTCCCTACCCCTCCGGCTCTGCTAGATCATGAGTTTAACTTTCTGTCAAACCATTGGTACTAGTTTATTACTATCACGTGTACCAAGATACAGTGAAAAACTTTGTTTGCCAGCTACCCGGGCAAATTGTACTACATTCGAGTACAATCAATCCATACATAAGATTAACAAGTAATGCAAAGACAAAAAATGTGAGAGTGCAGAATATAGTGCTACAGCATTATAGTGTTACAATTTCAGAGGAAGTGCAGATAAAAATAGTCCGAGCCCTGGTGTGAAGATTGCAAGATCGGGACGACACCCTTTGCTTATGAAAGAACTATAGTCTGGGGCAGAGCGGGGCTGAGTGGCAGTCAAACTTTTAGTATCTTCTGCCTGATAGGAAAGGGGATATGAGGGTGGAAGTGGCCTTTGATTGTGGTAGCTGGTTTTCTGAGGCAGCATGATGTAGATGGAGTTAATATGATGCTGGTGTGAGGTGGGTTGCAGTTAGTTCACTTGATGGAATCAACAGCTGATGGAGGAAGGCTGGTTTGTATGATGGACTGGAAGTATGGGCACTTCATTGTACTGGCACAGAATCCAGAACACTGACATGAATGTCAAAGGCAAGTTGGATTAAAGAAATTCCCAAGGCTTTTTATGTGTACATTTGAAACAATTAATCGGGGAGGAAATAAAGGAGGGAATTTATGCTTGGAAATGGAGGATGTCAGCGAGGTACTAAAATGGGTAATTTGCATCTGTATTCACCAAGGAGAATGACATGAACAGTGAGATCGTGTGGAGAATAATATACAATAGCAGTTGAGATTAAGAAGGTGATGGTACTGGGGCTACTGAAGAGCATTAAGGTGGATAATTCATCAGGGGCTGATGGGATCTATCCTATTATTGATAGAGGCAAAAGAGCACATTGCAGGGCCCCTGTCAAAGATCTTTGTATTTTGTTTGAGCCACAGGTGAGGTCCCAGAGGACCATAGAGAAGGGAAGTAGAGATAAGCCCAGAAATCGCAGACCCAAGCGCCTCTCGTCTGTCGTAGGGAAGCTATTCGAGAAGATTCTATAGGATATAATTTATTGCATTGGGAAGAGTGAGATAATCTGGACCAGTTGGCATGACTTTGTTTGCTGCAGGTCATGTTTTACAAACTTGGTTGAGTTTTTTGAGGTGATGTGGGTCGGGCAGTGAATGGTGTCTACATAGACGTTAGTAAGGCATTTCATGAAGTCCCTCGTGGTAGGCAAATCCAAGTTAAGTCAACTTTATTTGTCACATACATATACAAGATGTGCAGTGAAACTGGAGGCAATCCGCAGGCAAGACTGGCAATGCCTGCGGATTGTGCAAAAACTACAGAACAGAATCAGTATTTACATGTAAGAAAAGAATGAGAATTATTTTCAGAAGATTAAGATGAATATGATCCATCATTACTTGGTCATTTGGATTTGGACCAGGCTTATTCATAGAAATCAAACGATTGTGGTGGAAGGGTGTTATTCTGGTTGGAGGTCTATGGCAGTTCCACGGGGATCTGTGCGTGGACATCTATTTGTTGTGGACAGTGAGGAAGTCTGTCAAGTGTACAGCAGGATATACTGTAGATCAGCTGTTAAAATGGGTGGAGAAATGGCTAATGGAGTTTAATCCAAGTAAGTGTGAGGTGTGGCACTTTGGGAGATCGAATGCAAGGGGAAAATATTCAGTTATCTTTACCAAGATCCTTAACTGCATTGATGTACAGAGGGTTTTTGGGATCCATGTCCACAGCTCACTGAAAGTGGAAACGTAAGTGAATAGAGTGGTGAAGATGAAGTGTATGCTTGTCTTTATTGGCCGGGTCATTGCATATAATAGTCAAGTTCCAGCTTTATAGGACTTGTTTCACCACATTTGGAGAATTGTGTACTGGTCACCCCAATGTAGGAAAGATGTGTAGGCTTTGGAAAGGATCAGTTTATCAGAATTCTGCCTAGATTAGAGGGTAGGAGAGGTTGGACACACTTGGATTGTTTTCTGTGGAATGTTAACGACTGAAGGGAGACCTGATACAATAATGGAGGCATCGAAGGCATAGACAGTCTGCACTTTTCTGCAATGGTTCAAATGTCAAAGACCAGAGGACGTCGTTTTAAGGTAAAATGAGCAAAGTTTTAAGAAGGTGTGTGGGGCAATTTTTTTTAAAGAGTGTTGGATGTCTGGAATGTGGTGCCAGGTTGGTGATGGAAGTCGATGCCGTGGTGCCATTTGAGAAGCTTTTATACAGCCACATAGATATGCAGAGAATGAGGGGTAATATATCGTATTCAGATAGAGGAGATTAGTTTAACTTGGCCTCATGTTTGGCATGGACATTGTGGGCCAAAGGGCCTTTTTTTGTGCTGTGACAGGCACTGCAGTTCCTGGGCAGTCTTTGATGGAATTGATGGTTCACTGTCAACATTCTTAATCAAAAAATGTTTTAGCTGGCATTAACCTCAATCTTTGTGGATTGGTGTAGGCTTTTGACCCATATCTTCAACATGTCCTTCCTTCCACGCTTCCTAACTATTGCTCGACTTGCAGATTTTTTTTTTTGCTCCAGATTACAGCATCTAGTGTCTTGTGTCTCTGTGGGAATATGTTTGTCTCTGCAGTTCTGAGTATTTTGAAATCTCACTATTTGGGAGCCCTGGGATTAACTCTGCCATCGCTGAGATGATTCCTGAGATGTAGAGAGTAGTACAAATTCTCCAGCCTCCCTACATGGACCTATTTATGGGGCGGCAGTATCTTGCAAGAGAGCCCATTTGGGGGGAGGGGGGTGGGGGGGAGAGAGTATGTTTTGTGGAGGTTCAATGTGTGACCCATCATCTTTGTATGTTTCTGTACCTGACTTGGAGATTGGTAACTCACTGCAGCTCTGGAGACCTTGGCTTTCGGTTGGAAGTGACATTGGTTGTCTTTAAATTAGCTTCACCAGTTTATAGGTGAGGTACTACAGTGAGGATTATAAAAGATGTTGGGACCAAGACACACTTTTGATGGACACCACACTGGGAATGAGTGTAAGACTGCATTTTGTATGCCATTATACAGCTGCTGTAGGATGGCAACGGATTTCCATGAACTGCTAAGTTTGAGAAGTCCTCTGTAGTCCACCTTTATTGACAGAGTCGAAGGCTATAGTGAGACCAGTGACTTGAGTTAATCCTTGCCTCCCTGTGTGGAGCTTGCATATTTTTACTATGCATAGGTTTCCACTGAGTGCTTTGGTTTCCTCCCACATCGCAAAATGTGGGCTGGTAGATTAATTGACTATTGTAAATTAGATAAGCAGTAGAATCTTTGGGAGGTTGAAAGGAGGGGTATGCTGATGCAGGGGTGGCAGTTGAAGTGAATGTGGGAAGTATGAAAATGTGTTGGGGTAGGATCGGTGTAATTTTGGTGCTTGATAGTTAGGGCTGACCTGGTGGCCAAAAGGACCAGTTTCTGTGCTGCATCTCTTAAAAGGTGTATAATATTTGAACCTGCCCCTACATTTCACTTATGGGCCTGTCCCACTGCCGCAAAGTTTTCAACATGTTGAAAATTTTTAGTCGACAGTGGCAACAATTTTTGTTGTCGCCGGGTGTCATAGGTGAATTCCATTAAAACTAGTCCCTGGCAGTCGCCTAAGTGGGACAGGCCCTTTAGTGTTTTGTGTCGTAAAGATACTGTTGCTCTGTATTTCAGTGACTTATGATCTTTACATCCTTATGATCAGGAATTTGCTGTGGGATGCAGCTAAAGACCCTCCTGTTAAGCATGGGGTTATGGTTCGGGACTTGCGCATCAAAGTGTTCCAAGTGTTCACAAATACGAACGCACAGCCTCCCTGCCAAGAGGAGGATATGCTGCAGATTCCAGCATCTACTATTTCCATGACATGGGTGACATGCTCACTGCAGTGCATGGACGGAAATCACTTTTAAAACGTTGGGGGGGGGGGGGGATCCAGCCCGCAGGTGTATTTTTTTACAATTTGTTTTCGCAACCCGGGAACTGCAGCCTGTCCCGGGGCAGACAGGCGACCTGGGTGTTACAGCCAGACCTGGGGTTAGCGAGCCAACCTGGTAACTGCAGCCAGTCCCGGGGCACGCAGGCGACCTGCGCGCTACAGCCAGACCTGTCAGCCGAACTGGGTGCTACAGCTAGTCCCGGGGCAGGCGAGCCGACCTGGAAGCTACAGCCAGTCCCGGGGCAGATGAGCCCACCTGGGCGCTACAGCCATTCCCGGGGCACGCAGGCAGCCTGGGCGCAACAGCCAGACCTACCAGCCAACCTGGGTGCTACAGCCAGTCCCGGGGCAGACGAGCCGACCTGGGAACTGCAGCTCCCAGATGCTAGATTCTAGGAGCTGGTGGCCTCCAACTAGAATCGACCTTGAGGGGTCGAGTCGCAGAACCTATTGACTTACCATCATGGAGTTGGCTGACCTCTGAGGCTATTGCGGCCGCGACTCGACTTCGGAGGCTTCGGCCGCAGGCCCTGTGGATGGTAACATTGAGAGCTCGCAGGTCCCTGGTTGGTGACAATCTTCCGGGAGCTCCAGCAACAGCAGCTTCGTCCGCCCCGAATTGTAAGGCTTGAATCAGCCCATCGCAAGGCCTTTCATCGGCCGGCATGGCTTAAAATCGGCCATGGGAGCTACCATCGCCCAGCGGGGGCTTCAACATTGAGAGCCTCGACACAGCAGTTTGAATGCCTGATTGTGGGAGAAGAAGCAGGGAAGAAGAAGAAGTGTCTGGAGGAGATTCACTGTGATGGATGTTTGTGTTATGTGGTTTGTTGCTTTTTTTACTGTCATGGCTGCATGGTATGAAATTTTGTTCAAACTTGTTTGAATGACAATAAAGGAAATTCAATTTGATCTACAGGTGGCAGTTAACAAGCGCTAACAGTGGCAGCTAACAAATCGATTTTGTCTCGAGGAATCAAGTGATACACTACTCGAATCGTTCTGCAGTACTCATTAAACCCGAGAGCTTTTTAAAAATGTAAATTTCCAAGGCGGTTTGAGAAGAAATATGATGTGCACTGAACATTTCAAATGTTTCTATCAGCCTGCCTGTTCTGTAGAACACCATCCTCAAACAATAAAGTTGCAGGATGAAACCCTGGTTATAATGATCCACTGTTCACCTCCTGTCTTTTAGCAATGGCAGACACTAATGATGATAGTTTCTACTGTCTACAGATGACCAGCACCTCCTTCAGCCATCTGAGGGAAAAGGATTGAAGATGAATACTTGTGATCAACCAGGCAGCAGAGATCCCTGCTCTCCAGTATGATTCTGAGACAAGAACAGCAAGGAAGAGATGCTGGCAATGCTGTGCACAAAATCCAAATCCATTGGGAAACTGAAACAATGTGGGTATCCTCCCACACCCCTAGATTTGGAGCTCCAATTGCACTAATTTGGCTCCTTCGGGAGGCCCATGTTGTTCACACACTCGACACATACTCATGAAGAAGCATGCTTTCAAAGCTCCTCCGGGGAAGCTAAACACCGGGTGAATAGAGGGAATGAGGCGGCTCTGCAGAAAAAGTGTGATCACCCCTCCCTCATAATTGAGAATAGTGGACCCATTACCAGTCAGAATGGAGAATGAGCTACTTGAGTTCCTACACAAAGTATGTGAGACCCCAGAGTAAACACTCCTACCTGACCCAACCAGTATTTCCCCACCTTACCTGGGGCAAGTCAACACTTCAATCTCAAGGGAATGCTTATGAAGATCCACTATGCTTATGAAGAGTAAATGATCCACTCAAGAGGATTCGCTGAGAGATGCAATTACTGAATGTATGTGTATATATGTATATAATATTTTATACATAGTGGGTCATTATAGCGGGTGCGCGAGAGAGCCCGGAATGAAGGCGAGGAGCCAGGGAAATTCTGTAAGGGCTTAAATGAGCACAGCACACTACTCTGCGTTTCAGTGAGAAACTGAAGACTGGTGACGCGCCAAAAATCCCTGCTCTTATCTTCGCAGCTGGGAGCTGCCCTGGACCTGTCCATGAAGTGCCGAGGGGGATGAACCAGGGAGTGGCCAACCCCCCAGGAACCGCCACAGGACCCCCCTCCCAAGAACTGGAGGCACGAAACGGACAGGGGGACGTACGGGATGACCAGCCGTGTGCGCACCACGGCTGGCACAGGAACCGGAGACACACTGCCAGACGAAGGTGGTGGCGCGGGCACTTGGGGAAAGGGCCGGAACGGAGGGCGAGGTCACGCAAGTAGCACCGGCTGGTTGATGGCCTCGTGTGCCGGCTTCACCGGTGCCAGCTTGCCCACCGTCTCCCGAAGCCGTAGCAGGGCGGCTGATGGCTGCTCCGCCTGGCCCTGTGCTGATGGGATAAACTCACCGGGCACTGTCAGCGGGCTCCCATACATCAACTCGGCTGAGGAGGTGGCCAAGTCCTCTTTGGGCGCGGTGCGGACACCCAGCAAAACCCACGGTAATGTGTCGACCCAGTCCGGGTCCGTGAGCTGAGCCTTCAGGGCAGCCTTGAGCTGGCGATGGAAAAGCTCCACCAGGCCGTTCGCCTGCGGATGATATGCCATGGTGCGGTGCAGGTTAACCCCGAGAATGGCCAACCACAATTCAGGTGTGAACTGAGGCCCCTGGTCGGACGTAATGTCCAGCGGCACTCCAAATCGGGCAACCAGTGCGCCGCCAAAGCACGGGCACACGTGGCCACAGAGGTATCTGCCAATGGAACCGCTTCTGGCCACCGTGTGAAACGGTCGACCACGGTCAGGAGGTGGGTGAAGCCCCGAGAAGACGGTAGCGGCCCCACGATGTCCATGTTGATATGGTCAAACCGTTAGCGAGGGACACGGAACTCCTGGAGCGGTCACCCGTACATGCCGCTGTACCTTGGCAGTTTGGCACGGGATGCAGGTGCGCACCCAATGCCCAACCTGTTTGCGCAACCTGTGCCACATGAAACGGGAAGCCACGAGGGCCGTCGTCGCCCAAACGGAAGGGTGGGCCAGCCCGTGGAGCACCTCGCATACTCTGCGCCGCCAGGCAACGGGGACGATGGGTCGTGGCTGAACAGTCAAGACGTCGTACAGCAGCCTCACACCCCCGGGGACATATGGAACGTCTTCCAACTGCAGGCCCAAAAATGCGGTACGACAGGCGGACATCTCATCATCCGTCAGCTGAGCAGCAGCCAGGGCCACACCATCCGGGGCATACACTCATCTCCCCTCTATCTTCAGGTAGAAGGTACAGGAGCCTGAAGACTGCAACAACCAGGTTCAGGAATAGCTACTTCCCCACAGCCATCAGGCTTTAAAACGGCTCGGCCAAAACTCTGAACATTAATAGCCAATAATCTGTTAATTTGCACTTTATCAGTTTATTTATTCATGTGTGTATATATTTTTACAATGGTATATGGACACACTGTTCTGTATTCGTGCCTACTATGTTCTGGTGCGCTAAGGCAAAGCAAGAATTTAATTCTTGTCCTATCAGGCATAATAAAACTCTCTTGAACAATGCCATCAGACACCTGCAAAACGGCGTTGACTGCGGGACGAGACAAGGCGTCGGATACTCTGTTGTCTTTGCCCTCAATGAAACAAATGGAGGTTGTGTATTGAGAGATGAACGCCAACTGCTGCTGCTGCTGCTGGCGAGCGGACCACGGGTCGGAAACCCTGGTGAACGCAAAGGTTAGGGGCTTGTGGTCCGTGTAAGCGGTAAATGTCCGCCCCTCCAAAAAGTAACGAAAGTGGCACACGCTGAGGTAAAGGGCGAGGAGCTCACGGTCAAAGCCACTGTAGTGCCGCTGAGGTGCCTGCTGAAGACGACCAGAGGTGGCCAACGGCCGTCGATCAGCTGCTCTAGCACCGCTCCAACCGCTACATCAGAAGCGTTGACCATCAACCTGATTCGTGCATCCGCCCATGGGTGCACGAGCATCCTAGCCAGGGCCTCCTTCGCCTCCTTTCACTTGCCTGCAATGGCCATGAAGCGGGCGCATGATCCTGGCCACGGACGGTACAAAACGGTGGTAGAAGGCCACCATCCCGACGAATTCCTGGAGGCCCCTCACGATGGCCGGTCGTAGAAACTGGCGCACAGTGTCTACCTTGGCCAGGAGCGGCACCGCACCCTGCTGAGTTGCGTGGTGCCCCAGGAAATCAATGGACGTCACCCGGAAACGGCATTTGGCTATATTGACGGCCAGCCCATGATCGCTGAGATGGTGGCATAGTTGGCGGAGATGGGTACAATGCTCCTGTCGTGAGCGGCTTGCCACCAAGATGTCTTCGAGGTAAATGAACACAAAGTCCATAAGCCGCTGAAATGCCTGCGCAGCGTTCTTAAGCCCGAAATGGCATGCGCAGGAACTCGAAAAGACCAAATGGTGTTATGATGGCTGTCTTGGGCATGGTGGCCCTGAATTTGATTGCAGCCAAGCACCTGGTCGACGTTGGAGAACACCGCAGCCCCGGCCAGGTGCGCATTGAAATCTTGAATGTGGGGGACCGGGTACCTGTCAGCGATGGTGGTGTTATTTTGTCAGTCCAATTCAAGAAAACTTGATTCAAACTCTTGTTGCTGTTGAAATTGTTTCTTTATTTTGACAGCGCTGGATAATTCTTTAAACCTTCCAACATAGCTGAAGACTCTGGGTCGGGTCCAAAGAACTAGTGACTTTGGTACAAACTTAACACATTATATAGGTATTAGACAGTTATTAGATAATTATGGTACAGAAGGTCTGGCAACTATTAACCAATCATTATGTTTTACCATGTCTGAAGAAAGGTCTCGACCCGAAAAGTCGCTGATCTCCTTCGCTCCTTAGATGCTGCTGCACCCACTGAGTTTCTCCAGCTTTTTGTGTAACCCCCATGTTTTACCATACATTAACTTATTTGCATTAACCAGTCAACTAAGTCCTTTCCAGTGATTGACAACACATGTAGTCACATGATTTTCCCTTTTCTGGCCTCTTTACAATCCTGGCTCCCTCTGTGGTCTTCTTTACCCTCTTTGTTCAAAATTATTTTATTTCAATGAAGTAAAACCACAGAAAAATAAAATCAATTCTCAGAGACCACCTCTCAGAATATAAAAGACACATCATACAGCAATCACCCAAAACACATATTTTCACTTTTGAAAAAGAAATTTATTTCTAAAACTTCAGATTTAAACAAAGTCTAATACTTAAATCCTAATTTAAACACAATACACTTCACAAATAATTTCCCTACAACTACATAGTTAAAATACAGTTACTTTGTAATTTTTACAATTACAAAGATTAAATATGAGTTTTGCCCCATTCTTACGAAGTGGTAAAAGCTTAAGTTATTTCTAATCACACAATTCCCAACTCCAAGGACACTAAAGCCATATACTTGTCACACTTGATAAATTATAATTGCTTCTTACCAAGCTCGGCCTAGTTTCATTCTGAATTACAACCTCCCCCTACTATCTCTGGAGGAAAGGAATGTAAGGCCTCTTTTATGACTTCTCACTAATAGCATTCCACACAGCAAATGGAAGATTACTATATGCAGACCCTAATCGTTTGGCTTAGATCAAAACAGAGCTAAGGGCCTGTCCCACTTACGGTTCCGCGCGATTTCATTCGACCACACAGACGTCTGGAGCGCGTGACGTCATTTGAAGATGGAACAAAATGCCGGAGTAACTCAGCGGGACCGGCAGCATCTCTAAAGAGAAGGAATGGGTGATGTTTTGTGTCGAGACTCTTTTTCAGTCTGAAAGAAGGGTTTTGACCCGAATGTCACCCATTGCTTCTCTCCAGAGATGCTGCGTGTCTTGCTGAGTTACTCCAGCATTTTGCGTCCATCTTCAATTTTCTTGGCCCAGCTCTGGAAGTAGAAGTGGGGACGGATCCGGACGGGGACCCCAGGCCGAGTTCGGCGATCGTTTGCCTGCGTCTGCTGCTGTTGCAGGAGAGACCTTGCGTCGCGCCAGGGTCTTGGGCCTGTCCCACTTTGGCCGTTAGTTACATGACAGGCCGTCGGCGTGTGAAGATTACGTTCGCTACAAATGTTTTGGAGTCCCGCGCGGCCATACAATGCCCGTGCGCCTCAACGCGTAATTTGCATGCCAAGGACACGTAAGTGGGACAGGCCCTTTACTTTCTCAGTTTTGTACAAACATTTGTACAAAACAGTTTTGCATAAACAACCATAAACCCTCTTTATGACACACTAGAGCTCAGGGATGTGTCACAAAGAAAGAACAAATGGTGCCTATGTCCTGGGAAGAGACCCCATTAACAACCTATACTCCAAACACCAAACTAAACCAAATACAGCTTCTGACAGCGTTATAGTTGCTTCAAAGCAAACAAAGCTATGCCTATTCAGATCACCATTTCCATGTTATTATAAGCCATCTTTTCTCCTGTGTGTGTGTTCTTTGTACTTTATTACTTTGTGGGGACATGTATTTCTTAAAACCTCAAACCCTTCTCTTGCAACTCAACATAAGTTCCTCTCACGAAAGTTATTATCTGAGCAATTCTATTATATATTTTCTCAGCGGCATTTAAGCCGACGATAGTCTCCGCAAGGACGCCAGCCACCGTCCGCCTTGGGGACCATATGAAGCAGGGACGCCCAGGGGCTGTGAGCGACGCACGATACCTAACGACTCCATAAGGCAGAACTCCTCCCCAGCTAGACTGAGTTTGTCCGGTGGAAGACGCCGCACCCGGGCGTGCAGGGGCGGGCCATTAGTCGGAATGTGATGCTGAACTGCGGGTCGAGGATTTCAGGGAAGTCTGCCAGTACACGCGAGAATGTAGCATCCACGGACGACAGGCCCATCAGGCAGCACGACCGGGTTGCCCACGCGGAGGGAAACAGGCTCCAATGTCACAGAGTACACCAGACACTGCCGCTTGACATCCACAAGCAGCGATTGTGTGCGTAGGAAGTCCACTCGCAGCCACGGTTGGGAAACGTCAGCAGTGAACAAAGGCCATGAAAAGCGAGGGAGAGCATGCGCACCCCATATGAGCGTATTGGGCTCCCATTTGCCGCGGTGAGGAGGGAGCCGCGTTTACCGGCGCGGACATCGCCATTAGAAGGGTGCAGCACACTTATCTCTGCCCCAGTGTCGACCAGGAAACCGGCCCCAGTGCGGCGATCCAACGCAAACAAGCGATGAATCTGGCTTGCCGCCGAAGCAATCACTGATGGCCGGCCCATTTGTTTCCCGGGAACGTACAGGGCTGCTGACATTGACGAGCAGCAGCCCCCCAGCGACGGTGATAGTAGCATCAGCTCCCCCTGCTGGCGTCTGTAGAAACAGGTAGAGGTGCGGGCTCATCCGACCACCAGCGACCTCTGGTGGCGTCCAAAGGAATTGATGGCAGGCCACGCAGGGCGCCTGGGTGCGCAGTGGCTGCCGGATCCCGCCACGGAGGGAGTTTAGGCGCAATGGAGTGCGGTCAATTGAAACGGCTGTGCACTGCCCGGCGCCGTTGGGAGGATCTCCAGTGCAACCCGGGCCTGCTGACGGGCCATCCAAAGTTGATTGGCGCGCTCGCCCACCGACTGCAAGTCGGTTAAAGGGTCGCTGGTAAGATGCAGGTGGTTGTCCGACGGGAGCTGCTGCAGGTAGGAATGTTTAAAAAGAAAACGGGGCTCATGGTCGCCCAAAAGGGCCAGCATATCGCCCAGCAGGGCCGACGGCTGGCGGTCACTCGGGCCAGTCATCCGCAAGATTTGGGTCACCCGCTCAGCGTAGGGCCTTAAGGGCCTCATACCCATTAGCCACCGGGGGCGAGCAGAGAAAAGGCTTAAGCAGACGTGCAGAGGCCTGGTTGAGTGCACTGATAATATAGTATTTAGTTGCATCTGCCGTCACGCCCCGCAGTGCAAACTGCGCCTCGGTCTGGTCAAACCAGATCTCTGGCTCGTCGGTCCACAGGGTAGGCAATTTCAGCGAATCGGCGTGGAGATCGGCAGGGCCCAAGGACAGTTGACAGGTTGTGCGTCCTGTGTAATATTCGTGTCCATCGTGACTTGCGACGAAAAGTCAAGGGTCACCAGTGTAGCGGGTGCGTGAGAGAGCCCGGAATGAAGGTGAGGAGCCAGGCAAATTCTGCAGAGGCTTTAATGAGCACAGCACACTACTCTCCACTTCAGTGAGAGATTGAAGACTGGTCTCGCGCCAAAAACCCCATCTCTTATCTTTGCAGCTGGGGGTCGCCCCCCGGACCTGTCCATGAAGTGCCGAGGGGGATGAACCAGGGAGTGGCCAACCCCCCAGGAACCGACACACACACCGACACACAGACACAGACAATGTACACCATGCACCGCACAGCCTGGTTTTGGGAAGAAGACACACGACTGTTTTGAGGTCAAGTCAACCAAGATGGTTTCCGGCGAAGCCAAGAGTGTCGCCTAGCCACGTACAAGCGGTCAGCCAATTAGAACCTGCAGATCGTCAGGGCTGCCAGGAGCAAGGTTCAGCAGACTGCCAGGTGTTGCGCCAATGAGTACTGGACACAGCTTAGTGAGGACAGTCGCCATAACAAGGAACATCAGGGGGAGGTACGATGGCATTAAGAAGGAACTTGGACCAGTCCAGAGTAAGACAGTCCCCCTCAAATCATCCACTGGGGAAGTAATCATATACAAATACCAGCAGATAGAGAGATCGATGAAACACTACTCCGACCTCTACTCGACAGAGACCATTACAACTGCAGAAGGACTCTTTGTTCCTATACTCAACTCCTCTTGTTAGAAAGGCCAACATGCCATTTGTTTTCTTCACTGCCTGCTGTACCTGCATGCTTACTTTGATTGACTGATGAACAAGGACCCCCAGATTCCGTTGTACTTCCCTTTGTCCCAACTTGACACTATTTAGATAGTAATCTGCCTTCCTGTTTTTGCTACCGAAATGGATAACCTCACATTTATCCACATTAAACTGCATCTGCCATGCATCTGCCCACTCACCCAACTTGTCCAAGTCACCCTGCATTCTCATAGCATCCTCCTCACAGTTCGCACTGCCACCCAACTCCGCGTCATCTGCAAATTTGCTAATGTTACTTTGAATCCCTTCATCTAATTCATTGATGTATATTGTAAATAGCTGCGGTCCCAGCACCGAATCTTGCGGTGCCCCACTAGTCACTGCCTGCCATTCTGAAAGGGACCAGTTAATCCCTACTCTTTGTTTCCTGTCTGCCAACCAATTTTCTATCCATGTCAGTACTCTACCCCCAATACCATGTGCCCTGATTTTACCCACTAATCTCCTATATGGGACCTTATCAAATGCTTTCTGAAAGTCCAGGTATGCTACATGCACTGGCTCTCCCTTGTCCATTTTCCTAATTACATCCTCAGAATATTCCAGAAGATTAGTCAAGCATGATTTCTCCTTCGTTAAACCATGCTGACTCAGACCGATCCTGTTACTGAAGAAGCAATTGAAGAAGGATCATGACCCGAAATGTCACCTATCCATGTTCTCCAGAAAAACTGCCTGACCAGCTAAGTTTCTCCAGTACTTTACAATTTATGATAGTCGCAATGCTCACCCTCTTTCCATTCACTATTCTGATTAAAGATAGCTTTATGGTTGTAAAGGAGATATGGCTGTCACAATGCGAGAACTTAGTTGCATTGCTGTGCCTCGAACTGAGTTCTTGTTTGATTTTGGAGCAAAGGGATTATTTGCAGCTGCTGAGAGCATGCAACTGTCCTGAAATAACTGGCTGCCACGTCTCAGCAGATTAAGGGCAAATTACAAGCTCAGCAAATCGCTTTACTGATTGAATGTGACAGACATTGAGTTTGTCCCTTGCAGGGCACAACAGTAAATCCTGCCAACGGTTCACATTGTCAAAGCAAAGTGGCAATCAGCTCGTCGATGCGTTCATTTAATGTGCAAAATAGAACCATGGGATTGACTACTGCAGGGGGGAGTCACAAGCTTGTTTCCAATTACTGTGATTATTTTATTGAATGTGCAGTCTCTTTGTTCTATTGCTGCACTAGTGTGTAGTGTTTCTGTGACTGAAATCTGTGATATTGACTGATTTCATTCAGCATAGAGTTCAGAGATGGGCTATTTTCTGCGGCCGTATGAAGCAAATTAAAGCAATCACGTGCAACCAGGCTTGGTGGGATGGTTTAGAACAGGGTTCAAGCAGGGCACTCCCCCCCCCCCCTCAACGTCTGTGATAGGATCACAGGGTGGACCCATTCCTCCCACATGGCAAGAAATACCATCAAGGGATTATTGAAAATCAACTGTGCTAGGTTTTCCCCACCACCCACCCATCACAACAAAGGGCAGTAAAAAATGCATTTTGGATGGAAAAACAGCAGCATCGTCGGTCTGCACTTGCCTTTGAGATAGTCATTTATTTTGTCGACACATCATGGAATCAGGCCCTTCGGCCCACGGAGTCCACACCGATCATCAATAACCTGGTCACGATAGTTCTCTTTTCCCACTTTCTCATCCACTCTCTACACACTGTGGGTAATTTACAGACACCATTAACCTACAACCCCACATATCTTCAGGATATGGGAAGAAACTAGAGCATCCAGAGGAAACCCATGTGGTCACAGGGAAAATGTGCAATCCGCACATTTAGCATACAAGGTCCGGTTTGAATCCAGGTCTCTGGCACTGTGAGGCAGTGGTTCTACTAGCTGCGCAACTGTGCCGTCCATGTGCAGACGGGGCTAAGTGATCCTACAAACAATTTTCAAAGCCCCATGCTCCTATTCTGTCATGGAAGGCAAGTCAATATACATTTACATGGTGAGCAGGCGGCACAAGTTCCAAGAACATCCTGGCACCATTGGTGTTGGACCCCAAGTTGAATATTCACTTGGTATGAAGCTTTTGTAATCATTTTGATTCAGAACGCCGTGGCCAAATCATCTTCATTTCCTCCAAAAGCAGGGCTGTGGAGTCGATACCCAAAACACCCAACTCCGACACAGACTCTTTACTTTCCTGTGTATCCGACTCTGACCGCAACCCCTAGGTATAATAATTCTAAATCTGCTACGATGACATTACACAAGGTGGTACTTCATAAGAACTACATGAATCATCAGGCTACCTTTTAAACCCACGTCCTTAAAGTTTTGAGTCTAATGGTTGTAGCTATGCTATTGTGGCTTTTTAATTGTTTATTCTTGAAAAAAAAACATAATTCATCATGCTAAAAGAAAGAAAAAATTACATATAGGACTATGACAGAATGAAAATTCCATTAAATTAAATAAAAATGATAGAAGTATTACTCCAAACTTTATTAAACCAAGGACATACGTATGAGCTAAATGGCTAAATTATGACAAAAAAATCTCAAGTGCAATAGAAATTAAAAGTAGTTAAGTTTGCTACAAAAGTACATACCTAAAATTTATTAATAACGTTCTTCTGAACAGAATCGCTTCTGCCAGATCCTCTTTCATTGTTCTTAAATGTGATTTAATTATTTTCAGTGTGGAGAACAGTCCCTCCACGCAGACCTGTGGGTGGTATGGCTGTTACTATCATATCTGCAAATTTTACTATTTCTTGATAAGCAGGGATGACTTCTTATACTGTAAGTTTAACATGAAAAGGCTGCCTTCGCACGTTCAAACAGGAACGCCTTGCTCTCAACTTCAATTTTATCTAAATATTTTGCAAAATCTCACCATCATTTGAAGAGGATGAGAAGGATTTGGTACTCCCATCTTCATTTAGTGGTTCTGACTTTTCAGATAGTAGCCCTTTTAACCAAATTGCAACAACGCAGAGGGACTCTTTTGCTTTAGCAATTTGATCTTCGCTCAACAAGATTCGGTTCATTGGATCTACGTAGCCTAGTAGGATGATCAATCTGATCTGATTTTCAAGTAGCAGACCCTCTCTTCTTCAATGACGATACAATTTCTTCAGCATTTAATCCACCAGCTTTGGATAGGTGAAATATTACATTTTTTACACCCATAAGAATGTACCAGGAGTAAAATCCTCTGCTTGCAGCTTTTTGTGACTGCATAAGGGTGAGCAAGCAGTGCTTCTAATTGTGATACCAACCTTATCAGTGACGATGCATAAAATCTGGTCTTTCTTAATTTCAAAATTTTTCAAAATTTCTTTCACTAAGTTCTGGAGATAAATGTTCTCATGAGGTGCCTGGATGTCCTTTACTCCTAATGTCTGAGTTACTATTTTATTGTTTTCATCAACAAATCTAGCATTGATGGCAAAATAGCTAACTCTGGGATGAATAGTGAACATGAACTGCCCCTTAAGAGTTTTTCAAAGCTTTTCCTTTTCATTCTTGGCTTCTTCAAGTATAGGTTTTCTGATACTCTCCCTTGCCAGAGAAACTCCTAGTTTCTTAGTTATTTCTCCATTTCTCAGGTGGAAAAAATGTGCGGTATGTTTAAAAAGTGGGATCTTTTCTGATTTACCTAGTCTCTGAAATTGATTTTGAGGTCGGAGTCGGGACTTTTTTACCGACTCCAACTCCAGCAGCACCAAAATTGCTCTGACTTGACGACTCCAACTCCACAGCCCTGTCCAAAAATCCCTGTTGTCACAGGCACCAAATTTCAGGCTATTCCATTCCCTTCACTAATTCAAAAATAGCTGATAACAGCAAAAGCTATGGGACTTGGCAGCAGTAGTGCTTCTTCGTCTTGCGTATGGCCTGCACAGCCTAAAGTTGTAGGACAACTTGTTCTATTTGATCTTATTTGATTGTGCATGCCGGGTTGATTGCATTAGTCGAAACAGGGCGGACCACGTGAAGGTTGCAATCTTCCACCCCAGCAGTAGTGCTGAAGATGTGTTTCAGAAATGGTGGTGCTGCTTGCCAAGATGTTCCAGTGCCCCTGCACGTTTAGAATATATTCAACAGGAGGAATATGCCCCAGAATATACTGTGTGCAAAGGTAAAGTAAAATTCAACCCACCTCATTGTTTTGTTTTAAAGGAACAGGTGGTTGCAGGACAATGCTTGCCAGTAATCTGTTTATAGATATTCGGTTTGAAGTTTGTCAGCATAATTTTGCTCTTGCATTATCTCACCCTTGGTTGAAAATGGGCAAAATAAGTGAATTGTTGAGAAGAGGTGAGAGGGTCTGCCCTTGGAGCTTAATGTAGTATAGCAACAAGGCTCCTTGGAGAAACATCAAGGGACAACACCATTGAGGGGCCGTGCCACACACAAAGGAACAGGCAGTTTCTGTTTTCTTCTTAGACCATTGTTCAGTATGCACACAATCCTGCAATGCGGCTTCTCCAGAGAGCCATTTAATTTTCAGATATGCCTGGTTCTGCTCTAGAATGGCGAGGGCAAGAATAGACACAAAATGCTAGAGACAGGCAGCACCTCTGGAGAGAAGAAATGGGTGATGTTTCGGGTCGAGACCCGTCTTCAAAGCTAGATCGGTCTCTTGCTCAGTAAGGAATTGAGATCCAGAGGACATTAGTTTAAAGGGGGGGAGGGGGGGGGGGAGGAGGAGATTTAATAGGAATCTCAAAGTTACTTTTTTTACACAAAGGGTGGTTGATGTATGGAAAGATATGTCGGAGGACATAGTTGAGGCAGGTACTATTACATGTTTAAGAAACATCAAGTCTTCCCTCAGCCTCTGATGTTCTGGAGAAAACAATCCAAGTCACCTCTCCCTGTCCAATCCAAGTCTCCCTCTCCAATCCAGGCAGTATTTGGGTAAAGCGCCTCTGCACCCTCTCCAAATATTCCACACTGTTCCTGTAGCAGGATGACCAGAACTGCACACAATACTCCCAATGCAGCCTAAACAAAGTCTTATAGAGCTGCACCATGAAGAGTTCAAGTAATATTTGAGCAATGCACAGGCCAGTTCTAACGAACGTCAAATAACTTTTGTTCAACATTCAACAGCGCTCCTGTTATCAAAAATCCTGCCTTCCACATCCTGGGGTTTACCATTGACCTTAAATTTAGCCGGATATCTTGTATACTGGTTACAAGTGTAGATCAGAGTGCTTTTCCATCATGTACAAGGCACATCAGGAGTGTGATGACACATTTGACTTGCTCTGCAAAAATCTTGATAACAGTTCCCAAACTCTCAACATCTGCTGTCTTGTGCAGCGGGTGCCTGGAAACATTGTCATGTGTAAAATTCTCCTTCAAATTGCATCTGTAAATATTTGTACCAGTAGTTTGTGACCAGTGATGACATTTGCTTTTTATTCCTCCTTTATTTAATTTGCTAAATTTAAGTATTGTATTCCATGGGCCCAGCTAGATGTGAGCACCTAATTCCAAATCATTAGCCCAGGCCTCTGGATTAACAGTCTAGCATCACAATCACCTGCAACTTTTTATTATGATAATCCACATTAAAATGTTAAATTGCTAATCAGATCTAAAGATAAAGTTTGCAGATTAAAAGAACATGACCTTGTCTCCACGCAACATGTATTGCATTGCCACTCGCTGGAGAATGTTGTAGCAATGCTCCACCCCTGCGACAAAACAAACACCACTGGTTTTCAGCAGGTAGGGTCCCGGTGAGGAACAATGAGCAATCCACATACACGGAATGGTGAGATCCAATTAAGTAAAAAAATGTGTTCAGTCCACTCAAACAGGGTTGGTAAGACAGAGATTCCTGTTGTAAGTGTGGATAAATTGGGGGAAGACACACAACGTAAGAATTAAATAAGAGAAAAACATCCTGGAAATACTCTGCAGGTTGGATGTCATTGGTTGAGCAAAACAGTTAACTTTTCAGATCAATGACCCATCATCAACATTAGAGATTTAGATTAATCTGGTGCAGCAGTTAGTGTTGCTGCCTCACGGTTCTAGCGACCCAAGATAGACTCCAACCTCTGGTGCCATCTGTGTGAAGTTTGCACATTTCCCCTGCAACGGTGTTGCTGTTGGAATCATTTACAATAATCAATTAACCCAAGTATTGGTAGCAGAAAGAGAAAGGGGAGTTAACGGTCTTGTGAGAGAATAAATTGTGAGTGCAGCGTAAATGAGAAGGGGATGGGATTCATGAGATTGCTTTAGGAACCAGAATGGACCTATTGGTTGATTGGTTTCCTATGTCAAAATAGTTCAAGTTCAAGTAACATTTATTGTCACATGCACCAACTGGTACAGTGCGATTTGAGTTACCATACAGCCATGCGAATAAAAAGAACACAATATACGATAGAATTTAACATGAACGTCCCCACACAGCAGAATCAACATTTCTCACTGTGAGGGAAGGCAATAAAATTCAGTCATCTTCCTCTTTGTTCACCCGTGGTCGGGGCCTTTGAGCCCTCTGCAGTCGCCGCTACGGCAGCCCGATGTTCAGGTCCTCTCGCCGGGATGATCGGAGCTCTGGTGTCGGAACGGAAGAATACACTCAGCGGCTTGGAGTTTCCGAATCGGCACTTCTTATCGGAGACCGTGGCTTCCGAGTCCACAGGCTGAGCTGGGCATAGATTCAAGACTGGCGATCATTGGCAAAAGATCCCAGGCCTCCGCAATGTTAAAGTCAGCGTCTCCTGCGGCTAGAAGCTCCGCAAACCACAGCTCCACAGTGATAATCAGCAGGCCCAACATTTGCTCCAACACAGGCGATCCCCGGAAAGGCATCGTCCCGCTCCGCGATGGAGTTCAGTGCTGCGCCGCTGCTGAAGCTCTGGCCGGTCTCTGGCAGGAAAGGCCGCGCCAATCCAGTTGGTAGGCCGTGAGGGGAGGAGGGGGGGCTAAGATGCAACTCAGAGAAAAGACACATCTCTGTCCAGGTAAGTGACTGGGAAACGGTTTCCCCCTATTCCCCCCACCCCTCACATAAAAAAGACCAATAAACCTTTAAAATAGACCCTTAAACGCACTAAAAACAACAAAAAGGGTGAAAGGATGGACAGCTACTGGCGAGGCTGCCACACTAGATGGCGCCACCCGATGGAATAAGCAAGTCCAGTAAACTTTCTAAATTCTGAGCAAATGCCAGTTAGTTGAAATATTTAAATCTGTTTCCCTTTCCACAGATAAGCCTGACATGAGTGTTTCTATTGGTTTCTTTTTTTTTAGATTGCCACTGCAGCATCTGTCATTCCTTTATGGTAAAGGATCAGTAGGAAACAGGAATATCTCTCAAAAAATATGGCTGCTTCATATATTTCTATGCCATTAGCACATGGCATGAGACTTAAGCCAACATTGACCCTATTTCTCCACTTACTTCTCGGCAACCTGATTTTGTTTACAGGCCCATTGATTCCTTCCGGATTCTGCCTTGCAGAACCTATACTCGGGGAATTTACTGAGGCCAATTAACCTACCAACCCACACTGTGGGATGTAAGAGGAAACTGGACCACCCATTTATCACGTGGTCATAGGGAAACTACAAACTCCACATGACTGTTCATTGAGGTCAGAATGGAAACGCTTGCTAGAACTGTAAGGCTGCAGGACCACTGGAACACCTCATGCAGGGCTTGTAAGGTCCTTGAAAGTCCTGGAATTTGAAACTGTTTTTCAAGTCCTTGAAAGTCATTGAAAATTCCCTTTTATGATAAAAGTATTGATTCATGCAGAGTAATGGCGTTTTTTCATCGTTTACAATGCGTATTTTTCTTAAAATATTGTTAGATATGTTTGTTAACTTCTTGCATATGGCGTACACAGCCTAAAATTGTAGCACGACTTGTTCTATTTGATCTTATTTGATTGTGCATGCCAGATTGATTGCATTTGTCGAAACAGAGCAGACCAGGTGAAGGTTGCAATCTCCCACCCCAATGTTTGCTCACAATGTTCCCAGTAGGAGGGGATGAGCACTAGGACCCAGCAGAGTCAGAACACGTGCTGTCTGCATCGTGGAAGTTGTGGGCCTGGTGCCCGGAACTATGGTGAGGTGACGGCTCTGGCCCGCTGGTGGCCGTTGGAGAGGCGAGGGTCGGTGGAATTGCTGGTGGAGGCCCGTGGGGGTTGGAGTAGAGATACGGGTCGGCGGCAGCAGAATCATTGTCCGGGTAGACAGTGAAGGTCGGCGACTGAGGCGGTGGCCCTGCCCGGGGTGGTAGTGAGAGTCGGCAGTTTTGGTGGTCCAGGCCTGGGTTTGGCTGGGAAGGCGGTGAAGGTCGGAGAAGCGGCACATGTTGTTGATGTTCCTCTTGGTGGCCATCTCGGCCTCGTGGTGGTTGGGCAGGCGGCGCCGCGGTCCAGCGGTGGAGCTCCGGGCCTGCGGTCGAGTCGAGGAGTGTCGATGGAAGGACCAGTCTGGAGTGGGTGAGTGACTGAGTAGGTGAGTGGGTGGGTGTGTGTGGCCAGAGGATCTGAGGTGACGGAACTGAAGGAAATCCATATTAGGCAGGAAATAGTGTTGGGTACACTGATGGGACTTCTTCTTTCGTGTGGCGTGCACAGCCTAAAGTTGTAGGACAACTTGTTCTATTTGATCTTCTGTATGTGCACGTCGAGTTGATTGCATTAGCCGAAACAAGGCGGACCACGTGAAGGTTGCAATCTTCCACCCCACTGATGGGACTGAAGGCTGATAAATCCCTTCAGGTTGGTTATTGCGAACTGAGTGGAGGTGTTGTGCGAAGCGATCGCCAAGCGATTACCAGTTGGAATTATGCACTTGGTCTCACCGAGGTTGATCATGCGCTGAATAACCATATCTTTGTTTGGAAGTGGAAAGAGATAATAGGAATTGCTTTCATTGCAACGTGTAAAAAGAGATGAGATACTGTATTGAAATTTTGCTGCATGTCATTGTGGTATATATCATGTCTTGATTGGTGAATATGTTTAGTTTGTGACTTTATTTGAAGCAGAAATAATATGTGAATGCTCCATTGACCATAATTCCAACTGGTAACTATGCACTTCGTCCGAGCATATTATCCCACGTGTAATGCAAGCCGTCTTGAATGACCACCTAAACTGTCATTTGGCAACCTAAAAAGCTGCCGAGGTTGCCCGGCTGGCTATAGGGAAAAAAGTTAAGCGAGAGCCCTGTCAATGATTTAGATGAAGGGATTCAAAGTAACATTAGCAAATTTGCAGATGACACAAAGCTGGGTGGCAGTGTGAACTGTGAGGAGGATGCTATGAGAATGCAGGGTGACTTGGACAGGTTGGGTAAGTAGACGGATGCTTAGCAGATGCAGTTTAATGTGGATAAATGTTACAGGTACAGCAGGCATTGACGAAAGTGAATGGCATGTTGACCTTCATAACAAGAGGAGTTGAGTATAGGAGCAAAGAGGTCCTTCTGCAGTTTTTTAGGGTCCTAGTGAGAGCACACCTGGAGTATTGTGTGCAGTTTTGGTCCCCTAATTTGAGGAAGGACATTCTTGCTATGGCGGGACTGTCATATGCTGAGGGAATGGAGCGGCTGGGCTTGTATACTCTGGAGTTTAGAAGGATGAGAGGGGATCTTATTGAAATGTATAAGATTATTAAGGGTTTGGACACGCTAGACGCAGGAAACATGTTCCTGATGTTGGGGGAGTCCAAAACCAGGGGCCACAGTATAAGAATAAGGGGTAAGCCATTTCGAACGGAGACGAGGAAACACTTTTTCACACAGGGAGTTGTGAGTCTGTGGAATTCTCTGCCTCAGAGGGCGGTGGAGGCCGGTTCTCTGGATACTATCAAGAGAGAGCTGCAGTTCGTCAATGGGGGGAAGGTTGTAGCCAACAACCTTCTCAGCTGATCGAACGATTCGCTCCAGCCTCCGGGTGTCATGCTTGGTGGCTGAGCCAAACCAGACCATGATGGAGAAGGTGAGGACAGACTCTATGATGGCAGTATAGAATTGGACCATCATTACCTGTGGCAGATTGTGTTTCCTCAGCTGCCGCAGGAAGTACATCCTCTGGTGGGCCTTTTTGACTGGATTCGATGGTGGCCCCCATTTCAGGTCCTTGGAGATGATAGTTCCAAGGAACTTAAACGACTCCACAGATGTGACTGTGGTGTTGTTGATGGTGAGTGGGGCAAGTGGAAGGGGAGCTCTCCTAAAGTCTACTATCAGTTCCACTGTCTTAAGAGCATTGTGCGGCAGGTTGTTAAGAAGGCACCAGGACGCCAGCTGTGTCACTTCCTGTCTGTACGCAGATTCCTCCCCATCCTGGATCAGTTCACTCAGGGTTGTGTTGTCCGTAAACTTGAGAAGCTTGACAGAGGAGTCTGTGGAGGTGCAGTCATTACTGTAGAGAGAGTAAAGGAGAAGGGGAAAGTATGAGGCCTTGCGGTGCTCCTATGCTGAAGGTATGCGGGTCCGAGATGTGCTTTCCCAGCCTCTCATGCTGCTTCCTGTCTGTCAGGAAGTTGGTGATCCACTGACAGAGAGGTTCAGGCACAGTCAACTTGGAGAGTTTGGAGTGTAGTAGATCTGGCACAATGGTGTTGAATGCAGAGCTAAAAACAAAATCCTTGCATAGGTCCCCTGGCAGTCTAGTTGCTGAAGAATGAAGTGCAGGCCTAGGTTGACTGTGTCATCCACTGATCTATTGGCCTAGTATGCAAACTGCAGAGGGGTACGTGATATTTTTCAGCTGGGCCAGCATGTCTTTCAAGGGTCTTCATGGCTACAGAGGTCAGTGCGACAAACCTGTAGTCATTAAGCCCAGTAATCCTTGTCTTTTTGGGACAATAGTGGAGACTTTGAAGCAGGCAGGGACAGCACAGGTTTCAGGGGCTGGTTGAAAAGCAGTTTTCCATTATCATGGTTTCAGATTGAACAACTAAGAGATGAGAAAATTGACCATCAGTGCTCTATTGAAGTACGAATATAGATGTTAACCATCTTGTGTGTAATTATTATGTAGCTGAGTGTTGCTTTGTGCAACCTGGACTAATGGATTGACTGATCACTTTCTCAGATTTCCCTGAATATCAGTGTCTGTACATCAGAGCACACAAGTAACACAACAGAAAACAAGGTCTCAACTCCAAATTCCAATGGGTATTTGGCAATAATTCGAGCTATATCAATGGTTCATAACTTTTAAGGAACTTTGAGTTGACAGTTGATTTTTCTGCTGTGTTCTTTGTACCAGAGGTGTGCAAAACATGATTTTCAATCAAATCTGAGATGGTGACCAGCCAACCTTCTTACTTTTATTTGGTACAGAATCAAATCATCCAATACCAAGCAATTTATATACAAGTCTCCGATAAACCGGATTTTGGTCCATGAAAATTGAATTTTTGGACCTTGAAAGTCCTTGAATTTATAGCTGTTCCAAGTGTACGAACCCTACTTATGTCCCAGTATTTTATGTAAAACTAATGTTTCTCCTTGTCACTTAGCGGAATCTTCAAATTGCACCTTTTGCGAACATTTAGGACCAGCGGACATTCAAATGAGTGATCCAGGGGTTGACATTTTTTAACAAAGCAAGGCAGTCTGATTCATAAAGGACACAAGAAGTATTTCAGTGATCATTGTGTGGAACTTAAAATATTTTGCTTAAGGTTCCTTCACGTTTGAAATGCTGCTTGCAAAGGACATGTTTATGTTTCCTGCTGAATCTTTTATTTCTTCCTTTGCCAGATTTTTACAGTCCAACAATGATCGGGCTTAAGACTGATCAGGAGGTTCTGGGTCACCTGGTTAGGTTAAAGGTTCCTGCAGTGGCTCAGTTGATGGAACAGCACAACGTGATGTGGACCTTAGTAGTCTCACGGTGGTTTATCTGTTTGTTCATTGATATTCTCCCTGTGGAGGTAAGTTTGTGAAACAGGACATCTTAATACTGCGGTACCATGCAGTTCAGAGTTTTCCATACATGCATGTTTTTTTTTCCGTAAATCATTGGATCATACTTAAAGCTTCATCAACATGTTTGTTTACCTGTTTAGCTCCAAACAGAGTGAGCAATTTATCTTGGAGAAACTTTGTTAGTTGCATACTTAAATCTTGTTTTTAAGGTGCTGTGGAAAAGGGGCGCTAGTACAACAGTGTCGGCCTTTCCCTTGCCGTCATCCTGGGTGACCACACTTGCACCGCCTCCACAGTTCATCTTGGAACTTACTGCAAATATTTTTATATTCATGTAACAATCAGAAGATAAATTGATTTTTACAAATGGCCTCATCCCAAATTGTACCTCTGTAGCTTAGAATTAGGTAGTTCTGCTATTTCACAATAGTTGTGTACCTAAGAAACTTAGTATTATAGAAAATCGGGTTGTAAAGACAAGAGTGTCATTGGGAAAAGGAAGGTAGACAAATGCTGTAGAAGCGGGTGAGGCAGCATCCATGGAGCGAAGGAATAGGTGACGTTTCTGGTCGAGACAGGTTAGAGACCAGAGAGTTTGACACTTGCAAAAAGGTAATTTTCTCCATAGAACTTTTAAAAATGAATGTCTTTTTAATTGATTTTTGTCACTGCAAACTAAAAATATTAAAGGTTGTTTAATAGAGTACCATTGCACATGTGTCAGTAAAAGGTATTGTCAATTTCAATGACCACTCGTGATTAAAGAGGCAGCTGTGCTCTTAAGAGACATGGTCTCTCATTACTGCAGGGAGGCAGCATTGAAACTTTTTAACAGACATCCTTTTACCCAAGACGGCTTTTTTCTGCTTGCCTATTTTCAGAGTATGTTTTAAGTGGTTCTGTAGTTTACTCAAAATTATGTTATAACTAATTTGTCCCTTATAATATGAATAGTATTCCCTAATTAATCACTTGTTATATCCAGTTCTCAGTATGGAAATGCACGTTATAGCAGATCTGCCTGTACATCTACATATTTATGCTGCTTCACAGTAACCAGTTTACATTAAATATTTTTGTGTGATTGGATACTGTGCAGTATAGACTCGGGACAATCCATAACAGGCGTGCTTCTGATGCTGGCCCAGCTAAGTACAGCTGTTCAGTTTAGAGTTTAGGGATACAGCATGGAAATGGGCCCTTCAGCCACTGTCATCAAACGGGCCATTCGTTCACACGAGATCTAAATTATCCCACTTTCCCATCCACTTCCTACACACAAGGGGGAATTCCACAGAGGCCAATTAAGTTTCATATCCACATGTCTTTGGGATGATGGAGGAACCCAGAACAACGAAAGGAAACCCACACAGTCAGTGCAAACCCGACACAACACCGTAGGTCGGATCAAACCTGGGTCTCTGGCACAGTGAGACAGCAGCTCTGAAACTTATGTCTGCCATACAGAGATTGCTGCTCTATTTGTCACACCAGCTCACTTGTCACGCCAGCACAACCTGGCTCTCAACACCAGTAAAACCAGCTTTGGAAGGGGTAGGGTAGGGACCCACAATCCTGTTTATATCAACGGGACGATGGTGGAAAGGGTAAACAAATTCCTGGGCATGCATTTATCCGAAGATCTTTCATGGTCACATTTCACACTGATGCAATTATAAATAATTGCGCCTCAACTTCCTGAGAAGATTAGAGAGAGTCGGTATGTCAAGGAGGTATCTCTCGAACTTCTACAGGTGCACAGTAGAGAGCACATTGACTGGCTGCATTGTGACCTGGTTCGGCAACTTGAACGTCCAGGAGCAGAAAAGACTGCGGAAAGTTGTGCCCACTGCCCAGTCCATCACCATCTGACCTCCCCACCATCGAAGGGATCTATCGCAATCATTGTCTCAAAAAGGCTACCAACATCATCAAAACCCACACCAACCTGGTCACACACTCATCTCTCCGTTGCCATGGGGAAGAAGGTACAGGAGCCTAAAATCTGTAACATCCAGGTTCAGGAACTGCTTCTTCCACACAGCCATCAGGCTATTAAACGCGACATCAGATAAGCTCTGAACAATAAGTCTTATTATTATTGCACTATATCTGTTTATTTATTGTGTATATATGGTCTATAGACGCACTGAACTTTTATTTTGCATTTTATATTATGTTTACGTATTCTGTTGTGCTGCAGCACGTAAGAATTTCATTGTCCTATCTGGGACACATGACAATAAAACTCTTTTGACTCATGCTTGCTGCACTTCATAACCTTCAGTAGCGTATCCTTTTCCAGCATATCTGGACTGTGGAAATGTCTTTCTTCACCCTGACTTTGCCTTTCAGTATGTGCTCATAATTAGCAGGTCAAAGTGGTCAGACTAAAAGTGACATGGTATCTTCTAGTCAACAAGAATCTGCTGAGCCATTCAACTCTTGGACATTGGAATTCTTGGCACTCAAAGCAACGTTTCCAAGTCTCTCTCACTTTTGGATATTTGTCATCGGTAAATTTGTGCTGCCATTGCAACCCTCTTTCCTCTTTTTTTCCCTCTACAGCTACATAATATCATTAGAAGTTACTGTAAATTGGTAGGGAAAATATTGAAAAAAGATTCTGAGGGACGATCATCCACAATGAAACAGAAGAATCTTTGAGATGAAATATTAACCCTTTCTCTTGCAGATTCTGCCTGACCTGCCAAGTGTTTCAACATTTTCTGTTTTTATTTCAGATTTCCTTCATTTGCAATTTTTTTAATATTCAGTATTAATACACCTTATTGTTATACACATTGGCAGTTTTAGAATGTGGGAGGTATGTTTAGTAAGTTCACAGAAGACACCAAAAATTGGGGTGTCATTTTAGACTACAGAAATATATTGATGAGATGGTAAATTGGGCTGATCAATGACAGGTGGAAATTAATCCTGAAAAATGTGAGATTATGCATTTTGGGAGGAACATTTAATATTTTGTAAGAACATTTTAACATGATGTGAATGATCTATCGGATATTGGTTAAACAGCCATCATAATCAAAGACGTCCCGTGTTGGTTGTTCCTCTCTCTCCCTGCTCCATCAGAGTGAAGAAAGCTATTTCCACAGTCCAGATGTACTTGAAGAAAATGGGGTACACTGCTGAAAGTTATGAAATGCAGGATCTGTATACAGAAGATGCAGAAGCTTGAAACCATGCACTTGTGGCGCCATCATGTGGCTGAGCCACTTTGGTCTCGAACGGTCGTTCCTCGAGCTCAAGCTCTCGTGTGGACCTGGCGTGATCTGGGCCAACCAATCAATGCCGATCTGGTTAAACAGCTGACGGGGTGCAGCGGACGATGGAGCTAGCCTTCACGTCACAGTCAACACATTAACACACCTTGCCCTTTTGTACTAATTGTTGAACTGTATTGTTTAAATATTAAACTGAGTGTTTATACAACACGTGAACCTCTTTAGTGGTGACCCCAGACGATCCAAAACAGCCTCTTTTGGATTTCATCATGCCTGGAGGAGACAACCCAGATTAGCAGAACGCAGTTTCACTCCAACTGCCCACCTTCTGGACATCACAGCCTCAAGTGTGGTTTGAACAAGCTGAAGCCCAATTCCATATCCAACAGATAACTGCCAACATCACCAAGTACTACTACGTGGTCAGTGCGCTGGACCAGGAAATCCCCGGGCTCCTCATCGGTTACCTTCGCCAGCCACCAGCCGACAACAAGTACAAAGAGCTCAAGACGCTCAAGGACATATTCGGTCTCAGCCGCCGCGACGGGGTGGCAAAACTCCGGCATGTGGATGGCCAAGCGACCGCAAACTGTTCGTGCACATGAACGAAATGCTCGCCCTGATAGATGGACACAAAACCTGCCTCCTTTTCGAACAGGTCTTCCTCGAGCAGATGCCTGAGGATATCCGCCTGCTCCTCGCGGATGACGATTTCACCGACCCCCGACGGCTGGCAGCCCTTGCGGACGTGCTGTGGCAAGCCAAACAGCAGGGTGGAGCCACCACCAGTCGGGTGGCGGCTGTGCCTCGGCAGTTCATACGGGCGGTCCCAGCCTCCACGGAAGGAGCGGCAGCGGCGTTGGTCACGAACGGCGCCATCAAGGTCATGTAGTGCTGCTACCACCAAAGGAGGGGTTCTGAGGCCCGCCAGTGCTCACCACCCTGCACACATACGTGGAACGCCTCGAACGCCCGTCGGTTGTGGCAAATGCGGCCGGCCAAAAACATCACCTCTTCTACACCTGGGATTGTCATCGGAGGCTGAAACTCTTTCTGGAAGGCAGGGGGCTCCCCTGACCGCTGCCAACAGCAGCAACATCAGAACATATGGGGTCTGCACGATCCCGCTCAACTTCAACTCCTGTCGCCTCAAGTGGACCTTTACCATCGCCGATGTCTCACAACCGCTGCTGGGCACTAACTTCCTCCGTGCGCACTCCTTGCTGGTCGACTAGAAAGGACAACGTCTCGTTAATTCTGAGACGTTCGAATCGACTACACTAGGATCTTGGCCAAGTTCCCTGACATCATAACTCCCCAGTTTACAACGGCCAGTCCCAAGCATGGGGTGAAGCCCCAAATCCCCACCAACGGACCGCCACTCCATGTACGCGCATGCAGGCTTCCCCCCCCCCCCCCCCCCCCCCACCCCCGACAAGCTCCAACTGGCCAAAGACGAGTTTTGCAAGATGGAGGAAATCGGGTTAGTATGCCGCTCAGGCAGCCTGTGGGCATCCTCGCTTCACATGGTCCTCTAAGCGTCTGGGGGCAGGAGACCCTGTTCCTCACAGCCGATCGTTACCCTGTTCCTCACATCCAGGACTTCACGGCAAACCTGGACAATGCCAAGGTATTTTCCAAGATCGACCTGGAACAATTAGATTCCGGTCCACCCAAACGACATCCCTCATCTTCGGGTTCTTTGAATTCCTGCGCATGCCATTCAGCCTCAAGAACGCTGCCCAAGCTTTCCAACAGCTCATGGACACGGTGGGCCGCGGGCTAGACTTCGTGTTCATTTACCTCAACAACATCCTCGTCGGCAGCCGCTCGTGCCAGGAACACCGCGCATACATCCGGCAGCTCTGCCGGAGGCTCAACGAGCATGGCCTGGCCATCAACCTTGCCATGTGTTACTTTGGCCTCATCAACTTCCTCGGCCACCACATCAAACAGCACGGACTGGTCCTGCTCCTGACCAAGGTCGAGGCCATTCGCAAGTTTGCCAAACCCTCTACTGTGATGGGACTCTAAGCGTTCGTCTGCATGGTCAACTTCTACCACCGTTTCGCGCCAGCAGCCGCCAGGATCATGCAACTGCTGTTCTAGGCCTGGCCAACAAGCCGAAAGAGCTCATTTTGGACGACGCAGCCATGACCGCGTTCGACAAGCAATGATGCTGGTACTTCCAAGGGCCAATGCACCAACAGCTCTCATGGTCGACACATCTGGCACAGCCGTGGGCGGAGTGCTGGAACAACTGATCAATGGCAGCTGGCATCCCCTCGCCTTTTTCAGTTGTCACCTGAGAGCCCCCGAGGCGAAATACAGCGGGTTTGATCGGGAGCACATCGCTCTCCACCTGGCCATCTGGCATTTCCACTATTTCCTCGAGGGCAGGGATTTCACAGCTTTCACCGACCACTAGCCACTCACGTTTGCCTTTGCCAAAGTGTCTGATCCTTGTTCATCCCGACAGCAGTGCCACCTGACCTACATCTCAGAATACACGACTTGCGTCCAGCACATTGCAGGCAGGAGCAACCAGGTTGCAGATGCGTTGTCCCGCACCGCCATCAATGCCATCCACGCTCTGGCCCCAGGCTTCGACTACACGGCCGTGGCGGCTGCCCAGCGAGAGGATGAAGAGATGCTCGTCTACTGCGTCACCATCTCGGGGCTGCTGGTGGAGGATGTGCGATTGTGGCCCGCTGACACCACACTCTGCGACGTATCTACGGGACATCCAAGACCCATCATCCCTGCAGCTTGGCGCCGCCGGATTTTCGACATGGTTCACGGCCTAGCTCACCCTTCCATGCGGACAACAAAGGCACTGATGGCAGCCAAGTTCATGTGGCATGGTTTGCGCAAACAGGTCGGCAACTGGGCCAGAGCATGCATCACCTGTCAAACCTCCACAATTCAGCAACATACCAAGGCGCCGCTGTAGGACTTCGCCCCATCACAGCGTTTCGACCATATCCACGTTGACATCGTTGGACCGCTGCCCCCATCCGGAGGTGTCATCCACCTCTTCACCATTGTGGACAGATTCACAAGAAGGCCGGGAGTCATGTGGCGGGCCGAGCCACTTTGGTCTCGAACTGTCGAGCTCGAGCTCTCGAGTGGACCTGGCGTGATCTGGACTGACCAATCTATGCCAATCTGGTTAATCAGTTAATTGTTGAACTGTATCATTTAAATATTAAACTGAGTGTTGAGACAACACGTGAACCTCTTCAAACTACCAGATTCTTGAACAGCTTCTCCCCCTCTATTATCAGGCTTCTGAATGTTCCTTCCATAAGCTAAGGAACTGCCCGATTCAACTCTACCCTGTTGCGGACATTGGACTTTGTCTATGGAACTGGTGCGCTACAGTGCTAAGAATTCGATTCTGCACTCTGTATCTTCCACATTGATTTTACCTAATGTACTTGAGTGTGACATGATTGTATTTATGTACATTATTATCTGATCTGATTGGATAGCGGACAAAACAAAGCATTTCACTGTACCTCGGAACACATGACAATGTTAAACCTAAATGTTTTCCCCTGTGACAATAGACAATAGGTGCAGCAGTATGCCATTCGGCCCTTCGAGCCAGAATCGCCATTCACTGTGATCATGGCTGATCATCCACAATCAGTACCCTGTTCCTGCCTTCTCCCCATATCCTCTGACTCCGCTATCTTAAAGAGCTCTATCTAACTCTCTTGAAAGCATCCAGAGAATTGGCCTCCACTGCCTTCTAAGGTCGCCTCATCTCCGTTCTAAATGGCTTACCCCTTATTCTTAAACTGTGGCCCCTGGTTCTGGACTCCCCCAATATCATTAACATGTTTCCTGCCTCTAGCGTGTCCATACCCTAATAATTTTATGTTTCAATAAGATTCCCTCTCATCCTTCTAAATTTCATAGTATATAAACCCAGCCACTCCATTCTATCAACATATGACAGTCCTGCCATCCCGGGAATTAATCTCGTGAACCTACTCTGCACTCCTTCAATAGCAAGAATGTCCTTCCTCAAATTTGGAGACCAAAACTGCACACTATACTCCAGGTGTGGTCTCACTAGGGCCCTATACAACTGCAGAAGGACCTCTTTGCTCCTATAAAATTGGGGAATTAAAAAAGCCAAGGTGGACTATAAGAGGAGCATAGAGGCCCACCTGTCCAGCAATAACACACGGGAGGTATGGCGAGGCATACGAGACATCACAAACTACAGAGGCTGTGCCACAACGACAGAAGACCTGAGTGCGCCGCTGGCAGAGAAGCTAAATTGCTCCTTTTCCCGCTTTGAAACATCACAACAGCAGCACTCATGTGCTACAGCCCTGCTCCCACCCTTACCTGGCTCCTGCACTAATCCACTCACTGTAAGGGAGCACGATGTCAGACGGGTGCTCCTGGCAGTGAACCCCAAGAAGGCTGCCAGCTTAGATGGAGTACCTGGTAAGGTGCTCAAAGCGTGTGCCCACCAGCTCACCGTCATCTTCACCAGAATCTTCAATCTCTCCCTGGACCAGGCAGTTATCCCAACCTGCCTAAAATCAGCCACAATCGTCCCTGTGCCGAAGAAGTCTCCCATCACCAGCCTAAACGATTACCGTCCCGTGGCCCTCACTCCGGTAATCATGAAGTGCTTCGAGAGATTTGTCCTCCAGCACATCAAGGACTATCTCCCTCCAGACTTCAACCACTACCAGTTCGCCTATCGCCCAAACAGGTCCACAGAAGACGCCATCACCATAGCTCTCCACTCTGTGCTGAGCCACCTGGAGCAGGGGCAGAGCTACGTTCGGATGCTCTTTGTGGATTACAGCTCAGCTTTCAATACTATCATTCCGGACATTCTCATCGACAAACTGGTCACTCTCGGCCTCCCCACTCTCACATGTGCCTGGATAAAGGACTTCCTCACCAACCGGCCCCAGACTGTGAGACTCGGCCCCCACCTCTCCTCCACTCGCATGTTGAGTACCGGCTCCCCGCAGGGCTGTGTGCTAAGCCCCCTCCTATACTGTCTCTACACCCACGACTGTAGTCCGGCCCACAACAATAACCGAATCGTCAAGTTTGCTGACGACACTACAGTAGTCGGACTCATCTCAAGGGGAGATGAGGCAGCCTACAGAGAGGAAGTCCTGAAGTTGACAGCCTGGTGCTCAGAAAACAACCTGGCTCTGAACACCAAGAAAACCAAAGAGCTCATTGTTGACTTCAGGAAGCACAGCACCGACTTAGCCCCCTTATACATCAACGGCGAGTGTGTGGAGAGGGTCCACACCTTCCGGTTTCTCGGCGTCCTCATCTCCGCTGACATCTCCTGGACAGACAACATCACAGCGGTCATCAAGAAGGCTCAGCAGCGGCTGCACTTCCTGAGGGTCCTCAGGAAGCACAACCTAGACTCCAACCTGCTGCTGACCTTCTACCACTCGTCCATTGAGAGCCTGTTGACATACTGCATTACAGCATGGTACGGCAGCTGCACCATGGCAGACAGGGAGAGGCTTCAGAGGGTAGTCAGGGCAGCACAGAAGATCATCGGCTGCCCTCTCCCCTCTCTGATGGACATTTACACCTCCCGCTGCCTCAGCAGGGCGAAGAACATTATCAAGGACAGCTCCCATCCTGCATTTGGCCTGTTCAACCTGCTACCCTCAGGGAGGCGCTATAGGTGCATCAGCACAAGGACAAATAGACTCGAGAACAGTTTCTTTCCAAAATCCATCATCTCCCTGAACTCACACATGAATTGACTTCACAGCCTAACCCCCGGACTTTCATCTATCCACCTACTGTAATTTGTACTGTAACTGTAACCCATACTGGATATAGGAATCCTATTATCCATTCTATTTATCCATTGTCTTTTTATAGATATGTATATAGCGCTGCAGAAACTGTGCACCTTATCCCCCCCCCCCCTTTTTGTCTTGTTTTTGCACTGAATAGGAGCAGTTATTAATCTCACTGAAAATGTGTATAGTGACAATAAAAGGCATTCTGATTCTGATTCTGTACCCAACTCTTCTTTTTATGAAAGCCAACATGTAATTCGCTTTCTTCACTGCCTGCTGTACCTGCATGCTTACTTTCAGTGACTGATGAACAAGGAACCCAGATCTTGTTGCACTTCCGTTTTTCCCAACTTGTCACCATTTAGATAATAATCTGCCTTCCTGTTTTTGCCACCAAAGTGGATAACCTCACATTTATCCACATTAAACTGCATCTGCCATGCATCTGCCCACTCACCCAACCTGTCCAATTCACCCTGCATCCTCATAGCACCCTCCTCACAGTTCACACTGCTACCCAGCTTGTGTCATCTGCAAATTTGGTAATGCTACTTTTAATCCCTTCATCTAAATCATTAGTATATTGTAAATAGCTGCAATCCCAGCACCGAGCCTTGCCGTACCCCACTAGTCACTGCCTGCCATTCTGAAAGGGACCTGTTAATCCCTGCTCTGTTTCCTCTCTGCCAATGTTCTATCCATGTCAGTACCCTATCCCCAATGCCATGTGGGATTGCCCACTAATCTCCTATGTGGGACCTTATCAAATGCTTTCTGAAAGTCCAGGTGCACTACATCCACATGCTCTCCTTTGTCCATTTTCCTAGGTACATCCTCAGAATATTCCAGAAGATTAGTCAAGCATGATTTCCCCTTTGTAAATCCATGCTTACTCGGACAAATCCTGTTACTACTATCCAAATGTGCCGCTATTTCATCTTTTATAATTGACACCAGCATCTTCCTCACCACCGGTGTCAGGCTAACTGGTCTATAATTCCCCATTTTCTCTCTCCCGCCTTTCTTAAAAAGTGGGATAACGTTAGCTAATTAATGGTCACCAATGCGTCCACGATTTCTAGAGCCACTTCCTTAAGTACCCTGCGATGCAGACCATCAGGCCCTGGGGATATATCAGCCTTTAGTCCCCGTCAGTCTACCCAACACCATTTCCTGCCTAATGTGAATTTCCTTCAGTTCCTCCATCACCCAAGATCCTCTGGCCACTAGTACATCAGTGAGATTGTATGTGTCTTCCTTAGTGAAGACGGATCCAAAGTACCTGTTCAAATCGTCTGCCATTTCCTTGTTCCCCATAATAAATTCACCTGTTTCAGTCCAATAAATTCACCCGTTTCATTCTTCAAAGGTCTTAACTAATTTTTTCCTCTTCACATACCTAAAGAAGCTTCTGCTATCCTCCTTCATATTCTTGGCTAGCTTACCTTTGTTCCTCATCTTTTCTCTCTGCATTGCCTTTTTAGTTATCTTCTGTTGCTCTTTAAAAGTTTCCCAATCCTCTCGCTTCCCGCTAATCCTTGCTATGTTATACTACTTCTCTTGTTTATACTGTCCCTGAATTCCTTTGTCAGCCATGGTCACCCCTTACTCCCCTTGGAATCTTTCTTCCTCTTTGGAATGAACTGATCCTGCACCTTCTGAATTATTCCCAGAAATACCTGCCATTGTTCTTCCACTGTCATCCCTGCTAGGGTATCTTTCCAGTCAATTTTGGCCCGCTCCACCCTCAAGGCTCCATAGTCCCCTTTGTTCAACTGTAATACTGACATTTCCGATTTTCCCTTCTCCCTCTCAAATTGTAGATTAAAACGTATCATATTATGATCACTATCTCCGCATGGATCCTTTACCTCTAGTTCCCTCATCAAATCAGGTTCATTACACAACACTAAATCCAGGATTGCCTTTTCCCAGGTAGGCTCCAGTACAAGCTACTCTAAGAATCCATCACGGAGGCACTCCACAAACCCCCTTTCTTGGGGTCCAGTACCAACCTGATTTTCCCAGTCTCTTCCCATGCATGTTGAAATTGCCCATAACAACTGTAGTATTACCTTTAATACATGCCAATTTTAACTCTTGATTCAACTTGCACCCTATATCCAGGCTACCGTTTGGGGGCCTGTAGATAACTCCCATTTTACCCTTACAATTCCTCAGTTGTATCCACACTGACTCTACATCTCCTGATTCTATGTAACCCCTCGCAAGGGCCAGAATTTCATTCCTCACCAACAGAGCTACCCCACCGCCTCTGCCCACCTGTCTGTCTTTTCGATGGGATGTATACCCCTGAATATTCAGTTCCCAGCCCTGGTCCTCTTGCAGCCATTCTCTGTAATTCCCACAACATCATATTTGCCAATTGAACCTTGGCAACTGAACCTCAAGCTCATCCACTTTATTTCTTATACTTCGCGCATTCATATACAATATTTTGACTTCGGTATTCACCTCCCCTCTCACACCGGTCACTATTGGCCCTAACCTTACTCTCTTATCCCTTCTCTAACTTTCCTTCCCATTAATTTGGGATTAAAAATTTGTAACTTTTCCTGTACTCACTTCCCCTTTAACTCCATCTTTATACTCCCAATTTGTCAACCCCTTCCCCCCCCACTATTTAGTTTGACCGAGTGGGTTTCCTCCAGGTGCTCCCAGATCCCAAAGATCTGCAGGTTTGTAGGTTAATTGATCTTCGTCAACTGTCCCAAATATGTATGGAGTGGAAGCGAAAGTGGATAACATAGAACTAGTGTAAATGGGTGATCAATGGTCGATGTGGGGCAAAGGGCCTCTTCCCATGCTGTATCTCTAAACTAAATTAAACTATTAAAGGTCAAATATATGCAATGAATGGTAGGGCCCTATAGAGTATTGAGAACTATGCACCTTGATATTGGTCCAAAGATAAAGGTAGATAAATGGGGTGAAGACCACAAATGGTATACTAGCCTTCATTAGTTGTGTCATAGAATATAACAGCAGGGAGGTTGTGGTAGTTTTATTTATTGTACAACGATATAGGTGGCAGCACAGTGGTTGCCATGTGTGTGCTGGGCTGAAAGGCCTTGTCCCTGTGCTGTTTGACTGATAATTGTTTTTCATTATTCTAGACTGTCCTTCGAATCTGGGACTGTCTGTTCTATGAAGGATCTAAAATCACGTTTCGTGTGGCCTTGACGTTAATAAAGTACCACCAGGCTTCAATTTTAGAAGCAAATAATTTCCCAGCAATCTGTGAGAAATTCAAACAGATCACACGTGGTCCTTTGGTCCAAGACTGTCATGGTTTTATGAAGGTGCGATTATTTCAGCCGTTTTTGAGTTTATTGTCTGATCTTGTTGAGTTTATTATTCATAGATCAAAATTCAATACCTGTAACCATACCTGCACTCTAAACACATCACCCTAACACAGGTAAGCCAAATGGATGGTAAGCAAGGGATACAACTCATGGAGCACTGGTTGGTGTCAGTCTGTAAGGCTTCCCTCAATCACCTTATTGAGGCCAGTACAATAAATTGACACACCAGAGTTTGAAAAAAAGTTATATACACTCTTGGGTTGAGCGATTAAAACAAGGAGCTTATTGATATTTGAAAACAGGAAGGGGGTATTGGCTCAAGAAGGGTATATGGGATTAAAATGAAATTGATTTAATGAAATTTAAAAGTAATTTATGCAGTGATTGAACACTAACAGCTGATTGGAACACCTTGAATATGAAGCAGTGCATCACAGGAATAGGTCCTTCGGCCCAAAATATCTGCACCGAACATGATACCAAGAGCAAATCTTATCTGCCTGCACATAATCCATATACCTCCATTCGTGCATATCCATGTGCTGATCTAAAATTCTCTTAAATGCCACTATCGTAACTGCATCCACCACCACCTCCGGCAGTGTGTCTAGGCATCAAACATGTCCTGCACATTTTCTTTGAATTTTGCCCTTTTGACCCTTTGTATTTAATATTTCCATCCGAGGACGAAGGTTCTGACTGTCTACCCAATTTATGTCTCTCATAATTTTATACACTTCTATCAGGTCTTACATCAATCTCTGGCATTCCACAGAAAACAATCCAAGTTTACAACAACTCTATGGAATACTCCTGAATATAGGCATCATTCTGGTCAATATCCTTTGCACCCTTTGCAAAGCCTTCACACCCTTCCCGTATTGGCACGACCAGAACTGCACGCAATACTCCAAATGCAGCCTAACCAGAGTCCTATAAAGCTGGATCATGATGTCCTGACTCTTACAGTGCCCTCCATAATGTTTGGGACAAAGACCCATATTTATTTATTTGCCTTATTATCCAGAAATTTGAGATTTGTAATAGAAAAAAAACACATGTGGTTAAAGTGCACATTGTCAGAACTTAATAAAGGCTATTTTGATACATTTTGGTTTCACCATGTAGAAATTACAGCAATATTTATACATTGTTCCCCCATTTCAGGGCACCATAATGTTTGGGGCACAGCAATGTCATGTAAATGAATGTAGTCATGTTTAGAATTTTTGATTGTATATCCTTTGCATGCAAGGACTGCTTGAAGTCTGCGATTCATGGATATCACCAGTTGCTGGGTGTCTTCTCTGGTGATGCTCTGCCAGGCCTGTATTGCAGCCATCTTTAGCTTATGCTTATTTTGGAGGCTAGTCTCCTACAGTTCTCTCTTCAGCATATAAAAGGCATGCTCAATTGGGTTCAGATCGGGTGATTGACTTGGCCACTCAAGAATTGACCATTTTTTAGCTTTGAAAAACTCCTTTGTTGCTTTAGCAGTATGTTAGGGATCATTGTCTTGCTGTAGGATGAACTGCCGGCCAATGAAATTTGAGGCATTTGTTTGAACTCGAGCTGATGTGTGTACTCTTCAGAATTAATTATGCTACTACCATCAGCAGTTGTATCATCAATGAATATAAATGAGCAAATACCTTCAGCAGCCATACATGCCCAGGCCATAACACCCCCACCAGCATGTTTCGCAGATGAGGTGGTATGCTTTGGATCTTGGGCAGTTCCTTCTCTCCTCCATACTTTGCTCGTGCTATCACTCTGATATGTTAATCTTCGTCTCATCTTTCCACAAGACCTTTTCCCCGAACTGTGGTTGTTCGTTGAAGTACTTCTTGACAAACTGTAACCCAGCCATCCTATTTTTGCGGAAAACAAGTGGTTTGCACCTTGCAGTGTAGCCTCTGTATTTCTGTTCTTGAAGTCTTCTGCGGACAGTGGCCATTGCCAAATCCACTCCTGAAGAGTGTTTCTGAACTGTCGGACAGGTGTTTGGGGATTTTTCTTTATTATAGAGAGAATTCTTCTGTCATCAGCTGTGGAAGTCTTCCGTGGCCCGCCAGTCCCTTTGTGATTAATAAGCTCACCAGTGCTCTCTTTCTTAATCGTGTTCCAAACAGTTGATATTGGTAAGCCTAAGGTTTGGCTGATGTCTCTAACAGTAACACATTTTCACACAGAGATGTGGCTGTGTAAGTCTCTGCCTCAGAGGGCGGTGGAGGCCGGTTCTCTGGATACTTTCAAGAGAGAGCTAGATAGGGCTCTTAAAGATAACGAGTCAGGGGATATAGGGAGAAGGCAGGAACGGGATACTGATTGTGGATCAGCCATGATCACAGTGCTGGCTCGAAGGACCGAATGGCCTACTCCTGCACCTATTGTCTATTGTCTATTTTATTCTTGTTTCTTAGTCTCATTATGGCTTCTTTGACTTTCAATGGCACAACTTTGGACCTCATCTTGATAAACAGCAATAAAGGTTTCCTAAGGCGATGGGAAAACTGGAAGAAAGACTAGGTGCTGAGAGCTCTCTTATACCTGCATCAAGGAGGCATTTAAACACACCTGAGCAATTACAAACACCTGTGAAGCCATGTGTCCAAAACATTATGGTGCCCTGAAATGGGGGGACGATGTATAAACACAGCTGTACTTTCTACATGGTGAAACCAAAATGTATAAAAATACCCTTTAATAAAATCTGACAATGCGCACTTTGACCACAGGTGATTTTTTTCCTTTTACAGATATATATGCATGTGTTTGGGGGGGGGGGGGCTGCAGATGCTGGTTTAAACTGAAGACAGATACAAAATTCTGGAGCAACTCAGCGGGTTATGCAGCATCTCTGGAGAAAAGGAATAGGCGATGTTTCGGGTCGAGACCCTTCTTCAGACTGAGAATCATTGGAAAGGGGAATGAGAGATATCGAAGGTACTTAGGACAAATGAATGGAAGATATGCAGTAAGTAATGATAATCAACAAAATGTTGAGCCCACAATGGTCCATTGTTGGCTGTGGGATAGGTGATAATGAGTTAATAGACAGTGGAACTCAACAGGATGACAGTAAAGCTAATGGAATGTTGGCCTTCATAACAAGATGATTTCAGTATACGAGTAGAGAGGTTCTTCTGCAGTTGTATAGGGCTCTGGCAAGACCACATCTGGAGTATTGTGTACAGTTTTGGTCTCCTAATTTGAGGAAGGATATCCTTGTAATTGAGGCCGTGCAGCGTAGGTTCACAAGATGGATGGCGGGACTGTCATATGAGGAAGGATTGAAAAGACTTGTATTTGGTTGTATTGAGTTTAGAAGGATGAGGGGGGATCTTGTATAAAATTATAAAAGGACTGTACAGGCTAGATGCAGGGAAAATGTTCCCAATGTTGGGCAAGTCCAGAACCAGGGGCCACAGTCTTAGAATAAAGGGGAGGCCATTTAGGACTGAGGTAAGAAAAGACTTTTTCACCCAGAGAGTTGTGAATTTGTGGAATTCCCTGCCACAGGGGGCAGTGGAGGCCAAATCACTGGATGGATTTAAGAGAAAGTTAGATATAGCTCTAAGGGCTGGTGGAATCAAGGGACATGGGGATAAGGCAGGCACGGGTTATTGATTGGGGACGATCAGCCATGATCACAATGAATGGCGGTGCTGGCCCAAAGGGCCGAATGGCCTCCTCCTGCACCTATTTTCTATGTTTCTAAAAATAACACAATGACTAATGTGTGGGAGGGACAGAGAGAGAAGAGATGCAAGGGTTACTTGAACTTAGAAAAATCCAGAGGCACAATGCTGGGTTGAAAGCTGCCCAACCGAAATATGTGCTGCATCTTTCTACGCTGTCTATGCCACATCTGCTCACAAGATGAGGTGTTCCATACCAGTACATCTGAGATGTCCTCATTCTTTAGGGAACAGGAATTCCCCTTCTGTCATAGATGAGGCCCTCACACGCGTCTCCTCATTACCCCACAGCTCTGCTCTTGCTTCCCCCACCCCCCGTCAGTTGCAACAGGGACAATCCTCCTAGTCCTCGCCTTTCACCTAATCAGCTGCGTATATAAAATGCATGACACATATCATAAATACCGTATATGATAGGCAGCCTATGGTATGCACGGGGCAATGAATTTACAGTGCCCTCCATAGTTTTTGGAACGGAGACCCATCATTTATTTATTTGCCTCTATACTCCACAATTTGAGATTTGTATTAGAAAAAAACACGTGGTTAAAGTGCACATTGTAAGATCTTATTAAATTATATTTTTTATACATGTTGGTTTCACCATGTAGAAATTACATAATCCCCCCATTTCAGGGCACCATTATGTTTGGGACACATGGCTTCACAGGCGTTTGTAATTGCTCAGGTGTGTTTAATTGCCTCCTTAATACAGGTATAAGAGAGCTCTCAGCACCTAGTCTTTCCTCCAGTCTTTCTATCACCTTTGGAAACTTTTATTGCTGTTTATCAACAAGGACCAAAGTTGTGTCAATGAAAGTCAAAGAAGCCATTATGAGACTGAGAAACAAGAATAAAACTATTAAAGACATCAGCCAAACCTTAGGCTTACCACAATCAACTGTTTGGAACATCATTAAGAAGAAAGAGAGCACTGGTGAGCTTACTAATTACAAAGCGACCGGCAGGCCAAGGAAGACCTCCATAGCTAATGACAGAGGAATTCTCACTAAATAAAGAAAAATCCCCAAACACCTGTCTGTCATATCAGAAACACTCTTCAGGAGTCAGGTGTCGATTTGTCTGAAGAAGGGTCTCGACCCGAAACGTCGCCTATCTCCTTCGCTCCTTAGATGCTGCTGCACCCGCTGAGTTTCTCCAGCTTTTTGTGTAACCGTCGATTTGTCAATGACCACTGTCCGCAGAAGACTTCATGAACAGAAATACAAAGGCTACACTGCAAGATGCAAAAATAGGATGGCCGGGTTACAGTTTGTCAAGAAGTACTTAAAAGAGCAACCACAGTTCTGGGAAAAAGGTCTTGACAGATGAGACGAAGATGAACTTGTATCAGAGTGATGGCAAGAGCCACGTATGGAGAGAAGGAACTGCCCAAGATCCAAATCATACCAACTCATCTGTGAAACACAGTGGTGGGGGTGTTATGGCCTGGGCATGTATGGCTGCTGAAGGTACTGACACACTTATTTTCATTGATGATACATCTGATGGTAGTAGCATAATTAATTCCGAAGTATAGACACACATCCTCTGCTCAAGTTCAAACAAATGCCTCAAACCTCATTGGCCGGTGGTTCATTCTACAGCAAGATAATGATCCCAAGGGACTTCCGGTTGGCGCCATGGTGTGAGTGGAGTCGCGCCATTACAGCTCCACTAAAAATTGTATAAAAAACGGGGGTCTAGGGGTCAGTCAACCGTACTCACCGCGGGAGAACGACTGGGAACGGCTCCGGTAGCGTTTAAAAGGTCCGTGACGTCATCAGGCGCGCGACTTTTTCAAGAAAATTATGTCTCGCTCCCCCCCCCCGGAAAAAAACCTGGAAAAAGGGAAATAGGCCCGACTGGTGCCCTGGGCTCGAGTCTGGCTGCTTCCCAAGAAGAGATTTCACAGAGGAAAGCTGAACTGGAGGATCTCAAAGTTAATATCCTAGGTGAGATGAAGAAATTACTTAAAGATAATAAGAAGGATTATAAAGAGGATATTAAAAATTTAAGGGCTGATATTCTAGTGTTTCATGAAAGAATTAAAGAAGATTTAAAAAATGAAGTTATAGAAACGGTAAAAATTATGATGAACGAGTGGAAAGAAAAGGCTGATGCTGAGTTACAAAAACAAATGGTGGAGATAAAAGACGCAGCTGCTGGTATGGAAAGAATGCTGGATGATAAGATTGATCCTATTATAATTACGCTCGACCAACAAAAAGAGACAATTAAAGAGCTAACGGAGATGGCTGTATTAAACACCAAGGAGAGAGAGAAACTCCACTCCGAGAACAAACGTCTATCAGAATTATTACGCAAAATAAATGAGAAATGTATCGATCTGGAGGGACGTCAACGGCGTAAGAATTTGCGTATAGTTGGTTTGAGCGAGGGTCGCGAGGGAAATCAAGACCCTCGAAAATTTGCTGCAAAACTACTGAAGGATATTTTGAATTTGGATCAAGAACCCCTGTTGGGCCGTGCACACAGGGCATTAAGGCGGGCTCCCAGGAGGGATGCACCCCCAAGACAAATGATTGTAAAGGTGGTTTACGATCATGCTTTTGAAGAAATGATGAAGATAATAATACGCAAGAAAAATTTTAAGTATGAAGGAGATAATATCAGTATCTTCAGAGATTATCCGGCGGAAGTGGCCAAGAGAAGATCCTTATTCACAGAAACAAGAGGTGTTCTGAGGAATCTGAAGGATATGAAGGATCTGAGATATGGCTTGATGTACCCAGCAACATTAAGAGTAACCTACAACAACAAAGAGTTCCGTTTCGTTAAGCATACTGTAGCACTGGAATTCGCCCGAAAAATACAGAATGAAACAGAAGAGGAAGAAGAACAAGTGGATCAAGACCAAGAAGATGATGGCTGAACTTTTATGACCCATCCGCGGTTATGAATCATTATGGAGAAGGAGGATGAATATTGGACATGGACTTAAATTTTGGTTTAAAGAGAGATGGATAGATTACTGTGTTATCTACCCATATAAAATGGCAATTATTCACCTAACATAGTATTATCTACCCCCCCCTAACATAGTATTACTAATTAGAATAGTAATTATAATAGTCACTAATAATATGAATTATTACTAAGTATACAAATTTAGTACCCTACCCTAAAATATATAGCATTTAAGATTGGAGCTGGAATTATTAACATCTTTTTTTTTTACGGAAGTCAGTAGATTAGTAGCCACGTTAGTGTGGCTTGCACTAACACACACTACACTCTATATAGGTGTAGTTATTTTTTTTTCTGAGCACTTTACTAACACTTTTCAACTCACTTTCACTCACACTTTTTATTATTTTAGGTATATTAGATATTTGATTTTATATTATACAGTATATGAAAATATTTACGATTGGTATTATATAGTCAGTTTAAAGAGACGTGTATATGAAATAGAAAGACGTACACTAATTTTCGTCAACCCAAGGTCTGGTTACAATGTTGAGTTGTACGGGCCGGGACGGTTATTCCAATATAAACCACCTTAATAGTAAAATGCAAGATACTAATGGGAAGATTGGGGGTAATGGAATCACCTTCTGTAGTTGGAATGTTAAGGGAGTTAATGAGCCAATTAAAAGAGGTAAGGTGTTAGCTCAATTAAACAGATTGAGGTCTGACGTCTCTTTTCTTCAAGAGACCCACCTTAAAAAAGATGCTCGACACAGACTAACAGCTAAATGGATTTCGAAAGTGTATCACTCCTCATTTATACATAAATCTAGAGGGGTTGCAATAATCATTCGTAAAGGTATACCTTTTAAATTAAGTTCTATAATAGAGGATACAGAAGGTCGGTATGTAATAATTACAGGGGAATTATATTCTAAAAAAGTAACTCTAATGAATATATATGCCCCTAACTTTGATAACCCATTATTTTTTAAGAAAATATTTAATAATATCCCTATAGCTGCAGAACATAATTTAATAATTGGAGGAGATTTTAATTGTACTTTGGATAATTATTTAGATAGATCGTCAACAAAAAGTAAATCTATTTCTAAGTCAAGCATACTTATAAATTCCTTTATTAGTACAGCAAACGTTAAGGACATCTGGAGAATAGATAATCCAATAGGACGAGAATATTCATTTTTCTCACCTGTATTTGGAACTTACTCGAGGATAGACTATTTTTTAATAGATTCAAAATTACTTCCATTTACATATGATTCAAAATATCATAATATTATTATTTCAGATCACGCTCCATTAACTTTTAAGATAAAATTAAAAGATATAATTATAAAATCTAATAATTGGAGGTTTAATCCCGAAATATTAAAGGATAAGGCTTGTTATGATTATCTGGTAAAACAGATTAAATTATTCTTTGAAACTAATGACAAACCTGAAGTTTCACCATCATTACTTTGGGATACATTTAAAGCATTTATGCGCGGAGCTATAATATCGGCACAAGCATACTTTAATAAAGAAAATAGAAAGACGGAACAAAACTTGGAAAAAGAGATAAAACAACTAGATATGGAGAATACAAAACAGCCCTCTAAATTGTTAAGTAATAAAATTGTAATATTAAAATATAAACTAAATAAAATATATTCCAATCAAGTAATTAAACTTTATCAACAAACTAAACAAGTGCACTTTGAATTTGGAGATAAACCGCAAAAATTGTTGGCTCGACAACTTAGAAAGCGAGAGGACGAAAAAATGATACATAGAATTAGATCTGAGAATGGCAATATATCGACCTTACCAAAAGATATCAATGATATATTTTTACAATATTATCAAAGTCTTTATTCATCAAAAATAACAGGACAAATGGATGAAATGGATACATTTCTACAAAAATGTAATATTAACAGCTTAGATCAGGGAGGTAGAGACTTGTTAAATGCGGATATATCAATAAAAGATATTGAGGAGTCAATCGGATCATTAAATAATGGAAAAGCAGCGGGCCCGGATGGCCTGAGTACAGAATTTTATAAGAAATTTCAAGATCTGATCTCCCCAAGATTACATGCAGTGTATAAATATACATATGAACAAGGAAAATTGCCGGAATCCCTAAATGAATCTACAATTACACTAATTCCTAAGGTTGACAAGGACTTGGAAGACCCAGGATCATATAGAGCAATTGCTCTTTTAAATACAGATCAAAAAATTTTAGCTAAAGTTTTATCACGAAGATTAAGTTTGGTGATTACTAAAATAATACACCATGATCAAACAGGTTTTATCCCAAAGCGTTACTCATCTTATAATTTGAGACGATTATTTAATATCATATATTCAAAAAGAGTTGGGGATAGGGATTTAGCTGTTATGTCCTTAGATGCAGAAAAAGCATTCGATCAGGTTGAATGGCCATATTTATTTAGAATAATGGAGAAATTCCAATTGGGGGATAGATTTTGTAAATGGATAAGAATTCTATATTCGAATCCCACTGCAAGAATATTAACTAACCAAATATTGTCAGCTAAATTTAAGCTTCATAGGGGTTGTAGACAAGGATGTCCGCTGTCGCCTTTGTTATTCGCTATGGTGATAGAGCCTTTAGCTGAAAGGATTAGATCTGAACCAGAAATATATGGATATAATACTGATACTACAACTAATAAAATATCTTTATATGCAGATGATGTATTAATTTATATTACAAAACCAGAGATCAGTATACCCAAGCTATTTAATGTTATAACTAAATTTGGCAGATTTTCTGGATATAGAATTAACTGGAATAAAAGTGAGATTATGCCTATAACCGGAATAAGATCAAATATATTGCAACAATATCCACTAAAAATAGTTACGGATAAATTTAAATATTTAGGTATTAATGTATCTAAATCCTATAACTCATTAATTAAATCTAATTATCCCCTATTATTAGATAAACTTAGAAAAAATATTTTATACTGGAAAACACTTCCTATATCTATGATTGGTAGAATAAATGCTATAAAAATGATCTTTTTACCACAACTGCTATACTTGTTTCAAGCTATTCCTTTCTATCTCCCAAAGAGTTTTTTAAAAAAAATAGATAACATTGTCAATAGTTTTATTTGGGATTATAAAAATCATAGAATAAGTAAAAAACATTTATGTAAATCAAAAATAAATGGAGGATTAGCACTTCCAAATTTTTTGTACTATTTTTGGGCAGTCCAGATTAAGAATATGAATTTTTGGTGGGTAAATTTGGATTACGAACCAACGTGGTTAAAGATGGAAAAGGAAGATTGTTTACCTTTTAATGTAAGTTCAATTCTTTTTGCGCCAAGAGAAATACAAAATAAAATTTATAGGAACAACCCTATAATTCATAGCAATAGACGTATTTGGAAACAAATAGTCAAGACTTTATGTTTGGATAATTTATCACTTAAACTACCAATTATGAATAACCCTTTATTTAAACCCTCTATATTAGATAGGGGGTTTAGACAATGGGAGGATTTAGGAATTTATAGGATTGAACATCTGTATAGAAAGGGAAAATTTCTTTTATTTCATGAGTTACAAGAAATTTATGGGTTACCACCACATAATTTGTTTAGGTATCTACAAATTAGAGATTATATTAAGTCTAACACACAAGATTATAAAATTAAAGAACCAGGATTATTAGATGAAGTATTTAATAAACATCCAAATTCAGAAAAATTTATAGCTTATATATATAATCTTATTTTGGATAGGGAGAATCCAACAACAGAAATATACCGTCAAGCATGGGAAAATGAAATTGGTTTATCTATAACAAAAGAATCTTGGGAAGAAAGTTTACAACGCATACATCGCTGTTCATTAAACGCGAGGCATACATTGATACAATTTAAAGTTTTATATAGGTTACATTATTCAAAAACCAAATTAAATAGAATTTTTCCTAATGTCTCTCCTATTTGTGATAAATGTCAGAATTTAGAGGCTAATTTAATACATAGTTTTGTAACGTGTTCAAAACTTAGTTATTATTGGACAGAAATCTTTAGAGTTATATCTGAAGTTCTCAGAGTTAAACTGGATCCAGAACCAAAGTTAATAATATTAGGAATTCCGGATTCACAATGCGTATTAACAGTAAATCAAAGAATTTTCTTAGATTACTGTTTGATAATAGGGAAAAAAATAATATTGAAATTTTGGAAGGGAACATTAACCCCCATAATTAAAATGTGGACAGCAGAGATGTTGGAGACTTTGTATTTGGAAAGAATCAGATTTGTCCTAATGGACAAATGTGAAATCTTTGAACAAATATGGTCTCCATATATACAATATTTGAAGGGCTAGCTGTTCTTGGCATTACTACTCAATGGGTACTAGACAGGATTTGACGAAAAAAATATGGATTTTCTAATTGGGTTTTGTGTACACGTCTCCGCAATACGACGTTATAATTACAATACATTTTGTTGTTTCTATCTTAAATATTCATATTATACCATATATTGTTCATAAAGGGGAATTATATATATATACTGAATAGATATATACTAAGTAGTGTTTGTTTTCTTTTTCTTTTTTTTTTTTTTTTTTCTTTGACTTTTTATCTTTTTTTATTATTCAAACACAATCATTTTCTTTCTTTTTTTTTTCGATTTAAAGTCTATTCCTTTTTTCTTATTCTTTCTTTATTTCTAAAAAACAGAAGATAATAATAGCGAATATGATAGTTGTACATTTACTGAATTACGTTGGTATTTGTAAATTTGTTTTACTACTTGGAAATTACTACATCTAATAAAAATATTATTAACTAAGATAATGATCCCAAACATACTGCTAAAGCAACAAGGAGGTTTTCAAAGCTAAAAAAATGTCCATTCTTGTGTGGCCAAGTCAATCACCCGATCTGAACCCAATTGAACATGCCTTTTATACGCTGAAGAGAAAACTGAAGGGGTCTAGCCCCCAAAACAGGCATAAGCTAAAGATGGCTGCAATACAGGCCTGGCAGAGGATCACCAGAGAAGACACACAGTAATTGGTGATGTCCATGAATCACAGATTTCAAGCAGTCATTGCATGCAAAGGATATGCAACAAAATACTAAACATGACTACTTTCCTTTACATGACATTGATGTGGCCCAAACATTATAGTGCCCTGAAATGGGGGGGGACTATGTATAAACACTGCAGTAATTTCTGTGTGGTGAAACCAAAATATATAAAAATGGCCTTTATTAAAATCTGACAATGTGCACTTTAACCACATGTGATTTTTTTTCTATTACATCTCTCAAATTGTGGAGTAGAGGCAAATAAATAATTGATGGGTCTTTGTGCCAAACATTATGGAGAGCACTGTATGCGTACATGCAAGCACACACACAGATATATAGTCAAACTGCCCTTGCATATTAGTATTCTACACAGGGCCTGTTTCTGTTTTATAAATCTATCTCTGAGATCATTGAAGGTGTAAGGAGTGAGATGGGATGCCGGCAAAATTAGCCCAAAGCACATTAACAATTAGTGAACTAAAATTGTTGGGCCAAATAGCTTGATTCCATGCTATGATAATCAGGTAGACACAAAATGCTGGAGTAACTCAGCGGGACAGGCAGCATCTCTGGAGAGAAGGAATGGGTGACGTTTCGGGTCGAGACCCTTCATCAGACTGATAATAATAATCTGCGTCTTTTCCAGGGAATGTTCTCTTAGTTGCTGTCAAACTATTTGTTGCAGCACATTTTAGTAATGACAGGTCCTGATTAATGGTGTCTTTTTTTTACCCTCATCGTTCTAGAAAATATTTACTGAACCTGGACGACTGCCTCTCACTGTGATCGCAAAGCTACGAGAGATTAGCGGAGCTCAGTTAGATGACCAGAGTTGATGTGCATGTTCAGTTCCAGCACACAAAGTCCCTCAGGACCTGAAAGACTTCCTACATTCCTCCATTGTGCAGATGGGCTGGAGTTGCCTGACCTATATCCCAGTTCCTGTGAGCTACATCTAACCTGTAGAATATTGACTTTAAAAAAAAAAAGCTATTTGTACATTGAATTCAGGTGATCAGAAATCCAGCATTTGATTTAGATATAAAGTAAGATTACTTAATGAAGGGCTGTTTGTACTTGTAGATCCTTTTGGTCACTTAATTTATATTTATCTTTCCACTAAAATATAACTTTTTAATATATTGTTAAATAGAATGATCTAATTATTAAGTGTGAAGATGGTAAATGTGTTATTTGATATCAGTGACATTTGATCAGGTGTAATTAAATTATTGTACCAGCACAGTCTAGTCAGATCTCCAGACACTTGGTGAACCCCACTGCCTTGGCATGGCCTGGATATAGGCATTGCTACATGTTTATTTTTTGATTGATGTGGAATGCAGCTGTGCCTCGTAGCAGCAAACAACTTGGATATGTAAAAGGCAATAATCAAAAGTTGGCACTTCTCTGGATGTAGAACTGCTCCTTTGGTGTATGCAGGGTTCCTTCTATCCGCATGACAGCTGATTTTTTTTGTATTGATTGTTTATAAATGCAGAATTTTAGAGATGTTTAGATGTATTTTTAAGAAAAGATGAGTTTCTGTGTAAAACTAATAATAAACACCAAGTCAAAGAGTGTTTTCTGTAAACCAGTGGGTCTGAATGTTATTGATGCCAAAGGAACCTGGCAGCAGACTGCTTGTCTCTCTGATTCATCAAGTAAACTATCCCACTGATTTGCTCCCTGGTTTCTTTCCTAGTTGAGAGAGTCGGAGAGGATTGGGTAGGGTTTGCATATGGAAGTCAGGAACTGGATTTGGGCTGTAATTGATTAGAGGTAATGTTAGACTGTTGAGCTTAATATGTTGAGGTATATTGGGACCAGAGATGGTTGCTGAGACCAGGATAACCATAAAACCATTGAAATTAACTCCAGCTGAGGAGTTCAGCCAAATCCAAATTCCCCCTTCCTGGCAGCACAGAATATGGCACAACCTGTTTTTTTCAGGTACCTTTTAAACATGCTAAATCATTCTGTCTTTCCTATCTTCTCAAGTAACATAAACCCACCATGCTCTTATTTGGATGGGGAAAATAATCCTCAAACCCCCCCTCTACCTCTACCTCTACCTCTACCTCTACCTCTAGTTCTCAACTTGGCTATTGAGAAAAGTGGGTCCTTTCTCATCATTCTATTGATCATTATCCTTTAATCATTATCTAAGATCATTGATCATTATCATTTGCCTCCTGCAATTTTGCCGTTTCCCTGGCTGCTATTGGATTTTACCTTTCTGAGTAGCGATGTTACAAAATTTGAAATTTTAAAAATCAAGTCTGCAATTTATCCCATCAGATAAAGCATAAAAAGAAGTTTAATTTGACACCTAATTCACTTTCATATCTTCAGAATTATAAAAGTTATGGCCATTTCCATACTCGGAAATTAGCATCTTGTTCCCCATTGCCTTTCCATTGACTTAACTCAAAAGCTGTGATCTCGGGCAGTCAAAAGCCCATAACTTTCTTAAAAATTAAGAGAACTGAATGACATTTTCAGTTATTATAGATTGAAACATTCTGAAACAAATATGAAACAATCTTACTTGGATGACCTGAAATTAAAGCATATAATTAGTTACCTAATTGTAGCTAATTACAAAATTCAATTACTAGATCTAAACATCTATCCGTTTCTTAAGAAATGATAAACATTTTTAAATTGCCTAAGTGTCCAAATAACATTCACACAATAATCCACAATATAACATGATTTTTTAATCTAATTTTCATGAATTTATAGACCAATTTGAAGGAATTTAGTGTTTAATTCCTGTAAATGAATGGCCATTTAAATCAACTTGCAAGTGGGTTTTAGTGGAACGTTGCGGTTTGCGGTGAATTTAACCCACAGTCAGCAGGAAAAATACAGCCGGTTCTTATATTTTTTTTGTCCCCTTTTCGCATGATGAAAATTTGATTAAAAGCTTCCTAAGAAGCACGTTTTTATGTAAAAATAAACTATGTACATTCTTTTATCGCCTCCGTTAGATCCGTTCCTCTGTCGGCGCTCACGGCTTTAGAAGATGATTTTTAAACCACTCTAGCCAATAAATGATCTAGCGTAGTTTAAAAATACCGTCATAAAACAAATGTTGGAGCTATTTCTCTTTCGCAACGAAATCGCCAGAGATTGATCGATTTGGACTGTCTGGGGAAAAACAACATTTTAAACCCGCCCCCCTCTGAAAGGCGCCAAAGTCACGCACAAGGGGAGCGGCAGAACTGCAGCGCCGCTCAAGGTAAGTATTGTAACACACCTATTCTGAGCTCCATGGAACATTACTGTAAAGTCCACATATACCAATCCTCATGGATTCTCCTTGTCAACAATTTAAAAAATAAATTGGCCAAGGTAGAACTGTAAAACTCCAGAGGAACGCAATAATCTAGGCAGGCAAGTCATCTACATAATTAGCTGCATGATCTCTCCGAAGACAGCTGCAATTTCTTGCCTTTCTTTGATTTCACCTTCCCACTTTCAGAGTGCAGTGTGTTAGGGTTCAGATGAGAAAACGTAAAAAGACTGCTTGGAAAAAACATCTATAAGTTTAAAACCTGAATTGATAATAGCATCCAAAGCAATAGAAACTGGCTTTCTCTTCAGCCTTCCTGACATATGGATAGATAATTGGCTTAATGGAAGGAGGCAGAGGGTAGTGGTAGAAAGGTGTTTTATTGGACGGAAGGCCTTTAACTAATGGTATGCTTCAGGGAACGGTGCTGTGCCCATTGCTGTGTATGGTTTATAGCAATGATTTAGATGAGAATGTATAAGGCATAATTAGTAGGTTTACAGATGACACTGAAGTAGGTGGTATTGTAAAAAGTGAAGATGATTATCACATACAGTTGGATCTTGATCAGCTGGGCGAGTGGGCTGAGGAAAGGGTATTGGAGTTTAATGAGAGCGAGGTTTTGCATTTTGGGAAGTCAGATCAGGGTAGGAACTTCACAATGGATGGTAGGGTCCTGTGAAGTGTTGAAGAGCAGAGGGATCTAGGAGTACGAGCATATGTGTAATACTGCACACAAAAATGTGACAAAGGGGGTCAAATTTCAAATTCCTTCAAAAAAAGTTGACAAGCACTTGATTGTGTTCATGACTAACAAAAAAATCAAAGAAAAGATAGCATATTGATGGTAAGTTTCCGAAAATTGCATCAGAATACACAAATACACTTGGTGTAATGGTTGTCGTGTGGTGTCCACCAGTGACCTGGATGGCACAGTAAATGCACTTATTTCTTATTCTTTTCTATGTTTATGAATACCGTATGGAACAATAAAATTGCAAACACCGTTTCCTCTTCATTCACCTGATCATGTAGCAGAATACTGCATCCATCTGAGTGCACACCGCAACGCGCTTTACACATCATACACACAAAAGGACGTTGTGGTAGACAGTAATAGGTTTGGTGTCCCAGAAAACGAACGTTACATTATTAGCGCAAACCAAACATTTTCACCAATGTAATCTAAATGGTACATTACCTTATGGATTTGAGCTATATCGATGGCCGATGATTTTTCAGAACCTTTGATTTGGGCTGAATTTTTAGTAAAATGTCTCCCTAACAGTCGTTGCGGAGCTGCCCGAAGTTGACACGAAAGAATGAAGTTAGCGACTTGGTCCGTACAAAAGGTAAATAAGAGACTGCATGTTGTCAAATTGAGGATTGGCTCAGTTTCTTAGTTTTGATGACCAATTTATGTCAAAAAAATTTTTTAATTGATTTTAAAAAGTCTGAAAATATATCGTAAATGGTCGTTTCGATATTACATGATGATTTTGATATATTGAATTGAAAAACAAGAAAAAATAATTAACTCGCCCAAAAATCGCTACTACCATAGGATACCTTGTTGGGTTTTTGAAGAGCATTAGCGGTTTGGAGGTATCGACTCCGATAACGGTCGTTGTGACAACGGACACCAAGCACAACGACCGTTATGGGATCTTTTTATTGTACTGTATAATCTTTATGTTAGTATTTTTCTCCTGGTATTGCTGAAGATATTTCCCGAGATCAGGGTTGGGGAACCTGTGGCCTTCTAGGCCATTAAGGCCATTTGTACAAATCCAAACTTTGTAGAACAAATCCTTTTATTTTTATCAAGATGTTTTTGTTCGTCTTTTATTATTTTTATTTTAATCTTAAAATGAATGAATTTAAAATACCAAAGAGTACAAGAAGATTCAACAAAATAATCCTATATCTAATTGAAGTTTCTTGGAGGCGGCCTTATTAGATTACAGTTAACTTAATGCGGCCTTCCAACATGAAAAGGTTCAAGTTCAAGTGAGTTTATTGTCATGTGTCCCTGATCGGACAATGAAATTCTTGCTTTGCTTCAGCACAACAGAACATAGTAGGCATTGACTACAAAACAGATCAGTGTGTCCATATACCATTATATACGTAAATACACACATGAATAAATAAACTGATAAAGTGCAAATAACAGACAATGGATTATTAATGTTCGGAGTTTTGTCCAAGCCAGGTTTAATAACCTGATGGCTGTGGGGAAGTAGCTTTTCCTGAACCTGGTCGTTGCAGTCTTCAGGCTCCTGTACCTTCTACCTGAAGGCAGCAGGGAGATGAGTGTGTGGCCAGGATGGTGTGGGTCCTTGTTGATGCTGCCAGCCTTTTTGAGGCAGCGACTGCGATAAATCCCCTTGATAGAAGGAAGGTCAGAGCCGATGATGGACTGGGCAGTGTTTACTACTTTTTGTAGTCTTTTCCTCTCCAGGGCGCTCAAGTTGCCGAACCAAGCCACGATGCAACCGGTCAGCAAGCTCTCTACTGTGCACCTGTAGAAGTTAGAGAGAGTCCTCCTTGACAAACCGACTCTCCGTAATCTTCTCAGGAAGTAGAGGCGCTGATGTGCTTTCTTGATAATTGCATCAGTGTTCTCGGACCAGGCAAGATCTTCGGAGATGTGCACGCCCAGGAATTTGAAGCTCTTGACCCTTTCAACCATCGACCCGTTGATATAAACAGGACTGTGGGTCCCCATCCTACTCCTTCAAAAGTCCACAATCAGTTCCTTGGTTTTGCTAGTGTTGAGGGCCAGGTTATTGTGCTGGCACTATATGGACAGTTGCTCGATCTCCTGTACGCCGACTCATTCCCATCAGTGATACGTCCCACAACAGTGGTGTCGTCAGCGAAATTGATGATGGAGTTTGCACTATGACTGGCTACGCAGTCATGAGTATAGAGTGAGTACAGCAGGGAGCTAAACACGCAGCCTTGAGGTGCTCCCGTGCTGATTGTTATCATGTCTGACACATTTCCACTAATATGAACAGACTGGTCTGTGAATGAGGAAGTCGAGGATCCAATTGCAGAGGGATGCACAGAGACCCAGTTCTGCGAGTTTGGTAACCAGCTTGGAGGGGATGATAGTATTAAATGCTGAGCTGTAATCGATGAATAACAGCCTGACATATGAGTTTTTGTTGTCCAAGTGGTCCAGAGCGGGGTGGATGGCCAGCAAGATCGCATCCACCATTGATCTGTTGTGGCGGTAAGCGAACTGCAGTGGGTGCGGGTTTTTGTCAAGGTAGGTGTTGATTTGCGCCATGATCAACCTCTCGAAGCACTTCATCACCACAGGCGTTAATGCCACAGGTCGATAGTCAAAGCTCATCGGGAAGTGTTGTTTCGCCGACATTCGAGCTGTCTCCTGATTTCGCCTTGTAGGAGGTGATTGCATTCAGTCCCCGCCACAGTTGCCGAGCATCTGTCTCATCCTCCAGCTTGGAGCAGAAGTCCCTTTTGGCCTTTTTGATGGCCCTACCAAGGTCGTATCTGGACTTCTTGTAGACCACTGTATCATCAGACATGAATTCCCGGTGTCTGGTCTTCAGAAGAGTGCGGATCTCAAAGTTCATCCAAGGTTTCTGATTGGGAAACACTCGGAAGGTTTTTGTGGGGATGCAGTCCTCCACACATTTCTTAACGAAGTCTGTAACGACTGGCGTATTCGTTGAAGTCCGTTGCTGAGTCCTTGAACATTGCCCAGTTGACAGACTTCAAACAGTTCTGAAGTTGTTCCAACACCCCCCTGACCAGCTCTGTACTGTCCTCACCTCTGGGGGTGCGCTCTTTAATTGCTGCCTGTAGGCAGGAAGAAGCAGCACTGCGGTATGGTCGGATTTACCGAAGTGATGGTGAGGGATAGAACGATAGGCATTCTTGATGGTGGTGTAGGAGTGGTCGAGGGTGTTTGGTCCTCTGGTGCAGCAGGAGACATGTTGGTGAAAGTTGGGGAGTGATTTATTTAGGTTTGCCTTATTGAAGTCCCCAGCAATGGTGGTAAATGCCTTGGGGTAAGACGTCTGGTGTTTGTTGACCATGGCGTGCAGCTCCTCCAGTGCCAGACGGACGTCTGCCTGGGGTGGGATATAGACCAGTCAGGATGATGGAGGTGATTTCCCTCGGAAGGTAGAAGGGACGGCACTTCACCGCCAGATGTTCCAGGTGCAGAGAGCAGGAGTTCGACAGGACTGCCACGTATGAGCACCATGCAGAGTTGACCATGAGGCAGACGCCCCCTCCTCTCCCTTTCCCAGATGCCAGTGTACGGTCCATACGGTGGATGGAGAACCCTTGAGGCTGAGTCTGGGGAGCTGGGGGTGAGCCATGTCTCTGTGAAACAGAACACAGAGCATTCCCTCAGCTCCCTTTGATAAAGCAGTCCGGAGGAGTTACCGGACACAATGGAGGCTTCCCCTTTGTTTCCAGGTACTGAGTTTACTGTACCTGCGTTTTCTGCGGACCTGCGCTGGAACGGGGATTCCTTCACAGACGGCAGCTCCAGCTCCTTCGAAGTCGGCAGCTGCAGCTCCAGCTTCATTGTTCCTGGGAGATCCAGCCCGTTGGCTCTGGAGGTCATCCCGGGGTTCTGAGGTACAGTACCTGGGTTCCTCAGTCGGGTCGGGTGATTTCCAGCGAGCGTGGGAAAATTTAAAGTCCGTTTAAATTGCGAGAGCCTTGAAGTGCTCAAGCAGCTTGTCCAAAACGGCACAGTTTTCTGCCGTTTTCCTGATCCAGGTAAGTTGTTGGAAGTTGTAGTTGAGCCTTTTATGTTCCGGAGCTTCTCCAAAGTCGCCGCAGGCAGGCGCCATCTTGAAACTTGTTCCCCACCCCTGCCCTAGATCATTATCAAAACATATATGTATAATGGGCCATATGAAGTTTATTTATGAATTAAATATTCATGACTAAATGTGGCAGAGTTTTTAACGTCACATTTTTGGTGTTCAAATTGGTGGTAAAATGATGAAGATTTGTCTGTCATGCAAAAAGTTTTTGACTTTCAGTCTTGAAGTTATCTAATTTATATCTTATTTATAATGTTTCACATGATGGGTAGATTTTTGTCAAGAACAATGTACTGATGTAAAAAAAAACAGAATAATAATCTTGTTCCTCAAAATCTCTCCAGTATTGTGAAAAGACACATGTAGTTTGAAATAAGCATACAGACATGAAAATGCATAAACAAGCATATAGACATGAAAATGTCACAGTGAGATAAAGGTATAAAGATGGCTTTTGATACATTGACCATAAGTCAGAGTATTAAGTACGGAAGTTGGGACATTAGGTTACAGTTGTACAACATGGTGAGGCCACGTGTGGAGTATTGTGTTTAGTTCTGGTCATCTGGCTATAGGATGTCATTAAGCTAGAAAGATTGCAAAGAATTATGAGGATGTTGCCAGGACTTAAGGACCTGAGTTATAAGAAAAGTTGACCAGGCAAGGACTTTATTCCTTGGAGCACAGGAGGCTGAGGTGTGATCTTGTATAGGTGTATAAAATCAAGAGGAGAATAAATAGAATGAATGCAGTCTTTTACTCAGGACAGAGGAATCAAGAACCTGACGATATTGGTTTAAGATAAGGGGCAACGTTTTCACTTGGGTGGTGGGTATTTGGAATTGGGTGCCAGAGGAGGTAGTTGAGGCAAATACTATAACAGCATTTAAAAGACACTTGGACAGGCACATTAATAGGGAACGTTGAGAGGGGAGCAAACCTGGGCAAATGGGACTAGATTAGATGGAACATCTTGGTAGGCATGAACAACGATACCAGAGGAGCTCCTCTAGTATCTTTGGGCATGAATGAGTTGGGCTGAAGGACCTATTTCTGTGCTCGGACTATATTACTTGGGTGGGCAGTTTTAAAATCGTGCTAACAGTAGGCACACCATAAAATGAGGAAATAATCTGTTGTACACATAATAGAAACAAAAAGTGACACCATGTTCTTGTGCCTGTGTGGCAATGTGTTTCCCTACGGGGCTAGGAAACATCTGTGCATTCGATGTTATTTGACCATAAGAGCAGAAGATATAGGACCAGAGACTGGCCTGCCATTCATCAGATCATGGCTTCTTCTTCAAAATCTTGCTAGATTATCCACTATACCCCTTTTCACAAATTAGACAGGCCTGAAAACAACCTGCATTCAAAAGGTACAGCAAATAACCACTGCCCCAAGGAAAGTAAGTTCATGAAACGTACTTTAATATCATTGGGAATTCAGAATTTACTGTGGTTGTTTTTAAATATTTATTATATTAGAAGCAATTGTACAAGGAGAAAGTAATCGACATAACAATTATACAATTTTCGTACAGCTTCAGTTTTAACATTTTGTAAACTAATCAGTAAATCGGGAAAAAGAAAAAAGGAAAGAAGGGAAAGGAAGAAGAAAGGAAAAAGAAAATAAAGAATTTCGAAAAAGATACGAAAAAGAAAAACCCCTGAACTAACGAAGAAGTAAGAAAAATGCTGAGATATATCCCACTACCTTTCCCTACGCCCGCTCACCCGACCCTAGCATCAGTTTTTACTGTGTGTTTTAGGAGATGTCGAAAACATTTTAGGCACCAAACAGAAAAAGTGCCCCTATTTCCCACAATACTCTCTCACCTGGATAGTTTCTAACTGTATAGCTGAAACAGCCAGCTATGCTTCTCTTGAAGTGCAGTTGTGTCAACGTTGAACATCTTTGAAAGGAATGCCCATCTTTTAATTAATAACAAAACAACAAAGTTTGGCGCACAATGAATATGATGATTGCATCCATTTCAGGCCAGAATAAAATCACATCTATTTGAAGCAAAACAGAATTCCCCTATTAGAAATACGAGAGGAAGTTATACTAAAGATGGTGCAGAGTTCACTGTGGTAAAGGTGGTTCGGCAGGAGGAAGAATGTGACCTCCCTTTCGCGTTAGCAGACTTATTTCATCTTTCAGTTCTTTGATTTCTTGTGCTTGCTTCTCCACCAGCTGAATCTGCTCCCGTTTTTCCAACAATTTAACTTTTTGTTTCTGAATTTCTGCTCCCTGGAACAAATCAGTAGTAATAATCTTCATCAGTTCCATTGTGGAGGATTGTGACACATTTCAATGAGAACCTATATGTTACATGTAGCTAGTCCAGACATACACATAAAGATGTACACAATATCCGATTTTAGTGCTGAATTACACTTGAATCGCAGCAGATTCCCACACAGTGCAAGCCCTTGACACTCCAGCATAATTTGAAATGGAAATTGTGTCCAATTTTCTACCAATACACAATAAAATATTGAATTTAAGTGTGTTTGAGTTGCAACTTTATTCGCCCCTTGTGTGCTCTGAAACAGTTTGTTGCATGTTCGTTGAGGTCATGACCTTTTAAACCTTATATTTATTTCCTGTATGTTGTAATGCAAAAACAGCAAGATGAATTCTGAAATGGAAGGGAATGTTTTACCTGTGCGTGCCTTGTGGTTCATAGTTAGTCACACAGTTCGAGGTTAATTATGCCCCCATCAAGAAGCTTTCAGTAGAAGTGGGGAAAGTTAGATTAGATAGGAATTAAATTCTTGAAAATAGGATTGTACAGAGACAGATCAAAAGGTTACAGGGTTGGATATGAGGAGATCATAAGAGATAGGAGCAGAATTAGGCTATTTGGCCCATCAAGTCTACTCCGCCATTCAATCATGGATGATCTAACTCTCCCTCCTAACTCCATTCGCCTGCCTTCTCCCCTTAACTGCTGACGCCCGTATTAATCAAGAATCTATCTCTGCCTTAAATATATCCACTGATTTTTGCCGCCACAGCCATCTATGGCAAAGAATTCCACAGCTCGGAGATGAACTGACACAAACAGTAGTGCGACTGGCTGAGAGAGGATAATGATGTCCTGAGGTGTAATCTGGCCGGAGTATGTTTTGAAGGAAATGTGTGCATCCTGAAAATACCAAGAATGGAGAAAAAGAACATTCCCTCTCCATAGATAAAAACAGTAAATGCTGGAAATACTCAGCAGGTCAGGTTACATATTTGCAGTACAGTTAACATTTTCAGATTGAAGACTGTTTAAATAACTTTAACTATGTTTCTCTTCCCACAGATGGCCTAATGTGCTGAATGCTTACAGCATTTTCCGTTTTATATTTCAGATTTCCAGCAACTGCAATGTTTTTGATTTCCCACTCCCCATAGATGCTGAATCATTGTAGCATATTTTATTTATATCTCAGATCTCCTGCAGCTGCAGTATTATATGAACATAAACTGAGGTAGGCCATCCTCCTGTTCTCGTCTGGTCTATCATTTCACAAAATGACTGATCTTTAACCTTAGCTCCCGCTTTCCTGCACTAACCCTGCACTCAGGGGGCCTTTAGAGTTAACCAAGGGAATCTGTTCCGTGCAGCAATGCAGAAATTAGAAATGCAACAGTTCGGTTGTATGAGCGTCTAACCACCTGTTCTGCTTCCCTAACTAAGCCATAAAGGATCTACATTGAAAATGATTTTTATTCATTTTTATTTAATTTATTTTGTGACATTACAATGCAGAAGGAGGCTATCGGCAGCAGAGAAGGGAATAGGTTTCACTCAACTCTGAGTGTATCTCATTCGTAATTCGTGATTTTGTCCACTGAAGCAATGGCAGGCAAGTTGTTACAGAGTCTCCTGCAGGGTGTGGGAAGTCAGAGACACTGCTGCTACTTCTGACAATTACACCTGCGGAAACTGTGTCCAGGTGCAGCTCCTGAATGAACGTGTTAGGGAACTGGAGCAGCAGCTGCATGACCTCAGGACCATCCGGGAAAACGAGTGTTTCCATGCCAAGGCCTACAGTGAGGTTGTCACACCGAGGATACAGGAAGAGTGAATGTGGGTGACAATGAGGAAGAGAAGTAAACATGGAGTGCAGGAGCCCCTGGTGGCTGTACCTATTGAGAATAGGTACACCCTCTTGGGAGCTGTCGGAGTGGACGACACAACAAGATTGAGTAGCAGCCAAGTCTGTGACTCCAACCCTGGTACTGATGCTCAACGGGGAAGAGTGACGTCAGGCAGAGCCGTAATGGGGGGGACTCGACAGTCAGAGGTGCGGACAAGAGATTCTGCGGCAGCAAGCGAGACTCCAGCATGGTGTGTTGACTCCCTGGTGCCAGGGTGCAGGACATCTCGGAGCGGCTGCACGGCATCCTCAAGAGTGAGGGGGAGCAGCCGGAGGTTGTTGTGCATGTTGGCACAAATGATATAGGTAGGAAAAGGAAAAGGGTTCTGCAACACGAGTTTACGGAATCGGGTAGAAGACAGAAAAGCAGGACCTGCAGGGTAGTTATCTCAGGATTGCACCCAGTACCTCGTACTAGTGAAGGTAAGAACAGGAAAATTGGGGAAATGAATGTGTGGCTGAGGAGTTGGTGCAGGGGGCAGATATTTACATTTCTGGATCATTGGGATCTGTTCTGGGGCAGGGGTGACCTGTATAATAGGGTCGGGTTGCACCTTAACTGGATGGGGACCAACATCCTAGCGGCCAGGTTTGCTAATGCTACACGGGAGGGTTTAAATTAGATTGGCAGGTGGTGGGATCTCCTACATGACAGAGGCACGTGAGAGGCTAGAAGTTGGTATGGAGGGTAGTGCGGGAAAGATTTGTGGACAGAATAGGCAGGTGAAAGGCGGAGAGCAAGGAAGGGGGGTTGGTTTAAACTGCACATATTTTAATGCAAGGGGCCTAATGGGTAAGGCAGAAGAGCTTAAGGCATGGATAGGTACAAGCGACTGGGACGTTGTAGCCGTGACTGAAACCTGGTTAATGGAGGGGCAGGACTGGCAGCTCAATATTCCGGGGTACAGGACCTTCAGGAGAGACCCTTCTTCAGACAGAGTCAAGGGAAAGGGGAGTGAGGGATATCGACGCTACTTAGGATAAATGAATGGAAGATATGCAGTAAGATGATAATCAATAAAATGTTGAGCCCCCAATGGTCCATTGTTGGCTGTGGGATAGGTGATAATGCGATAATAGACAGTGGAACTCAACAGGATGACTAATGTGTGGGAGGGACAGAGAGAGAAGGGATGCAAGGGTTACTTGAAGTTAGAAAAAATCCAGTGTCACAATGCTGGGTTGAAAGCTGCCCAACCGAAATATGTGCTGCATCTTTCTACGCTGTCTGCCACGTCTGCTCATAAGATGAGGTGTTCCACACCAGTACATCTGACATGTCCTCATTCTTTAGGGAACAGGAATTCCCCTTTTTCTCTCATAGATGAGGCCATCACATGTGTCACCTCATTACCCCACAGCTCTGCTCTTGCTCCCCCTCCCCCCAGTTGCAACAGGGACAATCCTCCTAGTCCTCGCCTTTCACCTAATCAGCTGTGTATATAAAATGCATGGCATATATCATATATACCGTATATGATATTTTTTGTACAGTGCCTTCCATAATTTTTGGGACAGACCCATCATTTATTTATTTGCCTCTGTGCTCCCCAGCTTGAGATTTGTATTAGAAAAAAAATCATATGTGCTTAAAATGCACATTGTCAGATTTTATTAAAGGGTATTTTTATACATTTTTGATTCACCATGTAGAAATTACAGCTGTGTTTATACATGTTCCTCCCATTTCAGGGCACCATAATGTTTGGGACACATGGCTTCACAGGTGTTTGTAATTGGTCAGGTGTGTTTAATTGCCTCCTTAATGCAGGTATAAGAGAGCTCTCAGCACATAGTCTTTCCTCCAATTTAGCAACATGGACCAAAGTTATGCCAATGAAAGTCAAAGAAGCCATTATGAGACTGATAAACAAGAATAAAACTATTAGAGACCTCAGCCAAACCTTAGGCTTACCAAAATCAACTGTTTGGAACATCATTAAGAAGAAAGAGAGCACTGGTGAGCTTACTAATCGCAAAGGGACTGGCAGGCCCAGGAAGACCTCCACACCTGATGACAGAAGAATTCTCACTAAAATAAAGAAAAATCCCCAAACACCTGTCCAGATCAGAAACACTCTTCAGGAGTCAGGTGTGGATTTGTCAATGACCACTGTCCGCAGAAGACTTCATGAACAGAAATACAGAGGCTACACTGCAAGATCCAAAAAAAGGATGGCCGGGTTACAGTTTGCAAAGAAGTACTTAACAGTGCAACCACAGTCCTGGAAAAAGGTCTTGTGAACAAATGAGACGAAGATTAGCTTATATCAGAGTGATGGCAAGAGCAAAGTATGGAGGAGAGATGGAACTGACCAAGATCCAAAGCATACCACCTCATCTGTGAAAAACGGTGGTGGGAGTGTTATGGCCTGGGCATGTATGGCTGCTGAAGGTACTGCCTCACATACCTTCATTGATGATACAACTGCTGATGGTAGTAGCATAATGAATTCTGAAGTGTATAGACATCCTATCTGCTCAAGTTTAAACAAATGTCTCAAAACTCATTGGCTAGCGGTTCATTCTACACGCATGGGTGAAAATCCCAAGGGGGAAGGGGGGGGGCGTGTGTGTCCCCCCCCCCCCCCCATGTTTTGAGAGGTGGGGGACAATCCGCCCCATGTTTTCTTGTATGTTGAAACATAACTTAGGCCTATTCTCCAGCGCTTCCCCCGCTTGCCCTGTCCCCCGCCTCCATAACTGGCTGGTGAAGGAAGAGATGTGTGTATGTGTGTTCCACTCTGACAGTCGCCATTCCAGTCGCCGTTTTTTCAGCGACCTGCTAGGACTTGACAGTCACCGGCAGTCACCTGAACAATCGCCCAAATGGGACAGGCCCATTAGTGTTGTTACTGGGTAGGTTCCTCGAATTGTTAGAGCTGAGCCATCAGCAGGGCCACCGTGAAGAAGGGCGCAATGTTAGGGGTGAGGGGGGGTTGTTTGGCGGCGGACAAAATGGGTCGGCGGCGTGTTATAACGTGCGATCGTTCCTCTGCCCTCCCTCCCTCTCTCTTTGTGTCCCGCCCATGTTCTAAAAGCGATTTCCACCCATGTGTGCAATACAATGATCCCAAACACACTGCTAAAGCAACAAAGGAGTTTTTCAAAGCTAAAAAATTGTCAATTCTTGAGTGGCCAAGTGAATCACCCAATCTGAACCTTATTGAGAATGCCTTTTATATGCTGAAGAGAAAGCTGAAGGGGACTAGCCCCGAAAACGAGCATAAGTTAAAGATGGCTGCAATACAGGTCTGGCACAGCATCACTAGAGATGACACCTAGCAACTGGTGATGTCCATGAATCGCAGACTTCAAGCAGTCATTGCATGCAAAGGATATGCAACAAAATATTAAACATGACTACTTTCTTTTACGACATTGCTGTGGTCCAAACATTATGGTGCCCTGAAATGGGGGACTATGTATAAACACTGCTGTCATTTCTACATGGTGAAACCAAAATGGATAAAAATGGCCTTTATTAAAATCTGACAATGTGCACTTTAACCACATGTGATTTTTTCTATTACAAATCTCAAATTGTGGAGTACAGAGGCAAATTAATAAATGATGGGTCTTTGTCCCAACCATTATGGAGGGCACATTATATGGGTGGAGCTGAGGAGCAAAAATAGGATGATCACCTTGTGTTGGGGGGTGTACTGCAGCCCCCCTCCCCCAATAGTCAACGAAAATTAGAAGGACACATGTACCAGGAGATTGCAGACAGCTGCATGTCAAATAAGGTTGCTGTAGTGGGGGATTTTAACTTTCCCAATATAGACTGGGAAAATCATAATGTGAAGGGTTTAAATGGGGTGCAATTTCCCAAAAATGTTCAGGAGAGTTTTCTTAAGCTGTATGTGGAGGCCCCACACATAATAGGGCAACACTGGATCTCGTATTGGGAAATTGGGAAGGGCAAGTTAATGAAGTGTTTGTGGAGGAGCCTTTTGGGACCAGCGACCACAGTTCGATCAGGTTTAAGATAGTTGGGGATAGGGAGGGAGAGGGTTCGCGTGTTAAAATACTCAACTGGGGTAAGGCCAACTTTGAGGGTTTGAGAGAAGGTCTCACTCAAGTTGACTGGAGCAGGTTATTTGAGGGAAATTGCTAATCTTGCTAATTGAACATCGGCCAAGTAGGATGTTTTTAAAAGTGCGTCCCCGTTAGAGTGAAGGGCAGAGCAGGCAAGCTTCGTGACGAGGGAAATCGAGGTGTTGGTCAAAAACAAGAAAGATGCATAGGACAGGTACAGGCAGCTGGGTTTAAGTGCATTCATGGAGGAGTTTCGGGAGCTAAGGAGCAAACTGAAAAAGTAGGATAAAAAGGGTCCAGGAGACAGCTTAATTGGCATTAAGGACAATCCCAAAAGATTTTATGAATACATAGTGGGGAAAGTGTAACTAGAGAGAGAGTGGGACCTTTCAGTTATCAAAGCGGTCACCTTTGTGTGGAGCCACAGGAGATGGGTAAGGTCCTCAATGAGTGCTTCTCCTCTGTATTTACCGAGGAGAAAGACAGTAGGATGGATGAACTTGGGGCAGTCAATGAAGTGCCTTGAGAGCAGTCAGTGTTACTGTCGAAGAAGTACTGATAGTACTATCATGTTTGAAGGTAGCCAAATCTCCAGGGCCTGATCTGATCTATCCGAGGGCATTGTGGGAAACTAGAGAGGAAAGTGCGGGAGCCCTGGTTAAAATTTACGAGTCGTCCTTAAATACAGGAGATGTGCCGGAAGACTGGAGGGTGGCAAATGTTGCGCCTCGTTTCACAAAGGACTGCAGGGAACTTTCGGTGATGAGCTTAACATCTGTAGTTGGAAAGTTACTAGAGAGTATTTTGAGGAATAAGTTCTACAGGCATTTGGATGGGCAAAGGCTGATTAGGGATAGTCAGTATGGTTTTGTTCGTGGGAGATCATGTCTCACAAATCTGATTGATTTTTTTGAAGACGTGACCAAAAAGGTCGATGAGGGCAGAGCTGTAGATGTGTACATGAATTTCAGTAAGGTCCATGATTTCAATAAGGTCAAAATTCCGCATCGTAGGCTGCTCGGGAAGGTTAGATCGCATGGGATCCAAGGAGAGATAGCTGAATGGATAGCAAATTGATTCCATGGAAGGAAGCCGAGAGTGATGATGGAAGGTTGTGCCCCGGACTGGAGGCCTGTGACTAGTGGTGTGCCTCAGGGTTTGGTGTTGGGCCCGTTACTGTTTGTCATCTACATCAATGATTTGGACGAGAACATACAGGGCAAGATTAGCAAGTTTGCTGATGATACAAAAGTTAGTGGTTTTGCAGATAGTGAAGGTGGTTGTGAAAGATTGCAGCAGGATCTGGATCGATTGGCCAGGTGGGCGGAGGAATACTTGATGGACTTTAATACAGAAAATTGTGAGGTGTTGTATTTTGGGACGTCGAACAAGGGCAGGACCTACACAGTAAATGGTAGGCCTCTGGGTAGTGTTGTGGAGCAGAGGGATCTAGGAGTGCGTGCATGGTTCCTTGAAGGTCGAGTCGCAGGTGGATAAGGTGGTCAAAACGCTTTTGGTACTTTGGTCTTCATCAGTCAGAGTATTGAGTATCGAAGTTGGGAGGTCATATTGCAGTTGTATAAGACATTGTTGAGACCGCTATTAGAATATTGTGTTCAGTGCTGGGCACCATGTTATAGGAAAGCTATTGTCAAGCTGGAAAGGGTTCAGAAAAGATTTACGAGCATGTTGCCGGGAATAGAGGGTGTGAGCTATAGGGAGAGGTTGAGTAGGCTGGGTCTTTATTCCAGAAGGATGAGGGGTGATCTTATAGAGGTGTACAAAATCATGACAGGAATAGATCGGGTAGATGTACAGAGTCTCTTGTGCAGAGTCTCTTGGCCAGAGTAGGGGAATCGAGGACCAGAGGACATAGATTCAAGCTGAAGGGGAAAAAATCTAATAGGAATCCGAGGGGTAACGTTTTCACACAGAGGGTGGGCAGTGTATAGAACAAGCTGCCAGAGGAGGTAGTTGAGGCTGGGACTATCCAATTATTTAAGAAACAGTTAGACTGGTACATGGATGGGACAGGTTTGGAGGGATTTGGGCCAAGCACAGGCGAGTGGGACTAGTATAGCTGGGACATTGTAGGCCGGCGTGGGCAAGTTGGGCCGAAGGGCCTGTTTCCACACTGTATCACTCTATGACTCCAATAAGATGTATTTTTATGTTAATTAACAGCAGACAAATGTATTTTTAAATAAACTTCTTAGTTTGCTTTTAAAAATATATTTTTTAAGTTATCCAAACGGTTACAGGTAATTAACAAGAACAGAGTAATAAAATAGCGGTATTTAGTTATTCTGCTTTTGCAATTTAGGTTTTTTTTTTACACTACTGATTGTACTACATAATGTACACCATTCTGCTATATTACGTTCATTGTATGGTTCTTTTCATCATTACCGTATATACTGTTTCTATATGAGCTTCATGCAAACAAATTTCCTTGCACCTTGGTGTATGTGACACGGAACTTACCCAAGATCCCATGTACTAATTCAAACAAGAGCACGGAAGTTCTCTCGGTTGCCTTGATCGATATTTCTCCCTCGGGTTACTATCGTAATTGCTGTTCGTTGCTCCCTACCATAAGTAATTCATGTAAAGCCCAATAATCTATTCTTGAGCCCACTCCTATAATTCAACTCTGAGCCTCAGTGACAGGATGTATTGAAACCTGCCCAGGGATTCACCAAGTAATCACATCATCTGGGAAGTGGAAGTGAACAGGAGCCAAAGTTTACATAATAAACAATTTCAGTACCTCATTCATTTTAAAGATGCCAAAATATATCTAATGATGCAACAAGATTACCATTTTTTTCTGTTGAATATTTAACTGTGCTTCAGTCTTCTCCTTTTCCATCATCATCATATTCAATTGATCCAGTCTGCATGTGTACTGCCTGGTGTAATGTATAAGCTCGTTTTGCAGCTCTGCTATTTTCTCCTGTATTGAGTCAAAGTAAAATAATGTTACTGTAGTGATGATCGTCTTCGAGTTGTTTAGGAGGATTTGATAGTAAAAGGACTTTTACTTTAAAAGGATCTGACAGTAAAAGGCAAGAGGAGGAAGAGCAAGCCTGCAGAGGAAGTAGCCGTGATACAAACAATGACAAATCAAATGCATATTGCTTTTCGAGTTGCTCCCAAATAAAGGAGAAACCCAAGGAAAGGGGCGGTCTTCCTCAACACCAGCCAAAGGATATGAAGGGGGTTGGCCCCTTTTCCAAGCACTTCCACAGAGAGCTAGTGGAATCAAGGGATATGGGGAGAAAGCAGGCACAAATTATTGATTGGGGATGATCAGCCATGATCACAATGAATGGTGGTGCTGGCACGAAGGGCCAAATGGCCTCCTCCTGCACCTATTTTCTATGTTTCTATGTGTTAGAGCAACACCTACACCTGTTATTGGATTCTTGACATTAATTAGCAAAGGAACGGATTCGCAAGTTAGAGGTACTGACCCCCATTAGAGGGAAGGAGAATGTAGGAGAAGTTATGGAAGTCTCCAGAAGTAATAGGAAAGGAAGTTTAAGAAGGGATAAGAGCCTAAGGTCAGGTTAAGTCAGGACCGATGTGAAGAGGGATGAATTAAAGGCAGAGATTATATTTGAAAACACATGGTATGCGAAACAAAGTGAATGAGCTCAAGTTGATTGGAAAGGGAACCAAGCGTGAGTAACGGTGAGTGGCAGAAATTTCTGGCTTCAATTCAGACGATGCAGCATCTTTTCATTCCAAAGAGGAGGAAAGATTCTAATAGGAGAATGAGGTGATCGTGGCTGAAACAAAAAGTCAAAGACCGCATAAAGTTAAAGGAGAAGGCACATAACATTGCAAAGATTAGTGGGATGCTGGAAGATTGGGAAGCTTTTAAAAAACAACAGAAGGTAACAAAAAAGGCAATACGGGGAGAAGAGATGAAATACGAAAGTAAGCTAGCCATTAATGTAAAAGTGTTAATAGGCGGGGATTGATGGTCAGCGCAGATATGGTGGGCCGAAAGGCCTGTTTCTGTGCTGTATCTCCAAACAACTAAACTAAGGATAACAAAGTTTCTTCAGATAAATAAAGAATAAGGAAGCGGTAAGAGTTGGACCGCTGGAAAATAATGCTGGAGAAGTGATAATGGAGAATAAAGAAATGGCAGAGGAACTCAATACGTTTTTGGCATCGGTCTTCATGATGGAAGACACCAGCATTGTGCCAGAAAATAACTATCCCCTAACAGAGAAGGTGCTTGGGAAGCTGAAAGATCTGAAGGTGGATACGTTACCTGGACCGGATGGACTACACCCCAGGGTTCTGAAAGAAGTGGCTTTAGAGATTGTAGAGGCATTAGTTGTGATCTTTCAAGAATCACTAGAGTCATGGATGGTTGCAGATGATTGGAAAATTGCAAATGTTACTCTGCTGTTCAAGAAGGGTGCGAGGATGAAGAGTTGACACGATAGACCGGTTAGTCTGACTTCAGTGGTTGGGAAGATATTAGAACCCATTATAAAAGATGAGGTTTCTGAAGCACACGATAAAATAGGTTTTGTGAAAGGGAGATCTTGCCTGACAAACCTGTTGGAATTCTTTGAGGAAGTAAAAAGCAGGATCAACAAAGGAGGTAGACAAAAATGCTGGAGAAACTCAGCAGGTGAGGCAGCATCTATGGTGTGAAGGAAATAGGCAACAATTCGGGTCGAGACCCTTCTTCAGACTGAATGGGATGAGAAGTAGCAGATGGAATACCGTGTAGCAAAGTGTGGAGTCATGCATTTTGGTAGGAATAAAGGCATAGACTATTTTCTAAATGGGGAGAGAATTCAAGAATCAGAGTTGCAAATTGACTTGGGAGTGTTGGTGCAGGATTCCAAAAAGTTAATTTGCAAGTTGAATTGGTAGTAAGGAAGGCAAATGCAATGCTAGCCTTTAATTTGAGAAGGATGGAATACAATAACAAGGGTGTAATGCTGAGGCTTGAAAAAGGCACTGGTCGGAGTATTGTTAGCCGTTTTGGGCCCCATATAGGAAGAAGGATGTGCTGGCATTGGAGAGGGAACAGAGGAGGTTTACAAGAATGATTCCAGGAATGATTGGGTTAAAATGTGATGAGCGTTTGATGACACCGGGCCTGTACTCGCTGGAGTTTAGAAGGGTGAGGGGGGAACCGCATAGAAACTTACTGATTATGAAAGGCCTGGATAGAGTGAATGTGGTGAGGGTGTTTCCACTAGTGAGAAACTTTTGGACCAGATGCCGTAGCCTCAGAATAAAAGGACGTACCTTTAGAAAGGAGCTGGGAAGAAATTTATTTATGGAGAGGGTGGTGAATCTGTGAAATTCATTGCCACAGACAGCTGTGGAGGTCGTCAATGGATATTTTTAAGGTGGAGATTAACAGATTCTTGATTTATAAGGGTGTCGGGTTATGGGTGAAGGCAGAAGAATGGGGTTGAAAGGGAAAGATAGATCAGACATACTTGAATGACGGACTAGACAATTGGCTGAATGGCGTAATTCTGCTCTATGAACATATTATGCATCATCTAGACACAAAGGAAACAAACTAATTTACATTCATAGTATGTGGAAATATTTTCAGTAGGATAGTATAGAGCACTATCACATCTACATTGCCCCATTTAGCCATGATTTAACTGATTCACACATGTTGGACTTTTGTTCTGCTAATGAAGCCTAATTCCTGGTTCATAATAGGTTCCTTTTCCTTAAGGTGACAATTATTTAAAGCTCAACTCTGTGCCTTGGAGTTGCAGCCTTCACCTTATACCTGCACAATTGTCTCAGGCCTTGCACATCAACAACGACAACTTGCTTTTACGTAATGCCATTAACGTATTAAAAGCATCTTGGGTTGCTTCTCAAATCAGAGAAAGTTGGATAGAAGCACCTAAAGAGATATCAGGAGGCCTTTCCAGATATATGGAGGAGATGGGCTAATGAGAGACAGAGGACACAATTTAAATTTTAATGTGCCAAGCATGCCGCACTAGAAAATGTCCAGTACCAAACATCTAGTTACCAGCCCCGCCTGCTTCCTCTCGTATTACCCACACACTGTAAACACATGCTTACCTCCCTATGTGTTAACTTTTTGTGGAATTTATGGTTATTTATATCAATCTTCTCTTGCAGTTCTTCCAATGTCATGTTCACTGAGAGAGTTTGCAATGCTTCCAGATCAACGACACGGCCAAACTTACGAATCATTTCTTGATAGCATTTTTCTTCCAACTCTATAGCGGTACAATTTCATGGAAGAAATTAAAAAGTGAATTTTAATTTTTTATTCCCTTTATTGAAGATGGTAACCTATGGATTATTCCCAACAAGAACAGAAGTTGTGGTGCAAGAGCCCTGTAAGACTATTATGCTATGGCAGTAAGTGGGCAAAAACAGTCAGGACTGCGCAGTTAACATTCTTGCATACAAGGATACCAGAAAATAAACGGGATAAAATGTACCAAGTTACATTCTGGAAGGATCGTCCACTGAGACTATATGGATAGAAGAAAATAAGAAAGGTGTATTTTGAAAGGAGTGCACTATCGCCCCCCTAGGAGTAAGCAAGAGATTGAGGAACAGATATGCAGACAGATTACTAAAAGATGCCAAAGCATCTTGGGTTGTCTAGTGGGTGACTTTAACTTCCCCATTATTGACTGGGTCTTGCTCAGTGCCAAATACTTACATTTGGCAGATTTTGTTAAATGTATCGAAGGTTTCCTGAAACAGTATGTGGATAATCCAACCCAAGAAGGCAATATACTGAACCTTGTGTTGGGAAATGAGCCTCGCCAGGTGACTGGTGTTTCAGTAAAGAGTATTTTGTGGATAGTGATCACGCCTTCATAGGTTTTAAGACTGTTTTGAGTAGGGATCGGTCTGGACCTTGCGGGATGGTACTAAATTGGAGTAACACAAATAACAATGTTATTAGGAACAAGCTTGGGAACATTAGGATAGAGAAAGGAGAGTCAGTGGATGTGGTTTACCTGGATTTTCAAAATGTGATAAGGTGCGGCACATGAGACTGCTAAAGAAGGTGATGGTATCGGAGGGAAGATACTAGCATAGATAACAAGTTGTTATTGCATAAGTCTACATCTGACATGTGGGGGTCATTTAAATGCTAGTTGATCAAATTTCAGGACCAGCATGTTCCAGTAAGGAGGAGGGGTAAAGATGGCAAGGTCAGGGAACCTTGGATGACCAAAGAGGTTGTACATTTTGTCAAAAAAGGAAGCAAATGCAAGTTTGAAATTATTTTGGCAAGTCAGATTAAATAAGGTTTTGTTACGTTAAAAAAAAAGAGGACAACCAGGAAAAGGGTAGGTAAAGGAGGGAATATGTGCTTGGATTCAGAGGATATAGGTGACGTACTAAATATGGAGGACAGCGACATGAGTGTGGAAAGTATAATATGCAAGAGCAGTTGGAGATCAAAAAGGAAATGGTCTTGGGCTCTTTAAGGGCATTAAGGTGGAGAAATGACCAGGACCTGATAGCATCTACCCCAGGTTATTAAGTGAGGCAAGAGAGGAGATTACTGGGGCCTTGACCACCTTTTGCAGCTTCTCCAGCCACAGCTGTGGCCACGGAGGATTGATGAACAAAACAAAAAGTGCTGGAGTAACTCAGTGGTTTTGGCAACATTTCTGGAGAACATGGATAGGTGACATTCTGAGTCCACATAACTTCTTCAAACTGATTGTGAGTAGGGGGAAAGAAAGGTGGAAGAGAGGAGGGGGGGGTGGGGGGCGGATAAAGCCTGGCACAGAATTGGTGAATACAAGTGTGGGATGGTTTGATAGGGAGATGGTTGGAGAAAGGGCGGACGAAAAAAAGACAATGTGTGAGACAAAAGGATTGAAGAGTTGCAAATTGTGAAGCTGCAGGAAGGAATGTAAGTGGAAAGGGATAATTGGGTCTGGGTTCAGGTGGGGTGGTGGGGGAGGTGGGGAGATAGAAGGAGGAGTAAGTGGGAGGACGTGGTTCTACCTGCCTAAAAGTGGATAATTAAACTACCCATTAATGTGGAGGTTGTAAGCTACCCATGTGGAATATGAAATGTTGTTAAGTTGTTCCTCAAGTTTATGTGCCACTTCACTCTGGCAATGGAGGCAGCCTACGACAGAAAAGTCAGCATGGGAAAGGAAGTTAAAGTTATGAGCAACTGGGAGATCCAATAGGTCTCGGCGGACCGAGCATATGTGTTCGGCAAAATGTCTGCACTTTGGTCTTGCCGATGTATAGGAGGCCACACCGGGAACACTGGATGCGGTACATGAGGTTGGAGGTGACATGAACCTCTGTCTCATCTGGAAGGATTGATGGGGTCCCTGGATGGAGGCAAAGGAGGAGATTCAAGGACATGTGTTACGGTTGCAGGGGAAAGTACCGGGGATGGGTGGTGTGGTTAGGGTGGAAAGCGATGAATGAACCAAGGAGTTGCAGAGACCCTGGTCTCTGCGGAAGGTGGAAAGAGATGGGGATAATAAGATGCGACAGGTGGTGACATCATGTTGGAGGTGACAGAAATGTCGGAGGATGATGTGTGAACACCGAAGTTGGTAGGGGTGAAAGGTGAGGAAAGGGAGCAAAGTGGTTAGGAAGGTTCGTATAAGCCCGACCCCAATCCTCACCCCCGCATTCCCCCCCTCTCTATCTGGACTTGCACCTTTTTCTTCCTCTCCATCTATATTCCTTTCTCTAGCTTCACTATTCACAACTCTTCTTGTCTCGCACCTGACCTTTCATTTCTGACTTTTGTCCAAGCATCTGTTTATGAAAACCCCTCTATCTGGAGTTGTTAATGTTGTTCCTTTTATTTAATGAGCCCTCCATAATGTTTGGGACAAAGACCCATCATTTATTTATTTGCCTCTGTACTCCATTATTTGAGATTTGTAATAAAAAAAATCACATGTGGTTAAAGTGCTCATTGTCAGATTTTATTAAAGGGTATTTTTATCCATTTTGGTTTCACCATGTATAAATTACAGCTGCGTTTATACATAGTCCCCCCATTTCAGGGCACCATAATGTTTGGGACACATGGCTTCACAGGTCTTTGTAATTGCTCCAGTGTATTTAATTGCCTCCTTAATGCAGGTGTAAGAGAGCTCTCAGCACCTAGTCTTTCCTCCAGTCTTTCTTTGGAAACTTATATTGCTGTTTATCAACATGAGGACCATAGTTGTGCCAATGAAAGTCAAAGAAGCCATTATGAGACTGAGAAACAAGAATAAAACTGTTGGAGACATCAGCCAAACCTTAAGCTTACCAAAATCAACTGTTTGGAACATCATTAAGAAGAAAGAGGGCATTGGTGAGCTTACTGATCGCAAAGGGACTGGCAGGCCAAGGAAGACCTCCACAGCTGATGACAGAAGAATTCCCTCTATAATAAAGAAAAATCCCCAAACACCTGTCCGACAGATTAGAAATACTCCTCAGGGGTCAGGTGTGGATTTGTCAATGACCACTGTCTGCAGACGACTTAATGAACAGAAATAGTAAGATTAAATGAGAACTTACCAGTTTGAAGTTTGATCTTTATTTTATGAGGAGTTACGATGAGGGATTACGTGAAGACCCCGCCAGCACGCATGCGCGACATTCTTCAAAGCAGTGGTGTGAAATCACAGACAGCAACGTAGACTAATATAGTAAGATAAGAGAGAACTTTCATACCAGTTGATCTTTATAATAGAGGGTTTGGGAGCGGAGGGCACGTAATCCCTCATCGTAACTCCTCATAAAATAAAGATCAAATTTCAAACTGGTAAGTTCTCATTTAATCTTACTATTTTACTTCGGAGTCACGTGAGTGACTACGTGAAGATTTCAAAGCTCTGTGATTTCATGCCCTGGAACACCCCATGCTCACACACTGCTATGCTGGGATAAGAGGATGAACGTATTTCAGACATGACACTGGCTGAAAAACAAAATAGGTATTTATTCATACCAAAAACAAAATATATATCCCATATAGGGTAATTATTTAGCAGAACTCAAAATGCTTCCTGCAAAAGAGTCAGGAGAGGCCACGGGTTTGTTATAAAAGCATTGAAACGTCTTCTCATTGCTCCAACCCGCTGTGGCCAGGATGTGGTCCATGGGTACTTCCATCATCCTAGCCGCCGAAGTGGATGCTGCCCTGGTGGAGTGAGATTTAAAAATATTAGTGTCCACCCCCGCCGCATCCAGTACCACCCTTAACCATCTAGATATGGTTTGCACCGTGACTTTGTGGTGGGGCTTTTTGTGGCTTATAAGCAAAGCTTTCTCCGTGCCCCTGAGAGACTTGGTGACTGAAATGTAACGTGATATCAAAGTGACGATGCAGCGTCGAGTATCTGCTGGATAGGCTAGAAACTCTAATGTATGTCCAGACGATCCGGGTCGATCTTGTTTTAACAGCCCCTGCATATGAAAAGTAATTTTGCCATTGGAGATAGTCATGGCATCCAGATTTAACTTGTGCAGGGACTGGACCCGTTGTGCCGTGACAAGTGCCATAATCATTACCATTTTGTAGGTGAGTTTGTCCAAGGTGAGCCCCGAGTTTGGTGTCCATCCTCGCAACATAGTCAATACTATGCTGATATCCGACGTGTGGTTGTATCTGGGCCTGGGGGGATTGGAATTAAATATTCCTCTCATTAGCTTAGACACTAATGGATGTGATCCAATGCCCAGTTGATCACTCCCCTTGCCCAGATAGGTTGATAGGGCACTCCTGGCACAATTAATGGCACTGTAGCTTAATCCTTCATCGTAGTGAAGGGTAGCCAGGAATTCCAGAACTTCCGTGATGGTAGCCGATTCGTAGGTTGTGTTTGTTGTAGAGCAGAACACTTCCCACTTCCTGATGTAGGTCAGGTACTGTTTCCTAGTGGACTCCCTGCATGACGCTGAGATGGTATCTATTGTTCTGTTGGTGAGTCCGTATCCCAGAAGTGGCCGTTTCAGAATCTGCAAATCAACAGGTCCATGCGGTCATGACATGGATGGTGTTCCCATGTGACGGGATGTATTAATAGGCTAGGTCGTTTGTTGACCCGAATACAAGGTTCTGTGGCCATCTTCTGTACCGCTGGGAACCATGGTTGGGTAGGCCAGTCGGGCACAACCAAAATACCCGATGCGGAGTCTTGTCTGATTTTTTGCAAGACCCGACTGATGAGGCAGAAGGGGGGAAAGGCATAACAGAACAAATCCCCCCAATGTAGCGTGAAAGCGTCCATTGCTACTGCCCCTGGGTCTGGTTCCCAAGCAACATATGTTGGCAATTGGTGATTTAATCTGGATGCAAAAAGGTCGATATCTGGTGTCCCATAACGTTCTACAATATCTGTGAACACTTTCCGATCCAACATCCATTCTATGTTGTCGTTGAATTTGCGTGACCTGGTGTCTGCCACTGTGTTTAGCTTACCTGGAAGGTAAGTGGCTGAAATCCAAATTTCCCTTTGCAGACACCAGTGCCAGATATTATTAGCCAATTCATCACATGATATCGACTTTATTCCACCCATATGATTAATATAAGCCACCACTGTGGTGTTGTCAATTTGTAATCTAACATGTACTTGGTGCATGTCTGAGCAGTCTGCCCTAAGGCCATGAAATGCTCCCAACATTTCTGAATAATTAATCCCCAATGTTTCAAATAGGGTTAGCTCTTGTGCACTCCATCTGCCTCCACAACTAGTGGTGGTATTAGTTGCTCCCCAACCTTTGGCACTGGCATCAGTTTGTAAGATGACCGAGGGATTTATGATAGTGATGGGTTTGGAACAGAATTGAGCATTTTCCATCCACCAATTTAATTAAATTCTTGCCTTTTCTGGTAACTTCATAGGCCTGTCGAAATGGCCTGCATGACTTTTGAGAGCTATAATTTTAGCTCTTTGTAGGTTTTGATAATGTAGTGGTCCGAATTGTGCTGCAGGAAACGCAGCCACTATCTTCCCAATTACCCTGGCCACCTGCCGTATGGATGGATCCCTGATGCCAGTAAGGCTCCTGCAAGCTTCTATCAAGTCCACCACCTTGTTCGGTGGTAAGGTGATAGACATTTGCACCGAGTCAATGATGAACCCCAAGTAATCCATGGTAGTAGAGGGTTCCAACTTTGATTTATCTGGATGTATGATGAACCCCAGCTTTTGAAAGAGATGTTTTGTGGCTAGAACTGCCAATGTAGCCGTTTCCAAATTCTCCCGGACAATGAGGATATCATCAAGGTAGGCCATAACAGTATGGTTTTGTTTCCTTAAATAGGCCAAAGCTGGTTTCAATATTTTGGTGAACAGTCTGGGTGCTGATGATAACCCATTGGGTAAGGCTTTATATTGCCATAATTGTCCCATCCAGATAAATTTAAGGTATTTCCTATGATCCTTGTGTATTGGCACTGAATAGTATGCATCTTTAAGGTCAATGCATGCCATGTAGTACCCATTAGCTATTAGCTGTCTAGCTGTGTCAAAAGTGTCCATTTTGAAATGAACATACTGAACAGAAGTATTCAGTTCGGTCAGATCTATGATTATGCGGCACCCGCCATCTTTTTTATTTTTGGTAAATATATTAGATACGAACTCCTGAGATTCTCTGGTGGTTCTCTCAATTACCCCTTTACTAATTAGTCTTAATAGTTCAGCATGGCCTGCCGTTCTTTCTTTTTGTGAAAGTATAAACTTTCGGCTAGGCGAATGCTGGGTAGGGAGTTCGTAAATGAATTCAATTTTATAGCCCTGAATACTTCCGAGTATGTAAGGATCAGAGGTAAAAGTGCGCCATACTTCATAAAACAAGTGCAACCGGCCTCCCACATAAGATGAATTTAGACAAGCAATGTTCCTGGGGGAGCCAGACCCACCTACCTCCAAGGTTATTGCCGGTGTTGCGGTCTTTGCCCTTGTTTCTTCTGTTGAGTTGCTGCGTTGTAGGGGTGGCGCATTTTCCAAGAAGGCCGGGCTGGGCCATGACCTAAAAAAGACCGTTGTGCAGGTGGGCCGGCCTTCGAGCTTTCACCACCGGACGGTCTGTTGTGATATCGCTGTCCGGTGGGTGTGTAGGGGTGCTGCCGCTGTTGGTAGTGAGGTTTGGAGGTACTGGGTACCTTAATCAGGCCTATGGCCTTGGCCTCCTCGTCCAGGTCTTTCACCTGTTTGGGGAGGTTATCCCCGAACAGCAGATTTGGTGGTTGAGCGTTACCTGGTCTGCATAACCCCGCAAACTTGGGGTTAAGTGCCGGTTTGATAATGCTCTTCCTGTAGTTATTTATCTCGTACTGTGTGTTACACAGCAAGGCCAGAGCATCCTGTAGTTCTTCCGGTAACTCTATTCCCACCGCAGTTCTGGCCACTGCCGTAATCCCGGCGGTCAAAAGTTTCAGGATCCTCTGAAGTTTGACTTCTTGCCCTCTAATCGTAGGGCTCATGTTCCCCCATATAGGGTTATTCACCGCAGGAACAGTCAGTGAGTTACAATTTTCAGGAGCAAGATACTTATCAGCTGTTGCATTGATGGCTTGCTCCTGAAGCTGGTTTGTAGTCATATAATTGATACTAGCTGCCAGCTTTGGGTGGATAGGTAGGCCTTTTTGAGAAGGAACTGCATGCTTGTTTACCATATCCAGTAACTCTTCTTGCACCCCTGACACTGTTGGTTGTTCAGCCAACTCCCCCTCTTCAGGGTCAGCCCAGTTCTGACCCCCAATGCTCCCCTGCGAAGAGGGCGAGACATTAGGCAGTCCATGATAGGATCCTGCCGTGGGCCTGCGAAGAGGCCCACCGTGACTCTGCCCCTGCAAAAGCAGGTCACGCTGGAGCAATTGCTCCACCATCCGCTCCATGTGGGCAAGACGACCCCCGTCGCTATCAGCGAACGGGGTGTCCTCGGGACTGGACCCAGCTGGGTCGGCGGCCCCGTCCGACTTTTGGGTGGATTTACCGCCCGACCGCGGCGTATCTGCGGCCCTCATAGGCGAAAAGTCGGGAGCTGCGGGTAACACCTGCAGCTCAGGAGAAGCGGCACGCTGCTGGCTGCTCTCCATGGCAGCAGCTCTTGCCGCTGCTCTTTTCAATTTCCGCGACTCCATGTAGAATTCCTGAAAAAACAAGTATACACTGAGTCGCCACGCTCACCACTCCGGTGAAACTTACCTTTCGTAAGTTTTTTAAACTTACGCTGGAGGAGCCCCGCTCCTCCCGACTGTCGCTTCCGCATGCGTACGATATGTCGCGCATGCGTGCTGGCGGGGTCTTCACTTAGTCACTCACGTGACTCCGAAGTAAAATACTGAGGCTACACTGCAAGATGCAAACCACTGGTTAGCTGCAAAAATAGGATGGCCAGGTTACAGTCTGCCAAGAAGTACTTAAAAGAGCAACCACAGTTCTGGAAAATGGTCTTGTGGATAGATGAGACAAAGATTAACTTACATCAGGGTGATAGCAAGAGCAAAGTATGGAGGAGAGAAAGAACTGCCCAAGATCCAAAGCATACCACCTCATCTGTGAAACACGGTGGTGGGGGTGTTATGGCCTGGGCATGTATGGATGCTGAAGGTACTAGATCACTTATCTTCATTGATGATACAACTGCAGATGGTAGTCGCATAATGAATTCTGAAGTGTACAGACACATCCTATCTGCTCAAGTTCAAACAAATGACTCAAAACTCATTGGCCGGTGGTTCATTCGACAGCAAGACAATGATCGCAAACATACTGCTAAAGCAACAAAGGAGTTTTTCAAAGCTAAAAAATGGTCAATTCTTGAGTGGCCAAGTCAATCACCCGATCTGAACCCAATTGGGCATGCCTTTTATATGCTGAAGAGAAAACTGGAGGGGACTAGCCCCCAAAACAAGCATACGCTAAAGATGGCTGCATTACAGGCATGGCAGAGCATCACCAGAGAACACATCCAGCAACTGGTGACGTCCATGAATCGCAGACTTCAAGCAGTCATTGCATGCAAAGGATATGCAACATATTAATCATGACTACTTTTATTTACATGACATTGCTGTGTCCCGAACATTATGGTGCCCTGAAATGGGGAGACTATGTATAAACACTGTTGGAATTTCTACATGGTGAAACCAAAATGTATAAAAATGGCCTTTATTAAAATCTGACAATGTGCACTTTAACCACATGTGATTTTTTTTTTAAATTCCAAGTCTCAAATTGTGAAGTACAGAGGCAATTAAATAAATGATGGGTCTTTGTCCCAAACATTATGGAGGGCACTGTATGATGAGAAGTAGAGAGAATCAGGGAATTATCATTCACATCAGGGGCAGGGAATCTATCTGAGAGGATTTATCAGGATATAATTTATTCCCATTTGGGAGAGAATGGGCTAAATCCAGACAGTCAACGTGTGTTTGTATGTGGCAGGTCGTGACTTACAAACAATTGAGTTTTTAAGGTGAAGAAGATGATCGATGAAGATAAGGCAATGGATGTTGTCTATGTGAATTTGATAAACTCCCGCATGGTAAGCTGATCCAAAAGATTAAGATGACTTGGTCATTACGGTGACGAGGTCACGGTGGAGCAGTGATAGAGTTGCTGCCTTACAGCGAATGCAGCGCCGGGGACTCGGTTCGATCCCGACTACGGGTGCTCTCTGTACGGAGTTTATACGTTCTCCCGTGACTTGCGTGGGTGTCGGTTTTCTCCGAGATCTTCGGTTTCCTCCCATACTCCAAAGACGTACCAAAGGTTTGTAGGTTAATTGACTTGGTAAATGTAAAAAAAATTGTCGCTAGTGGGTGCAAGATAGTGTTAATGTGCGGGGATCGCTGGTCTGCGCGAACATGGTGGGCCGAAAGGCCTGTTTCAGCGCTGTATCACTAAACTAAATGAAACTAAATTAAATTTGGATTCTAAAATTTGGTTTTTGGCTTATTGATAGAAGATTGTAGATGTGGTGGAAAGGAGTTATTCAGGCTGGGGGTCTGTGACCTGTGGAGTTTGCAAGAATCTGTCCTGTAAATGTGTTAAGGGCCTGTCCCACTTTCACGACCTAATTCACAAGCTTTTTTACTCGTGGGCATTTTTCATCGTGCTAGAAAAATACCCCGACCTACTTACAGTGAATGCAGCGCCGGAGACCCGGGTTCGATCCCGACCTACTTGATGCCACGAGTACCTACGACTAGCATCACGACCTACCTACGACCTCCTATGGCCTCGTGACGACCATGATGCGAGTATGAGTCAAGGGCAAACTCGGCAGAGGTCATGAATTACGTCGTGAAAGTGGGACAGGCCCTTAAGGTGGTCAGTTTGTAGACACAAAGATTGCTGGAGTTACGGACTGTGAAGAAGACTGTCAAAGTCTACAGCAGGATATACATCATCTACAGAAATGGGCGGAGAAATGGCAAATAGTTTATTTCGAGCAAGTGTAAGGTGTTGCACTTTGAGAGGTCAAATGTAAGGGGAAAGTATAATGACAATTACTTTAACAGCATTGATGTGACAGAGTGATCATGGACACCAAGTCCATAACTCCCTGAAAGTGACAACACAAGAGTGGTAAAGAAAGCTCGCCTTCATTGGTCGGGGCATTGTGGAAATCCCGATGCAGCTCTATAGGACTGGTTTGTCTGCATTTGGAGCATTGCCTGCAGTTCTAGTTCCTCCATTAGAGGATGGACATGGAGGCTTTGGAGAGGGTGCGGGAGGTTTACCAGAATGAAGCCTGGTTTAGAGGCTTTCAGCTATAAGCACAGGTTGGATAAGACTTGGATTTTACACAGAGGGTAGGGGGTGCCTGGTACTCGCTGACAGAGGCGGCGGTGGAGACAAATACAATAGTGGTATTTAAGAATCTTTCCAAAAGGCACTCAGATATACAGGAAATGAAGGGATATGGATCAAATGCTGGCACCTAATATTAGTTTATCTTGGCATCATGTTCGTCACAGACATTGTGTTCTCTTTGGTATCTCTGTTCTAGGTTATAAAGATAGAGGAGAAATCAGAAGAGTGGGAGGAGGAGTGTACATTTCCTGATTATGCATGGAATTATTGTAATTGTGACTAAAAGAGGAGAGAATTATAGCAAAGATACGTCTTACAAAGAGGCCTGTCTGCTCATTCTATTTGTGCCAGTTGAAAAAGAGATAATCTGACATAGCCCCATAATCCAGTACTGAGTCTGTCAACCTGCAGCCTGAACTATTCATATATCCAAGTTATGTGACAAGAGTTTATTTGTCTCCCACCCTACTTCACAGTGAATTTCAGCCCTCCTATTGAATGAAATGAAATTCTCATCTCCCCACATCATTTTGCCCATGACTTTAATCGAGTGTCTATTAAATTTTCCAATTCGATATAGTTCTTTCTATTTACTCTGTCTAGGCTACCAGAATGTTTTAATTAAATCTCCAGTTAATCTTCTTTGTTCCAAGGAAAATAATCCCAGTGTGCCCAGTCTTTCTTCATTGCTGACAGTTTCACTCTAACAACATTCCTGCACCATCTCCAGTGCATCACATCTCTCTTTGTGACCAAAACTGTGCACAGTCCATCTGTAGTCAAATCAGTTTCTAACATTACCTTCCTGTTGTTACAATCTATGGCTCAGGTAATAAAGGAAGCACCCCAAATGTATTTTTAACCACCTTATTGGCTTCAGGAATATGTGGACATGTATTTCACTTCACGCTGTTTCTCCCTCCCACGCAACAACTTCAATTCACTGTATGCCCTGTAGTACTTCCAATGTTGTATTGCCTCATGTTTTTGTGAGTTAAATTCTATCTGCCACTTTTCCACTCAATTGACCCATTCTAAATATTGCCTCCTTACTGTAGATTTTTTGTTGTACTGAGGAAATCTAGGGATATGGGAATTAGTCAACATATTTAACAATTACAGCACAGCCTCAAATGCTATTTCTGCTCTTCTTACATTATGTTCTGTAGTAAAGCTGAGACGCAAACCGTCCAGGGTAAACTGGAGTTATCCACTAATGAGTAAATGAGCAGGTCTGGCACTTGCTATCCTTCACCCCTTACTTAGTTACCCATGGATAGATCTTTTCCTGTAGAGATTTTATTTCATAATAGAATATACGTTAAATAAATACTTCTTTAAATATATGCCATAGGAACATAATTGAATATGAAAGCAAATCTTTGAAACTAATTTCTCAAAATACCTTCTCAGGATTTTAGTCCAAATATTATGTGCATTGAGGTATACCTTTTAATTCTAAATTGATACATGTGGCATATGAGACTGGCCAATTGAGTTTAATGGAGATAAGTGCGAGGTATTGCATTTTGGGAAGCCAAACCAGGACCAGGACTGGTACGCTCGCTTTCATAGGTTGGAGCGTTGAGTATAAGAGTCAGGAAGTCATGATGCAGCTTTAGAGGACTATGGTTAGACCGCATCTGGAGTATTGTGTGCTGTTCTGGTCGCCTTATTACAGGAAGGATGTGGAAGTTTAGGAAAGGGTGCAGAGGAAATTTACCAGAATGATGCATGATTTAGGGAGTATTAGCTACAGGGAGAGGGACACAGAAGTATATAGAATGATGACAGGCATAAATAGGGTAGACAGTCAGAGTCTTGGAACATTGAAATACTAGATGGCATAGCCATATAACCATATAACAATTACAGCACGGAAACAGGCCATCTCGGCCCTTCAAGTCCATGCCGAACAACTTTTTTCTCTTAGTCCCACCTGCCTGCACTCATACCATAACCCTCCATACCCTTCTCATCCATATGCCTATCCAATTTATTTTTAAATTATACCAACGAACCTGCCGCCACCACTTCCACTGGAAGCTCATTCCACACCGCTACCACTCTCTGAGTAAAGAAGTTTCCCCTCATGTTACCCCTAAACCTCTGTCCCTTAATTCTAAAGTCATGTCCTCTTGTTTGAATCTTCCCTATTCTCAAAGGGAAAAGCTTGTCCACATTAACTCTGTCTATCCCTCTCATCATTTTAAAGACCTCTATCAAGTCACCCCTTAACCTTCTGCGCTCCAGAGAATAAAGACCTAACTTATTCAACCTATCTCTGTAACTTAGCTGTTGAAACCCAGGCAACATTCTAGTAAATCTCCTCTGTACCCTCTCTATTTTGTTGACATCCTTCCTATAATTGGGCGACCAAAATTGTACACCATACTCCAGATTTGGTCTCACCAACGTCTTGTACAATTTTAACATTACATCCCAGCTTCTATACTCAATGCTCTGATTTATAAAGGCTAGCATACCAAAAGCTTTCTTTACCACCCTATCTATATGAGATTCTACCTTCAAGGAACTATGCACGGTTATTCCCAGATCCCTCTGTTCAACTGTATTCTTCAATTCCCTACCGTTTACCATGTACGTCCTATTTTGATTTGTCCTGCCAAGGTGTAGCACCTCACATTTATCTGCATTAAACTCCATCTGCCATCTTTCAGCCCATTTTTCCAACTGGCCTAAATCACTCTGTAGACTTTGGAAATCCTCTTCATTATCCACAACACCCCCTATCTTGGTATCATCTGCATACTTACTAATCCAATTTACCACCCCTTCATCCAGATCATTGATGTACATGACAAACAACAAAGGACCCAACACAGATCCCTGAGGCACCCCACTAGTCACCTGCCTCCAACCCGACAAACAGCCATCCACCATTACCCTCTGGCTTCTCCCATTCAGCCACTGTTGAATCCATCTTGCTATTCCTGCATTTATACCCAACAGTTGAACCTTCTTAACCAACCTTCCATGAGGAACCTTGTCAAAGGCCTTACTGAAGTCCATATAGACAACATCCACTGCTTTACCCTCGTCAATTTCCCTAGTAACCTCTTCAAAAAATTCAAGAAGATTAGTCAAACATGACCTTCCAGGCATAAATCCATGTTGACTGTTCCTAATTAGACCCTCTTTATCCAGATACTTATATATATTATCTCTAAGTAGCTTTTCCATTAATTTGCCCACCACTGAAGTCAAACTAACCGGTCTATAATTGCTAGGTTTACTTTTAGAACCCTTTTTAAACAATGGAACAACATGTGCAGTACGCCAATCCTCGGGGACTATTCCAGTTTCTAATGACATTTGAAATATTTCTGTCATAACCCTGGCTATTTCTACACTAACTTCCCTCAATGTCCTATGGAATATCCTGTCAGGACCTGGAGACTTATCCACTTTTATATTTTTCAAAAGTGCCAGTACTTCTTTTACTTTGAAACTCATAGTATCCATAGCTACTCTACTAGTTTCCCTTACCTCACATAATTCAATATCCTTCTCCTTGGTGAATACCGAAGAAAAGAAATTGTTCAATATCTCCCCCATCTCTTTTGGCTCTGCAGATAGCTGTCCACTCGGTCTCTCCAATGGACCAATTTTATCCCTTGTTATCCTTTTGCTATTAACATAGCTGTAGAAACCCTTTGGATTTACTTTCACCTTACTTGCCAAAGCAACCTCATATCTTCTTTTAGCTTTTCTAATTTCTTTCTTTAGATTCTTTTTACATTCCTTATACTCCTCAAGCACATCATTTACTTCATGCTGCCTATAATTATTGTAGATCTCCCTCTTTTTCCGAACAAGATGTCCAATTTCCCTTGAAAACCAGGGCTCTTTCCAATTTTTACTGGTTCCTTTCAACTGAACAGGAACATAAAGATTTTGTACTCTTAAAATTTCCCCTTTAAATGTCCTCCATTTCTCCTCTACATCTTTCCCATAAAACAAAATGTCCCAGTTCACTCCTTTTAAATCATCTCGCATCTCGTTAAAGTTAGCCTTTCTCCAATCAAAAATCTCAACCCTAGGCCCAGTTCTGTCCTTCTCCATAATTATATTGAAACTAATGGTATTGTGATCACTGGACCCGAAGTGCTCCCCTACGCATACCTCCACCACCTGTCCCGTCTCATTTCCTAACAGGAGGTCCAGCACTGCCCCTCCTCTAGTAGGCACCTCTATGTATTGCTGCAAAAAACTATCCTGCACACATTTTACAAACTCCAAACCATCCAGCCCATTTACAGAATGTGTTTCCCAGTCTATGTGTGGAAAGTTGAAATCTCCCACAATCACTACCTTGTGCTTACTACTAATATCTGCTATCTCTTTACATATTTGCTCTTCCAATTCTCGTTCCCCATTTGGCGGTCTATAATATACCCCTATAAGTGTTGCTACACCTTTCCCACTTCTAAGTTCCACCCAAATAGCCTCCCTAGATGAGCCCTCCAATCTATCCTGCCAAAGCACTGCTGTAATATCTTCCCTGACTAGCAATGCAACACCTCCACCTCTTGCCCCTCCAATTCTATCACACCTGAAGCAACGAAATCCTGGAATATTTAGTTTCCAATCACAGCCCTCCTGCAACCATGTTTCACTGATCGCCACAACATCATACTTCCAGGTGTCTATCCAGACTCTAAGCTCATCCACCTTTCTTACAATGCTCCTAGCATTAAAATATGCACATTTAAGAAACCCCCCATCTCTTATTCTCTGTTTATTTCCTTTTTTTTCTTTCTCCTCTTGTGTCCGAGTGCTTCCCTTTTCTGCTTCCTGCCTCCCATTCTGTCTACTAGCTTTTGCTATTTGCATCCCTCGCCCCAACCATTCTAGTTTAAAGTCTCCCCAGTGGCCTTTGCAAATTTCCCCGCCAGGATATTGGTCCCCCTCGGGTTCAAGTGCAACCCATCCTTTCTATACAGGTCCCACCTACCCCAAAAGAAGTCCCAATGATCCAGAAACTTGAATCCCTGCCCTCTGCATCAGTCTTTCAGCCAAGCATTTATCCTCCACCTTGCTTCATTTCTACTCTCACTGTCACGTGGCACAGGCAGTAATCCTGAGATTGTTACCTTTTTGGTCCTTTTCCTCAACTCTCCTCCCAAGTCCTTAAATCCTCCCTTCAGGACCTCTTCTCTTTTTTTACCTATGTCATTGGTACCTATATGTACCACGACCTCAGGCTCCTCCCCCTCTGATTTGAGGATATCTTGGACACGTTTAGACACGTCCAAGACCTAGGCTCCAGGGAGGCAGACCACCATCCTGGTCTCCCGACTGCGTCCACAGAATCGCCTATCCGACCCCCTAACAATAGAGTCCCCAATTACTATTGCCCTCCTCTTTTTTTCCCTACCTTTCGGAGTAACAGCTTTAAGGGGTAAAGTTTAAAGGAGATGTGGGGGTAAGATTTTTTCCACAGAGTGACGTGCCTGTAACGTGCTGTTGGGGTTGTAGTTGAAGCAGATACATTAGTGGCATTAAAATACTATTGCATAGGCGTATGGATATGCAGGGACAGACATTTGGGCCGAATTGCCTATTCTTGTGCTGCATTATTCTATGTTCTCTATGTCAATATTTTCACAGCTGCCTATTTAAGTTAGAGAATTAACACTGACCCTTATCGTGCTTTTGTAAGTGTCTTCCGAGTCTTGCAAGTGCTATTCATTGCTGAGCCTGGAAGTAGTTTCTGATAATAACTTCCATCTTGTTGCCATATGCAGTAGTTACCTGCTATTTCAGCTTCCATCTCTGCTTTGTCTTGGAGAAGCTGGACATGTTTCTGCCTGGCTTTCTTATACAGCTCTCGCTGCTCGGTCTTCTCCACATGCAATTCTTTGATCCTCCTCTGCAGTGACGTTAAAGCCAGATTGGTGAAGACCAGCCCAGACATTAGATCACTTGGCATGTCTCCATTGACAATATACTCTATCTGCCGCAGTTGGAGAAAGAATATTGTGTTTTGTAATTACTGATTTGGATTATGACCATGCTTATCTCTGTCTTTAAATGACCATGTGAAAAATATTATGCAATAATTAGCAGCCATTTTGTTTTTAAGCTGTTGTGATGCATCTTAAGCAGCCGGAAAAAGATGAATCGTATGTTCCCATATCTGCCCCAATGGTTTTCCTGACATGTTTAAATTGGCTGAATAAATGTTAAGGTGGGCGCTCTATACCTCAAGGTTATTATGCCAACATCAAAATGTAAATATTGCTTGAGATTTTGCTGTTTATATCCTTGGTCATACTAAACCTCCAACATACTGATGATGAAATTAATTTTTCTTACAAAATGATTCATTCTCTTACCTGGTGCAGTTTTAGAGGAACAACCACAAAGAGTTCATTCAATTTCTGTTGTTTCTGTCGTTGCAAAACCTCCAGGTCATTTTTTGCAGATTTGACTGTTCCTTCAATAACTTTTACCTGTGTAATTATGGTGCAATTATAATGGTGGTACAAACCTCTAGGAACATGCTGTCCATTGACAACAGACATAATTTATGATCAATAATATTAATGCCACTGATGGTCACTGTCGTATTAACACCAGCTATCTCTTAAAGTTTCAAATAGAATTGAAAACTGAAAATGTTATTTTGTTTTTGTTTTCCCGAACACATGCATTTCCAAATTTAGTCCATTCTTAAGTTTGCCAAGGGCTCTGTCATTAATAGCTTATAGGAGTTGATTGAAAGATAGTGACCGAAGGCTTGGTTCAATTAGTGAATTTACAGGAATGTCTTCACTGCAAAGGCTGACAGGTGGAGCATTGAGTTACAGAGTCATGCAGCATGGAAACAAGCCCATTGACCAATGACTCACTGCTTATCATCAACCTCCTATATACAGTGCATTAATCCCATTCTATTTTCCTCACAATTCAATGTATTCCCCCCAAAATTCTAGTACTCACTTCTACACAAGGGCTATTACAACAGCCACTTATGACTGCGTATTTTTGAAATGTAGTCACAGGGAGCACTGGAGGTCATGATTGATTCTTGGTCGCTGGAAGGGTGAGGCAGTGACAATAATAGCTGTACCATATGGCTGCCCAGTGATGTGATGTGACTGGCTATGTCACAGTGCAAACTGAAGTAGTCACTATGAACGAAATAGAATTTGGAGGTGGGACTGGCTTTTTTTATTTTTTACAAATTGTTTTTTTAATTAACAACTAATTGTGGAAGTGAAAAGAAAGAAATTGAACAATCTGCTGTTTGAGATGGATCATTCACTGACTTCTGACAGTTGTACCCCAGGCTATCGACAGAGAAATAAGAGATTTTGAGCACAACATCTCAGTCCTCCTTAAGTATGAAATTCAAACCACAGGGCTTCGGTTTAGCCACTGCGGCACTTTTGTCCAAAAAGGGAATTGTAAACTATAACTCAATAGTTTAAATATGTCCCTTTTTGTACAAATTGGCCAGTATCCAAATGTTAACTTCAGGGTGCTTTTGCCTCTGCCCACATTACTTTTTTTTACCAGCATGATGATCCACCTGAGTAACCAAGGTGGGATTAATGGTTTCTTTGTGTTACTTAAATTATACATTCTGAGGAAATAGTCGGAAGGAGAAAGAGAATGGGAGAGCAAGTAAGAGAGGGGGAGAGGGAAAGAGGGAGAGCAAACGAGAAAAGAGAGAAAAGGTTTTACTGAGGGAGAAAGAACTATTTTTATTTTATTTCAAAATAAACTTTATAAATATATACAATACCTGATCCTTACAAAACTCCATCCGACATTCTCGGAGGCTATACATACATTCAATACTGTTTACACAAATTACACACATTTTCCCCCCCACCCTTGCCACTCTTGTGGCCCACCGGCATGGAATCCCTTCCCTTATATTGAGGGGCATCTTCACCACACCCTGCCTCCCATGTCTAGTAGCGGAAAGACCCTAGACTGTGGTCCTTCCCCACAACGCCTTAGCATTGGCTGCACCAAGCTTCAGTGTGTCCCTCAGCCCATACTCCAGCATCTGCAGCGGGCCAGTCAGCAACATTCCCGACGGACATCTCGCTCTGCTGGGAGGTCAACAAAGCTCGGGCAGACCAAAGAACGCCTTTCACCGAGTTGATGACCTTCCAGCAGACTCGGTATCATTCTCTGAATGCGTCCCTGGGCAACGGCGGAAAACCCGGGGGGGCCAGAGGGGACGAGTCCCCTCCATGTTTTCAGAGGTGGAGGATAGTCCCCCTCACGTTACAAGCTTTGTAAGGTATGTCGGGTCTAATTTTGTTCGTTTAAAGTCGTTCGTTTCAAGTCGGGATGTTCGATTTGAGTCGTTCGTTCCTCACTGCATTCCTCTGACAAAAAAAACGATGAGCTAGCTAACTGTCTTTGTGATTGTTAACTGCTATCGATCCCATTCCTGCATCCTTAGTAATTATAATTGTGTCACATTGTTTTTGTGTCAGAGGAATGGAATGGAGTGTTAAATGCCTCGAAGCATCTGAGTTTTAATGACATTGTCTATTGTCTATCTCCCATTAATTTTATTCAAAGGAACGCAAAATACTTGAAGCAAGGTCCGTTTACGAAAACGATGTGTTAACTGTCTGCCATTGTTAATTGCTGCATCGAAATCCATTAATTAATCCTCATAATATAACCATATAACATATAACCATATAACAATTACAACACGGAAACAGGCTTTCTCGGCCCTTCCAGTCCGTGCCGACCAATTATTTTCCCCTAGTCCCATCTACCTGCACTCAGACCATACCCCTCCATTCCCTTTCCGTCCATAACGTCCAATATAATTGTGTGAACTGACCTTACTTCAAGTATGATGCGTTCCTTTGAATAAAATTAACGGGTGATGCATTTAAAGATATCAGGCGCGAGCACAATTATCATTTGAACTTTGGAGGCTGATTTGTGAACATCGAAATGTCTGACAGTCCAATGCGGAGATGTTTGAAGAGAAGGCATCCAGACAATACTTCATTTCAAAAGGAGAGACAAAGAACACTGCATTCATTTTTCATGCGGGTACCACTTTCCAAAAGGTGCTGATCAACTACCTATCTTTTCTCATTTCACTTTTTAATATTTTGAATAAATATGGAAGAAACTGCAGAAAATCTACCATATTATGTGCGAGCAGCCCATTCTTATTCAGTGATACCATCCATGAAAGAATGCTACTTAATCATATACTTCCCCCTGGTCCCCTGCATTTATATCATTTCAGATGGGCTAGGGAGGCTTGCGACGTTCATCGGCTCTACAGTTTGCAATTAATGATAGGAAACAAACTTCATTCCAATGTACATTTTAGGGTCAAAGATCCCTTCGGCGTTTTAAGTGCATTAAGATAAACTTGTCATAAAAATAACAGAAATCATATTTACTAATTGTAACAACTTCTGGCAAATTTTCAATGATTTAACAATTTGAACTTTGTAATGTAACCAGCTTTTAAACACAAACTTTCCAGTTTTAACCTAACTGAAATATCAATGTTCTAAAGAAGTCGAGCTATAGCTGACTAAATTTAAAATTGGCGAGAAAGCGCAACTATTATGTTCAGGTCTTCCAGTGTATTTTTATTTGCCTCTGTAATAATTTGGGGGAAATAAAAAAGTTGTCATGACAATTTAAACACAGACACAATCGTAAACTAACAATTCACACTTGTAAGTATTGATGTAAATGCAAGGACAGAACTTGTGGGCAGAAAGATCCAATGGTGAACAAAGTGACACAAAGGAAAGTCTATGTATGGTTTTACTAAATATCTTTATAATAAGGCTTATTTGTGCAGCCGTTTTGAAACAACTCGCGGATATCGGTTCCCACAATTCATCTTCCCCGTCTTAAAATATAAATCGTACTGAGGATCGCTCTCCTTTACTCGGGCAATGATGTGTGGTCGTCTTTGGTGGGCTGCGTAATAATGTTTGGAGCAAAACCGGGTTAAATCGATGCAACAAAGTGGGGGATCGAGATGTTAACATGCAACAAGTGACAGAATTAAACAAAACTGGACAAAAATTAACTGAACCAGAAACAATCGGTTGAGGAAAGCAGTTCGGCCCCATTTTCTTAGCACGCGTTGGGCCAAATGGACTTGAGAATTAATAGCAGTGAAAAGCTGGTCGCTGCTTTTTTCAGTGGTCAGCATTTAAACACTTTGCAGGTTCTCAGCCGTTTAATATTGATCTTAGGTGACACACTATTCCTCAAACGTTGTCTTGGAGACTTCTGTTCTCCCGACTAGTTGCTAAAGCCCCTGTCCCACTTGGGCGACCTAATCCGCGCAGTTTCCATACTACAGCTACCACAGATATAAAAAACACTGGAGGGTTACACAAAAAGCTGGAGAAACTCAGCGGGTGCAGCAGCATCTAAGGAGCGAAGGAGATAGGCGACGTTTCGGGTCGAGACCCTTCTTCAGACCCTAAAAAACACTGGACATCATACTGGACAGTGGACAACATAATATAGGACTGGACAAGCTGCTTGAAAATGTCCAGTCCTATATTATGATGTCCAGTGTTTTTTAAATTTGTGGTACAGATCTGCAGTAATTGACTCATTCTAACGGTAATGGCCCCGTAGTAGAAGCATCCACGTCGCGGGGCTGGAAACTGGAAGAATCCCGAGCTAATTACCATTCACAGGGTGCACGGCTGAAGTTTCCGATGCCTCGCGCGTGTGTGAGTGTGCGCATGCGCGCGCGGCCGCCAATAAATTGTGTCCCCCCGTCCCCTCCATGTTTTGACAGCGGTTTCCGTCTCTGTCCCTGGGAACAATCCGTAAATCACAGAGTCCTCTGTGATAGAGCTGTTTGGAATATGCTGATGGAGAATCGAGGCAGTTTTAAGTTTTCCTTTTGGCTCAATCCTGCACTTTTTTTTACTTAAACCTTCCTTTGACTTCCTTCAAGGACATAGTGAGGCTAAAAAGTCATTGGTTAAAATGCCTTCAGGTTTCAGATGACATTGTCAGAACGTGTTAAGTATGCGTAAACCAGAATGTTGCTGGCTTCAGTTGGGTACCTCAGCCAACAAGCCAAGAGCCAGACTTAATGGAATCCAATCTATAATGCAGATCTTTGGAGTAGTCCACAGATTAATTTGATCATAAAAAATTGCTAGACTAGCTGGTTCCTTTTGCATCTTTGGCACAACTAAAATTTACTCAGTGTTACTGCACTGCTGAACTAAAGTTTGCCTTGTTATCTGAAAGTCACTTTAGTTATTTTTAAATAAGTAGAAAAGGTAAAGGAACAAACCTTTTTAGCAATCATATCATATTCCTTTTTAATTAATTCTAGTGTTTTTTTCTCTTCTGTTAAGGTCTCCTCAATATCCAGTCGTTTCTCTCGAAGTTGAAGAGTGTTGTCAAATAGTAATGGGTCACACGCTGTATGAAGAGGACAGGTGACAGATATTGTATGACTTCATTTATTTTTAAATGATACCATAGCAAACTATAGAAATGTTTTGTCAGGGAATCTGAATATTCTTAGAACGGTATAGCACAAGAACAGTCCCTCCACCCCACAATGTCCATGCCCAGCATGATGCTATGTTAAACTAATTTCCTCTTCCTGCACGTGATCCATATCCCTCGACTTCAAAACTAATTTCATTACTTGTTGTTTTCCAATAGCCAGTAACAAAATATTCTCAATGTTCCTATAATCCTGAATCAATCCAACACTAATTCAATTGCCTGGTCTGCCCTGTTTGATGAATGCAATCAACCCAGCGTGCACAATCAAATAAGATCAAATAGAACAAGTTGTCCTACAATTTTAGGCTGTGCACGCCATACGCAAGAAGAAGAAGATTCAATTGCCGTCTCCTCTCGGTTCTGAATCAATACCAAACTACTTCCACTGTTCATTAATCCAGAAGTAATCTGAATAATTTTTGTTTATCTTTTGGTACTGCATTTTAGACAGCCATACAGCATGGAAACAGGCCCTTCAGCCCAGCTTGCCCATGCTGACCACAATGTCTCATCTACACTAGTCCCACCAGGTTGTGTTTGATCCATATCTTTCTAAACCTTTTCTATACATGTACCTTCGAACGCATTTTAAACATTGTTATAGGTTCTGCAGCTCCATCCATATACCTACCACTTTGTACAGACTCCAACTGTGGCCTCACCAGTGCCTTGTACACCTATTACATCTCCACAGTCTTCCCCATTCAACGTGAATTTCAGTTCTCTCCTAACAACCATCCTCTCCCATTCTGGTGAATCCAAGCTGTGTGCCCTCTATGGCTTTTATACAGTTTCTATAACAAAGTTTGCAAAACTGTACAAATTCTCTGAGTGTGCCCTTTAGGAAAGATACTGCATAATGCCTTGTAACTGTCACTTTTGAAGATGATGTTTTGGATTCATCATTCTCTTTCGCACACCTTCCCGCTTCATTTCCTTTAAGATGCTATGTCTCTAGATTAATTGCATCTCTTTTTCAATCAAACCAGTGAATGTGACATCTCTTGTGAAATTGCATTTATCCAAGAATTGCCTTCTTAAAACATAAACCTCACTGTTTCTCCAAATAGGCAGGCTTCATCCCTATTCATGCTGCCAAAATTGGGATTGTACGCCCGGATTGTGCACAATCCTTAATGTCTCAAAAGGTTTTAACATTGTTCAATCATCCCTATGTACAGGTAGAATATTACTTGGCAGATTCTCGAAGCTTTACGCTTAATGGTTTATTAAGTCATGTGGACAAATGACAAAAAATATATTGTGTTTCATCAAAACAAAATAAGTTAGGGGAGTTTCAGTCTAATCTGGATTCGAGTGAGGAAGGAGAGGGGAAAGTAGAGAAGGGAAGGAAAAGGAGAGAGTAGATAATGGAGAGTGAAGGGAGGAGGGAGGGAGATGTGAGAAAGAAATGATGAGAGATAAGAAAGGGAAAAGGAAAGGAGAGAAAAGTGAAGGAGGCAAAGAGAGAATGCCATTATTTAAGGTTCACTCAAACTCTCTTGCCTTCCATCGCTGCTAGTCTCTACCTCTTTCCCTCTCACCTTGCAGTCTACCACTCTCCCTCACTTTGTTTCAGCTGTGGTGGGAGTGAGAATGGGTGTGGTGGGCCCCAGTGCCCGATGGAAGAGTTCAGAGTTTGGGGGCCAACAGTGGGAGAAGGATGACAGTCATGGATTCAGGATTCAGGATTCAGGGAGGGATGGGGATGAGGTCCGAACCCCAAAATCTAAGGCCCAAGTGGGATGGGAAGTCAATGTTAGTCCAAGGCAAAGCGTTGTCTAAATTGGCCAGCAGAATCTAATATGAAATGATTTTTTTTTTAAACTCAATTTTGTTGCTGATGAATTAACCTATGAAGGTACCAATTGAATTAGCCTATGAAAGTACCAATTGCCCTATCGCCAATGAGTCATAGCCTGCCTTAATAAGGGTAAAACAGAACATACTAGAGACACTCCGCAGGTCAGGCAACATCTGTGTAGTGAATTGTTGTTTTAGATTGATTTCTGGAGTTACTGTATGTCTCCGATGTGCTCCAGAAACCTCGGAATTTGCATTGTGGAAAAGGTGGAGATTGGTATCAGGATGATGGAGAAACATGTGTGAAAGAAAGGGAGGATATAGAGTATTATTGTCCAAGAGATAGACATGTTGATAACACGATAAGGTGAATTATAAATGCAATTTTCTTTTTGAGTTATTCCAATAACATCATATTTATAGATTTTGTTGTGGCAACTAAAGCAGAACATGTTATCTCTTACTCTCTGGGCAAGCGGTGTCATCCACTCCACCATCATCAGAATCTGATTCATCCTCTTCATCACTATAGCCAAACTCTTCATCTGATTCTTCTTCACTCTCATCATCTGACTCTGTAAAGTAGAAGTGCTAGACATAAATAATGATGGCTTCAAAAGTACTGTTAGAACTATTAATGTTGATAATAAACTCCAAAGCAAGACTGGAAGACGGAGCAACGTCAGTCTAAGAGAAAACCAGAACTTCAGCTGGATGAGACGTGTGCAACAGTGGGCAATATAAGAACATGACTGAAACCAGCCTCAATATTAATATACTGGGCAAAACTGCAAAGAGACTAATGGAACATCGAACAGGTACAGTATGGAACAGGAACAAACCCTTCAGCTCATAATGTCTGCACATGAGCCCTTCATTCCCTGCAGACCCATGTGCTTATCCAAAAGCCTCTTGAATGCCACTGTTGTACTTGCCTCCACCACCACCACCCCTGGCAGCGTGTATAAGGCATCCACGACCCTTTGCATAGAAAATCCACCCAACACCGCCTTTAAACTTTGCCTCTCTCATCTTAAAGCTAAGCCCTCTAGTATTTAACATTTCCATCGTGGGAGACAAGTTCTGACTGTCTAACCTATCTATGCCTCTCATAATGTTATGTACTTTTATCAGATCTCCCCTCAAACTCCAGTATTTCAGAGAAAATTATCCCAGTCTCTCCAACCGTTTGCTGTAGCTAATACCCTCTAAGCCAAGCATCATTCAGGTAAACTTTTTCTGTACCCTTTCCAGAACCAGAGGACATAAATTTGAGAGGGGAAAGATTTAATAGGAACCTGAGGGGTACCTTTCTTATACAATGAGTTGTAGGTACAGTAACCCTTGTTTTAATGGACCTTTTATAATGGATTTAGTTATAGCGGACAGAGCCGCAGATGCCACCCCCAGTTTGCATCACTTCCCCTCCGCTTACAGCCCTGGCTTGCAGGGCGTATCAGTGAGACCTTCTTCACATTGGTCACGTTCATGTTGTAGCCCCTGGGGACAGCTCTTTCATTAGGGTCGTCGCCACTGACAGGACGCATTCGGTCACCGTGGGGCTCCATCCCTCTCACCGTGGGGCTCCCTCCCTCTCACCAGCTCCCGCCACCTCCTCCTCCTTCTGTCCCTCTGTCCACTCGGCCTCTCCTCCCCTAGATCCACTGCCGCCTCCTCCTCCTTTGGAGTCACTGGTAAAGAAGGGCTTGCTGGTGCAGACCAGTAGCATCAGCGCTTAGTTTTAAGGCAAAACGACACAAAGTGCTAGAGTAAGTCAACAGACTGAATCAGTCTGAAGAAGGGTCCCGATGTCATCTATCCATGTTCTCCAGAGATGCTGCTTAACCCGCTGAGTTACTCCAGCACTTCGTGTACTTTTGTGTATTAACCATCATCTGCAGTTCTTTATTTCAACAAAATACAATGATAATACCTTACTCAGCTATAGTGGACAATTGGCAAAAATGGACACCATTCTCCCCCTATCGTCCGTTATAACAAGGGTTTACTGTATTCTGAATGAGTTGCCTCAGGAGGTAGTTGAGGCAGGTACTATCACAATGTTTAGTAAACATGTGGACAGGAACTTGGATAGAATAGGTTGGGAAGGATATTGGCCAAATGCAGGCAGATGGGACTAGTGTAGATGGGGCATGTTGGTTGGCAGAGGCAAAGTAGGCCGAAGGGCCTGTTTCCACACTATGTGACTATGATACAGGAAGCAACATCAACCTACAGTCTATTAGCACTGGCTATGTGACAAGGGTCTGCTCAAACTGCAACAGATACCAATGGGTCTCAGCATTGTTCATACTTCTGCATGTCCATGGAATGAGGCAAAAGTCTGAGATGAGCAAGAGGTCTGTTGCTGCTATATCTGACCACTCCAATACAAAATGGTAGAGAGTTGGGCTGCCTGGGAGAGCTGGCATACAATTGGTAACCTATTTGAAAATAACTGAACTCCATATGTTGTATGAAGGGATAGGGAACAAGGTACAATACTAAATAGGGGATGGTTCTGGAAGAAGTATTAATTCTTGAGAAAATAATATTTTAGGATCTGCATATTCCTTTGCTGGTGTCTCCCTGCTGCCTGCTTAGAAACTCTCCACCTACTACCATATTCAAGCCAGAAGCTTTATAGAACAGTCCCCAGTCTTCTGTGGTATACCTTTCTTGAACACTCAGCAGTCAAGAGAGCACAATCCCCAAATTCAAGAGCCACTTCCACTCTCACCAATCCAAATTACCTAAATGTTAAAAAAAACATCCCCACGAGGACTGCAGTTATTAACAGAAAAGGCCCGACATTCATGTTGAAGTAAACTGATAGAAGTGATCATACCAGTATCACCATTTCATTGTGAACCGTGCAATAAAGAAATCTACACAAATATTTGGTTTTGCATTGTGGTTAACAAATGTATTATTTTGAAAAATGCAAATCAAACCTGTTATTCTTTTGAATTCTAAATGAATCCCATGAAAAAATGAAACAAAATGATAAACTGTGAAGAAAAGCATTGTTCTATGCACCTGTAGAAATTTTTGCTTCGCTCTTTTTTCTTCGTCTGATTTTCTTCTTGAAGACTTTGGTGAGGAAATCAGCATGTCTGTTGTTTTCACCCAGAGATATCTGGAAGGTTGTATAAAGAGCTTTCTCCTTTTCTTGCAGTTTAACAATATCTCGCTTTTTGCCCTCTTGTTGCTGAAAACATTCCTCTGATTTAATCTGAAATAGAAAGTTCCCCAATTTTTGTGTGATTTGTGAGATGAAGGATGGGCAAGTAATATTATAAGAATGACCACAGCAACAGCAGGAATTGTTTGACCTACATGAGAGCTTGCATTTATAAAGCCACATATCCTTACGCTGCCTTTGTATTTTTCAAATGTAAGGACGATTGTCCTAGTTGAAATTATCATTTGACAAGGGTTGTTGTATTTATATTTATATTTTGGCATACAATCTTGTGAATTAGGCAAAATGTAAAGTTGTGCTGCTTCAGGGTGGAAGGTACAGAGGCAATAGACAATAGGTGCAGGAGTAGGACATTCAGCACTTCGAGCCAACACCGCCATTCAATATGATCATGGCTGATCATCCCCAATCAGTACCCCGTTCCTGCCTTCTCCCCGTAATTACTGACTCCGCTATCTTTAAGAGCCCTCTCTTGAAAGCATCCTGAGAACCGGCCTCCACCGCCCTCTGAGGCGGGGAATTCCACAGACTCGCAATGCTCTGTGTGAAAAAGTGTTTCCTCATCTCCGTTCTAAATGGCTTACCCCTTATTCTTAAACTGTGGCCCCTGGTTCTGGACTCTCCCAACATCGGGAACATGTTTCCTGCCTCTAGCATGTCCAAACCCTTATTAATCTTATATGTTTCAATAAGATCCTGTCTCATCCTTCTAAATTCCAGAGCATACAAGCCCAGTCACTCCATTGGCTCAACATATGACAGTCCCGCCATCCTGGGAATGAACCTTGTAAACCTAAGCTGCACTCCCTCAAAAGCAAGGATGACCTTCCTCAAATTAGGGGACCAAAACTGCACACAATATGTCCAAATGTCCACATCTGCAACACAATTGTGTGGCCTAAATGTCCAATGTTGTTCACTTCTGACTCAATACCTGCCTTTGTTCATTCAAGAGTCTTGCACTTGTTGCCCATAATGATTTTGGATTGAGCAGATCAGAAAATTTAACTACTGATCCCCATTTTCAAATCATGTTGCACAGCAATAGGAAGGATGTTGTTAAGCAGCAAAGAGCGCAATGAAGGATGTTGCCAGGACTTGAGGGCCTGAGCTACAGGGAGAGGCTAGGCAGACTAGGACTTTATTCCTTGTTACCCATGAGGTTGAGGGGTGGTCTTAAACCCCAATCTTTCCCCCAATCTATTTCCCTTATGCATTTATACACTTCTACGTGTATGAAATCATGAGGAGAATAGATTGGGAGAATGCGCAGAGACTTTTACAGCAGGACCAGAGGTCATAGGTTTAAGGTGAGAAGGGAAAGATTTAATAGGAACCTGGAAGTGGCTACATGGAATGAGCTGCCAGAGGAAGCTGCCGAGCACAAGATCGCAGCCACCCATAAGACCTAGCGGGTTGCAGCCGAACACAACACTGGTGGACCTTGGCTGATCCGTCAGACCTGGCGGACCACAGCTTGCAGAGGGGGCAACCGGCGAGCCGGCCCATCTCCGAGGACCCAGCAGACAGAGGCCTGGAAGTGTAGCCCGCCGAGCTGCCACTACCCGTCTTCCAAAGGCTCCTATTTGCCCCTTATGTATCAGAGAGTTCACTTGCATTCTCTAAGAAGGTGTGGGGGTATCTATTGCTCTATTTTTACTTCATTTTTCTGTGGTATTTTTTCTTATGCCTTTCTGATGAGATGTATCATGCTGTGAATTGGGGGGGGTACACAATCTTCAATGATCAGGTTTGGAAGTAATTGCAAGTAGATATTGAAATCGCATTTTATTGATTAACTTACCCCTGTTAGTGCCTCCCAGCATATCATTATGATTGGCTCGCTCAAAGCCTCCAGTCAACTTTTTATAAACCAAGCAGTATTCATGTGTATGATTTGGTAAACAAATGAACCATAGGGATAATCCTGACAAGGTACCCATGGTATGCTGCTCTGGAAGGTTAGATCCCATGGGATTCAAAGAAAGATAGCTGAATTGATAGAAAATTTGCTTCATGGAAGGAAGCAGAGGGTGATTCAAGATTCAAGAGCGTTTATTGTCATGTGTCCCAGATAGGACAATGAAATTCTTGCTTTGCTTCAGCACAACAGAATATAGTAGGCATAAATAAATACAGGACAGAACAGATCAGTGTGACCATATACCAATGAATATATAAATACACACATAAATAAACAGATAAAGTGTAATGGGCTATTTAACAATCAAAGTTTTGTTTGAGTTGAGTTTAATAGCCTGAGGGTGGTGGTGATGGTGGAAGGTTACTTTTCGGACTGGAGGCCTGTGTCTAGCAGTGTGCCTCTGGGTTCAGTGCTGGTCCCATTGCTGTTTGTTATCTATATCAATGATTTGGAAGAGAACATACCTGGCATGGTTAGCAAGTTTGCAGATGACACAAATGTGGGTGATATTGTAGATAGTGAAGAAGTCTGAAGGGTCTCGACCCGAAACGTCGCCTATTTCCTTTTTCCCCATAGATGCTGCCTCACCCACTGAGTTTCTCCAGCATTTTTGTCTACGTTGTAGATAGTGAAGATGGTTTTCAAAAATTGCAGCAGGATCTTGATCGCTTTGGTAGGTGGCCTGAGGAATGGTTGATGGAATTTAATACAGAGAAATGTGAGATGTTGCATTTTGGAAGCACTAACAGGAGGACCTAGGCAGTGAATAGTAGGGCTCTGGGGAGTGTTGTAGAGCAGAGGGATCCAGGAGTACAGGTACATAGTTCTTCAAAAGTGGCATTAAGGTAGATAGGGTGGTCAAGTCCATTACTACCAGGTTACAGAATAGCTTCTTTGCAACAACCATCAGGCTCTTGAACACTACTCAACACAAAACCTTGACTATGTCTGCAACATCTTTGGTTGCAAGGTTGGCTTGGAATTTCTTTGGACATTGGGTTTTTTTTCGCATTGGGGTTTTTTTTAGTATTGGGGTTATTAATTTATTTAAATTTTGTTTATTATATACCATCTGTGTGTATTGTGTTTACAGGTCTGTTATGCTGCTGCAAGTAAGAATTTAATTGTTCAGTTTGTCAGTACATTAAACACTCGTGACTCTTTACACTTGACTCTTGGAGAGGATTCTCCGACTGGGTAAAAGTCTGCATTTACTCTGCATTCCCTCACAATCTTATCCAGCTCTCTAAGATCACTCATCCTCTTGCACTTCAAGGAATAAAGTTCTAGCCAACTCAACTTCTTCCTATAGCTCAGGCACTTGAATCCTGGCAACTTCCTCGTAAATCGCCTCGGTACCCTTTCCAGCATAACAACATCTTTCCTAAAACAGGGTGACCAAAACCGACAACACAACACTCCAAATGAGGCCTCGCCAATTTCTTGTACGACTTTAACATAACCTCCAAACTTCAATATTCGATTCTATATTTATTCTCCCTTGTGCACTCATCCTGACTTCATTTAAATGGATCCAAACAATTTGCTTTCACAGCAACCTGCGATAGTGAGTATAACATTCTAACCACACTTTGAGTAAATAATTTCTTCATGTTTTTCTGGGTCATTATCTCATGTTGATGGCCTCCAGTTACTTGTTTCCCCTCAAGTAGAAACAGTCCCATTATATGCATTCATAATTTTACAGACCTCTATTGTGTCACCCCCCAATCTTAACTCAAGAGAGACGAGACTTTGACTGTTTCCCCTTTTCTGAAATGCATGCAGTCTTAATTCTGCCTTTTAGGTAATTTGCTTAGATAAGAATCCAGCTCGACTCCTATAGAAATATAGATGGTAGCAACCTTTAATTTCTCATTTCAAAATATAAAATGATTTAAATGTTACCAAAATTAAAAATTATTTCATCACAAGGCTAGAGAGAAATAAATGGGCTGCCTACTTGTGTTTCCACCCGTTCATTAATTCGTTGGTTGACACGATCCTGCAAAATGTCCTCACTCTTTTCAAATTCTTTCAAGAGAAGAACTTCTTCAAAAAGTGTAACATGCCGCAGGTCAGCCATCTTTAAAGCAATGTCCAACTTATATTTCTGGTGGCAAAGAACCCGCAGCTCGGCATCAAAGTTATTTATTAATTCATTGATCTAGAGACAGAAAAAAAACACAAAGTGCTGGAGTAACACACCGGTCAGGTAGCACTCTAGAAAACATATATAGGGGGCGTTTCGGATCGGGACCCTTTTTCAGACTAATTGTAATGGTGGGGAGAAATCCGGAAAAGAAGAGGGGCTGGGACAAAGCCTGACAAGTGATAGGTTGATACTGGTGTGTGTGTGTATGTGTGTGTGTGTGTGTGGGGGGGGGGGAGGGGGGGTTGATTGGCAGATGGGAGCATGAAGGCCAGAGGTGAAAAGAAGATAAAAGGCTGTAGAATGCAGAGAATACAGTTGGGGAGGTTGGAGGGGAAAGGGTAGTGGGTTCAATGTGTGTACATCCAGATGGGACACAAGGAAGAGAGGATGGAAAATGGGGGTGGGAGGCTTGGGTTCTGACCAAAAATTGGAGAATTGAACATTCACATCTTTTAGTTGTACTCTACCCAAGCAAAATATGAGGTGCTGTTCCTCCAGTTAGCACGTGGCCTCACTTTGGCAATGGAAGGGGCCCGGGGTAGAAAGGGTGGCATGGGAATGAAAAGGGGAATTAAGATGGTTGGCTGTCCCTGTGAAGGAGACAGATATCGAGAAGGGGGGAGAGATATCAGAGATAGTCCAAGTGAATTTGAGAGCAGGGTGCAAGTTAATTAAAATTAATCACATCAACATTGATGTAATGGTGCCAGTTTAAGTTTGGAACTAGGACTGTTTAAGGTAACCAACAAAAAGGGAGGCATAGCTGTGGCCCACGCGAGTACCCATGGCTGCACCATTAATGAAGAAAGTGAGAGGAGTCAAAAGAAAAGTTGTTGAGGGTGAGAACAATTTCTGCCAGGGGGAGAAGTATTTTAGTTGAAGGAAACTGATTGGGCTTCTGTTCAAGGAGGAACCAGAGGGCCTTGAGACCTTCATGGGGGAAATAGACTCGATGTCCATGATAGAAATGGCAACTTGTGGCTAGGAATTGAAAGTTATTGAAGTAATGAAGAGCGTGTGGGATGTCTCAGATGTATGTTGGATGTGCCTGCACAAGGTGTGACAAGATAAAATCTGAAAATTACTGGCATTTCTTATTCAGTTTCAGTTGAACAACTGAAATTTGGAGCAGAGGAGCGAGATTTTGAAAATTAACAATTAACAAGGTTAGTTTCAGTTGAGCAGCTAAAAACAGCATCCACGAGTGATTGCTTCTAAGTGAAGTATAAAAAGGAAAGCAGGCATGTGTGCAGCGGTCTGTTTAGAGTGGCTGAGTGGAAGTGAAGTGCATTGTGGAGGGTAAGTGCTGAGGCTTTGGGTTGAAAGGCTTCGCTAATAGTGTGACCTATCTTCAGACTGAAAGTAGGGGGTGGGGTGTGAAGAGGTGGAGGTGAGAAAAGACCATGACCTCAGGCAGGGCGGTGCCTGGTAGACAAATTGTTGGCGAGAGAAGGTGTGATGTCAAGAGGGTACAATGTGGGGAACGGTTGAACTGGTGAAATGACTAGGGTGGAGAAAGGGGGAGGGGAGGGGTATGAAAGTAGAAGATACTTCAAATTACAGACTTCATTGTATGAAAATTCATAAACAGAACTGCCCTGCCCATAAACAGAACAAGCAGAAACAATGGCAGACCCATTGTTTCTGCTTGTTCCTGCCCCACCGAGCTGAAATCTACATACATTGATTCTATCCTATCCCACCTTGTCCAATCCCCTCCCACCAATGTCCAGGACACATCGTATGCCCTTCAACTCTGTAACAACTTTTGGTTTCCAGGCCCATTCACTTCTTTATCATGAATGTTCTGTACCTCTACACCTCCATCCCCCACCAGGAAGGACTTAATGCCCTTTGTTTCTTCTTCAAACAAAGATCCAAATAATCTCCCTCTTCTAACACTCTCCTCTGCCTAGCAGACCTGTCCTCACCCTCAACAACTTCTCCTTTGACTCTTCCCACTTTCTCCAAATCAAGGGTGTAGCCATGGGCATTTGCACGGGCCCAACCTATGCCTGCCTTTTTGTCGGGTATAGCAAAAGTCTTTATTCCAGGCGTACACTGGCCCTAACACCCAACTCTTACTCTACTACATCAACGACTGCATCCTCATGGACTTTGTTAACATCACCATTAATTTTCACCTTGCCCTCAAATTTACCTGGACTATCTCAGACACCTCTCGCCTTTCTCGATCTCTCTGCCATCACGAGACAGACTATCAATGGACATCGATTGCAAACCTACAGTCACCCACAGCTACCTGGACTACGCTTCTTCCTACCCTGCCTCTTGCAGCGATGAAGTGTTCCATACTAGGACATCCGACATGCCCTCATTCCCCCCTTCTGTCATAGATGATGCCCTCACACTGTCTCTTCTGAGTCCCGTAGTGTGCTCTTACTCCCCTTTCCCCCAGAATCAATACGGACAGAGTTCCCTGGGTCCTCACCTTTCACCTCACCAGCCTCCACATCCAACTCATGATCCTCCGAAATTTCCATCACCTCTAATGTGATCGCTCATCTTCCAATCTCCACCCTCCGTAGGGACTGCCCCCTCCACAACTTGATTCACTAATCCCTTCCCACCCAAACCACCGCCTCCCCAGTTATTTTCCTGCAACCACAGGAGATGCAACACCCATCCTTATGCCACACCAGAAAGCACACCAACGACTCTACTTCCTTAGAAGGCTTAGGAAGTTCATCATGTCCCCAACAACTCTCACCAACTTCTATAGGTGCGCTGTAGAAAGCATTTTAACGGGATGCATCACAGCATGGTTTGGGAACAGCTCCATCCAAGACCGCAAGAAACTGCAGAGAATTGTGGATGCAGCCCAGATCATCACACAAACCAACTCCCATTGACTCCATTCATACATCACGCTGCCTCGACAAAGCCACTAACACAATCATGGATGAGTCGCATCCTGGCCACACCCTCTTCTCCCCTCTCCCATCAGGCTGGAGGTATAGAAGTCTGAAAATGCATACCTGATTCAGGGACAGTTTCTTCCCAGCTGTTATCAGGCAATTGATCCATCCTACCACAACTAGAGAGCAGACCTAAACTACTATCTACCTCACTGAAGAACCTCGGACTATCTTTGATCGGACTTTAGTGGGTTTAATTTGCATTAAACGTTATTCACGTTGTTCCCTTTATCATGTATCTGTACACTGTGAATGGCTCAATTATAATCATATATTGTCTTTCTGCTGACTGGTTAACACGCAACAGAAGCTTTTCACTGTACCTCAATACACATGACAATAAAATAAACTCAAACTCTTCCCTTAACTCCATCCAGGAACCCTGGCAGTGCTTTCCAGTTAGACAGAGGTTCACATGTACCCCTCTAAACTCATCTACTGCATCTGGTGTTCCCAACGTGAGCTCCTGTACATTGGCGAGACCAAACGCAGACTCAGCGACCGTTTCACTGAACATTTGTGCTCGGTCCACTTGGCCTGTGGGATATTCTGGTTTCCAACCATTACAATCCCCTTCCCACTCCCACACTGACCTTTCTGTCCTGGGGCTCCACCATTGCCATATTGAGGCCCCATGCAAACTGGAGGAACAACACATATTTTGTTTGGGTAGCTTACAACCCAGAGGTATGAACACTGAATTCTCTAATTTTAAGTAACTTCTACTTTCAATGAGATCTAACGAGGACTATGCAGGATTATAGAAAAATCCATCAGGAACTCTGTTGCGAGGAAATGATCCAGAAGTGTTTAAATGAGACCTTGCATAAACTCTGCTTTTGGATAGGGAGATTCAGTAGCAATGGTGCGGTAGGAGAATACAGCACAGCAGGAATTGCATTGAAATCTAGCAGAAATTGGGTGAGAGAGACTAAATAGAGTGTTCCTGAATAGGATTATCAGTGGAAGATTGCAACCCTGTTTCGACAAATGCAATCAACCCGGCATGCACAATCAAATAAGATCAAATAGAACAAGTTGACCTACAACTTTAGGCTGAGGATGCCATACGCAAGAAGAAGAGTATTACCAACTGGTTTAAGACACATTTACAGGCTGGCTAAAAGCAGTTAAACCTTTTTACGCAAGCTAATATGCTTTTATCTCAATATTATCATCACCGTTTCCAGCATACCTTCCTTAGTATCTCTGTTTGCATGTATAAATTTGTTTTCTCTTCAATCATTATGATTTCCTCTTCCAACTTTGACCTCTCTGTCGGTTCATACACTAAAGGTGTCACAGCACTTCCTTCTATTGGATGATTTGAGCTCTCTGTTGTTGCGTTGGAAATTCCAGGTATTTTTTCAGTCTCAATTACCTGCTCGTATTGTTTTGTATGTTTCTTACTCCAAAGGTTCTCAGTCTGGAATTCCAAAAGCTTTTCTTGATCATACTGGAATTTCTTCTCAGGCATTTCATCAGGATACATACTTGGGACCACAGGAATAGGGAGCTGTTGTGAAGGATCGAGCTTGATCTGTATTAACACCAGCTCCTTAGTTAGATTGGTAATTTGCTCAATAATATCCAGTTTTATGTTACGAAGGCTGATTACCTTTTCGCTCATTTCACTTTTGAGTTCATGGATCTTTACAAGACAATAAAAAGAATTAGCCCACACTAATAGAATACCCCTGGAATCGTAGATTTTGAAGTCTGTATCATTTCCCAACATAGAATCTGGTGTACGATATGAAAGAATACATTTGACCAGAGATTATAGACTTCATTTCCATTGTCTGACTCTAAGAATACAACATGCAATGGAATAGAATGAGGTTGTAGATTAAATTTAAGGATCAAATACCGTTCAGAGATATTACTTTAGTTTGGAGATACAGCGTGGAATCCGCCCTTTAACCCACTGAGTCCACGCCGACAAGTGATCCCCATGCACAAGTTCTATCCTACACACGAGGGACAATTTACAGAAGCCAATTATCCTGCAAACATGCACGTCTTTGGATAATGCAAAGAACCAACCAAAATTATCATTATTCACTCACATGACAGTAAAGTATGCTTTCAGGCCATCATACTACATATAGTACATAATACTATATACATAACAAACATGTAAACAGACTTGTCTCTCCACATATCGTAGGTTGTTCAGAGCATAGCAGCAATGACCCACATTATTCAAGGCACCTGGAAATACTTACGTTTCCATGCAATAGTCAGATCTCCAACATCAACATAGATAGATGTGATAAGACAGAGCTAATGCCATCATCGGATAGAGAAATAAACATTTTTGTTCTGGATGCAAGTTGTCACCGCACCCAAACTGAAGGTGAGTAATAGGCAGCTCAAGACCTCTGGAACTGGTAGAGCAGGAGAACCGCTACAAATGTATTCCTCTGTTGCTTTTCTCTTTCTAGAGCAGCAGTTCCTTGTGCACAGTCTGAGTTAGCAGCATGGATTGGATGAAACAGCTTGGATGACTCCAAAAGCCTGATGTGGCCGTTCAATAGTTTTGTTACCTTTATAGATCAATGCAATGTTTTACATCAAGTGCAACACCTACAGAGTGATATCAATAAGAAGAGATAAGAGATTCAAAGTGGTTAAAGCTGGAAGATTAAAAGGGTTGGTAAGATAATAGGCTAAATTGTGAGAAGGATATAAATCCCCAACTTGACTCTGTCTTTGAGAAAGGAAACATACAGTTAGATTAGAGGAAAGTTCATGTATTACTCTGTGAAATGGATGTACAATTTTTTCCATGTGGATGATAAGAATTGTGTAATTCATTGGGTCAAACATCTGGGGTCTGTGCTGTAACATGCATGGCTCTGCATTCAGGTGAAATTTGCTCTGCTGCCTGTAATTTCTCACAGTTCTGTGCGTGTGTTCATTAAATAGGACGTTCAGACTCTATCAGTGACCGAGTGCATACTGGTCGTACCTGAAAGCAGCTGCAAGATAATTTACCATTCACATGCATTTTAAAAGAGTCTGAGTTACAGAAACATAACTCTAACACATGCAGAAGCGGCAAGCAAAAAGAATACAAAGCACATTCTGTGCTGATACAAACCAGTTCCTCAAGGCGAATAAGCTGGTTCCTTTTCTTCTCTGCATTAATACGCAGATGTTCTGGTACAGTGTAGTCAGGAGCTGTTTTTAACTTGAAATCTCCCATGTGCTCCTGAGCATCTTTGATTGCCAGCACATCATTTGGATCTTCGTAATTATCATCAGGTTGGCTTAAATAACTACAGAAGATAAAATGGAAATGTAAAAAAATTAATGATGCTTCTACGTAGGCAGGATGTTCTGGCCTCAAATGCAAACAAAGGATCAAGAGAACAGGAGTGGACCACTCCACATCCACAATCTGTTCCAATATTTAACGATATGATTACCCAAACTCTTACCCCATTTACTTCTTTCATAACCCTCAACATTCTTGATTGAAAAAAAATCAAAATCACCACATTGAATAAAATAACAAAACAGTTTGGAATAGCTGAGATCCACGAGGCACACAGGTCCCATCTACAGGAAACCACAGCATCTATAAAATGTGTTCTCAATCTGTGAAGCAACTACCACCATCTGAATCAATATATTGTATTAAACATTCTGAACCTTTCTTCTAATGAGCCATACCGGGCTAGTTTGGACATTTTATTTCCAAGTAGGATTGGACTTCTAGTTTATTTAATAGCAATTGTAATATGAAGAACTCAATCTTACTGTGAGAATATAGTACTTCAACAGAAACTGTTCTCAATGTATGATTTAATTTTAATTATCAGAATTTGTTTATTATAAAAAAATATTCTACATTACTTTTCATTGAGCAAACAGAAATACTAGATTAGTTAGAAGAATTTACCTCAATATTGGACCTGGCTCCTTTCAGTTAGAAGACACAAAGTGCTGGAGTAACTCAGCGGGTTTGGCAGCATCTCTGGAGAACATGGATAGGTTTTGTTTTGGGTCAGGACCCAGAACATAATTCACAACTCTTCAATCCTTTATTCTTACAGCTTTGGTCTTTTTATATATGGCCTTTAACAATATGTTTCAAAAAACCCTCATTTGTATCAACCTATTACCTGCGAGGCTTTGTATTGTCTCTCTTCCCTTCCAGCTTTTCCCCCTCCTACAATCAGTCTGAAGAAGGGTCCTGATTCAAAGCGTCACCTATCCATGTTCGCCAAAGATGCTGATTGACCCGTTGAGTTAATCCAGCATTTTTCTGTAAACCAGCATTGGTAGTACCTTGTTTCTTCTTTTCAAATTCCTATTCAAATATTTTTTCAAATAGTAATTGCGGTATGAAGGGTTACAGCGGCTTGCAAAAGTTTTCATACCACTTGAATTTCTCCACATTTTGTCACGTTACAACCACAAACGTAAATGTATTTTATTGGGATTTTATGTGATACACCAACACAAAGTGGTACATAATTGTGAAGTGGAAAGAAAATGATACATGGTTTCCAAATTTTATTACAAATAAAAAACGGGAAAGTGTGGCGTGCAAAAGTATTCAGTCCCCGAGTCAATACTTTGTAGAACCACCTTTCGCTGCAATTACAGCTGCAAGAATTTTGGGGTATGTCTCTACCAGCTTTGCACATCGAGAGACTGAAATTTTTGCCCATTCTTCTTTGCAAAATAGCTCAAGCTCAGTCAGATTGGATGGAGAGCGTCTGTGAACAACAATTTTCAAGTCTTGCCAGAGATTCTCAATTGGATTTAGGTCTGGACTTTGACTGGGCCATTCTAACACATGAATATGCTTTGATCTAAACCATTCCATTGTAGTTCTGGCTGTATGTTTAGGGTCGTTGTCCTGCTGGAAGGTGAACCTTCGCCCCAGTCTCAAGTCATTTGCAGACTCTAACAGGTTTTCTTCCAAGATTGCCCTGTATTTGGCTCCATCCATCTTCCCATCAACTCTGAATAGCTTCCCTGTCCCTGCTGAAGAAAAGTATTCCCACAGCATGATGCTGGCACCACCATGTTTCACAGTGGGGATGGTGTGTTCAGGGTGATGTGCCGTGTTCGTTTTCCGCCACACATAGCGTTTTGCATTTAGGCCAAAAACTTCAATTTTGGTCTCATCAGACCAGAGCACCTTCCTCCACATGTTTGTTGTGTCCCCCACATGGCTTGTGGCAAACTGCAAACGGGACTTCTTATGGCTTTGTTTCAACAATGGCTTTCTTCTTGCCACTCTTCCATAAAGGCCCCGATTTGTGGGGTGCACGACTAATAGTTGTCCTGTGGACACATTCTCCCACCTGAGCTGTGGATCTCTGCAGCTCCTCCAGAGTTGTATGCTTCTCTGATCAATACTCTCCTTGCCCGGCCTGTCAGTTTAGGTGGACGGCCATGTCTTGGTAGGTTTGCAGTTGTGCCATACTCTTTCCATTTTCGGATAATGGATTGAACAGTGCTCCATGAGATGTTCAAAGCTTGGGATATTTTTTTATAACCTAACCCCGCTTTAAACTTCTCCACAACCTTATCCCTGACCTGTCTGGTGTGTTCCTTGGGCTTCATGATGCTGTTTGTTCACTAATGTTCTCTAACAAACCTCTGAGGCCTTCACGGAACAGCTGTATTTATATTGAGATTAGATTACACACAAGTGGACTCTATTTACTAATTAGGTGACTTCTGAAGGCAATTGGGTGCACTAGATTTTATTTAGGGGTATCAGAGTAAAGGGGGCTGAATACTTTTGCACGCCACACATTTCAGTTTTTTATTTGTAAAAAAAATTTGAAAACCATGTAACATTTTCCTTCCACTTCACAATTATGCACCACTTTGTGTTGGTCTATCACATAAAACCCCAATAAAATACATTTACGTTTGTGGTCGTAACGTGACAAAATGTGGAAAAGTTCAAGGGGTATGAAAACTTTTGCAAGCCACTGTATATCTTGTTCAATCATCTAAAAGAGACTATGACACTATCTGAAAAGTGCATTGTATGCATGCAATATAATTTCTATCAAATTAATATATTTCTGATAAGAAGCATTTTGATCTAATTCACTTCATGTAAAGCACAATTCTAGCTTAATTAGAAGGTTTATCTCAATACAAGACATAACTCTGTTTAGCTAACAACAATTAAATCATTAACATATTTAACAGTATCCAAGGGATAGAGACTACAGCATTATCTGCAAAACACTCAATTTATGAAGTGATTTATATCAATTGAATTGATTTGCATATGTGAAACATTTTATTCATGGTATTGGGCAAGATGTTTAGGATGACAGTACACCTGGGGTGGCTCCATTTAATTGATAGCAATCGTAGTGCAAAGCATTCTCTTGTTCAAATGAACTAAAAGTATTGTCTGTACAGACCATTCTCAATGTCTTCATTCTCAAGGTAACTTCTTCAATAGAAACTGAGCTGAGAATCTCCATTTATCTTTGTCATTTGAGTGTTCTTCATAGGATCTAATTAGCTATTGTGTTTCTCAACATTATGCTAATAGCAACTGCATAAAGGCGTCATTGGTTGCAAGGTACCTTGAACATCCAGTCATCAACAGTATTTTAACATTCCCAATATTGGCTGAGATTGCCTCCGTTAGGGTGCCTTAGCTTAGCGTGGAATTTGTTCAGTTCATCCAAGTAAGTTTTGAAGCAATATGTAGAGAGCCCAACTACTGGCAGGGCAGTACTCAATCTTAGGAAATGAAACTGGACAGGCGATGGTAGTGTTGGCGGGGGGAACACTTTGGGAACAGTGCACATAATACTATAGGTTTCAAGGTGACTATGGACAGGGAAAAATTGGTCCTTGAGGTTAGATCTTGAATTGGAGAAAAGCTGATCTCAATAGTGCTCCGAAGAATTCAGACCTGAAACGTCACCTATCCATGTTCTCCAGAGAAGCTATTTGATCCGCTGAGTTACTCCAGCACTTTGTGTCTTTTCTTTCAATGGCATAAGTGAGGATCTGGTGAAAGCCAATTGGGAGCAGATTCTTGTGGTTAAAACAACTGCTGATAAATGGGAATTAGAAGGAAGTCAAGGCCAGCATGTTTCAGTAAAGGTGAAAAGTTAAAAATGACAAGATTAGGGAACCTTGGATGAGAAAGGATATTGAAGGTTTGATCTGGAAAAACAGGAAACATGTGGCAGGTTAGATAACTGGATTTGAGGGAGTCTTGAGTAATTTTCAATGTGTTGGAGAACCTTTAGGAAATAAATTAGGAGGACAAAAGAAAGAAAGCAAGAAAGATCCAGGAGAATGCTAAGACATTGTGTATCAAGAACAAAAAGGTAGCCTGGGACAGAGTGGGTTCCATTAGGGACCAAAGGGGTAATCTACATGGAGCCAGGCATGTGTGGGCAGTCCTAAATGAATACCTCATCTGTATTCATCAACGACATGAAAGATAGCAAGTTGAGGAAGGGTTATTTTGACGGTGTGGAGCATGACAGTATTAAGAAGGAGATGTTAGATGTCATGGGATGCATAATAGTTGATAAATCCCCAGGACCAGATGAGATCTATCCCAGGTTGCAATAGAAAGCAAGAGAGAAGATAGCTGGGGCCCTGGTAGAGATTTTTGCACCTTGGTTATCCACCAGTGAGTTGTCAGAAGACTGAAACATTGCTAATGTTGTTACTTTACCAATGAAGGGCAACAAAGATGCCAGATGAGCCAGCTATCCTGACATCAGTTGTATGGAAATTATTTGAGAAAATACTAAGAGATTTATATATATTTGGAAAGAAGTCAATGATCAGGTCCGACTTTGTGTGGAGAAAACTTGGCTCACTAATATTGATTGAATTTTTTGAGGAGGTAACTAAGAAGACTGATGAAGGCTGAGAAGTGAATGTTGTTCATATAGATTATAGCAGGGACTGGCAGGAGTCCAGCCAAAAACTAAGCGGACACAAGTTGTGTGCCTGAGACTGTTTTAATTGGTGAGATACAGCTCCCTACTCCTCAAATGGGCACGGGCGTTGCCAGACCTTAAATACCACTAAGGGTCAACCCCATGACTTGCGCCTCCCACACCACCGAGACACCTAACTCCTCCCTCCAGAGCTGAGGGTTCGTTCTGCCAGTGGCCTGCCACCAGGTGCCGCCACAGGATCTTAGTAAAATATTTGACAAGCTCCTGAATGGTAGGTTGGTGTATCCGGTCTATGGATAACTACTTGCATATGTGCAATCCAGTTAAAGTTTAAACCAACTCAATTTGCCTCAACAGAATGTTTTTAGCAATATCCCAACAAACTTTTGTGAGGATTTTATACTCCTATCTCTCACAGTATTTAGAGAAATGGAGGTCCATCAAACATGCTGAGTACAAGGAGGTTTCATGAATGCATCCACTACTTAATGGGAATAGGTTCCACATTCTGATCAATGCAAGTTTGTCCTGTGTTTCCTAATTCCTGCATAAATTGAAACTCTTGAGTCTCGTTCTCCCTCAATTAAAAAACTATTTTCAATGTCTAAGGTAAAAAAACCTTTTGAACTATTAAACAGGGGAAGTACTCTGACAGGAACAATACCTTAAAGATTTATAAGTGCAAAGTTCAAATCACCATGCCAAAATTGTGGTCAATAACATATAACTCATTCCAATTTATCTCCATGAGTCAAAACCTATGTAAATTCACCACTCCCTTCCACATTAGAGTGGTTAGAGATACAGATTAAACATTGCATTTTTCTATAACTCATAAGAACTTTAGTTTCCCACACACTGTGCTTAACTGTCAATTTTTTTTTTTAACTACAGATGCTGAAGTTCTGACCAAAGGACCCAGATCTGTAATGTTAACCGTTTCTCCTTCAACAATGCTGCGTGGCCTGGGGAGTCCAGCATTTCCTGCACTTATTATGCTCATCAGTCAGTTCATTTATGCATCCATAGTTGGTTAAACCCTCCCCGGCACCCATGTTAACTATGATGCTCTCAGGAAATTATGGTAACTATTGAATATGGACCTGATTTTCAACTAGGTCATGTTCCTTTCATTGGTACAGATCGTGAATGTTCTGTTTGTTTGGATGCACTAGCAAACAAAAGATTGATCTTGGAATAAAAAGAAAAGTCCAATAAAACCCATTAGCCTTTTTTTTTCATTTTTATCTATATACTTTTTCTTTCATTTTCCAAATGACTTACCAAATGTTGAAACTGTCAAAACACAGTTGGAGTGTTTCTGCCGACGTCTAATATGCCAACAGCAAGTATGCTAATGTTTTCACTCATAGATTCATAGTTAGAGAAAGATACAGCATGGAAATGGGTATTTTGGCCCATCAAGGCTGTACTGAACACCAATCCCCCAATTTACATAAATCCTATTTTAAATTCTTCTGACATTCTCTTCAATTCCTTACAGATTCTCCTACTCACCACACACTGGGGACAATTTACAGTAGTCAAATAACCTACTGACGCACACGTCAGAGTTCCTGAGGAAAACCCACATGGTCACAGGAAAAATGTATAAACTCCATACAGGCAACAAATGAGGTCAGGGTTGAAACAGAATCTCTCATGAGCCAGTCGCTATTTGCAAACCTTCCCTCTTTTTTACTTCCCTCACTGTAAATCACCATGTAAATAGTGAATGAAAATACAACTCACAGCTCTGTCCATTCTTTTTTCCTTTGCTCAATTTTGGCTTTTGCTTTATCTGTTTGGCTAATCAAATTATGTAGTCTTTCAGCATGTCGAATTCCAATATTCATCTTTGATACAGGTTGTTGTGACCCTGCCAACAAATCAACTTCCAAGTCCTTGTCTGTAGTCTTATCAATACCTAGAGAGAATAGAGCACCAATAAATTGTGGGTTATACCAACGCATTTGCATTCAAACTACAACAACAACCATAAGAGGACTTCAACAACAGATCACAAGACCTGCAATAGGATCTTTGTCCATCAACACAGGAGACCACAATGTAGCTTGGCAACCTTTAGCACTTAACAAGAGGGTTGCTTAAGGTTCACAGTGAAGATGGACATTACCAAAGTGCAACACCTCGTACTTCGACCTCCATCTGCCATTTCTTTGTTCATTTCTGTACCTGACTGACATCTCACTGCACTGTATACATTGTCAGCCTTCCTCACTGCTCACGTCCACCAATTTTGGTACTAAAAATGAAATGCAGATGCTGGTTTATACCAAAGATAGATATAGAACGCCAGAGTAACTCGGCGGGTCAGGAAGCATCTCTGGTGAAAATGGACACGTGACGTTTTGGGTCAGAAACATTTTTGGAGTCATCTGTAAACTTGCTAACCAACCCATCGTCATTTATGTCCAAGTCATTTATATACAATGCATTCAGGAAGTATTCAGACCCCTTCTCTTCTTCCACATTTTGTTATGTTACAGCCTTACTCTAAAATAGATTACATTCATGTTTTAAATTATCAATCTACACACAATACCCCTTAATAAAAAAGTGAAAACAGGTGTTTAGACATTTTTGCAAAGTAATTAAAAAGAAATAACTGAAATATCACATTTACTTAAGTATTCAGACCCTTTACTCAGTACTTTGTTGAGACACCTTTGACAGTGATTACAGACTCAAGTCTTCTTGGGTAAGACACTACTAGCTTGGTACACCTGTATTTGGGTAATTTCTCCCATTCTTCTCTGCAGATCCTCTCTAGCTCTGTCAGGTTGGATGGGGAGCATCGATGCACAGTTATTTTCATGTCCCTCCAGAGATGTTTGATCGGATTAAATCCGGACTCTGGCTGGGCCACTCAAGGGCATTCACAGACTTGTCACAAAGTCACTCCTGCATTGTCTTGGCTGTGTGCTTATGGTCGTTGTCCTGTTGGAAGGTGAACCTCTGCCCCAGTCTGAGGCCCAGAACACTCACTCTGGAGCAAGTTTTCATCAAGGATCTCTCTGTACTTTGCTCTGTTCATCTTTCCCTCGATCCTGACTAGTCTCCCAGTTCCTGCCGCTGAAAAACATCCCCACAGCATGATGCTGCCACCACCATGCTTCACCGTAGGTATGGTATTGGCCAGGTGATGAGCAGTGCTTGGTTTCCTCCAGACGTGATGCTTGGCATTCAGGCCAAAGAGTTCAATCTTGGTTTCATCAGACCAGAGCACCAGAGAAAACAACCCTTTTGCAAACTCCAAGTGGGCTGTCATGTCCCTTTTACTGAGGAGTGGCTTCCATCTGGCCACTATACCATAAAGGCCTGATTGGTGGAGTGCCACTAATATAGTTGTCCTTCCGGAAGGTTCTCCCATGTCCACATAGGAACTCTGGAGCTCTGTCAGAGTGACCATCCCTGAACAAGGCCCTTTTCCCCCGATTGCTCAGTTTGGCCGGGCAGCCAGCTCTATGAAGAGTCCTGGTGGTTCCAGAGTTCTTCCATTTAAGAATGACGGAGGCCACTGTGCTCTTCGAAACCTGCAAAGCTGCAGAAATTGTTTTATACCCTTCCCCAGATCTGTGTCTCGACTCAATCCTGTCTCGGAGGTCTATGGACAATTCCTTCGTCTTCATGGCTTGGTTTTTGCTCTGACATGCACTGTCAACTGTGGGACCTTATATAGACAGGTGTGTGCCTTTCCAAATCATGACCAATCAATTTAATTTACCACCGGTGGACTCCATCTCAAGGATAATCAATGGAAACAGGATGAACCTAAGCTCAATTTTTAGTGCCATAGCAAAGAATCTGAATACTTACGTAAATGTGATATTTCAGTTATTTCTTTATAATTACTTTGCAAAAATTTATAAATCTGTTTTTGCTTCTCCATTCTGGGGTATTGTGTGTAGATTGATGATTTTAGAAAATGAATTTAATCCATTTTAAAATAAGGCTGTAATGTAACAAAATGTGGAAAAAGTGAAGGGATCTGAATACTTTCTGAATGCACTGTATATCACAAACAGGAGGCCCCAAGTTAATCCCTGCAGAACTCCACTGGTCGCAGACTTCCAGTCAGAATAACACCCACCACAATCCTCATCTCTGATCAGGGCAATTTTGAATATACACGACTGTTACTGTGGATCTCATGCATCTTAATCTTCTGGATCAGCCTACCATGAGGGACTTTATCAAATGCAGCACTAAAATCCATGGAGAACATCCACTGCCCCACCCTTATCGATCACCTTTGTCATCTCCTCATAAACGTAATCATTCCTAAGACATGCCGAGGATAAAGCCATGCTGACTGCCCCTAATTAGCAAATTCTCTTCTAAGTGTGAACCCATTCTGACCATAGTGATATTTAAACATGTCAAGTCAGTTGAGGTTAAAAAAAAGATAAAGGGCCTGTCCCACTTACGCGACGTTGGTTCGCTAATTACGCGACCTCGTGGTCGCTTGAGGCGTACGGGCCTCATGGGACCGGTCCCACTTCGAAACGTGGAGGCGTATGGATTTGTGCGGGGCTGGTCCCGACATCGCGCGGGGCTCCGAAAATCAGACAGTGTCTGAAATCTTCGCGTGCCAACGGCCTGTTGGCAAGCAGGCGCATTGAGGTCATACGCAGCGTCTTGACGGCATACGCCTAGTGTGTGGCGTTGCGGGATGACGTCACCGCCCGACGCCGTGCGACGCCCAAATTCATTCAGCCCGCCTCCTGCCCAGCTGATTGGTAAGTATGACGCCAATGAAGTCACGCGCATACTTAGCGTGAACTTCGTGTGAACTCGGCTTCCGTTTGGTCGTGCCAAATGCATGCAATCGCATGCAAGTGGGACAGGCCCTTAACAAATGCATGGAGATATTTGATCCTGAAAAGGACTTTACCTGCCCCTTTGTTTTCCTTAAAAAGATTATCTTTGCTTTTCATCTCCACCTGCAGTTGGCTCCTTCTCAGCACTTCCAACTTCATTTGGTGATACTTATCAGAGAATGATGTGACTCGATAAGTTGACACCTTGTGATCACTTTGAAAACAATGCACAATAACTGTGTCATACTCTACTGCATTTCGAAACCTGTGGAAAGATTTATAGATAGCTTGCTAATTAAAAATAAAGATACATTATTAAAATGTTTAAAAAAATAGCAAAGTCTACAAAGTATATTTGTTGTCAAAGTTTTTAAACTCGGATCTGTAATTGAGAACATTTACGCACAAAAGGGTGGTGGGTGTACGGAACGAGCTACTGGAGGAGGTAGTTGAGGCAGCTACTGTTACAATGTCTAAGAAACAATTGGATAGGTACATGGATAGGACAGGTTTGGACGGATATGGGCCAAATGCAGGCATGTGGGACTAGTGTAGATGGGACATGTTGGTCAGGGAGGCAGCTTGCCAGCAGCTTTTCAAAGGCAATTAAGAAAGGAGTAATAAGTGTAAAGAATTCTAACAATGAATCCAGGCATCCCCCCACCCCCCGCCCCGCGATGATACGGTGGGGGGGGTTGTGTTCCGAGAAAACAGGCTCCATCACAAATGTTTTTCACTAAAAGCTGCCTCATCTGCACATGCATCAACAAATGTGAGTTGTAAATATACATTTTTGTGTGGATTTGTTTCCTTTTTTTTCATATTGCAAGAAATTAAATTTTATTCCATATCTCAACATTTTGGGTAGTGATTTATGAATGCTGCAAGGGTGAATTATTTCTCATGAATGGTCATTCCCCGGGTTTGCCTGTACATAATTAATTGTGATAGTCATAGAGTCATACAGTGTGGAAGCCAGAGCACTCACTCTGGCAGGTAATATTAAAGAAGTTCGAAAGAGATTAAGAAGACATCAAAGGAAAGATGTAACTAGAGAAAAGAGAAAAGACTCCTCAGATATCTAAGCGGTCATCTCTGTGTGGAGCCACAGTAGATGGGTAAGGTCCTCAATGAGTATTTCTCCTCTAATTTTACTATGGAGAAAGATATGAGGCACTTTGGACAGTAATACAGATGTCTTGAGGACAGGCTGTATTATAATTGAGGAGGTGCTGGACATCCTAAGGCGTATAAAGATATATACATAAAGTCCCTGCCTGATCAGATATATCTGAGGACAGTTTGGGAAGCAGAGAAGAAATTGCAAGTGCTCTGGCTGAGATTTATGAATCATCAGACTCGGGTGAGGTACCAGAAGACTGAAGGTGACTAATGTTGTGCCTCCATTTATGAAGTCCTGCAGATAGTTTTAAACTCAATAGTTTAAAGTGGGGGGGGGGACATATTGGAAACGTATGGCTACATTTAGAGGGAAGGAGAGTGCAGGATAGGTTACTGAAATCTCCTGAATAATAAATAGGTCAGAAAGTTTAAAAAGGGTTAAGAGTCTAACACCAGGTAACATAGGCACCAATTTGAAAAGAACAAGGTGGTGACAACAGAACTTAAGGTGTTATATTTGTATGGATGCCGTATACAAAACAAGGCAGATGAACATAGTATAGTTAGAAATTGGCAGGTATGATGCTGTACGCATCAGTGAGTCGTGGTTGAAAGAGGGTCAGAGCTGGGAGCCGAACGTCCAAGAGCACACATCCTATCGAATAATCAGGCAAGTGGGCAAAGGGGGTGGGGTGGCTCTGTTGCTGCGGAATGAAATCCAAACCTAAGCAAGAAACGACACAGGATCAGAATAGGTACAATCCATGTGGGTAGAGTTTAGAAACTGCAAGGGTAAAAAGTTATATGCAAGCCACTGAACAGTAGCGAGGATGTAGGGTACAAATTATGTCAGGAGATAGAAAAGACATGTAAGAAAGGCGATGCGACAGTGATTATGGGGGATTTCAATATGCCGGTAGACTGGGAAAATCACATTGGTATTGGATCCCAAAAGAAGGAATTGGTGAATGACTAAACGTTGTTTATTTTTGAGCAGCTCATAGTCGAGCACACTAGGGAAAAGGCAAGTCTGGGTTTGGTGTTGTGTAATAAACCAGACTTGATTAGGAGGCTTAAGGTAAGGGAAGTCCTAGGACGCTGTGATCATAATATGATAGAATTTAACCTACAGTTTGAGGGAGAAGCTAAATTCAGATGTATCCATATTACTGTTGAGAAAGGTAACTGCAGAAGCATGAGGTAGGAGCTGGCTAAAGTTGATTGGAAGGGGACCCTAGCAGGAATGATGGTGGAGCAGCAATGGCAGGTGTTTCTGGAAGTCATTTGGAAGATACCAGATCTTTTCATCCCAAAGTGGAAGAAACATACTAAGGTGAGAATGAAGTGAATCATGGCTGACAAAGGAAGTCAAAGACAGCATAAAGGCAAAAGAGAAGGCATAGAATATGGCAAGGATTAGCAGGAAGTACAGAATTGAGAAGCTTTTAAAAACCAATTATAGCCAATAATATAAAAAGGATATCAAAAGTTTTTTCAGATATATAAAGCGTAAAAGAAAGACAAGAGTGGACATTGGACCACTGTAAAATGACACTGGAGAAGTAGTAAGTAGAAACTATGTCATTGCAGATGAACTGAATAATTTTGTTGCATCAGTCTTCACAGTGGAAGACACCAGCAACATGCCAGAAATTCAAGAGTGCCGAAGGCCATAGGTCAGTGCAGTCGCTATTACTACGGAAAAGGTGCTTAGGAAGCTGAAAGGTCTGAAGTTGGGCCCAAGGGCCTGCTTCCGTACTGTAACACTATGACTTGTGACAGCGCCCTCTCCCTTGGATGTCACTCTGATTCCTTTAATGCTGGCTCACTGACTTGTAGAGGACAATCCCCCACATTATTGATAACTGTTGGAGCCACTAAGCTGATATTAGCTGAGAGAGAAAAAGAGTTCTCCGGTGCTCATGTCTTTCTCCACGGTAAAAACAGAGGAGAAATACTCAATGAGGATGTTGTCCATCTCCTGTGGTTCCACACAGAGTTTATAGCTTTGATTCCTGAGGGGGCCTATTCACTCTCTGATACCCTTTTCTCTTAATAGTCATACAGCATGGAAACAGACCCTCCAGCCAACTTGCAGATGCCGACCAACATGCCCATCTACACTAGTCCTATATGCCTGCATTCATCCCATATCCCTGTGAACTTTTCTTATCCATGTACCTTTCCAATGTTTTTAAAAACTTTTTGATAGTGCCTGCCTGAACTGTCTCCTCTGGCAGTCAATTTCATATACCTACCACCCATTGTGTAAAAAGATTGCCCCTCAAGTTCCTATTTAAATCATTCCCCCGCACCTTAAACCTATGTGCTCTGGTTCTTGATTCCCCTACTCCGAGTAAAACACTGTGCATTTACGCTATCTAATCCTCTCATGATCTTATACACCTCTATAAGTTTACCCCTCATCCTCCTGCACGCAGAGGAAAAATGTTCTAGCCTGTTCGAGGCTCAGGCCCTCAAGTCCTGACTACATCCTCATGAATCTTCTCTGCACCCTTTCCAGCTTAACATCTTTCCTACAACAGAGTTACCAAAACTAAACATAATCATCTAAATATGGGCTCACCAATGTCCAGTGTAACTATAACGTGACCTCTCAACTTCTACACTCAATACTGTGACTGATGAAGGAAAATGCGTTGACCACCCTATCTACGTGTCACTTCAAGGAACCATGCAAGCCTAGTTCCCTCTTCTCTAGAATTTCTTGGAGCCCTGCCATTTACTGTGTAGGTCCTGCCCTGGTTCGACTTCCAAAATGAAACACCTCAAACATCTGTAAACATAAGCACCAAGTAGCTCAATTTTGGGGTTTTCTAAGATAACTCTTAAACAGACTCCAAGGGTATATTCCCTGGTGCTAAATTTCCTCACCAAACGAAAAAGATTCTGCCTGTGAATTCAAATGAACATGTAAAATGATCTTATTAGAAACCTCCTTTAATTGTTTATACTCATGATACTCTTTCTAATCTTTCTTTTTAGGCGGCACAGGTTGTAGAGCTGCTCCCTTGCAATGTCAGAGACCTGGGTTTAATTCTGACCTTAGGTGCTGTCAATATGGAGTTTGCACTCTCTTCCTGTGACCATACAGGTTTCCTTCTACTGCTCCGGCTCCTTCCACCTCCCATGGGTTGGTAGGTAATTGGATCTATAAATAACCGCTGGTGGTATGGTTTAATGGTAGAATCAGGGGAGAGTTGATGAGAATATGTGAAGAATTTTTTAAAAGAGTAATGTCAGAATAGCGTAAATGGGTGGCAGATGGTTAGCGTGTACTCAGTGGGCCTATTTCCATTCTGTATGCCTCTATGACTTTATAAAGTATGACATAATTTGACTTAAATCAGAGTATATTCTGTTGGATGTACTTTGTATTCACTCCAAGTCAATACAGTTATCCTTCCTTGAAATCTCAGGTGGGATTTACTTGACCTTTGAAATTATTTTTGAACTTGTCCACTGCTTTTCATAATTGCTCTCACAATTCCATCAAGAATTCCAATGTTGAAATGATAAATGACAATTGATAGCATAGTGAACACTTGGGAAAGTGATCCTTGTATTTAAAACTTTACCTGGCTTGTAGTTTTTGGAGGCCAATTAGATACTTCTCTTGTTCCCATGCCATTTCTTTGTAAACAAACTCAATCCGCTCAGTTATTTGTCTGTCAATCTCTTCTTGAATCCTTTTATTAATTTCAAAATCCTAAAAGTATGTTTCAAAAGACAAAATCAATTCCAAAAGAAATCCAGATAAATTGTAAAGATGAGCTGATAATTGGCAAATAGCATTTTATGTGGATAAGTCTGAGGAAATTAAATTGGAGAGGGGAGATAAAAGTGCAGATATGAACTGAATGCTTTCAGGCTTCAGGATATGGAACATGAGTGGCATCTTGGTTACAGATTCCCAGCCTTGGCTCAAAGCCAGTCCTGCTGTCTTGGACATCAAAGTGTTCAAGTTCCACTCCTACACTTGAGTTACTAGTTTATGACTAAAGTTTCCTTTCGCAACTGTACAAATGATTAGATAAGAAATTATTATTTTAGAGGAGAAATTTGCTTATTCCAGCAGAGTATTTTACATTATCCCAATCAATGCTCACTCTTCAAAATTACATCAATTATTTAATTTAATTATTGTGTAATTGATAATCTTGTTGCTCTGAATCAGTGCCAGTGAAACAACTCGTAATGCAACTATCATTAATGCCCTTGGAAAATATTCACATCACAATGCTATGACATAATTCTTACAGCCCTGCCAATAATTGCCTCTATACCTCTCCCATGAAAACACTGTAATTAAGAATGCTAATGGGCCTGTGCCACATGTTCGCGGGTGATTGCCGGGGAGTCGCCTTCATGGTTGTGAGGAGTTCCCGCATTCTGGGAACTAGTCACGGCCTCATTATAGTCGCCGCAAATTTTTCAACACGTTTTTCAACACGTTGAAAAATTAGCTGTGACTAGAATGAAGCCGCCATGGAGAGTAGCGAGAATTCCTGTGCCGTAGGTGGGTCGCCAGGAGGTCCTAGTGGGTTGCCAGGAGGGCGATGGTTCTCGTAGGCTGTAGCCGGTGTTGACAGGTGAATTTAATTGGCTCATTGGGAAAATAAAATGTAAGCAGTAGTTTTCAGAACCAAGGATAACCGACCGGTGATGTTAATGTTCGCCAAGCTTCACAGCCGTGTGTATCTCTGGCTTCTTAAGAGTTGTCTCCACTCATTTTCCCCCCCCCCCTCTCCCCCACCTCTCTTAAAGGACTTACCGTACACTGTGCTAGCCATCTTAATTACAGCGCCAACCTTCCTGTTCATCGTGGTGTGTGTCTATATCGCCTTGGCTTTGCACCGTGGGAATTTCACTCAGACCGCGCTGCCCCGCTTACCCTGTCCCCCGCCTGCATAATGGAGGAAGAAATGTGTGTGTGTGTGTGTGTGTTCCACTCTGACAGTCGCCATTCCAGTTGCCGGTTTTTCAAGTGACTGGCGACAACTTGACAGTCGCCTGAAAAATCGCCTAAGTGGGACAGGCCCATAACTTCCCAGTTTTACGTCATTCTAGTCAGAATATCATGCCCTCCGCGCTTGTGGTTTAATAAAAAAAATTAAGATTTTAATAAACTCTTAAATGTCACCTTTTTCTGGAGCTGGACATGTTCAGGGAGTTCTGCATTTTTGTTTTGAAGTTCCTTAAAGTCGTTTTGCAGCTTATCTAACTCCACCCTTTTCTTTGCCTTCTTTTCCTCTGCCAGTTTCAATATTAGATCCGACTCTGCCTTCTGTTTCGCATTTTCAAGACTTTATACATGGCAAAAATAGAAAAATGTCATAATATGTAGTAACTGTTCAATTCACAACTTACAAATGTTGATGAGTAATGATGAATTGGTAAAAATATGCTACCAATAGGTTTAGCCATACAACCCAAAGGAATCAGCAGTAGACCCCAGAAAGAGAGGCTGAAAAACATGCTCATACTTCAATTCCAGGGGTCTGTGCAAGAGTACATAATTTTTCATAGTCTAATCGGGCATTTGAGTGCAATCTAGAAAGAGTACGGAAATAACCCGGAACACACTAATTTAATCCAAACCAAGTAGATATAGTCCTGCACCACAGTTCTACTTCCTTCTTGAAAAAAATCAAGAATTTTATTTTTGTTCTTGCCATTAGTGTCGGGTTTAGTTTAGAGATACAGCGTGGAAAAAGGCCCTTCACCCTCCGAATCTGCACCAACTAACGATCATCTGTACACTAGTGTCCCACAAACACATCCTACACACTACGGGCAATTTACAGAAGTCAATCAACCTACAAGCCTGCACGTTTTTGGAATGTGGGAGGAAACCAAAACATCCAAGGAAAATCCACACTGTCACAGGAGAATGTGCAAACTCTACACAGGCAGCTGTAAGGCAGCAGCTCAACTGCTGTTCTAAATGTTTGTTTTCCTTCTGTTGAAACAGCAGTTATTGATTTTTCTCTCTTCTCTTTTATAAATGAGTGGTTGGTATTTATGATCGACCAGCTGTCTGGTGTGATTACCAAAGAGGATTAGAAAGTTGAGATCGGAGCTCATCATATTTTTGCCCAAGCCATCTTCTAAAATGTATCCCACAAGAACCAGATGATTTGTTAATTTGGAATAATGCCCTTGCTGCTTATTTTTAATTATATCCAAAAACTTTACATCCCCACCCCAGCCTATCTGAAACATTGTTTGAATGTAATTCCTCTTTATTTGTGAAGATAATTGCAAACAAGGACTTACATTACTATTACAATTATGATTTAGATTTCAGAACATTCCAGAGCACTTTACAATCATTGAACTATCTTTGAAATGTTGACTTAGAGCTGAGAGAACTCCAACTGGCCCATGACTAACATTAGCTCATTTAAGGCCCTGTACCACAGTGCGAGTCATCCCACGAGTGACCCCAAGTGAAAGAAAAAAAATAGACTCGTGGTTGTGTACGAGATTTCAAGTTTATGATCAAGTGTTTAACCGAGTTCCCACGGGTATGTCATTGCTGCGATGTTCCAACTTCGTCTCCCGAGTTAACAAGTTCCTCTCCCGTTACTCTTGAGCCAACCGTGAATTAAGGTAAGTGTGTGGGGGTGTGAGAAGTTCATGCCGGGTGGCAGCCGGCCGGCCGCAGCCACTGTTCAGATTGTTGGGAGACGGAGCTCAGGGTTCACCTCTTGAGCTGTTTTGGTGCCCTGGCGTAAGTTGAGGTGGAGGGTGGTTGGGGGTGGGGGGGTGACAGACAAGGCTCTTGGGTGCTGGGATCATTCTCTGCGGGATGGTCTTAGTTCGGGAGACGTGTAGGAGAGGTATGCTGACTGCAGGCAGACACTTTGGTAGTGATTGCCCACCAGTCTCAAAAGCCGTGGTGTCTCCCTGTCCCTATGATAGCAGGGGGCAATCAAGCAGCACAATAGCCCCCTCACCCTCCACGCCAACACAAAGGGCAACAATCACAAGGCTTTAGGGGCAGAAACAGCGAGCAGGTGACAATCACCCGCCATAACGCGAGAGATATCACGCGCTATTGTAGGTCTCCTTTCCACGGGGGTGTTTCTGTATTTCTCCATCTCATTGTTGGCCCTGGCTGTCACCAACCCCACCCCCACCCCTGTGCTTCCCGGCCATGTGTGTGACCCCTTCCCTCCCCTCTCCAGCTCCCCGCTCATTGCACAGGGCACGGGGGCTTCGCACGGTCTTCACGTCGGCGACGATCCCAAGGCTTTAGACGGAAGGCAGACGCAACAAGCTGGAGTAACAACGCGGGCCAGGTAACATCTCTGGAGAACGTGGATAGATGACGTTTCGGATAAGGGCTCGTCTTCTGAAGAAGGATCTCAACCCGCTGAATTACTCCAGCAGTGTTAAAGAAGGAACTGCAGATGCAGGAAAATCGAGGGTACACAAAATTCTGGAGAAACTCAGCGGGTGCAGCAGCATCTATGGAGCGAAGGGATGGGTGACAGAAGGGTCTCGACCTGCTGAATCCAGCATTTGGATCTAAACATCACCCATTCTTTGTCTCCAGAGATGCTGCCTGTCCCGCTGAGTTACTCCAGCTTTTTTGTGTCTATCGTTGAATGGGTGACGTTTCGGGTCGAGACCCTTCTTCGGACTGAAAATAAAACTTGCCTCGCGTGAAGCGGCTTGTAAATTAAAACATAAAATCAAGAAATGTTAAAGGTTGACTCATTTACGTGCTGCTATTCATTCACCTGGCCTGTTGCTGTCCTCCGTCGTCCACCGTGAGCGCTGGACAACTCACCGTGTGCAAAACTCCACTGCATCCCGGGCGGAGGGTGATGATCACCGGACTGACTGGCAAGTAGAGGCGGCGGGTCGGCCAAGCCCGGCTCCCCGCCACCGGGATAGACACCAACTACTGGAGTAAACTCAGCGGGATCTCTGGAGAAGTCTGAAGTAGGGTCTCGACCTGAAATCTCACCCATCCCATCTCTCCAGAGAGGCTGCCTGTCCCTCGGAGTTACTCCAGCATTGTGTGTGTCTATCTTCGGTGAAAACCAGCATCCGCAGTTCCTTTCCAATCCCACACTCTCGGCCCCGGGGGGTGGATGGAGCATCAAACGTGGACACATCCCACACACCGCCCCAGACTTGCCCCTCCGGCAAGTCTTTAACTGCGTCCTAAAGCCGTTCATTGAGACAGTGACGAATACGAAGCCACGGGGCAGGCGCTTCAGTAATAAAGAACAAGTGGCAGATTATCGCAGAAAGGCCGAAGACAGACACAAAATGCTGGAGTAACTCGGCGGGTCAGGCCACATCTCTGGAGAGAAGGAATGGGTGGCGTTTCGGGTAAGTCTGAAGAAGGGTCTCGGCTCCATTCCTTCTCTCCAGAGATGCTGCCTGGTCCGCTAAGTTTCTATCTTTGGTTCAGTCTTTACTCGAGCGAATGAACAGATTATAAGAAAGTTCCCACGGTAGACTCACGAGTCACTAAGGTAAACGCACGGGCCACTACGTTATTACAACGAGTTAATTTGACTCGTGGAAAAAATCAAACATGTTGCCATGTTTTGGTGACATGTTTGGTGACAAAAAATCAAACATGTTTGATTTTTTCACGAGTTAACAAGTTTCCTGAGTACCTGCCGTTAGCGCCACGAGTCGATAAGTTGCTCGTGCGAGTTCCGACGTTCCCGCTACGTGATCACCACGAGTGAAAACTCGGGGCCACTCGTGGGCCAACTCGCACCGTGAGACAGGGGTTTTAGTACCTCTGCCATGCCCACTCTCAGCAAGAAATTTCCCTTGTCATAATTGTTTACACCATTGCCTTAACTATTCTTTCATAGTTTCTATGTTCACATACTATTTTAGATTTTCCTTCAGTCACCTGGTGTCCTTTTACATACTAATTATTTCTTTTTTTAAAAATCTATTTTACAATTTACCCTGAACTCTTGTTAGTTAACAAGATATTAGTAAAAAACAATTGTGCTGGAATTATGTGTTTAAGTAACAGAAGCACAGGTATCCTTCATGAAGGTTTTGTTTCATTTTCATCTTTATTTCCATTGCGATCCAGGGAGTTCTAGTTGTGGATATGCTTTCCTTTCTCATTTTGAGAATCTGCGCAGTTTGTATCATGACTAATCATCACTTTCAAAGCCCATCATTGCTCAACAGCTACTTCAAACACCAATCCTGATTCCAATTCACACTTTTCAAATCACAGAAAATGTTTCTTATCTAATTGGGTATTCACATCTTTTAACTTTTCTTTATCCTTATCCATAAACACTTCAACATAAATGCAGCACAAACACTAAAATCTGGATGTTTTCACACTGAATCCACATCCCTTACCCTACTTTATTCCTCATAAATAGGTTTAGCATCGTTTCCTTCCTCAATGACCACTGTCCACAGAAGACTTCATGAACAGAATTACGGAGGCTACACTGCAAAATGCAAACCACTGGTTAGCCGCAAAAAAAGCTGGCCAGGTTATAGTTTGCCAAGAAGTACTTAAAAGAGCAACCACAGTTCTGGAAAAAGGTCTTGTGGACAGATGAGACGAAAATTAACTTATATCAGAGTGATAGAAAGAGCAAAGTATGGAGGAGAGAAGGAACTGCCCAAGATCCAAAGCATACCATCTCATCTGTGAAACATGCTGGTGAGGGTGTTATGGCCTGTGCATGTATGGCTGCTGAAGGTACTGGCTCACTTATCTTAGTTGATGATACAACTGCTGATGGTAGTAGCATGATGATTTCTGAAACGTATAGACACGTCCTATCTGCTCAAGTTCAAACAAATGGCTCAAAACTCATTGGCCTGCGGTTCATTCTCCAGCAAGACAATGATCCCAAACATATTGCTAAAACGACAAAGGAGTTTTTCAAAGCTAAAAAATGGTCAATTCTTGAGTGGCCAAGTCAATCACCCAATCTGAACCCAATTGAGCATGCCTTTTATATGCTGAAGAGAAAACTGAAGAGGACTAGCCCCCAAAACAAACATAAGCTAAAGACGGCTGCAATACAGGCCTGGCAGAGCATCACCAGAGAACACATCCAGCAACTGGTGATGTCCATGGATCGCAGACTTCAAGCAGTCATTGCATGCAAAGGATATTCAACAAAATACTAAGCATGACTATTTTAATTTACATGACATTTCTCTGTCCCAAACAGTATGGTGCCCTGAAATGGGATGACTATGTATAAACACTGCTGTAAGTTCTACATGGTGAAACCAAAATGTATAAAAATGGCCTTTATTAAAATCTCACAATGTGTACTTTAACCACATGTGACTTTTTTCTATTACAGATGTCAAATTGTGGTGAACCGAGACAAATTAATAAATGATGCATCTTTGTCCCAAACATTATGAAGGGCACTGTATGACCTAACAAGTGCAACTTTTGAGGACATAGAACCAGAAAGCAGCTTTCATGCCTTTTTCAGTCCTGTGGTCTACCTTTAAACTCCTTTTACCAGCCTTGATTCCATAAACTCTTAAAAGCTGTGCAAAGCAAAATTCTATAAATCTCAGAAAGTTTTATAGACCTGGGTATTAAGGTTTACAAAGCAGAGAAAGGTAGAGAATTAAGAAATATATTAGCCCTGAATTGCAGAGCAGGTTTGCAGGGCAGGATGGCAGGACTGGCAACACTTACCTAATTTTCACCCTATCAATTCCAAAAGAATAAAATTCAAGGATGTTTGCAACAAATAGATAATCTACTCTTATTGTAGGACTCTCCAACAACATTATTTAAGCAGTCCCATTAACAAAGTAGAACATCCCAACAAGTTCAGTAAGGTCATCAGAGAAAATGTACATGGATGGATATTAGAACTAATTACAACGTTTGTGCAAAAGGTAGGTTCAGAGGAGCATAAAGGAGGACCGAGTAGCCGTGAGGCAGAGGGCTTTAGGAAAGTCAATTTTCCATTAAAATTCTAGCATCCACAAGTAGTGATTAACTATAAATCTGAACGTTGAACTGTACAGATTTAAGTAGATCTATTTATTCAATAAAACACCCCACAGTTACATCATGAGGACAATGTTTTTTATATTTCTGAATGACAGCATACCTGTAGGCATTTGGATCATCAATATCATTTGCTAGTTTATCACGTGAAAAACCCATCTGTTGGAAATAAATAAATATATTATTATCCTGACTGTAATAGTGTACATTTCAGCAAATCATACATATTAATGTTTGATGTTTAAAGTCAAAGTTAATTTTTATTCGTCACATGCACCCGAAGGTGCAGTGAAATGAAGTAGCAGCAAATGCGAAGCTTATCTCATGGTTAAATATAAAACCAAAGTTGCAAAAGTAGACTTAGCCTACTTCGGTGTCTCTAGTGAAAATACTGGAAGTGGTTGGGAAGTGGTTAAAAATGTCTCTATATAGTTGGAAACAGTTTCTCCGAATCCCCCACAGGATATGTCATGTCGGTTCGGCGTCAGGTTGTTTTTTGGCTTAAGATCAGTTGGGGTACGAACATGACATCGAAAAGCCTCTGTGGCAATCGCAGCAGCTTGGAGTTACTGCCACTATTTTACAAACGCAAGCTCAAGCTTCTCCCCCCCCCCCAACCCGGGATCCCCCCGGTTAGTGATTTGATGTATGCGGGGGTCTGGACCAATCACAGACAAAGTCCTGGACAAATCCCGTCCCCGGAGACGTCATGTCCATTCTGCGTCTTGTCCTTTTGACGTGGTGTCCGTTCGGCTTCGTATCCTTTCGGCGTGGTGTCCATTCGATAAATTGGCTTCGGCTTCTCGTCCTTCGATGTACCATCCGCACACGGTACTGATTTGATTTGATTTGATACAACTTTATTGTTATTGTCCATAGTACAAGTACTTAGACAATGAAATGCTTTTTCCCATAGCCATACGAATAACATTTTTTATAAATAAATAAATAAAAGCACATAACACAATAATCCATAACACAAACACTCCCATAGTGGTACCAAAGTTTCCCACTGAGAGGGAAGGCACCAAAGTTCAGTCAACCTCCTCGTTGATGTTCCCCGATGTTCACCCGTGGTCGGGGTATCCCGAGCCGCCCGCAGTCGCCACTACAGGCGGCCCTATGTTCAGGCCCTCTTGCCGGGACGATGGAACTCCGACGTCGGAACAGAAGAACATCCTCAGCGGCTTGTACCTCCAAATCGGCTACTTCCTACTGGAGTCTGGGGCTCCCAAAGTCCACAGGCCGAGTTGGGCAGAGATTCAACGCTGGCGGTCTTCGGCAAAGGGTCCCAGGACTCCGCGATGTTGGTCAGCGCTGCCTGCGCTGGGAGCTCTACAAACCACAGCTTTGCGATATTGATGCTGCAAGCCCAACACTCCGGAGCATCAAACGGCGATCCCAGGTGAGGCATCGCCCGCTCCGCGATGTGTACAGTGTTGCGTCGCCGCTGCTGAAGGTCTGGTCCGGTCCCCGGCAGGAAAGGCCGCACCAATCCAGTTGGTAGGCCGCGAGGAGGGGGCTGAAGACGCAACTCGGAAAATAGTCGCATCCTCGCCAGGAAGTATATTCATATAATGTCGTAAAGAGGCATACTGTAGGTGATAAACAGAAGATGGTAAAAGAGGCTTTTAAGAGGCTCAGGAGGTAATAGGTTGGGAGTGGAAATAGAAGACATTGCAGGTTCTTGCATGGCTGGTTATGTAAAAACAGAACCTTGGAGGGTGACAGGTGGAGAAGGATCGTGTGGATATGTATGTCAAAGACTGCAGTAAGATTGAGAGAAATGAAAATTTAATACTTGTGGCTGATAAATACTTTAGCTGGGTAGAAACCTGACTGGATTGAGTCAAACATGAAGTTGTTGGGAAGACAGATCTAAATTTGAAAGGTGACAACACATTCAATGCTTTTGAAGAAGCATTATATCAGCCTCAACCGCTAACCCCAGCAGAACTCACCAGACACTCATCTGCCTCTGTGTAACAATGTTGCTCTGCACATCTGCTTTAAACACTACCCCACTCACTTTAAAGTTATGCCCTCTAGTATTTGATTTTTTTCCAAGATTCAAAAAGATTTTGACTGTCTACCCCATCTCTCTCTCTCTCATAATTTTATATAATTGTATCAGGTTTCCCCACAACCTCTGGCATTCCAGAGAAAACAAACCAGGTCTGTCCATCTTCTCCCTGCAGCTAATACCTCCTAATCCAGGAATCATTCAGTTAAACCTCCTCTGTACCTTTTCCAAAGCCTTCACATCCTTCCTGCAATGGACCAACCAGAATTGCATGCAATCGTCCAAATGCAGCCTAATCAACGTTCTATGAAATAGCAGCATGACTTCATGGCTCTTATACTCATGCCCCCAACCTATGAAAGCAACCAAACTAGATGGCTTCTTTACCACTCTATCTATTTGTGTTCCTCAATACCCCAATCAATGAAAACAAGTAGACCATATGCCATCTTTGCCACTCTAACCACTTGTGTTGCCAATTTCAGGGAGGTATACACTAAGACCCCAGGAGTCTTCTGCAAATCAATGCTGTTTAGAGTTATGCCATTAATTGTATAATTTTCCGAAACATTCACCCTATCTATTTCCTTCATGATTTTATACACTTCTATAAGATCATTCCTCCGGCCTCTTGCATAGAAATAAATGCAACAGCCTTAGTTTAATTTAGTTTTGAGAGACAACGTGGAAACAGGACCTTGGGCCACCGAGTCCACGTCAACTATCAATCACCCGTGCACTAGTTCTATGTTATTCCACTTTCGCATCCTACACACTAGCGGGAATTTACAGATGCCAATTAATCTACAAACCTGCACATCTTTGGAACTTGGGAGAAAACCAGAGCACCCGGACCAAACCCATGCGGTCACAGGGAAAGCACACAAACTCCAAACAGCACCCATAATCAGGTTCAAACCCAGGTATCTGGTGCTGTGAGGCAGCTGCATTACTGCTGCGCTACTATGCTATCTACAGTCCTACCTCACTTCCTGCCGTGCTCTTGCCTATCCTGTCTACTGAATTTGCTTTCTTCGTCTTCCAGGTCGACTTCCAGCCTTTCACCTTTTTCATTCCTGTTTGTACAATAAGAACACACACTCCAGACCACATCTAGAGATATACCACATCTAGAGCTCAGAAGGAAGAGACAGAGACTTTAAGACTTTGCTTTCCATCACAGTGGGGAGGTGTTTGGTGAACTCACTGTGGTGGATGTTGGATTTGTGTTTGTTGTGTGTTCTGTCATTTTTAAAAAAGGATTGTATGTATGACTGCAGGGGAACGATGTTTCGTTCAGACCGAAAGGTCTGAATGAAAAATAAAGAATCTAATCTAATTTAATCAGTGTTCATCACCATCATTCCCTCCTTCATCATACTCAAAGAAGTGGGTCTTTGCTAATACCTATGTAACTGGATACTCAACCTCTTTGCCGTCACACCACAATCAATGTGAATTGGCAACAAGATGTATACTGGGGAATGATGTGACAGACTACAGGAGAGAGATTCAAAATCTGATTGATGGAACCAGAACAGCAATCTCAACATCAGCTAGAACAAGGAGCTGATTGTTGACTTCAGGAGGGGAAAGCCGAGGATCCACAAACTTGCCTTCATCGATGGAACTGGTGGAAAGAATCAGCAGGGTGTATTTATCACTGAAGATCTGTCCTAGTCCCAACTCATTGATGTAATCACAAAAAAAGCTCATTAATACCTCTACTTTGATACAATAGTGGTGTTTAAGAGGCTTTTAGATAGGCACATGGATATTGAAGAAATGGAGATATATGATCATGTGCAGGCAGATGAGATTAGTTAATCTTGGCATTGTGTTCCTATAGGCATTGTGGGCTGAAGGGCCTGTACCTGTGCTACCTGTTCTTCCTTAGAAGATTGAGAAGATTCGGTAAGGCGAAGAATATTTTATCAAATTTCTACAGGTGTACAGTAAAGAACATATTGACTGGTTTTGGTTTGACAACTTAAATGCTCAGGAATGAAGGAGATTACAGAGAGTGGTGGACACTGCCTGATCCATCACAGGAACCAACCTCCCCACCTTCAAAGGGATCTATTATCAAAGACTCACACCACCCTGGCCCGCTCTCTTTTTGCTCGTGCCAAAAGAAAGAAGGTACAATACAGGAGCCTTAAACCATAACCACTAGGTTCAAGAACCGCTTAATCGCATCAACCATCAGTCTCTTAAAAACCACACAAAAGTAACTATGAAATTCAATGGACCTTTTTCTTTCATTGAGCTATGTACTTCGATTTTGCACTTACTTTATTACAGTTATTAACATTGAATCTTTTGTTAATTATAGTTATTTGTATGTATGGCATTTACGTGGCTGTTAAGCTGTTGCAAGTAAGAATTTGATTGTTCCATTGTTGGTACATATGACAATTAAACACTCTTAACTCTTGACCATGAATCTTCACGACCACATAGGCATTTTTTAAATTTTCACTATACAGTATAAATGTTTCATTTGCGACCATGAAGAAGGTGGTACACATATGCATATTCTTTCAAATACAAATCTGTAAAAACCTGGGACATTTACTAAGTGGGTAAAATGGGAAGGAATCTGTGAAATAAACAAGCTATTTAGATTCATCTGGCGACCATGTCCATCAGTTGAATGATTTATAAGTTGCAGTTTGTCAAAATAAGTGCAGTTTGCTTTTAATTAACTGCATTCTTACTGGGTGGGGTGGGGGATTAAGGAGCTTTGTGCTTCTTTTCTCACCATCCATGGCAATTGCTATCCGCTGCGAAAGTTCAAGGTTCACTGTGCCTCCTGCTACATGATTATTTGGATATTAAGGGTTCTTTAAGAACATTAACCACTTTGTTAGACAGGGAGAGCTGTACATATGAGGATTAGAACCAGGTGTATTATGTGATTTAACTTTTAGTCTGTTAATTGAAAGCTGAATGCATTCAATAAAGCATGTTCTGTTCTTTGCCTTAGTATCAAGGTTCCGTCTGTGTAGTTTGTACTTTCTCACTGTGACCTTGTTTTTTCCTCAGCTGCTCCATTTCTGAGGTTTTTTCCTCAGCTGCTCCATTTCTTCCCACATTCCAAAGACGTACAAGTTTGTGGGTTAATTGACTTCTGTAAATTGCCCCTAGTGTGCAGGATGCGAAAAGGTTAACCATATATAATATACAATATATAACCATATATAACAATTACAGCACGGAAACAGGCCTTCTCGGCCCTTCCAATCCGTGCCGAGCATTTATTTTCCCCTAGTCCCATCTACCTGCACTCAGACCATACCCCTCCATTCCCTTCCCGTCCATATACCTATGGTATCTGGTTATACCTATGGTTAATATAGATTGTACAATGTACAGCATAGACATCATGATCCAAAGGGTCTGTTTCTCTGTTGCATGATTCTGTGACACATAAATAGTTAATGAGCCAAATGCAGCACATGCAACTAGTGTAGTTGGGGGCATGTTGGTCTGTGTGGATAAGTTGGGTCGATCTGTTTCCACGCTGATGATGCATGACTCTGCCATGGGTCCTAATTTGCAATTGTAAGTCATTTTATTGAACTTACCCTAGGAATTGGCACGACAGCTCGCTTTCTACTGACTAATTCATCAATTTCCTCTTGAGGAAAAATACAGAAGGCAAAGATGTTGCTATCAGCTCCGCATGTAAGCAGAAACTGTTCATCGTGACTAATGCAAATTTGATTAATGTGACCATAGTCATTGTCATGTACATTAAGACTCCAGAATTCTTGCATGGATTTCAGTTTGTAATCATGTGCGTTAATAGAATATATTCGCACAGCTCCATCTTCCATCCCACAAAATAGAAGGTCCTTTTCCGAACTAGAACAAAAAGAGGTGCAAGTGAGTATCTTTGAACCCGTTGTATTGACTCTGTACTGTCACATCAAAAATAAATTAATCTAAGTGTGGTTTATTCATTCTTTCTTTAACTTCTCACACTGGAAAGAGAAGTGTTTTACATACACATATTTTTGTATTCTTGTGACTTCAAAGATATAATTTCTATTGATTAAATTAAGATGAGTTTTAAACCAAAAACATATGAACAACACGTTGCTGCACATCAGGAGTTAATTTTATCAGTTGCATCGTTTGAATTCTGGTCAGAAGGACAAATATCTATGTCATTTTTGCAGGTAAGCCTTTGCAAACTATTGGATTGCACATCAATTATACCGCATGAGTAGATTTACCAAATTATTCTTAGCTGCAAATTGCAAATCCATGACATAGAACATCTGGAGTAGGATTGATCTTGACAATAACGGTTTTTGATGTTACCATTTAAGCCTATTTGCAAGGGTCAATCTGATTCAAATTAACACATCAAATACAAACAATGAGTGGCTGTGGTGTTTTAATCTGCAAAACAATTTAGGCCAGTTACAATGGAACCATAGAAATTAGGATTTGTCAGTAATATTATGGCTCAATCTGGGGTAGTCTGAAGAAGGGACCCAACCGAAACATTATTTGTTCAATTCCACTATAATGACCAGGTGAAGCTTAAGCCAAGCATGTGTGTAGTGTATTTTAGGAGGTCGTATGTAAGGGGAATTCATACAGCTAATGGCAAGACTTTAAAAGTGTTGATGTACAGAGGTATCATAAGGTCCAAATCCATAACTCCCTAAATGTGTCAACACAAGTAGATAGAGAGAACCATGGCATCATAATTAATGGGTGAGTTGCTGGAAGACTGGAGGATGGCAAATGTTGTGCTTCTATAGATACAGGGCTGCAAGGAAAAGCCTGGGAACTATAGACAAGTGGGTCTAACATTGTAGTGGCTATTTGGCTTGTTTTATGTGTCATTAACAATGGCATGTGTCTTTAAATTTTAGACTGCCCGTTATATTGTGGGTGGGATTTATGACGTATTTTAAGGCGTGTTTTGAGCTAAGTTTCTTGTGCAGAAGCTTAGTTGTTAGTTTAGTTTCAGACCAGCATGGAGAAGGTTTATCTTTTGACCATGCGAAGTGTAACGGAGTCACAAGGAGTTTCCTAATGTTTAAAGCGATAAGCTGGAGTTTGATGAAGATTATAGTAACGAGTCGGAAGAAGTTTGGATGTATTTTATTGTTTTTCATCAACAATAAAAAATGTATTCATCAAAAGACTGTGTTTTTGAAGACTTAACTGTGAAGAAGCACTGAAGGTCTCGGATGGTGAGTTTGCATGCGTATAAAGACATTCCCCTTAACCATGCAGTCCATTTAGCGGCTAGAGAGAGTAATCTCATGAACGTTATATAAAAATCTGTCGCTACAAACATCTGTGGTCGGAAAGTTACTAGACAGTATTCTGAGGGACGCATTTTAAAAGACAAGGACTGATTAGAAATAGTCAGCATTGTTTTGTATGTGGGAGATGGGGCTCACAAATCTGATTGAGCTTTTAAATAGTAACCAAAAAAGTTAATGAAGGCAGAGCTGTAGACATTACATATATGGATTTTAGCAAGGCATTTGACATGGTTCCGCAGAGCAGACTGTTCTGGAAGGTTAGATCACATAGAATCCAAGGACAGCTAGCTAGGATAGAAAATTGGCTTCATGGAAGGAAAATTGAGGGTGATGGTGGAAGGGCGCTTTTCGGATTGGAGGCCTGTGACGAATAGTATGCCTCAGGGTTCAGTGCTGGGTCCATTGCTGTTTGTCATCTATATAAATGATTGGATAAGAATGTACAAGGCATGATTCGTAAATTTGCAGATGACACTGAAGTGGGTGGCATTGTAGATAGTGAAGATGGTTGTCAGAAATTGCAGCAGGGTCATTTTTGCTTAGGCAAATGGGCTAAGGAATAGTTAATGAAGTTTAATACAGGAAAGTGCGGAATGTTGCATTTTGGTCAGTCTAACCAGGGTATGACCTACAAGTAAATGGCAGTCCTGAACTACTATCTACCTCATCGGTAGCCCTCGGACTATCTTTGGTCGGACTTTACTGGCTTTATTTTGCACTAAATATTATTCCCTTATCATGTATCTGTACACCGAAAATGGCTCAATGGTAATCATGTATAGTCTTTCCGCTGACTGGCTAGTACGCAACAGGACAGATCCCTGCGGAACGTCGCTGGTCCAGCCAGAGTCACACTGCTTCCTGAATCCTATTCACCCGGTTAGCTGACCTACATTGTGTTTGCTGTTCAACAATAGCTACCAGATAAGCCTTTGTTATAAAATCCTCCTCCTTCAAATCCTTCCATGATTCCACATTTGCTGATCCCTGTTATTGGCTCAAGACCTGATCCTCTAAGGTCTCTTCGGTTCTTTAATTATGGCCTCCTTCAATCATATGTGCAGGAAATAACTGCAGATGCTGGTTTAAATTGAAGGTAGACACAGAATGCTGGAGTAACTCAGCGGGACAGGCAGCATCTCTAGAGAGAAGGAATGGGTGACGTTTCAAGTCGAGACCCTTCTTCGGACCCGAAACATCACTTATTCCATCTCTCCAGAGATGCTGCCTGTCCCACTGAGTTACTCCAGCCTTTTGTGTCTACCTCCTTCAATCTGCAGTTATTTCCAGTCTGAAGAAGGGTTTTGGCCCGAAAAGTTGCCAATCTCCTTCGCTCCATAGATGCTGCTGCACCCACTGAATGTCTCCATTTTGTGTACCCTCCTTCAATCTTAATTGTTTTAGGAGAGTCAGGCATGTGTCAGCTGTTTCGATAATACATTCTAGAATTTCTTCCTGAAAATTTTACTCTCTGTAAAAGTTTCATAAAACTTTGCCATGTGCAAGATCTTGTTAACTGTGTTGCGACATATCTTAGGAGATGTTTTACTATATTAGGGAAGGTATATAAGTGCAAGTTGTGGTTAATGCAGAAAAGTCAACATGTAACGGTACATTAGTAAAAAAAATATTTTTTACAGATTTACTGTGAGACCAAAATTGAAGTACTGTGCGTGATTTTGAGCTACATATTGAGATGTTTAGAGAATAATTTCTATAAGAATTAAATTATTGCTTTGCATGGCCTACTTGAATTTCATTTTTCTGATGGAGGTTTCAGCTGCATCTTCAATGGCAATGAAAGCAAATGGCTCTTCTTCACTCTTGGAGATGTCCTCGCTAATTTTATGATTATCTGAAAACTTACAGTGGTAGAGAAATCCACAATCATAATCACCCTGAAAAAAAATATTAAAGATTGTCAGTGATTTCACCATAATTGGCCCAACACCTTTCAAACTCATTCACTATTTTCACTTTCACCACAACCCAGAGAAATGGTTCACTTTTATCAGGTTGACAATTATAATATTAATTGGTATTTGGAAATCCTCCCATTATAACATGGAACGTGGAACAGTACAGCACAGTAACGTGCCCTTGGGCCCACAAGGTTTGGGCCGAACATGATGCCAAGCTCAACTAATCTCATCTGTCTGTATCTATTCTTCACTCTTGGAGATGTCCTCGCTAATTTTATGATTATCTGCATGATCCATATCTATTTATTCCTTGCACTTCCATGTGCCGATGCAATGTGTCTGCCTCCATCACAACCCTTGGCATTGCGTTCTAAGCCTCCACCACTCTATGTATAAAGCTTCCCCCTTCACCTAATAGTTATGGCCTCTGGTATTGGACATTTTCAACCTTGGAAAAAGGTTCTGTCTAGCCTATGTATGCCTCTCATAATTTTATACACTTCTTTTTTTAAAAATATATATTTAATATATATTTATTTAATAAACAATAAATTGGCAAACACATATTATGGTAGAAACATTTGTGTACATCAATCATACATTATTGATATTATCAATTGAATCATTCTGCCTCTAATTGCATTTTTTTTTATAGATTAAGAATAATAAAAAAGAAAGCGAGAGATTTAAAAAAAATCATAAGGAATGGAATAATTTACCATTAATACATCATTGGAGATAAGATCAAGGAATATAGAATATAACTTTTCATCTGATCTTGAGTCTAAATTTCAGTTAGGTTCCCCTGCCGAACCAATCTACCCTTTCAAATAATCGATGAATGAAGACCATATTCTAACAAAAAGTTCTTGTTTGTCCATTAAGGCAAATCTGATTCTTTCCAGGTGTAGGGTCTCCGACATTTCCATAATCCACATTTTAATTGTGAGGGTTATAGGACCTTTCCAAAATTTTAATATTAATTTCTTCCCAATTATTATACTGTAATCTAGGAAATTTCTTTGGCTTGTTGTAAGTGTTAAACTTTGTTCTGATATTCCAAGTATTATTAGTTTTGAGTCCGGATCCAGTTTAGTATTAATAACTTCAGAAGTTATTCTAAAAAATCAAACCAGAATTTTTTTATTTTTATACAATTTGCAAAAGTATGTGCTAAGTTAGCCTCTAGGTGCTGACATTTATCGCAGATAGGAGGGACATGTGGAAAGACTCTATTCAGTTTTACTTTAGAGTAATGTAATCTGTGTAATACTTTAAATTGTATTAAAGCATGTCTGGCATTTAACAAGCATTGATGTATCTATTGTAAACTTTTGTCCCAAATATCTTTCGTTATGGGTTGGCTTAATTCATTTTCCCATGTATGTCTATGTGATTCCGTCAATGGGACCTCACTATCTAAAAGGATATTATAAATATAAGTTGTTCGTTTTTCTGTATTAGGATGCTTATTCAAACTTTCATCAAGGATTTCTGGTTCCCTACTCCTATAATCTTGTGTATTTGATTTAACATAATCTCTGAGTTGTAGATATAGAAAAAAATGATTTGAGTGTAATCCATAAATCTGTTGTAACTCCTGAAATAAAAGAAAAGTGCCTTTCTTATAAAGATGTCCCATCTTTTTAATTCCATAATTTTTCCATTGTGTGAAACCTTTATTCAGCAATGGAGGGTTTGAATAAGGGATTGTTTACAATAGGGAGACAGAGTGGTATATTATCCAATTTTACTTCGGAGTCACGTGAGTGACTACGTGAAGAAGCCCCGCCAGGCACATGCTCGGCATTACATCGACACATGTGGCACCGACAGGGTGGAGAGCGCTGCTCCCACCAGCGGTAAGTTTAACCCGCAGGTAAGTCACTGTTGAATTTTCTTGCAAGTGTTTTTAAACTCTGTAAGTCTGCAGAGTCAGCTAGAGTGTTCATGTATTTTGAAAACATTTAAAAACTCTGTAAATCTGGCTCGAAATACGGAGTCAGCTAGAGTAATGTATTTTTAAACTGCGGCAATTGAATGGAACACGCTGGAACCGCAGTTTCCAATTTAGATCGGATCGGGAGATAAGGGCTGTTTTAAAAGCCGGTTCCCGCTATTTAACGCTATTTAGATCGGGTTTGGAGATAACGGCTGCGCTAAATGCCGGCTCCAAATACCCACAATTTGTAAAATAAAGTCTGCTCCGAGTATCTGTTACCAGATGCAGTTTTCTTTATGGAAATGTATATAACCCTGTGTGATACTGAGGTTAATACAAATATTCTGCAAGCAGAATGTGCCTGTCAGAATTACAATTTTAAACATATATGGTTTATGCACAAATACAAAACAGTAAAGAAGTAACTCTCCTCCAAGGGAGGACAAGAATGTGGGGGAGGCTGGAAATGGAGAAAATGCTCCACACTTGACTTTGTCAAGGGTTCTAAGACCCATGTATGACTTCCTGTAAGGCAGGCTCCCTAGGAGTTTCCATATGCTGAGTATGGTGCCTATGAAAATGGGATTCTGATTCTCCAGTACCTTGGTTAGGTCTGGATGAGGTCCCTAGAGCAAGATAAAATGCTCCAAACTCTAATCAGTCAAGGGTTCTAAACCCATGAGGTTCTAAGGCAGGCTCCGAAGGAGTTTCCATACACTGAGTATGGTACCTATAAAGAATGAGAATCTCATTCACCAGTGCCTTGCATAGGTCAGGATGAAGTCCTTAGAGCAAGATAAAATGCTCAAAACTCTAAACAATCAAGGGTTCTAAGACCCATGACATTCTAAGGCAGGCTCCGAAGAAGTTTCCATACACTGAGTATGGTGCCTATGATGAATGAGAATCTCATTCACCAGTGCCTTGCATAGGTCTGGATGAAGTCTTCCTAGAGCAAGACTCGGGAGTACCAGGGCAGGAGGAGACTGACCCTGAAGCTGGTGTCTCTACTTATGTGTATACACCAGAGCACAATAGAAACGCTCCGGGTGTTCCCGATGTAGTACCAGGTTTTGCTATATCGATATGAATTGGTGAGGCTATGGATGAACCTGGCGGCCAACATTATTTGGTTTCTCACCTACTCCAAGAAACTGTTATGACTGAAACAGTAAAAAATATATAAAACACCCGTCTATTGTCCCTCGCTCAGGGTGCCAACAGTAATTGGGCACATGAGTGTAATGATGCGAGGACAGGAAATGTGTTCCAGCATGTCTTCTAGCTGATATTCAGTTGGCATCACTGCATTTGGGGAAGACATACATGGGTCGATAATGTCCAATACTTTTAAGACATGCTTGCGTTACTCTACGATGCATATTCAAACCCAATTGTATGATGAAAATTGCCATTTGGCTAACATTATACCCAAAAAATGCAGGATTATGTGGGCAAGCTATAACCAGATTTATGATTGATGAATACGAACCCCTATATTAAGAGAAGGAGATCTTCTGGTTCATTTACGGAAGTACAGAAACGTCATTCCATTACACATGGAATTTCTGGGGAAACAACCTCTGGTTAGTTGTAAGATTACAATTGTTTTGTAATTCTGCATTAAATCTGATCGGCTTGGTGTTTGAATGTACCAGGAACTCGTCAGGTAGAGATAATGTATCCCAGACTATGGGGGTTGCAGAGTCATTCTGGGACTCACAAACTTACATTTATAGTTCAGTACAGGCATTTAAAAAAGTACACTTCAGCACTGTAACAAAGTTGTTATCACAAGGCTGCTATATGGCTATTATTAAACTTAAAAAAGATGCCTTATTATTCAGGTACTTCAATTAATTGGATGGGTCAGCTGAAGGAATTGCCTAATGGGTTAAATTCAGCCCTCAGATTGCTCACACTATTATTGAAATCAGCACTGGTGTTAATGAGGGCTCAGAATCACATTGTAATGACTTATCTAGAGGATATGTTAATTGTAAATGGGAGACAGCTGAAGAACTGGGTTCAGCAACCATAAGCTGATTGAAAGGCCAAGGTTCTGTACATCCAAACAACATGCAAGTTACAGACATCCCAAACAATTGATTATTTGGGGTTTGTCTTTAATACAGTTGATATGTCAGTAACTTTACCAACAATTAAGGTTGGGGATGTTACAAATGCCTGTAATTGTCTTGGTAAAATGCATTATCACACCATCCAAGAAGTAGCTACGATTACTGGTAAAGTGATAGCAGCTTTCCTGCTGTCGAATTGGGACCTCTGCATGATCAAAGTCTGCAAAGACCAGATTATATGTAAAAAGCATGTAGGTCATTGATTAGGTCCATGCAGTTACCAACTAAAAAGGTTGAGCTGAATTGCAATGGTGGATTCTCAATGTTGCACAAGTTACTAGAAGTAAAAATGTGCTTGTTCAGCAGTCTTCAATGTTACTACAGACTGAAGGGAGTGCTCTCGGATGGGGAGCCAAGGACAGTCCAAGACGATTTAATTCTCCAAACACATGGTATGAATTATTTGGAGTTATTGGGGGCTTTTTATGCATTGATAGCTGTGGTTCTCCAATAAAGAACTTACATGTTCAATTACGAGTAGACAATACCACAACTGTGGGAGAAGACAATATTATGGTAAGACAACAGATCACAAAAGTTCAATGACAATACAGAATGAATGTTAAAATTCAAAATGTTTCAAAAAGATTGTCAGACAGTATGAGTACCAAATGTTGATCTGTTGTGTCTGGATTAAATCTCCAGTGGTCTAAATGTATCTCGTTGGAGCCAGACCCAGGAGCATTAGCGGTGGATGCATTCTCGCTATATTGGGGAAGTATAGTCTTTTATGTTTTCCCCATTTTAGGCAATGTGTCACCAAAATAGAGCAAGTCTCCGCCGCAGGCGTTTGGTGGTTCCAAACTGGTATTGCTTCTCGGCCTTTTGGCTAAGATCAAGTGTAGTATCTGTTCTTATCAGTTAATATCTGATACGTCCCTTATCTAGGGACCATTACTACACAGCCATTTTCCCCATTAGTGCTCAGAATAATGATTCAGACATTCATGACAAATCCCAGGTGCAATAATTATTGGTACATCCAGTAACAGCAGAAGTCATCCATTACATGACCATATTGTTAATCTGCAGGTTCTGATGGAATGTTGGATAGGACCATGGATGTCATAACTGCAGCTTGGAGAGATAGCACTAAGAAACAATATATGTTTCATATAAGGAATGGGAAATCTTTTGTATACAGTCAGATATATTTTATCATACTGCAAACATATCGAATGTATTGGAGTTCCTTGCTAAGTTGCATCTGAGTTATAGTACCATTAATGGAGCTCAGAGTGTTTTGTCCTCCTATTTAGGACAATTTCAGAACGACAATTATCGGGTCTCATCTGTTAATATCCCGATTTACGAGAGGAATTTTAATAAAATCCTACCAAACCCAGATATACAGAAATCTGAGATGTCAGTATAGTTCTCACATTACTTCGGCAATGGACTCCAATTACGGCACTGTCTTTTCAGAAGTTAATATTTAAAGTGGTTATGCTCATAACATTAATATCAGCACAATGAGTACAAACATTACAAATGTTGTGGTTAGATTGTATGCAGTTGTCTGTAGATAAAATAACATTTTATGTCAATGATCTAAGCAAGCAAAGCAAGCCAAGAAAGGCTGGAACCAATGTCATCTTTAAGACATACTCTGTCAACTAAACATTGTGTGTGGTTAAGCATCTGAATTAATATATATTGAAGTAAGAGTCTCCGAGATTGTGAGACACCAATGTTTATTACCCACAAGAAACATATAAAAAGTGACAGTACAAACTATTTCTAGATGGATAAACAGGTTCTGGATTAACCGGAGTAGACACTGATGTGTTTAAATCTCACTCCACAAGGGCGGTATCAATGTCCGCGGCGAAGGTGCAGGACGTGCCGCTCGACCAAATTCTGGAGACCACAGGATGGTCTAAAGAAGAAACTTTCCTAGATTTATGATAAACCTGTTGTTACAGTGCCAAAGTTGCACATGCTGTGTTGGGCTCTGTTCAAAATTGTTTGCTTTGTTGCATATCATTTGTTGTTATTTCCCCTGGGATAGAGGGGTTATTACTTTTCTTTTTATTATTATTAAAATATTAAAATATTTATTGCATAATTTCAAGCAATATATTATTTACTCACTATTGTGTAAACTTGAGCAGTGCGTCGTATGGAATGATCTACGGCATGAAAATCACAGAGCTTTAAAATCTTCACGTAGTCACTCACGTGACTCCGAAGTAAAATAGTAAGATTAAACGAGAACTTACCTGTTCGACGTTTGATCTTTATTTTATGAGGAGTTACGATGAGGGATTACGTGCCCTCCGCTCTCAACCCTCATAATATAAATAATCATCTGGTAGTTCTAATCTTTGTGAGCCTTACTATCTTACTCCGGCTATTGGTTCAGTGTTTTTCACGCCGCTGCTTTGAAGTATGCCGAGCATGCGCCTGGCGAGGCTTCTTCACGTAATCCCCCATCGTAACTCCTCATAAAATAAAGATCAAACTTTGAACAGGTAAGTTCTCATTGTACAATAATTGCGGCAAAAAAATCATTTTTATAGCATTAATTCTACCAAACATTGAGATGGGAAGTGTTTTCCAATATTGAATATTCTTGTTAAGTTTATTCAGTAAAGGTGGGAAATTTGATTTAAATAAAGAAGTATACGTCTTAGTTACATAAATACCTAAATATTTACATTTTTCCTCAACTATTTTAAAAGGTGATTGTTGTAGCGTATGTAAATTGAGTTCCGTTATTGGCATGATTTCGCTTTTATTCCAATTAATTCTATATCCTGAAAACTGACCAAATTGAGTTATTAGATATAATAAATTTGGAATACTAGTTTCTGGCTTTGTAATATATATTAATACATCATCTGCATATAAAGAGATTTTATTCATTGTGTCTTTAGTATTGCACCCATGTATTTTTAAGGATGAGCCCTGACACGTTCTGCGAGTGGTTCAATTGCTAGAGCGAATAATAATGGGGATAGTGGGCATCCTTGTCTACAACCTCTAGAAAGATTAAATTTAGTTGATAACACTTGGTTTGTTAGTATCCTAGCTGTTGGGTTAGAATATAAAAGTTTAACCCATGTATAGTACTTCTCTCCCAATTGACATTTTTCCATCACCGAAAATAAATATGACCATTCTACCTGATCAAAGGCTTTTTCAGCATCTAGCGAAATAATTGCTAGATCTGCATAGCAATTCTATTTGAGTATATAATATTAAATAATCGTCTCAGATTGTAAAATCAGTAACGTTTTGGGATAAAACCTGTTTGGTCGGGGTGAATTAATTTGTTAATCACTAAACTCAATCCATGAGATAGGATTTGAGTTAATATAAATAAGCCTACGAACAAGGAAAGTTACCAGAAACTTTAAATGAGTCCACAATTACACTCATTCCTAAAGCAGATAAGGATCTGGAAGATCCAGGATCATATAGAGCAATTGCTCTTCTAAATACTGATCAAAAAATATTAACTAAAATTCTATCTCAAAGGTTAAGTTTAGTGATTAATAAATTAATACATCATGATCAAACAGGCTTTGTCCCCAAACGTTATACTACTTATAACTTGAGACGCCTATTCAATATCATATATTCAAAAAGAATTAATGATATTGAATTAGCTGTCATTTCCCTTGATGCGGATAAAGCATTCGATCAGGTTGAATGGCCTAATTTATTTAAGATAATGCAGAAATTTCAACTGGGGGACAGATTTTGTAAATGGGTTAGAATTTTATATTCTAACCCAACAGCAAGAATATTAACAAATCAAATGTTATCAGCCAAATTTAATCTCTCTAGGGATTGCAGACAAGGATGTCCGTTATCACCTTTATTATTTGCTCTTGCAATAGAACTATTAGCTGAAAGGATTAGATCAGAACCAGAAATATATGGATATAATACCAATACCACAACAAATAAAATATCTTTATATGCAGATGACGTCTTAATATATATTACAAAACCAGAGATTAGTATTCCTAACTTACTTAATGTCATAACTGAATTTAGTACATTCTCAGGATATAGAATTAATTGGAATAAAAGTGAAATTATGCCTATAACTGGAATAAAATCAAATATATTACAAAAATTTCCATTTAAAATAGTTACGGACAAAATTAAATACCTAGGAATTAATGTATTTAAATCTTACAATTCTCTATTCAAATCAAATTATCCCCAATTATTGAATAAACTAAAAAATAATATTCTATACTGGAAAACATTACCAATATCAATGATCGGCAGAATAAATGTTATTAAAATGATTTTTTTACCACAACTATTATATTTATTTCAAGCTATCCCTCTAAACCTCCCTAAAACTTTTTTTTTATAATTGATTCTATTGTTAATAGCTTTATTTGGGATTATAAAAGTCACAGAATAAGTAAAAAACATTTATGTAAATCTAAGATAAATGGAGGATTAGCACTATCTAATTTTTTATACTATTTCTGGGCGGTTCAGATTAAGAATATGAATTTTTGGTTGGTAAATATGGATCAGGAACCAGCTTGGTTAAAAATGGAAAAGGAAGACTGTTGACCTTTCGATATAAGTTCGATGCTCCTTGCTCCAAGGGTGGTACAAAAAAAAATTTATATGGAAAATCCTATAATTTATAGCGATAGACGTATTTGGAAACAAATAGTTAAGACTCTACATTTGGATAATATGTCGCTTTGTTTACCAATTATGAATAACCCTTTGTTTAAGCCCTCTATATTGGATAGGGGGTTTGGACAATGGAAAAACTTAGGATAGAACACCTTTATAGGAAAGGGAAATTTGTCTCATTCCAAGAGTTAAAAGATATTTACGGATTGCACCCAAATAACTTGTTTAGGCATTTACAAATTAGAGATTATATCAAATCAAATACGCAAGATTATAAAAATAGAGAACCAGGAATATTGGATGAAGTGCTCAACAAGCACCCAAATACAGAAAAACTAATAGCATATATATATAATACTCTTTTGGATAGGGAAATTCCAACAACAAAATCATACCGACAAACATGGGAAAAAGAAACAGGCTTAACTATATTAAAAGACACTTGGGAAGAAAGTCTACAACTTGTTCGTTAAATGCCACACATACCTTGATACAATTTAAAGTATTACATAGATTACATTATTCAAAAACGAAATTAAATAGAATTTTTCCTAACATCTCCCCTATCTGTGATGTCAATATTCAGAAGCTAATTTAACGCATAGTTTTGTAACATGTACAAAACTTAATAGTTATTGGACTGAAAATTTTAAAATCATTTCTATAGTTCTTAAGATTAAATTGGACCCTGACCCAAAGCTAATAATATTAGGAGTTTCAGATTCAAATCAAATATTTACAGTAAATCAAAGAAATATTCTTGATTACCGTTTAATAATTGGAAAAAAAATAATATTAAAATTCTGGAAGGGAACATTATCCCCTACAATTAAAATGTGGACAGTGGAAATGTTGGAGACACTGCATTTGGAGAGAATCAGGTTTGTCCTAATGGACAAATATGAACTTTTTGAACAAATATGATCTCCATTCATATGAAGGGGTAGCTGAGCTCAGCATTGTAACTCAATAAATACCCGGTGGTAGGATTAGATGAAAAGATCTATTCTGAGATTTGTATATACGTCTCTATAGATATTGTTATGTGAAATTGTCCCATTCATTGTTAAGATGTATACTTTATGTATTTATAAATTTTTTAAATTTATATATATATTTTTTTTTTTAAGTATAATAATTGTTTGCTTGAATTATTATTTTTTTTATTATTTTTATTTTATTTTATTTTTTTTAATTGTGTTTTCTTTTTCTTTTTATTTTTTTTATATATAATCATAATCAATATGATTTAATCACACTCCTCTTTGATTAAACACCTACTCTTTCACCTCTTTACTTTCTTTACTCTCTAAAAAAAATATAGAAGCTTATATAAATCACTCCGTAATATTTGTATAACTTTTGAAATAAGTTAAATGTGTATTTGAAAAACTGTTATATCATTGGCAATATGTATTGCTTCTAATAAAAATATTAAAAAAAAAAAAAGATTTGAGTTAATATTTTCTGATCAGTATTTAAGAGAGCTATTGCTCTATATGAGGCCAGGCCTTCCAGAGATCCTTATCAGTTTTGGGTATAAGTATTATTGTAGATTCGTTTAAAGTTTCCAGGAGTTTCTGTTGAGTACAAACGTGTTTATACAGTGTTTGTAAGTGTGGAGAAATCAGATCATAAATTTTTAAATAAAATTCGGAGCTCAGGCCATCAGGGCCTGTGGCCTTTCCATTTTTTAAAGATCTAATTGACTCTTCGATATCTTTTATCATTATTTCAGCACCTAATAGTTCTTGCTCTTGCAAATCTAAACCTTTAAGGTTACATTTCTGTAAAAATGCTTCCATTCCTGTTGATTGTTCTGTCACTTCAGTTGAATAAAGATATTGATAGTATTGTGAAAATCTGTAATTAATATCTTTAGGGAGTGTTAATATTTCTCCCTTATCTGATCTAATCTTATGAATCGTTTTTTTCCCCGTTTATACACTTCTATCCCCTCAACCTCCGATGTTCCAGAGAAAACAATCCAAGTCTATCCAACCTTTCCCTATAGCTGAAACCCTCTATTCCTGGCAGCATTCTGGTAAAACTCCTCTGTTCCCTCGCCAAAACCTCCACATCTTTCCCGAAGTGGGGCTACCAGAGCCGCACACGATATTCCAAATTAAGCCTAACCAAAGTCCTATAGAGCCACAAAGTCATAAATTCAATGTCCCTAGCAATGATGACAAGCATACCATGCACCTTCTTAACCATCCTATCTATTTTTTCTGCTACCTTCAGTGAGCTATTAACTTGGACTTCTGGACAAAGGTCTCGACCCAAAACGTCACCCATTATTTCTCTCCAGAGATGCTGCCTGTCCTGCTGAGTTATTCCAACATTTTGTATCTACCTATGCCTCTCAAAACTTTATGTACTTCAATCTAGTCTCCCCGCAGAGAAAATGGTCCAATTTTGTCCAAACTCTCATAGCTCATAGCCCCTAATCCAGGCAGCATTCTGATAAACCTCTTCTGCACGCTCTCCAAAGACTCCACATCTTTTCTGTAATGGGACAACCAGAATAAAGATCTTAAAGATATGGGGAAAAGGCAGGTACCGGGTAGTGATTGGGGATGATCAGCCATGATCACATTGAATGGAGGAGCTGGCTCGAAGGGCCGAATGGCCTACTCCTGCACCTATTGTCTATTGTCTATAGAACTGCACGAAATATTCCCAATGCAGCTTAACCAAAGCCCTATAAAGCTAAGACAAGTATTCCATATGCCATCTTTTTCACTCTATTTACTTCTGTTTCCACTGTTAAGGAGCTAAGGACTTAAGCTATGCCTGCCTTTTATCGGTTACATTGAACAGTCCTTACTCCAAATGTACACTGGTACTGTCTTCCAATTCTTTCTCGCTGCATTGACCACTGCATGGAGGCTGCCTCTTGCACTCATGCAGAACTCGTTGATTTCATTAACTTCAGCATTGACTTGCATCCTACTCTCAAATTCATCTGGACTATCTGACACCTCGCTCCCATTTCTTGATTTCTCTGTCTCCATCGCAGGGAACAGACTATCGACTGACGTCTACTACAAATTTATCGGCTCCCACAGTTATCTGGACTACATTTCCTCTCACCGGACTCTTGCAAAGATACAGTCCCCTACTCTCAATTCCTCCGTCTCCACTACATCTGTTCCCAAGATGAGACTTTCCTTTCTAGAACATCAGAGATGTCCTCTTTCTTTAGTAAACTTGGTTTATCCTCTTCTGTTCCAGATGGATCTCTCACCTACGTCTCCTCTGTGTTCCATATTTCCACTTTCGCTCTCCTCCCCTCCCAGACGGAACAAGAATAGAGATCCCCTACTCCCCACCAGTTTTCATCCCACCAGTATTCATGTCCAACACATTATCCTGCGATATTTCTATCACCTCCAGCTCCCCAGGTACTTTCCCCTGCAAAACAGATGTAATACCTATCCCTATACCTCAACCCAGGGCTCCAGCCAGGGATCCCAGCAGTCCTTCCATATGAGGCAGAGGTTCACATGCATCTCCTCTAACCTCATTTACTGCTGCATTCCCGATGTGGCCTCCTGTATATCAGAGAGACCAAGCATACACTCAGCAATCCGTTTAGCTGAAGACATACGCTTGGTCAGCTATGGCCTACTGGAATTCCTGTTTGCTAACCGTTTTAATTCCCATTCCCATTCCAATACTGACCTTTCTGACCTCGGCCTCCATAATTACCAGAGCCAGGTCACATGCAAACTGGAGGAACAGCACCTTATATTCCGCTTGGGTAGCTTACAAACCAACTGTATGAACATGAAATTCAACAATTTTAGGTAAACTCTAACAACCCCTCATCTCCCCTTTCTCCACCCCACCCCTCTTTCCAGCCCTCCACCCTCTCCTATACCCCACCTGGACTCTCTCCTATTTATTCCCTCCCCCTCCACCTCCACCTACATTCCTTCATCTGGTTTCACAATTCGCAAGTCTTCAATCCTATTGTCTCACACCTATTTATACACCTCTGGTATGTTCAACCATCAGCCAATCAAAAGCCCTCTCACCTGTGTTTACCTATTACTTGCTGTGCTTTCTCTTGCCCCTCCTCTCTTCTTGCTGAACGCCACCCCCCCCCCCCCTTCCCCCACAATCAGTCTGAAGAAAGGTTCCCAACCCAAAATGTCACCTATCCATGTCTCCAGGGATGCTGCCTGACCCGATGAGTTACTCCAGCTGTGTATTATTTTGTTTATATATATCACAAACAACAGAGGTCCCAGCACTGATCCTGTAGAATACCACTGGTCCAGTCAGATAAACAATATTCTACTACTACTACTGTCTTCTATAAACAAGCCAACTTAGATTTCAGCATGCCAAATCACTATGGATCCAAAGTTACTTACTGGACAAACCTACCATGAGACACCTCATCAAATACTTTATGAAAGTCCATGTAGACAACTGCTCTATCCTCGTCAATCATATTAATTCCTTCTTCAAAGAGACAAATTTATGAGACTGGACCGCCAAGGACATTTTTTAGAATCAAGTGATATTGGGAAAAAGCAGGAACGGGGTACAGATTTTAGAAGATCAGCCATGATTATATCGAATGGCCTACTCCTGCAGCTATGTGTCTATGTTTCTATGCTCTGAATTGCATGATCACAAAGACTTACCACAGACAACCAGAATGTGTCTGGTTTTGAATAGAAACCACACAATATGGGGCTTGGTTGAGGGGGAATGTAGATCTTTGGGAGTTCCACCTCTGGCTCCGCTTCTTCCTCTTCCTCCTCCTCTTCTTCTTCTTCAGTGGTAAATTCTGCATTTTGTGCCTCCAATTCCTTTTTTTTTTGGAGCCGTTCTTGCTTTTCTTTTTCTTTTTCTTCCTTTATTCGATTTCTCCGATCAAGCTCATAGTTTCGCTATCATAATGACACAAATTGTAAGCTCAACAATTAGAAATGCTCAGATTGATTACTTCAGCAAGCAGATACACATTAATGCCCTTGGACTATTTATTTACTTTCAAAATCCATCCCTATAGGAGGGAGGGAGGGAGGGAGGGAGGGGGGGGGGAGGAGGGGGGGAGGAGGGGGGGAGGGAGGGAGAGGGGGGGATGGAGGGGAGAGAGGGAGGGGAGAGAGGGAGGGGAGGGAGGGAAGAGGGGAGGGGAGAGGGAAGAGGGGAGGGGAGAGGGAGGGAAGAGGGGAGGGGAGAGGGAGGGAGGAGGGGGGAGAGAGGGGGGGAGAGAGAGAGGGAGGGGGAGGGGGAGGGAAGGGTGAGGGGAGGAGGGAGGGCAGGAGGGAGATGGGGTAGGGGAGAGAGGGGGAAGAGTGTGAAGGGAGGGGGAGAGGGGTATGGGGAGAGAGGGGGAAGAGTGGGGAGGAGATGGGGTAGGGGAGGGAGGGTGAGAGGGGTAGGGGAGAGTCAAGTCAAAGTCAAACAAACTTTATTGTCATTTAGAAATACATCGATATATGCAGTTCCAAACGAAATTCCGTTGCATTTGGCTCCCTGTGCAACACGATAATTAACAGTAGGATAAACATGGTGTGAGGGGCGCGCAGGCGGGCGGGGCTTCGCGAGCTGTGCCAGCTGTGAGTTCAGCAGAACTTATGCCTTATCTCTTCTCCCGATCAGCAAAGCATTTACCCCGCCCACCCGTCGCCTTATCTCTCCTCCCGATCGGCAGAGCATTTTGAGAACGGGAGAGTTTGGAGTGGGCGGGCATAGGAGTCTAGCTGTGGGCTTCTGACTCTCTGGAGCGCGCAGAGGATGGGAGCGTGCACAGGTGGGCGGGCGAGTCCAGCTGCGGGAGGCGCCGCGCGTGCATAGTTGGAGGGAGGGGGCAGTGGAGGAGTGCCGGGCTGCCAAATGAAGAGAGAGAGAGAAGCGGCTTGGATTGGTCAGCATGTGGGATTGTGACGTCTGCAGCTCGTGAGTCCCGTTTAGATTTTAAAATGAGTGAGTGTGGGGGTGGGGGGGAGGATTTTATTTTAAAATGTGTACATAGAAATGACTAAATGTAATGAGGAGTGGATTAGTGAATGTAAAAGTTAAATAGCTAGTGAAATGGATAAAATCTCGGCGTGTGGTCAAACGAATCAAAGGCCAAAAAACACACACACACACACACACACACACACACACACACACACACACACACACACACACACACACACACACACACACACACACACACACACACACACACACACACACACACACACACACACACACACACACACACACACACACACACACTTTTAAAAGTATAATAGACCAAGTGCAGACCCGTTTGGTCTGTCCCCTGAACGTGATTCTGACACCGAGTACGGGGAGGGAGGGGGTAGAGGGAGGGAGGGGGTAGAGGGAGGGAGGGAGGGAGGGAGGGAGGGAGGGGGGGGGGGGTGGAGGGGGCGGGCAGGTGTGATGCTGAGTAAGCCTGCGGGCCAGGCGTACGTCATTGAGACGCTGCGTACGTCGTTGAGACACTGCGTACACAGTCAAGACGCTGCGTACGCCCGTCGACACGCTGCATACACCTGTCGACATGCTACGTACACCCTCAATGCGCCTGCAGGCCAACAGGCTGTTGAGGCGCCGGATCTGTCACGCTGGCTGAAGCCAAAGATCAGCTGTTCCCCAGCTGCTTTTCGTCGTCCACGGACAGAGGACGGCGAAAAGCAGCGGAGGAACAGCCGATCTTTGGCTTGCGCCAACGTGACAGAGCCGGCCTAGAGGTGGTGGGGGGCTTGTGGAAGAAGTAAAATCGCCAGCGAAATAAGAAAAATGCCGACGTTTTTGGATGAGAGCCATTATGGTCTCAGAGTTTTTGCGCATGGTTTTGGCGGACCAAGCAATCAAATGCCAAAAATCACACACATGCACACGCACACATACAATTTTAAAAGTATATAGATAGATAAATAGATAAGATAGATAGATAGATAGATGTTAGTGACATGATTGTACCAGGGAAAAAAAAATTTTTTAATCCCTGACCATGAGAATAAAGGATGGAAGAAAGAAACTGTGTTGGTGAACAGGCTGGGGATTCACCTCCCACACCCTCTGAGGGACTCTTGGTGTTCCGAGGCCTGATGTGGGACTGCAGGAGAAGTTGGAATTGGAGTAGTGGCAGTGGTAGGAGAGGGTCAACACATTCACGAGTTGACGTGTCCGGGTCCATGTGCTTGTGGAGTGGGCTGCTGAGGGCTGTGCAGACATCTGGGGATCGCTTTGATCAGGTGCCGCTGAAGGCCCTAAAGAGGTCAGATGAGCACGCGCATCTGATGCGCTCTGCAGCAGCATAGAGTGGCACACTAAGATCATTGCGAGGCCAGGCCGACCCCTGCAACTTTGACCCAGTGCCACCCAAAGAGGAAGAATGATTCTGAGGGGATAATGAGGCGACCGTAGTTGACAAAGGAAGTCAAAGACAGCATAAAACTAAAAGAGAAGGCATATAACATTGCAAAGATTAATGGGAAGCTGGAGGATTGGCAAGCTTTTAAAAATCAACAGAGGTAACTAAAAAGGCAATACGAGGAGAAAAGATGAAATATGAAAGTAAGCTAGCCATAATACAAAGAGAGGATATCAGAAATGTCTTCAGATATATAAAGAGTAAGAAAGTGACAAGAATGAACATTGGACCACTGAAAAATGATGCTGGTGTGGTGAAAATAGGGAATAAAGAAATGGCTGATGAATTTAATACGTTTTTGTATTAGTCTTCACAGTAGAAGATACTAACAAAGTGCCTGATTATCAAGAGAATCAATGGGTGGAAGTTGGTGGTGGCTATTGCTAAGGAGAAGGTGCTTGGGAAGCTGAAAGGTCTGTGAAGGTGGATACGTCATGTGGACCAGATGGACTTTACCCAGGGCTCTGAAAGAGGTGGCTTTAGAGATTGTGGAAGCATTAGTAGTGATTTTTGAAGAATCAATAGTCAGGAGTGGTTCCAGACAATTGGGAAATTGCAATTACTCCACTGTTCAAGAAGGGAGTGAAGCAGAAGAGTGGAAACTATTGGCTGGTTAGCCTAACTTCAGTGGTTGGTAAGATTTTAGAGTCCATTTTACAGAATAAGGTTCTGTATAATTAGAAGCACATAATAAAATAGGCCAATGTTGGCATAATTTTGTGAAAGGGAATTCACGCCTGACGAATTTGTTGTGATTCTTTGAGGAAGTAAATAGCCAGGTAGACAAAGGAGAGTCAATGGATGTTGTTTACCTGGATTTTCAAAAGGCCTTTAAACAGGTACCGCACCTGAGGCTGCTAAAGAAGATGAGAGGCCATGGTATCAGAGGGAAGATACTAGCATGGATGACAGGTTGGTACTTGGCCTGTGTTCGCTGGAAATTACAAGGAAGAGGGGCCACCTCATTGAAACTTATCAAATAGTGAAGGCCTGGATGGAGTGGATGCGGAGAGGATGTTTCCACTAGTGGGAGATTCTAGGACCAGAGGCCAGAGCCTCTGAATAAAAGGACATACTTTAGAAAGGAAATAAGAAGGAATTTCTTTAGTCAGAAGGTGGTGAATCTGTGGAATTAATTGCTACATAGGCTGTGGCCATCAATGGATATTTTTACGGCAGAGATTGATAGATTCTTGATTAGTATGGGTGTCAGGAGTTATGAGAAGGCAGGGAAATGGGGTTGAGAGGGATAGATCACTGGTGATTGAATGGCGGAGTGGACTTGATGGGCCGAATGGCCTAATTCTGCTCCTATAACTTATGAGTATGAGCCCACATTGGGAACACCAGATGCAGTAGATGAGGTTAGAGGAGGTACATGTGAGGAATCTATGGAATTTTGAAAGTTGATGTCCAATGCATTGCTACCTATTTCAAACCTTAACCACTATTTCAACTTTTCTGTATTTTCTTCAGTGAAGTTGGACACAAAACATTTCTTGATAATTATCTTACATCTGAATATACTTTGGTCTATAGACTTGGTCTGTGACAGGACCCCATGTTATTTTTTTATTGATATTTTCCTTTATACTAGTCGCCTGAAAAACCGGCGACTGGAACGGTGACTGTCAAGAGTGTAACATGCACACATCGCCTCCTTCACCAGCCCGTTATGCAGGCGGGGGACAGGCAAGTGGGGGAGTGCTGTCTGAGTGAAATTCACATGATGCAAAGCCAATGTAATACAGACACACACCCGGTGAACAGGAAGGTTGGCGCTGTAATTAAGACGGTGAAAGCACAGTGTACGGGAAGGGTCACGTAAGTCCTTTAAAACAGAGGGGGAGAGGGGAGGATAAGGGGGGAGAAGGAATAGAGAGAACTTTTAAGAAGCCAGAGATACATGGTTGTGAAGCTCGGCGGACATTAACATTACCGGTCATTATCGTTGGTTCTGAAAACTACTGCTTACGTTTTTTTTCCCAATGAGCCAATGAAATTCACCGGTCAGCACCGGCTACAACCTACGAGAACCTTCGACCACCTGGCAACCCACCTACAGCACAAGAATTCTCGCTACTTTCCATGGTGGCTTTGTTGAAAAATTAGCGGCAATCATAATGAGGCCGCAACTAGTTCCCAGAATGCGGGAACTCCTCACGGCCATAAAGGCGACTCCCGCCAACTACCCGCGAACATGTGGTGACCATGTAGCGACCGCATAGTCTCCTGTAGTCACCTAAAAAGTCGCCAAAGTGGGATAGGCCCAGAAATTACCCTTTGCTACTATTTTATCAACTTTTTGCCCTCTTTCTTGCTAAATCCTTTTTTTTGCATACTTGGGCTGATTGGTCTATCTGGCAGTGTTATCAGCTTTAACCTTTGAAATTCTATTTATCTCTTACATCTTATTAGCCATAGCACAACCAAGTTTCACTAGAGACAACTCCCTTCCTGTCCAAACAGCCCCCTCCCATGTACTTTCCACTGCAACTGCAAGAGATTTAATACCTGTCAATACACCTCCATCCTTACCTCCATCCAGGGACCCCAGCAGCCCTTCCAGGCGAGACAGAGGCTCATAAGCATCTCTTCAAACCTTGCCTATTGCTTTTGGTGCTCCCAATTTGATCTGCTTTACATTGGCGAGTCCAAGCACTGACAAGGCAACTGTTTCACCGAACATGTACTTGGTCCGCCAAGGCCTGCTGTATCTCCTGGTTGCTAACCATTTTAACTTCCCTACCCATTCCAATACTGAGTGAGGCCGTACACAAACTGGAGGAACAACACCTCATATTTCACTTAGTTAGCTTGCAATCCAGCAGTATGAGCATTGAATTCTCCAATTTTAAGAAACACCACTCTGCCACCCCCCTCCTATTCACTCTCGTTTTCCTCTGCTCCAACCTGTCCTTCTACCAGCGACCCCCCTTGCCCCTTCCATCCTGGTTTGTACCCGTTTCTCCGACCATCTTTCTGCTTCTCCCCTTCTCTCTATCTTCTTTCACATTTAACCCTCCTTCTGGCTTTACATTTCACTCTGCTTTTCTCATATCTGACATTATTTTGTCTCCTTTTCATCTCTGGCCTTGGTCACTTTCCACCCATCAGCCAATCAAACCCCCGCAGCTGTATCTGCCTATCATTTGATAAACTTTGTCCCACCCCCACCTCTTTTACCGATTTCTCCACCCCCACCACACAGTCTGAACAAGGGATCCGACCTGAAATTGTGCCTTTCCATTCTCTCCACTGCCTGACCCCGCTATGTTACTCCAACACTTTGTGTTGTATTCAAGATTCCAGCATCTGCAGTTCCTTGTTTCTCTGTGTAACCACTTTTCCTGTTGAGTTTACATGCCTATGTGTTTACACTTTGTATTAATTTTTTTTAATGTATTAATTTTTTTAACTATTGTTTGTGTACTATTATTTTAAATTTTTCAATCTACCATTGTCAACTCAAGCTTCACAGTTTCTTTTTTTTTTTTTTAATTTTTTTTAAACCTTTATTTAACCAGAAGTCTCATTGAGATTAAAAATCTCTTTTATAAGAGAGTCCTGGCCAAGACAGGCAGAAGCACAGTTCCCCAGTTACAGACAATAATTTAAAAACACCAGTGAACATATAAATAGTCACAGTCATAACATCATCAAACACAGCATGTACAGACAGAAGAGCCCACTTCAACATCATTAAGAAGAGATTTAAATCTGTTTATAGAAACCAGCTCCTTAAGGTTCAGTTCATTCTGCAGCTGTTTTGTTTTGTTCAAATGTAGCATTCTGGAATAAGATTCTAACTTGTTTTCATTCATAGCATCGAGTCATACAGTATGGACACAGGCCATTCAGCCCAGCTTCCCCATGCCGATCAAGGTGCCCATCTACTCTAGTCTCATCTACCTGCGTTTGGCCCAGAGACAAGGACTTTAAGACTTTTGCCTTCCATCACACTGTGGTGGATGTTAAATCTGTGTTTATTGTGTGTTTTGTTATTTTTATTCTATGTTATGACTGCAAGGCACGAAATTTCATTCAGCCTGAAAAGTCTGAATGACAATAAAGGATACTTGATACTTGATACTTGATATATCTCTAAACCTTTTGTATCCATGTACCTGTACAAAATATATTTTAAATGTTGTATTTTCTGCCTCAATGCCTCCTCTGGCAGCTCATACCATATACCTACCACCCTTTGCCTAAAAAACTTGCCACTCAAGTTCCTATTAAATCTTTCATCACTCACCTTAAACCTATAGTTCTATTCTAGGTAAAAGGGTGTGCCTTAGCCTTATCTATTCCCCTCATGATCATACATCCATGTAAGATCACATCCAATTCTTCTATGCTCCAAGAGCTTGCCCAACCTCGTTACATAAAATTCTATCATATTATGATCACTCATCTTTAATGGCCCAGTAACTATCACATTATTAGTTACCCCGTTCACATTCCATATTGCAAGTTCTGAAATAGACTGTTCTTATTTTGATTCTTCAATACATTAATTTAGAAAATCATTTATTCCTCCATGAATTCATCTTCCCACTATTACTGTTAATTTGGTTTGCCCAAGACCTCAAGAATATTGTTGCACTGACCATTCGCGCCAACATTTATCCAGCTTCACCCAAACTGATCAGATTTCATGCTCTTCTGAACTATAATACTTTTTCCCTACCACTTTTATTCTTTATGATCATTCTTTGTGATTAGGTCTACCCTCCCCGCTTTCCATTTTGCTTATTTCCATTTTCCTTTGTTTCTAGTTCTTAGGAATAAATATCATCAACAATTTGTCCTGGATCACCCACATCGAAACAATGGCCAATAAAGCATACCAATGCCTCTACTTCCTTAGAAGGCTTAGGAAGTTCAGTATACCCCCTACAAACCTCAAAAACCTCGACAGATGCACAACAAAAAATGCTTTATTGGGATGCATCACAGCACGGTTTGGGAACAGTTCCATCCAAGATCGCAAGGAATTGCAGAGAGTTGTGGACGTAGCCCAGATCATCATGCAAACCAACCTCCCCTCCATGGACTCCATCTACACTTCACACTACCTCGGCATGGCCACCAGCATAATCAAGGAATCACACCCTGGCCACTCTCTCTTTTCCCCTCTCACGTTGGGCAAAAGGTAAAAATGCGTGAAAACACATACCTCCAGCTTCAGGGACAGTTAACAGGCACCTGAACCAGCCTCTCCCCAGCTAGAGGGCAGTCCTGTCCTCCCCTCGACCTCATTGGAGCCCTTTGAACTATCTTCGATCGGACTTTATCTTGCACAAAATATTAAACCCTTTACCTTGTGCTGAACACTGTGAATGGCTTTATTGTAACCATGTAGTCTTTTCTTTTTACTGTACCACTAAACTAAACTAAACTATTTCTTAGTTCAAAGATATCCTTAAATTTCACAATCCAAGTCATTTTTGCTATATTGTCAGTCAGAATGTATTTCTATTTGTTCCTTTACTTTTCAAATGTTATGAATAGACAATAGACAATAGGTGCAGGAGTAGGCCATTTGGCCCTTCGAGCCAGCACCGCGATTCAATGTGATCATGGCTGATCAACCCAATCAGTACCCCATTCCTGCCTTCTCCCCATATCCCCTGACTTTGCTATATTTAAGAGCCCGATTTAGCTCTCTCTTGAAAGTATCCAGAGAACCGGCCTCCACCGCCCTCTGAGGCAGAGAATTCCACAGACTCACAACTCTGTGACAAAAAGTGTTTCCTCGTCTCCTTTCTAAATGGCTTACCATTTTTTCTTAAACTGTGACCCCTGGTTCTGGACTCCCCCAACATCGGGAACATGTTTCCTGCCTCTAGCGTGTCTAAACCCTTAATAATCTTTTATGTTTCAATAACATCCCCTCTCATCCTTCTAAACTCCAGAGTACACAAGCCCAGCCGCTCCATTCTCTCAGCATATGACAGTCCCGCCATCCAGGGAATTAAACTTGTAAACCTACGCTGCACTCCCTCAATAGCAAGAATGCCCTTCCTCAAATTAGGGGACCAAAACTGCACACAATACTCCTGGCATGGTCTCTCAGGGCCCTATACAACTGCAGAAGAACCTCTTTGCTCCTATGCTCAACTCCTCTTGTTAGAAAGGCCAACATGCCATTCGCTTTCTTCACTGCCTGTCGTACCTACATGCTTACTTTAATTGACTGATGAACAAGGACCCCCAGATCCCGTTGTACTTCCTCTTTTCACAACTTGACACCATTTAGCTAGTAATCAGCCTTCCTGTTTTTGCTACCAAAGTGGATAACCTCACATTTATCCACATTAAACTGCGTCTGCCATGCATCTGCCCATTCACCCAACCTGTCCAAGTCACCCTGCATTCGCATAGCATCCTCCTCACAGTTTACACTGCCACCCAGCTTTGTGTCATCTGCAAATTTGCTAATGTTACTTTGAATCCCTTCATCTAAATCGTTGATGTATATTGTAAAATAGCTGCAGTCCCAGTAACGAGCCTTGGGGTACCCCAATAGTCACTGCAAGTATTCTGTTAGCACCTCAGTAACAGCTACCAAGTTATTCTTTAAACTTTTAGACTTTAGAGATACAGCCCACCAAGTCTGTGCTGACCAGCATCACCCATACACAAAGACTATCCTGCACACTAGGGACAATTTACAATTTTTACCGAACCCAACTAACTTTCAAACCCGTGCGTCTTTGACGTGTGGGAGGTAACCGGTGCACCACATGGTCACAGAAAGAAAGTACAAACAGCGTACGCACAGCACCTGTAGTCAGAATCTAACCCGGGTCTCCAGCTGTAAGGCAGCAACTCCACCGCTACGCCACTATGCCACCCCTTAAGTCCTCTATGTTACTTCATCTCTTATTCATTACTCTTGTTTTCATTTCTGTACATTGCATTAGTTTTACCCTTACCCTCAGCATTACAACACAATCTCTATCACTTCGCTCTGTTCCCTTTTCCTTATTTTGGAATCAACATTTTAATTAGCTTTTCCAATCTTGTTATTCCCCACATTTTCAGTTTCTTTCTGTAACAATCGTAATTCCAGCCTGCTTCAGGTTATTCGGGCCCAACAATGCTTGACAAATGAGCTAACTCTGTTTCCTGGGTTGGCCCACCTCTATTTAAGAGAGAGTTGGAGGCTTTAAGAGAGAGTTGAATAGAGCTCTAGGGGCTAGTGGAGTCAAGGGATATGGGGTGAAGGCAGGCACGGGTTATTGATAGCGAACGATCGGCCATGATCGCAATGAATGGCAGTGTTGGCTCGAAGGGCCGAATGCCCTCCACCTGCACCTATTTTCTATGTTTCTATGTTTCTATTACAAGCACTTACCCCAAAACAGAACATTCACATTTTTCAGCAGTAAGGCCCAGATATAAAATGTCTCAATTGCTGATCTGTTCTGGAATCATCAACTCTGAATACTCAGTTCATAACAGAAGAGTTGATATTCTAGATTCAGCTCCCTCAGCCCCTCTCAAATCCAAAATAATATGGATTAACCTAATTCTTGGTAAGTTATTAGTCCACACACGGTTCTATTTTTCCTTATAATCATGGAATTGTCTTGAGATATCAATTCAGACTCTATAGTTACAACACCTAGTACATTTTCATTATCTGTCCAATTAGTTCTTCCTACAAAAGGGTTTAGCAACTTGACTAGCCTCTTAGCTCTCAACATGTTTTCATCAGAGGTTTATGATGGACCAATGATCTCAAACATTGAGGATGGAAAATTACATGCATGCTTATTATCGAATTTCTGAGAAGAAAACACTGGACTGAAAGTCAAAGAACGGCTTCTTCACTTCAATAGATGCAGTGATTTTATAGAGTCATAGAGTGATACCGTGTGCAAACAGGCCCATCGTCCCAACTTGACCACACCAGCCAACAGTCACAGCTACACTAATCCCACTTGCCTGAGCTTGGTCCATATTCCTCTAAACCTGCCCTATCCATGTACCTGTCTAACTGCTTCTTAAACAATAGGATAGTCCCAGCCTCAAGTACCTCCTCTGGCAGCTTGTTCCATACACCCATCACCCTTTGTGTGAAAAGGTTATCCCTCAGATTCCTATAAAATCGTTTCCCCTTCACCTTGAACCTACTGTATGTTCTCTGGTCCTCAATGTATGTTCCTGGTACTCTGGGCAAGAGACTCTGTGCATCTACCCCATCTATTCCTCTTATGATTTTGTACACCTCTATAAGATCACCCCTCATCCTCCTGCGCTCCAAGGAATAGAAACCCAGCTTACTCAATCTCTCCCTATAGCTCACACCCTCTAGTCCTGGCAACATCCTTGTAAATCCTTTCTGAACCCTTTCAAGCTTGACAATATCTTTCCTATAACATGGTGCCCAGAACTAACACAGAACTTACACAATATTCTAAATGCGGTCTCACCAACGTCTTATACAACTGCAACATGACCTTCCAACTTTGATACTCTATATTCTATACATAATCTTGCATTCTGCCTATAGCAAATAGTTTTTATAGTTTGATGGGCATGGGGTTTCTGCATCCAATGAAACGTAAATTACCTCTATGCTGGACCTGATGCTCTTGAAACGATAGTACTGTTTCTGAAGGGGAATCTCAAAAGTTAAAGTTGTGTCCAATTCCTCAGGTTCTGGACATGCCGCTTGAACGACATATCCATTTTCACAAAATATAAGCAATGTGTTTCTCTCCTAAAAAACAATGCAACCATTAATTAGCAATTTAAAAAACCCAAGAATTTTATGCACAACCAACATTTAAATCATAAAAATCACTAAATATGAATGCCATAGAAGGAGGCCTTCATGTCTGTGCCAGTTTGGTACACATTTTATGGCTAATTCTCTTGCCCATTCTATATGGAAAGAGGAGCACAATATTTGAGGTTGAAGTTGGAGTGGGGTGAGAATTAATGTGGCAGGCAACTAGAAGTTCAGGGTCACTCCTGCAGTCTCATGACAGATGCTCTGCAGTTATCACCTAATCTGCATTTGGTTTCTCCACTGTAATGGAGACTACATCGTGAACATCAAATGTAATTTGCTAAAATATAAGCACAAGTGGATCGCTGCTTCAACTAGAAAGCCTGTTTGGGTCCTAGTTGGTGAGAAGGGAAAAAGTGTTGTTGCATCTTCTGTGGTTATACGGCAAGGTGCCAAAAAATGAGCTCCAGTTAGTGGCGATGGAAGAGAGTGAATTTACAGCCGTTTCATGATAATCTGGACCTAAACAATCCAATTTTTTTCTTTGTAATTCAGCAAGATAATAAGCATTATGAGAAGATTACAACTGAAAAAAGCAGAAAAAAGTTTCACAAAAATGCAATTCTTTAATTTCACTCTATTATAGAATGCAGTGCAGTACATACATAGGAATGTGGGGACCACTCCAAGCTCACCACCGGACCTGGCACGCTGATGAATCCCACTGGCACATACTGATCCCAAGATTGGAAAAAGAACACTGTGTTGTCTTTGCTCTATGAGGGAAGAACAAAAATGAAGATCCTTTACACATTACTTTCAAAATAGCACTTAGTATGATTACTTTTATCTTCATACACCCTACCTGGGAAGAATACGATGAAATAAAGGGAACAGTTTAGTATTTTTGGAATCAATCTGGATGAACAATAGCACAGAAATCAAAGTGCCTGCATGCCCCAACCACAAATGCCACAGAGGAAATAATGCAGGATTCCAATCAGCAATTTTGCAATGCCATTGATCATGAAAAGCTTGATTACATTAAAGTTATTGATTCACTTTGGCATCAGGCTTGGTGGAGATACGAGAGAATAAAAGCAAGAAGTGGTGAGGATGTGCAAGCCTTTTACGATATGATACGATACGATACAATAGAACTTTATTTATCCCAGGAGGGAAATTGGCCTGCCAACAATTGTAACTATGCAGTAGGAAAAAGAAATAAAGGTGTTAGCCAGAAAGATATGGAAATAATTACAGAAGACTAATCAAAATATGGTCTGAGAAAATCAGGTGAGCAAAGGAAGCCAAGAAATTAGAGCTTTCAGGACAGAATAACGTGCTCCAGAGAGGAGTTGGAACTAGACCTGATGTTGTGGGTATATGGAACTAGCTGCGAGAGTAGGTGGAGGAGGCAGAAACAATTATGACATTTGCAAAAGGAGCAGATTAGAGGGATAAGGCAGGCAAAAGGGATTAGGGTAGCTGGGTTTCACCTTGACCATAGACAAGTTGGGCTGAAGGTCCATTTTCTGTGCTGTACAGGTCTCAGTCTTATCTGCCAAGGATATTTCAATTTGGCCTCCTAATTTATTTCGTAAATTTTCACTTATGCACTCTATATTTTTCAAGAGACTCCCTCAATTTCAGTTACCAAAACATTCTACATTGTGGACTAAGGGCCTGTTCTTGTGTTGTACTGTTCTATGTACTCTATTTAACTGAGAGGAGAAAGATGGTAGGTGGTAGGTATAAGGAATTGCCAGAGGCGGTAGTTGAGGCCGATAGTATAACGACATTTAAATTACGTTTGGACAGAAACATGGATAAGGAAGGTTTAGAGGGATATGGGCCAAATATGCCCAGGTGAGAGTGGTATAGAGGCATATTGGTTGGCATGGGCAAGTTGAGCCAAAGAGTCTATCCCATGCTGTATAACTCTATGACCCTCTATTTGACTGAGAAAGTAGGCCAAGGGCCCTTGAAAATGTTGTAGAACAGAAACACCCTGGGGCACAATTACATAGGTCTCTGAAAGTGGAGACATATGTAGACAGGGTGGTGAAGAATGTGTTTGGCATGTTAGCCTTCATCAATCAGGGCATTGAGTACAAGAGTTGGGATATCTCATTACACTATACAAAATGGTGGTGAGACTGAAGATAGACACAAAAAGCTGGATTAACTCTGTGGGACAGGCAGCAAATCTGAGAGAAGGAATAGGTAATATTACGGGGTCGAGAACCTTTTTCAGACTGGTTAGGCATAAGGTAAATGAGAGATATAGACGGTGGTGTGGAGAAATAAAGAACAATGAATGAAAGATATGCTAAAAAGTAACTGATAAAGGACTAGAGGGAGGGGGAGCAAGGGCGGAGCTGCGGGCTACCGAGGAGACACGAGTGAGGGCCTCATCTTTAATGGGAGAGTGGAACCCCCATTCCCTAAAGAATGAGGACATCTCAGATATCCTGGTATGGAACACCTCATCTTGGGCACAGAGGAACAGAGGAATTGGGAGTAGGGGATAGAGTCTTTGCAGGAAGCAGGGTGGGGGATCTCCTTGTGCACTTCTGGTCACCTAGCTAACTATAGGTTGTCATTAAGTTGGAAAGGGTACAAAAAAGATATTACTATGACTTGAGGGGTTGCATTATAAGGACAGACTGGATAGGCTGGTACTGTTTTCCTGAGTGAGTGAGATTGAGAGGTACCATGTGAAAATATATAAGATCATGAGGTATAGGGTAGGGTTAATGGCTATAATATTTTTCCCCAGGGTTGGGCATTTGAGAAATAGAGGGCATAGATTAAAAGGAAAAATTCAAAGGGGACCTAAATTTAAAGAGGACACAGCGGTGGATATGTGGCACCACCATCTACCAAAGGATGTGGTAGTCGCATGTACAATAATTATGTTTAAAGGACTTTTATATAGGTACATGGAGAGGAAAGATTTACAGGGATATGGGCCAAATACAGCTAAATGTGACTAGCTCTGACAGGCATCTCAGATGGCATGGGCGAATTTGTCTGAAGTGTCTGTTTCCGTGTTATACAACCATAGGGCACGGTGACTTTAAGGTACTAAGCATACATTTATCTGTATACAACTTACACCAGTTGCCAAAATATCTCCATTGTGGTCAAATGCAATAGCAGTGACATCCTCTGTATGCGGCTTCAGGGCTTGTTTTAGTCGAAGTTCGGCTTCACCGACATGTGTTCGGCCAGCAACCCGAGCCAGGTCGTGAGGATTATATATTTCCAAGACACGGATAACACCATCCTGAAACCCCACAACAATTATGTTTCCATCTGGGTAGCGCTGGAAACAAAGAAAATAGTTTGAATGGTAAAATTGCACGGGAGACGGAAAAGTAATAATTTCTTCAAATTATTTTTCTTTCTGAAAAGAATTAAAAGATGCAATTCAATTAACACATTTAATAAGAAATAACACATAGAACATAGAAGATAGTGTTAGTCTGCGGGGAACGCTGGTCAGTGCAGACTTGTGGGGCTGACAGGCCTGTTTCAACTGTATCTCAAAACTAAACTATGAAATAGATAAGGATAGTGCAGGCTCACAAGTTAAAATTCTCAACTGGAGGCCACCTTTGATGGTATTATACAGGAACTTAAGGTTAATTGTGAAAGTGGGTTGCTTTTAAAAGAATGATGGTGAGAGTTCAAGATATGCATGCTCCTGTTGGAGTGGAGAGCAAGGCAGATGGGTGTATGGAAGCCTGGAGGACAAGAGAAATTAAGGTTTTAGTCAAGGAAAAGGAGACATGGGCTAGGTATAGGCAATTGGGATCAAGTGTGTCCCTAGGAGTTTAGGGGAGTGATGAGTATACTTAAGAAATAAATCAGGAAGGCAAAAAGGAAGCAGGAGATAGTTTTGGCACATAAAATCAAGGAAGCCCCAAAGATATTTTATGTATGTTAAGTTAAAGAGGGTAACTAGAGATAATAGTGTCCCTCAGAAATAAAAACGGTTATCAAGGCATGGAGCTGCAGGACATGGGAGTGCTCAATGAGTATTTCTCCTCTGTTTTTTCATGGAGATAGATGAAGACTAGGGCAGGCACGCCCCTGACTCACAGTCTGAAGAAGGGTCTCAACCCAAAGCATTACCTATTCCTTTTCTCCAGAGATGCTGCCTGACCCGCTGAGTTACTCCAGCATTTTGTGTCTATCTGAAGGCTAGTGAGCATTTAATAGAGAAATCTTGAGGACAGTCAAGATGGTCAATGAGATGTTGGATATCATAACGTATATAAAGGCAGATGAATCCCCTGGTGAGACCTATCCGAGGACACTGTGGAAAGCTGTAGAACAAATTGCTAGAGTCCAAGCTGAAATATATGAATCATCGTTAGACACTGGTGAGGTGCCAAGTGGGAGATGTGGTCTTCACCCCATCTATTCCCCTTGTGATCATATACACCTCCAGGAGCACTCATTCTCCTGCGCTCTGAGACATAAGCCTGCCCAACATCTCCCTGTAGCCGCTTTTTAAGTCGGTTCACAGACTCCTTATCAGCATGCCTCTTCTACGGCCCGAGGAGTCCATGTAGAGCGTGTACATGGAATGTGTGAAGTTGTAGCCCCTCTGAATATTTGAAGGGACTGCTCATCAAATTCTGGTTACACTTCCGCCCCACTCTGCTGATCCTTGGGCACCTGGTGTGGAAGGGGGGATCTCTTGGGCTGTTTGCTGCTGGGCCTGGCCAATCTGGCCATTCGATGGTCATGGCAGCGGGCAGCCGGTGCTGTACCCAAGCCAATTGCCTGCCCCGACCCCACCTTCCAGACTTATACGTTCATGCACGGGTGTCCCTGGCGAGGTAGGAGGCAGTGTCGATGAGGCACGTAGGCTGTTTTTCGGTGCCCCTGGGTGCTGCTGGGCCTTGAATGCTCCTTAGATTAAAGTAACAACAATGCGATTTGAAACTTATATATATATTTTTTTTTACTTTTTAGGTCGTCTTCTTAGAGTAATTTTAAGTCTCCAATTTTGTGCCTGTAAACCTTGAATGATGATTACCAATGTACCAAAAGCTTTCTTTGCCACCCTATCTACCTGTGACATCATTTTCAGGGAACTATGGAACTGCACTCCTAGACAATAGACTACAGGTGCAGGAGTAGGCCACTCGGCCCCTCGAGCCAGCACTGCCATTCAATGTGATCATGACTGATCATCCACAATCAGTACCCCATTCCTGCCTTCTCCCTATATCCCTTGACTCCACTATCTTTAAGAGCTGTTGTCCATAGGGTGTTACATGGCTACTATAGACGTAGTAGACATGGCTACTAAAAGAAGCATATTATTCAGTGCCAATTCATCACCATTATCATAGGTACTTGAAGTTTAATTGGATGGGTCAGCCGTGGCAATATAAAGCATTACGTAATGGGTTAAGTTCAGCTCCCAGGCTGTTCACAAAATTATTGAAACCAGCACTTGCATTGTTAGGGCTCAAAATCACATTGTCATGGCTCATCTTGATGATATTTTAATTGTTAATGCCACTCAGGAATCAGCTGAAGATTCAGTTTCAGCAACTATAGCCAGTTGAAAAGGCTAGGGTTTCTGATCCATCCAACGGAATCTAAGCTACAGCCGTTGCAAACAATTGAGTATTTGGGGTTTGTCATTAATTCAGTTGCTATGTCAGTAACTTTACCAACAGATAAAGTTGTGGATATTAGTTGTAGTTGCCTTGCTGACAAACCTTATCCCTCCATCCGAGAAGTAGCTAGGGTTATGGGTAAGATAGTAGCAGCATTTCCTGCTGTTGAGTTTGGTCCTTTACATTATCAAAATCTTCAAAGGGCAAAAGCACAAGCACTAAAAGAACGTGCAGGTCATTTTGACAGACCCATGCAGTTGCCAGCTTTGGCTGAATTACAGTGGATTGGGAATGTTGCACAAGCTACTAAAAACATTGTTATTCAGCAACCTACAATGGTATTGCAAACTTATGTTAGTGCTCTCGGATGGGGGATACGGACAATAACTGTGGTGGTAGATGGACTGTCCAAGAGGATTTAATTCTCCAAACATATGGTATTAATTATCTAGAGTTATTGGGGGCATTTTTTGGATTAAAAGCTTATTGTTCTACAATGGAGGACTTGCATGTTCAATTACTAGTAGACAATACCACAGCTGCAGCATATATCAATCACATGGTTGGAGTAAGATCAGTATCATGTGATCATCTGGTCAAACTGATGTGGAATTGGTGTGTATGTAGGAATATCTGGCTTTCAGCTATCTATCTCCCAGGGAAAGACAATGTTGTGGCAGACAACAGATCACGGGAGTTTAAAGACAAACAGAATGGATGTTAAATCCACAAATTTTCCAAAGAATTGTCAATCGGTATGGTGTACCAGACATTGATCTGTTTGCGTCCAGATTAAATCACCAATTGCCTAAATACATGTCATGGGAGCCTGACCCAGGAGCTGTAGTGTTGGATGCATTCTCGCTACATTGGGGAAATATGCTTTTCTATGCTTTTCCCCCATTTTGCCTGATTAGGCAATGTCTCAGTAAAATAGAGCAAGACTCTGCCATAGGTGTTTTGGTGGTTCCAAACTGGCCTACATAGCCATGGTTCCCATTGATGCTTAGAATGATAATTGAACCATTTATGACGATTCCCAGCTCCAGGGATTTGTTGGTACAACCAGTGACAGAACAAGTTCATCTATTGCATGATCATATGAATTTGTTAATCTGCGGGTTTTGACCAGACCATTACAAGGGCTTGGACTGTCGGATAGGACCATGGATGTCATAACGTCAGCTTGGAGAGTTAGCACTAGGAATATATGTCTCACATAAAGAAATGGGAAGCTTTTTGTATTCAGTCAGATATATCTTATCATACTGCAAACATATCGGATGTATTGGAGTTCCTTGCTATGTTGCATTTTGATGAGCACCTTAGTTGTAGTGCCATCAATAGTGCTCGTAGTGCTTTGTCTTCCTATTTACAACAATTTTCAGAACATCTATCTATCGGGTCTCATCCATTAATATCCCGATTTATGAGAGGGATTTTTAATAAAAATCCTCCCAAACCCAGATATACAGAAATTTGGGATGTTAGTATAGTTCTCACATTGTTTCGACAATGGGCTCCAATTACGTCACTGTCTTTTCAGAAATTAACATTTAAAGTAGTAATGCTAATGGCATTAGTGTCAGCACAAAGAGTACAAACATTGCAAATGTTACGTTTAGATTGTATGCATTTGTCTGCAGATAACATTACTTTTTATGTTTATGATCTAATCAAACAAAGCAGACCGGGGAAGTCTGGAACCAAGGTAATCTTTAGAGCATATCCTGTCGACCAAACATTGTGTGTGGTTAAGCATCTGATTCAATATATTGAAGTAACCAAGAGTCTCCGAGGTTGTGAGACAACAATGCTTATTGCCCATAAAAAAACATACAAAAAAGTGTCAGTACAAACTATTTCTAGATGGTTAAAACAGGTTTTGGATTTAGCTGGAGTAGGCATTGATGTGTTTAAATCTCACTCCACCAGGGCAGCGTCCACGTCCGCAGTGATGGCACAGGACGTGCCGCTCGACCAAATTTTAGAGGCCGCAGGATGGTGTAAAGAAGAAACTTTTTCCAAGTTTTACAATAAACCTGTTATCACAGTGCCGGACATGCAGTGTTGGGTTCTGTTTGATTATTTGCTTTATTTTATGTAATGATTCATATCTTTTGTTGTAATTTCCCCTATGATAGAAGGGTATTACTTTTCTTTCTTTTATTATTATTATTTAAATACTTATTGCATTATTCAAGCAATGTTCAATAATATTATTTACTAACTACTGTGCCAACTGAAGCAGTGTGTCGTATGGAATGAATCTACGGCATGAAAATCACAGAGCTTCAAAATCTTCACGTAGTCACTCACGTGACTCCGAAGTAAAATAGTAAGATTAAACGAGAACTTACCTGTTGGAAGTTTGATCTTTATTTTATGAGGAGTTATGATGAGGTATTACGTGCCCTCCACTCCCGACCCTCATAAACTAAACGATCATCTGGTAGTTCTATTCTTGTGTGAGCCTTACTATCTTACTTCGGCTATTGGTTCTGTGTTTTCACGTCGCTGCTATGAAGGATGCCGAGTGTGCACCTGGCGGGGCTTGTTCACATAATCCCTCATCGTAACTCCTCATAAAATAAAGATCAAACTTCCAACAGGTAAGTTTTCGTTTAATCTTACAATTCTACAACACTACCCAGGGCCCTACCATTCCTGAAGGTCCTGCCCTGGTTTGACTTCTGAAAATGTGACACCATGGACTTTTCTGCATTAAACTCCATTAGCCATTCCTCAGCCTATTTGCACAGTTGATCAAGATGCTGCTGAAATGCATTTTACTTCGGAGTCACGTGAGTGACTTCGTGAAGACCCCGCCAACACGCATGCGCGGCATATCGTCGCGCGCATGTGCTCACGGCAGCTGGGGGGGGGAGTGCGCTCCCTCAACCGGCTCCTTCAAAAAGGTAAGCAGCTGCAGGTAAGTTAACCTTAAGCTGGTTTGTCGTTTTTGTGTGGTCTGTGTTGTGTTTACAGAGCCATGGAAGGAGGAAGGAGTGGGAGTCGCGTTCAGCGAGTAAAGTCCTCGGAGCTGCCCGCTACATCGGAAGCAGCTGAGACACCACCGAGGAAGAAGTCGCGGCAGTCGGGGAGCTCTGAGCAGCTGACCAGACCCGGCACAACCCCTCTGGCAAAGAAGAGGGTGTCCGCGCAGGAGCAGGGGCTGGGAGACCCTGACTCCAGAACTCCAGTGCCCAAGACCAGGGCTGGAGGTAAGGCACGTGGGGCTCTTGAAGCAAGCGTGTCCGCGAGTGCATCCCCCCCTTTAAAGGTCCCTCGCGGGCAGAACAGGGGGGAAGCCTCGCTAAAGTCCAGCCTTGTCGGTACGGCAGGCAGGACAAGCCACTGGGGAAACCTGCAAGGAAGCAGACCAGTGGCAATGCTGGCGTGCCGAGGATCCCTGTGGGGGCAGGATGTACCGGCACACCACCGGAACAGGCTGCCGTAGTGCGGGCCGGTGGCAGCAAAGTACGGTCCGGCGCCCCTGCTGAGGCGGGTAGAGCAGACCATGCGCCGCCACAGTCCCGTTTATATGTGGAACGCTGTGGTGGTAAGCCCGCACGGACATCAGAGAGTCCAGTTTCTGGTGCAAGTACTGACTCTAGCCCTCTTCCCTCCCATCAGACAGAGGGGCCGCTGCTGTCCAAACGACGGCGGACCAGCAGTGTGTCCGTGTGGGAGTCGCACAGCCCCGCTGGAGTGGGAGCTGGCGACTTCCCGGCAGTACATTCTGTGGGGGTGTTGACAACTGCTGGAAACCCCGGTTCCTCTGGAGAGGCTGGGGAAGACGACCAGTGGCCCGCGTACAGCGGTGACGGTCGTATCGGCCGGTTGGAGCATATGGTGGAGGTGCTCTATCAACGGGACCTGGAGCGTCAGGAACGGGAATCCCAGAGGTCTGGGAGCTACATGCAGCCGCCACCTTCCATCTCCCCGTCGCTCGAGAGCCAGCAAGGAAGTATGGGTGAGCCTGAGGAGGGAGAAGAGGTCCAGAACCCACAGGAAATGTTGGAGGCGGTGTCGAAATTTGGGTCACCTGCGGCGGCAGGAGGACCACTACATCCCAAAATAGCGGCATCAATCGATTTCCTGACTACGCACCAGCTCCAGGATACCGTGCTCTCGGAAACAGTGGGGAAGTATAAGGCACCAGCAAACTGCAACTCCCTCAACGTACCGAAAGTGAATGCAGCAATATGGGGGAACATGTCGGCCAACACAAGGGTCAAGGAGGGCAAGCTCCAGAAAATCTTAAAGCTGCTGACAGCAGGTATCACGGCTTTTGCTCGGTCGCTGGATGCCACGAATGTGTCCGAGGAGCAGCAGGATGCGCTAGCGCTTCTGTGCACCACACAGTTTGAGATAAACTGTTTTAGGAAGAGCTCCATCCGGCCAAATTTGAATCCCAAATTTGCGGGATTATGCAGCACCTCCACCGCACCACCACCACCAAGGCAGCTGTTTGGGGAAGACCTGCCTAAACGCTTGAAGGAACTGGACGAGGAAGCCAAGACTGTGGGGATGATGAGACAGTCTTATTCATCCAAAACTCCCGTTTACACTAGGCAGCAGCCACGGTCCTCGTTCAGGCCCCACACATCGGTGGACCAAGGCCCCAGAACATATTCACAAACATATTCCTCGGCGGGGGCCCAATAGCAGAGGCCTTTTTTATTCCAAGGCCAGCCCAAGCCAGCTTGGAAGATGCGGCAACAGGGCCGCGCCACACGGGGAGCAAAGACACCACAGTCCAGACCCCGGCGCTAACCTTGGAGGTAAGGGGGCTTGGTTCCGTCCACAACGTAGCATTAGTAACCTCACCGGTGGGGGGACGGCTTTGGGGTTTCCGGTCTGCTTGGGATACCCTAACTACGGATCCTTTTATTTTACAAAGCATTCAGGGTTATGAGATAGAGTTTATTAATGGCAGAGATCCCCCTTCGCAACATGAGCCTAGTCGCAGATTTGCACTCTCTCAGTCAGAGAAGGAGCGGGCTCATGTTGAAATACTACGATTAGAAAAGAAAGGGGTGATACAAAAAACGACGCACGAGCCATTGGAGTTTGTTTCCAACATCTTTACTAGGGTCAAGAAGGATGGAGGCCGTCGAATTATCATCGACTTAACCCAGTTGAATGCTTTCGTACAATATACCCATTTTAAGATGGAGACGTTTGAGACGGCCAAACAGTTGGTTAGTCATGGGTACTTTATGGCTTGCATTGACCTGAAGGATGCGTACTATACAGTCCCTATTGCTAAACAACATCGAAGGTTCTTGAAATTTGTCTGGGAAGGTCAATTATGGCAATATATGGCTTTGCCTAATGGGATTACAACAGCGCCGAGACTATTTACTAAAATTGTCAAACCTTTATTGGCACATCTCAGGAAACAAAACCATATTATAATGGCATATTTAGATGACATTTTCATAGCAGGGAAAACCCTAGAGCACGCCCAGTTGGCAGTCTCGGCCGCTATATCTTTGTTTCAAAGAATGGGGTTTGTAATCCATCCAGACAAATCCAAGTTCAACCCTTCGCAGGTCATGGACTATTTGGGGTTCACTATAGACACTAACCAGATGAAAATCACCGTCCCAGTTGACAAAGTGGTGGACGTTCAACAAGCATGCATCAGTTTACTTGACAACAACAGGCCAACCATTCGGCAGGTTGCTAAGGTAATTGGCAAGCTGGTTGCCACGTTCCCGGCCGTAAATTATGGTCCGTTGCATTACCAAAACTTACAAAAAAGTAAAATTCTGGCGTTAAAATTGAATACCGGACATTTTGACAGACCTATGCGCGCTTAGGCATAGGGGAGCAAACTGAGCTGGAATGGTGGGTTCATAATATTGGAGTAAGTTCCAAACCCATCATTCTCCCGAATCCCACGGTTCTGTTGCAAACTGATGCGAGTGCACAAGGCTGGGGGGCAACTGACACTGTAACCAGCTGTGGTGGCAGATGGGACGCTCATGAGTTCACGCTTCTCCAAGTGCAAGGCATTAATTATTTGGAAATGCTGGGGGTCTTTCATGGACTGCGGGCATATTGCAGTAATTTGCGTCATGCACATGTCCGCCTTCAAATCGATAACACCACGGTGGTAGCCTATATAAATCATATGGGTGGTATCAGGTCAGTATCTTGTAATGATTTGGCAAATACAATTTGGCTCTGGTGCATCAAAAGGGGTATTTGGATATCAGCAACGTACCTTCCGGGGATACTCAATACGGTGGCGGACACCAGGTCACGAGTTTTTAATGATAACATTGAGTGGATGCTGAATCCCCTTGTGTTTGCTGAAATTGTGACAAAATTCAGTATGCCAGATATTGACCTATTTGCGTCTAGACTGAACCATCAGATACCAACATATGTATCGTGGGAACCAGATCCTGGGGCAGTGGCTTTGGATGCTTTTTCGCTCCACTGGGGGAAATGGTATTGCTACGCATTTCCCCCATTCTGCCTCATCAGCCGGGTATTACAGAAGATTAAATTAGACTCTGCATCAGGCATTCTGGTAATACCCGACTGGCCGACACAACCATGGTACCCGGTGGTCTCCCAGATGCTGAAGCACCCGTGGGTGCGAATTGGGAACAACCCACAATTGGTTACTAATCCCGTCACTGGCGAGCCGCATCCGTGCCACGCCTATTTAAACCTGTTGGTCTGCAGGTTCTGAAAAGGCCTTTGCTGAACACGGGGATCTCACCGAGGGCCATGGATTTAATCGCTGCATCGTGCAGAGCATCTACAAGGCGGCAGTACCTGACCCAGATCAGGAAATGGGAACTGTTCTGTTTAAGGAAGAGTGTTGCCTATGATTCTGCCACAATACCTGACGTCCTGGAATTCCTGGCGGGCCTCCACTATGATGAAGGGCTCAGCTATAGTACCATCAATAGCGCCTGGAGTGCGCTGTCCTCGTACCTTCCGGTAGGAGTGGGGACCAACAATCTGGTGTCGAAGTTTATGAGGGGTGTATTTAACACAAACCCTCCACGGCCCAGATATAACGTTGTCTGGGATGCAGGAGTGGTCCTGTCCCTGTTAAGATCATGGTCCCCCATGGCGGAGTTACCTCTTCACCGGCTCACCCTGAAGGTGGTCATGTTGATGGCGCTCACGTCTGCTCAGTGGGTACAGGCGCTTCAAAAGTTGCGCATTGACAATATGCTCTCTACCCCTGGGAAAACAACGTTTTACGTTGCAGAACTGCTGAAGCAGCATCGACCCGGATCTTTGGGGCTGCAGTTGGAATTCCAGGCGTACCCCTCTGATGCCACACTCTGCACAGTCGCCCACCTCCGTTGCTACATTGAGTTGACCCGGTCGATCAGGAATTCGGAACAAGGACTGCTTATCAGCCACAAAAAACCACATCGCCGGGTGACAGTGCAGACGATCTCCAGGTGGCTCAGGGAAGTGTTGGATGCAGCGGGTATTGACACTAACTTGTTTAAATCTCATTCCACCAGGGCTGCATCCACATCAACAGCGAGGGCCATGGAGGTGCCCATGGATCACGTCCTCGCTACGGCAGGATGGGCCAGTGAGTCAACCTTTCAACGGTTCTACCATAAGCCATTGGCCGGACCTGCAACATATGCGGATGCAGTACTCAGGGCTGCTCCCTAATATCATTTGTCCCCAGTCAGGGGGTTTTGTTTATGATTTGTGTTTAATAAATGTTAATTATTTTCAGATTGTCCAATCTGGATTGCTTTAACAAACTTCCTCCATCAGGATTGCGGCAGTGTGGTAGCATGGGCGTTGTCCAGGGCGTGTAATCACAGAGCTTTGAAGTCTTCACGAAGTCACTCACGTGACTCCGAAGTAAAATAGTAAGATTAAACGAGAACTTACCAGTTCGAAGGTTGATCTTTATTTTATGAGGAGTTGCGATGAGGGATTTCGTGCCCTCCGCTCCCAACCCTCGATCATTATGTTCAGCTGGCTAGTTCGCAGTTTAATCTTAATATCCTTACTTTTCGTCGAGTCTGTGATTCCACACCGCTGCTTTGAAGGATGCCGCGCATGCGTGTTGGCGGGGTCTTCACGAAATCCCTCATCGCAACTCCTCATAAAATAAAGATCAACCTTCGAACTGGTAAGTTCTCGTTTAATCTTACTATTACTTGTGTTTTGCACAGTTTGAGTACAACTCAGCTCAAGCACCTTATTTGTCAGACATTATAGGCAAGTACCCTGCATGGCTTCATAAATGTATCATCTACCTGTCCTCCCACCTTCATAGACATGCAACATTAACAATGGTTGACCATTGGAGAGATTAGATATCAAACTTTTCAAATGCTCTAGTCTGGGTCTTGATAGCAAAGAAGCAAATAAATTGAAACAATGCTTTATTCAATGTGTAAGAAGGAACTGCAGATGCTGGTTTAAACCGGAGATAGACATAAAAAGCCGGAGTAACAGCATGACAGGCAGCATTTCTAGAGAGAAGGAAGAAACGTTACCCATTCCTTCTCTCCAGATATGCTGCCTGGCCCGCTGAGTTACTACAATTTTTTAGGTCCATCATGTTTTATTCATTTATACTTTATTATCAACTGTTCCAAGGTACAGTGACATTCTATGTTTTTGCATACAATACACAAGTGTGCACCGAGTCGCCATGTATCTGGCGATGACATAGTTAACAAAGTACTCGTTAATGTTCCGCCGCCGGGTCCTCCCTTTTCTCGGCAACCCCCTCGCCCCTGCCGTGTCCCTCTTTGTCCTCGACCGGCCCGACCGCCTCTCGGCCACTCGTCCTCGGCCCGATTGCCTCTCTCCCTCACAAGGTTCACCAGCGAGCTGTCCCCCTCCTCTCCGCTCCTTCAGCCTTCGTGCAGAGGTCAAGGAAAGAGCGTTCACATCGCAGCCCTGTTTCCACCAAACTTTCCACCACCACACATAAGAAGCGACAAGACAGACACCATTGTATGAAGATGTCGAGAAGTGTGTTTAGCTGGCTGAATAACTTCTAATCTTGTGTGTGGACTTGATAAGAAAAAGAAGCCTTTGTGCCCCAGGGTGCGCCTCCCATAGCCAACATTCATGGCGCAGGAGGTTAGACCCCCAGGGTCTACCTCTATCGTCTCTTTGTCCAGCATTCACCAGACCGACTCTTTCCTCCTTCTAGTTCCAGTCTTCATGGCCGAGTGGGTTATGAGCCTTCGAACCCTCTCCGGGTAGGTTCTGCAGCCAGCTACCTGTTGGGGCTTGGCAACCGCCCGCACATCCCCATGTGCGTCAATGCCGGGGGATTTGGGCCAAGTTACCAAACAATCACAGGGAAGACATGCAAACTCCATACAGAAAGTACGCAAGGTTAGGATTGAACCCGGGTTTTTGGCGCTGTGAGGCTGCAACTTTACCAGCTATAACACTGTGCTATCTGATCGGTATTATTTGGTAAATAAAATTAATTTGTACTTAAAATGAGTCCACTGGCAACTAAAACAAGATACTTATGCAATCTCTCTCTCTCTCTCTGAGATTAATGACAATTTGGATTATGAAGAATAATAGTGGCTGCCTGACTGTCGAGTAATTTTGTAACATTTTCTGATTTTATTTCATATTTTAAGTCTGCAGCTGTTAATTTTCATACAGTAATTAATTAAACTGCACGCAACTAGAAGAAATAAACCAGCAACGTCAACTGGTTCACCCACTATTTCAGTGTCTGCAGTTTTGTTTGATTTCCATGCACCAAAAACTAACCTGAACATTTGTAGGTGGGAACAGGGTTCTTCAAAGTACATAATATTATATTCAGCTGTGTTAATGCAGGGACAGCACCAGCTGCAGTGCGGAGCTCCAGAGTACTGATGTCAAATCATGCTTGGTAAATACTTCCAAATCTACCAACTCCAAATGTATAAGGGCTACCGACTCTTTTAAATGCTGCAGGAACAAGGTCTTGCATTGTGCACGAGATTGCACTTACCACTAGTGGTCCCCACGTTAATGCAGTTCCACCTTGCCAGTACTTCACAGAGACCAGTTCTTGATTTCTCACAAAGTCAAAGATGCGCACTGTGCCTGAAATTGTATTGAGAAAAACAGTCCTAAGAAGCACCAGTTTCCTGAAATAAAATTAATGAAGCACATTTGCCCTCAAGGACAATGAGTGATATGGTAATGAAGAAAACTCTGAGCAACTTGCTTCTACAAAAACGTAGGTAAAGAGTTTGGGTAAAAGATTCAATAAAGAAGATCTACTGCTAACACAAAATAGAAGATTTCAAGAGGATGGAGATACAAGAGACTGCAGATGTTGGAATCTGGAGCAACCAACAATCTCCTGGAGGGACAGCATCTGTGGGGGGAGGAGTGGGTTTCATTATCTTGGAATCAAAATCATGCATCAGGTTTTCAACCTGAAATAGAGTAATAGAGAGCCACAGATTAATACAATATTGAAACAGGTCCTTCAGTCCAATCAATATGTCCCATCTATACTAGTCACACTTGTCTGCAGTTGGCCCATATCCCTCTAAACCTGTCCTATCCATATACCTGTCTAATTGCTTCTTAAATGTTGTAATAGTCCCTGCTTCAACTATCGCCTCCAGCAGCTCATTCACTATACCCACCACCCTTTGTGAAAAAAGTTATCCCTCAGATTCCTAGTAAATCTTTCCCCCTTCACCATAAGCCTATGCCCTCTGGTTTTCGATTCCCCTACTCTGGGCAAGAGACTCTGTGTGTCTACCCAATCTATTTCTGTCATGATTTTACACACCTCTATATGATCACCCCTCATCCTCCTGCATTCCAGGAAATAGAGTCCCAGCCTGCTCAACTCTCCCTGTAGCTCAGACCCTCGAGTCCTGGCAACATCCTTGTAAATCTTCTCAGCACCCTTTCTAACTTAACAACATAGTTCCTATAACATGATGCCTAGAACTGAACACTGCGACTTCTCCAAAGTCTTATATAACTGCAACATGACCTCCCAACTTCTATACTCAATACGGATTGATGAAGGCCCGTGTGCAAAAATAAAATTTGACCACCCCATCTACCTGTGACATCACCTTCAAGGAGCTATGCACTTGCACCCCTAGATACCTCTGCTCTATAACACTTTCCAGAGCCCTACCATTCATGGTGTAGGTCCTTCTCATGTTAGACCTCCCAAAATGCAATACCTCACATTTATCTGCATTAAATTCCATCAACCATTCCTCAAACCACCTGGCCAGTCGACCAAAATCCTGCTGCAATTTTTGACAACCATCTTCACTATCTGCATTACCACCCACTTTTGTATCATCAGCAATCTTGCTAATCTTGCCATGTAAATTCACATGCCAAATTATTGATATAAATGACAAACTATAATGGGTCCTGCACCAAACCCATTATAGGCTAACTACTTGGCACAGGCCTCCAGTCCGAAAAGCAACCCCCCACCATCACCCTCTGCTTACTTCGACAAAGCCAATGTCTATACATTCAACTATCTCTCCTTGAATCCTATGCAATTTAACCTTCCAGAGCAGCCTCCATGTCAAATGCTATGCTGAAATCCATATATACGTCTTCAGCTCCGCCCTCATCAAACTTTTTTGATCGCATTTTCAAAAAACTCAATCAGATTCATGAGACATGACCTCCCATGCACAAAACCATGCTGACTATCCCTAACCAGCCCGTGTCCATCAATATGCCTGTATTTCCTATCACTCAGAATACTCTCCAGTAACACTCCTACTACAGATGGCCCTCATTGGCCTACAGATCCCAGCTCTTTCCCTGCAGCCTTTCTTGAAAAGAGGCACAGCATTTACCACCCTCCATTCTCCAGCACCTCGCATGTATTTAATGACGACTTTAATGACGACTTTCACCCAGGTCCCCCGCAATTTCCTCTCTAGTTTCCTCCAGTGTCTTCGGATATATCTGATCCGGCTAGTCTTTCCTTGCTTCCTGCCATGATCCTCTCTGTTTGTCTACCCCACGTAAATCTTTTTAGTACCCTTTCCAGTTTAATGACCCTGTAATGTTAACTCTGTTTTCTTCTCTAGCCACAGATGCTGCCTAACCTGCTGAGTACTTGCAGTGTTATTTTTTATTCCATTCACTCACAGTTTCAGTTTTGCCTTGCATCTTTTTTTCTCTATCACCTCATTCCTTTCAGACAAATCACTTGAAACCAATAAGTCTTCACTACACTTTCCCAACTGGCACCTCACCTACTTGTGTTATTCGGTCTCTCTTTATCACCATGATTTCACATATACCCTTTCGCCTATTTATCTGTTCCCCTTCTCTGCAACTAAAATATGTTTGATTTCCAACACTTCCTAGCTCTGATGAATGATTCCAAACCTGAAGCAACTCTTCCTATAAAGATGCTGCATGACTTGCTGAGCATTTTCAGCACTTTTTTGTTTTTATTTTGGATTTTCAGTATCTGCAAGTACTGTGCTTATTGAAATTTTGCCACCATGGGTACATTTAATGCAAGAGTTCCTCACCTATTTGTTTTGGTTGACTATAGTTCACTGTCACACCCACAAAACGTACTTCCCATGAATTCACTAAAACAATATTTGGATCTATTATATGATATTAATAAAATTCAAACCATTATTCAGAAATTCCTATCATTTCTACAAACATCTATCAAATATATTTTAAAAAAACAAGCTAAAGGGCCTGTCTTACTTGGGCGTTAGTTTGCACATCATTTACACTACATCATTTATGTGTCATGACGCACGACACGCGCATGGTGTGTGGTGAGACGTGGTGGCGTAAGCAGTGATGCGTAGCAGCGAGCGGTGCCCCAGGATTTGGGGCTGCTCAAAATCCTCGCGCGCCATCTGCATAACGCACAAATGACGCACAAGTGGGACAGGCTCTTTAGTTTCTTTAATATTCTTTTTTGTGCTCTGACTGCCTGATAAGACAATAATTTATTGCCCATCTCTGATTGCCCCAAGAAGGTGGCAATGGGCTGCCTTCTTGATCTGTTGCGGTACTTCTTGTCCAACTTGTCAGGGAACTTCAGAGTTTAGATGCAGCAGCTGGTGACATATTTCCATTTCAGGACAATGTATGACTTGGAGGGGATTCTGCAGTGGGGTTTCCATCCACCTATTACTCTTGTCCTTCTATGTGATAGAGGTCATAGATTTAAAGTGCTGTTGGAATGGTCCAGATGACTAACTGCAGACATAGATATGAAGTGAGTGGCAGGATGTTCAGAGGGGATCTGAGGAATAACAGTTTTTTTTCCTGGAGGGTGGTTGGAATCTGGAAAACATTATATGAGAGTGCAGGCAGATTCTGTCACACCATGTAAGAAGTACCAAGATGAGCCCTTGAATCACAAAGGCAAACAAAGGCTTTAGACCAACTGCTGATAAATGTGTACTTGGAAACATTGGGCTACATGACACTAGGGTTTTCTGAACTACATCATGTCACGTCTTACTTAAGTAAGAAAGTGTACCTACAGTCAAGTGCTGTTGTTGCCATCAGATAGGTAAGTGGTGACAGGTCCATAGCCTGGATTACCCCAGTGTGGAAAGAAAATAAACATTCCGGATCTTGCGTCTGTAAAGATATCAGAAAAGCCAGTAGGATACTGCAGAACTGTTACTGGAAATAATATGTGAAGGATACAGTGAATATACAATGTGGCGCCATGTTCTATTGGATTTTGATCCACACTGATTGCAGGAAATGAAAATAATGGAGAAGTATGACCAAGGCACATTTACAATTCACAGCAGCAGTAAAGGTGCTAAATTGGCTCAAAACAAAACCACAGTAACTCAACACCTTCATCCTCTCATCAGTATCTCCACCCACACCACATTCCTGTACATAAATGACTTCAATGAGGATAAGGAAAGTGAATCTTAAGAGCATGCAGGGAATTTCAGTGTTCAAAGAAAGTAGTTGTTAACAGGATATTACAGGAAAATTGATTTTAGGACAAATGTTAGAGGTGAATAGGTAAACAAATAAGAAAGGAAGGAAGGTTTCACAGGAATATTACCATCAGAAGTCTAATGAAAACCGCTGGAAACATAGAGTCCTATTTGCATAAAGTTGGTGTAATTGACAATTAAATATTTCCAGCTACTAAGTTCCCAGAAAAGACCGAGGAACAAAGAAATGCACAGGATGAAATTGAGCACAAGCTCATTATTCCACTGATCAATTGTCCATGTAGGACATTAAACAACCTTTGCTAAAGTTATGAATTAAAGAATATATCATAAAGGTATGGAAATAGAAGAATACGCTGTTTCCCCTACTTCCTTGTGCCTGCTCCATCGTTCAGCAACATGATAGGTCATAGTCACATACAATATTCAAACAGGCCCTTCGGCCCAACTTGCCCACACCAATCAATATGTCCCATCTATACTAGTCACATTTTTCTGCAGTTGGCCCATATCCCTCTAAACCTGTCCTATCCATATACCTGTCTAATTGCTTCTTAAACTTTGCAGTCGTCCCTGTTTCAACTATCTCCTCCGGCAGATCATTCCATATCCCATCACCCTTTGTGAAAAAGTTATCCCTCAGATTCCTATTAAATCTTTCCCCCTTCACCATTAACCTATGCCTTCTGGTTTTCAATTCCCCTACTCTGAGCAAGAGACTCTGTGTGTCTACCCGATCTATACCTCTCGTGATTTTACACACCTCTATAAGGTCACTCCTCATCCTCCTGCATGCCAAGGAATAGAGTCCCAGCCTGCTCAACCTCTCCCAAAAGCTCAGACCCTCGTGTCCTGGCAACATCTGTGTAAATCTTCTCGAAAAGAAGATATGATAAAGGTATGGAAACAGAAGAATAGGTTGCACCTTGCGCCCTTGCGCCTGCTCCATCGTTCAGCAACATGTTAGGTGATCTTTTATATTGGCACCACTTCTTGCTTTAATTAGGGCCTTTATCTTATACAAGTGTATAAAATCAGAGGGGGATAAGGTGAATGCACAATGTTATTATGTTTGGTATTGCCTTCAGCAGATGAATGTACAGGGTTTACCTTAATAGCAACTATCAGGGATCCAGTCAGGAAAGCAATCCCACACCCACTACAGGGATCCCGTGGGAAGCAAGTGCCTGCCCACCCTTGGGATCCAGCAACAATGCAAACTCCTACTCGCCACTGAAGATTGACCGATGCTCACCCCAGTCAGGAGAATGAATGCCCACCCACTCTGGGGATACAACCAGGGGTGTGAGCATCTACCCCAGGCATTTAGCTGAGAGTGAGCAACTGCCTTCAAGTGGCAGCGGAGAGAAAGTGGATCTCTTGGGCAGGAGAAAAGCTTTTATGTTCAGTTAACATATTTAACACTGCAAGGTTGGAATTTTATGAAATCCTTGCAGCTTGAATAATATTTCTGGTTTGTAGGCAACAACGAACAGTTGAGGAAGCAGAATCTCAAGCAGGAAGGGGGAAGAAAGTTGAAGCAAACTATACATCATCATGCATTTGTGGGGAATTTACCTGTGCAGCAGTAACCACAACACCTATTCTTCATTCACCAACCTTCTGAAATACTGGTGAACATCGCAGCTTTTGCTTTGCCACAATATAAAAATAAAAGCGGCTACATTATAAAGATATCGAATCAAATTTACAATGAATGCTGCATTTAAACTACAAATAATCTCCCTTTGACATATCTTGTCTTCTGTATGTTTTTGCCTGCTTAGTGCTTCAGTGCAAGGATTCTTCCACTGGCTCCAGCATGGCTAATGAAGGGAAGGTGAAGGATGCTGTAAGGAATTTGGAGTCTTAAGAATTATTTCATGTTTTGGACAGCCTACACGGTTGCTAGTTAGAAGACAATAGCAAGCGCAATGGCAGAATCATTGAGGTAGAAGGACAATTTTTTTTCTTGAGCAGCACACCCATTTGCGTTCCCTGATTCCACCGCATCTACTCCAGGCAGTGCTTTAACAATTCTTTTAGAACATTATCACTTGATGGGCAACCTGATGGAGGTATATAAAATTATGTGTAGATCGGATATATAATCAGAGTCTTTTTTTTTTTCCCAGGGTGGAAATGCTAGAGGGCATAGCTTTAAGGTGGAAGAGAAAAGTTTAAAGGATATTTGCGAGGCAATAACTTTTATTCTCAGAATGGAAGTTGCCCGAAATGAGCTGCCAGGGGAGGTGTAGAACAGGCAGGGAATTGAAAGCATTTAAGTAATGTAAAAACACCACCAAGGAATTGAAATTGAGGGAGAAAAGATAAGAAGACCGAGAAAAGAAGACCAAGAAAAGAAATTCAAAAAAGCTTGAAAAAGAAGCAGACAAATGTACAAACGGATGTGCGCGATTTACCAAATAGAGCCAGAGCTGAAATAGCAGACCTAGAAAATGAGCAGCACCCTGAGGATGATAGAGAAAGTCTATTATACACCTTCCCTTTTGTTCCCTTCCCTAACCACTACTTTTCTTTGCATCTTTAGTTGTTTATCTCTATTCCCAGCTCTGAAGAGGTTTCTTTGCAATCCGCTCACCAACGACACCACTTCCCCACGTACAGTGCCTGACCTGCTCAGCATCTTCAGAATTTTCTGTTTTTTATTAGTATGACATCAGAGACCATAAGATAATAAGACCATATGACCATATGAGACAACAGTCAAAAGGTCGTGGGCGCAGTGGCGGACCTACATTTTTGGGGCCCTGAAGCTTGAACTGTTATGGGGGCCCCTTCGCAAACAGCAACAAGGTCTGGGTAACCACTGTTATCTTCTTCAATGGGGTTATTCCATGATAGATCACCACAAATTTTAATTTCAGTCATAAATGTTAATAGTGTTTTAAATTATTTATAATTATTTTATATTAAATATATTTAGAATTAAATATCCTTAATTTGAACGTTTTTTCATTTACAGCTAGCCTACATGATACTTTAATAACCTTTTAATTTTTATTTTAACTATTATTTTGTATTGAATTACACTATATTATTAATATCATTCTTTTTTTAAACCTTCTCATACAGTAGACCCAAGTTTTTTAAAGCAATGGGGACTAAGCATGATATTCGCCTCCAGAAATAAAGTAGGAAGTATTGGCCGGGGGTCCAGGAGTAGCGCCCCGGTGGGGGTTCAGGGAGCAACGCCCCCTGGGGGTTCAGGGAGCAATGCCCCCTGAAGCTCCTGCATTTTGAATTCTCAAGCTTTCTGCCGGTAGTTTACAAAACAGAAACTTAGAATTTTTCTAACACATAAGCAGCAAAATAACCCCCAAAAGATATATATTTCATGAAATAGACAAGTCAAAAATAGACAACAATGGACAATAGGTGCAGGAGTATGCCATTCGGTCCTTCGATCACATTCACTTTGATCATGGCAACAAACAGTACCCAATTCCTGCCTTCTCCTCATATCCCTTGACTCTGCTATCTTTAAGAGCTCTATCTATCTATCTCTTGAAAGCCTCCAGGGAATTGGCCTCCACTGCCTTCTGTGGCAGAGAATTCCACAGATTCACAACTCTGAGAAAGTATTTCCTCATCTCCATTCTAAATGGCCTACCCCTTATTCTTAAACTGCGGCCCCTGGTTCTAGACTCTCCCAGCATTGTTTCCTGCCTCTAGCGTGTCCAAACCCTTAATAATCGTATATGTTTCAATAAATGGCCTCATACAGCTAAAAAAATCTTTACAAGAAACGTGTTACCTGAATGTCTCTTTGCCAAGCACTGAGAAGAGAAAAAACGTTTTCACCCAGAGTTGTGAATTTGTGGAATGCTCTGCCACAGAAGGCAATGGTCTCGTCTCCTTCAGTAGCTCCTTGGTCTCCCTTCCTGAGCTCAGCCACCCACTTATCCTCACCTCACCTGCACTCACTTCTCCTCACCTACACACCTACACCTCGACTAAACCCCTCGCCTCACTAAACCCCTCGCCTCGACAATACCTCACTACCAAACTTCTCCTCACACCTAAACCTCGCCTCGACTAAACTGTACCTCACTAAACCTCGCCCCACAAATAAACTTCACAACTCACCTCATACCTCAACCCCCACCTCAATTTAACTAAACCTCCCACCTCACGACCTCACCTCAGTGCTGGGACCCCAGCTATTTACAATATACATAAATGATCTGGATGAGGGAATTGAAGGCAATATCTCCAAGTTTGCGGATGACACTAAGCTGGGGGGCAGTGTTAGCTGTGAGGAGGATGCTAGGAGAATGCAAGGTGACTTGGATAGGCTGGGTGAGTGGGCAAATGTTTGGCAGATGCAGTATAATGTGGATAAATGTGAGGTTATCCACTTTGGTGGCAAAAATAGGAAAACCGACTACTATCTAAATGGTGGCCGATTACGAAAAGGGGAGATGCAGCGCGACCTGGGTGTCATGGTACACCAGTCATTGAAAGTAGGCATGCAGGTACAACAGGCAGTGAAGAAAGCCAATGGTATGTTAGCTTTCATAGCAAAAGGATTTGAGTATAGGAGCAGGGAGGTTCTACTTCAGTTGTATAGGGTCTTGGTGAGGCCACACCTGGAGTATTGCGTACAGTTCTGGTCTCCAAATCTGAGGAAGGACATTATTGCCATAGAGGGAGTGCAGCGAAGGTTCACCAGACTGATTCCTGGGATGTCAGGACTGTCTTATGAGCAAAGACTGCATAGACTCGGTTTATACTCTCTAGAATTTAGGAGATTGAGAGGGGATCTTATAGAAACTTACAAGATTCTTAAGGGGTTGGACAGGCTAGATGCAGGAAGATTGTTCCCGATGTTGGGGCCGTCCAGGACAAGGGGTCACAGCTTAAGGATAAGGGGGAAACCCTTTAGGACCGAGATGAGAAGGAATTTTTTCACACAGAGAGTGGTGGGTCTCTGGAATTCTCTGCCACAGAGGGTAGTTGAGGCCAGTTCATTGGATATATTTAAGAGGGAGTTAGATGTGGCCCTTGTGGCTAAGGGAATCAGAGGGTATGGAGAGAAGGCAGGTACGGGATACTGAGTTGGATGATCAGCCATGATCATATTGAATGGCGGTGCAGGCTCGAAGGGCCGAATGGCCTATTCCTGCACCTAATTTCTATGTTTCTATGTTTCTATGTAAACTCCACCGCACACCTAGACTGGGTACTGAGTAATGATGAAGGGTTAGTTAGCAGTCTTGTTGTGCGTGGCCCCTTGGGCAAGAGTGACCATAATATGGTTGAGTTCTTCATTAGGATGGAGAGTGACATTGTTAATTCAGAAACAAGGGTTCTGAACTTAAAGAAAAGTAACTTTGAGGGTATGAGACGTGAATTGGCCAAGATAGACTGGCAAGTGATTCTTAAAGGGTTGACGGTGGATATGCAGTGGAGGGCATTTAAAGACTGCATGGATGAACTACAACAATTATTCATCCCAGTTTGGCAAAAGAATAAATCAGGGAAGGTAGTGCATCCGTGGATAACAAGGGAAATCAGGGATAGTACCAAAACTAAAGATGAAGCATACAAATCAGCCAGAAATAGCAGCCTGCCAGAGGACTGGGAGAAATTCAGAGTCCAGCAGAGGAGGACAAAGTGCTTAATTAGTAAAGGGAAAATAGATTAAGAAAGAATACTGGCAGGGAACATAAAAACAGACTGCAAAAGTTTTTATAGATATGTGAAGAGAAAAAGGTTAGTTAAAACAAATGTCGGTCCCTTGCAGTCAGAAAATGGTGAATTGATCATGGGGAACAAGGACATGGCAGACCAATTGAATAACTACTTTGGTTCTCACTTCACTAAGGAAGACATAAATAATCTGCCGGAAATAGCAGGGGACCGGGGGTCAAATGAGATGGAGGAACTGATGAAATCCAGGTTAGCCGGGAAGTGGTGTTAGGTAAATTGAATGGATTAAAGGCCGATAAATCCCCAGGGCCAGATAGGCTGCATCCCAGAGTACTTAAGGAAGTAGCCCCAGAAATAGTGGATGCATTAGTGATCATTTTTCAAAACTCTTTAGATGCTGGAGTAGTTCCTGAGGATTGGAGGGTAGCTAATGTAACCCCACTTTTTAAAAAGGGAGAGAGAGAGAAAACGGGGAATTACAGACCAGTTAGTCTAACATCGGTAGTGGGGAAAGTGCTAGAGTCAGTTATTAAAGATGGGATAGCAGCACATTTGGAAAGTGGTGAAATCATTGGACAAAGTCAGCATGGATTTATGAAAGGTAAATCATGTCTGACGAATCTTATAGAATTTTTCGAGGATGTAACTAGTAGAGTGGATAAGGGAGAACCTGTGGATGTGTTATATCTGGATTTTCAGTAGGCTTTCGACAAGGTCCCACATAAGAGATTAGCATACAAACTTAAAGCACATGGTATTGGGGGTTCAGTATTGATGTGGATAGAGAACTGGTTGGCAGACAGGAAGCAAAGAGTAGGAGTAAACGGGTCATTTTCCAAATGGCAGGCAGTAACTAGTGGGGTACCGCAAGGCTCAGTGCTGGGACCCAGCTATTTACAATATATATTAATGATCTCGATGAGGGAATTGAATGCAACATCTCCAAGTTTGCGGATGACATGAAGCTGGGGGGCAGTGTTAGCTGTGAGGGGGATGCTAGGAGGCTGCAAGGTGACTTGGATAGGTTGGGTGAGTGGGCAAATGCATGGCAGCGGCAGTATAATGTGGATAAATGTGAAGTGATCCACTTTGGCGGCAAAAACAGGGAGGGTAGACTATTATCTGAATGGTGGCCGGTTGGGAAAAGGGGAGATGCAACAAGACCTGGGTGTCATGGTACACCAGTCATTGAAAGTAGGCATGCAGGTGCAGCAGGCTGTGAAGAAAGCGAATGGTATGTTGGCATTCATAGCAAAAGGATTTGAATACAACAGCAGGGAGGTTCTACTGCAGTTGTACAGGGTCTTGGTGAGACCACACCTGGAGTATTATGTACAGTTTTGGTCTCCTAATCTGAGGAAATACATTCTTGCCATAGAGGGAGTACAAAGAAGGTTCACCAGACTGATTCCTGGGATGGCAGGACTTCCATATGAAGAAAGACTGGATAAACTCAGCTTTTGTACTCGCTTGAATTTAGGAGATTGAGGGGGGATCTTATAGAGACTTGCAAAATTCTTAAGGGGTTGGGCAGGCTAGATGCAGGAAGATTGTTCCCGATTTTGGGGAACTCCAGAACAAGGGGTCACAGTTTAAGGATAATGGGGAAGTCTTTTAGGACCGAGATTAGAAGATCATTTTTCACAGTGGTGAGTCTGTGGAATTCTCTGCCACGGAAGGTAGTTGAGGCCAGTTCATTGACTATATTTAAGAGGGAGTTAGATGTGGCCCTTGTGGCTAAGGGATCAGGGGGTATGGAGAGAAGGCAGGTACAGGATACTGAATTGGATGGTCAGCCATGATCATATTGAATGGTGGTGGCTCAAAAGGCCGAATGGCCTACTCCTGCACCTATTTTCTATGATTCTATGATTCTATAATCTGCGCCTTGACTAATCGCCAACCCCCCACCCCTGGCCATTGGTGGCGCCTCACTTGAGCGGAACGGCTCCAACCAGGGGGGCGGGGGCGAGCACGGAGAGCGGTGCAGGTGCAATGACCGAGAGAGCCGGTGGGATGGAAGGGGCACACGCGCGCTGACATTGACTTTGAGTCCGAGCCCTGCTCCCCCGCCCACAGGTGACCGCAGCCCGTCCCCACAGGAGCGGCGTGGATTATGTGTGAGGTGGGAGGTTGTCGAGACGAGGTTTAGTGAGTTGAGGTTTAAGTGTGAGGTGAAGTTTAGTCGAGGAGAGGGGTTTAGTTGAGGTGAAAAATCTGATTAATTTCTAAGAAAACAAAAAAATTGGAATTCCGATTTAAATCAGAAGAATATCTGAACTAAAGTCGCTTCTGGCGCCCCTACGGGATTAGGGGTCCTGAAGCTTAAGCTTCATTAGTTTCACAGTAGATCCCCCCTTGCGTGGGCGAATATTTATTCACAATAGGCAAAAGAAAAGTAAGGGATATAAGGGAAGAGACAGAAACAAGAATGGTCTCGACCCGAAACGTCACCCATTGCTGGGTGATGCTGCCTGCCCCGCTGAGTTACTCCAGCATTTTGTGTCTACCTTCAATTTAAACCTGCATCTGCAGTTCTTTCCTAAACATTACAGTAATGCTAGTTTCTATGCTTTGCTGTTTAATAAACCAAATTAATAACAAAAAAAATATTTGCACTTACAATGTTTGAAAATGAGAGGTCAAGTTTCCATATTCTACCATTGGAATCCTATGGAAAAATAAAGTTGTAGATTTTATCTATTAGACAGCGGTAACGTAGCAAAATTGTTCTTTGCTCTTGCAACTTCTGTCGTAGTTAGATAAATAAGAACACATTATACACCTGACTTCCATTAATTTCCTTGATATATTAAGAAGGAATGTAACAGAAATTGGAACCGAGAGAAAATCCACTAGCTCCCCATTCCACTATTACATATGGGATTTGTACTGGGAATATTCAAATGTCTGAAAATGCTGGTACATAGTATTGACATCATTAATGCCACATCAACAGATGCCACTTTAACGCTAATGTCTTTTCATTTACCCAAATCACTCATACACAACATTACAGACACAATTTTTCGCCTTACCTCCCAAGGTGATATTTCCTCTGCAGGCAAACATCCACCAATAGCGTATAAACGAGCTTGAATATTGCCCAGTTTGAGCATTGTAGCATTAACATTGCATCAGAATTCTAACCAAATAAATCCAATTATTCATTTAAATTATGTGGGACCCTCTAATCCTGTATTTTAATCAAATAATTCTTTAAAAAAATGCTGAACCAATCTCCAAGTTTTGCAATGTTCTTCTGAGATGCACATTGAAACAATGAATTTTCATAGAAGATCATTCTGCTTTAACTCAGAGTCATTGATATAGAAAAGGAGATCCTGGAACCTCCACATTGAAAGAAAAATCTTGAAATCTTCAGAGTCTACAGATGTGGCTGGCAACACAATGGGTATGAAGTCAATAGAAATCAGTCAAAGACTTTTAAGACTGGCAAATTTTTGAAGAAAATTATTAATGGTTATGAAAAAGACTTCCATGATTAATTTAGTAATTCTGTTGTGAAGTGCATGTTTTTATTCTACACATGAAAAACAATTGTAATTAAGGAAAACATGGGAAGGCAATATATGTTTCCCCGATAAATCATTTGAGCCAAATTAATAAATTTTCCTCTCTTTTGGTAGTTTCTTCAGATTGACAATATTCATGATGTTAATGGTTTCTTAATTTCAATTTTTTTTAAATTGTGAGTTCCAACCCCTCTGTGCTGGATTTATTTATTTTATCTTTAAGCTGCTCAACTAAATGAACTGCAGATACTTAAAAAGAGTGGGTAAATTAAACAGTTGTTTTATTTGAAAAGAGTTGAATGTTGCATTTCCCGTTGCTGCACCAATATGGTTCCTATGTGCAATGCTTTTAGATTAGTTGGTATTTTATTAGATATTTTAATATACCTGAGCACACCAAATGAGGTTTGAATCTTTGAATTTCACCATGGATTGGAGGTTAACATTTCTTCCAACGGTCAATTCATTCATTGGTTCCATCTCTACTATGGAATCCTCGTCATAAGACTCTGCTGTGTCAATGGTCTCAAAGTCCCAAACCTGGAATCAATTGAAGCAGTTCAGAATACATGTAGCTGAGAAACATACCAAATCTGTGTGCAGTAAAGGCAACTTTTTACCACCTCAAGAGTATCTGTCCAAGAGTATCTGTCATTTGAGATGTGATCATGCCCTATACATTCACTGTCATTTCTGATGGAAGAACACGAGTTAAAAGTTACCCACAACTGCTTTTGAATAAGTTGAGAGAAACATCAGCACACATGGCCACCAATACACCATCACAACAGTGCAAAGTATACAGATAAATGAAGCATTTACATAGCCATTTCTAAAATGTATTGGGGCTAAAACTCCTTTAGAATTGACAAAATAGCCTGGCCTGTTTTTGGCCACTTGAGTATAAAGGGGGAAATAATTTCCTTTGATAGACGTTTTGTTTAAGAAGGCACTGCAGATGCTGGAAAATCGAAGGTACACAAAAATGCTGGAGAAACTCAGCGGGTGAGGCAGCATCTATGGAGCAAAGGAATCTTTTGCTCCTTTGATGGAGGAATCAGTTGTGAGGAGAGTGAAGACCAATTTGAGATGCAGTATTGAGATCAGACTGTAATGAATGAACATAGTGGAAAATGGGATGCAGTGGCATACGTTAGCTTAGTTTAGTTTAGTTTATTGTCACGTGTACCGAGGTACAATGAAAAGCTTTTGTTACGTGGAGCTAGTTTGCCCCAAGTGCCTCATCAATAGCAAGAGCAGTGAACCAGAGGAATCAAAGGAAAATTGTCTTGAGATCTAAACTGAACCATGGAACAGCGAGTGACCAGGGTACGATCCTGACTGAGGGTGCTGTTTGTACGGAGTTTGTACGTTCTCCCTGTGACCTGTGTGGGCTTTCTCCGAGATCTTCAGTTTCCTCCCACACTCCAAAAAAGTACAGGTTTGTAGATTAATTGGCTTGGTAAATGTAAAAATTGTCACTAGTGAGTATAGGATAGTGTTAATGTGCGGGGATCCAGTGGGCCAAAGGGCCTGTTTCCACGCTGTATCTCTAAACGAAACTAAACTAAATTCAGGTTCATAAGTTGGTCAAAAAGACAACCTGAAGTCATATTTCTACATAGAACAGCAGTAATATTATATCAACCTAAAGTAGCGGTTTGTGATGAATGAAGCAAGGTAAGAAAACAGACTTCATACTGATTTTGACATAGGACATATATTTGGTAGCAAATGCCACGTTTGTTTAGCCCCCGAGTTTTAATATCTGCCGGTATCATTACTCACCCGCACACTTCCATCACTTCCAATTGTGATAAGTTCGCCTTCATCCAGTACACACTGATTTATGGATCCTTGATGACAGGGCTTTCCATCCTTTCTGCTCAGCTCTACCTTAATAAGACCACCATCCCATAGCAACATATTGCCCCATTCAGAGCCTGATATTACCTGCAACAGAGCAGTACATTATCTAACACAATTACATAAATAACTGCATAAAATTATTCTCTGAAATCTCTTTCTTGTTCAATATTACCATAAATAATATTTAATTGGTTATTCATTTTATTTCCTGTGGATAAACTTGCTTACAAAGTACAAAAGTGCTAAGCTACAAAAATATATATTATTGGATCTTAAAATTCAGGATATTTATGATAAATGAATCCAATCCCTTTCGTCCTTATGTAAATTATGTCTTCCAGTTTTCATTGTGTGGTATTTGATTACAACTTATGAATGTATCCAAAAATACAGGAAGCTAAATTGAAAACAGTAAATGCTGGAAATACTCAGCAGATCTTGCAGCACATGCGGAGAAAAAATGATCAAGCTTTCTCGCCCATGACCCTTCATCAGATTTCCATAGAGTCATACAGCATAAAAACAGGCCAATCAGGCCAAAATGATCGTGCTGACCAAGATGCCTCATCCAAGCTGATTTGCTCTCGTCTGGCCCATATTGATCTAAATCTTTCCTCTCCTTGTGCCTGTCGAATGTCTTTTAAATAGTTGGTGCAGTGGCCTAGGTGGCGGAGGCACTGTCTCATAGCACCCGAGACTCAGATTCAATCCTGACCTCGGGTGATGTCGGTGTGGAGTTTGTAAAATGGTTAACCTAAGAACCTTGCAGACAGGAGAATCATGACTGAGAGTGAGGCTGTTATTGAAGGCAACCTAAATGCCATGTTAGAGGTAGTAAGAAGATTAGGGAAGCATGGTACAGAAGTAGAGGACATTTTGGGAAAAAGGACTTGGTATCATAGAGTCAGAGTCACACAGCATGGAAATAGCCCAACTTGCCCACGCTGACCAACATGTCCCATCTACACTTGTCCCACCTACCTGTGTTTGCCCCATATCTCCCATAACATCCAATCTCTTAAATGTTGTGATAATACCTGCCTCAACTACTTCCTCTGGCAGCTTGTTCCATATACCTACCACCATGAAATCTAAGCCTGCTCAACCGCTCCCCATAGCTCAGGCCCCTGAGTCCTGGCGACATTCTTGTTTATCTTCTCTGCACCCTTTCCAGTTTAACAACATCTTTCCTATAACAGGGTGATCAAAGTTGAATGCAATACTCTAAATGTGGCCTCACCAATGTCTTGTACAACTATAACATGACCTCCCAAATTCTATACTCAATACTCTGACTGACTGATGAAGGCCAATGTGCCAAAAGCCTTCTTGACTACCCTATCTACCTGTGATGCCATTTTTAAGGAACTATATACCTGCACTCCTAGATCCCACTGCTTTACAACATTCCCCAGAACTCTGCCACTTACTGTGTGGGTCCTGCCCTTGTTTGACTGCCCAAAATGCAGCACCTCACACTTTTCTGTATTAAGTTCCATTAACCACATCTCTGCCCACCTGCTCAACCTATCAAGATCCTGCTGCAATTCTTGACAACCTTCTTCATTATCTAAGATACCGCCCACTTTAGTGCCATCTGCAAACTTATAAATCATGCCTTGTACATTCTCATCCAAATCATTGATGTAGATGACAAACAGTAATGGGCTCAGCACCGAACTCTGAGGCGCATCACTAGTCAGACCTCCAGTCCGGAAAACAACTTTCAACCATCACTCTCTGCTTCCTTCCATGAAGTCAATTTTCTATCCAGTCAGCTAACTCTCCTAGGATCCCATGCGATCTTACCTTCCAGAGCAGCCTACGTTGTGGAGTCTTGTCAAAAGCCTTGCTGAAATCCATATATACAGTCTATCCTGATAAAATTCTGCTTCCACCATCATTTATAGCAACAAGTAATGGCTACCACTGATTGTCGCCGGAACCTTGCATCCTTTTTAGGAAGGGCAATGACAGCGAGGCCAACATTTGTCAAAAGATGGACACGAAAAGAAGAAGAACCTTTTTAGTCACATCTTCAAAAACTCAGTCACATTCGTGAGACACGATTTCCCACATACTGATTGTTCCTAATTAACACTTGTTCATCTACATGCATGTAGGGAGGATTGGTGAGAAATGGTTCTTGGTTCTTGGTCATCAAAAATGTTCCAAATGGAATTTAAACTGGAGGTGGATCAGGATTATATTGCACACATTAGTACTTGCAGTTAGTGATTGTAATTGTTTTGACTTTTTGGCATAATAGAGAGCAATATAGGAAGTCGAAGATCCTGCTATTGTCAAGCAGGTAGAGAGTGAGATAGGCAGGCAGCAATTGCATGTCGAATGTGTGTTAGATGGTGTTATTTAATAACGCTCACTTGTACATGGCTAAATGCCATCAGGGGGGGTTTAATGTAGGAATTTCTGGAAATCATAAGAATATTGAGCAAGTTTGGTTTATGGTTAACCCAAGCTCCTTATATACCATATTCCATAGAGTCACACAGCATAAAGGCACAACAGAGGATGTACTTCCTGCGGCAGTTGAGGAAGCACAATCTGCCACAGGCAATGATGGTCCAATTCTACACAGCATTGTAGAGTCTGTTCTCACCTTCTCCATCATGGTCTGGTTGGCTCAACCACCAAGCAAGACACCTGGAGGCTGCAGTGAATCGTCCGATCAGCAGAGAAGATTATTGGCTGCATTCTTCCCTCCATTGATGAACTGTACACTGCAAGGGACAGGAAGCGAGCAGGCAAGATCATCTCTGACCCCTCTCACTCTGGCCACAAACTCTTTGAATTACTTCCCTCTGGAAGGCGACTCCGGACTGTCAAAGCTGCCACAGCCAGACATAAAAACAGTTTTGATCCACGAGTAGTTGCTCTACTAAACAGCCAAAAATCTGTAGCCTCCCTTTGATGTGGTATTTTGTTGGTTCACATGCTTGATCAATGGGGTTTTATCATTAATGTTTTATTATTATTAATGTTTAGTGTTTTCCAAGTCATTCGTAACTGTCACTGTATGTCATGTTATTACTTGTGGGTGGAGCTCCAAGGCAAATTCCTTGTATGTGAATACTTGGCCAATAAACTTACTTACTTACTTACTGGAGAGGCATGATGGGAAATGGAGTCAACATAGTGACGGTAATTTAAAACTCATGGTAGGAGAGGCAATAATCAGATTAGAAATGTGTTTAGATTGCAAGGCATGAATATATACCTACATTAAAAACAAGATGGTAACCAGGGAGAAGGTAGCACTGCTCAAGGATAAAGGAGGGAATTTGTGCTTGGAGTCTAGAGATGTAGGTGACATATTTGTTTTCATATCTGTTTTCACCAAGGAAAGGGCATGGAGGACAGTGATAGCAGTGTTTTTTTTGTATTTCAAAATAGACTTTATTCAAGTAGTAAATATATACAATACATCAACCATGCAAAAAATCCATCCGACATTTTCGGAAGCTATACAAATTGTTCCATACAGTCTATATACATTGCTCAAATTCCACGAATCTATCCCCCCCCCCCATGCCACTCATGTGGCCCCCCGGCATGGGATACCTTCCCTTATTTTGAGGGGCATCTCCACCATACCGTGTCCCCCATGTCCAGCAGCGGAAGGACCTTAGACTGTGGCCCTCCCCCACCGAGCCTACACCGAGCTTCAGTGTGTCCCTCAGCACGTACTCCTGCAGTCTGCAGTGGGCCAGTCAGCAACATTCCCCGACGGACATCTCACTCTGCTGGGTGGTGAACAACTTTTGGGCAGACCAAAGAGCGTCTTTCACCGAGTTGATGACCCTCCAGCAGCACTCGATGTCAGTCTCTGAATGTGTCCCTGGGAACAGTTGTAAATCACAGAGTCCTCTGTGACGGAGCTGTTTGGAATAAAGCGTACCAGGGACCCTTGCATTTTTCTCCAGACCCTTTGAGCAAATCCACACTCTGCAAAGAGGTGGGCAACCGTCTCCTCTCCATAGCAGCCGTCCCGAGGGCAGCATGCGCTGGCAGTGAGGTTCCGACTGTGCAGGAAGGATCTGACTGGGAGGACTCCCCTCACCGCCAGCCAAGCCAGGTCTTGGTGCTTGTTGGTGAGTTCTGGCGATGAGGCATTTTGCCAGACAAGCTGGCAGTCTGCTCAGGGAACCACGCCATCGGGTCCATCGAGTCCTTTCCCTGCAGTGCCTGCAGAACATTCTGTGCTGACCACTGCCCAATGGACATGTGGTCAAAGGTGTTGGTCCGGAAGAACCTTTCCACAGACGACAGATGGGGTGGCAGTGTCCAGCTGACTGGCACCTTGCGTGGCATCTGCGCCAGGCCCATCCTTCGCAACACCGGGGACAGGTAGAACCTCAGCAGGTAGTGACACTTGGCGCCCACGTGCCTTGGCTCTACACTCCGCCTGATGCAGCCACACACGAAGGTGGTCATCAGGATGAGGGCGACGTTGGGCACGCTTTTACCCCCGTTGTCTGCTGACCTGTACATTGTGGCCCGTCGCACCCGGTCCATCCTAGACCCCCAGATGAACTGGAAGACGGCCCGGGTGATCCCTGTGGCATAGGAAGGAGGGACAGGCCACACTTGTGCCAAGTACAGCAGGCCCGAGAGCACCTCACACCTGATGACCGAATTCTTTCCCGTCATGGAGAAGGAGCGTTGCCTCCACAGCTCCAGCTTCCTTCCCACCCTGGCTATCCGCTCCAGCCAATTCTTGTTACACGCCTCAGCCCCCCCGATCCAGATCCCCAGCACCTTCAAGAAGTCAGGCTTGATGGTGAAGGGGACGGAAGATCTGTCGGGCCAGTTGCCAAAGAGCATGGCCTCGCTCTTCCTGCGGTTCCCCCTGGCTCCCATGGCCGACTCAAACTGGTCGCAGATCCTAATCAGTCTGCGGACCAACCCTGGATCCGAGCAGAAGACAGCGACATCATCCATGTACAGGGAGGTTTTTACTTGAATGCCCCCACTGCTGGGCAATGTCACTCCTCTCATGCTCGCATCCTTCCTGATGGATTCGGCAAAGGGTTCAATACAGCAGACAAACAAGACAGGAGAGAGAGGGCAACCCTGCCTGACTCCAGACCTTACAGGGAAACTGCCTGATTCCCACCCATTGATTTGGACTGCACTACGGATGTCGGTGTAGAGCAGTTTGATCCAATTCCTGATTCCCTCCCCAAAACCCATTTTGGAGAGCACGTCCCTCATGTACGTGTGCGAAATCCTGTCAAAGGCCTTCTCCTGGTCCAAGCTGACTAGGCAGGCATCCACCCGTCTGTCCTGCACGTAGGCGATGGTATCTCTCAGCAGCGCTAGGCTGTCTGAGATTTTCCTGCCACGTACAGCACAAGTTTGGTCCGGGTGGATCACCTGTCCCAGAGCAGACTTGACCCGGTTGGCGATGGCCTTAGACAGGATCTTGTAGTCTACATTCAAGAGTGTTATGGGTCTCCAATTCTTTATGTCCTTCATCTCCCCCTTCTGCTTGTAGATTAGGGTGATGTTGCCCTCCCTCATGGAGTCTGACATGCTACCAGCTAGAAGCATGTCATTGTACACTTCTAGAAGGTCCGGGCCCATCAAGTCCCACAGAGCCGAATACAACTCGGCCAGTAAGCCATCGCTTCCGGGAGTTTTACTCGAGTCAAAGGAACGGATGGAGCCAGTCAGCTCCTCTAGGGTCAGTGGTTGGTCCAGACTCTCCCGCTTGCTGTCCTCCAAGACCTCCGTGATCGAGGACAGGAAGTTCTGGGAGGAGGTACTGTCTGTGGCCTTTTGGTCATACAAATCTGTGTAAAAGGATTTGCAGATCCTCAGCATGTCTGTCTGTGAGGATGCTGCCGAGCAGTCCTCCTCCCTAAGGCTGTTCATCACAGAGCTCCCCCTGTGAACCTTATGGAAGAAGAAACGTGAGCACGCCTCATCCTGCTCCACATGGCGGACCCTGGATCGGAAGATGATCTTGGAGGATTCAGAGGTAAAGAGCCGAGCTTGCTGGTCCTTCACCTCTTTAAGTTCCTCCCTCACATCCACCCCTCTCGACTGCAGAAGGAGCAGTTGTTGCAAATCTGTCTGGAGTTGGCACAATTCTCCCTGACTCTCTGCTCCCTGAACCCCTTTAATTATGAAGAACCTCTTAATGTTCTCCTTGGTTGCTTCCCACCAGAGTGTGGGGGAGTCAAAGAGGGGCTTCACCGTTCTCCAACATGCGTAGTCCCTCTTTAGCTCCTCGATGGTCTCTGTGGTCAACAGCTTCATGTTTAACTTCCACGTCCCTCTGCCTGCCTTCCGGTCCTCCTGTAGGTGACAGGAAGCCTGAAGGAGGCAGTGGTCAGAGAAGAACACTTGCGTGAGGTCAGTGTGTCTCACCGTGACGGCCTTCGTCGTGAAGACAAAGTCTATCCGAGATCGGGCTAAACCGTCCGATCTCGACCAGATGAACCGCGGCTGGGACCCGCCTGCAGGGTCGCTGAAGGCATCGCGCAGCTTCGCATCTTTTACCATCTCCATCAGGAACTTGGACGTGCTGTCCAGTCTGCTGTCGACACTGCCGGATCGTCCAGCCGCATCAATGATGCAGTTGAAGTCACCAGCCAGAACGAGCTGCCGGGACGTGGCCAACAGCACTGGGAGCTGCTGGAGAACGGCCAGCCGCTCACTCTGCGTGGGTGAGGCATACACATTAATCAGCCGGAGCGGAGAGCCACGGTACATAACATCCACCACAAGGAGACGCCCCTCAACCACCTCCCTGACCTCATTGATGGCAAAGTTCCCGCCCCGCAGCAAAATCCCCAGGCCGGAAGCACGACAGTCATTGCCCCCCGACCACACCGACAGTCCGTGGGGCCACCATTGCGACCACCTCCGATAGCAGCGGAGGTGTGGCAGCCCGCACTCCTGAAGAAAAGTCACATCTGCCTTGACCTTGGCCAGGTACTGTAAGGTATTTACACATCGCGCAGTGCTCTTTATACTGCGCACGTTTAAATATGCCAGTTTGAGCTCCATTGTCTTTAGAGTCACTGACCATTTCCGTGTCCCCTCATCCCCACCGCTTCGGTGAATTGCCTCAGCTTTCCTGGGCTCAGGAATTCAGCGATGAGGTAGGTTTCTGGTGGCGCAACCAAAGGTGTCGTTGGGGGGGGACCTTCTCGTTCCACCCCCTTTCGGGCACACGGCTTCTTCCGTCTCCTGTAGCTGGGTCACGGTGGCTGGTTCACTGCTCCCGGTCGCCCGGAGCTGGGGCCCAACGGCATCTGCGCTGCTCCCGGTCACCCGGAGCTGGGGCCCATTGGCCGCCATGATGATCCCTGTCTCCAGGGGCTGGAGCCCCTCGACCGCTGCACTGCTCCCGATGTCCTGGGGCTGGAGCCCCTCGACTGCTGCACTGCTCCCGATGTCCTGGGGCTGGGGCCCTTCGGCCGCTTCTCTGCTCTCGGTCTTCTGGGGCCGGGAGGTGATCGTCGTTGCCTCTCTCTTCTCCTCCCCCGTTTTCTTCCTCTGCCTCCCTCGTTGGGACTGTCCTCATCTGTGTTCCCTTTTTCTGCTGGGGTCTTGGCAGTGGTGGGGGGTGCTTCACCCACCTTGGGGGTGCTGGCAGCAGCCCCTCTTGTCGCCTGGTCATAGGTGCAGGCTCCTTTAGGACAAGCCCTGTAAAGGTGGCCTGCCTCCCCGCACAGATTGCAGTTCTTGCTGGCCTGACAGACCTTTGTCTCATGGCCCTCCATCTTGCAGTTTTTGCAGACAACTGCAGTGCATTGGGCCATCACATGCCCAGGTTGTTGCATTTCCTGCACAGCCTGGGTTGCCCTACGTAGCTCAGGTATCTTCGGTTTCCTCCAATCGCGAAAACCGAGGGGGGGTGGACAATTTCACCGTCCTTGTCCACCCTCAGCTTCACCTTAACTTGCCGCTTGCTCGTCCAAATCCCGTGTATGTCATTCACGTCCACACAGTTCCCTGTTCCCTCAACGTAGCGAGCCAGGAAGGTGAGGACATCCACTACGGGCACATGTGGGTTGAACATGTGCACCGTGATGAACCTTTCCTTCTGGGTGGGGAGGGTGAAGAGCGGCTGCACTTTCAGCAGCAACAGCGGAGCTTCATTCCCCCTCTCCCGGAACTCTTCCATCACCTTCTGCCATCCCGTCGGATACTTGAAGGTAACGTCAAATTACCCGAGAAATCCTGGAGGCAGTAGATGTCCTTGGGCTCAAATTTGAGGGCCCCGAGCAAGACCTTCTTCACGAACAGGTCTCGTGAGAAGGGGGTCCCCTCGCTGAGGTCCTTGACGCTTATCCACAGGGTATTCCGAATACCCTGTACTTCTGCTCCTGCTGCTGCTGACATTGTGGCTGAATGAGGTGTTAGGTTGGTTACCCAACCAGCATGGATCCACCTCTAAGCCTGCAGCCGACCGACTCCTCGTCACCAAGTTCTATCCGCAATCCACGGCCCTTGTCCGCAAGGGACCACCAGAACCGTTCTAATAAGAACAGATACTACACTTGATCTTAGCCAAAAGGCCGAGAAGCGATCGGCGTGTGGGGAAGAGTAATATGAAAGGGCAGTTTGAGATTAAGAAGAGGGAGATGTTGGGGCTCCTGATGATCATTAAGGTAGATACACCCCTAGGATCAGATGGGATCTATTCAAGATTAGAGGCAAGAGAGGAAATCGCAGGAGACTTGATGATCTTTGTGTCTTCTCTCGCTATTAGGCAAAATCCCAGGGGACTGGAGAATAATTATTGTTCCTTTATTTAAGAAGGAAAGTCGAGAAAATCCAGGGATTATGGGCCAGTAAACATCACGGCAGTGGTAGGGAAGCTATTGCAGAGGATTGTTCAGGATAGAAGAAATAAGACACAAAGCCTGAGTTGGGGAGACACCCGGTGGTAAAACATAATATAACATACCAGTAGGGAATGCAACATACTGTAAAATTCTGATATAAAATGGGGACCCAACAGATCTATAGTACAAACAATAATGGATTATAAATGGATCCAAAGACATGCATTTGGTGAAAACAGATGCAAATATCTCACCTTATCAGCTTCTGTAAATTACCCCTAGTGTGTAGGATGCAAAAGTGGGATAACATAGACCTAGTGTACGGGTGACCAATGGTGTGGACTCAATGTCTCGAAGAGCATCTATCTCTGTATCTTTATAATTAAAAATAACTTAAAATGATAATACAGGTGACAACCTGGAGATGCCCCTCGCGGTGGAAGGACAAGGAAAAGATAAGTGTGGAAAAGGAGTAATTATACTCTCAGACATGGCGAACAACCAACAAGAACAGGTGAAAACAGTAGCAGTAAAGCGTGCATAGTTTGAGAAACCATGAAGGTGAATGGTGGTGGCTGGATCGCCTCCTGCTCTCAAACTAGCCCCAAGCCTGGACAGGAAATTATGCCACAGGTAAATGTGATACGGCATGTACACCATTCACCCATCAGGGATAGCAAAAGTGGAGACATTAAACTACAAAGGGTAGTATTTAATGGGCATGTGTTAGGAAATGTTAGAACAGGATTAAGGTTATCTGAAAGCAGAACCGGCAACAGTATTGGGAAACACATTTGAGGGGGAAAGTAAACATGCTAGGAACTTGCCACAACTAATAACAGTGAATAGTGCAAGGAATGTACTGGGGTTAAATCATGAATGTGGGAATTTTGTGGAAAATTATTCAGAATTGGCTGAACTTATTCAGAATCTGCAGGAACTTAGTAAGGGAGTGGAGAGGTGGGGGGAGTGGCAAACATTAGAGGGAGAAACAGTTGTTGGTGAAAACAAACTAAGGCATTGGCAAAAATCAAGCAAGCCCTGACCTCTTCCTCCCAGCTCCAGGGCAGCCAGATTTGACTAAACCCTTCCAGTTGTACCGTGATAATAAGATAAGTCACCATACAGCAGTAGCAACACAATGGAGACTGAATAAGACCATTTGCATACTATTCAACTATGCAAAACAGAGTGGTTGCTGGGCTGCACCAAAGTACGCAAACACTCAACAGTATGATACTGGCAGTGGAACTCTCAGAACCCATCATACTGATGGGGACTATAGTTTTATATTCTCCTCACAGTATAGTGCAACCATTAGAAGCAGAGTTATTAAGGGTTGTATTAGATAGTTGAGAGTCTAACAAGCACATGCAGATAGTCAACAACAATGCAGTGAATTTGGCCACAATTATGGTGAAGGAAGGAAAACATTACGTGTACAGAAGACATAGACAGGTGGGAGAGCAGCAGAGTTGTAGAAGTACCTTTGGAAGGGCCAGTTGTCTAGGAATTTTACGTGGATATATCATTCTAATGATTTGCCTAGAAAAGCATGGGTAGTGACTATCTGCGAAGGGAAAATGCTACTAGAACAAATACCAGGGACCAGATCAGCATAGTTGGTGGAATTAATAGCCTTTACAGAGGCCCTCAAGTTAAGAACTGGCAAGATATACTTATACTGATAGCAGATACCCCTTTGGGGTCACTCATGATTATATGATGGATGGACAAGGATATGTCGTCTCCTCTGAAGGATACATACAACACTAGAAATATGTTAAAAACCTGTAATCAGCAGCTGTGTAAAAATAAGCACCTAGAAAAAGATTCAGACCCCACAACATAAAGTAAATGATTATGGAGAAAGAATAGCAAAAGCATTAATGGAGGATGAATGGGAATGGGAGGGGACACAAGTTATGCCTCCAAAAGCAGAGTAACCAATACAATGGAGAATTTAAAGAACATTCACAAGTCCGTCCCATGGGAAATAAAACAATAGTGGAAACTTTAGGAAGGGAGTCCAGAATTGCAAAGGACTAAGAATTGCAAAGGATGGAGAGCAAGGGAAGATTAAAATCTTCCCACAATGACTGGACTCCAAAACCAGTGAGTGGACCTCACAGTGTTACATTCACAGGAGAAACGAGTGCCCTAATAGACATGAAGGGGATAACTAGGTGGAAGTATTGGATCCAGCTGAAGCCATATACACCATAAAGTAGAAACTTGACAAACACTGCCAGCAGTTTACTGGATTTGTTTCTGCCTCGTTGAAGATTTATAATATGTATGCATCAGAATGAAAGCATGAGCACTCCGATGATACCACATGTAATCATCAGACAAACAAATTGGAATAAGGAACAAAACCCCAGACTGAATTTGGTTGGAGATGATGATAGAAATACAACTACCTGCACTGATGGAGCAGCACAAACGATAGGACAAACGGTGTAGTGTGAGGGGGAAATTGTTACTTAGACATTTGGGAATTTCAGTGTTTGGGAGTAGCTACCAAGAGATCTACAGGAGATGACATAAGTTTAGTTTAATTTTAGTTTAGTTTATTATTGTCACGTGCATCAAGCTACAGTGAAAATCTTTTTGTTACGTGCTACCCAGTCAAAGAAAAGACTATACATGATTACAACCTAGTCATTCACATACAGATTAGGGACAAAGGGTACAACATTTATTGTAAGATAAAGTCTGATTAAATATAATTTAACGGCCTCCAATGATGGGAAGTCAGGTCTGCGCTCTAGCTGGTGAGAGGTTGGTTCAGTAGCCTAATAACAGTTGGGAAGAAACTGTTCCTGAATTTGGAAAGGCAAGCTGGCACAAAGCCTGTATAGGTAGCAGAGGAGCTGTAGAGATCAGAGTATATAGTGGGCTAAAAGTGACAGAGTATCTTGAAGACGTGGCTAAAAGAAGTATGCCAAGCTTTAACAAATTCAGAATCAAAGTGCAAGGAATGTATTAAAAACTGAATACAGTTTTGAATCTTTGATGATTTGGCTGCTTTTTTAAGGCAGCTTCTCCTGGAGATCCATCGGTGGTGGTGAAGACAGTATTTGTGATGGACTGGACAGTGCTCATCACTTTTTATAATCTCCTTTGTTCTTGGGAATTCAAATTGCTGAAGCAGGCCATGATGCAACCAGTCAATATGTACTATACCATACACCTGTAGAAGTTCAAGAGAGTATTTGCCGACATACCGAATCTCCTCAATCGTCTAAGGAAGTTAGGTTCTCCTGACTCTCAGCCTGAAGGGTCTCGACCCAAAACATCACCTATTCCTTTTCTCCAGAGATGAAGAAATGTATATCTTCTGGGTAGCTAATCTTCCTACACATTAAGGAAGTAAAGACATTGATGGGCTTTTTTATGAATGCATCAATGTGCTGGGACCAGGACAGATCTTCAGAGATATGAACGCCCAGGAACTTGAAGTTGTTGACTCTCTCCACCACCAACCCATCGATGAAGACAGGTTTGTGGATCCTCAGCCTTCCTCTTCCTTGGTTTCAGTTCCTTGGTTTCACTGACACTGAGAGCGTTGTTGTTGTTCTTGTACCATTCAATTTTCCAAATTATTGGATATTACTCCTACTAGTGCCTTTAGATACTTGTAATTCAATTACTTTTTTCATTGTTACACAGTAGTATATTACAATTTTCAGTCTGAAGAAGGGTCCCAACTGGAAACATCACCTATCTGTGTTCTGCAGAGATGCTGCCTGGGCCTCTGAGTTACTCCAGCACTTTCTTTCTTTATTTTTTTGTAAACCAGCATCTGCAGTTCCTTTTGTCTATATCTTATTAAAAAAACTAGTTTAACTGAAGGGGATAGGGCAGTGTCGTGAGACTCGCTGGGTGGCTCTTAGAGACTGTATAGACATGACTAGCCAAACGGATTTCTTCCATGAGGATATTATTCTATAATTCAGGATATAGAAAATGAATGACTGTACCTTTCCATCTGGCAACTCAACATAGCCCACAATGTCCGTCAGGGCTGTTTTGCCAAACCTCCCAAGTTGACCTTGTAGTTTCAGCCCAGTGAAGGTCTCCACCATCTTCCAAAATCTGTGGAGGTGAAAAAAATAATGAAACCCTCTTATTATAGAACAGATGTCCCCCACATGGGAAACAGGTAAGTGGAATTCTCAAAGTTATAAGTAATTGGTTAAGTCTCAAGCAAGAAGGAACTACAGTGGCTTGCAAAAGTTTTCATACCACTTTAATTTTTCCACATTTTCTCACGTTACAACCACAAACGTAAATGTATTTTATTGGGATTTTATGTGATAGACCAACACAAAGTGGTGCATAATTGTGAAGTGGAAGGAAAATGATACATGGTTTCCAAATTTTATTACAAATAAAAAACTGAAAAGTGTGGCGTGCAAAAGTATTCTTTTGGGGTATGTCTCTACCAGCTTTGCACATCTAGAGACTGAAATTTTTGCCCATTCCTCTTTGCAAAATAGCTCAAGCCCAGTCAGATTGGATGGAGAGCGTCTGTGAACAGCAATTTTCAAGTCTTGCCAGAGATTCTCAATTGGATTTAGGTCTGGACTTTGACTGGGCCCTTCTAACATATGAATATGCTTTGATCTAAACCATTCTATTGTAGCTCTGGCTGTATGTTTAGGGTTGTTGTCCTGCTGGAAGGTGAACCTCCGCCTCAGTCTCGTCTTTTGCAGACTCTAACAGGTTTTCTTCCAAGATTGCCCTGTATTTGGCTCCATCCATCTTCCCATCAACTCTGACCAGCTTCCCTGTCCCTGCTGAAGAAAAGCATCCCCACAGCATGATGCTGCCACCACCATGTTTCACAGTGGGGATGGTGTGTTCAGGGTGATGTGTAGTGTTAGTTTTCCGCCACACATAGCGTTTTGCATTTAGGCCAAAAACTTCAATTTTGGTCTCATCAGGCAAGAGCACCTTCCTCCACATGTTTGCTGTGTCCCCCACATGGCTTGTGGCAAACTGCAAACGGGACTTCTTATGGCTTTGTTTCAACAATGGCTTTCTTCTTGCCACTCTTCCATAAAGGCCCGATTTGTGGAGTGCACAACTAATAGTTGGCCTGTGGACACATTCTCCCACCTGAGCTGTGGATCTCTGCAGCTCCTCCAGAGTTACCATGGGCCTCTTTGCTGCTTCTCTGATCAATGCTCTCTTTGCCCGGCCTGTCAGTTTAGGTGGACAGCCATGTCTTGGTAGGTTTGTAGTTGTGCCATACTCTTTCCATTTTCGGATGATGGATTGAACAGTGCTCCGTGAGATGTTCAAAGCTTGGGATAGTTTTTTATAACCTAACCCTGCTTTAAACTTCTCCACAACTTTATCCCTGACCTGTCTGGTGTGTTCCTTGGGCTTCATGATGCTGTTTGTTCACTAATGTTCTCTAACCAACCTCTGAGGCCTTCACAGAACAGCTGTATTTATGCTGAGATTAGATTACACACAAGTAGACTCTATTTACTAATTAGGTGACTTCTGAAGGCAATTGGTTGCACTGGATTTTATTTAGGGGTATCAGAGTAAAGTGGGCTGAATACTTTTGCACGCCATACTTTTGAGTTTTTTATTTGCAAAAAAATTTGAAAACCATGTATCATTTTCCTTCCACTTCACAATTATGCGCCACTTTGTGTTGGTCTATCACATAAAATCCCAATAAAATACATTTATGTTTGTGGTTGTAACGTGACAAAATGTGGAAAAGTTCAAGTGGTATGAAAACTTTTGCAAGCCACTGTATATGTATCTACATTATGGATCATTGAGGTAGATAAATTCACTGCTCTAATGCTATCATTTGGAAATGTAGCATTTCAATACTACGTGCTTTCGCTGACCTGCTCTTGCTTTAACCGCATACGAATGTAAAAAAGCATTGTCGACATTTTTTAAGGATGCCATCTGTCCAGGCTTGCGCAATCAAAATTAACTAATCACCTGTTAATATGTAAACAGGAAGGATATAATTCAAGCTTGATCACATACTTGATATGACCTGTTCCCGAGGAGGTCAGTTGTTCTTCATTTTCCAGAGAGAAGGTGATCCGATAAACTTCCTGGGAAAAGGCTTTTGAGCGTAGCATAATGTTTTCATTTTTCCAATTCCAAATGGTGGCCATGTAATCTGGGCTGTCCCCTACGCTGACCAGAAGGTTGCCTGACGAGTTAAAGTCAACAAAACTATAGGCTCTCTCTGTCCCTTCTGGAAAGGAAATAGACATAATAAATATTTCCTCTGGTAATCTTGTGCATGACACAACGGAATTGTCAATCCATCACACAATTCTCACATTATACCATATGTGAAATGTGATAAATACTTTAATTAATTTAACTTAACTTAATTAAAAACAATCACAAGAGAAATAAACGACTGGTTACTTACTGCAGTAAAACTCTGATATTTCCGGAACCTTGAGACTTTAGTATTAGCAGATTGGTAAATGTTCCTGGCTACTGGGTATTACTCCTATTTGTACCAAAAGACACTTTTCATTCAATTGTTCAATTCATTTTTCAGTGAACAAATCAATTTTAAAGGGAATTTTTAAACATGGAGCACTGGTGAGTTTAAATGAAGTGTGGGAACCAGGCCCAGCAAGTGTGCGAAACCATTTAGTTAAAACTGAACCATCAGGATTTTTGAGTAGTTAGTTATTTAACTGTGAATTGCATTAATTTATGGACCTTGAACCAGAACTCAAAACACCTTGCAATTTTTTAAACACCAGGATTATCTAATTAAACTTTGGGTTTTTATTTATTGAAAAAAACAAGTACCTGAACTATGCTGATCAACAAAGACAGTGTATAATAATCTAATCTCAGGATCTAATCTAATCGTAATGCTCAGGAAATTAAAAATATAACATTAGCTCAGGAAGAGCTAAAGGAAGAACTGAAGAGAGTGAATGTTAGAGAAGAACTTCAAAAATTCAAGGAAGAGTTTAAGGATTTAAAGTTGGAAATGAAGGAAGAAATTAACTCCACAGTCCTTGAATTAACGGAAAAATGGAGGAAGGAAACAGAAGCAAGGCTGAGCCAGCAAATTACAGAGATGGATGCGGAGACGGAGGTTAAAATCAACTCGAGGAAGCATTGAATCAACATGCTGAGGAAGCATTGAATCAACATGCCACAGCCATAACCAATCTAGAGGAGATTACTGCAACAAGTGCTGAAACAACAAAACAGTTTATCAGAGAAAACCAACACTTATCAGACCTACTGAGCAAAATAACTGAAAAATGCACTGAACTGGAAGGACGTCAGAGGCGTCAGAACTTAAGAATCGTTGGTATTCAAGAAGGGAGAGAGGGGAAACGAGACCCTCGTGAATTTGCAGCACACTTATTTCAAAAAGTCTTAAATTTGGATCAAAAGCCTCTGCCAGCCCGAGCACACAGGGTGATGAGACGTCGTCCACGGCGGATGCCACTCCAAGACAAATGATAGTAAAAGTACAATATGACCATGTACTGGAGGAAATAATGAAAAAAATTATCCGTACCAGGAATCTTATATATGAGGGAGATAAGATCAGTATCTACCGAGATTACCCTGTGGAGGTCTCCAGGAAGAGAACGCTGTTTAAAGAGGCAAAGAGAGTACTGAAGGATGTGAAAGATCTGAGGTATGGTCTGATGTACCGGGCTACATTAAGAGTTAGTTACGATGATAAAGAAGACTTCTTCACCAACCCGGCGGATGCATTGGAGTTCGCCCAGAAGATCAAGCCTGCCTGATGACTGAACATTATCTACAAAATAAATGACATCAACGAACAATGTAACTGTGTATGATCGGATGGTTCTAAGGCCCTGTTATACCTAAGGACAATCGAAACTGGAGATGGATGCTGAATAAGGCCCTTTCCATGGACATGTTACACTCATGGCTACCATTATAATATTATTAACATAATAACTAATAAATATTAACATTATTGCATGGTACTAATAGTAATTATTACTAATGGTCACTAATTACTTACAATTGAACTATTTAGAATTAGCTATACGGTTGGATTTAAAGTTTGATTTCACTTTTCTTCTCTTTCATTCCTTTTTTTTGTGAATTTTTTTATTTTTTTAATATATATATATATTTGACTAATGGAATTTGATTACTTTGGAACCTATAATGCTTCCCACCCCCCCCCCCCCCCCCCCCCCCCCCCCGGTAAAATATCGCTATGGAAATGTCATTTTAAAGAGAGTATGGAGCTAGTCATGTGTTTTTTTTTACATCGACTACGGAAGTCGGTAGATGGTTAGCCATGCTAGTATGGCTATCATTAACTACACTACTTATAGATGTAGTTTTTTCTTTCTTTTTGCACCTTACTAACCTCTTAATCTATTCTTTTCTTTATATAATACTTTATTATAATTTTGTTTGAATTGAGTTATGAGCTTTATCAAAGGATATATATACGTGAGAAAGATCAATGGGATTTAAAATTCATCTATTTGAGGTTCGGGTGTAATGTAGGGCTTGTCAAGCTGAATCATCTGTCTCTTATAGACCTCCCTAAACAAAAGATGCAAGACTGAAATATGAAGGAGGTGAAGGAATAACATTTTGTAGCTGGAACGTTAAGGGTATTAACAAACCAATTAAGAGAGGTAAAGTATTAGCACATTTAAAAGCACTTAAAACAGATGTAATTTTACTCCAAGAAACCCACCTAAAAAAGGATGCAGAACATAGATTGAAAGCTAAATGGATTGATAAAGCGTATCATTCTTCATTTACACATAAATCCAGAGGTGTTGCAATACTAATCCGTAAAGGTTTACCTTTTAAACATATATCAACTATAACGGACAGTGATGGTAGATATATTATATTAAGAGGTGAACTATTTGCACAAAAATTTACTCTTATTAATGTTTATGGACCAAATTTTGATAGCCCTTTATTTTTTAAGAAAATATTTAATACAATTCCGGAATTAGCACAACACAATTTAATAATCGGAGGAGACTTAAATTGTACATTAGATCCCTATTTAGATAGGTCATCAAGACAACGGAAAACAAAATCCCACTCCAGTGATTTATTAAATGCATATATAGATACTAGTAATATCAAAGATGTTTGGGGAATGGAAAACCCAACTGGATGAGAATATTCATTTTACTCACTGGTACATAAAACATATTCAAGAATAGATTATTTTTTGGTGGACTCCAAGCTTATTCCATTTACTTATCATTCAAAATACCACAATATTATAATTTCGGATCATGCCCCTTTAACATTTATGATTAAAATAAATGGAAGGACGGAGAAACAGGTACAATGGAGACTTAACCCACAAATTATAAAGGAGAAAGCATCTCAGGAATATCTACCAAACAGATTAATATATTCTTTGAAATAAATGATAACCCTGAAACGTCTGCCTCCTTACTATGGGAAACGTTTAAAGCATTTACTCGGGGAGCCATGATTTCTTCCCAAGCATTTCATAATAAAAAGAATCGGGTGATACAACAGGCATTGGAAAGGGAAATTAAACAATTAGACATAGAGAATGCAGCTACACCAAGCATGATAAAACACAATAAAATTGAAGTATTGAAATATAAATTAAATTAAATATATTCAGACCAAGTTGTCATTTTGAATTTGGAGATAAACCTCAAAATTATTTGTTCGTCAATTACGGAAACATGGACGGGGAAAAAACAATTCATAGGATTAAATCAGACAAAGGAGAACCACTAGTACAACCTAAGGACATTAATGAGAGATTTCTGCAATACTATCAAAACCTTTATTCTGCTAAAACTATAGATCACCAGACAGGAATAGAAGCATTCTTACAAAAATGCAATCTCAAAGGGTTAGATTTGAAAGATAGAGAATTATTAGACGCTGAAATAACAGTAAAAGAAATTGAAGAGTCTATCAGATCTCTAAAAAAATGGTAAATCCCCGGGACCAGATGGCATTGGCTCGGAATTCTACAAAACATTCTATGATCTGATTGTCCCGCATTTAAAGATACTGTACGAACATATCTACACCCATCAGAAATTACCAGAAATGCTAAATGAATCTACTATAACACTTACACCAAAAATAGATAAGGATCTGGATGATCCAGGATCATATAGAGCTATAGCTCTTCTAAATACTGACCAGAAAATATTAACTAAAATCCAAGCACAAAGATTAAGTACAGTGATTAATAAATTAATACACCCGGATCAAACAGGATTTATACCAAAAAGGTATTCTTCATATAACCTGAGACGATTATTCATTATATACTCAAAAATAAATATTATTAAAGACCTAGTAATTATTTTGTTAGATGCTGAGAAAGCTTTTGACCACGTGGAATGGCCCTATTTATTTTCAGTTATGAAAATTTTTCAACTGGGCGAGAAGTTTAGTACATGGATAAAACTTCTATATACTAATGCAACAGCCAGAATATCAACAAATCAAATGTTATCAACTAAATTTAATTTATCTAGAGGTTGTAGACAAGGATGTCCGTAATCCCCGTTATTATTGGCACTTGTAATAGAACCATTAGCAGAAAGCGTGAGGTCCCATCCTGAATATATGGGTATAAAACCAAAGATACTGAAAATAAAATCTCCTTATACGCAGATGACGTATTAGTTTACATTACTAAACCTGAAGTTAGTATCCCAAACTTACTAAATTTAATGACTCAATATAGCTCGTTTTCAGTATACAGAATTAATTGGAATAAAAGCGAAATCATGCCAATAATGGAAAGTAACCCACATATTTTACAACAATTCCCTTTTAAAATAGTAAATTAAAAACTTAAATATCTTGGAATTTATGTAACAAAGAGATATACTTCTTTATTTAAATCTAGTTTTCCGCCTTTACTGAACAAATTACATAAGAATATTTTGTATTGGAAAATATTACCTATTTCAATGTTGGGTAGAATTAATGCGATAAAAATGATTTTTCTCCCGCAATTATTGTACCTCTTTCAATTAATCCCGATATATCTCCCAAAAACTTTTCTTAAAAAGGTTGACTCTATAGTCACCAATTTTATCTGGGATTATAAGAACCACAGAATAAATAAGAAACACTTATGTAAATCAAAAATAAATGGAGGTTTAGCATTACTGAATTTTATGTTTTATTTCTGGGCAGTTAATATTAAAAATATGAATTTTTGGTTGGAAGAACTGGAGAATCAGATTGGTTAAAAATGGAAAAGGAAGATTGTTTACCTTTTGAAATTGGGTCGATTCTATTTGCTATTACTAAATTAAGCAAAAAAAAACCATAAAGAAAACCCTATAATAGACAGTGGAATACGCATTTGGAAACAAATAAAGAAGACATTAAAATAGGATTATTTACCACTATCTCTTCCCATTGTAAACAATGGTACATTTAAACCCTCATTGATGGATAAGGGTTTTTACAATGAAAAAATCATGGAATTACAAAGATGGGTGATCTCTATAGGAAAAGTTCATTTCAGGAATTACAACAAATTTATGGGCTTCAATCAAAAGATTACTTTAGATATCTACAAATTAGAGACTATGCTAAGTCAAATACACATGACTATAGAATTAGAAAGATAGACATTTTTTATGAATGGTTGAATAAATATCCGAACACAGAAAAATTGATATCTTATATTTATAATATTCTATTAGATAATGATGTACCCAAGACAAAATTATATAGGCAATCATGGGAAAATGAATTAGGTCAAACAATAAGGCCAGAAATTTGGGATGAAAGCTTACAACATATACATCACTGTTCGTTAAATGCTAGACATTCTTTAATACAATTTAAAGTATTACATAGATTGCATTATTCAAAAACCAAACTGAATAGAATTTTCACATGCGTTTCCCCTATTTGTAATAAATGTCAACACTTAGAGGCTAACCTAACACACACATTCGTAAGCTGTATAAAAATTAATAATTTTTGGATGGAAATTTTCAAGATAATTTCGGAAGTCGTCAATACCAAATTGGTCCCTGATTCAAAATATTTGGAAAGATTAAGATTTGTGTTAATGGACAAATAAGAACTATTTAAAATAATATGGTCCCCATTTATTGAATATTTGAAGGGGCAAACTGGTTCGGCACGAGAACCCGACTGAAACCTGAATCAAAGAATAGATGAAGAATTACATTTCATAAAACGCGGATACATCTCCAACGATGCATAATCTATTGAACATTCCATTCTTCCTCAACTTTTCCTCCTCTTTTTTGATTTCTCTCTCTCTATTAATATCTATCTTTATAAAAATTGGAAAAAATATATAGCAGTACAATTACTATACAATTGTTAATATAAATAATATTGATAATGTATGTCTACAACGAACAAAATGCTTTTTATTATGTATTAATTAAAAAAAATAATAATCTAATCTGTTTAGTTTGGCTTGGTTTATTATTGTCACGTGCACTGTGATACAGTGAAGTGCTACTGTTAGCATGCTACCCAATTAAATCAGATAATACTATACATGAATACAATCAAGCCAAATACAAATACAACAGACAAAGCAAAGAGAAATAAATCAAATTAAAGAATATCGTTTTTCAGCACGATAGCATTATACTTTCAGAGAAAAAGTCAAATGTCCACAATGAGATAGGTTGGAAGACTGAGACTACACCCTAGCTTATGAGAGGACCGTTCAGAAGGCTGATAACGGAGCCGTTGAGGGGCTGTCGCACTTGGGTGACCTAATTGGCAAGTTTACAAGAGTTTTAAAAAATGACATGTTGAAGACCTCCTTCAACGATGTAGAAGACCTCCTTCGACTATGTTGAAGACTAGCTTTGACTAGCTACGACTAACTTCGGGAAATTTGGACACCGAATAGTGGAGAGTGAAGACGCCCTCCTTCGATCTCCTTCGACCTCCCTTCGACCTCCCTTCAACTATGATGAAAACTATCTACAACTACCTTCGACTACCCTCGATTAACTACGACTAACATGCCAACCTACTACGACCTACTATGATTAAACCTACGAGTAAAAAAGTATTGATTTTTTCCATGGCATGGCATTTTTTAACATATTGAAAAAAACGGCGCGACCTAGCTGAGGCCTCGAGTATGCAGAGACCACTCTCGAGCATGAAGGAGAGTTACGAAGACCTCATACGACTTTGTGTCAACCATGCTGCGAGTATGAGTCGATGGCAAACTCGCCAGAATTCGCGGATTAGGTCGCCCAAGTGGGACAGGCCCTTTAGAAAGTACATTCTGATAGCGCACTCATTCATCTTTTGTACAAAAATTCAAAGGTTTTGGACTGAAATCTTTGAAATCTTCACAAAACTTTTTAAAATTAAAATGATACCAAAGCCAGAATGGATTATTTTCGGAATGACAGAAGGTAGTTCGGAATTACATGTATATCAAAAGAATGTATTTGATTATGGCTTAATAATAGGAAAAAGCTCATCTTAAAATTCTGGAAAAATGCTCCTATACCAACATTAAATATGTGCATTTCAACTATGTTTGAAACACTATATCTGGAAGATATGAGACTCTGCCTGGCAGGAAAATCAGATTGTTTCTATCAGACGTGGTCTGCATTTATAGAATTTCTACAATGATAGGGTGCAAGAGTACCTCGGGCCTTGGTAAAGGGGGATGATAAACTGTCGAGTTGGTGGATTCCTTTTGCGTGATATATATATAGTACCTGGCTTTTTTTTTCTCTCTCTCTTTTCTTTTTCTTTTCTAGAGTCTATCTCTTAATACCTTTTCTCTAACTCTTTGACCAAGGGTTTTTTTTTCTCCCCTTTGGCATGCTCTTTCACTTTCACAACTCTTTTCACCTACTTCACTCTCTTTGTTTCTATTTTTCTTTCTTAAAAGCCATAAAATTATGGGGTACAATGATTGTAACAACATATATGTGATGTACACTGATGTATTTACCTGTATTAAATAAAAATATTAAAAAATAAAGAATGTATATTCTGCATACCATTGGATATCTATCTATCTATCTATCTATCTATCTATCTATCTATCTATCTATCTATCTATCTATCTATCTATCTATCTATCTATCTGTCTGTCTGTCTGTCTGTCTGTCTGTCTGTCTGTCTGTCTGTCTGTCTGTCTGTCTGTCTGTCTGTCTGTCTATCTATTTATGTATCTATCTTCTATCTATACTTATTTAAAACTCTGTGTCTGTGTGTCTGCCGACCGGGTGTGTGTCAGATTTGCCCTTTGATTTCATGGTTCGCCAAAACCACACTTTCAAATCCCGAGATATTTTCCATTTTGCCACACAATACACTTTTACATTCACCCATTCACTCCTCATTAAATTTAGACATTTTTATGTACACTTTTTTTCCCAGCGGCCGATTTTCCCTGCCGATTCGGCTCCTGATTTCACTTCCTCCACTCCCTCCCCCCGGCCCGGCTTGGCTCTATCACGCTTGCTTAAGATAAAGATCGCCTCTTCCACCGCTGCTTTTGGCTGTGCTCCCAAATACATCGGGGGAACAGCCGATCTTTGCCTTGAGCCAGAGGGAAGGCAGGGACAACTTCCAATCCACTAGCAGAGTCGCTCCGTTAATGGATTCATTCCACAGTGAGTTTAGTTCGCTAACAACCCCCCCCCCCCCCCTCCTCCCCTCCATTTCGCGACTGAAGCACGTTCGGGGACCAGACCCAACGGGTCTGCACTTGGTCTAGTATACTATTAAAACTCTCTGCGTGTGTCTGCCGACCGGGTGTGTGTCAGATTTGCCATTTGATTTCATGGTTCGCCAAAACCACACTTTCAAAACCTAAGCTATTTTCCATTTTGCTACGCATTACACTTTTACATTTACCCATTCACTCCTCATTACATTTAGACATTTTTATGTACACATTTAAAAATAAAATCCTTCACTCCCCCCCCCCCCCCCCCCCCACCAAACACACACACACTCATTCATTTTGTGGCCTCCTGCTGGCCTGACACCATAACGGCAGCTGCTGCAGCCCGCTCTCCTCCAAAAACGCCACCATTTTCCCCGTGGCCGATTTTCACGACTCAAGCACGTTCGGGGACCAGACCAAACGGGTCTGCACTTGGTCTAGTTATTATTATTAGTACCTAAAGACACTTAAAGAGGGGAGAAAAAAGGAACTGTAGATGCTGAAATATTGTGTTGAACACAAAGTGATGGAGTAACTCTGTCGTTCAGGCAGTATCTCTGGAGGAAACGGACAGGTGATATTCTATAGTTTCAATGCAATTTTATTTAGTTGCGGTAGTTGAAGCAGGTACTATAACAATATTCAAATACAGGATAGGTACATGGACAGGAAGGATTTATAGGCATCTGGGCCAAATGCTGGCAGGTGTGACTAGCACAGACGGGGCATCTTAGTCAGCATGGACGTTGGGTAGAAGGGTCTGTTTCTGTGGTGTATGGCTTTACGACCAACCTGAATTAGACTATGTTCTTCACCTGACTCGATGTTGCAAATTACATCAATGGTGTCCCAAGAATTACCATGCTATTATAGTTGTAAGGATATGGTCAATGTGTATAACACATAGTCAGTTGAGTGATGGGAATCTCTGAACATGCTTCGATGATTGTGCCTCCAACCACATCAAGCATTGCAATGCAATCTAGCCAAAGCAGTCCACTTGATTGGAACACCATTCACCACTTTGTATTCATTCCTCCACCACCAACCATGTGTACCATTTAAAAGATGCAATGCATCAACTCAGCAAGGCTTTTTTCACAGCACTTCTCACACATGTGAATTTAGTGCAATGGTAACTAAAGGCACATCCATGAATGATGGGGCAATGAAAATCAGATGTATTAAAAGACGTAATTGGCATCACAGAATTTCACTTACCTCTCAATATTCTGTATGGCTTCAGGGAAGGATATTCATAGATAATAATATTAGGCTTGGTGCCTTTTTCACCTACAGCAAAATAATCTCCATCAGGATGAACCTGTGGGATGAACAAGAAAACGGGAATTAACTGGATAGACTGACTTTAGTGGGTCTACTTTGTGCCAGTGACTGGAAAGGTTCTCTGTTTTGTAGTGAGTTTTTTTTCAAATGTTCTAAATTGTATCATGTGTAAATTAGAACAATGGCATATTCACTGTAAGGACAGGACACAGTAAAGTTGCTGAGACCATCCAGGCTCATCCCACTACAATCTGGTGAATGATAATATGTTGAATATTTCAGCGGTTATTTTTTTATTTTAATGTTCTGGTTCTAGCTGTTATACTACAGGTGAAGGTAGTCCTACAGAGCTGTTTGGGATGAATTTTCAGGATTTATACTCAGCAGCAATGAAGAATGTGCAATATATTTAAGGTCATGATGTGTGTAGCTTAGAAGAGAATTTGTAAGTGGTGTATCTGCTGCAGTTATCCAGTGCACCCATGGGGTTTCTTTAAAGATGTTCCACTGTTCTCTTTGCCTTCTTTTACATCAATTCACTAGCCCATCCAGTTTTGAGTTTATGCAGATTAATATGATATATACCTGTCAAGGATCCCTTTTTAACTCATACTTTTCAAATCCATTGTTAAGGCCCTGTCCCACAATGCGAGTTTACCCAAGAGCTCTCCCGAGTTTTTAAAAAATCAAACTCGTGGTATTCTACAAACTCCTACAACCTTCCACGAGTATATTCACAAACTCCTATGAGCCCCTACGAGTATGTCTACGTATTCCGTTGACTTCTCATTTTACGGTCTCCTACGTTCCTCTCCCGAGGTACTCTTGAACCAACTTGTACGAGTACCCACGAGTGGAAAATTCATCACATGATTTCCCCCCATTTTAAGGGGAGCGTTTTGATCCCCCTATCCTCCATACCATTGGCCCCCAAGAGAGACGATCGCAGCGGGGAAAGTGAGAGCGCAAATCAACAATTCGTTCCATGCTTGTGTTGCTCGCTGCAGTACCCAGCCCGGTTACATTCACACTTGAAACCACACACTGCCGGGGACTAGGGGAGAAATGTTTTAGATTCTGCAGTAGGAACAGAGAGAGAAAGAGAGAGAGAGAGAGAGAGAAAGCTGGAGTTAAGGGCCTGTCCCACCAGCATGCAACTCTATGCAATGAACGCGATCAAACTAGAAGCGGGGGCCGCGCGGAGGTCGGGTGATCCCCTGTACAGGGCCGTTCCCACCAGCATGCGCCTGCATGCGGCAAGCGCAACTAAGCCGGCAGTAGGGGCCTCGCAGAGGTCGGGTGAGTGGTGCAACGCGGCGCAAAGTGAGGCGAACTTGGAGCGAAGTCTAAGGTAAGTTCGACAGGACAGAGAGGGGCACACAGAGAGGGGCACCGAGGCACACACACACACAGGGCCACGGAGCCACACACATAGAGGGTCACGGAGGCACTTACAAATAGGTTCACGGAGGCACGATGTCGGGGCAGTGTGTAAATGTCGAGGCAACTGCGAGCCGACAAGCCGTTGCCGCGCGGAATCTTTGGACATAGTCGGTTTTTCGGAGCCCCGCGTGGTGTTGGGACGAACTCCGCACGGCTCCGGCGATCGACGTGGGACCGGCCCCGCGACGCCGGACGGCTCAAGCGACCACGTTAGGTCGCGCTAATCGCATAGAGTTGCATGCTGGTGGGACAGGCCCTTTACTCAGCGGGTGAGTCAGACAGCATCTCTGGGGAGAAGGAATAGGTGACGTGTCTGGTCGAGACCCTTCTTCAGACTGAGAGTCAGGAGAGAGGGAAACTATAAAGATCCAGAGATCCAGAGATGCTGCCTGACCCACTGAGTTACTCGAGCTTTACTCACTGACCCACTGAGTTACTCGAGAGAGAGAGAGGAGAGATAAATGGAGAGAGTGGGAGACAGAGGAAGAGGGAGAGAGAGTGAACGAGAGAGAGAGAAAGATAAATAGAGAGAGAGAAAGAAAGAGAGAGATGGAGACAGAACGAGAGAGAGATGGAGAGAGAGAGAGAGAGAGAGAGAGAGAGGTCGTGTTTTCTTCTCAGCTCTGCAGTTGAGAAGGATTGAAGCAGCCTTTCAAGGATTTTGTCGTTGGAGAGGGCACAGACCCAGGGGGGCTTCATAGTTCAACTTATTGTTGGGCTGTTGAAGCTTTTCTCTGGTCTGGGGAGCCTCCATCTGTGTGAAGATTCCTGAGTTTCTCCACATTGTCGAGGGTGCGGTTGGCGTTGGCGGATTGCCAAGAGTGCCTGTGATCTCAGTGGGCTGAAGTTGTGCGGTGTCTTTGTCGTTTTTGGCACCGCTTCTCTGCCCTAAAGTCATTTTGCTCAGTGCGGCTGCCTGGCTTAATGTGAAGAAGGTACTTTTGCTTCCAGCGCGACTGGGATCGAGTTTCCCGTAAGCTGCTCTTGGCTGTGGACGAACCTGGGGACTTTCCTGCTTCAGCTGGAGGTTTCTGTTTTCTGCTGCCTGTCTTTGACTGTGACTGTCTCTGGGACTTAACTTGGAGCTGTGCTGCTGAGGGGCTTGGAGCTGGTTTGTGCCTCTGTGAGGATGGCGATGGAGGGGGTGCGGCCGAAGGTCCGGACCTACGCAGCGATGGCATCAGTGGCGGGTGCGAGGCCATCTGAGCTTGAGCCTCATGTTGACTTGGATGGGGACAGTTTTGGTATTTCTGTTCAAACTGGGCCTATGATGTCGAGGGGGGTAATTACGAAGGCCATGAATGAACTTCTTGGGAGGGGGGCTATTGTCTCTTCTGAGCTCGAAAGGGGAAAGGTGGAGATGATACTTAAGACCCGGGAGTGTGTGGCCCGAGCGTTGGAGGAGGGGATCTCAGTGGGGGGGGTCCACGTACAGGTGGATCCGTGGGTATCCAGGGTGAGACCGGTTCTCCTGCGGAGCTGCCCCACTTATTTTTCGGATGCAGTGCTTATTCCACACCTGTCCAAGTTCGGGGAGGTGCGGTCTAAATGTTTTCGTCTCTTGCATCCCGGGGGGGACCCGGAGGAAAAAGGGGTCTTCAGTTTCAAGAGGAGGGTGTTCATGAAGGTGGGTGAGGGGGATGGTGCCGAGGGGAGTTTTGAGGTGGTGCATAAGGGTGTACCCAGAACCGTGCGTTGGAGTTGGGGCAAGGCACGGTGTCATGCGTGCGGCGAATTTGGACATCTCCGTAGGGAGTGTCTTTTTCGCGGGGGCACTGCTAGAGGTTCTAGTGCAGTGGCCCAGGAAAGCACTGCTGGCCCATCTGGGGTGGCTTGTCAAACCTCAGCGGCGCGGGGTGGTACTGCTGACCCGGCTGAGGTTGCCAGTTCTGCCTTGGTGACCCGGGGCGGCAGTGCTAAGCCTTCTGGGTCCAGAGGTTCCGCTTTGGGGACCCTGGGCAGTGAGAGCCCAAGCCCCCCACGTCCCCTACGTCTTGCGCCTGTGGCGGTGGATGGAGGTGGGGCGCAGGAGGAGGGGAGTGTTGAGGGGGGGTTTTGGGAGAAGCAGGGGAAGCACAATAAGAAGAAGGAGAGGGATAGGGCCGCCCGAGCGAAGAAAGTGCAATCGGGTGAGTTTAGCTCCAGTGTGGTGCAGACTGCACCTGCTGGGGCCCAGGGGGGAGTTGTGGTGGCTCGGAAGGGGGTAAAGAAGCCTAAACGTGTGGGTGGCAAAGTGGTTGGGGGTAATGTGGAGGCGGATGACCCTTCCCTTATGGAGGTTACCGCACCTCCGCATGCGAGTGGGACTAAAAGGAGGCATCTGCCTGGTGAAGAGGAGGAAGGGCGTGGGTCCAGAGCGAAGGGGATGTCTTTCTCCGGGCTTTCCACCACTGAGGTGGCTGAAAGTGGTCTTGACCCGGTGTCTTCTGGGTCGGTGGTTGGGCCTTCTCTTCATGGATCTACAGCGGGTGTCACCGGACTGGGTGCTGAAGTTGATTCCGGTGGAGGTAGGTCCACTGGGCGGGAGTCTGTCCCTTCATCTCAGGGGCCCTCTGAGGGAGTTATCTCGGCGGGTGCTGTGGTTAGCTCCCTTGGGGGTGTACCCTCTGGGTCGGATGAGGTCCCCTCGTTTCAGAGGCCTACTGAGGGTGCTAGCACGTTAGGTGACATGGTTGGCTCCTCTGGTAGTGTGCCCTCTGTGACGGGGGATGCGCAGAGTCAGGCTGAGGGGGGAGTTTCGGGGGTGTTGTCGTTCAAGTCTGTGCTCCATATCAGTGCCAGTGGAGGTGCTGGGGGGCGGGATGCCTCACCGGATGAGTTGTCTGGGGTGAGGTTAATGGCAGGTGGTGATTCTCTGGGTGATGCCTGTGGAGAGGGCACTCTGGATGATGTGGAGGTCAGGGCTGTTATGGGACGTGATCCTCTTTCAGACTCCGAGGGTGCCAGTGTTCCACAGGCCCTGGGGATGCCTCTTGTTGTTGCTTCCCCAGGCCCAGAGGAGGAGGGTGATGGTAGCGTGCAGGAGCCCAGCCATTCAGAGGGCTGCGAGTCTCAGGCAGGGGTGTTGGGACCCACCCCCAGCATTGATCCGGGTGGTCGTGTCATGGCTGTGGAGGAGGACAGCGATGCGGCCAGTGGGGGGGGCACAGAGAGTGATTTGTCAGACAGTTCTGGTCTTTCTGAGGTTGTTGATTCAGGTGCGAGCGGGTTGGCTGCGAGCCCAGACTCCAAGGCCGTGTCTGAGGCGAAGCTTATTGTTGAGGTGCGAGAGTTCTTAAAAATAAGCCGTGCTCCCAAAACATTATGGTTTGCCGCTACAAGGCGGTGGGAGGATTGTCTAGATGTGCAGGCGAGTGTCGAGGCTATCCTTAGTAACAAGGATAGTGGTCTTTCTGACTCGGATTTGGGGCAGTTTTGGGGTTTGTTGAAGGTCCTCAGAAAAGGAGCTCCTGTGACTACAGGGAGTGTGAGGGTCACAATCTAATGTGTCTACACATTCACAGTAGCTACATTAAATTTAAATGGGAGTAGAGCGAGTTTTCGAAGATTTCAGCTCTTATCAGCCCTAAGGGAGGGGAGATTTGCAGTTTGTTATCTGCAAGAGACACATACCGTTGCTAGTGATGAACCTACCTGGCAACTGGAGTGGGAAGGGAGGGTTTATATGAGCCATCTCAGCTCAAATTCGAGTGGGGTGGCTTTTCTGTTGGCCCCAAATTTTCTGCCAAGCATTTTAAAAGTGCAGGAAGTGGTGCCAGGACGTTTGCTCCATCTGGCCGTGAGCCTGGATGGCATGCCGTTGCATTTCATTAACGTGTATGCCCCTAGCTCCGGCACGATGCAGGCCGGCCTGCTTCGGGAGGTGAATGCTCTGTTGGGCACTATTGATAGGGGAGAGTGTGTCTTCCTTGGTGGGGACTTTAATTGCACACTTGAGGTGCGGGACCGTTCTGGTACTCAGTGTGCGCCTGCTGTAGCGAAGAAGCTGAGAGGCTTGATTGACTCCTTTGAGTTGGTTGATGTTTGGAGGGACCTTCACCCTGATTCCACTGCTTTTTCGCGGAGGTCTGAGGGCGGTGGTTCCCGCATTGATCGGTTTTATATTTCCCGAGCGTTTGTTTCCCGTGTCTCAGCGGCCTCAATGCGGCTGGTGCCGTGCTCGGACCATTGTCTGGTGCGTGTGGATTTCAATCCAGCGTGCGCTCGGGCTGGGTCCGCGTACTGGCACTTTAACAACAGGCTGCTGGAGGATCGGTGTTTCCGGGAGTCATTCACTCGGTTTTGGGTGAAGTGGAGAGAGAGGCAGAGGTGCTTCTCTTCCCTTAGGCAGTGGTGGGATGTGGGTAAAGCTCACATCCGTCTCTTTTGTAAGGAATATACATGGGGGTCGACTGGGAGGCGGGACTCAGCGGTCGAGAAGCTGGAGAGGGAGATACAGGACGCTGAGTCTCGCCTGGGTCAGTTTGGTGAAGACTCCAGCGAATGGGGAGAGTTTCAGAGGAAGAAGGAGGTTTTGAGGAGTCTGCTGCTTGAGCGATCTCGAGGCGCTTATGTGAGGTCTCGGGTCCAGATGCTGCACGAGCTGGACCGAGCGTCGCCTTTCTTTTTCTCTTTGGAGAAGGGGCGGGGAGCTCGAAAACAGCTCGTGGAGTTGCTTGCAGATGACGGCTCCTCTGTCACTGATCCAGAGAGGATTAATGCCTTGGTTAGGTCCTTTTATGGGTCCCTGTTCTCTGCGGAAGGATTCAGTGTGGAGGCTCAGCAAGATCTGTGGGAGGGTCTACCGACCGTAGATAGGGGGGAGGCTGATCTTCTTGATGGCCCCTTATCTTTGGAGGAGTTGACTCGCGCCTTGCATCAGCTCAGGAGGGGTAAGTCCCCCGGGCTGGATGGGTTGACGGTGGAGTTTGTTAGAGCATTCTGGGACGTCCTAGGGGGTGACTATATGTTGGTTCTGGGGGAGAGCCTGGCGACTGGAGTGATGCCTCTCTCGTGGCGTAGGACGGTTGTTGTCTTGCTGCCTAAGAAGGGCGAACTCCGTTTGTTGAAGAACTGGCGTCCAGTCTCTCTCCTTTGCACAGAATATAAAATTTTTGCACGGGCAATGGCAAATCGCCTGGGCTCCGTGCTGCATCAAGTGATTCATCCTGATCAATCTTATACAGTCCCTGGCCGGTCCATCCAGGATAACATCCACCTGGTTAGGGACCTGATTCATTTAGTCCAGGGTACTGGTGAGTCAGCTGCTTTTCTGTCTCTTGATCAGGAGAAGGCTTTTGATAGGGTAGAGCATGAATACCTATTTGGGACGTTGCAAGCGTTTGGGTTTGGACCACACTTCGTGGCCCGGGTCCGGCTTTTGTACGCTGCTGCGGAGTGTCTTGTAAAGGTTAATGGCGCGGTGCTATCTCCTTTTCATTTTGGGAGGGGGGTCCGCCAGGGGTGCCCTATGTCGGGCCAGTTGTATTCGGTCTGTGTGGAGCCATTCCTGTGTCTTCTTCGGAGGAGGTTGACAGGCCTGGCCCTACCTGGGCCGCGGGTTGAGGTGATTCTATCGGCGTATGCCGATGACGTACTTCTTATGTTCACTGATCCTGGTGACCTGCGGAGGATGCGTGACTGCCAGGAGATATTCTCGGCTGCATCTTCTGCTAGGATTAACTGGAGTAAGTGCTCTGGACTATTGGTGGGTCAGTGGCGGGTAGACTCCCTGCCGGAGGAGATGGCATTGTATGCGTGGAGTACCACGCACCTCCTCTATCTGGGGGTGTACCTGAGTCCCACTGAGGATGTTTGGCCGGCAAACTGGCAAGAGTTGGAGACGAAGGTGGTTGCTCGGCTGGGGCGCTGGTCAGGCCTGCTTGGAGTTCTCTCCTCTCGGGGGAGGGTGCTGGTCATAAACCAGCTGGTGGCCTCTATGTTATGGTACCGGCTGGCTACTCTTGTCCCGCCCTCTATATTTGTAACTGCTATACAGAAGAAGCTGGTGGATTTCTTTTGGGGAAATAGGAAGCATTGGATTTCCGCGGCGGTCCTGAGTCTTCCGTTAGAGGAGGGCGGCCAGTCCTTGGTGTGCGTGCGCACCCAGGTGGCGGCTCTCCGTCTCAGGACTCTGCGGAGATACATGTATGTAGAGAACCCTCCCAGATGGCACGCTCTGGCCACGTATTTTTTTCGTCAGGGTCGTTGCCTAAGGGGGGGTCTCGCGGCTCCCGGTGGCGGGTGTCAGTCGACCCGCTCTAAGGGGCTTGCCTGTTTTCTATAGGGATGTGTTAAGAGTGAGGAATTTGGTGGTGTTCAGCCAGAGTGTTGTTCCACGAGGAGAGGGGGATGTTGTGGCTGCGGGTGTGGCTGGTCCTCATCCTGTCATGGTGGTTGTCGAGGAGAGGCGCGAGCCTAGAGTGGTTCAGATAGAGCTTACCCCTGCTCCGTCAGATCTGCTCATCGGGCCTAGGCTTCGGGATATTTCTCGGCCTCCGGCTCCGCATAATCTGAGCTGCCTTTCTGAGATGACCAGCATGCCATTTTGTGATGCAAGGAGACGCGCACTGTACAGGATGCTCCTGCACATTCTGAACCACCGTGCCTTCGTCTCCCGTCCTGACTCACCATGGAGGACGGTGTTACCATCCGAAGGCGGCGGGGGGCCCCAGTGGGGGTCCTTCTATAAGGGAGTTGTACCCCTTTATATTGGGGACCTGGGGTGGAGAGTGCTGCATGGAGCGGTGGTTTGTAATAAACTTTTGAGTCGGTTCACGGGCTCGTCTGCCGCATGTATTTTCTGCGGAGAGGAGGAGACCGTATTCCATGTGTATATGGAGTGTGTGAGTTTACTGCCCCTGTACCAATATCTGAAGGGGCTGTTCCTCAAGTTCTGGCTGCATTTTAGCCCCACAATCCTGGTGTTTGGACACAAGGCGGGGAGTGGGAAGAGCCGAGTGTGGGGGGGGGACTTACCTGTCGGTTTGCTCCTTGGCCTGGCCAAGATGGCCATTCGTGGGTCCAGGCAGCGGGCGGTCGACGGTCAGGCGAGAGTCGGCTGCCTGCCCCTCTTTCGGGCCTACGTCCGTGCACGTGTGTCCCTGGAGAGGGAACACGCGGTGTTCACGGGGACTCTGGAGGCCTTCCGTCAGCGCTGGTCGCCGCGTGGGGTTGAGGCGATTATAAATGAATGTACTGCTGTACTACAATGATCTGTTCATTATAGTGTGATTTTTGATTGTGTTTGGATGTGTTGTATTTTATGATTTGTGTTGAATAAAGTTTTTGAAATGAAAAAAAAAAAAAAAGAGAGAGAGAGAGAGAGATGAAGAAAGAAATGGAGAGAGGGAGAGAGAGGGAGAAAGAGAGAGGGAGAGAGCAACAGAGAGAGAAGAGAGAGGGAAAGTGAGAGAGAGAGAGATATATATGACACCTTTCCACACCAGCACCGTGTGTGCTTGCTTTAAATTCTGACTGTGACAGGTCAACTTTGCAATGTTGTGCTTTACACTGGGAATATATCTGGAGTGTGAGGGAAAAGTACTTTCTGTTTCACAAACTCTCAACGACGGACGGGGCCACCCTTCGTGTCAAGAGGTGGCATGCATCAGATGCCCCGTTTCTTCTTTTTGACAAACAAAGGAGACAGCTCTTGGTAGTGGAATCACCCGTTTTATTGGCTGTTTCCATATCTCCCGTTCCGCCTTGGGCGAAACAAGACTGAGCAAAAGGCCAGAACCCAGGAGCGTTGTACCGCAGTGTGCTGCCCTGAGCGCAGAAAATACACAGATGTTTTTTTCTGTAAACGTTTCAATCTGTGGTCTTTGCTTTTCTTCTCACCTCACGAACCCCAACGCCACACGCCCGTCACTTTAATTACACACACACACATAATACACATATATATACACACACATTATACATACACACTCGTACACATACAGACTCATACACAAATTCACATATATAAACACATTATACACACAAATGCACATATATACACACACTCATAGGCACACACTCATATATATATATATATATATATATATATATATATATATATATATATATATATATACTCACACACTCATATACTGTATATACTTAAACTCACACACACTATATAAACAAATCATGACTCCCAGGTGACTAGTTTTTATCGGTGCTGACATTAGCTGATTAAGGCATCTGTACCATTGTATTCATGGCAACTGGACAGAAAACAACCCTTTCTCCTCAATATCTGTAGGTCTGAAAGACTAAAGGCAAGTGATTTTTAAATGAGTGAACTGTGTCATTTCTCATCTAATTTTAAAAGCACATTGGGCGGAACAAGGAAGAACGTTTTTCATTGCTCGTGGGAAATCTGCAACACTGTTTGGCATTAACGTATGGCAGGATCTAGGACTGGTTACCTTTGGGCCTGCTGTCCTTCAGATATCTCCCACTGAGGGCTCCACTCAGCAGATACTTTCACAATACAAAGAAATATTTGACGATAAGCTTAGAAAGCTGCCCATCAAATACAACATGGCCACTGATCCAAATGTCCTATCTGTGGTCCAAGCACCGCACCATATTCCACATGCTTTGTGCAACAGAGAATACAATGAGCTCCAGCGGATGGTGTCCTTGGGTGTCATTGCAACGGTCACCAACCCGTCCGACTGGGTTTCTACCATGGTGGTTGCAACAAAGAAGAACAAGCAAGAAATTTGAATCTGCATCAACCCCAGAGACCTGAACACAGCGATCAGACGCCCACACTACCCGATGCGTACAGTAGAGGAAGTTACTGCTCAGATAGTCAATGCATTCGTGTTTTCTGTTCTGGATGTCAAAAGTTCATTTTGGCAGATCCTGCCTGACTCGTCCAATCTCACCACATTCGGCACCCCCTTTGGCCGCTATAAATTTCTGCGGATGCCCTTTGGCATCAACACTGATAGTGAGGTTTTCCAACGCACAATGGAACAATTATTTGCGGGATACCCATGCGCCATCATTATCGATGATATTCTCATTGCCGGACGCAATATGGCTGAACATGATGCCAATTTGAAAAAAGTACTAGACCGTGCTAAAGACATCCATCTCAAGCTCAACCTTCGAAAATGCAAATTTTGTGACACAGAGGTCAATTATGTCAGACACGTATTCACCAGTGATGGCCTCAGACCTGGCAGAGCACACGGCTGCAGATAAAACTTTACAACTACTGTCCTCAGTCATCCGGCGTAGCTGGCCGGATAAACAACATAGTACCCCACTTGCGATTTGCCCATACTACCTGGTTCGTGACAAACTGGTGCTACAGGACGGGGTCATAATCAAGGGTCACAAAGCAGTCAACCCAGCGGTTCTTCAGGACAACTACTTTGATGCCGTCCACAGGGGCCACCCCGGTGTGGAAGCGACCTTACAACGAGCAAAGAGCATATTTTACTGGCCCGGTATGACCGAATATATACGCGAAAAAGTCAAAGCCTGCGCTGTCTGCAACAGTCTAACGCCACACCAACAAAAACAGCCCTTGCTTTCACACCCTGTTCCTTCTCTGCCGTGGTCCACGGTTGCTACCGACATATTCGAGTGGCGTGGAAAACATTATCTGGTTCTCATTGACTCGTATTTGGGCTGGTTCAAAATTGACCTACTCCAAAACATCACATCCGACACAGTCATCTAAAAGCTGTCACGCCACTTCTCCGTGCACGGCGCCCCTGCACGCCTCCTGTCTGATAACGGCAATCAGTTCACCAGCCAGTGTTTCAAAAACTTTGCTCAACAATGGGATTTTCGCAATGTCACCAGCAGTCCTGAATTTCCACAGTCCAACGGACTCGCAGAACGGGCGGTCCATAGCGCCAAACATTTAATAGAGCGCTCACACCTTGCTGAATCCAAAGTATTCTTAACCTTGGGCTTAACTTAAAGAACATCGCCCGTGGCCCAATACTGGGGTCTCCAACCCAACGCCTGATGTCTCGGTAGACCTGTGCTGCCCATCCCGTGTCCCAGCAGCTGCTGCAACCACAGGTCCGTTCACCTCCTGTTGTCCAGAAACAACTCCAACGGAAACGCGATGCACGGAAGCGATCTTTCGACAAGTCCCGCAAACCACTTAAACCTCTCTAGTGGGCAAGTTGTTCGCCTTCAGACCGACAAGGGCTATGGCCATTTGGGTCACATCCACAGCCCTGCAAAGGAGCCGCGCTCATACCTAGTAAGCGCCGACGGAGGAATTTAGACGCAACCGTCAACATCTCCTTCCTGTGAACAAACCACGTCATGCGGTCTCGTATCCAGAAGCCACAAGTCCAATCTACCCTTCTACCATCAGAAGCTCTGCTGCTGTAGATCAGCCACTGACCATGCCCCTACGCCCTCACCACAACGTTCGGCGCTTTTCACTTTTATTTCAACAAGGAAAGATGTAGATTGGTTACTTCAGGCTAACCAATGTAGTACTTTATTAGAAGCTCCGCCTACTACACTGTTCATATTATCGTAACCCAACTTGTGCTGTCAATCTCTGTATGCTTCATTATCACCTTGTCCTAGCTAACAATGATCTATTCTACATTTGATCTTATCCCTTTTGATATCTCGTTTTCACACCTTACACTTCCTTATCTCTGTGCCGACTCTCAGTCTGAACAAGGGCTTCAACGCGAAACGTCACCCAAACCTTCTGTCCAGAGATGCTGCCTGTTCCGCTTTTGTGTCTATCTTTGATGTAAACTAGCATCTGCAGTTCATTCAAAGTATACAAGGTATATAGTGGGATGTGAATCAGCTGCAGAAATGGCAGGAGAAATAGCAGATGGAGTTTAATCTTAGCAAGTGTGAGGTGTTGCACTTTGCGAGGTCATATGCAAGTGGAAAATATACAATAAATGGTGTGAGTCTTAACATCATTGATGAATAGAGGATTCTATGATCTTGGGGTCCAAGTCCATAACTCTCTGATAGTGGCAACACAAGTAGATAGAGTGGTAAAGATGGTTGATGTTATGCTTGATTTAATAAGTTGGGGCATTGAGCATAGGAGTCAAAAGGTCACGTTGCAGCTTTATAGAACTTTGGTAAGGCTGCATTTGGAGTATTGTGTGCAGTTCTAGACTCCCCATGACAGGAAGAGTGTAGAGGCTTTGGACCAGGTGCAGAGGATGTTTACTAGAATGATCTCTGGAATAGGGGGTGTTAGCCACAGGGAGAGGTTGGACAGAGATTGTTTTCTCTGTAATGCCAGAGGTCGTGGGGTGACCTGATAGAAGTATATACAATTGTCAGAGGCATACATTAGGTAAAACCTGTTTTCCTAGGATGGGAAATTTTAATACTGTAGGGCATATCTTTACAGTGAGAGGTAAAAGTTTAAAAGAGATATGCAGGCCAAGATTTTTACACAGAGGGTAGAGTGGCTGGGGTGGTGGTTGAGGCAGATTAAATAGTAGAATTGAAAATACTTTTTGATAGGTATATGGATATGCCGGGAATGGAAGAATATGGATTATGTGCAGATAGATAAGGATCATTTACTAGCTAATCATCTTTCTCCATGATTCTGATATTGTGTTAATTGACTGATAAATATTAGCTAATTTACTGGAGTGATCCCTCTGATCCTTTAAAAAATTAACATAAGAGCAGACAGGGGCAACAGTTGACATCACAGCACTTCTCAATCTATACAATGAATATTAGAATACAAAGTAACATTTCAAATTATAGGTTGAACACTGATTTTCCGGCACCCACATGTCCAGAGTCTTCTGGATTATCCATTTTTCTGGATCAACAGAGGTCACGTGATAATGAAACGACAGTACACTGCTGGCCGTTCATGACACCCCTCCCGTGTCTCTAAAGCACCATGGAGTGCCAGAAACTTAAATGAAACAAATATAAAATGTAAACTGAATGTGAATGGAATAGCATGCCGACCCCATCCCTGGCTCCCACTGTCTCTTCGGCCGTTTAGAGCCCCGGGTTTCAACACCACTCCGGACTTGCAACTGTCCCACCTGGAGCAGCGGGGAAGCTATGTGCGAATGCTCTTTGTGGACTACAGCTCTGCTTTTAATACTATCCTTCCCCACAAACTGGTGGACAAACTGGGGGACTTGGGACTTCCACAATCCACCTGCATGTGGATAAATAGCTTCCTGTCGGGCCTCAGCCAGAGAGTCAGAATGGGCCATCACACATCCACGGCCCTCAGCCTCAGTACTGGCTCTCCACAGGGCTGAGTGCTGAGCCCCCTGCTCTACACCATCTACACACATGACTGTACCTCCGCCCATCACAGCAACACCATTGTCAAATTTGCAGATGACACTACGGTGGTGGGGCTCATCTCCGGGGGAGACGAGTACGCCTATCAGGATGAGGTGGAGCAGCTGACAGTGTGGTGTGGAGAAAATAACCTGCTCCTGAACACCTTAAAGACCAAGGAGATAATAATAGACTTCAGGAAGAACAAAACAGAACTGGTACCACTAATCATCAGAGGGGACTGTGTGGAGAGGGTGGCGGATTTCCGCTTCCTAGGAATCCATATTGAGGAGGACCTGACATGGAGCGTGAACACCTCTGCGCTGCTGAAAAAGGTCCAGCAGAGACTGCACTTCCTGAGGGTGCTCAGGAAGAATAACATCACACAGAGACTGCTGCTGTCCTTTTATCGGTGCTCCATTGAGAGCATCCTAACATACTGTGTATGCGTGTGGTACACCAGCTGCACAGCGGCTCAGAGGAAAGCGCTCCAGAGGGCCATTGACAACGCCCAGAGGATTGTCGGCTGCCCTCTCCTTACCTTGGAAGACTTACATAGTTCCCGCTGCATCAAAAAATCCCAGAATATTATAAAGGACATTTCCCACCCCGGACACTCCCTGTTTGAACTGTTGCCGTCAGGCAGACGGTACAGATCTACAAGGACAAGGACAAACAGATTTAAAAACAGTTTTTACCCCACTGCTATAAAGGCACTAAATGTAGCCGCCAAGGAACGCGGGGACTAAGGGACTGTGGTTGGTACACTGTGAAATCGACAGAAGGATGTAGGGTTGGGTGTATATGCGTGCCATTTTCATATTTCATATTTATTTTAGTTGTTTATCTTTTTTAATATTTTACCTTGTATGTATCGTTAGCTTTTATGGTTTGAATGTTGCACTGACTGGTTGACATTTTTAAATTTCGTTGTACATGGTCCATGTTACAATGACAATAAAGAAACTATTCTATTCAAGTTGCACCTGTGAGCCCTTCTTCACCAGGTCAGGCAGGTCAGGATCTCTGGAGAATATGGATAGGTGACATCGGGAGTTTTCCTATCAGGAGGGATGATTCAGTCGGCTGATGTCCTCCAGCACTTTGTGTCGTTTCATTTTAAAACTAAACGCCGAGGAGGTGGCAGGAAGTGGCAAGCCAATGTCGCAGCCCGCTCATCTCTCTCCCCCCACCCCAGTTCCCCATTCCTTACACTTCCCTCCCACCCGCCCCCTCCTCTCACCCCCTCGCCTCCTCCACCCATTATTGCTTCCTCCTCCTTCACCCCCGGAGTCGTCGACCTACTCCACCTTAGAAGTGACAGCAGGTAAGAGGGGAGAGAGCCCCATGGTGACCGATGGGACACACTGAAGAGCTACAATATGAGCCGCAGCAACAGCTGTATGAACCGGTGAAGAAGGGTTCGCTGGTGCAGACCAGTGGCATTCGTCCTAGTTGTAAAGTGAAACGACACAAAGTGCTGGAATAACTCAGCCAACTGAATCAGTCTGAGGAAGGGTCCCAATGTCACCTATCTATGTTATCCAGAGATCGTGACTCACTGAATTTTTCCAGCACTTGTGTCCTTTCGGTGCGTGAAGAAGGGCTTGCTGGTGCACCTTGCGAGTCGGGAGTGGCGTTGGAAACTGGGGCTCTACACGGCGGTGAAGATGGTGTGAGCCAGGCATGGGTCGGCAGGTCCATCCACTACATCTGACATATGTTATAAGGGGGGGGTCGTTAAAACGAGGGTTTACTGTATTGTCTTTGCAATACAGTTTGGAGAGAAGATTGAGAGCATAGTTAATTATTTCACGATGGAGGGACACAACATGAAAGATCACTCACAATGCTATCTGTGGCTGCTCAAGGAATTTCAACTGAATTCTCATAATTTTGTACGAATTATAGGAGTGGGTAGACCATCAATTGCCGGAAAATCGGTGTTAAACCTGTACTGTAATCTGCAATTAATCAAGTTATATATTAAATATTTAGGTGGTTTCAAAGGCAACAAGGACCAGATTAGCATTGTAAATGAAATATATTGTTCTAAGTAGTGTATTGTGACACTGGCGGAATGAAAAATTACCATCACAATGCCAATGCCTCCTCCACTGTTGCTTCGAATATATTGCTGCTCTTTCGTCTTAATATTCATGAAATTCACCAGATTGCCAGCCACAAACATGATGGTTTGCTCTCCAATGAGTTGTAAATTCACTCGTCGGGTACTGTCATAACCAAAAGAATGACTGGTATCAATATGGTTAAGTAGGGCAATAATCAAGATGGTTGGAGGATGACAAACAAACGTAAATAGATTTAACATACACTAAAATCAATTAAATTTATTCTTCACTGGAATTCATTCAAAAACATTTACTGGACATGAATTAGATGACCCTCCATAATGTTTGGGACAAAGACCCACCATTTATTTATTTGCCTCCGTACTCCCCAATTTGAGATTTGTAATAGATGTAAGATGTGGTTAAAGTGCACATTGTCAGATTTTAATAAAGGCCATTTTTATACATATTGGTTTCATCATGTAGAAACTACAGCAGTGTCTACACATAGTCCCTCCATTTCAGGGCTACCATAATGTTTGGGACACAGCAGTGACTGTAAATGAAAGTAGTCATATTTAGTATTTTGTTGATATCCTTTGCATGCAATGACTGCTTGAAGTCTGCAATTCATAGACTTCACCAGTTGCTGGGTGTCTTCTCTGGTGATGCTCTGCCAGGCCTATATTGCAGCCATCTTTAGCTTATGCTTGTTTTTGGGGCTAGAGCCCTTCAGTTTTCGCTCCAGCATATAAAAGGCATGCTCAATTGGGTTCAGATCAGGTAAATGACTAGGCCACTCAAGAATTGACCATTTTTTAGCTTTGAAAAACTCCTTTGTTGTTTGAGCAGTATGTTTGGGATGATTGTCTTGCTGTAAAATGAACCGTCAGCCAATGCGTTTTGAGGCATTTGTTTGAACTTGAGAAGATAGGATGTGTCTATGCACTTCAGAATTCATTATGCTACTACCATCAGCGGTTGTATCATCAATGAAGATAAGTGAGCCAGAACCTTCAGCAGCCATACATGCCCAGGCCATAACACCCCCAGCACTGTGTTTCACAGATGTGTGGTATGCTTTGGATCTTGGGCAGTTCCTTCTCTCCTCCATACTTTGTTCTTGCTGTCACTCTGATATAAGTTAATCTTCGTCTCATCTGTCAACAAGACCTTTTTCCAGAACTGTGGTTGCTCTTTTAAGTACTTCTTGGCAAACTATAATCTGGCCATCTATTTTTGCGGCTAATCAGTGGTTTACATCTTGCAGTGTAGCCTCTGTATTTATGTTCATGAAGTGTTCTGGGGACAGTGGTCATTGACAAATCCACACCTGACTCCTGAAGGGTGCTTTTGATCTGTCTGACAAGTGTTTGGGGATTTTTCTTTATTATAGAGAGAATTCTTCTGCCATCAGCTATGGAGGTCTTCCTTGGCCTGCCAGTCCCTTTGCGATTTGTAAGCTCACCAGTGCTCTCTTTCTTCTTAATGATGTTCCAAATAGTTAATTTTGGTAAGTCTAAGGTTGGGCTGTCTGCTAGTTTTATTCTTGTTACTCAGTCTCCTAATGGCTTATTTGCATTTCATTGGCACAACTTTGGTCCTCATGTTGATAAACGGCAAAAACATTTTCCAAAGGTGATGGAAAGACTGGAGGAAAGACTAGGTGCTGAGAGCTCTCTTATACCTGCATGAAGGAGGCAATTAAACGCACCTGAGAAATTACAAACACCTGTGAAGCCATGTGTCCCAAACATTATGGTGCCCTGAAATGGGGGGACTATGTCTAAACACTGCTGTCATTTCTACATGGTGAAACCAAAATGTATTAAAAAACCCTTTAATAAAATCTGACAATGTGCACCTTAACCACATGTGATTCTTTTTCTATTATAAATCTCAAATTGTGGAGTACAGAGGCAAATAAATAAATGATGTGTCTTTGTCCCAAACATTATGGAGGGCACTGTATCTGATAGTAGTATTCATTTTAAGGTGGAACCATGTGAAAAAACATGACTACAATTTACAAAGGATACATGAGGACAAGCAATTTTTTTGGTATCCGTGCTCCTGGTGAAATGAACGGCTTTGAGTATATTTCCTCATAGTCATAGAAGAAATCATCTGCGAGTATTGCTTCTTCTATCTTGGTTTCTTTTTCATCCTGCTTCTCTGTAGACTGTTCTGTAATTAACAACACACCCATTTGGTTTGCCTACACATAAACATGTTAATACAGTTGAAATACTGGCAGAGGACTATAATTTTATTTTATGCTCCATTTATAGGTAATCTTAATTGTAACTGGCATAGCTACATTGTAGATTTGTTGTACACTCTTAAATCATTCTGAGAGACTGAGACAGGCACCATAGTTTGGCAGTCACTACAACTGTAAATACAACCTTATATCCAACACTCCACTCTCCTGTGGAGTTCATCTAAATTCTAGACAACTAACTACAACCACAGTATGGGTCATGGTGATGACTATTAGTCCTCAAAATGGAATTCTACAAGCTGCACTTGACAAGGTTTATTCCGTAATACCCAGTGGGTCTTCCTCTTTGGTGCTGTGGTAATTAGGGATGAAAATGACCACCGTGGTATAGAAGATTGGGTAATGTGTACAGTCTTAATAGACGTCAAGAGGTAGCCATATACAGCGGTGGTGAATGGTCCATGAACTCTCTCAGAAACCTAAAGGGAATACAAGCATGAGGTTGTTTCTCATCTCTTCACAGTACTGTTATTAATGTGCCTCATCTGAAGAACAGTACGATGGTACCCAGGGTCTCAAGTACCATTTCCTTAGTAAAAAAGATATCCAGAGGCCAAGGCTAAGATAGATAAATATCAAACTGATAAAGTCTGATCATCCAATGTTAATGATGTGAGAAGCAATTTATTACATATAACTCTTTACTGGCTGACATTGTCTATTGGCTAAGTTCTTATACAATAATGAAGGTGTCAAGTCAAGTCAAGAGAGTTTATTGTCATGTGTCCCAGATAGGACAATGAAATTCTTGCTTGCTGCAGCATGACAGAATATTGTAAGCACAAATACAGAACAGTTCAGTTCAATAAACACATAAATAAGCAGATAAAGTGCAATAGGCTGTTACAGTTCAAAGTCTGTTTGTTGGCGAGTTAAATAGTCTGATGGCTGTGGGAAAGAAGCTGTTCCTGACCCTGGATGAACCTTCTACCTGATGGCAGCGGAGAGATGAGTGTGTGGCCAGGATGGTGTGGGTCCTTGATGATGTTGGCTGCCTTTTTAAGGCAGCGACTGCGATAGATCCCTTCGATGGTGGGGAGGTCAGAGCCGATGATGGACTTGGCAGTGGCCACATCTGCATCCTTTTCCGCTCCTGGAGGCTCAAGTTCCCGAACCAAGTCACGATGCAGCCAGTCAGCATGCTCTCTACTATGCACGTGTAGATGTTCGAGAGAGTCCTCTTTGACATACTGACTCTCCATAGTCTTCTCAGGAAGTAGAGGCGCTGATGTGCTTTCTTTATAATTGCATCAGTGTGCTGGGACCAGGAAAGATCTTCGGAAACAGAAGGTGGTAAACAGAGGGTGATGAAGTGTTAATAAGTTGTCTAGCTGACAACAGTGGCCAAAATAAGTCAGACCGTGACTAGACTGTCAATGTGGAACAATCTCATTGGATAAAAAAAGACGGAATAGGATCAAGATAGGTCCCAGGAACTGGATTTGGCTCCTTACCAAGACTTGCGACAGTACAAGATCAATACTCATAAAGGAAAACTCCAAGTCCAGCACTCGGTCTAGTCAAGGTCTGACTTATTTTACCCACCGATGTCCTCTGGACATCACAACTCTGGGCTAAGACTGGTCACCTTGTTTTGTGATGGTTGGTTTACTGTGAGTGCTTATACTTTGAAATTAAGAAGCTAAATAAATCCAAGAAGTATGCCTTTCAACAGTTGTAGGATATCTCAAAGAGTGAATTCGGCACTATGTTGCCATCTGCGATTAGCCTCCACCATATTCCTGTCTTCCAGTCACAGTCCTCCCACTGCATTACAACAGCAAAAAAACAAAGGTAGGTAGGTGATAACAAGGAGAGGCCCACCCTGCAATGCTGTCAACGGCGAGCAGTTTAGCTGAGATTGCTAATCCACAGAATCTGGGGTCAGACAGTGAGGCCATTTTACCCCTTCCCATGGCTTTTTTCATTAACAAAATTATTTTTGCACTGCTCATAATCAACATTTGTTACATTTGTAAACATTTGTTAAATGTGTCAATGAAGGCTTTCTTAATTTATATATGGAGGGCCACCACTAAAAAGGGCACAACAGTGAACCTCCTCCCAGGGAATGGTGTAGGGTTAGTGACAAGTGTGGGGAGCAATTTGAAACCAGTGGCCCACAAGGTTAGGGCCTAATTTGGACAAGGTTGATTTTGGAAGGATTAGCAAAGTACTTGAGGAAATAATGGTCCAATGTGTCCTTTATTATTCCATGTGCCAAGGCGTGTGCGGACGTGGCACCGCTCAACAGAGAGGAGAGAGTGGGAGGGAGAGAGTGGGGGGGAGAGAAAGGGGGGGAGAGAGAGAGGGGAGAGAGAGGGGGGAGAGAGAGGGGGGGAGAGAGAGGGGGGAGAGAGAGGGGAGAGAGAAAGGGGGGAGAGAGAGAGGGGGGAGGGAGAGAGAGGGGGGAGTATTCTGTCCTCTGCTGGACTTTATGTGCAATAGTGCCATCTGTTGGATTTTTATTGTGGAAGGTCAGTTGCACACAGAAAGTGGGAAGTAGTCTCCTGTCTTTTGTTTTTTATCATGTTCAGCAGCAGAAGCAATCCGTCCCAATGCTAGCTTGCTATGCTTAAGAAAGCAATGGCTGTAAGTTTATGTAGTTCACTGTATGCTTGGAATACTATGTTGGAGAATATTTGTGGCAAATGATGTTTAAGTCCTTTCATTAACTTCATTTGTTTTTTTTAAATATTTTTATTTAATAGAGGTAAATACATCAGTGTACATCACATATATATTGTTACAATCATTGTACCCCATAATTTTATGGCTTTTAAGAAAAAAGAATAGAAACAAAGAGAGTGAAGTAGGTGAAAAGAGTTGTGAAAGTGAAAGAGCATGGCAAAGGGGAGGGGGAAAAAACCCTTTTGGTCAAAGAGTTAGAGAAAGGGGATTAAGAGATAGACCCTAGAAAATAAAAATAAAAAAGAGAGAAAATAAAAAGCCAGTTACTATATTATATATATCACGCAAAAGGAATCTACCAACTCAATAGTTTTTCATCCCCCTTTACCAAGGCCTGAGGTACTCTTGCACCCTATCTTTGTAGCAATTCTATAAATGCAGACCACGTCTGATAGAAACAATCTGATTTTCCTGAGGCAGAGTCTCGTATCTTCCAGATGTAGTGTTTCAAACATAGTTGAAATCCACATATTTAATGCTGGTATAGGGGCATTTTTCCAGATTTTTTTTTTTTTTTTTCAGAATTTTAAGATAAGCTTTTTTCCTATTATTAAGCCGTAATCAAATAGATTCTTTTGATACACATTTAATTCCGAACTACCTTCTGTCATTCCAAAAATAATCCATTCTGGCTTTGGTATCATTTTAATTTTAAACAGTTTTGTGAAGATTTCAAAGATTTCAGTCGAAAACCTTTGAATTTTTGTACAAAAGTACAACAGAGCATTGAATATAGGAGTAGGGAAGTAATGTTAAGATTGTACAAGGCATTGGTAAGACCAATTCTGGAGTATGGTGTACAATTTTGGTCGCCTAATTATAGGAAGGATGTCAACAAAATAGAGAGAGTACAGAGGAGATTTACTAGAATGTTGCCTGGGTTCCAGCAACTAAGTTACAGAGAAAGGTTGAACAAGTTAGGTCTTTATTCTTTGGAGCACAGAAGGTTAAGGGGAGACTTGATTGAGGTCTTTAAAATGATGAAAGGGATAGACAGAGTTGACGTGGATAAGTTTTTCCCATTGAGGGTAGGAAAGATTCAAACAAGAGGGCATGACATGAGAATTAAGGGACAGAAGTTTAGGGGTAACATGAGGGGGAACTTCTTTACTCAGAGAGTGGTGGCTGTGTGGAATGATCTTCCTGCAGAAGTGGTGGAGGCAGGATCGATTTTAACATTTAAAAGTAAAGTGGATAGGTATATGGACGGGAAGGGAATGGAGGAGTATGGTCTGAGTGCAGGTAGATGGGACTAGGGGAAAATAAATGGTCGGCACAGACTGGAAGGGCCGAGAAGGCCTGTTTCCGTGCTGTAATTGTTATATGGTTATATGGTTAAAAGATGAATGAGTGCGCTATAGTAGCTTCTTGAAACTGGCATTTATCACAAATTGGTGAGACGTTAGGGAAAAAAAATTATTTAATTTAGCTATTGAGTAGTATAATCTGTGTAAAATTTTAAATTGTATTAAAGTGTGTCTTACGTTAATTGAGCATTTATGCACATTTAGTAAGTATTTTTTCCACCTTTCATTGGAAATTTTTATGCTTAATTCGTTTTCCACTCTCCTCTGATACCTTCTGTTGTTGGTATTACTGCATTTAGTATAATATTATATATACATGAAATTAAATTTGCTGATTCCACCTTTGTATTCATTGCTTCATCTAGTAGGTCTGATGGCATTTTGTGAAATTCTTGTGCATGTTTTTTCACATAATCACATACTTGGAAATATTTAAAATACTGATTGTTACCCAGATTGTATTTTAGTTGTAATTCTTTAAATGATAGTAGTTTTCCCATTTCATACAAATCTCCCAAAGTTTTAATTCCTGCTCTTTCCCATTGTATAAATGCTTTATCTATAATTGAGGGTTTAAACAGAGGGCTTTTAGCAATAGGAGATAGGAGAGATAAGTTTCTTAATTTTGTTGTATTTTATTTCTTTCCAAATTCTGGTTGTACTATGTATAATTGGATTTTTGTTGTAATTTGTATTATTCACCATCATTGGTGAGAGAAGGATCGCACCAATATTAGAAGGGGAGCAGTCCTCTTTCTCCATAATGATCCACTCCGGTTGTTGAAGAGAGTTATCCAACAATTGAATCATATATCTAATATTTACAGACCAATAGTAATGCATAAAATTAGGGAGTGCTAATCCCCCTATTTCTTTGGGTTTATTCAGGTGTGGTCTTTGTATTCTATGGGACTTATAATCCCAAATAAAAATTGTAATATCTGAGTCCAATTTTTAAAAAAAAAACTTTTTGGGTAGGTATAATGGGATTGGTTGGAATAGGCATAGAATTTGTGGTAAAAAAATATTTTTTATTGCATTTATTCAGCCTATTAAGGACATCGGAAGCTTTTTCCAGATTTTAATTAAATTATGTAGTTTCTTAAGTACAGGGTTATAGTTTGCATTAAGCATGTCTTGATATCTTCTGGTGATTTCTTCATAGCATTTGTGAACGTAAGATTGTTAGCAAGCAGCCATTTTGTAGCACCTTAACATACAAGGAATAAGATTTGCTTTGATTGATAATAGGATTGTTTATTATATATTTGCCCTATATGTTCCACTGTTTAGAAGATTTGTATATTTCTGTAAAGGAGAGTAATTTGTGTATCTTTATTCTCCTTTATAGTTTTCACTCGTTTTTCAATTTTAAGATTGGCCTGTAGACGATACCGCCTTTCGGGTAGGTGGCGTTTCGACAGAGCGGCCATTCGGTAAGTTTGCTTTTAGGCGACGCAACTTTTCTGTTCCTTGGGATTTAGGCATCCCGCCCTTTCAGTTAGTTTGCATTTAAGCGTCCCATTCTTTCGGTTAGTAGGTATTTCGTCTTCGGACTCTTTCGGTTTATTGCCGTTTCGGCCTTGTTTCCATCCCGTTCTTTGGCTTCGACTTCTTGTCTGTCGGCGCCACATCCGGGTACCATACCAAGGTACAGTGAGATTGTCTTTTGCACACATATCCTATTGATCGACAAGGGCTAATTAGGGATAGTCTGCATGGTTTTGTACATGGGAGATCGTGTCTCACAAATCTGATTGAGTATTTTGAAGATGTGACCAAAAAGGTTGATGATGACAGAGCTGTAGATGTTGTATATGGACTTCAGCAAAGCATTCGACAAGGTTCTGCATGGCAGGTTGCTCTCGAAGGATAGATCACATGGGATCCAAGGAGAGATAGGTGAATGGTCAGAAAATTGGCTTCATGGAAGGAAGCAAAGGGTGATGGTGGAAGGTTACTTCTCGGACTGAAGGCTTGGGACTAGTGGTGTGCCTCAGAGTTCAGTGCTGGGCCCATTACTGTTTGTCATCTACATCAATGATTTGGATGAGAACACTCATGTATGGAACGATTGGTAAGTTTGCTGATGATACAAAAGTGAGTGGTTTTGCAGATAGTGAAGATGGTTGTGAGAAATTGCAGCAGGATGTTGATTGATTGGCTAGGTGGACTGAGGAATGGTTGATGGAATCTAATCCAGAGAAAGATGAGGTGTTGCATTTTGTGAAGTTTAACATGGGCAAAACCTACACAGTGAATTGTGGGGCTCTGGGGAGCGCTATAGAACAGAGGGAGCTAGGAGTGCAGGTGCATGGTTCCTTGAAGGTGGAGTTGCAGGTAGATCGGGTGGTCATAAAGGAACATTGGCCTTTATCAGCCAGAGTATTGAGAATAGAAGTTGGGAGGACATGTTGCATTTGTCAAGACGTTGGTGAGGCCACATCTAGAGTATTGTGTTCAGTTCTGGGCACCATGTTATTGGAAAGATGTTATCAAACTGGAAAGGGTACAGCAAAGTTTTATGAGGATGTTGCCAGGACTAGAAGGTCTGAGCTATAGGGAGAGGTTGAGTAGGCTGGGACACTATTCCTTGGAGCGCAGAAGGATGAGGGGTGATCTTATAGAGGTGTATAAAATCATGAGAGGAATAAATCAGGTAGATGCAAAGAGTTTCTTACCTAGTGTAGGTGAATCGAGGACCAGAAGACATAGGTTTAAAGTGAAGGGGAAAAGATTTAATAGGAATCTGAGGGGTAACCTGTTCCCACAAAGGGTGGTGGGTGTACGGAACAAGCTGCCAAAGGAGGTAGTTGAAGCTGTAGTTGAGGTAGTTGAACATTAAAGAAACAGTTAGACAGGTACATGGATAGGACAGGTTTGGAAGGATATGGACCAAACGTGGGCAGGTTGGTCTAGTGTAGCTGGGACATGTTGGCCAGTTGGGCCGAAGGGCTTGTTTCCACGCTGTGTCACACTATGACTCTATAATAAGATTAGTGCCATACACAAGTACAATCCCCGGTTATGTACATAATGCATAGAAACAGCCCATTCAGTCTATATGCAACAGTCGCCAGGTTTTTGCGTCATTTCACAGTCCCATCCACAGCTGATAAAGGATTGTTGCAGCTGTCGTCCCCATCTGGTTGTCCCGCGAACCATCGTCCCTCTCCTTGCCCAGCCATCTTCAACCTTTGTGCCCTGGCGGCACCTCCCGCATTTGTCCTTGAAGGTGCAGAAGGTAAGACCATCGGTTCTTCCTCCTGTCCAGTGTTCCCCACCATCGCTGACTCCCTCACCGACCTCTACGGTTCCCGGTCTTTGAGCAGGGGCTGGCCGTGGCTCACCAGGACCTTCTGGGCATGCAGCTTGCAGGTACTTGAACAACTCAATTGAGAGAATCTGTTTGCAGGTAAAAAATTGGCTGGCAAGTCGGAGCTTTCAAAAGTGAAATAGCAAGAATACAGGGGCAGCATGTTCCTGCTAAAATGAAGGGCAAGGATGGCAGGTTTAAGGAACCCTGGTTGATCAGAGATATTGAGGCCTAGTCATGAAGTAGAACGTACAACTACAGAACAATACAGCACAGGAACAAGCACTTTGGCATACAACATCTGTGCCGAACATCATTCCAAGTTGAACTCATCTCCTCTCTCTATGCTTAATCCTCATAATCTAAATTCCCTGCATATGCATGTATCCATACAAAGCCTCTAAAATGCAACTATCATCCCGCCTCCTCCACCACACCTGCATTTCGTTCGAGGCACCCACCACTTTAAAAAACACGCGTAAAAACGCCTTGTGCATCTCTTGTCAACTTTGTTCCTCTCATTTCAAACCTATGCTCCCTAGTCTTTGACATTTCCACTCTGGGAGAAAGATTCAGACTGTTTACCCTTCTTCTTTTCATTCTTCTCATAATTTTATATACTTCTATCAGGTCTCCCCTCAGCATTCTGGTAATCCTCTTCTGTAATCTCTCCATAATTCAGAGGAACAGAATTAGGCCATTCGGCTCATCAAGTCCACTCCAGCAACCTTTGACACCCTTTCTAATCAAGAATCTCCACTTTAAAAAAACACCCAATAAGTCTGCGTCAACAGCTGTCTGTGGCAATTCCACAGATTCACCACCCACTGACTAAAGAAATTCCCCATTTCCTTTCTAAAGGTGCATCCTTTTATTCTAATTCCGGCCTCTAACACCACTATCGTATATCGGCCGCCACCACCACGCCTGGCAATTCATTCCATGCCTCCACCACTCTCTGTGTAATAAACTTGCCATGCACATCTCCATAAAACATTCCCTCTCTCATCTTATAGCTATACCCTCTCGTATGGAACATTTCTATCCTGGGAAAAAGGTTCTGATTGTCTACCCTATCTGTGCCTCTCTTAATTTTATATACTTCTATCAAATCTCTGCTCAGCCTCCAACTTTGATTTTGTCAATCAATTTTCAATCTGTATATTATCCTTGATCCAACATTGGCAAAGGTCCTTCACACAACACCAATTATAGCGCAACATGAAAAAGATTCTTCCCCACTGTCTGCCATTCTGCCACCATCGGATTAATGTGCAGATTAATCATCACCCCAGCTGCAAAACAGTGGAATTGAATTATGGATCTCCACTCATTTTATGTAGGAAAGAACTGCAGACACTGATTTAAATGGAAGGTAGACACAAAAGGCTGGAGTAACTCAGCAGGACAGACAGCATCTCTGGAGAGAAGGAATGGGTGGTGTTTAGGGTCGAGACCTTTCATCCACTCATTTTATATCTTTTGCAATTTGAAATGTCTACCACCACCACCATCATAATTTTTGAGCAAACATGGCATTTTTTGTATCATATTCCGCCACCTTTGATGCAGGATATCCTTTCTAATTCAATCTGGCATACGATAAACTGTTTCCTGACAAACAGTAGATTCAGCTGTTCATTTACATGAAAGATATGAAGCTATAATGGTTAAACAGAGTTAAGGCACATCAGTCATGATCTGATTGAATGAAAGGTAAAAGAATGATGAAGTATGTTCTAATATTCTTAGAACAAAACCCCCAGGCTTTTCTTTTGTTTATTAGAAGCCACGCATGTTGTCATAAGCCTTTATGGTCAATTTCACTTATTTTTACCATTATGTTGGGAGTGCAAACTGATTTCCCAGTGAGATCTCTTCATCAGAGGACTTGGGAAGATGTAGAGGACATAGACAAATCCTAGTAAGCTCAAACAATGCCCATCTGCCAGAACCTGTATACTCTGCAATTTGGATTATGTGCATTTCCCAGTCATCCATTACAGGAAGGTTGCAAAGGCTTTGAAATGAGTGCAGAGGAGGTTTACCAGTACGATGGCTTGATTATGAGATTATTAGCTACAGAGAGAGGTGTGACTCATTTGGATTTTTTTTTTTTTTTGGAACGCCAGGGTGACCTGATAGAACAATATAACATTATGAGGGGCATAGTTAAAGTAGATAGACAGAATCTTTTTCCCAGGATGGAAAAATCAAAGACTGGAGGATGGCTATAAGGTGAGAGAGGCAAAGTTTAAAGGAGATGTGCAGGGCATGCTTTTTTAATGTAGGGGGTGGTGAGTGCCTGGAACACACTGCCGTGGGTGATGGGTGAAGCAGATACATTTATGGCATTAAAATACCTTTGGATAAGGATATGCATATGCAGGGAATGGAGGGATATGAGTAATGTGCGGGTAGATAAGTGATGGTCTTCCATCACGTTCGACACAGACATCGTGGGCCAAAGGGCCTGTTCATGTGCCGTGCTGTTCTATGCAAACAAAGGTCAAAGCATTCTTTGCATATTATTGATGAATTATTTTCACCTTTCTGATGCTCATCTTCAATTAGTATCTAAATTTTATTATGTGAACTATCTGAAAATATTTTTCTCTTAAATACACATGACATTCTGACCATGAGACAGAAGTCAATCTCTGGCTGAATCAATCAAACAGAAGACATAGTATGGCACCAAACCATAGACGGTCCCAGGGCAAATCAATCTACTAACAGAGCTCCAAGGCTGGGATAGCTGACCAATAAAACCCTACTCTAAATGAGCTGTGCCATGGGGCAAATGATCAATAAAGCTCTGGTCTCAAGTCAGCTATATTCTTGATAGAGCATAAAAATGTGAAAAGGAAAAAGCGTATTGAGCCATCTGGTTGAAAAACAAAGTTTTATTATCTCCAGATTGAATCATGGACATTTGACAATATTAATTAAATAATCAGGAACTTTTACCTTCCTCTTTAGCTGTAGAACTTTCTACCTCTTGCATATTATTTTCATCTTTCTCATCCTTCTGGCCACCATCAGCAGCATCAGGATTAGGGATTTCTGTAGATTGCTCCTGCACGATCTCCTCTTGTTTTTCTGAATAAACAAAATAAATAATTATTTAACTCTTTGTAACAATCAACAAGAATACCACATATTCACTCAATTTGATTTTTTTGCAAGATTTTGCAACTGTTATAAAAACACAAACCATTGAAATACTCAGGCAGAACTAGAACCAGAACCAGAATGAATATCAGGTTGTCCTGCCACCAGTAAATACACCTTACTCGAGACCATTCTTCAGTCTGATGAAAAGTCTCAACCTGAAACATCAATCATCCTTTTCTCCAGAAATGCTGCATAACCCGCTGAGTTACTCCAGCTATTCAAGGAGGGAACATATGTGTGGAGTCAGAGGATGAAGGTGACGAAGTTGATCGATAAAGGTAGGGCAATGGATGGTAATTACATTGATTTTATTGTCATTTGATAGTCCCTCATGGTAGGCTGATCCAGATGCATTAAGATGCATGGGATCCATGATGACTTGTTCATTTGGATTCAGAACATGTTTATCATAGAAGACAGAGTTTGGAGTCAAGGATAGTGAAAAAGGCTGTCAAAATACACAGTGGGATATAGATCAGTTGAAGAAATGGGCTGAAGAATGGCAAATAAAGTACACAGGGTACTTGGTGGCCGTCCATTGTGCCCTGCGAGTGGCAACACAATGAGTGATAAAGAAGGTTTATCGTATGCTTGCCTTCATCGGTTGGGGCATTGAGTATAAGTGTCAGGAGTTCACCTTGCAGCTTTACAGGACTTTCGTATGGCCGCATTTGGAGTATTGTGTGCAGTTTATTCTCCCCATGACAGGAAGGATGTGAAGGCTTTGGAGAAGATGCAGCAGAGGTTTACCAGAATGCTGCCCCGATTAGAAAGTATTAGCTATGAGGAGAGACAAGGAACTGGTGGTTGGTTTTCCAAAACAGACACAAAGTGCTATCAACAAAAGATACTAAGATGTCAGTCTGAAGAAGGGAAATGCTGTCTGACCTGCTGAGTTACTCCAGCACATTGTGTTTTTTTTAACTATAAGGACAGTTTGAAATATTTTCTTTGGAGAGTCACAGTTGAAGCTTCTTCTTCTTCTTTCGTGTGGCATGCACAGCCTAAAGTCGTAGGACAACTTGTTCTATTTTTCATTGCATTAGTCGAGTTGATTGCATTAGTCGAAACAGGGCGGACCACGTTAAGGTTGCAATCTTCCACCCCAGAGTTGAAGCTGATAGACGTATATAAAGTTATGAGAGGCATATATAGGGCAGAAAGTTGGAACCCTTTATCCCAGGGTGGAATTGTCAAAGACTGGAGAGCATAGCTTCAAGGCGAGAGGGGCAAAGTTTAAAGGTGAAAGCAAATTATTTTATACAGTGGGAGCCCAATACACGCTGCCTGGGTTGGTGAGGGAGGCAGGTACTATCGTAGCATTTGAGAGGCTTTTGAGTACACACATTAGGTATGTTACAAAACTTACCTTGAGCAGCGCTGCAGTTCTGCCGCTCCCCGTGTGCGTGACTTTGGCGCCTTTCAGAGGGGGGCGGGCTTAAAGTGCCGTTTTTCTACAGACTGGGAAAATCGATCAATGTCGGGCGATTTCGTTGCGGAAGAAAAATCGTTCCGACATTTCATTCATGAAGGTATTTTTAAATTACGCTAGATTATTTATTAACTAGAGTAATTTAAAAATCACCTTCAAAGGCCATGAGCGCCGACAACGGGAAGGATTTTGCGTAGGGGAGAAAAAAAGGTACACAGTTTATTTTTATATTAAAAGTTGGTTTTTAGGGAGGCTTTAATCACATTTTCATGTTGCGAAATGGGGTCCAAAAAAATGTATGAACCAACAGTATTTTTCCTCCCGACTTCACCGCAAACCGCAACGTTCCAATCCACCGCGCTCCACTAAAACCCACTCGCTAGTTGATTTAAATGGCCATTAATTTACAGGCATTAAACACTAAATTCCTTCCATTTGGCCTAGAAATTCATGAAAATGAGATTTAAAAATTATGTTATATTGTGGATTATTGTGTGAATGTTATTTGGACACTTAGGCAATTTAAAAAAAGTTTATCTTTTCTTAAGAAATGGATAGATGTTTAGATCTATTCATTGAATTTTGTAATTAGCTACAATTAGATAACTAACTAATTATATGCCTTAATTTCAGATCATCCAAGTAAGATTGTTTCATATTTGTTTCAGAATGCTTCAATCTATAATAACTGAAAATTTCATTGAGTTCTCTTAATTTTTAAGAAAGTTATGGGCTTTTGACTCTTCTAGATCACAGCTTTTGAGTTAAGTCAATTGAAAGGCAATGGGGAACAAGATGCTAATTTCCGAGTATAAAAATGGTCATAACTTTATTAATACTGAAGATATGAAAGTGAATTAGATGTCAAATTAAACTTCTTTTTATGCTTTATCTGATGGGATAAATTGCAGACTTGATTTTTTAAATCTCAAAATTTTGTAACATTGCTACACACATGAATATGCAAGATATAGATTGATCACTTGGCAAAGGAGATGAGTTCAACTTGGCATAATGTTCAGCGGGGAAATTGTGGGTGGTAAGTCTTGACCCTCTGCTGCACTGTTCATGCACCGCTTGTTCTCACACTGTATTGTCCATCTCCCTCGCCCTTACACAGAAACGCTCCCCGTCTCACCCCTTTCGTAGACGCCCGCTTCCCGTCTCCCCCCATGTTAGACGCCCGCTGCCCGTTTCACCTTGCCAGGGGTCTCCTCCCTCTCTACCCCTGCCAGACACCGCCTCCTGATGCCAGTCGCCCGTTCCACGTGTAGGAAGGAACTGCAGATGCTGGTTTACACTGAAGATAGACACAAAGTGCTGGAGTAGCTCAACGGGTCAGGCAGCAACTCTAGAGAAAAGTAATAAGTGACGTTTCGGGTGGAGACCCTTCTTCAGCGCTTTCCATCGCCTGTGCCAGACACCCGTCTCGTATCTTTCTCTTCTCACAGATACCCTCTCCTAGACTCCCGCATCCCATTAACCCCTCCCCACGCTCACTCCCCGTCACCCACACTGTCAAATGCGCTGTGCCCATGCAACCCAAACCCCACTCCGCAGGTGCCCACTCCCCGTCGCCTCTGTGCCAGGCGTCCGCTCCGTCCTCCCGCGGCAAGCACCACCGTCTCCACCACCATTCCCTGGCACTCATCTGTTTCTCACTCACCCTGGGACTCCATTTTAATCGGTTGCTTGGCAACGATAGACGCGGGTCTCCCGGCAGTGGCGCATTCTGGGATCGTGGAGGAGTGCGCTGGCGGCGGTGGGTGGTTGCCTGGGCAACGGTGTTCCGGCGGCTGTCGAAGGCCCAGCGCGGGCGGAATGGGGTTGTTTGGTCACAGCTACAGCAGTGCGTGGACTTGACTTGTGCAGAGTGATGTCTTAGGAAGTTGGTGACGGGCTTAAGCGGCTGTATCTGGAGGGAGCGAGAGTCTGGGAGAAGCGGAGGCGTTGGGTTGCAACAAATTTACACTGGACTGAGGGCGGTGATGAGAGGCCTAACAGTACACCCGGTCTGATGTACAATGCCGCCGTGCACTGTTTCTGCGATCGGAATAGTCAAAGTAGCAATGTTACAAAATTTTGAGATTTTAAAAATCAAGTCTGCAATTTATCCCATCAGATAAAGCATAAAAATAAGTTTAATTTGACACCTAATTCACTTTCATATCTTCAGTATTAAAAAAGTTAGGGCCATTTTCATACTCGGAAATAAGCAACTTGTTTCCTATTGCTTTTCTATTGACTTAACACAAAAGTTGTGATTGAGGACAGTCAAAAGCCCATAACTTCCTTAAAAATTAAGAGAACTGAAAGACATTTTCAGTCATTATCGATTGAAGTATTCTGAAACAAATATGAAACAATCTTACTTGGATGACCTGAAATTAAAGCATATAATTAGTTAGTTACCCAATTGTAGCCAATTACAAAATTCAATTACTAGATCTAAACATCTATCCATTTCTTAAGAAAACATTTAAAAAAAATTAAAGCCTAAGTGTCCAATTAACAGTTACACAATAATTCACAATATAACATGATTTTTAAATCTAATTGTCATTAATTTATAGGCCAAATTGAAGGAATTTGGTGTTTAATGCCCATAAATTAATGGGTATTTTAAACAGTTTGCGAGTGGGATTTTCTGGAACGCGATGTATTGGAACGTTGCGGTTGCGGTGAATTTAAACCCAATATCGGCAGGAAAAAGTCTGCCGGTTCGTATGGGGAATAAATCACTGTTTCACAACATGAAATATTGATTAAAGTCCCCTAAAAAAGCAAGTTTATATGTAAAAATAAACAGCTTTCACTTACCTGTCTCCTACGTAAAATCGGTCCCCGTTGTCGGCGTTCACGGCATTAGGAGCTAATTTTTATTTTACTGCAGCGATGAAGTAGTCAGGCTATTTATTAAAAAAAACAGACTTACCAGCAGTCGGAAAGCATCTCCAGAAATAGATCGCACTCCGACAATTGAAATCTCCGGACGGCAAGGGGAAAACCGCATTTTAACCCTGCCCCCCCTTAAAGGCGCCAAAGTCGCACACACAGCCAGCGGCAGAACTGCGGCACCGCTAAAGGTAAGTTTTGTAACATACCTAGTTAAAGCTTTAGATTTATATCAGGGACGAAGAGAGACGTTTTTTTATATTTCAAAAATAAACTATATTCGTAATAAAAAAATAAACAAAACAGAAACAAGGCAAAACTCAATACATTCTTAGTGTATTCTCAATACATAAATTCTCCTTGATCACCACCCCCTTTGTCCTGTTTTCACACCTTTCACTTCCTTATCTATGTTTCTCTCTCTCCCCTGACATCAGTCTGAAGAAGTGTCTCGACCAGAAACGTCACCCATTCCTTCTCTTCAGAGATGCTGCCTGTCACGCTGAGTGACTCCAGCATTTTGTGTACCTTCAGTTTAAACCAACATCTGCGGGTCTTTCCAATGCATTCTTAGTGTCTATACGTTAAATATTGCTTGGGTTATGCCCTGTTTTATTAGCACCTATTTTCATTACACTTCGCACCATTGGCACTCACGTGGCCCCCGGGGATGATATCATTGAACAGCACAGCATAAGAACAGGTTCTTCGACCACAATGTCTATGACAAACATGATGCCAAGACCATCACATCGATCTGCACAACCCATATGCAGCCATTTCCTGCATAACCATGTCCCTTTGCAAATGTCTTTTCAATGCCACTAACGTATCTACTTCAACCACCACCATCCCGGCAGCACGTTCCACGTACTCACCACCTTCTGTGCAAAAAAACATACCCTGCAAATCTCCTTTAAACTGTGCCTCTCACCTTAAAGCTTTGCCCTCTGGTATTTGATTTTTCTGTCCTGGGGAAAAGATTTTGATTGTCTATTCTCTCATAATTTTATATACTCCTATCAGGCCACCCCACGACCAAACAAAACAAGTTTATCCAATCTCTCGCTGTAGCTAATATGCCCTAGTCCTGGCATCATTTTGGTAAACATCCTCTACACCCTATTCAAAGCCTCCACATCCTTTCTGTAATGGGGCAACAAGAACTGCACACAATACTCCAAGTACAGCATAACCAAAGTCCTATAAAGCTGCATCATGACTTCCTGGCTCTTGTACTCAATGCCCTGACCTATGAAAGCAAGCATACTACATGCCTTCTGAAACACTTTGACAGCCTTTCATACAGTCAGCAACCCAGGCAATCTGGATGTCATCTGCAAACTTACTAACTATCTAACTTAGCGTCCATAATTTATATATATCACAAACAGCAGCGGTCCCAACATAGATCCCTGCAGTAGGGCAAAGTTTAAAGGAGATGTGGGGAGGCAAGCTTTTCACACAGAGGGTGATTGGTGCCCAGAGTACTCTGCAGTGTGTGGTGATGGAGGCAGATATGATAGTGGCATTTAAGAGGCTTTTAGATGCATGTGGATATGCAGGGAATATCCTATGGATATGGTATGCATCAAGTGCAGCCAGATTAGTTTAGTTTATTCAGGTATCTAGTTTGACAATGATAGTGTGGGATGAAGGGTCAGATTCTCATAGAGTCATAGTATCATAGTCATACAACATGGAAACAAGCCCTCTGGCCCAACTTGCTCACACCAACAAAATTATCCCATCTACACTAGTCCCATCTATCTGCATTTGGCCCATATACCCCTAAACCTATTATATTAAGTACCTGTCTAAATGTTTCTTGTGTGTTGCGTTCGTACATACCTCCTCCAGCAGCATGTTTCATACGCACACCATTCTTTGTATAAAAACGTTACTTCTCATGTTCATATTAAATCTTTCCCCCACGCACCTTAAACCTGTGTTCTCTGGTTCACGATTCCCCAACTCTGGGTAAGACCAATCTGTTCCTCTCATGAATTTGTACACCTCTATAAGATCACCTCTCGTCCTTCTGTGTTCCAAGGAATAGAGTCCTAGCCTGCTCATCCTCTCCCTATGGCTCAGGCTCTTGAGTTCTGGCAACATCCTCGTAAATCCTTTCTGCACCCTTTCCAGCTTGACAACATCTTTCCTATAACATAGTGCCCACAATTGAACACAATACTCTAAATGTGGCCTCACCAACATCTTATATAACTGCAACATGTTACCCCAAATTCTATACTCAATACTCTGACTGATGAAGGCCAATGTGCTGAAAGCCTTTTTAACCACCCTCCCTGTGACATCACTTTCAAGGAACTATGTACCTGCACCTAGATCACTCTGCTCTACAACACTCCCCAGAGCCTTACCATTCATTGTTTAGCTCCTGCCGATGTTCGACTTCCCAAAATGCAACACATCACATTTCTCTGCATTAAATTCCATCAACCATTCCTCAGCCCGACTAGTCAACCGATCAAGATCCTGCTGCAATTTATGACTCCTGTGTTGCACTTTTCTATCTTTCCTGTTCCAAGCAGGTTATGTGTAGGGGGGGGATATGCCCTTCTAAGAGAGGTCCAGGACAAGGGGCCACAGCTTAAGGATAAGGGGGAAATCCTTTAGGACCGAGATGGGAAGGACTTTTTTCACACAGAGAGTGGTGGGTCTCTGGAACTCTCTGCCACAGAGGGTAGTTGAGGCCAGTTCATTGGCTATATTTAAGAAGGAGTTAGATGTGGCCCTTGTGGCTAAGGGGATCAGAGGGTATGGAGAGAAGGCAGGTACGGGATACTGAGTTGGATGATCAGCCATGATCATATTGAATGGTGGTGCAGGCTCAAAGGGCTGAATGGCCTACTCCTGCACCTAATTTCTATGTTTCTATGAGAAAAAATTGATAGGACAATGGAAGACAGGAGGCTGATGGGAGGAGGGGAAAAGGAAAGGTTTGGAATAAAGTAATTAAGGTCTTTTGGGGGATAAGAGGAGAAATGTGGATGTGGTAAGGAAGAGTGGGAGCTGGGAATGGAGATAGAGTTACCAGGGGAGAAGAAGGACTGCATATTAGAGGGTGTCCCAAATGGAGAGGATAAATTGAGAATGGCCTACCATATGAATGGGGTTGCAAGGGTTGGTGGAATGAGTGTAAAAGAGATTGGAGAGCTGACAGGATAAGGAAGAAAACGTTGGACGGTGTTAAAAGAAGCGTGTTAAAAGAAGATTTGCGACGTTTACACTATTATAGGTACAGGGATTTATTCTTCAAAGCCACACAGTAAAGATGACTGATAAAATCTTTTCAATGTGGTTTTTTTTGGTGGTAATGACTTTGGTCGTCCACCTCGGTTCAAAATTACTGACAAGGAAGTTGAGTAACAGTTGTTCACTTTCTATCTGATGCATTCAGTAATTATTTGGGAAGGTAAGGTTCACGCTTTCAGAAACCATTATTTATTACAATGATAGGCCTACTTAAGAGTCTCCCATGGGCTTTAAATGTTTTAGGGCATCGACGGTTGTGAAAATACAAATTAATGCTGTATTTAATTCAAGATAACTGACAGAATGTCACTGTTTTAGCTGAGTGTCAGTCACTGGGGCACAACTAACTGTGGTGAGTCATTCTATCAAAGTAGGACTCTTTTCTTTGTAATGTAAAGTTCAATGTACTGTCATGAATACATTGAATGATAGCAGCCGTTATTTGGTCCACCATCCCACACATAGTAAAATAATAATGCCATTCAATAAGCCTGTGATCAATCTGCATCAAATTTCATTCTCTCCTTATGCTCTGTCAGCTAAAAACTACCATTGTTAAATTATCTTAATTATTACGTCTAGGAAAGTAATCCAGTCTGTACTTGAAGGGATGTTTCACCTAATTTCTTTCCTGAATAGCTTGCATAGCATTTTAAGGTGAACCCTTATTGTCCTAAATTCTTCTACCTGTAATTTCTTCTTATACTAACTTTCTTTCAAAATCCTATTCAATTGAATTCACCCATTAATCTTCTGTAGCAATAATTAATATATAATCACAATAATTAGTATATAGAAATAATATATAGTCACAATAATTAGTATATAGATACAGCCTATTTAATATAACAGATCCTCAGGTGCAGAGTTAACCATTTAAATATGCCAAATAAAGGATATAACATGGACACAAACTTGGTAAAATATGTTGATTTTGGGGAATTATGGGATTATGGGAATGCAGCGAAGCATTGCATATTTAGTGTTTTGTGGATAAATACAAGGTTATCCACTTTGGTAGTAAGAATAGAATAGCAGATTAATATCTGAAAGGTAATAGATTGGGAAATGGTGAAGTGCAAGATCTGTCTACCTTTTGTGGACCAGTTGCTGAAAGTAAGCGTGCAGGTATCACAGGCGATTAAGAAGACAAATTTAATGTTACATTTTATGGTGGGAAGATTCAAGTATAAGGATTGGGAGCTCATACTACAAGAATTTTCTATTGGGAGAGAGTGCATAGACTGTTTTTATTTTCCCTTGAGTGTCGGAAGTTGAGAGGTGACCAGATAACAGTATATAAAGTTATAGGAGGCACAAATATAATAAATAGTCAGAATCTTAATTCTGTGATGGGGTATCAAAAGCAAAAAGACACAGGTTCAACAATTTAGCACAACAGCATGTTGGGAGCAGCAATGTGTGGTCAAAAAAGGACGAGTCGTTTCAGTGAAACTGCAAAACATGATTTTACGTGTGCTAAACAGAAACAAAAGCATGGAATGGACAGAGCCAAGTCAAGATCCTAAGCATAAATATTACCAACAATCTGTCATTGATCAACCACATTTAATGACAAGTAAAAAAAACACACCAATGCCTCTACTTGTTCAGGAGACGGAGGAAATTTGGTCTCTAATGACTCTTACAAACTTCTACAGATGCACCAGAGAAAGCATACTGTCTATGGTATTATAGCTTTGGTTTGGTTTGGATGTAGTCCAGTCCATCACACAGATCAGACACCCCTCTATTGACTACATTTACATCTCACGTTGCCTCGGGAAAGCAGCTAACTTGCCAAGATATTTCCAATGCTAATCATTCCTTCATTTCCTGCTCCCTTCGGGCAGAAGATACAGAAGCTTAAAAGCACATACTAACCAGACTCAGGAACAGCTCCTTTCCCACTGTTATCAGAGTTTTGAGCGACCTTTTCCATACAGTCCTGATTTACAACTACAATGTTGATAACCATATCTAGCTTTCTCCTCACTTTGTCTTTTGTACTTGTGTTTGGCTTGATTGTATTCATGTATAGTACTATTTGATTTGATTAGAAAGCACACACAAAACAGCCTTTCACTGTACCTACATGTGACATGCACTGCATGTGACAATAATAAACCTAAACCCATTAAATCTCATTTGGGTGAACTTGCAGATGTTGGTGTACAAAATAATGGCCCCCGTCATCTGAAAGTTCTATTTTGCCCCTGAAACTATTTTGAAGTCTGTGTATTTACCTCTTCTGTACTTTTGACATTTTTATCTTCACAGATAGTTCAACTATCCTCAAGAATGGCACAATATGAAGGGTTTCAACTTGAGAGTAAGTTGATGCTTTGCACTTTAGGATGGCTTATTCTTTGTATAACCTTACAGAACGATATGCGTAAAATTTCTTCCTTTTTTCGGCTTTTATTTTCATACTTGTAACCTTCGGTAAATAACGTCAGCATGGTTTGATATATTTGACCATTTATTTTAAATTGCAAAGGCCCTTGCAGAGATATTTGCATTATCCTTAGCCACAAGTGAAGTTTCAGAAGATTGGAGATGGCTAATGTTGTACTGTTATTTAAGAGCAGTAGCAAGGACAAGCCACGGATGCTGGTGAGCCTGATGTTAGTGATGGAAAAGTGTATTCTTCGGGACAGGATGCACCAGCATTTTGATAAACACAGACTGATTAGGGATAGACAGCATGGCTTTGTGCATGGGAAAGCATGTCTCAGAAATTGATAGAGTTTTTGAAAGAGGTCACCAAGAAGGTTGATGAGAGCAGGGCAATGGATGTGGTCTATCTGGACTTTAGCAAGGCCTTTGAAAAGAGCCCAAATGATAGGTTGGTTTGGAAGTTTTGATCACATGGAATCTTTGGAGCGTAAGAGGCTGAATGTTGACCATCTTGAGGTACACAAGATCATGAGAGGTATGGATAAACTGGACACTCACGTTCTTATTCTTCGGGTAGAGGATTCTAAAATTAGAGGCTTAAGATGAGAGGGGAAAATTTAAGACGGATCTAGCAACTTTTTCACTCAAAGGATAGTCCATATCAGGAATGAGCTACGAGAAAGCCATAGAAGCGGATACAATTGTGACTTTTAAAAGACATTTGGACAGATATATGGCGGGGATCTGTTTAGAGGCCTTTGAGCCAAAAGCAGGCAAATGGGACGAGCCAAGAATGGCATCTTGGTAAACATGAACATGATGGGCCAAAGAGCCTGTTTGCTTGCTGACATATCTCTATGAGTCTATTCCACGATTTTTCAGAAGTAAGTGTCCTATGTGTCCAGAATTTAAACACTTTTAAGAATCATTCATATTCTTTATTACAACATGTACATATAACACACAACAGTATAATACAAGAACTGGCCTGTTGGCCAACAATGTAGTTATCCTATCATACTGTGACACAACTTATGCTGTACCTTCCAATAATGAAGGCTACTCACCAATTTCCTTTGACCAGGTGCTATTGAGTCATAGCCTTTGAACTATGCCAGTTAGTCTAACATTTGTGGTTGGAAATTTCTTAGACTGAAGCAGTAATTTTGGAGCTGGATATATGGGATAGGAGTCAATAGCTTTCTGAGGGGGCAGTGCATTCTTTGACATGTTTCTGCTTCAGTGTTAGTGTGTGAATTCTAAAGTTGATAAAAAATATCAATATGGTACCACAGCTAAACAATTTTTCTATTATTTTCATTTAGTTACTGGCAAGGATCGTGACACCATGAAGAATTACATTCAAAGTTCACATGATATTATAGTGTCTGCACTGTATAATATTGACCCCTTGCTTGACCAAATGATTGCATCCCATCTTTTGACCCATGAGAATTACTGTGAAATCCGAACTGAGAAGATTCCACCGCAAAAGGCTAGAAAGCTTCTTGAAATTGTGCAGCTTCAAATGAGTGACAGCGATGTATGGAAATTTGTGGAATGCCTGAAGAAATGTAAACACCACTACCCCCGTCTGAAAAATTGGCTTGCAGAGGACATTGGAATGTTTTCAAATGTTGCAAACAATACACAATTCTTCATTTCCGTAGAGCAGCACACATTGAAAAGCATAGAAGGTATGTTATATTTGTACATAATCTTGGAATGTGCAAAATTCTGGACTCTGTTACAAAAAGGACAATTTTTTTCAGCCTCCAATGCAATCTTTAGGGCTTAAGGGTCTAGATCTATGGGTTTTGAGGTCTCCGATTTGGCAAATGTGGGATCTGCAGACTCTGCCCTTGGTAGGCAGGAGGTTCTATATATGGTCAGTAGATGGGTTTTTTGGAAGATTCTGCATTCCTTTTTTGTTTTGCTGGACTGTGTGTGTTCACAACAAATATATATTCAAGGGTTTCACTGCCTTCTTGGTTGTTGCATCTCCATTTTGAGTAGTTTCAATGACCAGATAGATCAGAGTAGTGTATCTATCCCACGAGTCTATTGTTAACCTGGCTAGTGGATCTGGCTGCGTGCAATGAGGACCTCAATGTTGGTTGTGTTAACCTGGGAGGGGAAGCTGACATTGATTTGTGAAGCATATATGTTTAGTTTAGCTTAATTTAGTTTTGTTTAGTTTTGTTTAGAGATACAGCTTAATGCTACTGAGTCCATGCCGACCAACCTGTATAGTAGGTCTATCCTACACACTAGGGCAATCTATAGAAGCCAATTAACCTACAAACCAGCATATCTTTAGAATGTGGGAGGAAATTGGAGCACCCAGAGAAAAGCAACGTGGTTACAGAGAGAACATACAAACTCCATAGAGACAGCACCCATAGTGAGGATAAAACCTGGTTCTCTGGCACTGTAGGGCAGTAGCTCTACTGTTGTGCCACATTAGAATGGTTCTGGTTATAAGAAGATTATGTAGGATGGTATCAAAGTTGCCATGATACAACTGTGTCAGCTGTGATTCAGTTGGTGGTAATCTTGCCTCTGACTCCAAACCTTGTGTGTTGACATCCAACTCCAGAGACTTGATTGCAGTAAAGCAGAGCTGAAGGATTGCAGCCCCCTCAGACATGCCATTTCTTTGACTGCAAACCCATCTGCTCTCATGAGAAAAAATAATCCCACGGGCCTTTTTGAAGTAGAGTGAGGCAGAGAAATTCCGAGCAGAGAAATTACAGGTGTTCTGGCTGAAATTTATGTCATTTAATAATGGTGAGATGCTGGAAGACTGGATGGTGACAAATCTTGCGCCTCTGTATAAGAAGGGATGCAAGGAAAAGCCTTTGAACTATGCCAGTTAGTCTAACATTTGTGGTTGGAAAGTTACTGGTGAGTATTCTGAGGGATGATATACATGCATTTAGATAGACAAGAAGATTAGGGATTGCCAACACAGTTTTGTATGTGGGAGATCATGTCTCACAAATCTGATTGAGTTTTTTGAAGATGTAACGAAAAAGATTGATGAGGGCAAACGTGTAGACATTGCCTATATGAATTTCAACAAGGCATTTGACAAGGTTCAGCATGGAAGGTTAGATTGCATGGGATCCAAGGAGAGCTAGCTGACTGGATAGAAAATTAGCTTCATAGAAGGAAGCAGAGGTAATCATGGATGGTTGTTTTTCAGAGTAGAAGCCTGTAACTAGTGGTATGCCTCAGGGTTTGGTGCTGGGCCCATTGTTGTTTGTAATCAATGTCAATGATTTGGATGAGAACATACAAGGAATGATTAGTAAGTTTGCAGATGACACTAAAGTGGGTGGTATTGTAGATAATGAAGAAGGATGTGAAAAATTGCAGCAGAATATAGATCGGTTGGGCAGTTGGGCTGAGGAATGATTAATGGAGTTTAATACAGATAAATGCAGGGTGTTGCATTTTGTCAGGGAATTGGAGACAGCTGCAAGATTAATAGAGTTGTCATAGATTTTAACTTTCCCAATATAGATGGGGACTGCCATAGAGCCAATGACTTAGATGGGGTGGAATTTGTCAAGTGAGCCCAGGAAAGAGGGCAAAGCTTGACCTTCTTTTAGGAAATGAGGCAGGGCAAATGAGTGGGTGAACACTTTGGGATCAGCAACTACAGTTCTATGAGTTTTTAAATAGTTATGGGTAACAACAGAACTGGTCCACAGTTAAAGTTCTAAATTTGGGGCACGGCGAACTTGGTGATAGACGGGAACTTACAAAAGGCGATTGGAATAGTTTGTTTGCAGGCAAAGGGACATCCCGAAGTGGGATTTTTTTTTAAATTGCGATACTGCGAGTTCAAGGTTTGCATAATCATGTATGTCCCAAATTCTATGAATGTAGATAAATCTGCTGATCCTGATCAGGCACATTCAAGGACTCTGCTGGAAGCTTTAGAAGAATTGCAGCTGACCTCGCTGAGATACATGAATCACCATTAGATATGGGTAACGTGCCAGAAGGCTGTAAGGTTGCTAATGTTGTGCCTCTATTTAAGAAACACCACAAAGAAAGGCCTGGAAACTATATACCAGGAACCCTAACACCTGTTGTGGTAAAGTTACTGGAGATTATTCAGAAGGATAATGTGTACATGCATTTAAAAAAACAGGGGGGGAAAATGTCATCCAAATGGACTTCAGAATGGCCTGTGGTAGGCTGCTCTGGTAGGTTTGATCTCATAGGATCCGGCTTGCTTTTCGGACTGGAAGCCTGTTACTAGAGGTGTGCCTCAGGGATCCGTGTTGGGCCCATTGCTGTTGATCATCTATATCAATAATTTGGATGAGAATGTACAAGCATAATTAGTAAATTTACAGATCACACAAAAAAAAAGAATTGGGTGAGTCCACATCCGACACGTGGGTACCGATTGGGGATGATCAGCCATGATCACATTGAATGGCGGTGCTGGCTCAAAGGGCCGAATGGCCTACTCCTGCACCTAATGTCTATTGTTTATTGTCTATTAACATGTGGGAGTCATTCAATGAGTAAGTCCACAGCTGACACGTAGGAGTCTTTTAAAGGCCAGCTGATCGAAATTCAGGACCGATATGTTCCAGTATGGATGACCAAAGAGGTTTTAAATTTGGTCAAAAAGAATAAAGGAAACACATGCAAGGTTTAATCAGGGTGGAAACAGACAGGGCTTTGCGGAATATAAAAAAGGGGGGAAATAACTCTTGGGCAATTAGAAGGCCGCAAAGGGGCCACATTAAAAACAAGGGGGTAACCAGTGAAAAGGTAGGACTGCTCAAGGATAAAGAAGGGAATTTGTGCTTGGAGTCAGGGGATGTAGGCGAGGTACTAAATTAATACTTTGCATCTGTTTTCACCAAGGAGAAGGACATGGAGGACAGTGAGATCAGTGTAAAGAATACCAATATTGAGGGCAGATTGAGATTAAGATGGAGGAAGGTTTGGGGGTCTTAAAGAGCATCAAAGTGGATAAATCCCCAAGAACTATCCCAGGTTATTGAGAGAGGCAAAGAGGAGATTTGCAGGAACCTTGACAAAGATCTTTCCATCTTTCCTAGCCACAGGCCAGGTCCAGGAGGACTGTAGAATAGCTAATAATGTGTGCTGGGACCTCTATTGTTTGCGATATATATAAATGACTTGGATGTAAATGTAGACAGGTTAGTTAGTAAATTAGCAGACGACACCAACATTACTGTGGTCGCAGACTGCGTGGAAGGCTGTTAAAGTATGCTTTGGGATATAGATCAGCTACAGAAATGGACCGAGAAATGGCATTTATAAACCTCTTGTTAGGCCACATTTGGAAAATTGCTTACAGATCCGGTTACCCCATTACAGGAAGCACATGGAGGCTTTGGAAATGATGCAGAGGAGGTGTGCCAGAATTATGTCTGGATTAGAAGATATTAGCTGCAGGGTGATGTTTTGGATTGGATTGGTTTCTCAGGAAGCCCAGAGGTTGATGGGAGACCTAATAAAACTATATACAATTATGAGAGGCATATATAGGGTAGAGAGTCAGAACCTACTTCCCAGGATGGAAATTTCAAATACCATGTTCTATGTTCTAAGAAACTCTTTCAATGTTTTACAGGTATCAAGCGTGGATCAACAGGTATGTCATATGTAAGCCTGTGGTGCTGAATACACGTAATTCTTCTCTTTGTGGTTGCATCTTTTCATCTTGGTGCTCATTTACTTCCTTTAATTGAAATATTTTAAGGCAGGCATTGTATTGCATAATTAAATTGGATCTGATCATTGCCATCAATAGTGATTCACATGTACTTAATGTCTTATTTGTAAGGCTTTAAAACAAGTGATACACTTTGTAAAACATTTAAGAATGGGAGCAGTGAATACAGAAATACAGGACCTTTATAAATCACTGACGTTACACAGCTGGAGTGATGTGCAGACACCTCACTGAGTAGTTATTAGACAGGGCAGCACAATGGCGCAGTGGTAGAGCTGCAGCCTCACATGGTAGTGTTTGGTCCTGACCTCCAATGTTTTCTGTGTGGTGCTTGCACATCATCCCCATGACTGCATGAGTTTCCTCCATTGCTCCTATATCTCAAAGACGTGCGGGTTTGTAGTTGAATTGGGCCTCTGTAAAAAATGGCAGTGGATGAGAAAGTGGGATAACAGTGTGGAAAACTAGTGTGAATGAGTGAGCAATGATTTATGTGGACTCAGTTGGCTGAACGGACTGTTTCCATGCTGTATTTCTAAACTAAACACTTCCCATAGCTTTGGAATGGAATTTGAACCCCCAATCTTCTGATTCGGCACTAAGCAGTCTATGTGCAAGTTTACAAATAAAGCAAGTTGGAAGAGGATGAGAATAACTTCCTGATATCTTGGGGTAACCATTCGCAGGCCCGATGGGGCTGGGGACTTCCAGAAAGAGTCATCTAGTTTTGCTCAAGATTCCAGCATCTGTAGTTCCTGGTGTGTAGACATTGATGGCCTATGAAAAAACATGATCACTGCATCCATTATATGAATTAATGAATTAAACTAGTTGATGGTTTGCCTTCTGTGTAAGGTTGATCATGTGGAGAGCCTTTTGTAGTTTTATGATAATAGCTGGTTAAAGGAAAGTAACCTTATATATGTTTAGAGGCAATGTGAATAAGGCTGTAATTTCTATCCCAATAGAACAGAAACTACTAAAACAGGCAAGCATATTGTGCCAGAGACTCGGTCATCTGATCACCCCTATTGCCATGAAGTTGTTCTCCAACGAAACAATCTCGCAGTATGAGTTGGATATTGTGCAAGGAGAGACCACACTCTACTGTCAAGCCCAGCGTTTAATAAACATCTGCCTGCAGAAAGGAGAGCGTTCCTGTCAGAAACTCTATGAAGCTCTACATGATGAAGATACAGTCCTGGCAGAAGATATTGATGGTGAGTGCAAGTTCAGCATTTAATTTAGTGCCATGCCATTTGTGCCTAGTGGGAAAGACGCTCGACTTGTTAGGTTGTTGAATGTAATGATCTCAGGGCATTCAGTTGTTAGACATTTTGAGTATTAAACAAGATCATGAAGTAGGTTACTTTCTTGGGCTCTTGCAAGAAAGAAGAAATAGTGTAATACACATTTACCTTTACACCAAGCCAATTAACCTACAAACCTTTGGAGTGTGGGAGGAAACCGGAGCTTCCCGGTTTGCTCCCGTGCTGGTCACGAGGAGAAGGTATAAACACCATACAGACAGCACCATAGTCAGGATCGAACCTGGGTCTCTGGCACTGTATGGGTGCAATTCTACGCTGCGTATCGTCCTATAACCTTCAGTGCAGTGTGAGCAGTCTGTCTCCAATGTCCTGTCATTTAGACAATAGACAATAGGTGCAGGAGTAGGCCATTCGACCTTTCGAGCCAGGACCTCCATTCAATGTGATGATGGCAGATCATCCCCAATCAGTACCCCATTCCTGTCTTCTCCCCATATCCCCTGACTCCGCTATCTTTAAGAGCCCTATCTCGCTCTCTCTTGAAAGTATCCAGAGAACCGGCCTCCACCGTCCTCTGAGGCAGAGAATTCCACAGACTCACAAGTCTCTATATGAAAAAGTGTTTTCTCATCTCCGTTCTAAATGGCTTACCCCTTACTCTTAAACAGTGGCCCCTGGATCTGGACTCCCCAACATCGGGAACATGTTTCCTGTGCAAACCATTAATAATCTTATATGTCTCAATAAAATCCCCTCTCATCCTTCTAAATTCCAGAGTATACAAGACCACCCGCTCCATTCTCTCAGCATATGACAAACCCGCCATCCCGGGAATTAACCTTGTGAACCTAGGCTGCACTCCCTCAATAGCAAGAACGTCCTTCCTCAAATTAGGGGACCAAAACTGCACACAATACTCCAGGTGTGGTGTCACTAGGGCCCTGTACAACTGCAGAAGGACCTATTTGCTCCTATACTAAACTCCTCTTGTTATGAAGGCCAACATGCCATTCGCTTTCTTCACTGCCTGCTGTACCTGCATGCTTACTTTCATTGACTGATGAACAAGGACGTTTATTTGATGATGAAGTGATAATGATGAAGTGCTTCGAGAGGCTGGTCAGGGACCACATCACCTCCAGACTCCCCTCCACACTCGACCCATACCAGTTTGCTTACAGGCCAAACCGCTCCACAGAGGACGCTATATCCTCCGTACTCCATCTGAGCCTGGAACATTTAGAGGAGAAAAACACCTATGTGCGAATGCTGTTCGTGGATTTCAGTTCAGCATTCAACACCATTATCCCCCAGCACCTGATAAGCAAACTGGTTCCATTGGGCCTTGGCATCCCCATGTGTAACTGGCTACTGGACTTCCTCACTGACAGACCCCAGTCTGTGAGGGTTGGAATTAACTCCTCCGACACCATCTCTCTGAGCACCGGCTCCCCTCAGGGCTGTGTCCTGAGTCCACTGCTGTTCACCCTGATCACTCACGACTGTTGTGCCAGGTTTAGTACAAACCACATCATGAAGTACGCAGATGATACAACAGTGGTGGGCCTCATCAGGGACGACAATGAGCTGGCTTACAGGGAGGAGGTGAAACAACTGGTGGACTGGTGCAATACGATCAACCTGATCCTGAATGTCGAAAAAAACAAAGGAGGTTATCGTCGACTTCAGGAAAACCCGGCACAGTCCCACACCACTTCACATCAATGACAGCGATGTGGAGGTGGTCAGTAGCACAAAGTTCCTGGGGGTGCAGATCACTAACAGTCTGACCTGGTCGAATAACATCTCATCAACAGTTAAGAGAGCGCAGCAGCGGTTGCACTTACTGCGCCGGATGAGAAGAGCTCACCTCCCCCATCCCATCCTCACTACTTTCTACAGGGGCACCATAGAGAGTATTCTGACCAGCTGTATCTCTGTCTGGTTTGGGGACTGTAGAGCCTCCGACTGGAAGTCTGTGCAGAGAGTGGTGAGGAAAGCGGAAAAAATCATCGGGACCTCTCTCCCCTCAATCGGGGATATTGCAACCAAACGTTGCGTGTCTAAGGCCAGCAGTATTATAAAAGACCCCACACATCTCCATCACGGACTGTTCACTCTGCTGCCCTCGGGAAAAAGATATCGCAGCATAAGGAGCAGAACATCAAGGTTCTGCAACAGCTTCTTCCACGAGCCATCAGACTCCTGAATGCCATGTAATGGGCTGCCACCATTGTCTATTTATCCTTTTATCCTTTTTATCCAGGCCTACCATTCTGTTAATTTATCGTGTTGCACAGGGAGCCAAATGCAACGTAATTTCGTTTGGAACTGCATATATCAATGTATTTCTAAATGACAATAAAGTTTGTTTGACTTGTTTGACTTTTGTATTTTATTTAAGAACATCAATTTATTTGGGTAATTTTAAATTTGAACTTCCTGTTTGCTGTTTGGCCATAAATTTAAGATTTTTCTTCCTTATTCAGGTTACCCCTATTGAAGAAATAGTTTCCATATATTCACCCTCTTGAACTTTTTCAGTACTGCTCATTTAGATTCAATATACTGCAGATGCATGAAATCTGAAATAAAATAGAAAGTACTGGAAATGCTCATCAGGTCAGGCAGCAATTGGTCAGGAAATATAGTGTTTCAATGGATTGTCGATTTTGCTAACTGGAACCAATTTGATGGATTGCTAACCTTTCATCAGCATGGTTCTGATGCAAGGTTACTGGACCAAAATGTTAACACTATTTCTCTTTCCTACTGGTCTGCTAAAAATATTTCAACTTTTTTCTGTTTCATTTCAATTAGATCAAGTGTTCCCAACCTTTTTCGTCCCGTTTACCCCTGGCAACTTTAATAGCACATAACAATGTTATTTCACTTATTTATGAACAACTAATGATGAACAGATACCAGTACCAAACACAGTCAGTCAATGAGAAAAAAATATGTACAAATCCAGAATCAACAAATTTACCCCCTAGGCAGACAAAATCTACCCCATGGGGGTAAATTTACCCCAGGTCGGGAACCCTTGAATGAGATCATCCCTCGGTCCACTCAATTTAACCATCCAGACCAAAGAATGTTCTTTGATGAGGTTCCATTGGCTTCCTGCATTGTCAAGTCAGCTATATGTATAATTTTAAAATTCTGCAAATGGAATGGAGTGTTCAGTAAAGATTGGTGATACTTTGTGTGTGGTCAACATGTTACATATTGTGTTTATTAACGAGCAACTTTTACTCCTTTGCAGATACAGAACAGCCAGCTTCATTATCATTTCACAATTCTACTCCACAAGAGGAAACACAGCCAGCCTTTTCCTGTGAGTAGGTTCCTTTAATAACCATTTCCTGAGTTTGGGCTATGTATTAAAAGCACACTCTCTCCAAATGCCTTCAGTGGCACATACCATTGTTGCAAGAAGTATTCAGATTATTGTTTGAAGGCTTTCACTGGATTAAAATGTTAAAGGAGACTAGACCAAGTAGGATCAAAAGGACTTAGCCCCTCAACGCACGGTTGCGGTATGGGGGGGGGGGGGGGTTGACTGCCTGTGGCGTCACGCACACACTAACCACCACACACACACACTAACCATCCCCCACTAACCACCCCCCATGCACATTGGCACAAATGACATAGGTAGGAAAAGGGATGAGGTTCCACAGAGTGAATACAGAGAATTAGGCAATATTATTAAACGCATGACCTCAATGTCTGGATTACTCCCTGAAATAATTTGAAAGCATGTTCTTGAAAGCATATGTGCTGCTCTTTACAATTTACTCCACGAGGCAGCAAGCTTGTGAAGCAAGCAGATTTCTATGATTCATATTCAGAACTGGCACCTGTTGTTTTTTTTACTCTTTGTTATGATAATTGTTATGTATACAATACAAACTGTTAGCTCATTCTCATTCCAGCCCTTTATGTGAAATTTATTTTTCAGTGCTGGAAGATTTGAGACTGAAATGTGGATTTGGTGAAGAGATTCAACTGCAACAAGTACACAAGGGTTTGTATGTGGTGGGACATACGTCTTCTCAGAAATTATTGTGGTAGGTGATGTGATGGCAGAGAGTGACCAGGTGGGATATGTGTGGAAGTGGATCGGTTATCAATTACTTCTTCAGCTGTTTTGATCTTGGGAGTAATTAATCAAGATTTTAAAAAATAGAGCTTAGGTATTTGTCCAGTTGGCTTGCTGACATGACTGCCCTTCCTGCTCCCATTAGCGCTGCATTATTTTGGCTCCATTTTCAAATTACATCAATTTTGCAAACAGCTTAAAGGTAGAGGAGGGGGGGTGGGATGCTGTTCATAGAAAATTAAAACTGCTGAACACACAGAGTGCATGCAGATTACCACTGGATAGGGTGTTGCTGCAACAGTGGGGTCTCATAGAGCTGATGAGCATGGTATTCATTACAATCATTGGGGTGACAAATATTAGCATTTTTTGTTGGCTGCAGAACAATGTAGGTTGGTACTCTTTTGCTGAAATGCAAAGGTTGAATGTAATGGATTGTGTTTGCATTGTCCCAGAGTGGGGGTGAGAGTAGAGGGTGGGTAGGGGGTAGCTCTGAGCCAGAGTAAGAGTTGTCTCTGAACCAAGCCAATATTACTCGTACAGAAGCAATATACTACAGATGCTGAGAATCTGAAAATGCTAGAAATAATTAGCAGATCAGGCACCATCTGTGGAATCAGAGGAAAGACACAAAATGCTGAAGTAACTCAGCGAATCAGGTAGCATTCCTAGAGAACATTCTCAACTTGTTGGGACCCTTCTTCAGATTGATTGCAGGAGTGGGAAGAGGGACAAAGCATGGCAGGTGATAGGCGAACATGGACGGGGGTTTGATAGCCGGATGGAAATGGCAAAGGCCAGAGATTAACACACACAAACTGAGACAAAGGATTAGAGATTGGCAAATGTGTAACTGGAGGTTTGATGAGGTGCAAATTGTTTAGGGCTGTAGGTGGTGGGGAATAGGAAGGGAGAGAAAGATGCAAGGTCAGCAGGGTTCTGGGGAGGGGGGAGGGAAAAGTAAGGTAGAAAGGGGAGGGGGGAAGATGTTTTGTAGAGGTTACCTAAAGTTGGAAAATTCAAAGTTCACACCATTTGGTTGTAAGTTGCCCAAGCGGAATGTCTTCTTCCAATTTGCGTGTGGCCTCACTCTGACTATGGAGGAGGCCCAGGATGAAAAGCGGAGGCTATGGAGAGGGTGCAGAAGAGTTTCACCAGAATGCTGCTGCCTGCATTAGAGTATTTCAGCTGCAAGGAGAGAATAAACTTGAATTGTTTTCTTGGGAATGTTGGAGGTTGAGGAGAGATATCATAGAAGTATACAAAAGTATGAGAAGCATAGATAGGGTACACAGTCAGAATCTTTTTCCTAGGGTAGAAATGTCCAACACTTGAGGGCCTAGCTATAAGGTGAGAGGCAGAATGTTTAATGGAGATGTGTGGGACAGATTTTTTACACAGAGATATCGGGGCCTGGAACATATTGCCAGGGGTAGTGGTGAAGGCAGATAGGATAGCGGTGTTAAAGAGGCATTTTGATAGGCTCATGAAAGTGCAAGGAATAGAGCTGTGTGGACCATGTACAGGCGGATGTGATCAGTTTAACTTGGCATCGTATTCAACGCAATCATTGTGGGCTATTCCTGTGCTGTACTGTTCTATAATCTTTGTAATTGTACTGGGAATAGAACAGCACTGATCCCGGTATGAGTAGGAAACATCAACAATTCTACCAACAGTTTGGCTGAGCTATTCACAGGATAAAATTCCATTCACTCTACCAAGCCATATTTTGAGACCTAGTGCCAAATATAGCTCCTGCATATTCCAATTTCATTCCAATCCATGTGCGATTGCAAATCCAGAGTCAGGAAATGCAAAGGTAGGATGCCACAAACCCAAGGTATGTTTATTATTTTTTAGCCCAATTGCCTGCCTTTCATTCAACTGTGTTGGTTTAAAAACTAAATCCCAACTCATTCCTTCAATAAAGTGTTAAGTCTCACTGTTTTCTTGTTTCAGGGCTCATCAGAGAAGCAATAACACTGCTTCAGTTGGATACTGGAAGGGTCATGTCATTAAATATATGTGAATTTGGTGTGTTGCTGGGACTACCACGGAAGGATGTCCAGGAATGCCTTTTTGAACTTGAAAGTGCTGAAGATGTTCATCAACTTGCTGCAGTGATACACACATTTGTGGAAAAAACCAACAATGCTGAGAGACTGAGACAAAAGATGGCTTCTGTTAACCTCAATCGTAGGTCAACAATTCGTAACCTTTTAATTTGAAAACAATGATGTTTTACAATATTCACATTATGTTCCAAGTTTGCATCTGAGCTATATGTCACAACCAGAAAGTATGTGTGAAAGGAAAGGACATGTGCCATTTTCTAGATCCTTTCACTATCTTATTTCAGCAGCAGTGGTGCAGCTGATAGAGCTGCTGCCTCAGAACACCAGACACCCAGGTTCCATCTTGACTTTGTGCTGTCTATGTGGAGTTTGCATGTTCTCCCTATGTTTCGTCTGAGTGCTCCAGTGTGCTCCCACACACCAAAGAAGTGCAGGTTTGTAGGTTAATTGGCCTCTATAAATTGGTCCTTAGGGCGTAGATCCGAAAGTGCAACAACATAGCTCTAGTGTGAAAGGGTGATTGATAGTAGGCATGGACTCAGTGGGCCAAAGGGCTTGTTTCCATGCTGTTTCTTTCAATCAACTAATCAATCAATCAATTCCAATTGCCTGACAAATGCTTCGGCACAATAATTATGGTGTCGATTTCTATACAGAACTCCTTGAAATACAACATTTTACAACCTGTCATTTAAACAATAGCTTGGCATTTCTATTTTTGTCCTATCAAAGAAGATTACTTTACATTTTTCATCAAATCATACAGCAAATATGGGGCCAATTCAGACCATCTTGTCTATTCTGACCGCAATGCCTATCTATGTTAATTCCATTTGCTCACATTAGGCCCATATCAGTATGCATCTTTCCTATCCAAGTACCAATCCAAACACCTTTTGAACATTGTAATTGTACCTGTTTCTACTACCTCCCCTGGCAGATATTCACTACCATTTCTGTGAAAAATAAATTTCTCAGATTTCCTTTACATTTTTCAAATATCATCTTAAATATGTGCCTCCCAACTCCCTTGCCTGGTAAAATGATTCTGACCATCTATCCAATCTGTCCTCCAAATGTTATAAACTTCCATAGGTTTGGGCAAAGCAGATGAAATATAACATAGAAAAGTGTGCGGTCATGCATTTTGGTGGTAGGAATAAAGGTGTAGACTATTTTCTAAATGGGGAGTGGGTTCAGAAATCAGAAGTGCAGGATTCCAAAAAGGTTAATTTGCAGGTTGAATTGATAGTAAGGAAGGCAAATGCAATGTTAGCATTCATTTTGAGAGGACTAGAGTATAAAAGCAGGGATATAATGTTGAAACTTTATAGGGTGCTGGTCAGACTGGATTTGGCGTATTGTGAGCAGTGATGAGGGATGTGCTGGTTTTGGAGAGGATGTTTTCAGAACGGTTCCGGGGATGATTAACTTAATGTACGTTTGACAATGCCGCACCAGTACTTGCTGGAGTTTAGAAGGATGCGGGGGAATCTCATTGGAACTTACCAAATAATGAAAGGCCTGAATAGAGTAGATGTGGAGAGGATGTCCAGAATGGATAGAACAGTACAGCACAGAAACAGGCCCTTTGGCTCACAATGTATGAGCCAAGATAAACTAATCTCATCTGCCTACACATGATTCATATCTCTCCATTCTGTGCGTATCCTCGTGTCTTTCCAAAAGTCTCTTGAACACCACCATCGTATCTACCTCCAGGCAGCATGTTTCAGACACCCACCACTCTCCGCATATCCTCTTTAAACGTGTGCCCTCTAGTCTTTCATAATTCCACTCCGGGAAAAAGATTCTGACTGTCTACCTATCCATATCTCTCATAATTTTGTATGCTTCTCTCATGTCTCCCCTCAATCTCTAATGTTCCAGAGAAAACAATCCAAGGCTGTCCAATCTCATTTTATTGCTAATACCCTCTAATCCAGGCATCATTCTGCGAAACATATTTTGCACCCTTTCCAAAGCCTCCACAACCATCCTGCATTGGGACGACTGGAACTGCACGTAACCATCTAGATGTGGCATAACCAAGTTTTATAAAGCTGCATATGTCTTCTTGATTCTTAAACTCAATGCCCTGACCAATGAAGGAAAGAACATCATATGTTTTCAGATTCAGATTCAGATTCAGATTCAATTTTAATTGTCATTGTCAGTGTACAGTACAGAGACAACGAAATGCATTTAGCATCTCCCTGGAAGAGCGACACAGCAAATGATTTGAATAAATAACAATAAGTGTCCGGGGGGGGGGGGTGATTGGCAGTCACCGAGGTACGTTGTTGAGTAGTGTGACAGCGGCCGGAAAGAAGCTGTTCCTGGACCTGCTGGTTCGGCAACGGAGAGACCTGTAGCGCCTCCCGGATGGTAGGAGGGTAAACAGTCCATGGTTGGGGTGAGAGAGGTCCTTGGCGATGCTGAGCGCCCTCCGCAGACAACGCTTGCTTTGGACAGACTCAATGGAGGGGAGCGAGGAACCGGTGATGCGTTGGGCAATTTTCACCACCCTCTGCAATGCCTTCCGGTCGGAGACAAAGCAGTTGCCATACCAAACTGTGATGCAGTTGGTAAGGATGCTCTCGATGGTGCAGCGGTAGAAGTTCACCAGGATCTGAGGAGACAGATGGACCTTCTTCAGTCTCCTCAGGAAGAAGAGACGCTGGTGAGCCTTCTTGATCAGAGTTGAGGTATTGTGGGTCCAAGAGAGGTCGTCGGAGAGGTTGACTCCCAGGAACCTGAAGCTAGAAACACGTTCCACCTCCGTACCGTTAATGTGGATGGGGGTGTGCGTGCCGCCCCTGGACTTCCTGAAGTCTACAATTAGCTCCTTGGTCTTCTTGGAGTTAAGGGCCAGGTTGTTGTCAGCGCACCATGCTGCTAAGTGCTGGACCTCCTCCCTGTAGGCCGACTCATCGTTGTTGCTGATGAGGCCAATCACCGTTGTATCATCTGCATACTTGATGATGGTGTTAGTACCATGTACAGGTGTGTAGTCATAGGTGAAGAGGGAGTAGAGGAGGGGGCTCAGCACACAGCCCTGTGGAACGCCGGTGTTCAGGGTGAGGGTTGAAGAGGTGTGCTTGTCTAACCTAACAGACTGGGGTCTGTTGGTTAGAAAGTCCAGTATCCAGTTGCAGAGGGAAGGAGCGATGCACAGATTACCGAGTTTGGCGATCAATTTTGATGGTATAATGGTGTTGAATGCTGAACTGTAATCGATGAACAGCATTCTTACGTAAGTGTCTCTGTTGTCGAGGTGGGAGAGGGCGGAGTGAAGTGCCGTTGAGATGGCATCCTCCGTACTCCTGTTCTTGCGGTAGGCAAACTGATAGGGATCCAGTGTGGGGGGTAGGCAGCTTTTGAGGTGTGCCAGGACCAGCCTCTCGAAGCACTTGGTGATGATGGGGGTAAGTGCAACTGGGCGGAAGTCGTTGAGGCTTGCCGCAGTGGAGTGTTTTGGCACTGGCACGATGGATGTTTCTTTGCCACTCTCTGTACTTGTGTTGATATTTGCAGATAGTTTGGACTATGATCCCTTTATACATCAATCCTGTTTAGAGCCTCCCCAAGTGCAACAGCTCATACTTGCTCAGATTAAACGCAATGTGTCATTTCTCCGCCCATTTGTGTAACTGATCTATATCCCATTGTATCTTCTGACAGCCTTCCTCACAGTCCTCGACTCCAACAATCTTGGTGACATCTGCAAACCTTTTAACCAACCCATCTATATTTACACCCGTCATTTATATATATATATATATATATATATATATATATATATATATATATATATATATATATATATATATGATTTTGATTTAGTGTGTAGGAAGGAACTGCAGATACTAGTTTATACCGTAGAGACATAATGCTCGAGTAACTCAGTGGACCATGCAGCACCTCTGGAGAAACGGAACACGTGATGTTTTGGGTCGAGAATCTTCTTCAGACTATCTTGCTTATAGTATTAGGCGTTAGGTTGAGGTCCTTTGATTAGATCTTAAGGACTTGTTCTAGGCTATCTTGAGCACAGGCTTGCCACAATAAAAAATCTTCAAAATCCTGTGACACTACATTGTGTTTTATGAATTTCACAGTTAAAATATTTGCCAAGGTTGCCTACCAAAATGAAGTTTGACAAAGGAATATCATTCATATTGTTGGTTGTTTTATGTACTGCAGTGGTTTGGAATTATATAAACTCCAGGTATCATTGAATAATAGAGTTAAAGCCCCCACAATGCCATCAGAAGCACAGACCATATGATTACACTATATCCACCTTCTCAATAGAATGATTATCACAGTGTCAGACTTGGTTTTGATGTCAGACTTGGTAATCAGACAACAGGAGTCAGCCCAGTGGGTGCGTGGCACGGGTGTGGTTGGGAAGAATGTTTATCCCATTGACAAAGTCCTGTGCCCTCATATCATAAATGCTGCCAGGCTTGCTTGAGGCGATGGACTTAATTATTCTTTATTCTCTTCCCAAGGTTTGCAACTGTCACAGAGAGCACATTTGTTGTTAGAACTTCTTCAAAGTGGCTTAGCTGATTGTCATTGCTGTGAAGAAGTAATGCCACAGCTCAGCAATATCTGCCTTTTCATTGTGAGGGACTGCCTGGCTGAAACGGAAGCAGATGCTTCCGAAGTACCAACCCTGGATATTATGGGATGTCTCCAGAGGCTGGAAAGAAACAGATGTGCAGACATGATGATGCTTAGGGAATTGGCTGAGCTATGGAGCGAGGAATCTTCTGAAAACTTCCAGAAATGCATTCCTTTGATTGCTCAGCTTGTTAAAGACACTTACCCCCATGTGGATACAATGGAGTTCGATACAGTTCCAATACGAAAAGGTGTTTATCAATGCCATCCCCGATCGCTTAAGCGAGTGACCAGCTTCACAGGTAATCAATCTGTTTCTATCAGTATCCCATCTTGGTGGAGCAAGTTTCAACTGTGGATAAGTGGGTAGTTTTCTTGCCTCTGATCCAAAAGGTTGTGAATTCAAATCCCACACCAGAGATTATAGTATCAAGGACAGCACTGCAGTGTTGAGGATATACTGCTCTCAGAGGTGCCAACAGTGACACAGAATATTTTATGAAGAATATTGCTCCAGCCATCATTAATAATCTCTCATTCAGCATCACTGAAATAGATGATTTGGTGAATTACAATGCTGTTTGTGAGAGCTTGCAGTGGCCAAATTTGGTTCTGTATTTCCAACCTGTGATTATACATCATTAGATTTGAAGTTCTGTAGGGTGTTCCAATGTTGTAAGGCTTCATAAATGCAAGACTTTCTTCCTTTCCAACGTGGGAAATATTTTGCTTTCAGTAATGTTCATGTAGATCTATGCAGCCCATGAATAAGGGAGGGGATATAGTCCCCGCTGTCATAGAGGAAGGGAGTGGGCCTGTGGGCAAGTAGCATCATGTTCATGTTCATAAGTTATAGGAGCAGAATTAGGCCATTCAGCCCATTCAATCATGGCTGATCTATCCTTTCCTTTCAACACCATTCTCCTGCCTTTTCCCCGTAACACCTGACATCCGTTTCATGAAGAGAGAATATAAATATGTTGGTTTAGATTCAGGCTTGTGGGGTGGAGGAGAGTTGAGCCTGAGCAGGTGAGAAGGACCAGGTGGTGGTGATGCACTTGGGAATAATGTTCAATGAATGTGGGAATAGGGCTTAGGTGTTTAGATCATGTAGATCAAGAGAGAAGAGGAGAAAGGTGGACTCTTAATAGTTGTTGCAGCAAAGGAAATTACTGAAAATAAGTTTGAAATAATGCCAACGGGAACCCCATCATATGTCAAGTTTGGGCCAGTCAGAAATGCCCTCCAAGCATTTGTGTTTAGCTGAGGATGGGTTTCAGTCCACCAGCTCAACAAAGCACACAATCAGAGTAAAATCATCTGCCCGGCACTAGCTACAAACAACGTGCCACAAATAGATACGCACTCAATTGTGGTCGGGTAGGGTGTGAAAGTGCCACAAGCCCTCCGGTTCAAGTCAGCTACAAAAAAGCCACAGTCAGGTCACGCCTGCATCAGGCAGCCTTCTTATATCTGAGCAGGGCGCTGCTGGAGACTGGGTTCTGCAGGGCTATAAGGAATCTACTGATTTAATGACTAAATCAGTAGATTCTGAAGGTCCAGTGAATTAGGAATCAACTCTAAAGAGCATGAAAAGTCATGAGAAGTGGAAAGTGTATGCGAATTAATGTATTAAGCATTCCTTTCTTTTAGAGTTACAGTTACACAGCACAGAAACAGGCCCTTCAGCCCAACTTATCCCTGCTGACCAAGATGTCACCTGAATTAGTCCTATCTGCCTGCATATGGCCCATATCCCACTAAACATTTACCATATACATGTCCACATTTATTTTCAACATTGTAATTCTACCTGCCTCTACAATTTGGCATAATTAAGGACAGGTCGCACCTCGACCACTTCCTCTTCTCCCCTCTCCCATCAGCAAGACATATTGAAGTGTGAAAACCCATATCTCCAGATTCAGGGACAGTTTCTTCCCAGCTGCTATCAAGCAACTGAACCATTCCACCGACAACTAGAGAGCAGTCCTGAGTTACTATCTACCTCATTGGAGATCCTCAGACTATCTTTAATCGGACTTTAGTGGACTTTATGTTGCACTAAACATTATTCGCACTATTCACTTTACCGTGTATCTGTACACTGTGAATGGCACGATTATAATCATGCATTATCTTTCTGCTGACTGGTTTGTACGCGACAAAAGCTTCTCACTGTACCTTGGTACACATGACAATAACCTAAACTAAACAAAACTAAATTTCCTCTGGCAGCTTGTTCTGCATACCCACCACCCTAAGTGTGAAAAAGATTCCTCTTAGGTCCTCTTTAAATGTTTCCATTTCACTTTAAGCCTATGCTCTCTCTCGCCTACCCTGGGGAAAAGCAGGGGCCTGGCTCAACGGCTTCCCTATCAAGGATGGGCTTCCCTGCTGCCAGGAGTTTAGGCGCAGCAGCACGGTGAAGAGCAGACTCGGGTAGAGGATGTAGAAGAGACCCATGCAGAACTTGTTGATTCTCCATTCCTGTGATCTTCGCAACATCCGTTTATTTTATGAAGATGATACAACATATTCATTTTTCAACTAAGGCATGAAATCTTGCTAATACATTCTCATTAAGAAAGCATTCTCTTAATATGTTCTAATTAAGACAAAAACATATGTTTCAGATCTACAATGTTGACCAAGTCCAGTACCAAAAGGAATGTAACATTCCCAACCCCTCCTAATAGATCAGCCCCTCAGGTCCTGGCAACATCCTTGTAGATCTTCTCTGCAAACTTTCCAGCTTAACAACCCCTCCTCCTATAGCAGGTGACTAAAACATTTGTGTTCATCTGAGGATGGGTAGCAGTCCACCAGCTCAACAAAGCACACAATCAGAGTAAAATCATCTACCCAGCATTACTAGCTACAAACAATGTGCCACAAATAGATACGCATACAATTGTGGTCGGGTCAGGCGTGAAAGTGCCACAAGCCCTCCGGTTCAAGTCAGCTACAAAACAGCCACAGTCAGGTCAGGCCTGCGTCAGGCAGCCTTCTTATATCTGAGCTTCTTCTTCCAGTCAGTTGCAATCTCAGATGTCGTTCTGCCAGTATCTGGCGCAGGTCACAGCTGGTCGAGTCGGTTCAGCCAGGTCCTGGGGGCTGCACTGGGGGGGCATCGTCACACTCCAGTAGGTGGGACATTGTATGTACTGCTCCACAGCTGCATGTGTCTTCTGCCTGGTAGTTCCATGCTTTCATAAGTGCTTTGCACCTCCCCTGCTCCACTCATAAACTGTTGAGGGTCTTCCAGGTTGGCCATGGGAGGTCGTGCCCGCTGGCGAGGCATTCAGTCGGAGTGATTCCTCTCTCCATCCAGTTGTGGGCTCGTGTATTGAGCTGGTTCCATTCATCTTTCCAGATGTTGGTCCTTGCTGTTTCTTTGGTTGTCTGGAGAGGTGGGACTGTCTGCAAGAAACTGGCTCTGGATTTCAGTCGGGGTGGAGGTGCTGTGTAGGGGGATACACAGCACCTCCACAGCACCTGAGCAGGGTGACACAGCACCTCCACACACACAGCATCTGAGCAGGGCCCTGCTGGAGACTGGGTTCTGCAGGGCAAGAAGGAATCTGGGAATAATGAATAAATCAGTAGATTCTGAAGGTCCAGTGAATTAGGAATCAACACTAAAGAGCATGAAAAGTCATGAGAAGTGGAAAGTGTATGAGAATTAATGTATTAAGCATTCCTTTCTTTTAGAGTAACAGTTACACAGCACAGAAACAGGCCCTTCAGCCCAACTTATCCCTGTTCACCAAGATGTCACCTGAATTAGTCCTATCTGCCTGCATATGGCCCATATCCCACTAGACCTTTACCATGTACATGTCCAAATTTATTTTCAACATTGTAATTCTACCTGCCTCTGCAATTTGGCATAATCAAAGACAAGTCGCACCTCGACCACTTCCTCTTCTCCCCTCTCCCATCAGGCAAGACATATTGAAGTGTGAAAACCCATATCTCCAGATTCAGGGACAGTTTCTTCCCAGCTGTTATCAAGCAACTGAACCATTCCACCAACAACTAGAGAGCAGTCCTGAGTTACTATCTACCTCATTGGAGATTCTCAGACTATCTTTAATCGGACTTTAGTGGACTTTTTGTTGCACTAAACATTATTCGCACTATTCACTTTACCGTGTATCTGTACACTGTGAATGGCACGATTATAATCATGCATTATCTTTCTACTGACTGGTTTGTACGCGACAAAAGCTTCTCACTGTACCTTGGTACACATGACAATAACCTAAACTAAACAAAACTAAATTTCCTCTGGCAGCTTGTTCTGCATACCCACCACCCTAAGTGTGAAAAAGATTCCTCTTAGGTCCTCTTTAAATGTTTCCATTTCACTTTAAGCCTATGCTCTCTCTCGCCTACCCTGGGGAAAAGCAGGGGCCTGGCTCAACGGCTTCCCTATCAAGGATGGGCTTCCCTGCTGCCAGGAGTTTAAGCGCAGCAACATGGTGAAGAGCAGACTCAGGTAGAGGATGTAGAAGAGACCCATGCAGAACTTGTTGATTCTCCATTCCTGTGATCTTCGCAACATCTGTTTATTTTATGAAGATGATACAACATATTCATTTTTCAACTAAGGCATGAAGTCTTGCTAATACATTCGCATTAAGAAAGCATTCTCTTAATATGTTCTAATTAAGACAAAAACATATGTTTCATATCTACAATGTTGACCAATTCCAGTACCAAAAGGAATATAACCTTCCCAACCACTCCTAATAGATCAGGTCCTGGCAACATCCTTGTAAATCTTCTCTGCACACTTTCCAGCTTAACAACCCCTCCTCCTATAGCAGATGACTAAATCTAAACACAATACTCCGAATCAGGCCTCACCAACGTTTAGTATAATTGTAACATCCCAACTCAATACGCTATTGATGAAGTCCAATGTGCTGAAAACCTTCTTGACCACTGTATTTATCTGTGATGCCACTTTCAAGGAACTATGTATATGCACTCCTAGACTCCTCTGTACTGCAACATTACTCAGCATCTTGCCATTCACTATGCGGGTCCTGCCCAGGTTTGATTTCCCAAAATTCAACACCTTGTTTGTACTTGTATGCATTAAACTCCATTAACCATTTATCAGCCCATCTGATCAAGATCCTGCTGGAATTTTTACAACCATCTTTGTTATATATGATATCACCCACTTTAGTGTAATTTGCAAAATTACTAATCATGCCTTCTACATTCTCATCCAAATTATTGATATAAACCACAAACAGCAATGGGCCTTCATCAATCCTTGAAGCACACCACTAGACACAGGCCTTTAGGATGGTGAAAACAACCTTCCACCATCACCCTCTGCTTTCTTCCATAAAGCCAATTCTCTATCCAGTGGACTAGTTCTCCCTGGATCCCATGCGATCTAACCTTCCAGAGCAGCATACCATGTGGAACCTTATTAAATACCGTGCTGAAATACATATAGATAACAAATACAGCTTTGTCCTCATCAACCTTTTTCATTACAAAAAGGTTACAAAATGATGCAACTGTTAAACAATTTAGAATGTTTGACTGCATTAAAGATACTACACAAAAGCATTGTCTGCTCCACTGCGAAATATCCTCAAGGTATGTCTACTTTGAAGGTTCTCCCTTCTCCCAGCTAACAATGATATATTCTACATTTTCCTTGATCTCCATTCCCTTTGTCCTATTTTCACTCCTTACACTTCCTTATCCACCCCCCTCTTCTGACATCAGTCTGAAGAATGGTCTTGACCCAAAATGTCACCCATTCTTTCTCTTCAGAGATGCTGTCTGTCTCCAGTAGTTTGTGTCTACCTACAAAAAACTAAGTTTGTTTATTGCCCACGAGCAACATATAAAATGGGGGTAAGTATTTGGACAGGAATCCCACACTACAGACCAAATGGAAAAGATTACCTATCATTGCAAATATGTAGACAATTTATTATTTATTTTCTTGCCTGAGTAATCAGTCCATATCTATTTTTATTTTAGGACTTCCAGCAAGAATCATTCAGAAGGTTATTCAGCCCAAATCAATGCTGTCATTCCTATCAGAGGAAATAACAAGCTTTGGAAACCAGAAGCTGGTGGATGAAGAATATGCACAACTATGTTTGAAAACATTAAACATTCTTCAGAGGGTGCAGGACTATCAGTCCAATAAGTTACCAACAAAATTCAATATGCAATTGGACAAAAAAGAAGTTGCAATAGAAATCAGGAGACTTTTGACAGCTGAAGATTTCAGGTGGAATTCCTTTGATTCTGGAATGAGGGCCCGGCTTCTGTCATTGGTTGACTTTGAGCCCCTCTCCTGCAAAAGGCCTTTGTTTCTGAAACTTCATTATGACACCTTCCTTTCTTTAGCAGCGTATTTGAAGTCTAATGAACGGCAGTATTTCCAGTTTGTTTTTGAAGAGGTTCACATGTACCAGTGTAATGTGGAGATGCATGGGGTGCGCAGTGTACGAGATCCTGTGACAATAGACGGGGGAATGGAGGAGGTTTTCCAGTTTTCAACCTCCGGTCGTGCTTCCTTTTTGGTCCAGGTTCATTGCAGAGGCTATGTAGACGGTCAATATTTCCTGTGTAACCAACCACTCCTGTACAAGCTGTCCAATGTATCCAGCAGTTTGCAAGAAGAGACTAAAAAAGTTGGCACAATAATTGCGAAACAAGCTGGCACGACTTGGGTACGAGAAAATCCAGTTGGAGGGTTGAAAGAAATTGCAGAGAGAATAACGCAGAGTTCCATTGGAAATGTAGAAATGGGAAGTTGCTGCTTCCTCATTAATTCATGGGGTGTTGACTGTGGAATCAGGATCCTTTACAAGGATGACAAAATCATCGCAACAGCAGAATGGAATGCTGATGTTTGCTGATCTCTTAATTGGTGTCAAAATTGCAGTACCCCACTTCCCTGGCTGTAGAGAGCTGTATTTTGGAATGGGATTTAACCACCATTTTCACCCAGTTTACTGCTCAATGAGCATGTGATAAGCAGCCAAATTAGTTTGGAAACATAACTCTGTTGAGTGTAATCATTGGCTAGAAGTATCGTCACCAAGAGAGTCAGGTAACAGCAACATGACATAATAAAGCCCATTACAGTGTCAGGCAATGACCTTCTGCAACAAGAGCATCTATATTCCATTGCATTGCCATTGCTGAGTCATACATCATTGACATCTCAAGATCACTAAACATTAATTCCCTATATTACTGGTATACTGCAGCTGCTGTATTGTCACCTGCTAAATGCACTGCAGTTACTTGCCTGAGCTAGCCTGACAACTCATTCATACCTGTACATTAATTTTAGTTTAGAGACATAGCATGAAACAGCCCTTCAGCTGACCCAGTCCATGCTGACCATCAAATGCCTGTTTACACCAGTTCTATGTATCCCACTTTCGCATCCATTCCCTCCACACTAGGGGCAATTTTACAGAGGCCAATTAACTTACAAACCTGCACATCTTTGGGATGTAGGAAAAAAACTGTTCCCCCAGGAAACTCAAGTGGTCACATGGAGAACGTGCAAACTTCACACACCCGAGGTCAGGATCGAACCCGGGTCTCTGACACAGTGAAGCAGCAGCTCCACCAACTGTGCCACAAAACGACAAGGGCGGCAGATGCATGGAAATGTCAACAGCTGCATTCCCCTCCAAGTCACGTACTATCTGGAAATAAATAGCTAATTTTCACTGGTTCTGAATCTTGGTACTTCCTCTCCAATAGTGATGTGGTGGTACCTTCAGTAGAGAACTGCAACAGGTCAAGAGATGAGTCACCAGCACCTTCTTGATACTCTATGTATGTTGGCCTGCAAGCCTACATCCCATAAAATGACAGTCACTTATAATTCATTTATAAAGCCTTGGCAGCCTCCAAAAGAGTCAATCAGAATTAGAAGAGCAAATATGCAGGGAGATTCCAGGCAGCTGCAAGACTAATGAGGTTGTTATAGAAGGGCATTTTAATTTCCCCAATATAGGCTGGGACCTTTCATTGTTCTAAAGGCTTAGATGGGATGGATTTTGTCAATTTTTTTCAGGAAAGTTTCCAAGGGAATATGTAGAGGATTCTAAGTGAGAGCGGACAAGGCTTGGACTTAATCCATCCCCCTGCCCTGTTCGTTTAAACGTTTAAATCATAGATAAAGCACGGAAACCAGCCATCTGTATATCGAAAGCCAAATCTTAGGAAATTGTGCATCTACTCTTATCTATTCCCCTCATGGTCTTATATACTACTACAAGATTACCCTTCATCTCCTATGTTTCAAGTCCATGCCTGCCCAACCTCTCCCCATAGCTCAGGCCCTCAAGTCCTGGCAGCATCCTCGTAAATCTTCTCTGCATTCCTTCCAGTTTAACAACATCTTTTCTATTAGCAGGGTGACCAAAACTGAACAAAATACTCCAAACCTTACCAACGTCTTGTGCAGCCGGAAAATAACATCACAACTTTTATACTCAGTACCCTGACTGATGAAGGCCAAAGTACCGAAAGCCTTCTTGACCACCGTATGAACCTGTGATGCCACTTTATACGAACTATATACCTGCATTCTTAGATCCCTCTGCTATACAACATTCCCCATTCACTGTGAAGATCCTATCTTGCTTTGACTTCTCAATAGGCAATACCTCACACTCATCTGCATTAAACTCCATGAACTATTCCTCAGCCCAACTGCCCAACTAATATAGATCCTGCTATAATCTTTAATAGCCATCTTAATTACGTACGATACACTCACTTTAGTATCATCAGCAAAATTAATAATTCTGCCTTGTACATTCTCGCCAAATCATTAATATAAACCACAAACAGCAATCAGTCCAGCACCGATCTGAGGCACACCACTAGTCAAAGACCTCCAGTCCAAAAAAAACTCTATTTAAGAACGGCTGTAAGGAGAAGCCTGGTACTCCTCTCCTTCCTTCCATGATGCCAATTTTCTATCCAGTCGGCTAGCTCTCCTTGGATCCCATTCGATCTAACCTTCCTGAGCAGCCTATCATGTGGAGCCTTATTAAATATCTTGCTGAAATCCATATAGATAACATCTACAGCTCTGCCTCATCAACCTTTTAGGTTACATCTTCCAAAATCTCAATCAGATTTGTGAGTCTTGATCTCTCATTTACTAAACTACGCTTACTATCCTTTATCAGCCCATGTCTATCTGAATGCATATACATCCTATCGCTCAGAATATTCTCCAGTAATCTGCCTAGCACAAATGTTAGGCTCACTGGTCTACAGTTACCAGGCTTCTCCATGCAACCCTTCTTCAATAGAGGCACGACATTAGCCACCCTCCAGTCTTCTGGCACCTCACCCGTATTTAATGATGATTAATATATCTCAGCCAGGGTACCTACAATTTCTTCTCTAGCTTCCTGCAGTATCCTCCAATATATCTGATCAGGCCTGGGAGATTTGTCTACCTTCATATGCCTTAGGACATCTGACACCTCAACCATAATACTGACTGTCCTCAAGCCACTTCAGTCTGTCCCAAGTTCCCCAGTCCTCATGTCTTTCACTACGGTAAAAACAGCAAAATACTCCTTGAGGACCTTACCCATCTCCTGTGTTTCTACACAGAGATGTTTGCTTTGATTTCTATGGGGCCCTATCCTTTCTCTAGTTACCCTCTTTCCTTTAAAGTACATAATCTCCTTCCTCCTTTTTGCCCTCTTCATTTCCTTCTTTTGCTCGGCAGTTCCCGAAACTCCTCCAAGAATACGCTTGATCTCATTTGCCTTTACCAGTCCTGTGCCTCCTTCATTTTCCTTACGAGGAAAATAGAATTTCCACTGAGTGGTAAGTTTCAATTATTTTTAACATTTTGTTAATGTTGTTTCCCTCTAGGAATTGTTTTTTTCATCTGATATATGCAAGTTTCATTTCATTTTCTGCTCACTAATGTACCATTGTTTAAGTTTCAAGTTCCCTGTAAAATAAAGAACTTGAACAAAACAATTACTGAATTTCCCCAATTGGGAAGGACTAGCATGTTCTTATCCTTCCTGTAGAGCTAACAGACACTCCCTCACAGTGTCAGAGTCTCAGGTTCAACCCTGACCTTGGGTGCTGTCTGTGTAGTGTTTGCATGTTCTCCTGTGACCATGTGGGTTTCCTTTGGGTGTTCTGGTTTCTTTCCACATCCAAAAGGCATGCAAATTGATAAGTTAATTGGCTGCTATAAGTTGCCCCTGGTTTGTAAGTGAGTGGTAGAATCTAGGAAGGTTTATGAAATGTGGGTAAAATAAGAAATGGAAGCAATGTAGGTAGGATGAATGTAAATGAATGGATGATGATTGGCATAGATCGATATACAGATGGCTGGTTTCCGTGCTTTATCTATGATTTAAACGTTTAAACGAACAGGGCAGGGCGAATGGGAACCAATGCAATGAGACGGAAGGCCATAAAAGAAGAACAGAAGCAAAAGGTAGAAGGGAGATAAGAAAAAAAAAACCTGAAAGCTTTGTGCCTTAATGCGAGGAGCATTTGTAATAAGGTACATGAATTCTTCTTCTTTCGTGTGGCGTGCACAGCCTAAAGTTGTAGGACAACTTGTTCTATTTGATCTTCTGTTTGTGCACGTCGAGTTGATTGTATTAGTCGAAATAGGGCGGACCACGTGGAGGTTACAATCTTCCACCCCGGTGCATGAATTGAATGCACAGCTAGTAGTTAAGGGATATGATATAGTTAGAATTGCAGAAACATGGCTCCAGGGTGACCAAGGTAGGGGGGATTCAATATTCAAGAACGATAGACAGAAAGGAAGAAGAGGTGGCATTGTTGGTTAAAAAGGAGATTAATGCAATAGCAAGGAAAGACAGAAGCTTGGATGCTGTAGAATCCGTATGGGAAGAACTGCAAAATAGCCGTGGGCAGAAAACGCTTGTTGGAGTTGTACACAGACCACCAAATAGCAGTAGGGAGGTTGGGGATAGCATCAAGCAGGAAATTAGGGTTGTGTGTGGCAAAGGTACAGCAGTTATCATGGGTGACTTTAATTGACATGGCTAACCAAATTGGTAACAGCGCTGAGGAGGATTTCCTGGAATGTATACGGGATGGTTTTTTAAACCAATATGTAGAGGAACCGACTAGAGGGCAGGCCATCCTAGTCTAGATATTGTGTAATGAGGAAGGGTTTGTCAGCGATCTTGTTGTGCAAAGCCCCTTGGGCAACAGTGCCCATAACATGGTGGAATTCTGCATTAGGATACGGTTAATTCAGAGACTAGGGTCTTGTATTTAGAAAGATGACTTTGATTGTATGAGACGGGTATGGGTTAGGATAGACTGGCAGATTATACTTGAAGGGTTGACAGTGGAGATGCAATGGCAAAGATTTAAAGACTGCATGGATGAACCCCAAAAATTGTTCATCTCTGTCCTGCAAAAAAATTAAACGGGGAAAGCGGCTCGTGGCTAACGAGGGAAATCAAGGATAATGTTAAATCCAAGGAAGAAGCATATAAATTGGCCAGAGGAAGCAGCAAACCGTAGGACTGACATAAATTTAGAACTCAACAGAGGAGGACAAAGGGGTTAATTAAGAGGGTGAAAAAAGAGCATGAAAGAAAGCTTGCGAGAAATATAAAAACTGACTGTAAAAGCTTCTTTAGATATTTAAAAAGAAAAAGATTAGTGAAAACAAATGGAGGCTCCTTGCAATCAGAGACAGGTGAATTTATAATGGGAAACAAGGAAATGACCGAACTGTTAAATGAGTACTTTGGTTCTGTCTTCACTAAGGAAGACACAATCTCCCAGAAATACTAGGGACCAAGGATCTAGTGGGAGGGAGGAACTGAAGGAAATCCATATTAGTCAGGAAATGGTGTTAGGTAAACTGTTGGGACTGAAGGCAGATTAATCACCAGGGCCTGATGATGTGCATCCCAGAGTACTCAAGGAGGTGGCCCTAGAAATCGTGGATGCATTGGTAATCATTTTACAACGTTCTCTCAACTCTGGATCAGTTCCTGTGGACTGATGGGTAGCCAATGTAATTCCTCTTTTTGAGAAAGGAGGGAGAGAGGAAAACGGGGAATTATAGACCTGTTATCCTTACATCAGTAGTGGGAAAGATGCTTGAATCAATTATTAAAGATGTTATAGCAGCGCATTTGGAAAGCAGTGACAGGATCAGTCAAAGTCATGATGGATTTATGAAGGGAAATCATGCTTGACTAATCTTCTGAAATTTCTTGAGGATGTAATTGGTAGAATGGATAAGGGAGAACCAGTGGATTTGATGTATCTGGACTTTCAAAAAGGTCCCACACAAGAGATAAGTGTGCAAAATTAGAGCATTGGGGGTAGGGTATTGACATGTATAGAGAACTGGTTGACAGAAAGGAAGCAAAGAGTAGGAATGAATAGGTCATTTTCAGTATGGCAGGCAATAACTAGTGGAGTGCCACAAGGCTCGGTGCTGGGACCCCAGTTAATTACAATATATATTAACGATTTGGACGAGGGAATTAAACGCGACAGTTTGCAGATGCAACAAAGCTGGGTGGCAGATGCTATGAGGCTGCAGGGTGACTTGGATAGGTTGGGTGAGTGGGCAGATGCATGGCAGATGCAGCAAAATGTGGATAAATGTGAGGTTATCCACTTTGGTGGCAAGAACAGGAAGGCAGATTATTATCTGAATGGTGTCAGATTTGGAAAAAGGGAGGTGCAACAAGACCTGGGTGTGCTTGTACATCAGTCACTGAAAGTAAGCGTGCAGGTACAGCAGGCAGTGAAGAAAGCTAATGACATTTTTGCCTTCATTGCAAGAGGATTTGAGTTTAGGAGCAAGGAGGTCCTACAGCAGCCATGGTGGCGCAGTGGTAGAGTTGCTGCCTTACAGCGAATGCAGCGCCAGAGACCCTGGTTTGATCCCGACTACGGGTGTTGTCTGTACGGAGTTTCTACATGATCCCCGTGATCTGTATGGGTTTTCTCCTAGATCTTCGGTTTCCTCTCACACTCCATAGACGTACAGGTTTGTAGGTTAATTGGCTTGGTAAATGTAAAAATTGTCGCTAGTGAGTGTAGGACAGTGTTAATGTGCGGCGGTCGCTGGTCGGCGTGGACCCAGTGGGCCGAAGTGCCTGTTTTATGCTGTATCTCTAAACTAAACTAAAGTTGTATAGGGCCGTGGTGAGACTGCACCCGGAGTATTGTGTGCAATTTTGGTCTCCTAATTTGAGGAAGGCCATTATTGCTATTGAAGAAGTGCAGCGTAGGTTCACCTGGTTAATTCCCGGGATGGCAGGACTGTCATATGATGAAAGAATGGGTCGACTGGGCTTGTATTCACTGGAATTTAGAAGGATGAGAGGGGATCTTATGGAAACATATAAGTCTTAAAGGATTGGACGGGCTAGAGGCAGGAAAAATGTTCCCAATGTTGGGAGAGACCGGATCCAGGAATCACAGTTTAAGAATAAAGGGTAGGCCATTTAGGACTGAGATGAGGAAAAACGTATTCACCGAGAGAGTTGTAAATCTGTGGAATTCTCTGCCACAGAAAGCAGTGGAGGCCAATTCACTGGATATTTTCAAGAGAGAGTTAGATTTAGCTCTTAGGGCTAAATGAATCAAGAGATATGGGGTAAAAGCAAGAACGAGGTACTGAGTTTGGATGATCAGCCATGATCATATTGAATGGCGGTGCTGTCTTGAAGGGCCTACTCCTGCACCTATTTTCTATGTTTATGAAATGATCGATTTGGATGAGAATGAATAAGACAGGATTATTCAATTTGCAGATTACATTGAAGTGGGTGATATTGTGGATAGTGAAGATGCTTATCAGAGGTTACAGCAAGATCTTGATCAGTTGGGCGTGGGCAGAGAAATGGCTAATTGTTTCATGCAGATAAATGCATGATGTTGCACTTTAGGAAGTTTAATCAGGGCGGGACCTTTACAGTAAATGGTATGGCTCTGGGATGTGTTGACGAGCAGAGAGATCTAGAATCCCAGCCATACCATGTGCAACAGTAATTTCAAACCGTCTATTTCTCCCACCAAGGTGGGCAATGGCAGTAGGTGTATAGAAGTACCACCATCTACAGGTTCCTATCCAAATTTGCAAACCATTTTGATTTGGAAAGATATTGCCACTAATTCTTTGCCATTGTGTCTAAACCTTCCCAAAAGCACTGTAGAAATGCCTGCACCAGAACTGCCATTGTTCAAGGTGGATTATCAACATCTCAGTGAAATTTAGGGATAGGTGATAAATTCTGATCATGCCACCAACAACCTTATTCAAGGAAAAAAAATTAATAGAAAAACTCTGCTCTCCTCTTTTGAGCAGCCCACCCACCCAGACCATAGTCTGTTCTCCACTATTCCCCAAGCACGCTAACATTAGGTTCTCCCCTACACTTGAAGGACACCCACCTCTCAGATGTCCAGTCTTCCCTTACACCTCACCTCTTGCACACTGGAAATACTCAGCTTCCAACCCTCATCCCACAACTTCCTATCAGTCGCTCTCTGCACATCAAATCCAACCCAAGCACTCTCTTCTCAAACTATCTCAGGTTCTCCCCTTCATCTCAACTCTTATTTCCTCTCTTCCCCCTGCCACTCTTTATTCAGGATACATCCCAACTTGGTTTGGGAACAGCTCTATCCAAGACCACAAGAAATTGGAGTGAATTGGGGATGCAGCCCAGACCATCACACAAACCAACCTCCCTTCTATTGACCCCATTTATACCTCATGCAGCCTTGGCATGGCCAGCAGCATAATCAAAGACGAATCACACCCTAGCCTCATACTATCTAACTCTTTGGTGACCCTCGGACCTTAATCGGACTTTGCTGGCTTTACCTTGCACTAAATGTTATTCCCTTTATCATGTATCTATACACTGTAAATGGCTCGATTGTAATCATATATTGTCTTTCTGCTGACTGGATAGCACGCAACAAAAGCTTTACACTGTACCTCAGTACATGTGACAATCTAAACTGAACTGAACATACCTTTAGAAAGGATATGAGAAAGAATTTCTTTAGTCAGAGGATGGTGAATCTATGGAAATCATTGCGACAAATGGGTATGAAGGCCGTCATTGGGTATGATTGACAGATCATTCAGAAGGCAGTAGGCAGAGATTGACGGATTCTTGATTAGTAACGATGTCAAAGGTTATGGGGAAAAGGCAGGAGAATGGGATTGAGAGGGAAAGTTAGATCAGCCATGATTGAATGGTACAGCTCAATGAACTCTTTCCATGGCTGAGTTTCTGACCCCTGCTGGCCTATCTGCATTTACGTTCCTACCTTCTCTCTCCCAGTTTTCTTGGTTTCATTCTTTTCCCCACATTCACCTTTGTCTCCTACCCATCTAAATACCTCTTCTTCTCTCCCTCAGTTGTCCTCTCTCCCCCTACTTCCAATCCCTTGCTTTCCTGAAATTTTTTTAAAAAGTACAGATGCTGGAAATCCAAAACAAAAAGAGAAAGTGCTTTGAGAAAGTGCCCCCCCCCCCCCCCCCCCGTCCGTCCGTCCGTCCGTTCACCCCTCACGACGGACTTGGGTTCTTGACATTTATTGCACAATAGCTGCTGACATAAAACCAAGAGTAAAAATGTGCGGAGAGTCATGTGATCAGATCACGTGCTCAAATTTTATAACTGGGCATTACACAACCAAAATGACATGTGATCAAATCTTTAGAAAAGGTTCCAATAAAAATTAATAACTATTTAAAATGTCATTTCTATTGTCTAAATTGTTCCTAACAATTATATGTAGAAGACCTATCATCCTAATACTGGCCCTAGTCGACAGAATTCTTCTCACTTATAACCAAAATCTTTCATCAAGTATAGTTTCCAGAACTGGGGGCATTATTGGACTGGAAGCCAATAGTTCAATTAGCTCTGGATGATAAAAAGATTGAGACACTGCATATGGACGTCATAATTGTGGATGACCTCAAGTTTACAGGGTTTGCCAAGAGAACATTGGGAGTGTCTGATTGTTAACAAACACACAAATGGGTAGAGTTACGAGGATATGTTATAGATGCTGAAAATGGTGGTCTTCATAATAAGGGATCTGTACCTCTGCTCAGGATCAAGTAGATGCAACAGTTCCGACCTGGTTCAACTTCAGACTTTAAACGAATGCAAGGGAATTCACAGTTTACTGTTTCCTAAGAAGCACTTTGTGCCAGCTGTAGTTTGATCATGACTGTCAATTTCAGAGGATTGCAGGTTGAAGTCCTACCCTAATATTGGTGGGTTTCAGATGATGCTGATCCAGGACCTGTCAGGGCATATAATACGCCACAGTACCAACTAAAGAGGAACACAGTATTTCTCAAAGAGGAACACAATATTTCTCCTTCTATTGGTTATAATTTGTAATTCAAGCAACTTCGCACTAAAATATTATTACAGGGGAGTGCTCGATGCTCGCCATGGAACAAACGTACATTCTATATCACTGCTGTCATTAAATCAAATCGCAAAACTATTAATATCCAGGAACTCATCATCAACTAAATGAGACCATCACATAAACACAGTGAATAAAAGAGCAGGCCAGAAGCTGTTCATCCTGCAGTGACCAATTACTTAGAAAGCCCATCAATGCCTCTACTTTCTTAGAAGAATAAGGAGATTTGGTATTTTACGACGACTCTCTTGAACTTCTACAAGTGTACCGTAGAGCCATACAGTGTGGACACAGGCCCTTTGGCCCAACTTGCCCATGCCGACAAACATGCCCCTTCTACACTAGTCCCACCTGCCTGCATTTGGCCCATATCTCACTAAACCTATCCTATCCATGTACCTGTCTAAATGCTTCTTAAAACGTTCTGATAGCACCTGCTTCAACTACCTCTTCTGGCAGCTCATCCCATACACCAACCACTCTTTGTGTGAAAAGGTTACCCCTCAGGTTCCTACTAAATCTTTCACCCCTCACCTTAAACCTATATCCGCTGGTTCTCAATTCCCCATACTCTGGGCAAAATACACTGTATATTTACCTGATCTATTCCTTTCATGATTTTGTACACCTCTATATGATCACCTCTCATCCTCCTGTGCTCCAAAAAATAAAGTCCTAGCCCGGTCAACCTCTACCTATAGCTCAGCTTTGTGTCCTGACAATATCATTGTAAATCTTCTTTGCACCCTTTCCAGCTTGACATCATTCCTATAACATGGTGACCAAAACTGAACACCATACTCTAAATGTGACGTCACAACCAACATCCTATATAACTGCAACATGACCTCCCAACTTTTGTACTCAATACTCGAACTGATGAAGGCCAATGTGCCGAAAGGTCACAAACCTGGAAAAAGATTGTGCATTCACCCTTGTGACTGGATCTATCCATCTATCATCATATACTTATTAATTAACTCTGATCTTGTACGTGTCTGTGTATATGTAGATGTCTTTTCATCTTCATGAAACGCGGTAACGATAACATTTTTACATTCCAGTTGATATTTTTTGTCCAGGCAGTGATCAGGTTAAGATTTGATCCTAAATTTCCCGTTATTTGCGATTAAAGCTTTGAAATTGCCCATTTTCACAAGTTAAATCATTCCTCACAGCTTCCAACACACTTCGATACAAAGTTTCAAGACAGGAACACTCTGAACTTTTCACCTCAATGAGATATCACAGCAAGTGCACCCGACATTTGCAACAATGTTGCCATCATAGCTCTCGGTAGGACAGGAGGGGGAGGGTCAATTAGTATTGCAATTGGGGAAGTGCAACTGGGATTTTTTTTTAAATTGTGTTCTGGGGTAGGCAGAGGAGTGCTGGAATCTTACGTTTGGCAACGGGTTAATTTGGGAGCCACATCTTCCATGGGGGCTATGGGTTAGTGGTGTAATATTGGATTGGGGAACGGGCTGAGTTGGGGGAACAGGGACCCAATGGGGGAACGGGTGAGAGTTGGAATATTGCATTGGGGGAGCAACGGGTCTGCACTTGGTCTAGTACTTATTAAAACTCTGATCTTGTTAATGTGTATATGTGTGTGTATATGTGGTTGTCTTTACATCTTCATGAAAAAACTACGTGGTGACGATAACATTTTTACATATTCCAGTTGACATTTTTCCCGTCAAGGCCGAGAACACCTTATCTGAACATTTCATGCTTTATTTCTCGACTTATTACTGATTAAAGTCTAAAAAAGTGATAAGACTGAATTTAAAACCACCAGCTTCAAATGATGATGTCACAATGGCTCAGCTAGCAGAGACTGGCCTCAATTAAAATTTCATCCTGTATGTGACACGTTATTCATGATTCAAGCTTTAAAAATGCCAACTTTCACATTTTTACATATTCTGATTCACATTTTTCCCCTCGAGGCTGAGATCACTTTCGCTGAACATTTTATGCATTATTTCTCGACTTATTACTGATTAAAGTTAAAAAGAAATCAACCCTCAATGAAAATGTCATCCTATATTTGACGTTATCCCCTCTTCAAGTGACGTCACCCCCCCTGCCCCCGGACCCCAGCCTCCCCCAGGTTATTCACACTCTCCCCCCCCCACCCCCACCCGGGTTATTCACATTCCCCCCCCCCCAGATTATTCACACTTCCTATCCCGGGTTATTCACACACACCCCCCCCCCCCCCGGGTTATTCACACTCCCCCTCCCCCAGGTTATTCACAACCCCCCCCCCCCACTGCCAAAAAGGACGAGTGTCAGTGGATAGGGCGGGGGATGCGGAAAAGGAACAAATGAATATTTTTATATCATGGGGGGGGTTAGTGTGTTTGTGTAACGCTGCAGGCCACCCCCCCCCCCCCCCCCCCCGCAACCGTGCATCGAGGGGACGGGACCCAATGGGTCCCACTTAGTCTAGTATAACTTTAAAACTCTCATCTTGTATATGTGTGCGTCCTTATATTTTCGTGTGTATGTGTGTGTCTTTATATTTTCGTGTATGTGTGTGTGTCTTTGTATTTTAGCCAAAACACTGCGCAGTAACAATAAGACTTTTACATATTCTGAGTCACATTTTCCCCCTCTAAGCAGTGAGCAGCTTCACTTAAGATTTTATGCTTTATTTCACGACTTATTGCTGATTAATGTTTTTTTTTAAACTCCATTTTAAAACAACCAGCTCCACTGATGAAGTGACAATGGGTTGGGTGGCCAAGATGGCTCGGGTTGGAGCTCGTTTCACACACAGAATATTCCACGAGTTTTGAATGACGTCAGGGGGAGGGCTGCATTCCCAGAACATTCCTCAAACGCTTCACCATCTACTCAACGGTCGACCTGCATCATTCTCACTGCTTGATGCACTCCTTGATGCTTCATTCTGACTTTGCGATCTTTAAAGATCAGGCCGCGATTTTTACACTGATTCTTAATAAGACATTTATCAAAAAAAATATTAATGTTGCTTTCATTCACATAATTTCCACTGTTGTTAAAAGACTTTGAGATTTTTCACTTCTTTGAATAATACTTTGCGATTTCACTTAATGTTGGTTTAATTCCGCTTTGTTCGGCCCGGGATTCTATCCGCCCTGGCTGGGGTTTTATGCGGCATCGAGACCGCATAAAAGGAAGCATCGAGACCGCAGCGGTGAGGCCTGTTGATTGGCTCGCCGGTAGTTGACTGTCAGCGCGGAGAAGCGCATACCCTAGCTCAAAAAGGCAGCCAACACCCCCCCCCCCCCCGGGTTATTCACAACCCCCGCTCCCTCCCTGGGTTATTCACACCCCTGCCCCTCCCCCCCACCTCAAAAAGGCAGCCAACATCATCAAAGACCCACACCATCCTGGCCACACACTTATTTCACCATTGCCATCAGGAAGAAGGTACAGGAGCTTGAAAACTGTGTTAAAGAAGGAACTGCAGATGCTGGAGAATCGTGGGTACACAAAAAGCTGGAGAAACTCAGCGGGTGCAGCAGCATCTAAGGAGTGAAGGAGATAGGCTACGTTTCGGGTCGAGACCCTTCTTCAGACTGGTTAGGGATCAGGGAAACAAGAGATATATCACAGAGGGGGAGCAACCTCCTCTCTAACTGCTTCCCCTCTGTGATATATCTCTCCTTTCCCTGATCCGTAACCAGTCTGAAGAAGGGTCTCGATCCGAAACGTCGCCTATCTCATTCGCTCCTTAGATGCTGCTGCACCTGCTGAGTTTTTCCAGCTTTTTGTGTACCCCTGAAAACTGTAACGTTCAGGAACAGCTTCTTCCCTACAGCCAAGCAAGGATTTCGTTGTCCTATCTGGGACATATGACAATAAAACACTCTTGACCCCCCCCCAACGTGGGGACGATTGATTGCCTCGATAAATTTAATAATATTCCTTGATGGGGGTGATTGACTCCGGGGAGCGCTTGTCTCCGGGGTGATCGCAGACACCACGCCCACACCACCACAACGGGCTCAACGGGTCTCACTTGTTCTATAGCTCCCTAAATCTCTCCTTGCCTCCCGTGTGGTGAGTGGTGAAATGGTGCATTGGGGGACCAGGCCTTCCATGACAGGGATGACACTATAAGGTCTGCACTCAGCTTCCTGCGCTCCAAGGTATTAAGTCGTAGCCTGCCAAACTCAAGTCCTGGAAGTTTTTTGAATTATAATGAGGTTGCTTTAATCAAGCCTACTGAAAATATTCAATCGCAAGACTTGTATTGGCACAATTCCGGGTGCTGAATGTTCCCATTTGCTCGCGTTTCAAAATCATTTCTGCCTTTGGGGCTCTGGGGTGCAGCCCTCCTCTGGTGCCCGGGTGATGGACAGCAGAGACCCCGCCCCCGTGACGCAGCCAGTCACATGAGCGGCTGGTGCCCGGCTGCCATCGAGTTGTCCGTCTCACTCACAACGAAAGTGCTTTTCTCTCCGTCGCCATGAGCCTTGTCGTCTTCTATCGCCTCTTGACACCACTACTGCTGTTCGGTAAGGCAGGCAAGCAGAAGTCGGCGCCCGCCAGCCAGCTTGTTATCAACTGCGGTCGGTGTGTTGCCGGACGCCAACACCTCACCGGCCCTGCTGGGCGAGCGGGGCCTGCAGTTTGTATTTGACTCGGCGCGGGGATGAGTAAACTGCTAGACCGCGCGGCGTCGTCACCGGCCGGGGGCGAGCGGCGCTCAGGCCGCGAGAAGATGGCAACCGCCTGCTCGAGGGAGGGAGGGGTTGGGCTCGCGGAGAGGAGGCGGTCACGTGAGGCGTGGAATGATCGAGAATACGGAGGGAGCACCTGACGTAATTTGAGACTTGGGTGAAGGTGCTCCTCCCCCGGGGTCGTGGAGGGGGACTCCCCTACTGAGGTTGAGGTGGATAACCTTCCTCTGATGTCATGAAGGGGACGGATAAATCCCTTAACCTCTCCCAAGTGTTATGAAGACCAGGTGGTTGGCTTTCTTACTTGTGTCATGGAGGAAGTTGGTCACTTGCTCCTGACCCCCATGTCATGGAGTACTCCCCCAGTGAAGTCATGAGGGGAGGGTGGTGTCATCCCCCGCCAGGGTCACGAGGGGTGGGTGGTTTGCTCCCTTGCTGAGGTTGTAGAGTGAGGGAGGTGTGCTCCCTCGTCAAGGCAGTGGGGCGAGGGAGGGGCGCTCCCTCATCGATGTGGTGGGATGCGTGCGACCAGAAACGTGCACAATTCTCCAAGTGTGGCCTAACCAATCTTTGGTACAGCTGCAGCATGAATTCCCAACTTTTATACTCGTGCTCTGAACAATGAAGGCAAGCATGCTAGAACCTTAATTATACGACCAACTGCATTTTCATCGGACAAGGGAGGTCCCATCCTAAACCTTCAGTCGGAAACACATCACTTCCCCACGATCTTCTGAATTCTATGACAAAACCAATTTATCTGGATCCAATTTATCAACTTGCTGTTGATTGCATATGACTTACCGTATTTCCTGGCAATGAAGAAACAGCTGCGTAGATGACGCACCCCCAATTTAAGTTGCTAAATTTTGAAAAAAGGATGGCGGGACAGGATCAAGGGTTTGGTTTAGTCCAGAGGTGGGCAACATCGCCTACATGCCCCGGGACTGGCTGCAGTTTCCAGGTCGCCTGCCCCAGGACGTAGAGAGAGCCCGGGATGGAGCAGCCAGCCTTCCGTCCAGTAGCTACCCACCAACCACCACCTCCACTGGTTGCGCCTGTGCCGAAGGACACCATTTGATTGCACTGTCTGGTCCCGGCCACCGCTCGCAGCGCACCGAGCGACACCCCCCCCCCCCCCCCCCCCCCCCCCAGGCCAGACACCCCACACATGCTGTGAAAGGAACACTTCCCCCCCCCCCCCCCCCCGCAGCGCTGTCCTTTTACAGCCACTTCCCACTTTACAACTGCTTCCCATCAGCTGCCAGTCCTTCATTATGTTGGCTACTTTCCCGAGGCAGCATGAAGTGTAGATGGGGTCTATGGTGGGGAGGCTGGTCTGTGTGATGGACTGGGCTACATCCACAATTTCGTGGACTTGGGCAGAGCTGTGACAGAACCAAGCTGTAAAGGATCCCAAAAATATGCTTTCTATGGAGTGTCAGTAGATATAAGCAAGAATCGTTGGAATCCCGCCGAACTTGCTTAGTCCGAGAAAGTGGAGGCATTTATGTTTGTTTACCCATAGCTTTATTTTGTTGGTCCAGGACACATTGTTGGTGATATTGTTGATGATGCCTAGGAACTTGAAGCTCTTGGCCATCATCATTTCAGCACCATTGATACCGATTGGGATATTCCTCCACCTTGATTTCTGAAGTGAATAATTAGTTTCTTCGACTTAATGACATTGCGAGTTTGTTGTCAAGACACAATGTTACTGAGCTTTCAATCTCCTTCCTTTACTCTGTCTCATTATTGTTTGATATATGACCCACTACAGTGGTGTTAGAAAGGCTCGGTTAAAAATTGGCAAGTATGATGTGGGAATTACAGGGATATGGTTGCAAGAGGACCAGGGCTGGGATCTGGATATTCAGGGGTATACGTTCTATTGAAAAGACAGACAGGTGGGCTGAGGGGGCGATGTAGCTCTGTTTGTGAGGAATGAAATTTAGTCCCTTGCGAGGGGTGACATAGAACCAGGAGATGTAGAGTCTGTATGTTAGAACTGAGGAATTGTAAAGGTAAAAAATACCCTAATGGGAGTTATCTACCGTCTCCCAAACAGTAGCCTGGATATAGGGTGCAAGTTGAATCGAGAGTTAAAATTGGCATGTAACAATGGTAATGCTATGGTGTTTATGGGAGATTTCAACATGCAGGTAGAATGGGGAAAATCAGGTTGGTACTGGACCCCAAGAAAGGGAGTTTGTGGATTAACTCTGAGATGTATTCTTAGAGCAGCTTGTACTGGAGCATACCAGGGAGAAGGCAATTCTAGATTTAGTGTTGTGTAATGAACCGGATTTGTTAAGGGAACTCAAGGTAAAGGAGCCATTAGGAGGTAGTGACCATAGTATGATAAATTTTAATCTAGAACTAGACTAAGTGGGACTCTTGGGTCCCTGTTACACAGGAGGCTTGGTCCCCCAACGCAATATTCCACCACTTACCCATAGCCCCCAACTGCACAGGCGCAGCTCATTTCCCCTCATCCCTAGCACTCTCTCCCCCTCCTCTTCACTCTTCTTTTCACTCCTCCCCTCCCCATCCCTCCCTCACCTCTCTCTCTCCTTTCCCCTACCCTCAGTCACTCCCATCCATAAGTCCTCCCCCTACCCCCTCCTATCCTCTATCCACCATTCCTCACTGCCCCGCTGCCCTCCTGCCCCTCGATTCCCCACTCCCTACCTCCCCCTCTATTCCCCACATCTACCTCCCCCACACCCCCTCCTCTACGCCACTCTCCCTCTATTCGCTCGCTTTCTTTCCTCGCCTCCTCCCTCTTTTCCGTCTCCTACCCTCCCCCAATCCCTCCCTCACCTCTCCTTTTCCCTATCTCCTTCCCTCCCTCCATAACTCCTCTCCCTTGCCTACTCATCCTCTCCCTCTATCCCCTCTCCTCCCGCACACTCCCTCCCCAGGATCTCGAGGTTGCCGCTCCTCTCCCTTCTTGCGTGCCCCAGAGGAGCATCAGCCATCGGCCCCCTTAGAGCCAGGCCTCGGATCTTCGGCTCGGCACATCCTTAGGGGGACATTATCATGGAAAATGTTTTGTCACCTAGCCTCTTTGATTGTGGTCTGTGGGTCAGGATGTCAAGGATCCAGTGGCAGAGGGGTTGCTGATTCCTAAGTTCGTGTTTGGAGATGAGTTTGTTTGGGATTATGGTATTGAAGGTACAGCTATCCTCAATAAATAGGAGACAGATGTAGGTGTCCTTGGAGTAGGTAGAGGTTAAAGATGTCTGTGAATACTCATGCCAGCTGGCCAACGCAGATCTTGAGGACAGGGGTGGGGACTCCACTCGGACCTATTGCTATCCTTGGGTTAACCCTCTGGAAGGCCGATCTGAGACTGTGACCATAGACACAGGTGCACCCGAGGCTATCAGGGCGAAACACATGGAAAATGTTATAAAATTGTTGATATAAATAAATAGTGTTTATTTCTAACCTACCTGTTCTTTCTGTCCCATGCCCTATCTGGATTTCCACCTATTTCTCCCCTCAATTCACCCCCCCCCCCCCCCCCCCCCCCCCACATTTTCCTTGCTCCCGCTATACAATCCTCAACTCTTCAAACCTATCTCACACCTTTATCTCAAACCTTTCTTATCTCTGGCCTTTGTTTCAACCAAAGGAAAACCCGGGGGGCCAGAGGGGATACGTCCCCTCCATGTTTTGAGACGTGGGGGACACCCCCACCCCCCCCCAAAGTTTTTGTGATCCGGATTTTGAAATCTCAGCTTTCTGTGAGACCGTGGAGGTGGGACTGCTGATCGAGGGCCCCGATCGAACAACAGAGACGTCGGTCAGCAGGCAATGGGGGCGAGACATGATGATTCAGCACGATGATTGGAGGAGGGAGACCTGAGTGGGGGGGGGGGGGGGGGGGGGGGACTGAGGATAGAGTGCAATGATTGGATGAGTGAGAGGGTGGGGCTGAGAATAGAGTGCAGTGATTGGAGGAAGGACACGTGTCACAGACCTGCTCCTCATCCACAGCCAGGATCGATCCCGGCTGGGTCTCCGGCGCTGTCTCTCTCCCCCCCCCCCCCCCCCCCAACGGGTGGCCAGGGAGGTCGGCAGTCAGACGGGCGCAGCGCCCCTGGGCCCACAGCCAGCGCTAAACCCAGCTCACTATGCCTGCCCGCTAAGTGAACCTGCCTGGGCTTGCGGGAAATATGGCCAGTGTGGAGAAGCAGCGCTGGTATCCCATCTGTCCAGTCAGGGCTGTAGTTAACCCGGTGAGACAGGCAGAGTTGAGCTGCATTTAGCGCTGGATTGAGCCTCCGAAGCCTTGCACATGTGTGGGTGAGTGTGCGCATGCGTGCGCGGCCGCCAAAAAATTGTGTCCCCCATCCCCTCCATGTTTTGATAGCGAGTTCCAACTATCTGCCTGTCAAGCCCCCCTACCCATGTTCTCCAGGAGTGTTGCCTGACCCGTTGAGCTGCTCCAGCACTCTGTGGTCTTTTGTGTATTAATCAGCATCTGCATTTCTTTGTTCACTAACATAACTTTCTTGGGGTACTGTTTGATGCCAGTTACTATGTAGATGTTGACATTCAGTTATCTTCGTACTAGTTATTTGAATGTTTAGATGTCTTTGTTAAATGCCGTTTAGGCCCATTGGGACAAACTGTCAAGTCCTTTCCAGGAATAACATGAAAATAAATCCCCTGGCAAAAATTGGGATAGATGTTGCTTCATCTGGTATTAAGACCCCTTCCATTTAAGTTCAATTTTAATATTAGACAGCTTCCTCTAGCAAATGGCACTTTTTTCTTTTGTGTTATTGATAGGGTCGATCAAATAATTCAATTTTCATGTTAACATTCTTGGGGTACTATTTCATACCTGTTGCTTAATGCTAGTTATTTGAATTTTTAGGTGTTTTTATGTCATATGAGTAGAATTAGGCCATTCAGCCTCTCGAGGGTGTTGTGCCATTCAATCATAGCTGATCTATTTTTTCCCTCTCAATCCCATTCTCCTGCCTTCTCCCCATAATCTTTGATGCTTTTCATAATCAAGAACCTATCAATTTCTGCTTTAAAACTACCCAATGACTTGGCCTTCATAGCAGTCTGCGGCAAATATTTCCACAGATTCATCACCTTCTGGCTAAACATATTCATCCTCATCTCCATCTTAAAGGTACGTTTTACTCTAGTGCTGTACACTCCGGTTCTAGATTCTCCCCTTACTGGATCCTTTCCACATGCACTGTATCTAGGCCTTTCATTATCCAATAGGTTTCAATGGGATCTCGCCTTCATCCTTCTAAACTCCAGCGAGCACAGGCCTAGAGCCTTCAAATGCTCCTCATGCGTAACCCAGTCATTCCCAGTATCATTCTCATAAATCTCATTTGGATCCTCTGCAACACCAGCACATCCTTCCTCAGATAAGGGGTCCAAATCTACACACAATATTTTTAACGTGGCCTGACCAGCACCTTATAAAGCCTCAGCATTGCATACATCCTTGCTCTTATATTCTATTCCCATCAAAATGAAAGCTAGCATTGAATTTTTTTTCCTTGCTGCCAACTCAACCTGCAAATTAACCTGTGCAAGAAAGAACAGTAGATGCTGGTTTAAATCGAAGGTAGACACAAATGCTGGAGTAACTCAGCTGGTAAGGCAGCATATCTGGAGAGAAGGAATGGGCGAAGTTTCGGGTCGAGAGAGGTTTTGAGTCTGAAGAAGGGCCTCGATCCAAAACATCGCCCATTCCTTCTCTCCAGAGATGCTGCCAAACCTGCTGAGTTACTCCAGCACTTTGTGTCTACCTGCAAATTACCCTTTGGGAATCCTACACCTGCGCTCCCAAGTCACTTTGCACCTCTGATTTCTGAATCCTCTCCCAATTTAGACAGTATTCTACGCATTTATTCCTTCTTCTAAAGTACATGACCGTACACTTTGTTAGGCTGTATTCCTTTTGCTAATTATTTACCCACCCTCCCAACCTGTCAAAGTCTTTCGGCAGCCTACCTGCTTCCTCAACACTACCTGTCCCTCCGCCTAAACTCCAACAGATTTATTAGGCAAAATCTCTCCTTAACAAAACAATGCTGCTTCGGCCTCTTTTATCATGTACTTCCAAGTACCCCAAAAAACTCACCCTTAATAATGGACTCTAAACATGTACTTCTTAAATAGTGGAATTATATTTGGGATTTTCCAGTCCTTCCTGATTCTAGTGATTCTTGACAGATCGCTACTAATGCCTCCATATCTCTACAGCTACCGCTTTCAGTATCTTGATGTGTAGTCCATCTGTTCCAGCTGATTTATCTTCTTTCAGACTTTTCAGCTTTCCAAGCACCTTCTCCTCAGTAATAAAGACTACACTTCTGCCCTCTGACTCTCTTGAATATCTAGTACATTGCTGGCGCCTTTCATTGTGAATACTTTTTTGTGGGAATCATAATTGTTTTCTGAGCAATCATTTTAGGACTGAAATCACTGTTGCCCTTGTTAATCTTGTACAAAATTATGAAGAAATCCTCTGACAGTAAATATTGCTAAATTTATTTCCAGAAGAGATTAATTGCGTGGGTGTCAAGTACAGTTTTTTCAATCTGAAATGATAACTCTGTTTCTCTTTCCACAGATATTGCCTGACATGTTAAAATATTTCCAATTGTTCTGTGTATTTCAGATTTCCATTATGTTTTTGGAATTGCATTTATTTTAATATTGTCATGCATTTGCAATGTATATGCAGAATATGCAATCACCTGTGTCCCTGCTATTTGCTGACCTTTAGCCAAATTTAAACTTGTCTAGTGTGGATTTTCTAACAGGAACTCGCACGTCAGTGCTGGCATAATTCACTTAGTGAGACTTTGCACTCAACGGAAAAGCTGATATGTGTAAGAATTGGTATGGGTGAGGTAGTAGTCCTGAAAAAGGCCAGGCTACAAAAAAAACTTGCAGTTTAGCCAATCGGCAGAAGCTAAGAATGTTCTGCCATTCAAAAAAATATTTCGAAAACTAATAATTAAATAATAATTTCTGGCTTAATTCTTTAAATGCTTAAAAGTATTAATATTTAAATAGTCTAGCAAATCAAAAATGAATTGGTCTCATGGAGCTATTTCCCAATAAATAGAAATTAACTGTGAACTGATCCCTGCCGTTTTTCTTCCATAGCGCATAAGGAATTATAGTAATTTTAGCCTCCTCATGGAATAGTCAGTTGTTGCTTATTGTGACATAAGTAAATACGAATGTTTTGCAGCCAAACCTGGCTAATAAAAGTACTTCAAGCTAGTTTTCAGTTTATTATTGTTATTAGTTTTCAGTTTATTATTAGTTTCTAGAAAAGGCATTAATAAGGCCATAGCTATTGACTGAATGTTTAATCTGTACATAGCTTGTATGCTCTTGAGAAAACAATGTACTATCCACCATGACCCTTTATTTATCTCTGCTTTATCTTGCCCTTGTTCATGTCGCAACACTCCTGTGGTTTTGTTACTTCCAGGCTCTGCTTTTATTGTGTTTGTGCCCTGTTTCCTGAACTCTATAACAGAGACAAAGTGGAGTACACAAAAACGTCAGCAGCCCAGACATTGCAAAATCCCTTCTGCCCATTACTCCCTCGTTAACTTGTTTTCTTATACAAAATCCTCAACCTACTACACATTCTCCCATTTTGCAATAACTTTTGTGCATATGTTTTTTCCCTGTACTTTTAAATCTTCAAACCTGACAGACTCTTAAATGTTTCATTCTTGCAAAATACCTTTGGATATCCGTACAGGTTCTATATGTTCAAATTATTTACGTTCTTGGAATAATGGATTCTTTAAAACAGTGACAAAATTTGCCGTGATTGCTGCACATCTTAACCCGTTTGATCCTGTTCATTATTTCAACGGTCTTTTATTGTCACATGTACCAATTAAGGTATAGTGATATGCAAATTACCATACAGCCATATGAAAAAGGAAAAAAAAAAACACTATTACATAAAAGTGAACATAATCATCCACCACAGCAGATTCCCCACATGCCTTCCTGATGGAAGGCAAAAAAGTCCAATCTTCTTCCTCTTTATACTCCAGTAGCCGTCAGTTGAAGATGATGCTCCGGCAGTCGAAGCCCCCGTATCGGGGTGATCGAAGCTCCCACCTCGGGGTGGTTGAAGCTCCTGCGGCTTGGAGTTCCTGAAGTTGGTCTCTGAGCATAGACCGCGAGCTCTGTGATGAAGTCTGCAAGCACCTACGGTTGGAGCTCCGAGGTCGATCCCTGGCAAGGGGATTGTGGGCTCTGTGATGTTAAAGTCCCGTAGGCTCCCCTCGGTGGAGCTCTAGAAAGTCAGTTTCCAGCAAAGGCCGCCAACTCCTGGACATTAGGCCGCAGTGTGAACGGAGATACGATACAGAAAAAAATCGCATCTCCGTCGAGGTAAGAGATCAGAAAAAGTTTCCCCCAAATCCTCCTCCACCCCCCACATAAAGCAAGCTAAAGAACACTAAAAACATACATTTAACACATACTATTAAAACACAAAGAAGGAAGGGACAGACGGATTGTTGGCGAGGCAGCCATTGCTGGTGCCACCCAGTGGATTTGAATGCTTTGTTTCACATTATACTTTGAGGTATTCCAGCTTCTGCAGTTCTTTCATATACATACTTCAAGGTATTGTTTTATTTTGAGTATCTCATTGCATTAGCTTCTGTAGTGCAGTACTTGGAAGTATTATCTTCTGATAACTAATATTGTTCCATTGAAATAAAGATGGAGTTTGCTGGAAATACTCATGTCAGTAAACATCTGTTGGGAGAGAAGCATTAAGGTCATGATCTTTCACCAGAACTTCAACTTGGAACATTAACTCTTGTTTCTCTGACATGGAAACATCGAGATGAATAATGTTATATGACCCCTGTTATTTTAGATGTAATGCAGGGTCTGATCAACGTTGTTTATGCTCAATTCTTGGGTTTCTCCATTCCAAAGCATTTGAATTAAAAGCCGATAATCAGTAAAGTTTTTAAATTGCTGTTTTCAAAAGGTAATTCACAGGCGCTGACAAGTGTTCTGAATGTGGATGGACTTGAAGCACATCACATTTTTTAGGAGGTTTTAAATTATTATTTTTTTCTCTGAATTAATTCATAGAATGTGGGTGTTATGGACAAAGCGGTATTTATTCCCCATCAATAATTATTGTCAAGAGCATTGTGGTGAACAAACTGCTTTCTTGAAACTTTGCATTCCATTTGCTGAAGGCACTCCCAACAGCATTGGGAATATCAATGACAATATTTTTATTTCAGAATAGTGTATGACTTAATGGGGAACTGGTATTTGCAATACATTTTATAAATCGTCCAAAACGTTGTCTTGGTGTGGGAAGGAACCTTTAAATTTTATGGCATGGTAATCAAATAGACTGGGATTAGTCTGGGATATTATTGAGAACATTTTACAGCTATAAAAAAATATTGATCATATTCATTTCTGGAAGATCTAGGGTGCTGCTTATTGCATGCTGTTTATTTGGTTCCCTAGTTTGATAGCAGTAGAGTGAGGGATATGCTGGGAATGGAGACACAAGAAACCACAGATGCAGGAATCTTGAGCAAAACAAAATGCTGGAGGAACTCGGGCAGCATTCTTTAGATATGTTATGGGAAAAAGAGTAGCAAAGTCAAATGTGAGTCCCTTGAAGGCAGACACGGATGAAATTATTATGGCGAACAAGGAAATGGCAGAAGAGTTGAACAGGTACTTCGGATCTGTCTTCACTAAGGAAGACACAAAGAATCTTGCAGAAGTAATGGAGGACAGAGGATCTAAGGGGGTCGAGGAACTGAAAGAAAATTTCATTAGGCGAGAAATAGTATTGGGTAGGCTAATGGGACTGAAGGATGATAAATCCCTGGGGCCTGATGGACTGCATCCCAGGGTCCTCAGGGAGGTGGCTCTAGAAATAGTGGACGCATTGGTGATCATTTTCCAATGTTCAATAGATTCAGGATCAGTTCCTGTGGATTGGAGGATAGCTTATGTTATCCCACTTTTCAAGAAAGGAGCGAGAGAGAAAACATGGAATTACAGACCAGTGGCGAGTGGAGTGCCGCAAGGCTCGGTGTTGGGCCGCAACGGTTTACCATATATATTCATGATTTGGAAGAGGGAATGATGAGCAACACTAGCAAGTTTGCGGATGACACAAAGCTGGGTGGCAGTGTGAACTGTGAAGAAGATGTTAGGAGGTTGCAGGGTGACCTGGACAGGTTGAGTGAGTGGGCAGATGCGTGGCAGATGCAGGGTAATATGGATAAATGTGAGGCTATCCACTTTGGTGGCAAAAACAAGGGGGCAGATTATTACCTCAATGGGGTTGGGTTAGGTAAGGGGGAGGTACAGCGAGACCTGGGTGTCTTTGTACACCAGTCACTGAAGGGAGTATTGTGTACAGTTTTGGCCTCCAAATTAGAGGAAGGACATCATTGTGATTGAGGCAGTGCAGCGTAGGTTCACGAGATTGATCCCAGGGATGGCAGGACTGTCATATGAGGAAAGATTGAAAAGACTAGGCCTGTATTGAGTAGAGTTTAGAAGGATGAGGGGGGATCTTATAGACACATATACAATTATAAAAGGACTGGACAAGCTAGATGCAGGAAAAATGTTCCCAATGTTGGGCGAGTGCAGAACCAGGGGCCACAGTCTTAGACTGACCAAGCGGAGGCTGGGCGATCGTTTCGCCGAACACCTCCGCTCGGTCCGCAATAACCAACCCGACCTCCCGGTGGCTCAGCACTTCAACTCCCCCTCCCATTCCGTATCCGACCTCTCGGTCCTGGGCCTCCTCCACGGCCAGAGTGAGCAACACCGCAAGTTGGAGGAACAGCACCTCATATTCCGCTTGGGGAGTCTGCATCCTCTTGGCTTAAACATTGAATTTTCTCAATTCTGTTAACCCTGGCTGCCTCCTCCCCTTCCCACCTCTCCCTAGGCCCTCGGGCCCTGGCATTCCTTCTCTCTCTCTCTCTCTCCCCCACCCAAGTCGCACTAGCTTCTCATTTTCACACTACAAACAGCTTACAATGGCCTGTTTCCTTTATCATCGATACTTTTTTGCATATATTTCATTCATTGTTCTTTATCTCTCCACATCACCGTCTATATCTCTCGTTTCCTTGATCACTGACCAGTCTGAAGAGGGTCTCGACCCGAAACGTCGCCGATCTCCTTCGCTCCTTAGATGCTGCTGCACCCGCTGAGTTTCTCCAGCTTTTTGTGTAACCCTCGATTCTCCAGCATCTGCGGTTCCTTCTTTAACACTTCTTCAGACTGGAATGCCTAAATTAGTTCACAGATTGTGGCAAAGGGTATTTTCTTGCCTGATTATCCATACTTTTAAGTAAGATATATTTAAATCATTCAAGACAAAACATTAGTGCAAAATAAAGAAATGTACTATTTCTTTCTATTGATTTCAAACATAAATTTAAATTAAAAAATAACTAATCTTCTTTACGCAGGTTTTGTACAGGTTATATTAACAAAGAGATTTGAGGTTAAAGATGCAGCAAAAATCTGTTTGCTAGCTGAATTCTCAGCTAACTTTTCTCTCAGCTATGAAACCACTGCGAGAACGAAGGTATGTACATTTTTCCTGTTTTAGAAAATAAGTTTTGTTTTAACTTTAATTGTCAGTTTTTTTTTCTTGAGGAATTGGGATCACAAAGAAAAATAGACACTCAATTAAGGTTTGCCCCTACCACATACAGCTTACAAAAAAATATAGCAAAATATTATTTGGGGAATAGTATAAATTACTCATTTAGTTAAGAGATCAAGCAGACAGCTACTTTGTTAATATTTAAAAACTAACTGAATTGACCTTTACTGGCTAATATTTAACATTTGAATCAAGTGCTTAGCTTGCAGAACTGAAATACCCTTTGACTCCTTTATCTTTAGAACGTGTTATCTCAGTTCAATATCTATTTAGCATTTCAGTAGAAAATATTAGGAGAGAGAAACCTGAAAAGTGGTGGGGGGGCACTAGAAAGCCTGGCAAGTGATAAGGGAACTTGAGGTTAAGGAGCCATTAGGAGGTAGTGAACATAATATGTTAAGTTTTAATCTATAATTTGAGAGGGAGAAGGGTAAATCGGAGGTGTCAGTGTTACAGTTGAACAGAGGACTATGGTGCCATGAGGGAGGAGCTGGCCAAAGTTGACTGGAGGTATGCCCCAGCAGGGATGACAGTGGAATAACAAAAGCAGGTGGTTCTGGGAATAATACAGAAGGTACAGGAACAGTTCATTCCAAAGAGGAAGACAGATTCCAAAGGGAGTAAGGGGCAACCATGGCTGACAAGAGGCGTGAGGGACAGTATAAAAATAAAAGAGTTGTACAACGTAGCAAAGATAAGCGGGAAGCAAGAGGATTGGGTAATGTTTAAAGAGCAACAGAAGATAACTAAAAAGGCAATACGGAGAGAAAAGATGACGTACGAAGGTGAACTAGCCAAGAATATAAAGGAGGATAGTAAAAGTTTCTTTAGGTATGTGAAGAGGAAAAAATTGGTTGAGACCAAGTTTGGACCCTTGAAGACTGAAAAATGAATTTATAATGGGGAACAAGAAAATGGCAGATAAGTTGAACAGGTACTTTGGATCCATCTTCACTAAGGAAGACACAAACAATCTTCCTGATGTACTATTGGCCAGAGGAACTGGGATGACGGAGGAACTGAAGGAAATCCACATTGGGCAGGAAATGGTGTTGGCTCCACTGAAGGCTGATCAGTCACCATGGCCTGATGGTCTGCATCCCAGGGTACTTAAGGAAGTGGCTCATAAAATCGTGGAAGCGTTGGTGATCATTTTCCAATGTTCTATTGATTCAGGAGCAGTTCCTGTGGATTGGAGGGTAGCTAATTTTATCCCACTTTTTAAGAAAGGTGACAGAGAGAAAACAGGAAATTGTAGACCAGTTAGCCTGACATTGGTGGTGGGGAAGATGCTGGAGTCAATCATAAAAGATGAAATAGCGGCACATTTGGATAGCAGTAACAGCTTCAGTCCGAGTCAGCATGGATTTACGATGGGGAAATTTATGCTTGAATAATCATCTGGAATTGTTTGAGTGTGTAACTAGGTAAATGGACAAGGGAGAGCCAGTGGATGTAGTGTGTCTGGACCTGCAGAAATAATTTGATACGGTCCCACATAGAAGATTAGTGGGCAAAATTAGGGCACATGGTATTGGGGGGGGTAGAGTGCTGAATGGATAGAAAATTGGTTGGCAGACAAGAAACAAAGAGTAGGGATTAACGGGTCCCTTTCAGAATGGCAGACAGTGACTAGTGGGGTACCGCAAGGCTTGGTGCTGGGACCGCAGCTATTTACAATATGCATCAATGATTTAGATGAAGGGATTCAAAGTAACATTAGCAAACTTGCAGATGACACAAAGCTGGGTGGCAGTGTGAACTGTGAGGAGGTTGCTATGAGAATGCAGGGTGAGTGGGCAGATGCATGGCAGATGCAGTTTAATGAGGATAAATGTGAGGCTATCCACTTTGGTAGCAAAAACAAGAAGGCAGATTATTATCTAAATGGTGTCAAGTCGTGAAAAGGGGAAGTTCAACGGGATCTGGGGGTCCTTGTTCATCGGTCAATGAAAGTAAGCATGCAGGTACAGCAGGCATTGAAGAAAGTGAATGGCATGTTGGCCTTCATAACAAGAGGAGTTGAATATAGGAGAAAAGAGGTCCTTCTGCAGTTGTACATGGCCCAAGTGAGACCACACCTGGAGTATTGTGTGCAGTTTTGGTCCCCTAATTTGAGGAAGGACATTCTTGCTATTGAGGGAGTGCCTGGGATGGCGGGACTGTCATAAGCTGAGAGAATGGAGCGGCTGGGCTTGTATACTCTGGAGTTTAGAAGGATGAGAGGCGGTCTTATTGTAACATTTGTGATTATTAAGGGTTCGGACACGCTAGACGCAGGAAACATGTTCCCGATGTTGGGGGAGTCCAGAACCAGGGGCACAGTTTAAGAATAAGGGGTAAGCCATTTAGAAGAGAGTTGAGGAAATATTTTCACGCAGAGTTGTGAGTCTGTGGAATTCTCTGCCTCGGAGAGCGATGGAGGCCGGTTCTCTGGATACTTTCAAGAGAGAGCTAGATAGGGCTCTTAAAGATAGCGAGTCAGGAGATATGGGGAGAAGGCAGGAATGGGGTACTGATTGGGGGTGATCAGCCATAATCACATTGAATGGCGCTGCTGGCTCGAAGGGCCAAATGGTCTACTCCTGCACCTATTGTCTATTGTCTAAATGTCAGGACATTACAGGCAGATTGTCTAAGTGATAAAGAAGGAACTGCAGATGCCGGAGAATCGAGGGTTACACAAAAAGCTGGAGAAACTCAGCGGGTGCAGCAGCATCTAAGGAGCGAAGGAGATAGACGCAGGAAACATGTTCCCGATGTTGGGGGAGTCCAGAACCAGGGGCACAGTTTAAGAATAAGGGGTAAGCCATTTAGAAGAGAGTTGAGGAAATATCTGAAGAAGGGTCTCGACCCGAAACGTCGCCTATCTCCTTCGCTCCTTAGATGCTGCTGCACCCGCTGAGTTTCTCCAGCTTTTTGTGTAACCATTGTCTAAGTGATAGGTGGATACAAGTGAAGGGGGATTTGATTGCCAGATGGGTGGCAAGTGATGAAAAGTTCAAAAGGCTGACGGAAAAAGAATAACTAGGAGTGAAATGTATCCAGAGGTAGGGATCTGTGGATGGGATGGGGAATGGAGCAGTGGGAGAAATAGATGCGCACCAGAGTGGAGGGAGCACAGTAAAGAGAGGGTTGAAGAGGGTACAAAGGAGTGGTGTGTTACCTAATGTTGATGGATTCAATGTTCATACCGTTGTGCTGAAAGCTATCATAATGGAATATGGGATGCTGTTCTTCCAGTTTGCGTGTGGCCCCAGTCTGCAATGGAGGAGGCCAAGCCCCGAACGATGGGCATGGGGAGCGAAGTTAAAATGGTTAGCAGGCCTTGTCAAAATGAGGGCAAGTGGATAGATGGTCTCGCTGATGTATGCTTAGATTTGCCGATGCAAGAACAAATGTTTTATGAGTCTAGTTTTGATTTTTGATTGTGAGAAAAGAAGCCCATGTTTCAAACATTTTGCAGTTGTTCTATGATTGCGGAACTGAACTGTGGGAATTTGACACTGGAAAATGCACGCTGTGGAAGAGAACAGAGAACAGACAGTTTAGATTGCCTGTGCACGAGAGGAAGGGAGCAATGAGTCGAGGAGGATAAGAATAGGAGAGATTGAGCCATTGGTATTTGTTGAGGTGGTTTAGATGGAGTACATTTTGTTTTTGTTTCAGTATCTAATGCACTGGTAAAATAAACAAAAGGAACTGCTGCTGCTGATTTACAAAAGAAGATACAATGCTGGAGTAACTCAGCAGCTCAAGCAGCATCTCTGGAGAACATGGATAGGTGACATTTCGGGCCAGGATGCTGCTTCAGATGATTATAGTGGGCGCAGGACAAAGTCTAGCAAGTGATAGGTGGATACAAATGAGGGCAATATTTGATTGGCAGATGGTTGGACAAAGGCGAGAGACGAAAAGATAAAGATAGAAGATTCACAAAATATGACGGCAGAGCAAGGAATATAGGTGAAAGGGGGTGGGGGAGAAATGAATGCACATCCAGCTGAGGCACAGGGAAGAGGAGGGGGGGAGGGGGGTTAGTTAAATGTATGTAGGTTAGTTACCTAAAATTGGAGAATTCCATGTTCACACCACTAGGCTGTAAACTACCCAAGCGGAATATGAGGTGCTGTTCCTCCAGTTTGTGTATGGCCTCACGCTGCAATGGAGGAGGCCCAGGAGAGAAAAGTCAGTATTGGAATTGGTGTTAAAATGGTAAACAATCAAGAGATCCAGCAGGTATTGATGGACCTAACACAAATGTTCAGCAAAACAGTTGCCAAGTCGATGCTTAGTCTCACCAATGTAAAGGAGGCCACATAGGGAGGTCAAAATGCGTAGATGAAGTTAAAGGAGGTGCAAGTGAGCCTCTGTCTCACCTGGAAGATAATCCAGCATCTGATTATTCAGATATGTTGATAAACTGGCATATGACCCACTTGTTAGTCCAAAATGTGAGCCAGGGGTCTGGATTTCCAGCTGAGTGCGGGGTTAGTCAGGAGTTTTGGGTTCGCTCTGCCGGTTGGATGTGTGGGCAGGATTGTAATGAGCTGGATTCGAAATCCTTGTGTATTTCACACTCCCTTTTAAACTTAATTTGGACAGTTAATTTTTTTTTTTAAGTGAAATAAAAATGTTTTGGGCTGTTAATATGAGTACCATTCAATAGTCTAGAAAATCTGCTAGTCCAGCGCCACCAAAGTCCCAAGGATGCTGGATTATCTGGATATATATCTGGCGATGCAATGAATTAGTTGCATCCTGATCTGCCAAGATGTGTTAGCTGTAGCTAAATGAGAATTGTATATCTGAGCATTAGCTGTGTATTGAAACATATTTGCATTGCAGTCCAGCTGTGATATGAACAGTTGTATTATAATAATCAAAAGAAGAATGATGTTCATAGTTAAAAATGAAATATGTTAAAAGTATGAAACAGTTAATTAATGTTTACTGCAGCAAATAAATGTTGGTGAAATGTGTCAACGCAAGATTCATAGAATCATAGAAAATAGGTGCAGGAGTAGGCCATTTGGCCCTTCGAGCCTGCACCGCCATTCAATATGATCATGGCTGATCATCCAACTCAGTATCCTGTACCTGCCTTCTCTCCATACCCCCTGATCCCTTTAGCCACAAGGGCCACATTTAGCTCCATCTTAAATATAGCCAATGAACTGGCCTCAACTACCTTCTGTGGTCGAGAATTCCACCGACTCACCACCCTCTGTGTGAAAAAAGATCTTCTCATCTCGGTCCTAAAAGACTTCCCCCTTATCCTTAAACTGTGACCCCTTGTTCTGGAGTTCCCCAACATCGGGAACAATCTTCCTGCATCTAGCCTGTCCAACCCCTTAAGAATTTTGTAATCCTCTATAAGATCCCCCCTCAATCTCCTAAATTCAAGCGAGTACAAGCCGAGTCTATCCAGTCTTTCTTCATATGGAAGTCCTGCCATCCCAGGAATTAGTCTGGTGAACCTTCTCTGTACTCCCTCTATGGCAAGAATGTTTTTCCTCAGATTAGGAGACCAAAACTGTATGCAATACTCCAGGTGTGGCCTCACCAAGACCCTGTACAACTGCAGTAGAACCTCCCTGCTCTTGTACTCAAATCCTTTTGCTATGAATGCCAACATAACATTCGCTTTTTTCACAGCCTGCTGCACCTGCATACCTACTGTCAATGACTGGTGTACCATGACACCCAGGTCTTGTTGCATCTCCCCTTTTCCTAATCGGCCACCTTTCAGATAATAATCTACCCTAGATTGAATTCATAAAAGTAAATGTGAAATAATAAACATACATGCACAAACAAATTTGGTCCAGTGGATTATCAACAATTAAGCAAAATTATTGCTGAGTTATTTTAACCTTTTGAGGAAATGTTACGTTTTTTTTCCCTTTCTGTTCAGGCTACAGTTTTGTTCTCCCTACCACAAGATGCACAAGAAAGCCCTCAAAGTAATTGTAATAACATGACTGCACCGCTACTGGTAGTCAGCTTTGGGAATGGCCATTCTCTCAGCATGAATTTCTCAAGAAGCAACATATCATATAAGATGGAGGAATTGACTCTTGTTTTCAATATGAATGACAGTACATTATTTTCCAATTCAAGTAAAGACGGTAAGTCTGTATTTGTGTTTGATACTTCTCACAATTGACATTACTTGATCCCATGATTTTTTTTCTGCTTCACTAACTGCTTTGCCATTTTTTGTCCGGACATATTTGTCACCAGAACCATCCTCTCCTGCTTTTGTCTTATTGAAGTCTCATGTCAGCTTACAATATGCATGTCGACATGGGTTTGTGTTTGAGAGTTTGTACGTCACTAATTTGACTGCGTTTTTTTGAAGTACTAAGAAGGTTACTAAAGTCGGGGCTGTAGAATAAGTCTAACTAGACCTTTGACTGCATTTTGCCTATGGCCTGCTAAATCCATCATGTATATATAATGTATAGCATTCTTAGGGGTGGTTGTGGAGCAGATACAATTGTGGTGTTTAAGAGGCTTTTAGATTGGCAGCTGGAAGTGCAGAGTATAGATGGATTTAATTAATGAAGTATGATTTTGACAAACAGAATGTTAATTTTATATGGATCAACTTTCCCAATTTTCATATGTTTGTATTGAAGAACTTTGGTAGCAAGTTTGGGATTAAAGTAGAAATTCTTATCCAGTTGGCCGTAATTTGATAAGTCAGTGCTTATAGCAAAAGATTAAAATGTTTGAGAGAAATTAACTGGTTGGTTCGTTAGTCTTTCAAGTTCACAGAATTTTCAGAAGGAAGTAATGTTAATTAAGAAATATGTGAATATGTTTATGAATCATATGACCAGCGATCACCTGTACACCAATTCTATCCTACATACTAGGACAATTTTTACAGAAACCAATTAACCTACAAATCTGCACGTTTTTGGAATGTGGGAGGAAACCAGAACACCCGGAGAAAGCCCACGCAGTCACAGGGAAATGTATAAACTCTATACAGACAGAACCTGTAGTCAGAATCGAATCCGGGTCTCTGGTGCTGTAAGGCGGAAACTGTACCACGTTGCCGCCTATATTAGAGTTTAATTAATCGACTTTAGGGTCCATGTTTGACTTTGGGTGATCCTGCGCATGTTCTCTCTCTAACTGCATTGGTTTTCTCCCAGTCAGCAGTTGGCTCCTGAGTGGCAGAATAGTTGATATCCATGTTGGAGAGAAAAGGTTGCAGAGAAACATAGAAACATAGAAAATAGTTGCAGGAGTAGTCCATTCGGCCCTTTGAGCCTGCACTGCCATTCAATATGATCGTGGCTGATCATCCAACTCGGTATCCTGTACCTGCCTTCTCTCCATACCCCCTGATCCCTTTAGCCACAAGAACCACATCTAACTCCCTCTTAAATATAGCCAATGAAATGGCCTCAACTACCTTCTGTGGCAGAGAATTCCACAGATTCACCACTCTCTGTGTGAAAAATGATTTTCTCATCTCGGTTCTAAAAGATTTCCCCCTTATCCTTAAACTGTGACCCCTTGTTCTGGACTTCCCCAACATCGGGAGCAATCTTCCTTCATCTAGCCTGTCCAACCCCTTTATTCACATTATACTGCATCTGCCATGTATTTGCCCACTCACCCAACCTATCCAAGTCACCTTGCAGCCTCCTAGCATCCTCCCTACAGCTACCACTGCCCCCCAGCTTCGTGTCATCCGCAAACGTGGAGATGTTGCATTTAATTCCCTCGTCCAGATCAATAATATATATTGTAAATAGCTGGGGTCCCAGCACTGAGCCTTGCGGTACCCCACTAGCCACTGCCTGCCATTCTGAAAAGGACCCGTTTACTCCCACTTTTTGCTTCCTGTCTGCCAGCCAGTTCTCTATCCACATCAATACTGAACCCCCCCAATACCGTGTGCTTTAAGTTTGTATACTAATCTCTTATGTTGGAAATCTCTTATGAAAGGAAGGGGAACAAGATTCTTGGGAAAACTGTGAAAGCTAGCATAGACTTGATAAGCCAAACGGTAGCATCGAAATTAACGGTTGCCCGGTTAACCTTCTTTAGATTTCCTCTGGCTTTAGTGTTTTTAGTTTAATTTATAGATACGGCGTGAAAACAGGCCCTTCGGCCCACCGAGTCCACACTGACCACCGATCACCCGTGCACTAGTTCTATTCGACACATTGGCGTCGTAAGTCAAGACACAATAGTGTTTTATTCTCTCACATCCCAGTTAGAATAATAAAATCCTTATTTACAGCAGCACAACAGAATATGTAAACATAATACTCTGTAAACAATGTTATAAAGGAGAAAACAAAACGGTGTAACACCCACACACAATTTCCCTCCTGGGATTAATAAAGTTCTATTAACAATACGTATAGTATTGTGTGTGTAGGAAGGAACTGCAGATGCTGGTTTTAACTGAAGATAGACACAAAATGCTGGAGTAACTCAACAGGTCAGCAGAATCTCTGGACAAAAGGAAAATATTACATTTTGGGTTGGGTCTAAAAACGGTTCCTGCACACATAGAAACATAGAAACACACCTTTGGAATGTGGAAGGAAACAAGAACACCTGGAGAAAACCCAGCTGATCAAAGGGAAAATGAGCAAACTCCAGACAGACAGCACCCATATTCAGGATCAATTTCACGTCACTGGCACTTTTAGGCAGCAACTTTATAGCCAATATACTGTCCCATAGTCTTGAACTGAATTAAAACATACACTAGCTGTAAAGGGGAACATAGCGTCACTTAGAGATTTAAGACTGAAAATGGATCGTTTCTTTTTTTTTAGTAACCAAAGTTATCAACGTATAATTTTTTGTGTGTTGGAAAATAAAATATAGTGGCACAGCTGGTGGACGTGCTGCCTCATATGCCAGAGATCTGTGTTCGATCCTCAGGCACTGTCTGTGTTGAGTTTGCACATTCTCCCTGCAAGCATGCGGGTTTCCTCCCACATCCCAAAGACGCATTGGCTTTGTAGGTTAAGTTGTCTCTGTAAAATTGCCCCTAATGTGTAGGGAGTGGGTGAGGAAAGTGGGATAACAGAACGTGTGTGAATGGGTAGACAAAAATGCTGGAGAAACTCAGTGGGTGAGGCAGCATCTATGGAGCGAAGGAAATGGGTGACGTTTCGGGTCGAGACCCTTCTTCAAACTGATGCGGGGGGGCGGGAAGAAGAAAGGAAGAGGCGGAGACAGGGGCTGAGGGAGAGCTGGGAAGCGGAGGTGAAAGCAGGGACTACCTGAAATTGGAGGTCAATGTTCATACCGCTGGGGTGTAAACTGCCCAAGCAAAATAAGAGGTGCTGCTCCTCCAATTTACGGTGGGCCTCACTCTGGCCATGGAGGAGGCCCAGGACAGAAAGGTCTGATTCGGAATGGGAGGGGAGTTGAAGTGCTGAGCCACAGGGAGATCAGGTTGGTTATTGCGAACCGAGCAGAAGTGTTGGGCAAACCGATCGCCAAGCCTACACTTGGTCTCACCGATGTAGAGCAGCTGACACCTAGAGCAGCTGATGCAATAGATGAGGTTGGAAGAGGAGCAGGTGAACCTCTGCCGCAGGTGGAAACACTGCTTGAGTCCTTGAATGGAGTCAAGGGGGGGGAGGTAAAGCGAGAAGTGTGGCATTTCATGCAGTTGCAAGGGAAAGTGCCAGGAGAGGGGGTGGTTTGGGTGGGAAGGGACGAATTGACCAGGGAATTACAGAGGGAGCGGTCTCTGCGGAAAGCCAACAGGGGAGGAGATGAGAAGATGTGGCCAGTGGTGGGATCCCGTTGATGGACAAAGCTGGAGAAAATTAGCTGGTGAGGCAGCATCTATGGAGCGAAGGAATAGGCGACGTTTCGGGTCGAGACCCTTATTCAGGCTGATGTCGGGGGGGGGGGTCGGGAAAAAGAAAGGAAGAGGCAGAGACAGTAGGCTGTGGGAGAGCTGGGAATGGGAGGGGAAGGAGGGAGAGAGCAAGGACTACCTGAAATTGGAGAAGCCAATGTTCATACCGTTGGGGTGTCAACTTCACAAGCGAAATATGAGGTCCTGTTCCTCCAATTTGTGGTGGGCCTCACTCTGGCTATGGAGGAGGCTCAGGACAGAAAGGTCGGATTCGGAATGGGAGGGGGAGTTGAAGTGCTGAGCCACCGGGAGATCAGGTTGGTTATTGCGAACTGAGTGTAGGTGTAGTGCGAAGCGATCACCAAGCCTGCACTTGGTATCACTGAGGTTGATCATACACTGAATAATCCAACCAGAATTTTGTTTGGAAGTGGAAAGAAATAATAGAAATTGCATTCATTGCAACGTGTAAAAAGAGATGAGATACGGTATTGTAATTTTGCTGCATGTCATTGTGGTATATATCATGTCTTGATTGGTGAATATGTTTAGTTTTTGACTTTATTTGAAGCAGAAATAATACGTGAACGCCTCATTGACCATAATTCCGACTGGTAACTAAGCACTTCGTCCGAGCACATTATCGCACGTGTCATGCAAGCCGTCTTAAATGACCACCTAAACTGTCATTTGGCAACCTTAAAAGCTGCCTAGATTGCCCGGCTGGCAACAGCGAAAAAAAGTTACGCCTGATAAGGAAATATTAATATAATAGAAAATGGTGTACCTTGTTGCATGTACTAAGTTACTTCTGTTGTTCAGTGTATGAACTCCTTTTTTAGCAAATGTATTTATACGTGGCTCATTCAAAGAATTTTATATTCATTGGCTGTTTTGGATCCTGCCAGATTTGTTCAATACCTCAAGATCTTTAGACATCATTGCAAAATTGAATACAACATACACATGCTTGAGTGATTCTACTGTATCCATGGAGAATGTAAACATAACCCTGAGTAAGGTCCAATGGGAAGCACTTCCACCAGCTGTCAACTTCAGCAAAACGAGTAAGCTTTTCTGTTCTGACACATTGTAAAAGTATCAATTAAATTGTTTTGTATTGATAGTTGGAAATAGAATCGCGTTGTGTAAAAAAAAAGGGGATGCAAAATTGTACATTTTTGTACCTTTCCTGCCACTTTCAGGCTATAAAAATAAACAATTTCATATGCAATTTGATGGCAAAAAGAACAGTAGAAGACAAATTCATCCCATTTATCATATTCTGTTCTGCTTTCACACATTAATTGCAAGTTTCTGCCGCAGGATGATCTGGAATTTCATAAACAATTAATTCATTGATCATTTAAGAGTAGAAATGTGTACGAAACTCCGTAACAAACGGAGACAAGTGTTTTCTGGAAAGGGAACAAACTAATACCCACCTATCGAGTTGTTTTTTTTACCAACCCCCGCTTGACCTCTCCCTCCCCAATGCTGCACGTTTTGTCCTCAATAGAGGCCTTACATTTTATATATATATATGTGTGTGTGTGTGTGTATATGTATATATACACACACACACACACACACACACACACACACACACACACACACACACACAATTATATAGGCACACACGTATACATGTACATTTATTTGTGTGTGTGTGTATATATATATATGTATGTGTGTGTGTATATATATGTTACCTAGACTTAAATGTAGATGGGTTGGTGAGTAAGTTTGCTGACAAATCCCCAAAAATTAGAGGAGTTGCAGACAGTGAGGAATGCTTTCAACAGATACAGTGGGATATAGACCAGGTGCAGAAATGAGCAGCGAAATGCAGATGGAGTTTCGCCCGAGCAAGTGTGCATTTTGGGAGGTTAAAATAAGGAGAGAGTAGACAGCTAAGGGCAAGACCCTTAACAATATTGATATGCAGAGGGATCCTGGAGTCCAAGTTCATAGCTCACTGGAGCTGGGAGCACGAGTAGATCGGTGGTTAAGAAGGCTTCTTTGCTAGGGGCATTGAATTTAGAAAATGATGATGCTGCTTTACAGGGCTTTGGTTAGGTCACATTTGGAGTATTGTGTATAGTTCTGGTCACCCCATTACAGGAAGGATATGAAAGCTTTGGAGAGAAGGTGGGAAATCTGTGGAATTCTTTGCCACAGAAGGCTGTGGAGGCCAAGTCAATTGACATTTTTAAGGCAGAGGTAGATACATTCTTGATTAATACAGGTGTCAAGGGTTATGGGGAGAAGGCAGGAGAACGGGGTAGGAGGGAGAGAGATCAGCTATGATTGAATGGATGGCCTGAATCGCCTAATTCTGCTCCTATCACTTGTGACGTCATGAGAGTGCATGGGTTTACCAAAATGCTTCTTGGATTTGAGGAATTCAACTACAAGGAGAGGTTGGATAGACTTGTATTGTTTTCTCTGGATTGTTGGAAATTGAGGAAAAACTAGTAGTATGTAAAATTATGAGAGGCATAAATTGGATGTACAGAACCTTTTTCCCAAGGTTCCCTTATGAACATACTTCCAAGGGTAGTGGTGGGGGCAGATATGATAGTGGTGTTTGAGAGACTTTGAGATAGGCACATGAAAATATTAAAGGGCAATAGATCATGTACAGGCAGGTGAGATCAGTTTAATTTGGTATCATGTATGGCACAAACATTGTGGGCCAAAGGACCTGTTCCAATGCTGCACTGTTCTATGAGAACAGTAGAGCATAAGAAGGTTACAGAGGAGGTTTATCAGTTGCTGCCTGGATTAGAGGCTTTCTGCTACAGGGACATGTTGGATAGACTTGCATTATTTTCCCAGGAACATCAGATTGAGGGGAGACTCGATAGAACTTTTCTAAAATAGTGAGAGGAGTTGATGGGGTAGACAATCAGAACCTTTCTCCCAGGGTGCAAATGTCCAACACCAGGGGACATTGGATGAGAGGGGGGAGTTTTAAATGGAGATGTGCAGGACACCTGCCCTTACATCCCCCTCTCTTGCATACATCCATGGACCCCAACAGCCCTTCCAGGTGCATGCACAATGAAGAATACATTGCCTAAAACACACTGATAAAAATCCATTATGGGATTTTCCTTTGAAAGAAATTAAGTTAGATTTGACTTTGTTTGCTGACAGGTGAAAGATTCTGTGAGGAATTAACAATGTACAGGTTGAGAGGCTGTTTTCTCTAATCTAGGACACATTCCTGCAGCCTAAAATGGTCTCCCATTCATGATTGGAAGAAAGAGACATTTCTTCGAGTAGAAGTTATATATCTTGGAATTCTCTACCTCAAAGGTGTTGATGATCAGTCATTAAGTATTTTCAAATTTGAGATCAAGATTGGATGTGCAAAATGAACTTTACTGCAGAATGTTCCTTGTTGATATGCTTGGGGATTGCAGGACTGTGGACAGGAATCTTTATTTGCAATTATTTTGGTTTTAATGTTTTTGAACTGTTTTTAATTTTGATTATTTGCTGTATTGTTTACTGAATGTTTAAGACCTTTCTTTTAAAAAGTTCCCTAACAACTGTTAATGTTTTAAAGGGATGGGTAATCCTCACTGGAATATTGATACCCCTTCTTTCTAACATAGAAAATAATAAATAGGCCAACTTGCTTCAATTCAGAGTAAGAATAGAGAATGTGTGGATACAGGTTTGCTTACTGTAAAATATTTTAAATATAGTCAATTTTATCAAAGGAAAAGTTGCTGAAAACTCAAAGGGGAATGTGTAATTGGAAGTAAGAATATGCTTCACCAGGAGTTAAATCCATTAGGAACAAAAATTAGACTGTATAAAGCTTGTTTTGCAGATCCTTTATTTGTTAATTTATTAATTCTACACTCGTGGTAATAGGCATTTGCAGAGGGATCAATGAATAGTGTTCTCAAAATTGCCTAAGTATAAGTATATTGCTGTTAGATGACAATGTTTTTCTGTTAGTTAGGTTGGAAACCTGTATCTAAGGATTTAATTTTTGTAAAGTCCATGTTTACATCAGAGCATTTTTTTTAAAGAGACAGAATGCCCTGCTGATGTGACTACCTCTGCACCACCCACCACCCTGGCTCCAACGACTGCAACACCTGTAATACAGAATCCCATTCGAGGAATATATAACCTATCCAATAACAATGTGACCTGCTTTCTTGCTGAGATGGGACTGCAGATTAATGTCACACAAATGACTGGCAATAAGGTAACACATTTGAATCTTGACACTTCAAGTGTACACATCACTTTATAGATTCATAAAGCATGGAAATAGGCCCTTCAACCCAACTCATCCTTGCCAACCAAAATGCCCCATCTAAGCTAGTCCCATTTACCTGCGTTTGAGCCACATCCCTCTAACTTTCCTGACCATGTACCTGTCCAAATACAGTGCCCTCCATAATGTTTGGGACAAAGACCTATCATTTATTTATTTATTTGCCTCTGTCCTCCACAATTTGAGATTCGAAATAGGAAAAAAATCACGTTAAAGTGCACATTGTCAGATTTTAATAAAGGCCATTTTTATACGCTTGGGTTTCACTGTGGAGAAATTACAGCTGTGTTTATACAGAGTCCTTCCATTTCAGGGCACTATAATCCGGCATGAGATTTCTCCGCGGAAATCCAGGGGTTCTGACTATTCGGTAACAAGAGGTGGGGGGGTTTTAATCGGTTTTTAAAAAAAAAAAAAACATTCTGTCCAAATCGCCACTTTCAATGGCTTTCCGCTTCAGCGTCACGACGTCTGACGGCTATTCGTCAGCGTCCGAGTCAGCTCGAGCTGGGCCAAGGGGGAAAAAGAAAGTGCATTTACCTTATCTATTTGTGATTTTATATACCTCTATATAAGATTACCCCTTAAGGGCCTGTCCCACCAGCATGCACCAGTATGCGATTAGCGCGACCTAACGTGGTCGCTTGAGCCGTCCGGCGTCGCGGGGCCGGTCCCACTTCGATCGCCGGAGCCGTGTGGAATTGTGCGGAGTTCGTCCCAACACCGCGCGGGGCTCCGAAAAACCGACTGTCCAAAAATTCTGCGCGGCAACGGCTTGTCGGCTCGCAGTCGCCTCGACGTTTACACACCGCCCGGACATCGTGCCTCCGTGAACCTATTTATAAGTGCCTCCGTGACCCTCTATGTGTGTGGCTCCGTGGCCCTGTATGTGTGTGTGCCTCGGTGCCCCTCTCTATGTGCCCCTCTAAGTCCTGGCGAACTTACCTTGGACTTGCTCCAAGTTCGCCTCGCTTTGCGCCGCGTTGCGCCACTCACCCAACCTCCGCGCGGCCCCCGCTGCCGGTTTGATCGCGTTCATCGCATAGAGTTGCATGCTGGTGGGACAGGCCCTGTAGCCACCTACACTACAAGGAATAAAGTCCCAGCCTGCCCAGCCTCCCCCTATAGCTTAGGCCCACGAGTCTGTACCCTTTATATAGCTTTAGACCATCTGGGTTAGGTTCTGCAGGTAAGTACATGTGTTTAGGGACCACAGATGCCGATTTTAGGAAAGCATGAATTTACTCCATAAATGGTGAAGAATGGCCTGTTCCCACTTTTATTGTTTCAGTTTTTATTGGATAAATCTGAACTAACTGTTCTGCCATCTTTTTCCAACATGACCTTTCTGCTCTTCCCAAGTGGAATGATCATAGTTCGTAATGTCATAGGAGGCAGTCATTCCGCCCATTTAATCCTCCTTTTTTTCCTGTAACCTATTGTTTCTCACTTACCAACAGCACATCACCCCTGATTCTCCCATTGCCCACTTAAACTACGGGGAATTAATCTACTAATAAAACAATTTGGAATGAATGAAGAAATGCAAAATCCTACTGTGTAGATTGATTTATCGTAAACTTATTTTGAGCAGAAAGGAGAAATTTGTTACTAAACCTATTATATTTGATGCCTTGGTTCTTTTGAAATGTGTTTTGAGTGTTATTTTTATTGGAAAAATTTCAAGGCAAAGGTCCTAGCCTTCCCAATGTTTCCTCACAGCTCAGGCCCTTGACTCTGGCAATATCTTTGTAAATCTTCTCTGTACTCTTTCCAGCTTCAAATAGGTGACCAAAACTGAACTCAATAATCAAAATGTGGCCCCGTCAACATCTTGTACATCTGTAACATAGTATCTCAATAGTCTGAGTGATGAAGTCGTGTTTGATTATATGCATTAGTATGGAATGTGAATCTGGTGGTTGCAGACCTTCAACGTTACCTTGAGGCTGAAAACTTGCCTTTCTGAATCTTTTTATATTGCTTTATGGCTGAAAGTTCAAACAACATTAATTCAGAAACAATCAAGCAATGATTCTCAACAGACATTAGAACTTATTTCACACGAAGTTCAGAAGAACTTATTTCACACAATTTGTACATGTATCCACTGACATTTTAATGTTAAATCCTTGTAATATAATATGTAGTTTGTTATTTTAGAAATAATGATTCAACGTGGAATGCTGATTTTTTGTTTTGCAGATAACAACGAAAGTTTTTAACATTAATCCCCACCTAGTAAATGTTAGTGGAAACTGTAGCAGTGATCATGCATCCCTTCAATTGACAGATAATTGGACCATGCTGACTTTTCAGTTTGTTGCGGTGAGTTAAGTGTATTAAATGTTCTTGTACATTAATTTTGCATGTTTTAGCTGAATGCTTTATTTAGAAAAAGGCTCTTTCATTATATTCTAACTTGCTCAACTTTGAGTAAAGCACTTTGGTGAGACAATAGAATGTATTAAAAAGAATCAGAAATAAAGTACTTTCTCCCTAATGTGTTGTTATACACCTGAAATCTAAATAAGAATGCCCTGCACGTCCCTGAATGGGAGCCCACACAGTAATCTGGTCTGTAATCGCTCAATACACAAAATCTAATGGATTAGTGGATAAGTATAAATGAGTAGGAAAGAACTGCAGATTACACCAAACATAGACATGAATGAGTGGACTGGGCGACATTTCAGGTCGAAGCTCTTCTTCAGACTAAATATAAATAGTAGTTTGAATAGTCTGTTTGGATTTATGTTTAGGATTTCTCAACAAAAATTAGTTAATATATTTAACAACCTAAACAAATTCAGTAAGTCAGTTCACAGACTGTTTTCTAAAGTGCCTTTTCCGAATAATGTCACTGGCCTTAAAGAATTACTCTTTTTGCTCAAATCCGACTGCGTGTATAAATTCAGCTTGTATTATAAATTTTTGGTATCTCTTTATTCAGAATACTACTCTCAACAACTTTTATCTGAAAGGGATCTTGATCTCCACAAGCCTTGTTCAATCTCCAGGTAAGTTTCACATTTTAAAAACAACACCATTAAGTTTAGTTCTGAGCTATTATTTGAAACATTAAAGGTACACATACTACATATTTGAAATACTCAGTCTCATGGAAAACAAGATTAAATCAGCATAAATTTTCTTGTAAATAGTTTTCACCGTAATAAATTATTAGAGTTCCATTAATTTTACAAAAGATAATGTTATTAAGAATACTTTTTTGCTTGTCCTGCAGTTTGACTACTGCAAAGGGACTGTAGGTCTCGGGGAATGTTGGGGAGAAGGACCTAGGAACACATGTACGTAGTTCCCTGAAAGTGACGTCACAGTGAAGGTGATGAAGAAAACTTTTGGCATACTGGCCTGCATCGCTTAGGGATAGAGTTTGGCAGTTGGGTTGTTATACTTAAATTGTGCAAGACATTGCTGAGGCTGCATTTGGAGTCTTATGGTCAGTTTTGGTTACCTTCCTATAGAAAAGATGGCATTAAGTTGGAAAGAGTGCAGAGAAGATTTATGAGAATGTTGCCAGGATTCGAGGGCCTAAGCTATATGGAGAGGTTGGGTAGGCCAGGACTTTCCTCCTTGGAGGGCAGGAGGCTGAGGTGATATTATAGTAGTGTATTAAATCATATGGGGAATATTCTATATGGAACAAGCTGCCAGAGGAAATAGTTGAGGCAGGTGCAAAATAACATTTAAAAGCTATTTGGACAGTGATATGGAGAGGAAAGGTTTGGATGGATATGGGCTAGATGCAGACAAATAGGACTAGCTTGGTCAGTATAGAGGAGTTGGGACTAAGGGCCTGTTTCGGTACGGTTTGCTTCTGACTTTTAGAAATGTTATTTTTTCTGTTTGAAATTAGTCTTTTTATAATTCTAAATTAAAATTTATTTTTAAATAGGGCAATCGAGTAAAGCTTTTGCACTTTCGCTGGACCTTCTTTCAAGTAACCTCAGTTAGAGTCAGTCATACTGCATGGAAACAGGCCCTTAGGCCCTGCCCATTTCAACCTAGATGCCCCATCTACTCCTAGTCTACCTGCTGTGTTTGGTCCATGCCCTTCTAAACCTTTCCAAATGTCTTAATTGTTTTTGTTGAACCTGCCTCAAGTATTTCCTCTAGCAGCTTGTTCCATATACCCACCACCCTCTTTATGACAAAGTTAAAAGCGTGATAAGAGTTTGGAAGTGTAAAAACAGTTTGGTAAAATTTCTGTTCAGAAACTGAAGGGGAGCATGTTTTATGTCCATAATTATACATGTTTTGATTGCAAAATTGCGTTTGGTAACGTTAAGTCCAGGGTTTTTGTTGATAGGGTCCACAAAATGTCATCCAAGATTTTATACGTAAATTCAATGGATATTCAAATGTTGAAATGCACTTTGTTTAAACCAAGTTTGGACATGAAAAATCAACATGAGCAAATTCAGCAGTTTTTGAAAGTATGTTATGATTGTAATATGTATGGTCTTGAGTTAAGGTTCACAACATGTGACAAAATATTGACAGTTTTTCCCATTTAAACGTTAATAGAAAATATTGAACACATTGTAAATTTGTCTTGTGGATGTCACCAACAAACAACACTGATGTGATTTTTTTTTTTGTAATCGTTCATGTCACCAATTATAATGAGAAATTGTTAAGACAAATTCGCCTAGCAATTATGCAGATCTACAAAAGGGGCATTAAAAGTATTACGCTGGTGCAGTGAAGATTTACATGAATGTTGCCAGGACACAAGGGTCTGAGCTACAAGAAGTGGTTGAGCAGGCTAGGACTCTATTCCTTGGAGTGCAGGAGGATGAGGGGTGAACTTGTAGAAGTACAAGGTGCTGAGAGGAACAGATCGGGTAAACGCATAATTTCTTGCCCAGAGTAGGGGAATTGAAACCCAGAGGACATAGGTTTAAGGTGAAGGGGGAAAGATGTAATAGGAACTTGAGGAGTAACTTTTTTTACACAAAGCATGGTGGGTATATGGAACGAGCAGCCGGAGGAGGTAATTAAGGCAAAGCAATGTTTAAGAAACATTTAGACAGGCACATGGATAGGATAGGTTTAGAGAGATATGAGCCAAACGTTTAGTTAGAGTAAATGGGATATGTTGGTCGGTATGGGCAAGTTGAGCAGATGGGCCTGTTTCTACGCTGTATGACTCTGACTGGTCAGTATTTTGTGTGAGGACCTACTACTGCTAAATTCTGTGGTGCACGAGGCGCAAACTGTTTTGTGCAATAAAACAAGGCTAGCATAAACCTGGTTCTCTCTATATAATTGTGGTGTGATGGAGAGAAAAGAAGGGTATGGTGGATCATATGTCTTTGGAAGAGAGGCCTAGCATGTGGGTCATAGTATCAGGCAGGTGGATATTAGGGACCTCAAGCGTGAGGTTGGTCTAATGGCAATGAGATCAGGCCAATGGTAGATGGTGTCACAATCATACCACAGGAAAATAGGACTTTTGGAGAAAAGGCAAAAGAGGTGAGATAGTTTTGTTGATCAAGAAAGGAATTGGAGCAGTTCTGATTAGTGATATAAATACAGTGGATGGTAATATGGAATTTGTTTGGTGGAATTAACAGCAGGGTGTGGCTTCTTGATAGGACACATCATAGGCATGGCAGCTTTGAGCAGCAAGCCCATTGATTGGATGAAGCGTCCAAATTGATTGATTCGGTAGCTAATAAAAACCAGGCAAGTTTTTGTGGAGCGGCTATGTTGGGAGCAAGGCTGTGTTGAAAGCAAAGCTGTGTAGCTCAAGTGCGAGTATTTGGCTTGAGTGTTAAGTGCTGTGTTGAGGTCAAGTGCAGGTATTTGTTAAAGAGTCGTCGGCGTGGACACCGAGGCAAGGAAGCTATCAGAGGCAGATGGGAGTCTGCTCTTGTGTGAGACCTTTTTTACTTCTCTCCCCGTCTTGGTTTAGTTGCATTGGTAATGGCAGGTAAGTTGGTACAATGCTCCTACCGAATTGAATTGAATTTTGTTAGCCAAGTATGTATACATACAAAGAATTTGCCTTGGTGCTTTGCTCGCAAGTAACAACACGAAATACAGTAGATATCGGGGTTATGTTTCTGTCTATCGAACCTGCAGTAGAACTCGTTCAGGTCGTTGGTCAGCTGACGATTGTCGAAGGAATGGGGGGTTTTCCTCTTGTAGCTGGTGATTTCCTGCAAGCCTTTCCACACAGGCAGGAGATTTTGTGGCAGCAGTCGAGATTCCAAGTGGTGCCAGGGTCCAGAATGATTCTGAGTAGCTACACTCTGGAGTGGCATTCACTTTTATTTGAGGGCTTGCATGCCATCACTTCCTACAAGGCAAAATCAGGGGGCAGTTCAGGCGATAGCATCACTCCCAGACGAACTCAATACTTCCTACGCAAGCTTTGATAAGGAGAAGGTAGACACAAAATGCTGGAGTAACTCAGCGGGACAGGCAGCATCTCTGGAGAGAAGGAATGGGTGATGTTTCAGACTGAGACTCTTCTTCTGGGTCTTGTTTTCTTATGTCTACTTTGATAGGGAGAATACTGATAAGCATTCCTGGGCCCCCATAGCACCCGATGGTATTACAATCTCAGTCACAGAGGCTGATATCAAAAGATCCTTTAGGAGGGTGAACCGTGAGAAAATGTCTGGAACTGATGGCATACTTGGTGATATTCTTAAAACCTGTGCAGACTAACTGGCTGTAGTTTTTGCTGGCATCTTCAACCTCCCATTATTGATGACCGCCGCAATAGGTCAATGAAGGATGTAATATTGCTAGTTCTTCACTGGGCACGTACCACTTGGACAATAAAACATGTATGTCAGGCTGTTGTTCATAGATTACAGCCTCAAACTGGTTACAAAGCTCACGGAACTGGGTTTCTCCACATCTCTCTGCAACTGGATCTTCGAATATCTCATCAATAGAATATAATCAGGAGGAATTGGCAGTAACACGATAACCATCAGCACGGGAGCATCTCAAGGTAGCATGCTCAGTCCCCTGCTCTATACTCATGACTGTGTAGCCGGGCACATTTCCAGCTCCATCTTCGTATTTGCTGATGATACCGCCATTGTTGGAATTATGGATGATGATGAGTCAGAGTAGATCGATCGACAGACTGAATGGTGCCAGAACAACAACCTTGCGTTCAACATCAGTAAAACCAAAGAACTGATTGTTGACTTCAGAAGAGGAAGGCCCTGGATGTACAAACCTGTCTCCATCAAAGAGACGGTGGTGTAAAGAGTTAAAAAAACCTTCAAATTCTTGGGTATGCATATCCATGAAGATCTGTCCTGGACCCAGCACATTGATGCAATCATAAAGAAAGCTCATCAACAACTCTACTTCCTGAGAAGATTGAGGAGATTTAGCATGTCGACAAAAACTCTCATGAACGTCCACTGGTGTCCAGTAGAGAGCATATTGACTGGTTACATCAGGGCCTGGTTCAACTCAAATGCCCAGGAACGAAGAAAATTGTAAAAAGAGGTGAACACCCAGTCCATGATGCGTACTGACCTCCCCGCCATTGATGGGAACTACAGGAGACACTGCCTCAATAGGGCAGGCGGCATCGTCAAAAGACCCACAGCACCCTAGCTGCTCTCTCATTTCAATCCTGCAATTTGGATGAAGGCATAGAAAACTAACGTTTGGAGCAACTTCTTCAAAAATACTCTGGCTATTACACACTACATCAACCACATAAGCTCCGAACTACATAGATTTGGGGGGCGTTGCTTTTGTCTTTATTGCTTGTTTTTATATGCTGAATTTGTTTTATTTATTATGTTTAGAGTGTACTATGTTCTGCTGCTGCAAGTAAGAATTTAATTGTTCCATTTTGGGACGTATGACAATAAAACACTCTTGGCTTAACTCTTCACTTTCCACTGAGTCCACTTCACTTACAAAGAAACTTACAGTAAAATTCAATGCTAACTAAAGTCATAGTCATACAGCTTGAAAATAGGCCCTTCAGCCCAATTTATCCACGTCGACCATGATGCTCCATCCAAGCTAGTTCCAGTTTCCCATACCTGGCCCATATCCCTCTACACCTTTCCTGTACCTATCCAAAAACGATCCACTTTTTAAGAAAGGCGGGAGGGGGAAAACAAGGAATTATAGACCAGTTAGCCTGACATTGGTGGTGGGGAAGATACTGGAGTCAAACATAAAAGTTGAAATAGTGGCACATTGGGATAGCAGTAACCTTCTGGGATTTTTTGAGGATGTAACTAGGATAATGGACATGGGAGAGCCAGTGGATGTAGTGTACCTGAACTTTCAGAGAGCATTTTATAAGGTCCCACATAGGAGATTTGTGGGCAAAATTATGGCACATGGTATTGGGGGGTAGAGTGCTGACATGGATAGAAAATTGGTTGGATGACAAGAAACAAATGGTAGGGATTAATGGGTCCCTTTCAGAATGGCAGGTAGTGACTAATGAGGTACCGCAAGGCTCGGTGCTGGGACCGCAGCTATTTACATTATACATCAATGATTTAGGTGAAGGGATTCAAAGTAACATTAGCAAATTTGCAGATGACACAAAGCTGGGTGGCAGTGTGAACTGTGAGGAGGATGTAATGAGAATGCAGAGTGACTTGGACAGGTTGGGTGAGTTGGCAAATGCAGTTTATTGAGAATAAATGTGAGGTTATCCACTTTGGTAACAAAAACAGGAAGGCAGATTATTATCTAAATTATGTCAAGTTGGGAAAAGGGGAAGTACAACAGGATCTGGGAGTCCTTGTTCATCAGTCAATGAAAGTAAGCATGCAGGTTCAGCAAGCAGTGAAGAAAGTGAATGGCATGTTGGCCTTCATAACAAGAGGGGTTGAGTATAGGAGCAAAGGGGTCCTGCTTCAGTTGTATAGGGCCCCAGTGAGATCACACCTGGAGTATTGTGTACAGTTTTGGTCCCCTAATTTGAGGGAGGACATTCTTGTTATTGAGGGAGTGCAGCGTAGCTTTACAAGGTTAATTCCCGGGATGGTAGGACTGTCATGTGCTGAGAGAATGGAGTGGCTGGGCTTGTAAACTCTGGAGTTTAGAAGGATGAGAGGGGATCTTATTGAAACATATGTGATTGTTAAGGGTTTGGACACGCTAGAGGAAGGAAACGTGTTTCCGATGTTAGGGGAGTCCAGAACCAGGGGTCAGAATTTAAAAATAAGGGGTAAGTCATTGAGAACGGAGATGAGTAGAGTCAGGCACTAAAAAAACTTTGAAACAGGCAGGCTAAAAGGCATAATAAAATTACAAAAAAGGCACGAAAAAGGCAATTATTGACCAAAAAAGACATGTATTTCCACCACCAAACTATGATAAAAAATGATAATATAAAGGTATGCTACATTAAATGACCAAAGTTCCCTGGTTGCACATAATTACCAGCATTTTTTTCAACTTATCTGGTGTTAAACTATGCTGTCTCTCCTACGATTATAGATATCTGTATCCTGCAGGGTTTAGATTTTCTGGATAGTTCATAATTAGTGGTCATTAAATTCAAGGCCCTTGAAATGTAAAATTGAGGTATTTGAGCAGATCTATCTGCAGGAAGAAATCTGATTTTGAACTATTTTTCCTTCTCATACGTAAAACATTCTATTATGGTTTGAATTAAGATTTTACTGATGCTATGTGATCAGTTACTTTATTGTCATTGTTCTTTGTATTTTAATTTAGGAAACAGATTTAAAGCTGAAAATACCAGTCTGCATTACCTGCAGACAACTTTGGGCAAATCTTACATGTGCCAAGCTGAACAGGTTCTCCAGGTGATCCCAAACGTTTCTATCAATGTATTCGAGCTCCATGTACAACCATTCAAAGTGGATAATTCAAAATATGGAACTGGTAAGTTCTTCCCATTTTCAATGGTGCATCGTGCGAACGCTTTGCTTTCTGCACTGATGTTCATGTTCTGAAATTTTTTAAATTAATATTTAGTTTGTTTCATGAATGGGTTGTTCCCTTTTGTAATTTATGTGTTTGTCAGATGGCAAGATAGCTACATCTCCTTGCTAATGATACAATGCATATAATTGTGAACACAGGAGGGTGGGGTTTGATAGGCAAGAGATGGCAAAAAAGATATAAAATAAAAGGATTGAAGAGTTGCAAATTATGAAGCCAGAAGGAGGAATGTAGAGGGAGGCAAAAAATAGGTGGGACATGTGGAAGGGTAAAGGGGAAGAGAAAGGGGTTTATGGGGCAAAGGAGAACAAGGGGACACCAAAAATGAGTGAATTCAATGTTTATTAAGCTCTCCAAACGGAATATTAGGTGTTTTTCCCCCAGTTTGCTTGTGCTCTGGCAATGGAAGAGGCCCAGGACAGAAAAGTCAGTATTGGAAGGGAGGGGAGTTAAAATGGTTAGCAACCAGGAGATCTGGTAAGCCTTGGCAGATAGAGTGCAAGTGTTCGGCGAAACGGTCGTTGGGTCTACTCATGGTCTCGCTGATGTACAGGAGGCCACATTAGGAACACTGGGTGCAGTAGATGAGGTTAGAGGAGGTGCAGCCGAACCTCTATCTCCACCGGAAGGACTGCAGAGGAACGTCCCTGTTTTGGGTGTGTTTTGGGTGGGAAGGGATGAGTGAACCAAGGAGTTGCATTGCGAGTGGTCTCTGCGGAAGGCGGAAAGGGGTGGAGATGGGAAGATGTGGCTGGTGCTGGGATCATGTTGGAAGTCATGGACATGGCAGAGGATAAATGTTAGTGTGGTGAAAGTAAGGACCAGCTGAGTTATCGCCTTGTTCCCGTCTGGGGGGAGGGGAAGCAAGAGAACTACGGGACACAGAGGAGACACGGATGAGAGATCCATCTACGACAGATGGTGGGAAACCAAGCTTACTAAATAACGAGGACATATCGGATGTCTTTGGAATGGAAAGCCTCATCTTGTGAGCAGATGCGGCAGAAACGAAAGAAGTGATAGTACGGTAAAGAAGGCTTATGATATGCTTGCCTTGATTAGTTGGGGCATTGAGTGTATGAGTCAGGAAGGCGTTTTGCAGCTTTATATGACTTTGGTTATACAGCATTTGGAGAATTGTGTGTGGGTTGCCCTATTGCAGGAAGGATATGGAGGCTTTGATGAGGGTGCAGAAGCGGTTGGACAAACATGAATTGTTTTCTTAGGAGTGTTGAATGGTGAGGGATTACCTGATATAAATATATTAAGTTATGGGAGGTACAGATAGGGTCGCAGACCCTTTTTCCCTGGGAGTAAATGTCAAGGTCAAGAGAGCATAGCTTTAAGGTGAGAGGGGCAAAAATTAAAGATGTGCAGTTTTTTAACACAGTGGTGGGTGCCTGGATCGCGCTACCAGAGGTGGGAGCAGATACGCCAGTGACATTCAAGAGGATTTAGATATTGGACATGAATTTGCAGGGAATGGAAGATTTGGATCATGTGTAGGTAGAGGAGATTTATTTAACCTGGCATCATACTTGGTACTGGCACTGTGGGCTAAAGGGTGCTGTACTCTTCTATGTGCTATGCAGATGCTAAAATCTGAAATAAAAACAATAAATGGTGGAAACATTCAGCAGGTAAGACAGCTTCTATGGGTAGAGAAAAAAACAGTAATGTTTTGGGCATTTTGTTTCTCATACTTTTATGAGTATTCCATTACCTGTGAAGCAATTGAAATTGTGATATAAATATTGAAACATTTGTAATGGTGGAAAAATGAAGCTGATCTCAGAAATAGGACATGACCTAATTGAATGGAAAGTTGGCTCCAGTGGCTAGATGCTTCATTCTCCTCTTTTGAAAGTTCTTAATAGAACAGTTGATTTTCACTGAACAAAATCCATCCAACTAAGTCTGTTTAGGTGAGAGTTTGACGTGAAATTGGGTGCTTTTGTTTAAAATATCTTTCCCCAAAATGATGTCTGTTTAAAATATGTGCTGGATTTTTAGACTCGTGACAATCGATTTCTAAATAATAATTTTCTTTTGCACAGCTGAAGAATGCCAAATGGATAAAGATGACATGTTGATCCCAATAATAGTTGGTGCAGCTCTTGCTGGCCTTGTGCTGATTGTGTTGATTGCTTATCTTATCGGAAGAAAGAGAAGCCACGCTGGATATCAAACCATTTAATCTTGCATAGATTTAGCTATTCCACCTCTGTAACTAATTCTATTTCAAAGAAATGCATACACATTCTCTCCTAGAATCTTGGGGATGGACCTGCATTAAAGGGAGTTAAGAGAAAATTGTTTACTGACAAATGGAATCCTCTGCCTGACAACTTGCTTCTAATAATATGTTTTTAACAAAATATGTGAAATACTTACCCATCCCCAAGTCTTGACATAAGGCATGTCATTGCATTACCTGTGTATAACCATGGAACTGGAGAATAGTATTCAATGCTAAGTGAAAACTAAAAGCTACTCTGAATAGAGAATGCAATGTTGCCAGGAGGGTTACACATTTAATTCAGGTTGTGAGTGAGTGGCATCTGTACACCAAGTTTCAATATTAATGCTTCTACATTTATTTTATCCCAAGAGGTGATGTGCAATGGGTAAGATAGAAGCCAGGTTTGTTTACACTATTGAATGCAGCCAAACAAAGGAGACCAGCTTTTCAATAAAGGCTATGCTGCTGTAGTGTAAGAGCACCTTAAGAAAAGGACTGTTTGTGAGTAAATTAATAACATTTTCACACTTCTACTGTGTAACCAAGAGTGTTAATTCCCACTTTATAAAATAGTAATGGTGTGTTGTGCTTAAGTGATTTTTTTTGCCCAATAGACTTCATATGGGTGTGTGCGTATGTATTCATAAACACAGTGTGCCTGTAAATTGGGCTTCTTAAAAATTAAGCTCCCATTTGCTCCTGCTCCCAACCAACCCCCTCCCCACTTCCTCCCTCATCCCCCCCCAAAAAAATTACAAATTATAACAACTGGCACATTGTAAAGATTTTAGTTTAGTTTGAGTATTGCGTAATCATTGGAATGAGACCTTTAGGAATGAGCGTCATCTACTCCTTGATTTTTTACACACAAAAATACTACCTTGAAGTGCAGATTGTGCTGCAGTGTTTGACCTTTTCAAAATATAAAAGCACAACATTGCTCTTGGCTTCATTGGCCTTTGACTGCTGTTGCAAATTACACAGTGATTGTTTTATATCCATTCAAAGTGTGTTAAGGATGAACAGCTTTATAGTAATTGATATTAATCCTGCAACAGCTTCCTAATGGCTGATAAATTAAACTAGATGGCTGTTAATTAAATTCAGAACTACCATTTTGTATGATAAGCACCTGGCGTGTGAACTGCAAACTCGAAAGATGTTGGAATAAACTTGAGAGATGTTGGAGTAACGGTTGCCCTAAAGCATTTAACATGCACTAATTTTGCCAACACAACATGGGCATAATTTAAGCTTGGTTCATTTTGAGAACATGTTTAAAATCTGGTTTATGTATTTAAATCTTTAGGTTGTTTATAAACTTTTTCTGGGATTTAGGGTGATGTATATTGGGTGCTCGTAATGATTAGGAGCTGGCACTCTCTATTTGTTTTTTTTCCTCCAGTTCTTTTAAAATCAATTAAATGGTGTGCATTTTTGTGACCACCTTTTATGTATGTCTTACCGTAAATATTTTGGAGTCCAACCTGCCGACTGTGCTTAGGAGCTTGTTTGGGATGTTGCCTGAGACTTGGCACATAAGGTGTATGCATTGCCTTTTAACTGTGCTACTAAATAGTTTGTTTCTGAAAGCTCTATGTGCAAGTGTTCCCTCTTCTGTTAAAGGCATTTGGCCACCTCTCATAAGAAAGGGAATCTTAACTCTAACGCATTAATGCATTGAGTAATTTTTGGGGGGAAACCCAGTTTCTAAGACCACATCTGAGTATGTTCTTTTGATTTCCCTTTCCCAATGCATTCTTGCTTTTATAATTTTCTATAGAATATTGGGACCTTTTTTTATTTTATGAGAAATGTTATCAGAAGTTGCGTTTGTCCTGTTTCCACACTGTTCCATTCCTTTTTTTGTACTCTTCAATTTTTTGTTCTCTTTGGTTCTGTAATCCAGGTTGATGTTGGAGATAAAAATTTACCTGACATACTTGTGCGCCAATAAAATTATTTCTTTTATCTGTCAGATATGTTTATATTTACATTGAAGCCAAATTTAGTAATTTAATAATTTGATGTCTGTTTTAACATCTCTTAGTGTGGCTTGGTGTAATGCTTTCCAGGTAAAGCCCCTGTGAAATCATGGCAATTATTATGTTAAGGGAGTGATATAAATGTGGCAAAATTATGCAGCAATGTATTTTGTTAACTTTGATGCACTGAATGAGAAACTTCTCTCGGTATTTTTCCATTGAGACCAAAATAATTTTGCCATGTTAGCTGTGATTCCTTTTTTTCTGCAGTTTGTTTTGTACTGTTGTATCAATTGCAAATTTATGCAAGGTCCTGGATTATCAGGGAACTTCTTTGTCTTGTGAAACCAGCAAAGCAAGAATAAGGAAGGAGAAATTTAGGTTTGTTGAGATAGTCTGAGTTAGAGCAATTGCCAAAGACACCAAAAACATACTGCATTGGAGAATTTAAGAGCAATTTAAATTTGAGTACTGGATAACTGGTGAATTTAGTAATGCAAGCTGAATTTAGCCATATGAACATGAGGTTACATATTTCCAATTACATTTGAAAAGCATCCGGTTATAATCCAGTACAAGTTAAACATAATTTTTTTTTTAAAGGGCTTTGGGAGTGTTAAGTGTTGCTACAGCCTCTGTTGTTGGAGGAAAAGGTTTTTCTATATTGTTTAATAATGTCAATGACTTTCTTGGGGGTGATGCAGGGGTACAGTTGCTGCCACTCAGTTTATATGTTCTCCCTCTGATCGCGTGAGTTTTCTCCGGGAGCTCCAGTTTCCTCCTACATTCTAAAGATGTGCAGTTTATAGGTTAATTGGCTTCTGTAAATTGCCTCCAATGTGTGCGATGCAAAACTGAGTTGACATAGAACTGGTATATGGGTGATCATTGGTCAGCATGGACTCAGTGAGTCAAAGGGCCTGTTTCCATGCTGCACCTCTAAATTAAATATAAATGGGCCATTTGTGTAATACAATATTAATAATTTTACCCATTGAATCTGCACCAGCTCGTTTGAAGATTAATTCAATTAGACCCACTGCCATGTTAGTTATCCATAACTCTGAAGTATTCAAACATAACCATTTCGAAGATTGCTGTTGAAAATGTATTAACCTTTTGGCAGAGCATTCTATGTTCAAACCGCTAATTTTAAATTAATTATTTTTGCTGCTCTGGTTCTTTTGGATAACATAGTGGCACACTCAATATGACTGCTGCCTTGCAATTGCAGCAACGTGGATTTAATCCTAACGTCTGTTGGCTGTGTAATTTGCACATTCTCCCTGTGACTGCGTGCTCTGGTTTCCTCTCATTGGTTGTTAGGTTAATTGGTCTTATAAATTGGCCCTAATGTATGTGTGGGGGAATGATAGAATTAGTTGGCCAAAGGGTCCGTTTCTGTTTATTGTAACTATTACTCTTACTGTTTACTGACTGGTGCATTCCAACACACATCATTCATAATAGAATCAACTTCTTGGAGTTTTCTGTTACATGGAGATCATCACTTAGAGCAACAGGTGATAAGGAACTGCAGGTGCTGGTTTATACCAAAGATAGACACAAAATGTTGTGAGTGACTCGGTGGGTCAGGCACCATCTGTGGAGAAAATGGATAGGTAACATTTCTGGTCTGGACCCTTCTTCAGACTGATTGTCGAAGGGAGAATGGGCGGAAAAATAAAGCAAAGGAGAAACAGGACAAATCTGGTTTGGCATCAGATGACCTCGGGCAAGGAGGTTCCCTGATAGGCTGACTGTTGGCGAGAGACGGGTGTGATCCAAAGAGGGATTCATAGTTACGAACTGTGGAACTTGTTAACTGACATTTAGTGGTGGCATCCACTTACCTGCGTATCTACTGTGTTTACTACTGGGTTTGGAATTGTGAGTAAATGGGCGGTTATCTCTACATTCCCAAATTCACGATAGTGAGTCTCACAACTAATCCCACTTTAAAACTCCCATCTATTTTGTAAACTACTAGTTCACTGTTATTTTCCATATTATTACAATTATTATTTCACAATTAATTAATTGTTTTATACTACTGATATCCAAGATTGCAGATGTTGGAATTTTGAGTAAAAAACAAACTGCTTGAGGAACTTGGCTGGTCTGTCAGATTCTGTGGATGCTGTGGTTCCTCCAAAGATGCTGCATGATCCACTGAGTTCCTCCAGCAGTTTGTTTTTTATGCATATACTAAAGTTGGTCCATCATTATGTGCCTCAACATGTGTGCTGGCTCCACCTTTAGTGCATCCTTTTCCAATAATTTTTGTTTCGTTTTTGAATCCTTTGATGATTTTCTCTAACCTTGATATAAAACTGAGTGGTTAGTATTTGTGGACTTTAAAGTTCCTCTTACACCTTTAAATGTATAGACAGCTTATCTATTTTTAGTACTCACAGCCTGATCATTTGTTTTCTCAACAACTTTTGCTTCTGCAAAACTAACAGCACACTGGACCACAGGGAAATGACAAAGCTGTTCCTGTAATTCTGCATTTTATACAAGAACTAACAATGCAATTTTAATCTTGCAACACATTCTGGTTAATAAAATTATGCCAGTGCTCAAGTTACCTTGCATCTAACCTTTCTGTATTGCACATTTATTTGATCTCTAGATTAAAGGATCAAACAAGGACTGGAAGGTCACACACTGTCTCAGCAGGAACATCTTCACAAATTAGAACTTAGCATGTGTATTCATCAAGATGATGAGCATGTGTATTCATCAAGATGAAGATCAGTGTGGGGAGTGTCAATATGCTAGGACAGTTTTTGAAATCAGGAAGGAGATGGTGTTATGTGGATAAAGCCCCAGGGCCTGATGGGATCTACCCAGTCTATTGAATGAGGCATGAGGGAAAATTGTAGTGATCTTGATGAAGATCTTCGTATCTTAAACCACAGGCGAGGCCCCAGAGGACTGGAGAGTAGCTAATGTTCATTTATTAAAAAAGGAGAGTAGAGATAATCCAATAAATTATTGGCCATTGGGCATGACATCAGTGGCAGGGAAGCTATTGGGAGGTTTATTTGGGACAGGATATACTTGCTTTTGTAAAATAATGAGCTATTTAGAGACGGTCAGCAAAGCTCTGTCTGTGGCAAGTCATGTTTTACAAACTTGGAGTTTTTTTTGAGGAGGTGACGGAAGTGATTAATATGGGGTAGGGCAAAACTTGATCTACTCTTAGGAAATTGGGAAGTGGAAGTGACTGAAATTTGCATGGATGAACCTTTTAGGTTAGCGACCACTGTTCTATTAGCTTTAAAATAGTTATGGATAAAGGCGGTGAGCGCAGGAGTTAAAATTGTGAATTGGGGCCAGGCCAACTTTGATGGTCATAGACAGGAATTGATCAATCCTCTCTGGAAGAATCATCTCCTATAGATTCCTAAGCAGACGGGGGGAGAGGAACTTTATTAAAATCTGACAATGTGACAAAATCTGACAATCCCCCTGTCTGCCTTCCGAAAAGACCGCTTCCCTACGCAACTCCCTTGTCAATTCTTCCCTCCTGCTCCACCCCTTCCCTGGGCACTTTCCCTTGCAATCGCAAGAGATGCTACACTTGTCGCTTTACCTCCCTCCTCCACTCCATTCAAGGACCCAAGCAGTCGTTCCAAGGTCCGGCAGAGGTTCACCTGCACCTCCTCCAACCTCATCTATTGCATCCGCTGCTCTAGATGTCAGCTGATCTATATCCGTGAGACCAAGTGGAGGCTTGGCGATCATTTCGCTGAACACCTTCACTCGGTCCACATTAACCAACCCGACCTCCCGGTGGCTCAGCACTTCAACTCCCCCTCCCATTCCGTATCCGACCTCTCTGTCCTGGGCCTCCTCCATGGCCAGAGTGAGCAACACCGCAAATTGGAGGAACAGCACCTCATATTCCGCTTGGGAAGTCTGCATCCACTAGGCATGAACATCGAATTCTCTCAATTCTGTTAACCCTTGTTGTCTCCTCCCCTCCTACCTTTCCCTCGGGCTCCTTTTTCCTTTCTTCCCCCCCACCCCCCATTAGTCTGAATAAGGGTTTCGGCCCGAAACGTTGCCTATCTCCTTCGCTCCATAGATGCTGCTGCACCCGCTGAGTTTCTCCAGCATTTTGTGTATCCTTGATTTTCCAGTATCTGCAGTTCCTTCATTAACACATCTATTCGTGGATGTTGTTTGTTTTTAACCTGGCATGGGCAAGTTGGGCCAACGGGCCTGATTCTGTGTTTTATGACTATGACCTAGGGAGATAATGAATCAAGAAAAGAGGAGTGAGGAAACAATGTTGGAAACCTGGGATTATTTGAAAGTATTTACTTTTTTTGAGTCCTGAAGGCTGTACAGTGCAACAGGAAGATGGTGCTCCTTCAGCTTTGTTCGAACAGGCTCTGAGCAGAAATACAGAGACGTGTGAGTGAAATGGAGAATGGAAGCTCAGAGTTAAATACAATATTGACACTTCTACAAGTTTGTATCAACAATTGTTGTATACTGTATTGCAAGCAAATCATTGATAGGTCTGGAAGGGAATATTAGGTTCTGAAGCAGTAGAAAGGGAAGAGGTGAAACGGCATCGGTTGCATCTCGTGGTTGGATTAAAAAATGCAGAAGGGTGTGATGATAGAGAGGGAGAGAGCCAGAGTGTCACAGAGGATAATATCTTAAGGAGGTTGGAAATGCCAGGAATTGCAGGTTGAGTGTGGAGGCTGACAATAGAAGATCAAACCAAGGAAGACCCAATCCATGCTCTGGCTGGGGGTGTCAAAGTTCGTTTCTTAAAAACAGACAACAAATTTGTTAAAGGTAAACCAAGCCAATCTTTAATCGATTCGTCAGAAGGGAGTGGCAAGATCTACAAAGAGCACAAACGTTGCTCAGTGCTCCTCGGGCTCCACTCACGAAACAAAGAGGAATTAGTGTAGTTATACATTTTTCTTCAGCAAAACACACCTATCGTCTGAATATGGCATTATTGAAAAATTATATAGCCTTTCAGAATATAGGAAAAGCTGGGTCCAAATCAAGCACATCCAAAATGTTATTGCTTATCTCTTGGCTTCTTTATGACCTTGAAAGAAGCACATGGAATTATGCAGGTTTCCATCTTATATTAGTAAGAAGAACGACTCTATTTGGTAAATGATATTAGATTTGACTATTAGCTCTTTCAGGGGGAGATGGCAAAATTGTGGCAAATTGGAACAGATGTTGACAAACTGGGGTACTCTGGTGGAAGGGAAACCATATACAGTGCCCTCAATAATGTTTGGGACAAAGACCCATTTATTTATTTGCCTCTTTTTTGAGATTTGTAATGGGAAAAATCACATGCATTTGAAGTGCACATTGTCAGATTTTAATAAAGGCCATTTTTATACATTTTGGTTTCACCATGTAGAAATTACACTAGTTTACTTTTACATGGTCCCCATTTCAGGGCACCATAATGTTTGGGACACAGCAATGTCATATAAATGAAAGTATTCATGTTTAGTATTTTGTTGCATATCCTTTGCATGCGATGACTGCTTGAAGTCTGTGATTCATGGACATCACCAGTTGCTGGATGTCTTCTGTGGTGATGCTCTGCCAGGCCTGTATTGCAGCCATCTTTAGCGTATGCTTGTTTCGGGGGCTAGACCCCTTCAGTTTTCTCTTCAGCATATAAAAGGCATGCTCAATTGGGTTCAGATCCGGTGATTGACTTGGCCACTCAAGAATTGACCATTTGTTAGCTTTGAAAAACTCCTTTGTTGCTTTAGCAGTATGTTTGGGATCATTGTCTTGCTGTAGAATGAACTGCCGGCCAATAATTTTTGAGGCATTTGTTTGTACTTGAGCAGATAGGATGTGTCAATGCACATTTCATATGCATTATGAATTCATTATGCTACTACCATCATCAGTTGTATCATCAATGAAGATAAGTGAGCCAGTACCTTCAGTAGCCATGCAACACCCGCACCACTGTGTTTCACAGATGAGGTGATATGCTTTGGATCTTGGGCAGTTCCTTCTCTCCATACTTTGCTCTTGCCATCACTCTGATATGTTAACCTTCATCTCATCTGTCCACAATACCTTTTTCCAGAACTGTGGTTGTTCTTTTAAGTACTTGTAAACTGTAACATGGCCATCCTATTTTTCTGGCTAACCAATGGTTTGCATCTTGCAGTCCAGCCTCTGTATTATGAAGTCTTCTGTGGACAGTATGTTTGGGATCATTGTCTTGCTGTAGAATCCACACCTCTCCTGAAGAGTATTTCTGATCTGTCAGACAGGTGTTTTGGGATTTGTCTTTATTATAGTGAAAATTCTTCTGTCTTTCATTTTCTTTATTATAGAGGGCGTTCTGTCAGCAGCTGTGGATGTCTTCCTTGGCCTGCCAGTCCCTTTGCAATTAGTAAGATCACTAATGCTCTCTTTCTTCTTGATGATGTTCCAAACAGTTAATTTTGGTAAGCCTAAGGCTTTGCTGATGTCTCTAACAGTTTTATTCTTGTTTCTCAGTCTCATAATGGCTTCTTTGACATTCATTGGCACAACTGGTCCTCATGTTAATAAACAGCAATAAAAGTTTCTAAATATGATGGAAAGAATGGAGCTCACTTATACTTACATTAAGGAGGCATTTAAACACATCTGAGCAATTACAAATACATGTGAAACCGTGTGCCCAAAATTTATGGTGCCCTGAAATAGGATGACTATGTCTAAACACAGCTCTAATTTCTACATGGTGAAACCAAAATGTATAAAAAATACCCTTTAATAAAATCTGATAATGCACACTTTAACCACATGTGATTTTTTTCTATTACAAATCTCAAATTGTGGAGTACAGAGGCAAATAAATAAATAAATGATGGGTCTTTGTCCCAACCATTATGGATGGCACTGTATCATACAAAAGACTAGTGCAGAATATTGCAGGTATGACAGAGAACATGCAAGATCATGCATCTTAGAAGTAGGGTGCATGGTAAACTTAGCTGCAGGGATAATGGCCATTACTGGATAATACAATATCATTGCGGTTTACACAAAGCTGGGTGGCAGTGTGAGCTGCGAGGAGGATGCTATGAGGCTGCAGGGTGACTTGGGTAGGTTAGGTGAGTCGACAGATGCATGCCAGATGCAGTACACTGTAAGGTAACAAGAAAGCATATTATTATCTGAATGGTGTCTGATTAGGAAAAGGGTAGGTGCAAAGAGACCTGGGTGTCCTTGTACATCAGCTACTGAAAGCAAGCATGCAGGTACAGCAGGCAGTGCAGAAAGCAAATGATATGTTGGCCTTCATAGTGAGAGGATTTGAGTAGAGGAGCAAGGAGGCCCTACTGCAGTTGTACAGGGCCCTGGTGAGAACCACGCACGGAGTATGATGTACAGTTTTGGTCTCCTAATTTGAGGAAGGACATTCTTGCTAATGAGGGAGTGCATCGTAGGTTCATCAGGTAATTCCCTGGATGGCGGGATTGACATATGGTAAAAGAATGAGAGGGTATCTTATAGAAACGCATGCAATTAAGGGATTTGGACAGGCTGGATGCGGGAAAAATGTTCCTGATGTAGGCCATTTAGGACTGAGATCACCCAGAGAGTTGAAAATCTCTGGAATGTTCTGCCACAGAAGGCAGTGGAGGCCAATTCATTGGATGTTTTAAAGCATTAAATATAGCTCTTGGGGCTAACTGAATCAAGGGATATGGGGAGAAAACAGGAAAGGGGTATTCATTTTGGATGATCAGACTTGATCATATTGAATGGCGATGCTGGCTCGAAGGGCCAAATAGCCTACTCCTGCACCTATTTTATGTTTCTATAGTATGAAGTACTAGTAAAATAGTGACTGGCACAAACAGGACACATTGGTATATTAGGCAATGTTTGCAGTATCACTCTGAGCGGCTGTGTCTATGAATGCATTTTGTCCATTAACCCAGTATGAGCAAGTTGGACTAAAGGGCCTATTTCTGTGCTTTATGAGTCTGACCTATGGAGATAATTAATCAAGAATGGAAAAGGAAAAAATTAAGGTTAAGGATTAAAATGGGCACACTTCTAAGTCTGTACAAAAGCAGGAAGCAATCCCAATATTATCAACAATGTACTGGAGTGATAACTGAGGGTAGAACTTGGTTTGGACAAAACAAAGGATCACTCCATGTTTCTCACAAACACACACTTTAGGCTAATATTTAAGAAAGAACTGCAAATGCTGGAAAAATTGAAGGTAGACAAAAAATGCTGGAGAAACTCGGCGGGTGAGGCAGCATCTATGGAGAGAAGGAATTGGCGACATTTTGGGGCAAGACCGTTCTGTCCACCTTAGGCTAATGTCTAGAGCCAGGATTTTGCCATAAATGCCATGTGCATTTTCATGCCTTTTTTGATGATTTCACCAAGATTTTTCGTGATCGAGTGCCTACATTTTTTTTTTTTTTGCCGCTTTGCCAAAAAATGCCTGAGAAATTCAGAGGGTGAGGCAGCATCTATGGAGAGAAGAAATAGGTGACGTTTTGGGTCGAGACCCTTCTTCAGACTGATGTGTTTGGGGAGGGGGGGGGGGGGAAGAAAGAGGAGGGAGAAGACAAGGGCTATTTAAAATGAGAGAAGTTAATGTTGATACCACTCGGGTCTAGACTAGCAGGCAAAGTACCCAAGCTTGTCTCCTCACTATATTTACTGTTGGCTCCTGTCACAAATCACAGTTTTTGAGTGATCTGTGCAGGGCACTCATTGATGCTGGAAATCCACTGTGGAAATTTGGAAACAAATCTCTGTGAGGTTTTTTAGAAATACAGAGGAACATATACCAAGCGAGTGATTATGGAAAAATGATGTTGACAGCAACTTCAACAATGTTGTGCAGAAAATTAGAGATGAAATTGCATGCAACAAAATATGGATTGCAATAGATGAGACAACCGATGCTGTGGGGAGATATGTTGCCAATGTGGTAATCGGTACACTGGAGGCAGGACAACCATTAAAGGAGTATTTGTTGACATCGGAAGTATTGGGGAAGTCAAACAGCTCAACTATTGCTCAGTTTACATCTTCATTTACTGTACTTTGGCCAGAAGGTATAAACCTCGAGAATGTTCTTCTGTTTGTGACTGATGCAGCTCCGTACATAATAAAAGCTGCTAGTGTTCTTCACGTTTTATTCCCCAAAATGTTGCATTTGACATGCTTAGCTCAAGGACTACATAGAATTGTCAAGCATATATGTAGCTTGTTTCCAAATGTCCATCACCTAGTTTCCAATGTCAAGAAAATCTTTCTAAAAGCACCATCACATGTGAAGTTGTTTAAGGAAATGGCACCCAAGATTCCGCTACTTCCTCAGCCATTTTGACTAGGTGGGGTACATGGCTTTCTGCTGTACTCTATACTATGCTGCAAATTTTGATAAGATAAAATAAAGTCAACTGTTTTGAAGAAGAAGAAGCTGCTGCAGTCAGGATCGTCAGTGAAATCATGCAGAAAAAGGTCCTCCACCGCAATCTTGTGTTTATTGCTTCCAATTTTGCAAACTTCCCACAAGCTATCACTTCCCTTGAGAAATGTGGCAAAACATTAGTGAATAACTTGCAGGTTTTCAACAAAGTAACTGACGATATCCGTAAAATTCCTGGCGATTTAGGTAAAGATATACAAAGAAAATGTGAGTGATTTTAGCTAACAAAGATCTTGAAGAAATACAAAACATAGCTAAAGTTCTCAAAGGTAGTTGTAATGCACAAAATATCAACATGAATATAGTGCCTGTAGCTTGTTTCGGGTATGCACCAATTACCTCAGCTGAGATAGACAGAGGTTTTTCACAACTGAAGCATATTCTGTCTGACAGACGGCATAGTTTAACACCAGATAATTTGAAAACAATGCTAGTAGTTATGTGCAACCTGGGAACTTTGCTCATTTAATGTAGAATACCTTCATATTATAATTTTTAACCATGGTGGAAATATAAGCCTTTTTATGCCTTTTTGTCAATAAATGCATTTTTCATGCCTTTTTGTAATTTTATTGTGCCTTTTTGCTTACCTATTTCAGAGTTTTTTTAGCATCTAAACACCCTCGCCGACAAGGGAGGTGCTGTGGTAGTCTGGCGCGTCGATCTCTACAAAGCAGAGGCCACGCGCCAACTCTCGGACACCTCCTCCTACTTACCCCTGGACCATGACCCCACTGACGAGCACCAGGCCACCATCTCGAGCACCATAACCGGCTTCATCAACTCCGGCTCCCTACCCCCCCGAGCCTCCAACCTCATCGTTCCCCAGCCCCGCACAGCCCGATTTTACCTTCTCCCCAAAATCCACAAACCCGACTGCCCCGGCAGACCCATTGTCTCTGCCTGTTCGTGCCCCACCGAACACATTTCCACATACCTTGACTCCATCCTATCCCCCTTTGTTAAATCCCTCCCCACCTATGTTCAAGACACCTCAGACACTCTCCGTCGGCTCCGCACATTCAGTTGTCCAGGCCCCCATCCTCTCATCTTCACCATGGACGTCCAGTCACTATACACCTGCATCCCCCACCAGGATGGTCTCAAAGCCCTCCGGTACTTCCTCGACCAGAGGAGCAACCCATACCCATCCACTGACGCCCTCCTCCGCCTAGCAGAGTTGGTCCTTACCCTCAACAACTTTTCTTTTGACTCCTCCCATTTCCTCCAAACACAAGGCGTAGCTATGGGCACACGCATGGGCCCTAGCTACGCCTGCCTCTTTGTCGGGCACGTCGAACAATCTTTGTTCTCGGCATACCAGGGCCCCACCCCCGACCTTTACCTCCGTTACATTGACGACTGCTTTGGTGTCACCTCCTGCACCCACGCAGAACTGACTGACTTCATCCATTTCACCACCAACTTCCATCCGGCACTCAAATATACTTGGACCATTTCCGACATTTCCCTACCATTCCTTGACCTCACCATCTCTATTGCAGGTGATACACTCCTGACTGACATCCACTACAAACCAACTGACTCCCACAGCTACCTGGACTACTCTTCCTCCCACCCTGCTTCCTGTAAGGACTCCATCCCCTATTCCCAATTCCTCCGTCTACGCCGCATCTGCTCCCAGGATGACGTGTTCCACACCAGGTCATCGCAAATGTCCTCGTTCTTCAGAGAACGGGGTTTCCCCTCCCCCACTATAGATGAGGCTCGCACCAGGGTCTCCTCCATACCCCGCAACACTGCCCTCTCTCCCCATTCCCCCACTCACAACAAGGGCCGAGTCCCCCTGGTCCTCACCTTTCACCCCACCAGCCAGCGCATACAACAGATAGTCCTCCGCCAGTTTCGTCACCTCCAACGTGACCCCTCCACTCGCCACATCTTCCCATCTCCCCCCCGTCTGCCTTCCGCAAAGACCGCTCCCTCCGCAATTCGTCAATTCTTCCCTTCCCTCCCGCTCCACTCCTTCCCCGGGCACTTTCCCTTGCAACCGCAAGAGATGCTACACTTGTCCCTTCACCTCCCCCATCCACTCCTTTCAGGGACCCAAGCAGTCATTCCAAGTCCGACAGAGGTTCACCTGCACCTCCTCCAACCTCATCTACTGCATCCGTTGCTCCAGATGCCAGCTGATCTACATCGGTGAGACCAAGCGGAGGCTGGGCGATCGTTTCGCCGAACACCTCCGCTCGGTTCCGCAATAACCAACCCGACCTCCCGGTGGCTCAGCACTTCAACTCCCCCTCCCACTGCGTATCCGACCTCTCGGTCCTGGGCCTCCTCCACGGCCAGAGTGATCAACACCGCAAGTTGGAGGAACAGCACCTCATATTCCGCTTGGGGAGTCTGCATCCTCTGGGCTTAAACATTGAATTTTCTCAATTCTGTTAACCCAGACTGCCTCCCCCCCACCTCTCCCTCAGCCCTCTGGCCCTGACATTCCTTCTCCATCTCCCCCCCCCCCCCCTCCCCAGTCGCACTAGCTTCTCATTTTCACACCACAAACAGCTTACAATGGCCTGCTTCCTTTGTCACCAATACTTTTTTGCATATCTTTCACTCATTGTTCCTTATCTCTCCACATCACTGTTTATATCTCTCGTTTCCCTGATCCCTGACCAGCCTGAAGAAGGGTCTCGACCCGAAACGTCGCCTATCTCCTTCGCTCCTTAGATGCTGCTGCACCTGCTGAGTTTCTCCAGCTTTTTGTGTAACCCCCCCCCCCGGTTCTACTAATGTCGGTTCCCAAAGCTACACCTTTGATCTGGAAATGAATCAAGTTTTGTGTGAGAACAAGTTCATCTAGGTAGAGGGTGACATGGTGAAGGTGGACTGGTCGTGTCTATTAAAGCAAAAAAAAAAATAAAGGGCCCTCAACGCATCATTGTGTGGGATGTATGTGTTGAGGGATTGGATTTAGAGGGTTGGGGAGAAGAAAGTGGAAGCTGTTCAAGTGATGGGGGAGGGTTGTCAGAAGGATGGTGGTGGGAAAATTCTGAGCCAGGGAAGAAAGAACAGTTCCAGGACAAGAAAAACAATGAGTGTTTAGGACAAGGAAAGACTGAAACTCTGGGGCTATCTGAACGATCCTCTTTGTAGATTTTGAGGAGGAGAACACAACGAGGGCTTGAGTTGAGTCTTGACACAAGGGGATGTGAATGGAAGAACTCCAAGGAAATTAGTTCAGTAACTGGGAGACGATGCCCTGATGATCAGTGATGAGGTTATTGCCCTGATGAGGAGGTGTCTGAGAGCTGATGATAGACACAAAGTTGGAGCAACTCAGCAGGTCAGATGGAATCTCTGGAGAACAGGAATAGGTGAATTTTCAGGTCGAGACTCTTCAGACATTTTGTGAGCTGATGTTTGGCTTTGCCAAGTAGAGGTCAGTCCACACATTGGCAGGTTTGATGATAATGCTGCCGTTGGTTCTTGGTGAACAGACTACTGCATGTTCAGAGAGGGGTAGGTTACAGTGAGTGAGGGCAGGGGAAAAATTGAGATGCTCAACGTTGTTTCAACTATTAACAATGTGTAAATCAAAAGGTTAGGGGGCCAGAATAAAGGCTTCAGTTGGGTCAGGAATTCTGGAGGCAAGAGAAAGGCTCAAGAGATGTACATGAAGGAGAAGATGACAAAAGAAGAGTATAACATCATGCAGGGTTCGGAATTCAGTGAGCTGAGGAGATGGGGGAGTAAAGATGAGACCTCTGTTGAGGTCCAATCCAGGCTCAAAAAGGGGAGGGAGAGTAAAAAGGAAAAGAGGGGGGAGAGTTGAAGCCAGAGGAAATTAGAGCAGAAGGGTCAGAGGGACTGATAATTTAAGAGTTGGTCAAATTAGCAAACTTCAAAGCCTGAAAGAGGATAAAAAGGTATTTTGTTAGAGGTCTGCAGGCAGGATGATATGGTGAGATAGATTGTGGCTGCTGCTGGAGCGAGAGAGGTCAAGAGTCTGCAGGTGCCTATGCCTGATGCAAGTGTGGTTCTCTGGATCTGATAGGAGAAATACTGAATATCTTTAGAACATTGGTGACCTTGATCTGAAATTTGAGAGAGCGCAAATCAGCTAGACTATTCAAGGAATAATTCAGAGTCTAAGGCATTCACCAAAGGATGTGGTTTGGAGATGAGTTTGATAAACATATTGCCAAAACAGAAAGCAGTTAAGATTTACAAGGTAAATAAGATTGAAATCCTATTGGAGAATGGTGTAGAATCATAGACTGGTTACAGCAGAGAAGCAGGCAATTTGGACCATGGAGACCACACTGTCTATGGAATGAGAGAATGTATATCCACCACCTCTCTTTTAATGGTATTGCCATTAATCAATGATAGTCCCTCATCACAATCCTGAGGGTCAGCATTAGCGAAGACCTCTACAGGAGTTACCACATAAATATCGAGGTAACAAGCAGGTTGGAGGCAGGGCAGCTTGTGGGGAGAACACCTGCCATTCCAATGTCTTTCCATCAACTATTGTGGCACATCAGGAGTATGATGGAATGCTCTTCACTTGCTTGGATGAGTGCAGCATCAAGAATTGTTAAACACCATCTAGAACAAAGAAGTCCAATTGTTCTGCCCCCATACACCTGCCTAAGTATTCATTGCTCCATCATGGGCACATAATGAAAATATTATAGAAATAAAAGAAGCTGAAGATGCTGAATATTGAAATGAAAATAGAAAATGGTGGAACCACTCAGTTAGTTTAGGTTGGAGATACAGCTTTGAAACATGCCCTTTGGCCCACCGATTCCACGTCGACCAGCGATCCCCACAGACTACACACATTAGGGACAATTTACAATTTTATCAAAGTCAATTAACCTACAATCCTGTTTGCCTTTGGATTGTGGAAGGAAACTGGAGCATGGCAAAAACCCACGTGGTCACAGCGAGAATGTACAAACTCAGTACAGACAGCACCCATAGTCAGGATCAAACCCTAGTCGCTGGTGCTGTAAGGCAGCAACTCTGCCGCTGCACCACTGTATCGCCCAGTCCTGGCAGCATCTGGGAAAGGAGAAATTGTTAAAGGTTGCAGGCCTGAGACCCCTTTGTCAGAGGTAGAAGTGGGAACTGCAGAATCACAGCATGCTTGGTGAGGTCGGTGGGGGCAAGCTGGCACCCCTGCCTGTAACGTGTTAGATCTTTCTACTTTTTTTGTTTTTTTAGTGTGGCCCAATGTGTGTTTTGATGTCTCTCTGTCTTGTGTGGGGGGGGTAAGGGGAAAACCGTTTTGGTCGCCTTCTCCATGGAGAGGCCACTTTTTCCATGTCGCCTCCTCCGTGGCCTAACATCGTGGGCCCGGGGCTTCAGCTCCAAGCGCAGCGTGGACTCTTGTCGCGGAGCGGGCGAGCCCTCGCTGGGGGTCACCGGAGGGGAGCGCTCCGTTCGCTGGCCCGCGGCAGCCTGAAGCCGCGGTCTGCAGAGCTCCAGCTGGCGCAGCGTCCTGGGCCTGGGATCCTTCGTTGGGGACCCGGGAGAAGAGCTCTGACCGCCAGCCCGCGGCCTACTTCGACCACGGGCGCGGTGGGGACTTACCATCCTGAGCGGGGTCCTTCGCCAGGGATCCCTGGAGGGGAGCTTCGACCGCCGGTCCTGCAGTCTGCGGTGCTTCTGGCTGCAGCGCGGCGGGAACTTTAAATCTTCGACCTCCTACACTAACGTGAAGCCGCGGTCTCCGGTGGGGAGGCACCGATTCAGGACTTACCTGGACTTTACACATCTGGATGCCCGCAGCGGTGGCTGCGGAGGGTTGAGGTCCTGACCACGATGAAAATGGCGGAGGACTGGCCGAATTTTGTGCCTTCCACCACAGTGATGAATGCTGTAGTGGATGTTTGTGTTACAATTTAACTGTGTTTTTGCATGTTTTTTTTTCATTGTACCGCTGCTGGCAAATTAATTTCACTTGCACTTTATGTGCGAGTGACCAATAAAACTGAATGATTGATTGCTTACAATGGAACAAGGATTGGACCATTGTGCCCATACAGGGTTTATGGAAGAGCATGGCTTATATGAGTGCCATCTACAAAATGCACTACAGTTATTCACCTGGACTACGTCAACAGCAGCTCCTAAACTCGTGTTCTCTCCCACCATGAAGGGCAAGGGCAGCAGGCACAGGAATGTCTCCACCTGGAGGCCCCTCTGCACAATATCCTCACTTACCAATTACCCTGTTACTGAGACTAAATCCTGGACCTCCTTTCCCGATAGCACTGAGGGTAGCAGCGGTTTAAGAAGATAGCTCACCACCCCCTTCTCAAGGACATTTACAGATGGGTAATAAATATTTGCCTTCCCTTGCAATTCCCAGATGCAGATCAATTAAATAAATTGCAAAACTGCAGATAATCCCACTCCCCTGGCCTCACCTCACAGCCTTGGATATTCTTTCATTCAGAGGTACAGGTTTATCCTGATATCACCTTCGGTTCTTTTGCTAAACACCTTCATCCTATATCTCAGAATTCCTGTTGCCCACCTCTCCCTTCAATGAAAACAATTTGCATCTGATTATACATTTTATGATTTTCTTAAATCTCTTCTATCAGACCCAGTGTTCCCACTCATAACTAAAGATCCTTACCCGTCTCATTAATGTTGTACATTGCTTCTGCATCCTCTCCAAATCCTTTTATTTTCCATGAGGTTGAACATGCAGAACTTGACATAATGATCCAGTGTTTAGGTCGTTCATGATATCAAGGATGGCACTGCAGTGGCTTGACAAGCCGACCACTATCTCCCAGAAGTTAAATACCAGCTCTCTGCCCTATCCTCATACCTCCCCGTGGGTCACAAGTCCCACAAGTGTACATTAGGCTACTATCCCAGGCAGGCACTGAGTTTACTTCCTCTGGGGAACTTCCTCAGGGTGGCTATAACTGGGAAAGACATGGCAAGTGAACTAAACCGGAATTATCATTCAGATTCTCATGATCATTACTCCAGTCTTTTCCAGTCTGGAAATCCAGTCTTTTGTTCTTGCCAGCCCTCCCCTTTTCTTTTCTGCTTAAACTTGTTTCATTTCTAACTTCTCCTATTTCTGATGAAAGGTCACCAGCCCGAGGCTTTACATCTGCTTCTTTCTCCGCAGGTGTCACAGACCCGAGTGTTTCCACAACTTCTTGCTTTCTTTTGCTACAGTTTTGTTTTGATGACTCTGATCACTATACTCCCACCGCTAACTGCAACCTACTGGTTGTTGAGTGGGGGGGGGGTTACCAGACAGATCCGGGTGGAATGGAGAAGGCTGGGGCATTCATCTCTCATTTATCCAACAATACCAACAGCACAACCTTGCAATCTTTGACCATTTAATGTACAATTTGCAACAGTACTTCAAACCTTACCCTACTATATTCCAACATTAAAACAACTATTTATCCAATTGTAATACAGATTGATATTATTGATTAAGACATTGCTGTTCTATTTTAACCAGAAAGATTTAAAATATTAAAATATAACAGGTTGTAGGTGGCCAGCAGATGCTTTGATCCTTGCAAATTCAGCCCAGGATTTTCAAAACCATTTCATGATTTAAAAAAAATAATTTAGAGTTATGTAGAGTGCAGTTGTGCACCATCAGTTCGGTTGAATACACAGTACTTGTTCCCAATAACTGTTCCAGGAACATAATTCCATGAGGAATAATATCCAGGTGAATCCTTTCTCTGCGGTTTCCAAGTAGTCTGCAATTGCGATTACCAGGTAATTACTTACATTCAATTGAGATAACACTCCCAAAATGACACATTTTTCTTAAACTTGCATCAACTGATTCCTTGTGACATACCTCAAAGGCATAGATGAGTTCTGATGCAGGGTCTCGACTCAAGACGTTAACAATTTATTTCCCTCCCCAGATGCTGCCCTACCTTCTGCGTTCCACCAGCACTTTGTTTTATGCCCGAGTTCCTTCAGCAGATTATTTTATGCTCCAGATTCCAGCACCTGCAGTCTCTTTGACCTCTATCAATATAAATACAATGTGTTACTGTCCCATCTTTTCCACTCTGCCAATCCTCCTTGCGAAAAACTTTCCTAATAATTGTAACTTATTGGCCAATATAACTATAGAAGCAATCTAATGAGAATTGCATCCTATCCTCAGACACGTTATGGCAACCAATTACAGAGTTCTGCATCTGCCGGTTTCACCTGCGGCCTTCCCCATGTCTCACACATTTTCTCCCACTTTGTGTCAGTTGAATTCTTCTTAGATCCCACAGGAAGCTGTGGAATCATCTCCAGCAGCCAACATATGACAATGGGCCCCCACTGAGGGTGTGCTGTACTCTTACGGGTCTTGTCTTTCAGATTAAACATTACAATTAAATTCCTTCTGCTCCTTTGAGTGGATATAAACAATCTCATGTCACGAAAGGTGGAGTGAGTGTCAACATTTACACGGCAATTAATGTAACTGAAACCAACCCCACCGGTTATGCTAGTTCTGCTGTCTTTGTTAGTCTGTTGCACTCAAATTGGCTGCCACATTTTCAACCCAACTATAATGACTACATTTCATAAATTCACACCATAGGAGCAGAATGAGGTCATTTAACCCATCGTGTTCATTCAGTCATGGTTATCTCTCTTTTTCCTTCCAACCCCATTCTCCTGCCTTCACCCCATGACCTTTTTGACACCCTTATTAATCAAGAATCTGTCAATCTCCGCTTTAAAAATACCCACTGACTTGGACTCCACAGCCATCTGTGGCAATGAATTCCACAGATTCACCACCCTTTGACTAAAGAAATTCCTCCTTATCTCCTTTCTACAGGTACGTCCTTTTATTGTGAGGTTGTGCCCTCTGGTCCTAGGCTCTCCCCCCCTCCCCCCGTGGAAACATCCTCTCCACATCCACTCTATCCAGGCCTTTCACTATTCGGTAAGTTTCATTGAGGTCGCCTCCCCCATCCTAAATTCCACGGAGTACAGACCTGTACTTCAATCATTCAAACATTAGCGGGAAATTAGTTTGGGTATGTCCAGTGCTTGTGAAAGACGCTGAATAAATGCAAGTATTGCTGTCCTCCTTTCCATGTTTCTCCCACTTTGTCTCACTCTTTATATGTCTTCACTTCATCAACCTTCTCTACCTTCACACGCAGTGAATGTCTCCAAATTCTCCCTTTGTTTTACGCAAGTTCTGGCTTTTGAGGACAGGCGGTGCCACTATCTGGCTATGTGAAGTAGGCACATTCTCCCTGTAACCACGAGCTTTTCCTCCACCTGCTCTGGTGTTCTCCCACATCTCAAAGGTCAGTGGGTTAATTGACTATTGTAATTTGTCCCTCATGTATAGATGTGCGACAGAATGATGAGAACAGGGAAATTATAAACAAAATGCGGCATTTACATAAGGGTGAATGATAGTTGATGCCTGGCATCGATTCAGAGCCAAAGGACCTGTTTACATGCCGAAAGGCTGATCTCATCTTTGCTTGTTATAATTGACATGCATTTTCTATCTCTATTGCCTGTGATACACAGCTTTTTCTTCACTCACTTTTCTTCACACAACCTGCCTACCCTGCCCAATTTTTATTGGTCTTTCGCACGTTCACAAATATACATGCAGACACACATATTCAACATTCCCAGAAGGGAACTGGTGTGTAGCATAGAGGGTTGAAAATCTTGGCCACTCTAATGAAGCTGCTGAACAGCAGTTGTAGGTCGTTACTGCACTTTGTGTAAAGGTCATCTGTCATCAACCCATTTCAATGTTATTTCACCTTATTCTGGATACCCTCTACTACGGGAAATAGTTAAAGAAGGAACTGCAGATGCTGGAGAATCGAGGGTACACAAAAGGCTGGAGAAACTCAGCGGGTGCAGCAGCATCTAAGGAGCGAAGGAGATAGGCAACGTTTCGGGTCGAGACCCTTCTTCAGACTCAGAAGGGTCTCGACCCGAAACGTCGCCTATCTCCTTCGCTCCTTAGATGCTGCTGCACCCGCTGAGTTTCTCCAGCCTTTTGTGTGCCCACAGGAAATAGTTACTCGTTTTCTTTCCTATCCAACCCTTACACCATCTGGAATCCTCAGTCAGATCAGCCAAAATATCAAGAGTTGTGGTGGGGTGACAATAGAAGATGGGGCAGAGATAGGGTTGCCAACTTTCTCACTCCTAAATAAGGGACAAATTCCCGATGGCATAGAGTACAGAAGACCTTCGTCGAGTCACCGCTGACGGGCTTAACCCATGTCTTTTTTGCTTCCCATTGCTTGTTATAGCTTCACAGTGTTTGCAGGTTTATCCTTATTTGCACTTGCCAAACCGACCGAACAACACCAGACGTTACTGAAACTTTTTGTTTTGGCAGGAATTGGCAAAATATAGCATACAACTGATGTGCATAAGGGGGCCTGTGTTTGGATGACAGGTGAATCACTCATGCATGGCATCAACAGCACATGCAACACGCACGCACACACGCTGTTGTATCAGGTCTAGGATCTGTCTGTAAGCGTGGCCCTCTGGTGATTACAGAGTACAGATGCTCCTCGACTTATGATGCTTCGACTTATGATATTTCAACTTTACAATGGTGCAAAAGCGATACACATTCAGTAGAAACCGTATTTCACTAGCCTGTCCCCGTACGGTGGCAGCATTGGGCTGCGTTGATAATTTAAGCGGTAATGCTTTACTGTTTAATTAAAATAGCTTTCCTGTGGTATATTTAGATTTACACCTGCTCTGTTGAGCAGATGCACTTGCTCGTCTGAGCTGGCTTGTTAGTATCTAACACTAGCCTGTGTACTTTCTCTTTATCTTGATGTATCTCAATCCTTTTATTGTGAGGTTGTGCCCTCAGGTCCTAGGCTCTACCCTCCCCCCGTAGAAACATCCTCTCCACATCCACTCTATCCAGGCCTTTCACTATTCAGTAAGTTTCATTGAGGTCTACGCCCCCATCCTAAATTCCACTGAGTACAGGCCTGTACTTCAATCATTCAAACATTAGCGGGAAAATTAGTTTGGCTATGTCCAGTGCTTGTGAAAGACGCTGAATAAATGCAAGTATTTATAAGAAAACCGTGTTACCCTTTCCGTGGGAGGGAGGGACTTGTGAGGAATCTTGCAGGAGGTGAGATGGACATCGAGCAGCAACAGATCTGATAAGCCAGTTCATAAAATCTCAGATCTGCTACCTGCTGTGACAATTCATCATGTGTTCGCTCCTGTGGGGACTGGCACTCGGGAGAATTAAGGGGCGTCGGTGCTCAGGGAATTAGTGAGAGCTCCGATCGAACAAGGGCGGTGGTGGGAGTGGTGGTGGGGTAGGCAATTGAGAGACGCCATAATTTCATAATTAAATCATGGAAATTAAAAACACTCTCAAAGGCAGAGGACTGAAGATGAGAGAGAGGAAGGGGGAGGGGGGGGGGAACTGGTCCGGAGAATGAAAACCCACAAGTGCTGGCGATCCAACCCTGAACAGTCTGGTGATGGTAGGTTAGGTGTATTAACTGAATTTTCGACTTAAGATATTTTCGATTTACGATGGGTTTATCGGAACGTAACCCCATCGTAAGTTGAGGAGCACCTGCTAGTAGCAGTCAAATATGGGACAAGGGTGGTGCCGTATGGGACAAACCAATTTAGCCCAATATACAGAATGTCCCGGCTAATACAGGACAGTTGGCACCCCTAGGCAGAGGCCATGGGCGGGGATTATGATGGGACAGCATCAGGGGGTAAGGTCAAGGAACAATGCCCACCAGCAGACCAAAGTCTAATAGAAAGCTGAACTAGCCTCCCTATGGGACAGGGCTCAATTCCCATAAAACTAGTGTAATAATGAGAGTCACAGTGAGGTGAGAGAGTGGATATCAGTTTGAACTCAACTAGACAGTAAGCACAGCCATTTAAGTCTCCAACATGCAAAAATTAACACTGGTTACAATCTTATGCTAGTAGATCCTGACCAGCTCAACCATCTTCCAGTGGGGCCACTTGTGGAAGTTGGTAGTTTTGAAGTGTCACAGGCAAAGGACTTTACTACAGAGCTACAGGATGAGAGATGCATGATATTTTTATATAACCATAAAACCTGGATTTTGAAACAACCCTTTATAGTTCAAGCTGAATGTTTCAGCCGCAAGCAGAGAAACCTTAATCTAGTACTTTGCATCTTCAAGCAATGGAGCACACTCCTGACTTGGCGGGCGGGAGCTCCAGAATTGATTCTCTCCTCAAGTCGTTTGGCAAACCACCACTGGGACCCCACACATTGAGCTCAGCAAAAACACCAGTCTCAATCATCTCTTCCTGCCACGGAATGGAGATGTTTCCAATTGCAAATTCTTCAAAGAATTCCTTGTCAGAATCTTCGAGGTTGACTCCCTTCACAGTTGAGAAGGCACCCACATCTTGAATATCCTTTGCGTACACTGTCTTTGGGTCGGGAGTGAAAGGAGGTGGGAGTATACCTGGAAAAGATCAGCAACATAACATGATACACTCTTGTCCTTTTTGCACTATCCAATGTTTTTTGATGGTCACTGCTGTGCTACCACCCACAACACAACCAGATGACAAAGGATATGAGCTTCCCCCAGTACCTGCACCCAAAGCGCCTCCTTCACACAATCTCACAAAAGGAACCAACTCCTCCTCGAGAAGCTCACTGTGCAAATTATTGGCTTTGCAGCAAAAATGTTTGTCTGAGTTGCTTCCAGACACTTTGCGGAGATACTATGGAAATGTATCTGTCGGACAAACAGCTGCAAAGGTGCAAACCTTACTTGGTGTTTTCAACAATTAGATTGAGGAAATTAAATGTCTCATTACGATTGTGAGTATGAGGAAGATATAAAGAGCACTTGAACATGGCGACTTGGAAGGCTGAGTGACTAACTTAGCAGATAGTTTGGAGAAACATGAAATTATTTACTCTGGTGCACAGAACAGAGAAGTAAATGGTAAGAGAGTGGGTAGTGTTAATGTTCAAAGGGAACTAGCAAACCAGCCTCCTCCCCTTTGATTCCATATTCACCACACTGTCTCTGGGAAAGCAGCCAACATAGAACAAAGAGCATTACAGCACATGAACATGCCCTTGGGTCCACACTGCCTGTAAGAGACATGGTGGTTCTGCCTGCATGTGATCCATGTCCCTCCACTCCCTGCATATTTGCATGCCTATCTAAAAATGTAATTACTGTATCTGTTTCCATCACCTCCCCCTGGCAGCACATTCCAGGCACTAACTCTCTTTGTAGGAACTTGCCCTACACATCTCCTTTAAATTTTCCCCCTCTGACGTTAAAGCTATGCCCTCTAGTCTTTGACATATCCACCCTTGGATAAAGGTTTTGACTATCTAACCTATCTCTGCCTCCCATAATTTTATCAGCTCTCACCTCAACCCCTAACATTACAAATAAAACTATTAAATTGTGTCCAAATTCCTAATAGCTAATTGCCTCTAATCCAGTCATCTAATGGGCCGAAGAACCTATTTCCATGCAGTATTACTCTGTGTCCTATGGCAACAGCAGGAGTATAGCAGTATAGCTGAGACACAAAGCCATTGTGGAGCAGGCATCTAACATCTCCCAATGTTGTCAGTGTTTTGTAAAAGAAATAAGAGTTATCAATTGATGGAATCAGTGGTTAGTAATGACAATTATGCACTGCCTTCTACAAACTCAGGAAACCACATTGTTAATTTTTTTTTTAAAATCTCATTGGGCAGGGTACTTTGGAATGCCATCACATGTGGTCTGAGAGCACTTCTCCCCATCACTAGTATGAGGAAAGTGGTAGTGCATGTAGGCACAAACAATGTCGGAAAGAAGGGGATGAATATTCTGCAGAATTAACGGGAAAGGAAGCTCACAAAGGGATAGGAGAGTATACCCAAGTGTGATAGGGATCGATGTGAAAGGTGAAATGCGTAAGGAATTAAAAGTATTGTATATGAATACGCGAAGTATAAGAAGTAAAGTAGATGAGCTTGAGGCTCAGAGGTTGGTAGATATGACATTGTGGGGATTACTGAGATGTGGCTGCAGGAGGATCGGGCCTGGGAACTAAATATTCAGGGTTATACATCCTATAGAGAAGACAGGCAGGTGGGCAGAGGAGGGGAGGTAGCTCTGCTGGTGAGCGATGGAATTCAGTCCCTTGCGAGGGAAGACATACGGACTGACGAGGTAGAGTCACTGTGGGTTGAGTTGAGGAATTGTAAAGGCATGAAGACACTAATTGGTGTTATTTACAGACCCCCAAATAGTAGCCCGGATGTAGGGTGTAAGTTGCAGCAGGAGTTAAAACTGGCATGTAACAAAAGTAATGCCACTGTGGTGATGGGGGATTTCAATATGCAGGTAGACTGGGAAAATCAGGTTGGTTCAGGACCCCAAGAAAGAGAGTTTGTAGAATGCCTCCAAGATGGATTCTTAGAGAAGCTTGTAATGGAGCCGACCAGAGAAAAGGCAATTCTGGATTTAGTGTTGTTCAATGAACCAGATATGATAAGAGAACTCGAGGTAAAGGAACCGCTTGGAGGTAGTGATCATAATATGATTAGTTTTAATCTGCAATTTGAGAAGGGGAACGTTAAATCAGAAGTGGCAGTGATGCAGTTCAACAAAGGGGACTATGAAGGCATGAGAGGGGAGCTGCCCAAAGTAGACTGGAAAGGGATCAAAGCAGGAATGACGGTGGAACAGCAATGGCAGGAATCTCTGGGCATAATCTGGAAGTCGCAGGATCATTTCATTCCAAAAAGGAAGAAAGATTCTAAGAGGAGTAGGAGGCAACCGTGGCTGAAAAGAGAAGTTAGGGATAGAATAAAACTAATAGAAAAGATGTATAACACAGCAAAGAGTAGCCGGAAGGCAGAGGATTGGGAAACTTTCATAGGACAACAGAAGGAAACAAAACAGGCAATACGGGCTGAAAAGATGAAGTGTGAGGGGAAGCTGGCCAGGAATGTAAAGAAGTACAGTAAAAGTTTCTTTAGATATGTTAAGGTAAAAAGAATAGCAAAGTCAAATGTGGGTCCCTTGAAGGCAGACACGGGTGAAATTATTATGGGCAACAAGGAAATGGCAGAAGAGTTGAATAGGTACTTCGGATCTGTTTTCACTAAGGAGGACACAAACAATCTCCCAGATATACTGGAGGACAGAGGATCTAAGAGGGTAGAGGAACTGAAATAAATTTTCATTAGGCGAGAAATAGTACTAGGTAGGCTAATGGGACTGAAGGATGATAAATCCCCAGGGCCTGATGGTCTGCATCCCAGAGTCCTCAGGGAGGTGGCTCTAGAAATAGTGGACGCACTGGTGATCATTTTCCAATGTTCAATAGATTCAGGATCAGTTCCTGTGGAATGGAGGATAGCTAATGTTATCCCACTTTTCAAGAAAGGAGCGAGAGAGAAAACGGGGAATTACAGACCAGTTAGCCTGACTTCAGTGGTGGGAAAGATGCTGGAGTCAATTATTAAAGAGGTAATATTGGGGCATTTGGATAGCAGTAAAAGGATTAGTCCAAGTCAACATGGATTTATGAAAGGGAAATCATGCTTGACTAATCTTCTGGAATTTTTTGAGGATGTGACAAGTAAAATGGACGAAGGGGTGCCAGTGGATGTAGTGTATCTAGACTTTCAGAAAGCCTTTGACAAGGTCCCGCACGGGAGACTGGTGACTAAAATTAGAGTATATGGTATTGGGGGTAGGGTGTTGACATGGATAGAAAATTGGTTGGCAGACCGGAAGCAAAGAGTAGGAGTGAACGGGTCCTTTTCAGAATGGCAGGCAGTGGCGAGTGGAGTGCCGCAAGGCTCGGTGTTGGGGCCGCAACTGTTTACCATATATATTAATGATTTGGAAGAGGGAATTATGAGCAACACTAGCAAGTTTGCGGATGACACAAAGCTGGGTGGCAGTGTGAACTGTGAAGAGGATGTTAGGAGGTTGCAGGATGACCTGGACAGGTTGAGTGAGTGGGCAGATGCGTGGCAGATGCAGTATAATATAGAAAAATGTGAGGTTATCCACTTTGGCGGCAAAAACAAGGGGGCAGATTATTATCTCAATGGGGTTAGGTTAGGTAAGGGGGAGCTACAGCGAGACCTGGGTGTCCTTGTACACCGGTCACTGAAAGTTGGCGTGCAGGTACAGCAGGCAGTGAAGAAAGCTAATGGAATGTTGGCCTTCATAACAAGAGGATTTCAGTATAGGAGTAAAGAGGTTCTTCTGCAGTTGTATAGGGCTCTGGTGAGACCACATCTGAAGTATTGTGTACAGTTTTGGTCTCCTAAATTGAGGAAGGACATCCTTGAGATTGAGGCAGTGCAGCGTAGGTTCAAGAGATTGATCCCTGGGATGGCGGGACTGTCATATGAGGAAAGATTGAAAAGACTAGGCTTGTATTCACTGGAGTTTAGAAGGATGAGGGGATATCTTATAGAAACATATAAAATTATAAAAGGACTGGACAAGCTAGATGCAGGAAAAATGTTCCCAATGTTGGGTGAGTCCAGAACCAGGGGCCACAGTCTTAGAATAAAGGGGAGGTCATTTAAGACTGAGGTGAGAAAAAACCTTTTTACCCAGACAGTTGTGAATTTATGGAATTCCCTGCCACAGAGGGCAGTGGAGGCCAAATGACTGGATGGATTTAAGAGAGAGTTGGATAAAGCTCTAGGGGCTAGTGGAATCAAGGGATATGGGGAGAAGGCAGGCACGGGTTATTGATAGTGGACGATCAGCCATGATCACAATGAATGGCGGTGCTGGCTCGAAATGCCAAATGGCCTCCTCCTGCACTAATTTTTTATGTTTCTATGAAAGCAGCCTTTAACATGTTAAAATACTTGAAAATACCTGGGCAGAGCTTCTGCAGAAACAGGAAGGAGTTACTTCATTCATAAGCTCAGGACCCAGTGTCATTCCAGCCTGTCGCCACAGATGCCCTCTATTACATTCATTACATAAAATGCTTTTTGTAAAAGAAATTATCATGGAAGACCAATTCTATTTTAAAAGAACTACAATTAAAGAAAGAAACAAGCTATCTGTATTGCAAATTATTGTAGAAATATTATGACAGGAAGGTGCAATCTATGGGGGATGATGGGAAATTTATTGCTTCCTAGGCATGAATGTGCATCCCAAGTAGATTATGAAATTAACTTGTTTAAGAAGGAACTGCAGATGCTGGAAAATCAAAGGTAGACAAAAATGCTGGAGAAACTCAGCGGGTGAGGCAGCATCTCTGGAGCGAAGGAAATAGGCAACGTTTCGGGTCTGAGGAAGGGTTTCGACCCGAAACGTCGCCTATTTCTTTCGCTCCGTAGATGCTGCCTCACCCGCTGAGTTTCTCCAGCATTTTTGTCTACCTATGAAATTAACCTGTCTGGTTATTAAATAATAAAGAGAAAAAAGTCTTGAATGTGGTAACGATGAAACTCAGATTGTCAGAAAATCTTATCTTGGAGAAATCTGCAAACCATAACCTAAAAAAGACACAAAGTGCTGGAGTAACTCAGTGGGTCAGGCAGCATCTCTGGAGAACACGTTTTGTGTCAGGACCCTTCTTCAGAAGGTCCCGACCCGAAACGTCACCTATCAGTGTTTTCCAGGTATAATGAATAACTCCAGCACTTTGTGTCTTTTTTGTAAACCAGCATCTGCAGTTCCTTAGGTCTACTCTAGTCTAAGCCTTGCCTGCCTTAGAGTAAATTGAGTGGTGCTTAGCTGCCTTCTGAAGTCCTGGGGCTATTAGAGAGGGATAATAAATACCAGAAACATCCAAATTCTATGGACAAAATCCTTCTAATAGTTTCCAATGAAAATATAATTCAAAATAAAATTAAAAATAAGGTCGATTTTTATACTTTACCAGCTACAAGCTTTCTCCAATTAATATCCTTGAAAAAGGCATGAGCCTTTAAATCATTGCAGCACTCATTCCTGAATCCAATGCGTTTGTTGGGATCTTTCACCAGCAAAGCCTCACAGAACAACTTGCTACTTTCACTGAATTTCTCACAGTAGGTGACTGGGTCATTGAGAATTCGTCTCTTCACCTCCTTGTTCTCAACCTGGTGAAAGCAACATGAAAGCAATCAATGTTGAGACTCCAAACAGTATCCCAAAATAATGATGGAACCCACAACATAGACCTTGCTGCCTGTGCTGATTCTGGATAAAGTAAAATTACAAGGGCCTTTTCATCAAAAGAAGAAACCCTCTAGTCAGGCATTCATACAGCATGGAAACAGGTGCTTTGGCCCACCAAGTCCATGCCTACCATCCATCACCCATTTCTACACCAGCTCTACCCTAACACATTTTGTTCTCCCCACATTCCCATCTTCCCCCCCAGATTCTACCACTCACCAACACACTGGGGCAATATGTAGTGGATAATTAACCCGCTGACCTACACATCTTTGCAGATCTGGGAGGAAAACGGAGAAGCTCTCGGAGGAAACTCATGTGATCATAGAGGGAATGTGCAAACTCCAAACCGGTCAGGATCGAATCTGGGTTTCTGGAGCTGTGAGGCAGTGGCTCTACCATCTGCACTTCTGCTGCTCCTTGCTAATTCTATCAAAAATATTTGCCATGTTGGGATATTTGCCCCCACACCGAAGACCTATAGGTTTGTAGCTTAATTGGCTTGTTAAAATAGTCAATTGTCCCTAGTGCGTGTAGGATAGTGCTAGTGTACGGTTTTCAGTTGCTTGCTGTGGGTTGACGTCGACTAGGTGGTAGGTTGTCGTAGACATTGTCGTAGGGGGTGGTCCAGTCGCTGCTTTTTCGGCGACCTGCTTCGACTGTGACAGTCGCCAGCAGTCGCCTAAGCGGGACAGGCCCTTAAACTAAACAAAACAAAACTAATATAGAAATGCCTTGACGTGCATACACAGGACATCCATACAAGATTTGAAAAAGGAGTGACATTGAGCTGGATACTCTATTTATGTAGATGGCCAAGCTGCTTAAAACTGGACCTGGGACCTATAGTTTCAAACCTGGGTTTCCGATTACTGCTGACTGTGTATCTGATTGTGTATCTTGGTCGGTGGGGGTGCTGCGCGACGGCTGTCCTGCCAGCAGCGTGTTCGTCATTTCTACTTTTTTAGTTTTTTTTAGTATGTCCAAATGTGTGTTTTGATGTCTCTTGGTGCGTCTTGTGTGGGGGTTGGTGAGGAGGGAAAGGGGGGAAAGGGGGGAATCGCTTTTGGTCGCCTCCTCCACGGAGAGGCGACTTTTTCCATGTCGCCTCCCGCGCGGCCTAACACCATGGATTGGTGTGGCCTTTCCCAGAATCGGGCCCAGAGCTTCAGCAGCGGGCGCAGCTTGGACTTTTTTCATCGCGGAGCGGGGCAAACCCATGCCGGGGTCGCCAGAAGGTAGTGCTCCGATCGCTGGCCCGCGTGCGGACTGTTACAGCCTGAAGCCGCAGACTGCAGAGCTTCTAGCCGCGGGTGCGGTGTCCGGTGCCTGGGATCCCTCGTTGGGGATCCCCGGAGGAGAAGAGCTCCGACCGCCGGCCCGTGGCCTACAACATCCTGCAGCCGCGATCTCTGGTAGGGAAGCACCGATTTGGGAATTACCTCCCAGACAAGAGGGCCTGTACATCTAGCCGCCCGCACCGGCGACTGCGGAGGTTTATGGCCCCGACCAGGGGGAAAAATGGAGGAGGACTGACTATACTTTGAGCCTTCCAACACAGTGATGAATGCTGTGGTGGATGTTTGTGTTACATTTTTATTGTGTATCGTGATTGTACCGCTGCTGGCAAATTTATTTCACTGCACTTTAATGTGTATGTGATGTTGATTGATTAATTAAGTTTAAATGCAACAGAATTACAAAAGAATATATAAAGATGTATCCTCACGTGTTCACCCCGGTATCGGAATGGGCCCTTGGCTGCTATCATCTCGTACAGGGTGACTCCCAGTGCAAAATAGTCGACTGAATAATCATACTCCAAACTTTCAAGGAGTTCTGGGGCCATAAAACCTGAACATAAAACAAATTAAATCATCATCCATAGACACTGAGGCAGCTGAGAATTCAAATGCAAGGCCAAACATGAAAACACCAACATCAAGCAGTGCCATAGGAAAACATACACAATCTAAACCACGAACACACATAAAATGTACACACATACACATGCACACACAAACACACACACACACACACACAAAACCCTACAGCTTCCCAGGTACAGACACAAACCAGCTCGCTGCCTGTCTTCCTGCAGAGGGTTGAAGAAACACACCTGGAGTTCCAGCGTAACCTTTCGTTTTGGTTTCACCTGGTTTCAGTTCTACGGCAAGTCCAAGATCAGAGATTCTCACGTGGCCTGAAACAGAATCAGTTACCAAAAGGACAGCTTAGAATCTGTTTGAATTGCCCTCATGTTTACTTTTATTTTTCCACACCCCGATGTCACCCATTATAAGAATGAAAGGTGGGAGGTTTCAACTGTGTCATGTTTTCCTCAGCCTGACTGCCCGGCAGAAGGAACATGGAAAAAAATATCCTCAATGTTGTTTTAAAGAAAAACAGAACAGTTGTCCCCTATCCTTTAGAAGATACTTTGCTTCAGCACGGAGACCACCTTATCTGCCTGTTGTTGTGGCACTGCTGCTTACTGGCCTGACCAGTGCACTTCCCTAGATGCAAGGGTCTTTTCTGAAAATCAAGTCAAGTGTTGAGAGAGTTAAGAGTCTTTAAGGCAAGCGTGTTTAATTGTAATATGTACCCTTTTTGCACTGAGCCAATCCCAGTCATTATTGCGGAAGTTAGACTGAGACAATGCTGTTGCTTTATGACTATGATAAGTAACTGCAAATGCTGGTTTACGAAAAAATACACAATCTGCTGGAATAACTCAGTGGGTCAGGTAGCATCCCTGGAGAACATAGACAGCTTGAGGTATAGACCCAACCCGAGGTGTCGCCTGTTCATATTCTCCAGGGATGCTGGGATCCCTGTATGTTAAGTTTTAATCTACAATTGGAGAGGGAGACGGGTAAATCAGAGGTGTCAGTGTTACATCTGAACAAAGGGGACGATGGGGCCATGAGGGAGGAGCTGGCCAAAGTTGACTGGAAAGATACCCTCGCAGGGATGACAGTGGAACAGCAATGGCAGGTATTTCTGGGAATAATACAGAAGGTGCAGGATCTGCTCATTCCAAAGAGGAAGAAAGATTCCAAGGTTACCGTGGTTAACAAAGGAAGTCAGGGACTATAAAAATAAAAGAGAAGTACAACATAGCGAAGATGAGCGGGAAGCCAGAGGATTGGGTAATGTTCAAAGAGCAACAGAAGGTAACTAAAAAGGCAATACGGGGAGAAAAGATGAGGTACGAAGGTAAGCTAGCCAAGAATATAAAGGAGGATAGTAAAAGCTTCTTTAAGTATGTGAAGAGCATAAGGATTTGAGTATAGGAGCAGGGAGGTTCCACTTCAGTTGTATAGGGTCTTGGTGAGGCCACACCTGGAGTATTGTGTACAGGTCTGGTCTCCAAATCTGAGGAAGGACATTATTGCCATAGAGGGAGTGCAGAGAAGGTTCACCAGACTGATTCCTGGGTTGTCAGGACTGTCTTATGAACAAAGACTGCATAGACTCGGTTTATACTCTCTAGAGTTTAGGAGATTGAGAGGGGATCTTATAGAAACTTACAAAATTCTTAAGGGGTTGGACAGGCTAGATGCAGGAAGATTGTTCCCGATGTTGGGGAGGTCCAGGACAAGGGGTCACAGCTTAAGGATAAGGGGGAAATCCTTTAGGACCGAGATGAGAAGGACTTTTTTCACACAGAGAGTGGTGGGTCTCTGGAACTCTCTGCCACAGAGGGTAGTTGAGGCCGGTTCATTGGATATATTTAAGAGGGAGTTAGATGTGGCCCTTGTGGCTAAGGGGATCAGAGGGTGTGGAGAGAAGGCAGGTACAGGATACTGAGTTGGATGATCAGCCATGATCATATTGAATGGCGGTGCAGGGTCGAAGGGCCGAATGGCCTACTCCTGCACCTAATTTCTATGTTTCTAAGAGGAAAAAATTAGTTCAGACCAAAGTTGGACCATTAAAGACTGAAAAGGGTGAATTTATTATGGGGAACAAGGAAATGGCAGATGAGTTGAACAGGTACTTTGGATTCGTATTCACTAAGGAGGACACGAACAATCTTCCTGATGTACTAGTGGCCAGAGGATCTGGGGTGACGGAGGAACTGAAGGAAATCCACATTAGGCAGGAAATGGTGTTGGGTAGACTGATGGGACTGAAGGCTGATAAATCCCCAGGGCCTGATGGTCTGCATCCCAGGGTACTTAAGGAAGTGGCTCTAGAAATCGTGGACGCATTGGTGATAATTTTCCAATATTCTATAGATTCAGGATCACTTCCTGTGGATTGGAGGGTAGCTAATGTTATCCCACTTTTTAAAAGGGAGAGAGAAAACAGGGAATTGTAGACCAGTTAGCCTGACATCGGTGGTGGGAAAGATACTGGAGTCAATTATAAAAGATGAAATAGCCGCACATTTGGATAGCAGCAAAAGGATCGGTCCGAGTCAGCTTGGATTTCCGAAGGGGACATCATGCTTGACTAATCTTCTGGAATTTTTTGAGGATGTAACTAGGAAAATGAACAAGGGAGAACCAGTGGATGTAGTGTACCTGGACTTTGAAAAAAACATTTCATAAGGTCCCACATAGGAGATTAGTGGGCAAAATTAGGTATTGGGGTAGAGTGCTGACATGGATAGAAAATTGGTTGGCAGACAAGAAACAAAGAGTAGGGATTAACGGGTCCCTTTCAGAATGGCAGGCAGTGACTAGTGGGGTACCGCAAGGCTCGGCGCTGGGACAGCAGCTATTTACAATATACATCGATGATTTAGATGAAGGGATTCAAAGTAGCATTAACAAATTTGCAGATGACACAAAGCTGGGTGGCAGTGTGAACTGTAAGGAGGATGCCATGAGAATGCAGGGTGACTTGGACAGGTTGGGTGAGTGGGCAGATGCAGGGCAGATGCAGGGCAGATGCAGTTTAATGTGGATAAATGTGAGGTTAACCACTTTGGTAGCAAAAACAGGAAGGCAGATTATTATCTAAATGGTATCAAGTTGGGAAAAGGGGAAGTACAACGGGATCTGGGGGTCCTTGTTCATCAGTCAATGAAAGTAAGCATGCAGGTGCAGCAGGCAGTGAAGGAAGCGAATGGCATGTTGGCCTTCAAAACAAGAGGAGTTGAGTATTGGAGCAAAGAGGTCCTTCTGCAGTTGTACAGGGCCCTAGTGAGACCACACCTGGAGTATTGTGTGCAGTTTGGGTCCCCAAATTTGAGGAAGGACATACTTGCTACTGAGGGAGTGCAGCGTAGGTTCACAAGGTTTATTCCCAGGATGGCGGGACTGTCATATGCTGAGAGAATGGAGTGGCTGGGCTTGTATACTCTGAAATTTAGAAGGATGAGAGGGGATCTTATTGAAACATATAAGATTATTAAGGGTTTTGACATGCTAGAGGCAGGATGTTCCCGATGTTGGGGGAGTCCAGAACCAGGGGCCACAGTTTAAGAATAAGGGGTAAGGCATTTAGAACAGCGATGAGGAAACACTTTTTCACACATGGAGTTGTGAGTCTGTGGAATTCTCTGCCTCAGAGGGCGGTGGAGGCCGGTTCTCTGGATACTTTCAAGAGAGAGCTAGATAGGGCTCTTAAAGATAGCAGTCAGGGGGTATGGGGAGAAGGCAGGAACGGGGTACTGATTGGGGATGATCAACCCAATGATCACATTGAATGGTGGTGCTGGCTTGAAGGGCCGAATGGCCTACTCCTGCACCTATTATCTATTGTGAATGACTGGGTGACTGTGGACAATGGCTAACTGAGTGGTCTCTCAACTGGTGGGTGTGGATGTCAATAGGTGACCACGGGAGAGTGAATTCAATAAGAACTTGGGGGATGAGTAGGTAAGGGTTTCAATGGATTTCTAGGATGATGGCTCATCTGGTGAGGTCCAATTCCAGGTCAGTACAACCACTGAGATCAAGATGCAAACTCGTTGTAACTCCAGGTTTACAAATTTCAGGAATCCAGCAAGTCTTCCAAATTTATGAAGGAAATGAGATATGATGAGTAGCAAACAACCTTCATGCATATCATTTCCTCCATTCGTGATAATGTATATTCCATATTCTCCCATTCTATAGCCCCGTTACATCCTGCTTTATCTATAAGATACCCCTTCCCACACCCATACATACCCCATTCCAAGACAAAAACATCTCATCCCCTCCCCACACTCTTCCACCTCTCTGTAACTACTTGTCCATTGATTGTACCTCTCCCATTTAATATTTATAATTTCACAGCGGCTCGTCCTGTTCTTGGTTTGGCGAGTGTGGAGGGTGCGTTGGTTGTGCTAATGTTGGCGAGGAGATGTGGAGAACACACCCCCTCTCAGGACAATGACTGCAAAGGCGAATCTGTGTGCTGCACGCAAAGCCCACTGTGGTGATCTAAGCCACAGCCTCATTGGAGCAAACACAAAGTGCATTCTGGGATAAAAAATACATCTTCCCCCAGACCCAGGAATTCCAACAAGACTGTTGCGGAAATGAAAGTCAGAAAATTAAAGAAGTGTAGAATCAACAAACATTGTCACACCACAGGAGATTGTTGCTCCAGCCCTGCTGGCTCTATGGTGGAGAAATTCTGCCATCCTAACCCGAACTGTGACCCGAGACCCATCCCTGTTGATGACTGCTAACCACTCAGTTTAACTGGAAATTAGGAATGGACAAAAAAAAATTGTTCACAGTGCTGATGTCCTTCACACCAGGAGAGCAAAGATGTCGAAAAACATGAATGCAGTAACTTGTCTTGAGAATTCCAGCACTGGTCACTGATTAACCAATGGCAGCTTACCCTCATTATCAAGGAGGACGTTCTCCGGCTTCAGGTCACGGTAGATGATCCGGCATTGGTGCAGGTGTTCCATGCCACAGACAATTTGAGCTGTGTAGAAACATGCCCGTTCCTCATTAAAGCCTGGGTTGTTTTCATCAACATTGTAAATGTGGTATCTGGGGAGACAAAGGGACACCAACCTCCCTCATTGCCGACTTCATTTTGAGCACAAAATGTCCCATAATTAGATCAATGAATGACGTCAAATGTACATGGGAAGACCCATAAACACAACTGGTCTCTCCTGGTGATAAAGCTCCACATAACCTCCTCCCATCCTTAAAACTGTCAGTGTATCTTTGCATCCATTCCCGTTGCACTATCTTACGCACTGCAGGCTGTACCCGGGTTCCAAGTGCATGACTTATGGACAGTCCTACATATGAATGTTCCAATAATATTATTACATTCAAAAGTCTGACATGTGTATACAAATGTTTGTTCCTATGAGGAGTAGAACGAATGGCAGCAGCAATTACCGATTTCCTTTTAGAGCGAGAAATTAAAATAATGTTCCATTTCCCTTCTGAGGCCAGAGAAACTATCCCAGCAGTTTCAGACTCTTTGCCCACTGGCTATTGTTGATATATTGTTGTGTGCTGATGGACAATCTTGTCGAGCTGCAGAATATTTCTAACCTGTGGAGAGGCCTCGAGGAAATATAATGTAAATGAAATGCTTTTGTTGAGTGATTGCAATCTAAACTCGATGGAGTGGAAAATTCCCTTCAGTAGAATGTAATCGACGCAACTGAACTTGGGCACAGGGTATAATACAGCCATGATAATAATATGGTTTGGGTGTAGGCAATAAGGGTGAATTCTTACAATGGTTGGCGCGACTAATGAAAATCATTAACTGTGATGCTGCTGCTTCTCACCTCAGATCCCCTCCATTCATGATGGTCATCACTAGACACAGCTCTGCCTTGGTTTGGAAAGCATAAGCTAAGGAGACAATGAATGGAGAGTGTACGCGAGCCAGGATTTTCTTCTCCACCATTGCACCCTGGAAAACAAAGACCAGGCAGATTAATCCTTGGAGTTTGGTCTGAAGTGGAGTAGACCTATGTCTCCGGCTCTCAACCATTTAACCGTGAGTTCTGGCTTCTGAAAAAGAGTTCTAAAAGCTCCGTCCACCTCTTCATCAGCTCAGAAACTGACTTTGCTTTTCAGTTGCAATGAGACGAGAATTCTATCTTCCTGCTCCAACATCCCCAAACTAAATCTGGAATTATATGCAAAGGACTGGCAAGTTTTGTACAAAGTGCCAGCTCTCAGTTTGCCATCAATGCAGCTGTTTGGTCAGCATGGAATTAGTTACTGTGCTCTATGATATTTAGAAAGATGATTTCCAAATATCTGCCACTATCTCTGCATGGCAGAGCGCTTCCTCACATCTGAAAGACCTCCCTCTAAAACATAGAAAGACAGATGGTGGGGAGAGTGTGAGAGGAAGGGAGACGGGGAGAGGGGGAGAGGGGAGAGGAGGAGAGGGGGAGAGGGAGATGGGGAGAGGGGGAGAGGGGGAGAGGGAGAGAGGAGGAGAGGAGAGAGGGGAGAGGGGGAGAGGGGGAGAGGGGGAGAGGGGGAGAGGGGAGAGGGGAGAGGGGGAGAGGAGGAGAGGGAGAGAGGGGAGAGGGGGGAGAGGGAGAGAGGGAGAGAGGGGGAGAGGAGAGAGGGGAGAGGGGGAGAGGAGGAGAGGGGGAGACGGGGAGAGGGGGAGAGGGAGAGAGGGAGAGAGGGGGAGAGGGAGAGAGGGGGAGAGGGAGAGAGGAGGAGAGGGGGAGAGGGAGAGAGGGGAGAGGGGGAGAGGGGGAGAGGGAGAGAGGGGGAGAGGGGGAGAGGAGGAGAGGGGGAGACGGGGAGAGGGGGAGAGGGAGAGAGGGAGAGAGGGGGAGAGGGAGAGAGGGGGAGAGGGAGAGAGGAGGAGAGGGGGAGAGGGGAGAGGGGGAGGGGGAGGGGGGGAGGGGAGGGAGGAGGGAGAGAGAGAGAGAGAGAGAGAGAGAGAGAGGAAGGGAGAGAGAGAGTGAGAGGATGGTGAGAGAGAGAGTTAGAGGTTGAGAAAGAGGGTGGTGAGGGGATGGAGAGAAAGGGGGGTGGAGAGAGAGGGATATCGAGATTAAAAGAGGAGGCATGGGGCAGATACAGTAGGAGAGAGAGAGTGAGAGAGGAAGGTAAAGAGGGAAATACAGAGGGAGTGGATGAGGTTCTGATAGTAATGCATGAGGTTAACAGGAGATGCAGGCAATCAACTAAGGTTAATGGATAGACACAGATAACACTTTCTGATTGTATGAAACTTGGTCATTCTTTGTTTTCCTTTTCCATCTTTACTGATATACTCAGATATATGATATCACACAGAATATATATCATTAGCAAAACATTACACAAGCAAAGAAGCTCAATCCAATCTTCGCTGCCCCATTAATTCACTCTCGCAGAGGAATTCCCTTCTTCCACATATCCCTCATCCCCACATTCCCTGCTTCCTGGAGTAACTCCTCTCTGTAATTGAAAATCAAAGAAACTGCAAATGCTGAAAATCTGAAATTAAAACAGAAAATGGTCAAAATACTCAGCAGGTCAGATCGGTGGAGAGACTTGTCCAGTTCTCTTTACCACAGAGAACCCGAGATGCGGAGTGTTTCTATATTATACAACATAGAACAGAACTGCACAAGAACAGGTCCTTTGACCCACACTGTCTGTGCCGAACATAATGCCAATATCATCACATCTACCAACACATAAGCCATATCCCTCCATTCCCTGCATATCATGTGCCTATCCAAAAGTATTTTAAATGTATCTGCTTCAAATACCATCCTTGGCAGGCACTCACCACCCTCTGTGTAAAAAACATGCCAAGCACATGTTCTTTAAACTTTGCTCCTCTCACCTTAGTATTCCTGTCTTCGAGTAAAAAAAAGATTCTGACCCCATCTATGCCTCTCATATTTTTCCACACTCTGTGTGAAAATTTAGCCCCTCTAGTTCCCATTAACACCTCCTCACTTTAAATCAATGCCCTTTACCCTGGGGGAAAAAAATCACCCTATCCACCCCCCTCATGATTTTTTGCACCTGTAAGATCACCCCTCAGCTCCTAGCTCCAAGGAATAAAATCATAGCCTTCCCAAATATCTTTCAGCAGCTCAAGTTCTTGAGTCCTGGCAACATCCTATAAATCTTCTCTGCATTCTTTCCAGCTTAATTGCATCATTCCTCTTGCAGAGTCACCAATGTCATGTACATGTACAACTGTACCCTAATATTCCAACTTGCAGACCGATGAAGGCCAACGTGTCAAAATCCTTCTTCACCAGACTATCTACCGGTGATGTCATTATCAGGGAACAATGTATTTGTACTTCCTGATCACTCTGCTCTACACCTTACACTTATCTGTATTAAACTCTATTAGCCATTCTCTGGCCCACTTGCCTCTCTGATCAAGATCCCACTGTACTTGTAGATAACCACTGTCTGCGATACCATCTATTTTATTGTCACCTGCCAACTGACTGATCATGCCTTGTACGTTCTATGTTGTATGTTTCTATAAGGGATATGGGGAGTAGGCAGGCATGGGTTATTGATTGGGGACGATCAGCCATGATCACAATAAATGGCGGTGCTGGCTCAAAGGACCGAATGGCCTCCTCCTGCAGCTATTTTCGATGTTTCTATGTTTCGATGTTTCTCGCTGATATACATGACAAACAATGGACAGCGCCAATCTCTGAGGCACACCACTAATCACAGGCTCCAGTCTGAAAAACAACCTTTCTATCATGAAACCAATTCTGTATTCAGTTAGAATACGTTCTGTGTATGTATGTATTCTTACCTGGATGTATTCTTCCTGAATCCCATTTGATCATAACTTCTAGAGAGACTTACTATGTAGAACCTTGTCAAAGGCCTTGCTGAATTCCATATAGACTGTATCTTTGGCCTTGTCAACTTTCTTGGTTTCTTCTTCAGAAAACCTGATCAAATTCATTAGATATGATCTCCCATACACAAAACCCATGCTGACTATCCTAAAAAGACACAAAATGCTGAAGTAATTCAACGGGTCAGTCAGCATCTCTGGAGAACATGGATACGTGATGTTTTGGGTGAGGAACCTCCAGGGCCTTACCTTCTTCAGACTGAATGTAGAGGAGTGGGAAAGAAAGCTGGAAGAGAGGACAGGTTAGACAAAGCATGGCCGGCAAGGGGGCATTTTGATTGACAGATTGTCGGACAATGGCCAGAGATTATACAGGTATGAGCATAAAAAGATAGATAGTTGTGAATTATGAAGCTCAGGCAGAGAAAATGTGTGAATTGTGCAGCTGGAGCAAGAATGTAGGTGGAGGGAGAGAGGTTGAGGAGAAATCTTTGCAGCGTCAACCAGGGTTCAGGAGAAGGGAGTGAGGCGGGGGGGGGGGGGCAATAAAGGAGGGGAGGGGTTTGGGGGAGAAAGGAAAGGGGGAAGGGGGGTGTTCCTCCCCTAAAGCAATTCCTCCTCCTATTTTACCCCCAGCTCTATCTTGCCTGCAGCACCTCTACCCTGGAACATTAAGCTGCCAGTCCTGTCCCTCCTTGAGCTACATTTCTAATGTGGTTATAACGTCCCAGTTGCATGTCCCTACCCACGCCGTGAGTTCATCCGCCCAGGCCAGTGGCATTAAAACAAATGCAATTGAATCCAACCGGCTTTCTTCCCTCTTTTCATGTTCCCATCTCTCCCGTTGACTGAACTTGCTGTCAATGATTTCTGCACTGACATAGCCTCCCACCGACCTCACTACTGCACTGGATCCCATCCTCATACTAATCCAGCTTAAAGCCTCCCGAGTAGCAATATCCTGCAAACCTACCTACCAGGATATTGTTCCTCCTCCCCCAGTTCAGGTGTGACATGTCCTCTTGTACAGGTCACCTCAGTCCCTGTAATGATTTTAATAGTCAGAAAGTCTGAATCACTGACACCTGCACCCCTGCGCCACACATTTGTCGTTCCTATCTTCCCATTCCTAAGCTCACGTGGAACCGGGAGCAATACAGAGAATACTATTGTGCTTTTTTACCTTTTGCCTAACTCCCTATGTTTCACTCAACCGGACCTCAACCCTTTTCCTCCTTACGTTATTTGTGCCAATATGCACAATGACTTCTGGCTGCTCAGCCTCCCCCTTGAGAATGTTATGCAGCTACTCCGAGACATCCTGGACCCCGACTCCAGAGGAACACACACCATCCTCGAGTCCCTTTTTGCTGCCATAGTATCTCCTGCCTGATCCCCAAACTAAAGCATCCCTTGTCGCAATAGCCCTGTCTGACAGCAGAGCCATACCTGATGTCACAGACCTGACTGCTGCTACTCTCTTCTGAATGGTCATTTGTCCCAATGGTATCCAAAAGGGTATATTTGTTTTCTTGGGGAATGGCCGCAGGGGATTCCTGCATTCTCTACATACTCTCTCTCCTGGTGATATCCCATCCACTATCTGCCTGTATCTAAGGTGTGACCACCTCACTATAATCCCTATCTGTGATGCTCTCATTCACCCGGACAATCCTGAGATCATCCAGCCACAGCTCCAGTTCCCTCATGTGGCCAGTCAGGAGCTGCAGCTGGATGCACTTCCCGCTGGTGTAGGCTTCATGGACATTTGGAGTCTTCTTTGCATCCTGCAGGAGAACAAGACAGTGCCTTGGTGATCATCTCTACCAGACTAGTCTTAAACTCTTGGTGCAGATTGAATGTTCCTGATTGTTTGTGGCAATGTTAATTATATAATTAACATTAATAATATTAATATTCATCATGTTAACTATAATGCAAGTAGACCACGTGACTGACTGGTCCAATGGGATCACATGACGAATACATACAAGGATGCACAGAAAACATGCAACACAATTTGTAATTACAAAGGCCATAGCAAGTCCTCTCTCCTCGCCAGCAGAAGGTCCTCCTTCCCATAACTAACACTGACCCCACGGACTAAGGCATTTACTGAGATACCCAACACATGCCCACAGCTCATTGAATAAGGTCCAAGGCTAGATAATACATGGCCCGACCGTTCCAGAACAAGATTCGCTCCACTGAGAACAGCTCAAATGTCACCTGGCAATGCCAATAACTCACATTGTCTCTCAGTGTACTCCTGGTTTCAGCTACTGATACCAGGAGTACACTGATTAGGAGTACATTAATATTCTGTGAGTTGATCAACTCACAGAAGATCAACCATCCACCTCCTACTCTAGAGACTCTCGCTGTCACCCATTTTAGCCCTCAGGGAAAGCTGCTTTGCTGGAGCTACTAACTTCGTTCATCCAAATAAACTCATGAAATATTCACACTACAAAAAAAGGCCATTTGACCCATCATGTCTGCATCAGAACGAGAAGACCTTCCTAGGTCCAATCCCACTTTCCAGCCAGTAGCCCTGCCGGTCACGGCTCTTCCGAGTTTTCATCCACTCACTGATTGCCAACTGTTTCAGGCAGGATGGTGACTCTGCAATGCAGACTGCTTGTCATTGGTGATGCTCATTGCCTGGCACTCCTGAAGCACAAGGGTTACTTGCTATGCATCAGCCCTTGCCTGAATGTTGTCTGGGTTTTTGCTGTATGCTTTGTTTGCTGAGGAGTTATGAATGGTGCTGAACATTGTGCAAACATCAAAGAATATCCCAACTTCCAAACCAGCTGGAGGTGATTGGGCCCAACACGCTACCCTGAGGAATGTCTGCAGTGTTGTATTGGGCCTGGGATGACTGACCTCCAACAACCATAACCATGTTCCTTTTTATGAGATTTGACTCCAAACATTGGAGTGTTTTCCTCTTTGATGCCCATTGAGCTCAATTGTACCAGTGCTCCTTATTGCTACTCTTGGTCAAATACTGCCTTGATGTCAAGGGCCTTCACTGCCACCTCAGCTCTGTGGATCATACATGCAATGAGCCCAGAGCTGAATGGCCCTGGTGAAACACAAACTGGGCATCAGTGAGAAGGAGCCACTCGATAGCACTGACAATGACACCTTTCCATCACTTTGTTGTTGTTCTTCTTCTTCTTTCGTGCGGCTTGCACAGCCTAAAGTTGTTGGACAACTTGTTCTATTTGATCTTCCGTTTGTGCACATCGAGTTGATTGTATTAGTCGAAACAGGGCAGACCACGTGAAGGTTGCAATCTTCCACCCCCATCACTTTGTTGATTGAAAGAGTAGACTGACTGGACTAATTCTCCAGATTGGATTTTCTTTGATTTTGTAAATGGGCAATTCTTTTTTAGTACCAACTCCTTTTGTAATACTTGGTAGTGACTATATTTTGGTACTGACTAACTCTGTAAATTACGCCAAAATATAAGCACAAAATATAAGTAAAATAAGATGGGAGAACAGAAAAACACCCTGTTTTTTGTTACAAACTTAGTTTAACTTACTTTAGATTATTGTCATGTGTACCGAGTGCTAACCAGTCAGCAGAAAGACTATACATGATTACAATCAAGCCATCCACAGTGTACAGAAAAAAGTGGAGCGATTATAATGAGTCATTGCAGATCCACTTCTAGGACCAGCATGCAGATAGTCACCTGGCTTGGGTGGCAGCTTAGAGTCATACAGCATGCAAGCTTTGGCCCAACTGGTCCATGTCGGCCAAGACGCCCCATCTAGGCTTTAGTTTAGCTTAGAGATACAGCATGGAAACAGGCCCTTTTGCTCAACTTGTCCATGCTGACCAAGATGCCCCATCTCATTTACCTATGTTTGGCCCATATCTATACCCCTGTCCAAATGCCTTCTTGAACCGTTGTTGAACCAATAACAACATGTGAAAGACATTTGGACAGGTACATGAATAGTAAAGATTTAAAGGGATTTGGTTCAAATGCAGTCAAATGGGACCAATTTAGATGAGATATCTTGGCGTGGGCGAATTGGGCTGAAGGACCTGTTTCAGTGCTGTATGACTCCATGACTCTAATTGACAGATGAGATGACACTGTAGCGAAACAAAGAGGAATAAGAAACCCTGATAATCTATTGAGGTAAATGGAATTAGTGCAGATGAAATCCAACACACAAAAATACTTGAGGTGATATATTTTGATAGGATGATTGATGCACAGAGTCTTCTGCTCAGTGTAGGGAAACCAAGAACTACAGGGCATAGATTTAAGGTGGGTCACTCGATAGATTGTAACTGGGGAGGCCTCCATGATAAATAGCATTTCGGCCAAGTTCATCCCTGATTTTTACTAAAGTTTGTACCCGAGTGTCTGATTCGTGGTCTTTCTGATTGCTGGGGTACCCAGTCGCCACGAACGGAGCCTCAATTATCACATTAGCCCGGGTGGCAGGTGTTTCCCATGACGCTACATTCATGTCCACATAAGCGGCATCTCCCACTGAGACCAGAGCAGGAGTGACCCGCAGCGTTAAGGCGAGGGAGGAAATATTTAATTTGACCCCCAGTGAAAACGTTTTCACACAGAGGGCACATGCCAAAAGGTAATTTTATCAGCAGTGCCTATGCACAAATCATCGATGGTGGTAGTATTGCCAGTTAACAAAGCATATAAATACATTAATCATGGATTAGAACATAAAAGCCAGGAGTTATGCTAAACCTATCGGTGGCAGACTGCTTTAGGAAATTCACTTTAGGAAGGTCATTAAGGTTCAGAGAGGGTGCAGAAGAGATTTACTTAAAGGTGGACACAAGATCTGAAGAACGGTCTTGACCTGAAACATCGCCCATTCCTTCTCTCCAGAGATGCTGCCTCACCCGCTGAGTTAGCATTTTGCTCCAGCATTTTGTGTCTACTTTCAATTTAAACCACCATCTGCAGCTCTTTCTTACACATTAGAGATGTACTTGACTGGTTCCAGGAACGCTGGACCACAGGACTGAAATGGCACAAATAAAGAGAATCTATTTTCAGTGGACAATGCCCCAAAATGAGAGATGACCAATGAATCAAAGGCAATATTTTACACAGTGACTTTAGGATTTGGGATACATGGCCCTGCAGATAAAGATTCCACCGTTGCCTAGGGTCCTAGTGGATACAATTACGGAAGTGAAAAGGGAAACTTATAAAATTAAAAAAACAAAGAAAGAAAACATAAACATGAAAATGTTGGAGAAAACTTGTGGGCCTGTGGCAAAGAAGGAAGGAAGTAGAGATAGTTGACTTCTACTTGAAATTAAAAGGGCTAGACGGTTACTTCCTCCTGCTGTCCCATTCACCAGCAAAGTAGCATCTGCCATTTGATAGGGATCTATATCTGGCCATTTAAATCATCATGGCTTTGAGGCAGAAATCCTGAGCTAATGTTAAAATGCATGTCCTAAGGCAGGAATAGGATTACTCTTTAAACCAGGATGAGGCTGAGGCCATGTGGTTCCCTTTCAGCAGAGAATTTCCTCATCCGTATCCAAATCCTATGTATCAGCACAGACTCAGACAACCTGAGATAAAGAGCATTTGATGTCCAAGACATCAGACCCAGCACAAGGATCACAACTTAAGGGCAGCAATGATCCTAATCCTCTGCAATGGATTGGAGGTAGGACAACCTATTCAAAGTACCATAGTTGTGTCACCAACACTCCCTAATCCACTGGTGAGATAGACATGGACATCCATTGCCCTGGCCAATGTATAGGCATTGAACACTCTTGATTAGTTCCATCGGGAAGACCATGTGTTCAAAAAATTACAGCTTGATCACAATTGATTACCAGGGCTAAGGAGTGTATAAGAAGGAACTGCAGATGCTGGTTTAAACCAAAAATATACACAAAAAGCTGGAGTAACTCAGCGGGACAGACAACATCTCTGGAAAGAAAGAATGGGTGGTGTTTTGCATTGAGACCTTTCTTCAGACCTAAGGATGTCCTCAAAGCTTTATTGCAAAAAATAACATATCCATCAAACTCAAGGGCATCTCTTTCTCAAGGCAGCTTAGACTGGCAGGCCATGCACAAAACACATTGAATCTCTCCCCAAAGAAGAACATGGAATACATGTGCTAACATCAGAACAAGCACACGACATTCAAACACCGACCCACCATATCAAGCACAGGGGTGCTCAAGTGTAGGGAAAACAAAAATATTTGTATTCACTGCTCCCCTCGCCCATGCCCAACCACCTCATAGAGTTATAGTCATGCAGCACAGAATCGGGCCCTTCAGCGTAACACATCCATGTTGACCTTTTTCCTCATCCACACTAATCCCATTTGCCGGCATTAGAACTGTATCCTTCTATACCTGGCCTGTTTAAGTGTCTGTCTATCCGATTGCCACATTTGACTGATTATGAAGCCTTGTTAATTGCTTGTCCCACAAATTCACTTGAAGCCAGGCCTCTGAATTGCAGGTCAGCCTCTCCACTGCCAGAATGAGTGGGAGACCCTCCAAAATGTCATTAAACAAAAAGAGGTTCATTCAAACTTTCTAAAACCTCGACATAAAATTCTGCCTTTTCCCTGTGGCAAATTAAATTTCTATTAAAACCATTCCAACATAGGGTGGTGAATCCGTGGAATCCATTGCCACAGAACACAGCGGAGGCCAAGGCAATGAATATTTTTAAAGCCAAGATAGATTCTTGATTAGTACAGGTCACAGGGGTTATGGGGAGAAGGCAGGAGAATGGGGTTCAGTGGGAAAGATAGATCAGCCATGATTGAATGGCGGAGTAGACATGATGGGCCGAATGGCCTAATTCTGCTCCTATCACGTATGAACTTATAGTTCAACCTTTCAGAGGTATTCATGGAAAATAAGGAAGCAAGGTGACACAGAAGGCGATTCCTCAAATCTTTGGGACTGTTCAATCAAATTATGCCAAATAGTATCTTATTTGTATCTAATTACTTTGACGAATGAGTACCTATCAATCTCGGTTTTGACCTAAATGCTCACAGTCCCAGCAGTAGAAGATGTAATTATGCAAGAAGCGCTTTATACATGTAAGAGTCAACGTTAGTTAGACAGCTCGGAACTTCCACCATCTGGTGCTTCCGGGAATAATGATTACCATGCGGGTTGGCTCCCTCTACTCAACTCGGAAATGTAGATGCTACCTATTGCGCGACACCAGATAGATTTGGCCTCCCATGCACATCAAAAGTCGTTTTGCTACCCCTAGAATCATGAAGTTTGGAAACAGGCCCTTCCACCCATCCCTGCTGGCCATCAGATGCCGATCTTAACTAATCGCATTTACCAGCGCCTCGCCTGTAATTCTTTAAAACAGAGCGATTCAAACGCTGGTCTGGATATTTACCCATTATGGGAGTACCTGATCCATTACCGCTCAGGCAGTGCATGTCAACTTGCGCCCATCTCTGGGTGAAAACAAATCTTCCTCACATCCTCTCTAAAGATCTTATCCTTTACCCATGCCCTTTGTTGTAATGCGCTTCTGCTGATAAGAGAGTTTTCGCACAAGCCATCCTATCAATGCGCCTCGTCATTTATTTGACACCTCTTTCATGTCGCCCCTCGGTCTCCTCCACTGCGATGAGAATAGACCCAGTCTCTCCTTACACTCCATCCCGGGCAACATTCTGGGGACACTCCTCCCCACCCTCTCCAGCCCAATTATGTCCTGACCACAACCGTTAATTATTTCCTATTTCCCAATATTTATTTGGGTTAAGACTCACGCTAAAACAAAACGCTCGCACCAACGAAAAGCAGTGCTTGCCCCTCATGTGTCAGTTTGCCAATCATTTCCACAATTGCTCCCAATAACCGCGGGTTGATATTTAAGGTGTGTGCCTGTAGATCTCTGCAGTTCGTTGCTCTAGATATTGTGCTATATATCTTGGCAGATGGTGCTTACACTTGGGTCTGGCTTAATCTGGTCCGAGGTCAGGTTCGCAAGAAGGTTATCGAGATGATCCTTTCAGCGGGTCACGGTGCCCCTTTATCCAATTACTCTAACCCATGTCTAATGCACAATCTGAATTTGCACAACTTTAACCTCCCCTTGCCAGCACAAACATCTGCATTCGAATTATTCAATCTTACTTGGTTTCCTTTCCTCTTCTTCAGCCTCTTCTTGTTCAGCTTTTTGCAGGCGTATAATTTCCCAGTTGCTTTCATCTGACAGGCGGAGACCTCGCCAAACCCTCCCTTACCCAAGACACGGAAATCCAGAAACCAGTCCTCTCCAACGGGCTGAGACTCTAGCCATTTCCACTGCAGGAACCTCATGAAGTGCATGCTTTCTTTGTAACCGTCAAAGGGACCGCTGGTCTTTAGGAATTTCATAGTGAGCTCTTTGCATTCCGTGAAGAGGTCATCCCTTACATTCTCACAGTCTTCCCTGATTCTCAAGATGCACTTCTCTTCCAGATACCCGCAGAAGAGCTCTGCCCCCGACTCCAATAACTTGCTGATAATTTCTCTCGCCTTCTGAGCCCGCTCCTCATCCTCTGCTGTGTCGTAGTCTTCGATGCGTTTCCACAGCTCATAGGCTGGCTTGTATTCAGCGACTGTGTCCAAGTACTCTTGGAACAGCCTCTTCCCGATGGGCTGCTTGACGCAAATACTGTCAAACTCCGTGTCAATCCGATCCTGTAGACTTTCACTCTGGGTGATATGCGGCAACTTGAGCTTAGATCGGTATTTCTTAGTTCTGGCAATCTGGACGGTGGCGGTGGCATCAATACTGCACCGGGCCGAGATGTAGGCGGAGTTGGCTACCACTGTCTCCAAGCACCCCAAATCCATCTTGGTAAGTTTTTTTTCTTTTACTTCAGGCGAAGCAGGAGCATGAGAGGGTGGCCGCGGAGTTCCCGGGGTAGCACGGTGCAGTGAGAGGACCGAGAGTTAGACTGGCAGAGCCTACAGACCCTTCAGCACCCACCCTGATGCAAGTACCCAGGGCAGTGTGCGGAATACTCACGGCTTTATCTGACATGACCTACCCGGCTGGAAAGTGCCAGCGAGGCTTCATGTTGCACTACAGATCCTTTAATCTTAATCTTTTCCAAGTTCATTTTCGCCTGCGTTACAGCTGATGGGCGAATAGCAGCCGCAGATACAAACCTGAGTCAACATCTTGAATAAATACGTTATCCACTTAAAAATAATTCCCACACCACACTCCATTGTTCCTGGCATCTCTTTGTACGCTTATAGTTTTGTCAATCTTTGTTGACAGATCTTAACCTGTAATTTAGATCTATATTCCCCAGTGGTAATTGTACATTAGTGTTAAACGTTGTGTCTGTTTATAACATATTCTAAACCCCCATTCGACCGTCCGTCCGGTCCCCCCCCCCCCCCCACCCACCTTCCTTTAATATCCCACCCATTCTAACTCCACTTCCACGCTGTCATGTGTCATGTAATTGTGTACACTGTCTGACGCCATTCTGCAGTTGATGCCCTTCCCTACTGCCTGCGGGAATTCACTGGGACCATCCTCACAGCAGGCTGTATCCCATCCCTGGCCTATACTAAACTTGCACTTGAGCAGATACACATTGTCACCAATACCCTTGAAACCAAGCAGATATGGTGGTGGCATTGAAAATAGGCATGTGGATAAAAGGCAGGCAGAGATTAGTTTAACAGCATCATGTTTGACACAGACATGGTCCAAAGGGTCTTTACCTTTTGCTGTACTGTGCTATGTTCTTAATCCCATCTCACTGAATCCTGTCCTCCTGTCTAATTTATTTTCAAATATTATGATAATCATCCCTTGAACATCCTTGCTATTTTTGTTTTTCTTTCTCTTCCTGGTGAGAAGCATGGCTCCATTTTGTAGTTGGTGCTGAGTTCATTATTCATACTCAGAAATCAACACTTTGGAAAAGAGAAAATCATCCACTTTATGATTGGACATTGTGCAATTTATTTTTAAAGCAGCCATTTAGACGAGTTTGTTGTTTGATGCCTGATCACAAATAGCTGAGTAAATAATGCTACATCATTTTTGTGCAGCACTTGTATTTAATCTTCAAACATTTTACAATAATTTTTCATGCAAAAAAACTCTAAATCAAAATGCACAAGATACAAGGGACAAAATTAGAAATGTGCGAAGTCTCATTTTTGACCCTGCTCCAGACTGATTCTTACTGCAGTGACTTTTCAGAGAAATAATATATTCTGAATATGTAGCAAATTAATCCGGAAAAGTGATCACAAAGAAAGAAACCTACAGTTTACGTACAAGTGTACAATCAGAGTGCATCTGATGGTTGAACATGAGAGACTAAAACCTTTAAAACCTTTAGGGTTGTCCTCAATAAATATACACTGATTCCATCCACAGATGCTGTATTGCCTTCCTGATCTGATACAAAACAGCCATGGTAAGGTATGGTGCTTGTTGTGAGTAATTGTTTATAGGGAGCAACGATCCACATCTTAAATGTTCTTCTAAGGCGCAATTTAAAAAGGCTACTGGGTGTGGCATGTGTGAACTAAAGTATAAGAACAAATTAACATGGGAATGAATTAGGTAGACAAATGAATGATCTAGTGTGCTTTAAATTAATTCACTGTGCCTTCATTAGACCATTGCATATAAAAGTTAGAAAGTCATGTTGCAACTTTAAATAGGCCATACTTGGAGAATTGTGTGCAATCCTGGTCACCCCTTTACTGGCGCAGAAGATGTGGCCTGGATTATAATGTATTAGATATAAGGAGGGGTTGGATAAACTTGGATCCTTTTCTCTGGAGCATTGGAGGTTGAGGGGCCATTTTCATAGAAGTTGCTAAAATTATGAGAGCCATAGATAGGGTACATCATCAGAATTAAAAAGCATTTAATTTCCCTCCACAGATGCAGCCTGACCTGCTGAGTTTCTCCAGCACTTTGTTTTTTCTAGCATTTGGACCCTTTTATGTCTCGTTAGTCAGACTCTTTTTCCCAGTGTGGAATTGTCAAATACTAGAGAGTGTAGGTTTAAGATTAGAGGGAGTAAGCTTGAGGGAGATGCACAGGACAACTTATTAACACAGAGAGTGGTAGATGCCAGGGGAGGTTGAGATACAGCATGGAAACAGGCCCTTTGGCCCACCTAGTCTACGCCGACCAATGATGACCCATACACTAGTTCAATCCTATACACTAGAAACGATTTACTAGTTCAATCCTATACACTATAAGCCAATTAGCCGACCTGAACCTGCACATCTTTGGAAGGTGGAAGGAAACCGGAGCTCCTGGTAAAAACCCAAGTGGCCACAGGGAGAACGTTAAATGTCCGTACAGATAGCACCCATGGTCAGGATTGCACCCGGGTCTCTGGCGCTGGAAGGCTGCAACACTGCCGCCACACCACCATGTCTCCCCAAAGTGGCAGGCAAATGAGGCAGATTCGATAGCAATGTTGAAGAGGTATTTAGACAGACACATGAATAGACAGGGAGTGTGGGGATATGGACCATGTGCAGACCATGGGATTAGTTAGATTGGCATCATGGTTTGTACAGACATGGTGGACCAAAGGGCAAATTCACGTTCTGTCCAATTCTATGTTTGACTTTTTATTATTTCAGAGGTAATACTGGGAAGGCCAGTATTTATTCTCCATCAACAAATTGCCCTGAAGAAGTGGTGATGTAACCCCCATCTTGAACCTGTGCAAAAATGTCAAACTACTGTCAAGTGGAGAGTGAAAGTCATTTGGCACAGAAGGAACTTGGTTCCACATCAAGACGGTCGCAGTATAGTAGAGGGCATGCAGGTCATCACCTTTCCATAATTCCTGTTTCCTTTGTCCTTCAAGGTGATAGAGATTGTGGGATTGGGACACGCTGTCAAAGCAGCCCTGGTTGGTTTTGCAGATGGTGCACCAGGAGTGGAAGGAGAAAATGTTTATGATGGGGAATGAGTGCGTGTTGGGGTTTGTTGGCAGAGCAGGAATGGTGTGAGTAGGGAATGTTGGATGGAGAGTTGAACAATGCACAGGTTAGGAGGCAACAAGGAGGCAATCAAGAAGCCAAAGAATGAAAGTTGAGGCTCACCTCATCGGGAATGTAGCAGATGAGCAGCAGAATGTACCCGTTGCGTGAAAATGGCCATAAACACATATTGAATGAAATGGGAAAGGATGCAAGACCAGAGGTTTTCCACGTTAAAGGAACTACATCAATTCAGTTTGTTGGTGCATAAGCAGGACACAAGCTGGGTGACTTCATTCAGTCCAATTGTTTCTCTAATTCTGTAAGAAATTACTAAAATTTACATCAATAGTCATAACAATACCGAATGAAGTTGCTAATTCTTTGAAATTGACCTTAAGTGAGGCTCAGGAATGTGAGATACAGTGAAGAAAAATGGGTAGAAAAAATAATAAGGAATAATATTCGAGTGAAGTGAGAAACTTGAAGCTGGACTATGGCAGAGGAAGAAAGGGATGGGAAGGTGAAAGGGAAGGGAGGATAGAAAAGGGGACTGGAGCAATATAAATGAGAGAGAGACATAGAAAAAGGAAGAGGATGGAATGAGAGAAGGTGAACAAATGTGAGGGATGGGAATGAGCTAGGAGGGTAGAGGCACAGAACTGAGAAGGTGAGAGTCATATGATTACAAGGAGGAGTGTGAGGAAATGAAGAGGCCTATGTGACATTTAACTGGAGAAAGATACCCACCTCAGTGCCACACACAGGCTTAACGATGCAGCAGTTAAATACTGACGTCTTATAGTAGGATTTACCAGAGATAAATTCAGGCCACTCAGCACATTCGATAATCGGCATACTATGTTTATATGGATTCCATGCTGAAGAATATATTATAGATAGAAATGAGGTGTGTTGCATTAAATATCAGCAACCTTGTCTGAAAATGCAAAGTATAAATATATACAAAACACATCAGTGTAGACTTTTCCCTTCAGATCATGTTCATTTCTTGATATCCACTGTAAAGATGACCCGTCCTTCAAATTTTTCATAGGGGTTGTCACTGATCATTCCCGGCGCATTAATCTTGCATTGAATTTCAACTTTGTTATCCTTTTTCAGAGTCAGGAATTTTACTGCAACCAATGGATTGGTGTAGTTTGGCTGTAGAAAGACACAGGTTATTCCAGTACCGGGCAGTCAAAAGGTAAAATGGCTCGTAAATAGAATGAGGCTCCTTACCTGTGGCTGCCTGCCATAGTAAGGAAAATATGAAAGGTCAAAGGTGCCATTTTCAGGATAAAATACCACATTGCCAATGTTCTCCGGATAAGCATGCTGCAGTTCAAAACAGGAATCTCAGATTCATTGCTTTGTATTAAAAATGGATGGTTACAATTTTAAAAGGGCATGATTAAAAGATACTGGATTTACTGTTATATAAGCAATATTAATTTGGCCATTGCTATTTGAAAATGAGATGGGGGGGCAATGTTTTTACACACATGGCTTACCTGTGCCCGAAACGCCGGGGATGGTGTTTAAGGTAAATATGATAGTGGCATTTAAGAGACTTTAGGATAGGCATATGGATATGCAGGGAATGAAAGGATATGGATTACGTGTAAGTAGATAGAGAGGGTCTTGGCATCATGTTCGGCACAGACATTGTGGGCCGAAGGGCCTGTTCTTGTGCTGTACTGTTCTGTGTTCTACAAATATGCAACAGGCTGGGAATAGTAACTCCAGAATTAATGGAAGAACTTTTATGGGTGCCACAGTGGTGCAGCGGGTAGAACCGCTGACTCACAGCACTGGAGATCCTGCTTTGATCCTGATCTTAGTTGCTGCCTGTGTGGAGTTTGCATACAATCCTTGGGTTTCCTCGGGGTGCTTCGGTTTCCTCCCAAGTCCCAAAGACATGCAGGTTTGCAGATTAATTGGCCTCTGTAAATTATCTCTTGTGTAGGGAGTGGATGCAAAAGTGGGATAACATAGATTTAGTATAAACTGTGGTCAGCGTGGACTTGGTGAGCTGTAGGGCTTGTTTCCATGTATCTCTAAACTAAACTAAACTCTTCTGTAAATTCTAGGCAATGATGTCTGGATATAGTAATGAATGTATTGATGAGACCCTTTGCCCTTACTGAGTATTTCCCAAGAACTCCTCTGGGGTTACTTTGGCACAAGTGTGGCAGGGACATTCCTGTGAAATTCCTGTGAAATTCAGACTGGAAAATAGGAGCAATTCCAAGGAAATGCACGATTCTGTAATTTAATTATCATCTTCATAATCCTCAACCGATGAGGTTTTATGTCTCTTAGCACTCACCAGAACAGCACAAGTCACGTTTGGGGTGGTTCCATTTCCAGGCAAGTAATTAATAATCTGAAATTTCAATTGGAAACTCATTAATTGGACATCCTTGTGCAATGCCCTTCAAAATATCGAATAATTGCATTAAGCTGCTCATAACTCAGTAACTTTTACGTGACAAATATCACCTCAACCCGCCACTGTTAGGACATTGTGAATACAAGTCCCAAACCAGATTGGTGAGCCAGATTAACAGTTCCCAGTGCAGTACTTAGTCAAGTGGCACATTTCTCAAACCACAAGAGTATTTCTCTTAGGAGGACCTATTGAGTTGTAGTCATAGAGCAATAAAGCACAGAAACAGGCCCTTCAGCCCACCTTGTCCATGCCGACCAAGTTGACCCACTGGGCTGCTCCCATTTGCTTTCAATAGTCCATATTCCTTCAATCCATAACTAACTCTGTTCAAATGTCTTTTGAAATTCATAATTGTACCTGCTTCTCTGGCTTTCAGGCAGCTCCTTTCAAATAATGAAAATGTTCTCTAATATGCAAATTTTCTTCCCTGGGACAAAAGTCTGTGAGCATTCACTTTATCCATACCCTTCATGACTATTTATTTATATCTATGCATTTATCCTGACTATTCCCCTCATGATCTTATACATGCACATATAAGATCACTTCTTGTCCTCGTGCTCCAATAAATAAAGTCCTAGCCTGGTCAACCTCTCCCTATAGCTCAGGCCCTCGAGCCTAGAGATACTAGATGGTGGGGTAAGGTGTAAGCATAACAGATCAAAGCAGATAACACTAAGGAAATGTAGAGTGGTTCATTGTTAGCCGAGTGGAAGGTGACAAAAAGGCATATGATCAGTAAATTAATCAGAAGGACAAAACTAGTCGGAAAGCTAGGATTGGTGAGGGACAGAGAGAGTAGGAAAGCAAGGGAAAACTACTCTGGGCAAGAGACTCTGTTTGTTTACCCAATCTATTCCTCTCATGATTTTGTAACTTCTATAAGATGACCCCTCATCCTCCTGCGATCCAAGGAAGAGTCCCAGCCTTCTCAACCTCCCTATAGATCAGGCTTCCAGGTCCTGGCATTATCCCCGTAAATCTTCTTTGCACCCTTTCCAGCTTAACCACATGGTGGCAGTGGTAGAGTCCCGAGGATCTGTTTCTGTGCTGTATCTCTCAACTAAACTAAACTGAACACTCTAACTGCGGCTTCACCTAAGTCTTACATACATGTAACACGACCTCCAAACTTCTATACTTAATACTCTGGTGACGGTCAATGTGACAGAAACCTTTTTGACCACCCTATCTATCTGTGATGCCACTTTCAAGGAACTCTATATCTGCACTTCTAGATCCCTCTGCTCTACAACACTCCCAAGAGCCCTACCAGTCACGGTGTTGGTCCTGCCCATATTAACTTCCAAAAATGCAACTTCTCACATTTTCTGTAATAAATTCCATCAACCACCCCTCAGCCCACCTGCCCAACTAATCAAGATCCTGCTGCAGTACTTTATAACCATCTTCACTATCTTCAAAATCACCCCCTTTAGTAGAGAGAACCTAGAGAAGACTTACAGGGATGTGTTCTGGGATGATGGACTACAGTTACAAGAATAGATTGGAGAGTGGAGACACAAGTCCATGCTTGTTCTTGCCAATGTTGAGGAGACATAATTGGGAGCAGCGAATGTAGTGGACAAGGTTGGAAGAGATGCATGTGAACCTTTGTCTCAGCTGGAAGGGGTCCCTGGATAGAAGTGAGAGAGGAGGTGTACCAACAGGTAGATAGGAGTGATTGGAGAGTGTCTTTTTTTAATGTTTGAGGAGGAGAAGGAGAGATATCATGGAAGTGTACAAAATGGTGAGAGGTTAAGACAGAGTGGATAATGGGAGGCTGTTCCCCTTGTTGGAGGGGTTAGGGAATTACAAAAATAAATGGCAAGGGAATCAAGCCTGTCTTGAGGAAGATCTATTTTATACGGCAAATAGATCTGGAGCGCACTGGTAGGTTTCAATGTGGCCTTCAAGTGAGATTATATAAACATACCGAGAGGCATAATTTGCAAGGTCAAAGCTGGAATTGATGACTTTCTGTAGTAAAAATCTGATCCTGGCATGATAGGCTAAATGACACCTTCTCTATTGTAACCATTCTGTCATTCTATCATCTTCTACATTTGTTCTTTCCAAGCAGACATACCCTGTTCATTCGGATTAAGATGCAGGGTTGACCAGTTTTGTATCCAAAAGTGGGATCCTCCAGTCCAGAGCAATTCTTCAGCATGTCTCGAGTAAACTTGCAGGCATATTTTGAATTAGGGCCAGACCCACCTTGGAAAGTATAGTTGCCACTGGTGCAGTTGCGGTTTATTTTATCCTGGGCTGACTGATTATACGCTAATAGATAAAGACAGAAATCAGAGCTAGAGTGGGAGGCAATAAATTATTCAGTGCTCTACAAATTCAAAATGAAACAAACATTGCACAAATGTACTCCTGCTCCTGGAACATCAGGCAGAGCTGAGGCGACAGCTCTCGGGAGCCAAAAGTGACGTGTGGAGGGGTGAGGGTGTTTAAGCTACAAGGGGAGTTCTGGGGATGACACAGATTCAGAGAAGAATGGCAACTTTACAAAATGGTAAGCAAAGTGCATGGAAATGTTCTGTTGGTTCCAGGTTTATTCCCGTTGAGGGTTGACCGCTGGCAAATGAACAAACTGAAAAGATGGTGGACACTATTAAATAGAAACTTCTCAAAAGGGAATTTAATGTCAATCAAAAGTGAAATATTTGTCGGACTTTGGAGAAAGGGAATAAGAAGTGTGCATTTCCAAAGAGTTGGCATGGGTTTGATTGCATAAATAGGCTTCCGTGGTGTTGTGTAAACCTATGTTTTTAACTTGGGTTAATCAGATTATGGGGTGATCTGACAGAGGGGGAGGTCTGTCTGTGGGCATAGTTTGACCGTGAGGATATCTGACATAGAAACATAGAAATCTAAAATCAGTACCCTGTTCTGGCTTTCCCCCCCATATTCCTTGATTCCCTTTGGCCCTAAGAGCCAAGTCTAACTCTCTCTTGAAAACATCCAGTGAATTGGCCACCACTGCCTTATGTGGCAGAGAATTCCACAGATTTACAACTATCTGGGTGAAAAAGTGTTTCCTCATCTCAGTCCTAAATGGCCTGCCCCTTATTCTTAAATGGTGGTGTTTCACTGAGGGTCTTGTTTGACTGGTTGGTTGGTTTGACTGTGGGTGTGGTCTGACCGAGGGTGGGGGTGAGAGTGGGTGTCTGATTGTGGGGGAAGTTTGACTGTGGGGGTGATCTGACTGTAGGGGCCATCTGACTGGGGGGGGGGGGGGGGTGGTTTGACTGTGTGCAGGGGTGGGGGGGGGGCAATCTGACAGTGAGAAGATAACAGTAAGTGAAGTAATTGTTTAGTATTAATGAATGACTGGATTTAAATATGGCTTCAGCAATGTTATTCACTGAATAATATGAATATGTTTTGGTCTCTTGTTAAAGCAAGGAGCATGTAAGTCTGAATCAAGGCTGAATCAAAAACTAAATAAATCCACATTTCTGCTTCTTTAATTATGCATTGCATTTCGCATTAGATCTGCCCGGCAACAATCTACACATGGACATGTGCCTATCCACCTCTACCTGAAAGAAAATGCTGAAGGTCGTGGACGTAACAGTGCCATGTCTTTGGATTTGAAATATTAAAGTTGATCCTCAAATCTTTTGGTTGTGGTTGTATAGTCACACCTATGAGAGAACACAATGCAAATATGCACACGTCACTTTAATTTCATGGTTCATGTATCTTGTTGTGTTTTATGACTGTTGGCAAACCAATTTCCCTACTGAGAAAAATAAAGTTCTATCATATCATATGGTATATAGACAATAACAACAAAGGTACCACTAAATTGGACATTTTCATACAAAGTAGTCATCCCATAAAGAAATGTAATTTTTATAACATAAATTATGTTAAAACTGCTGTCATCCACTAAGGCAATATGGGTAAAGCTCAAAGATTAAGAAAAGTGCAATTGCTCTAATGGGTTTATACTATAGCAGTAGATGGAGGAACACATATGCAGGCAGATTACATAAAGATATACAAGCAATATCGTTGTCATAATGGATGATTTTAACTTCCCCAGTATTGACTGGGTCTTCCTCATCGTAAAAAACATAGACAGGGCAGAATGTTTAAGTGCATCCAAAAGAGTTTCTAGGAACAATATGTGGATAGTCCAACTCAAAGAACGAGCATACTGGACCATGAATTATCTGCCCAAGACAGACAGATCAAAGACGTTTAGGTTTGTAGGTTAATTGGCTTAGGTAAAATTGTAAATTGTCCCTCAGGTGTAGGATAGTGCGAGTGTATGGGGATCAATTATCGGCATGAACTTGGTTGCCGAAGGGATTGTTTCTGTGCTGTGTCCTTAAAGTCTAGAGTATTCTCAGTCCCCTGCAATGGCACACACTCACCGCCAGGGTGGGTGCCTGAACCACATATTTCAGCACTGGGCAACCTTGCTGCAAGCCTTCCACCGCTATCAATACTAAGGTGGGGACATGTCATTGGTGAGGAAAGCACAAGTTGAGGCTAGGATTTGTGCCAGTTCTTCATTACAGCGGAACACAGAAGTAAAAAAGAAAACCAGGAGGGCAAAATGGGGACATGGGATAGCTTTGGCAGATGATATTAAGGATAACCCTTAGAGATTTTACAAGTACATTAAGGAGGAAAGGGTAACCACGGAGAGAATAGTGGTCAACTCTGTATAGAGCCACCGGGGATGGAGAAGGTCCTCAACTTGTATTTCTCTGCTGTTTTTTACTATTGAAAAAGACATGAGGAACTTGGGGCAGTCAATGGAAGTATCTTGAAGGCAGTCGGTATTACAGTCGAGAAGGTGCTGAAGGTCATAACGGGTATGAACTAAGACAAATTTCCCAGGTCTGATCAGATATATCTGAGGACACTGTGGGAAGCTAAAGAAGAAATTGCATGTGCCCTGGGTGAGATTTATGCGTCATCAATAAATACGGGTGAGATGCCGGAAGACTGGAAGATGTCAAATGTTGTGACATCTTCAGAGAAAAGCCTGGGAGTCTAACATCTGTGGTCAGAAAGTTACCAGAGAGAATGGACTGGAAGAGACATAACACTACCAACAGAGGAGAGATGAGAGACTGCAGGTGATGGAATCTAACAAAAAATAAACTGTTGCAGTATCTCAGAGTACAGGCAACACCTATGAAGGGAAATGGACGATCGATATTTTGAATGGATACTCGTCTTCAGACGGATGGAGTAGAGGGGAGATGGCTAGCAGAGAGAGGTGAGGGGAATGAGTGGGGCGAGAGTTGGCAGAGCAGGTGGTGTAAGTGCCTTCTACACTTATCACCTCCAGCCTTGGTTACTATATCCATCCACTCTTCTGTTCCCCACCTGACTCTTCTGTCAATTGACCCTCCTCATCCAAATCCACTGATCACCTGTCATCTCTTTCCCCACCCCTTCACTTCCTCACCTCCTCAGCCTCCCTCTACCAGCAATGTGCCCTCTACCTCATCAATCTAAAGAAGGGTCCCGGCTTGTAATGCCATCTGACCATTTCCTTCCACTGATGCTACCTGACCTGCTGACATCCTCCAGCAGTTTGTTTCCAGAATCAGAATCAGAATCATGCTTTATTTGCCAAGTATGTATTGCAACATACGGGGAATTTCACTGGCCAGGTCAGTCATACAATTAAAAGCAACAGATCAGTCAAAAACACATTTTAACATAAACATCCACCACAGTGACTCCTACACATTCCTCACTGTGATGGAAGGCAAAATAAAGTTCAAGTCCTTCCCTTAGTTCTTCGTCGGTCATGAGCCTCGAGCCCCCGTCAACGGGACGATCTTGACTCCCGTAGCCGGTGGCGTTTGGGCCCTCCGCGTCTAGGCGATCAGCTCCCGCATCGGGGGGGGGACGTCAGCTCCCGCATCGGGGGGGGACGTCAGCTCCCCCGCGCCGGGCAATCGAACCTCGCGTCGGGGCTGGTTGAACCTTTTTTGCACACTTTTAATAGTGCTCTGTGGGGCAGTGCTAAGCGGGTACCACTACAAAAATGTAAACTATAATGTGGCTGTGAAATATATTGTATCGATTTGCAGAAGACATGATTTACTGAGGAAACATACGACTAAGAACCACTAACTGAGTCCTGCCAACAATTTCACAGGTGAGCTCAAAGCCTTACCTGGTGCTTTGAGTCTGTCTTGATAAGTCGGTATGTATGGGTCTGTTGTATATAACAGCACAAACATGGACAGGGCAAACAGTAAGCAAATTACAACGTAGAAGGCCGCGTAATACAGGCTGATGAGAACTAGGAGAGAAGCAATGAGCAGTTAGATAGAATTGTATGGAATAACATAAAAACTTAACAAAAAAACCATGATGATCATCCCCACCAGATTGGATCTGAATATATGCACTGCTTGCCCTATCCCTTCCTTCGTCCTCCAATTTAATCAGCATGGTTCTCAGTGGCCTCTGCAGAGGTAATCCGCCTTTCTTTTTTCTGCTAAATCATACACTTCCTGTCAGATACCTTCCATTTTAAATGTTACTTACTAATGAAAAAATAAACATAATTCCATTTGTGACCCATTCCCCTTGTTCATCTACATGCAATGTTTTATGACAAACCAGATGCAGTTTACAGAAATGCTCTTTGGATACTATTAATAGTTGACACTTAACACCTCAGTCCAAGGACAATTAGAGGTGAATACTAAAAGCCAGCTCTGTGCACCTTCTGTAAATCATTAAAGAGGGAACAACAGACAACTGGTCTGAAATTGGCCACTGCTTCGTGTCAAATAACTTATTCTGCACAAATAACGGGGTGAACTCACCTGAATAATTTCAGAAAAATACAAAACAAAGCCATTTAAAAATATTGATGTTGCAGATTCTTTGTGCCACTGAATCTGCATTTACTTTGCAATGGGCAGTTGGATAGAATTACAGTGAATAATATTAAAAATGCAACACAAAAATATGATAATCATCCCCACCAGATTAGACCAGAATATGTGCTAGAACGATCCAAAGTGCAATCCAAATCCTACTGCCCCACTCTTTTGCGGGTAGTCCTCATCAGTACTAATCGCACTACCCCACTTTTCCCCCACTATCTGTATCATTCAAAACGAATCCAACTATCCCATACTTTCCCCGTAACCCTGGATCAATTCAAAATGAATCCACCTACCCCACATACTCCCCACAATATTATATCAATTCAAAACTAATCCAATTATCCCTAACCCTTCTCATGGTCATATTTTAGAACATAGAACATAAAACAGTACAGTACAAGAACAGGCTATTTGGCCCACAATGTATGTGCCAAAATAACGCCAAAACCACCTCTTATCCACCTGCACATAATCCATATCCTTCCATTCCCAGCCTATCCACATGCCAATCCAAAGTCTCTTAAATGTCTCTTATCGTATCTGCCTCAACCACCACCCCTGGCAGCATGTTCTCGGTACTCACCACCCTCTGTGTAAAAAAATTCTGATTGTCTATCCTATCTATGCCGCTCATAATTGTATGTATTTGTAGCAGGTCTTGCTGCAACCTCTGATGTTCCAGAGAAAACAATCAAAGTCTATCCAATCACTCCCTGAACCTAACCCCCCCCCCCCCCCCCCAAATACAGGAATCATTCTGGTAAACCTTTCCAAAGCCTCCATACCCTTCCTATAATGGAATCTTAATTCAAAATTAATCACCCTGACACTCTCCTCCCCAAGCAATCTAACTCTCTCCCTCTTTCCTGTAGCCTGATTCATCCAAGACGAATGCCACTGTCCCATTTACTGGTAAAAATATGTCAGTTGTGACATTGCCTCACAGCCTGCTCCACCACTAACTCATGGTTACCTTTCTATAAAGGAAGTCCAGGACTACACACACAACTAACTGTTTTCACTGAATCATATGGCTCAGAAGATGGCTATTCAGCCCACTGTATGAACTAATTTTTTTTTTAAATCAACTACTCTTGTACTCTGTGCCATTCAAGAATTTGCCACCTGATGTCTTCTCATCCTATGTTTATCTTGCAGTCTCTCCTACCCCAGTTTCCAGGTGTCCTCCCCATAATTTCCTTTGTTTCTGGATTCCAAATGAAGCGTTTGAAGCCCTCCATGCGCTGGGCACATGTCTTCTTCTCGTTGAAGGTAGCCATTTTTCCCAAGGTGTTTCAGCTCCAAATGGGGGGATTTCACAGCGTGAGGAAATTCAGGGAGATTTCAGCGGGAGGGAGGACCTACTATTCCTTTTATAGCAGTGACATGATGTCACACCTTCAACCAATCACGCTAAGGAATGGCATTCCACAGATATCGACACTGTTTAGATTAGTGCAAAATGATTAATAACTAAACTCTGCGCACATGAAGCAACATTCAGATTGTGCATTTAGTTCCTGATATTTCATTGACATAGTGGCTGATAACTTAATCATGTTTGATGATTTTAAATGAACTAAATTATTGGTTGATCTGGTTGTTTTATTCTTCCAAACCAAGGATAGAGCGGGGTGACAGGAGCCCATTCTTAATGTTCTGTGATGTCCTTGTTGCTATGGCATCCACTCCAGACCCACATCACTGTCAACCACTTACAGAGACTTACCAGACCTCTGTAAAGTAACCCGGCCTACTCCATCAACACCTTAAGCTGACCTGGAAAGTAAATGAGTAGTGGATGTGGATATGAATAAGGAAGCCAACCATCCTGGGCACAGTTATTTCTTAAATAATATTGGAATTCATGGAAAATATAATTAAAACTTCCAAAAGTTCGGTAGGGTTAACAGAGGAGTTCCAAGGATTAAAGAAAACCCATTGAGGTCAAGGCTTCCAAACTTCAAGAGTGTTGAATTGTCATATGCATAATAATGAAAATTTAATTGTTTCAGTTTTATTATGATATTAATGCAGCAGCAACAAATAAATAAACAATAATGCAGAAAACTATCAGTTATTCCAGGTAAACCAGACCATGATTGTGCAAGCTGGAATATGTAGTGTTGCATTGTAGTGTGAAGTTCATAATTATCTTTATTCATGTGCTGCATTGGCAAGTCAAATTTCACTACACCAATTGGTGTATGTGATAATAAATGTCCTTTGTCCTTTGTTGTCCTTTGTACAGTTCTGTGCTGTGGTGCGGTTGTAGTGAGAGTTGTGCAGCGTGGTTTAAGAAAATGATAGTTGAAGGGATGAAGTTGGTCTTGAACGTGGAGGTCACTGATCTCAGGCTCCCGCACCTCCGTTCTGAAGGTAGCAGTGAGATGAGTGTGATTACGGTGTTGTGGGACTTTGATGATATTAGCTGCATTCGTGAGGCAGGACTTCCTGTAGCGACCCCTTCAATGGTGGGGACATCAATACCTGTGATGGACTATGCAATGTCCACCTTTTTCCGCAGGATCATTAATTTTTAAGTATTTGAATCACTGTGATCCAGCCAGTCAGTGTGCTCTCCACCTGCAGAAGTTTGAGAGCATTTGGCTACATATTGAATCTCCTCAAACCTCAAATGCATTGCTGAGCTTTGCTGTGGATGGTACAGTCTCTAGGTATTATACTGGATGGTGCTAAGTATTGCATTGACTGTAAAATTGGATATTGTGCCTGACCACTCAAGTCCAAGTCATTAATGGATATTAAGAACAGCAATAGCCTATATGCCTTCCCTTAAGAATTCCACTATACATTTCACTCCAACCCAACAAAAGAGCCATTACTGTGACCCATCAGTCTGAAGAAGGGTTTCGGCCCGAAATGATGCCTATTTCCTTTGCTCCTTAGATGCTGCTGCACCCGCTGAGTTTCTCCAGCACTTTTGTCTACCTTCGATTTTCCAGCGTCTGCAGTTCCTTCTTAAACACTGTGACGTAGCCCACTCTTTGTCCATGCTGCTACAGCCCTTTAACCCTGATGTGCGACTTTATCAATGTCTTTTGGTTATGTCCATATGATGTCCATCGATTCTGTGATTGATAGATTGAATTTGATTTTGATAAATATCTGCTGGCTCTCTCAAATGAGTTTAAATAGCTGCTAATGTTATCGCTGATGGGCAACTACCTCAATGTACAAATAACTACCAACCTGTAATTGCGTTGTTTTTGAACATGGTAATTGTCCTTTTCTCAGATGCAAATCTTAGAAGCCAAAGGGCAACTAAAAACACAGAAGACAGAAAAGGGAAGGGCGACATGCATCTGCAGTTCTTTCTTAAATTAAAATGGAAGGGCTGTTAACCCGGGGGGGTACCAGAGTAGCAGTGGCAAGGATGTTTTGTTTACAGATAGTCGAGGTGTGAACACTGCTGAGCAAAGATCTATAGCGGAGTAAGATGGACTACTCCCACGAAAAACGTGTAGTACGGTCATGGGCAGATTCATGGGTAATTATAGGACCCATTTCAGCAACCAGCCTCCGCCATCTTGCTCCGCCATCTTACTTCCGCTATCTTACTTCCACCTCCGTCTTCGGGGTTGAGGCGGAGCGGCCCGACGCGGGGCTGAGTCCCAGCAGAGCGGCCCGACGCGGGGCTGAGTCCCAGCAGAGCGGCCCGACGTGGGGCTGAGTCCCAGCAGAGCGGCCCGACGCGGGGCTGAGTCCCAGCAGAGCGGCCCGACTCGGGGCTGAGTCCCAGCAGAGCGGCCCGACGTGGGGCTGAGTCCCAGCAGAGCGGCCCGACGCGGGGCTGAGTCCCAGCAGAGCGGCCCGACGTGGGGCTGAGTCCCAGCAGAGCGGCCCGACGTGGGGCTGAGTCCCAGCAGAGCGGCCCGACGTGGGGCTGAGTCCCAGCAGAGCGGCCCGACGTGGGGCTGAGTCCCAGCAGAGCGGCCCGACGTGGGGCTGAGTCTGTAGCAGTTTTCCGGCGGAGCGGCCCGACTCGGGGCTGAGACTTTGTCCCAGCAGAGTGGCCCGACTCGGGGCTGAGTCCCGACGCGGGGCTGAGGCTTTGTCCCGGCGGGGAGTCTGGCCCGGATCAGCGGGGAGGTTTACAATGTTTTTTTATTTAATGTTGTCCCTTGTTTAGTCTAAAATAAAGTTCATCATTGGATATAAAATCGGAAGAAATGTAAATGTGTGTGATATTATTATATACATCTTTAAGTTATACATCATTTGTAAATCTTGCTTAAACACATTTAATTTTGTGAAATACGTAATTTAGATAACCTTGCAATTACTGCAGTTGTGAACAGTGTGATTAGATGAATGGATTACAGAGTGCGCGTCAACTCAACAAAATCAACAGGCACAGCATATGAGCCATTTAAAAATAAATGATTTAAAAAACATTAAAAAAGAAAATTACCAGAATCAAAATGTATAAACATTTTATTCTTTAACAAGAATTAACAGAATTATGAATCTAACCCTATATCACACACACACACAAACTGTTCCCCTGCAACGTTAGGGTGGTAAAGAAAGCTTTTGGTGTGCTGGCCTTTATAAATTAAAGCATTGAATATAGGAGTAGGGAAGTAAAGTTAAAATTGTACAAGGCATTGGTGAGGCCAATTCTGGAGTATGGTGTACAATTTTGGTCGCTTAATTATAGGAAGGATTTCAACTGGGTTCCAGTAACTAAGTTACAGAGAAAGGTTGAGCAAGTTAGGTCTTTATTCTGTGGAGCACAAAAGGTTAAGGGGGGACTTAATTGAGGTCTTTAAAATGATGAAAGGGATAGACATGGGGGTTGACGTGGATAAGCTTTTCCCATTGAGGGTAGGAAAGACTCAAACAAGAGGGCATGACATGAGAATTAAGGGACAGAAGTTTAGGGGTAACATGAGGGGGAACTTCTTTACTCAGAGAGTGGTGGCTGTGTGGAATGATCTTCCAGCAGAATTGGTGGAGGCAGGATCGATTTTAACATTTCAAAGTAAAGTGGATAGGTATATGGACGGGAAGGGAATGGAGGGGTATTGTCTGAGTGCAGGTAGATGGGACTAGGGGAAAATAAATGGTCGGCACAGACTGGAAGGGCCGAGAAGGCCTGTTTCCATGCTGTAATTGTTAAAAAATAAAAAATAATTTTTTTTTAAAAACGTTGATTACATTGCGAGTCCGGTCGTGTCGGGAAGGTTCCGGTTACTATAAAATACTATAAAATCAACTCAAACACAGCTTATGAGCCATTAAAAAGAAATGATTTAAAAAAGAAAATTACCAGAGTCAAATTTTATTCTTTAACAAGAATTAACAGAATTATGAACTAACAGAATTATGAATCTAGCCCTATATCACACTCACAAACTGTCCCCCCCGCAACGTTGATTACACTACGAGTTGGATCGGGTCGGGTCGGGTCGGGTAGGTTCCAGTTACTGAAATGGACAAAAAAAACGCCCATGTTGCTCTCCGTTGCGTAATACACGTCAGCCCATTGCATTTCGCAGGAGTGGCCTATCTTGCTATAGGATCTTTGCTGCTGAGCATGAAGGAGCATGAAGGAGTGCAGGAGGATATGGGGTGATCTTATAGAGGTACATGAGATCTTGAGGGGAATAGATAAAGTAAATGCAGAGTCTTTTACCCAGAGTAGAGGAATCAAGAACCAGAGGATATGGGTTTAAGGTGAGAGGGGAAAGATTTAATAGGAACGTGAGCGCCAACGTTTTTACACAGAGAGTGGTTGGTAAATGGAATAAGTTGCCAGAGGAGGTAGTTGAGGCAAGAACTATAACAGGGATACCAACTCTCACGCAACTTGTATAAAATGTTTGCATTATTATTGTGTATGATCTTATATTTTTCAGGGATTTGCTATCCCTTGGTGCAGAAGAGGAAGATTTGTTAAGACTGAAATCGTAAAACTAACTCCAAAAGCAGACTGGATTATCTTCGGGACATCGGAAGATAGTCCTGAATTAAATGTGTTTCAAAAGACTCTATTTGAATATGGCTTAATAACTGGAAAAAAGCTAATCTTAAAATTCTGGAAAAATACTCCTATACCAACAGTTAATATGTGGATTTCAACTATGTTCGAAACACTACACTTGGAAGATATGAGACTCCGACTAGCAGGCAAATCAGACTGTTTCTATAAGACGTGGTCTGCATTTATAAATCTACTACAAGGATAAGGTGCAAGAATACCTCCAAAAAGTACCAGTGTCGGGTCTTGGTAAAGGGGGAAGAAAAACTGCTGAGTTGGTAGATTCCTTTTGCGAGATGTTTATAATAAAGTAACTGGCTTTTCTTCTTTCCCCTCTTTTTTTCCCTCTCCAGGGTCTATCTCTTAATCTCCGCTCTAACTTTTCAAAGGTTTCCTTTCCCTCTGTCACGCTTTTTCACTTTCACATCTCTTTTTCACTCTTCTACTTTCTTTGCTGTTATTTCTCTCTCTTTTCTCTCTTTTCTAAAGCCTTAAAAAAATTAAGGGGTACAATGACTGTAATACAATATAAGGGATGTACACTGATGTAACTTAAGGTACCTCTAATAAATATACTAAAAAAAATGTTTTTTAAAGACTGAACATCACTTGCCTTGTTTCTATGTTTTTTAATCTATATGTATGCATAACAGCATGAATTATAATCTGATTTCTATACATGAATATGCTAAGGTCATTCATCTGCTGCACCTGTTGATCAGAGCCTGGCTCTACTGTGGAATGCAAATAGGAATATAATTTAGCCTAACCTTATTCATAGCTAATCCAAATTAAAGCATAAATGTTGCATTCAAGTGTCAGTTAAAAGACTTGCTACAGATTGCACAATTTCAAGCTGAAAAATGAAAAAGCTCCTCCCTCCCATCTCCTCGGTTGCCATGCTCCCTCGGGCTTGGTCTCTCATAATTCCAAGGGGAGTAAGGGGCGACCGTGGCTGACAAGGGATGTCAGTATAAAAATAAAAGAGAAGATGTACAACGTAGCAAAGATGAACGGGAAGCCAGAGGATTGGGTAACGTTTAAAGAGCAACAAAGGATAACTAAAAAGGCAATACGGGGAGAAAAGATGAGGTACGAAGATAAGCTAGCCAAGAATATAAAGGAGGATAGTAAAAGCTTCTTTAGGTATGAGAAGAGGAAAAAATTAGTTAAGACCAAAGTTTGACCCTTGAAAACTTAAAAGGTTGAATTTATTGTGAGGAACAAGGAAATGGCAGATGAGTTGAACAGGTACTTTGGATCCGTCTTCACTAAGGAGGACACAAACAATCTTCCTGATGTACTAGTGACCAGAGGATCTGGGGTGATAGAGGAACTGAAGAAAATCCACCTGAGGCAGGAAATGGTGTTGGGTAGACTGATGGGACTGAAGGCTGATAAATCCCCAGGGCCTGATGGTCTGCATTCTAGGGTACTTAAGGAAGTGGCTCTAGAAATAGTGGACGCGTTGGTTATCATTTTCCAATGTTCTATAGATTCAGGATCAGTTACCGTGGACTGGAGGGTCGCTATTGTTATCCCACTTTTTAAGAAAGGCGGGAGAGAGAAAACAGGGAATTATAGACCAGTTAGCCTGCATCAGTGGTGGGGAAGATGCTGGAGTCAATTATAAAAGATGAAATAGCGGCACAATTGGATAGCAGTAACAGGGTCGGTCCGAGTCAGCATGGATTTACGAAGGGGAAATCATGCTTGACTAATTTTCTGGAATTTTTCAAATATATAACTAGGAAAATGGACAAGGGTGTGATTTTCAGAAAGCATTTGATAAGGTCCTACATAGGAGATTAGTGGGCACAATCAGGGCACATGTTATTGGGGGTAGAGTGTTGACATGGATAGAAAATTGGTTGGCAGACAGGGAACCAAGAGTAGGGATTAATGGGTCCCTTTCAGAATGGCAGGCAGTAACTAGTGGGATACCGCAAGGCTCAATGCTGGGACTGCAGCTATTTATAATATATATTAATGATTTAGATGAAGGGATTACGTAACATTAGCAAATTTGCAGATGACAGAAAGCTGGGTGGCAGTGTGAACTGTGAGGAGGATGCTATGGGAATGCAGGGTGACTTGGACAGGTTGGGTGAGTGGGCAGGTGCATGGCAGATGCAGTTTAATGTGGATCAATTTGAGGTTATCCACTTTGGTAGCAAAAACAGGAAGGCAGATTATTACCTGACTTGTGTCAAGTTGGGATAAATGTAAGTACAATGGGATCTGGGGGTCCTTGTTCATCAGTCAATGAAAGTAAGCATGCAGGTACAGCAGGCAGTGAAGAAAGTGAATGGCATGTTGGCCTTCATAACAAGAGGAGTTGAGTATAGGAGAAAATAGGTCCTTCTGCAGTTGCACAGTGCCCTAGTGAGACAACACCTGGAGTATTGTGTGCAGTTTTGGTCTCCTCAATTTGAGAAGGACATGAGGGAGTGCAGTGTAGGCTCACAATTTAGAAGGAGGAGTGGGGATCTTATTGAAGCATATAAGATTATTAAGGGTTTGGACAAACATGTTCCCGATGTTGGGGGAGTGCAGAACCAGGGGGCACAGTTTAAGAATAAGGGATAAAGCCATTTAGAACAGAGATGAGGAAACACTTTTTCACACAGAGAGTTGTGAGTCTGTGGAATTCTCTGCCAGAAGGTGATGGAGGACGGTTCTCTGGATACTTTAAAGAGAGAACTAGATAGGGCTCTTAAAGGTAGCGGAGTCAGGGGATATGGGGAAAAGGCGGGAATGTGGTACTGATTGTGGATGATCAGCCATGATCAGATTGAATGGTGGTGCTGGCTCAAAGGGCCGAATGGCCTACTCCTGCACATATTGTCTATTATCTAGAGTGCAGAATGTCATGTTACAGCTCCACAAACTCTCAGAAAGCAGTTGTACAGCACTGCCTTATGCAATACTTTCCACCCATGGCCCCAAACTTAAATCTGTCTTCTACAATGGCCACCTCATTGGAAGGCAATTAAGCATGGTCAAAAAATGCTGCCTTAGCCACCTGTGCCTACATCACTTGGAGAAACAAAATAAAAATGCTCACTTTATGCATCAGTGAAGCTGCCTTCTCGCCATCTGTGTGAAATGGATTCAAAGACCAGCCAGAGGTCTGATAACATCACATAGGTTGAGTAACTGTTGCACAGCCCGAGGTATCAATATTCAGAAGGCCATAAATGGAGACGTTGCCTGTCCTCTCAGATTAATAACAAAAAGCCAAAAGCACAGTTGTGCAGCAGTAGAGTTACTACCATACATTGCAACTCAGACCCGGGTTCGATTAGAAACATAGAAATTAGGTGCAGGAGTAGGCCATTCGGTCCTTCGAGCCTGCACCGCCATTCAATATGATCATGGCTGATCATCCAACTCAGTATCCCGTACCTGCCTTCTCTCCGTACCCTCTGATCCCCTTAGCCACAAGGGCCACATCCAACTCACTCTTAAATATAGCCAATGAACTGGCCTCAACTACCCTCTGTGGCAGAGAGTTCCAGAGACTCACCACTCTCTGTGTGAAAAAAGTCCTTCTCATCTCGGTCCTAAAGGATTTCCCCCTTATCCTTAAGCTGTGACCCCTTGTCCTGGACCTCCCCAACATCGGGAACAATCTTCCTGCATCTAGCCTGTCCAACCCCTTAAGAATTTTGTAAGTTTCTATGAGATCCCCTCTCAATCTCCTAAATTCTAGAGAGTATAAACCGAGTCAATGCAGTCTTTGTTCATAAGACAGTCTTGACATCCCAGGAATCAGTCTGGTGAACCTTCTCTGCACTCCCTCTATGGCAATAATGTCCTTCCTCAGATTTGGAGACCAGAACTGTACGCGATTGTGACTATAGGTGATGTTTCTATGGAGTTTGTACATTCTCCCTGTGACCATATGGGTATTCTACAGGTGCTCCGGTTTCTTCACATATTCCAAAGATGTACAGGTTTGTAGCTTCTGTAAATTGTCCGTAGTGTATAGGATAGAACTAGTGTATAGGCGATCGGTCATCGGCGTGGACATGGTGGGCCAAAGGACATGTTTCTACACTGTGTCCTAAGCATAAAATAAACTGCTCTTAAGAGGAGTTATATTCCGAGATGAAGAGAACAGGACAATCAGCTATGTTCTGTCCTGCTTCTGATGTGCAAAGGTCTGTAATGAGTGATATTCGATTTCCAGGTATGTTGTGAAAGAGTGGCTCCAGTGAATATAGCGCTACCATCCTCCTCGTTGACATTGGCTCTTGAACATGCATGTCACCTTGCCTCCAAATAATCTTTTTGTCCCTTTGTTAATTTAATCAGCAAACAATACGTGTGGCTGTAATGTACTTCCTATCAACCATGAGGCACAGCATAGATTTGAAATTGTCATAAAAGCTCTGTAGCTGAAACTGTTGTTGACTTTAATAGATTAGAGCAACGTATGATTTATAAGTTACCCTGCTTATTAAACACCATTATACAATCCTCTAGTGATAAGCAATCAATGGAAGAACAATGCTCTCCACCCCTTTTCTTGTTCTGACCCTGTAGAGGTCACTGTGCTGAATATGTGAATAATGGCATTCCTCTGGATCGGTGCAGAATCTAATCACTCCATGTGCCGGGCAAAGCAGTTTTCCCATTCTAGCTTCCAAGATCAGATGAAGGACTGCATCAAACTGTAAGATTAGATTAGATTAGAGACCATATAAACTAAATCGACATTCACTGCAGTGTTGAAGGAGCTGGCATGGAGGTGCCCCTCCAGTGCAGTGCTGCCCTGTCAGAGGTTCATTGTTCCAATGCTGATGGAGATCTTTGCTATGAGAGGTCCTTTCCCTCCCCCCCCCCCCCCCCACCAAGCAGTGCTGCAGGCATAGAGGTCAACTTTGAGATCAGTGCAGCAGTCAAACGAGTCAACTTTGAAATTTGGCACAAGTGCTGGTGCCAACACCCCCATGACCTTATTTGAAAAAAATCAACAGATTTCTCCCGGTTCCTGCGAAAATGAACCTTTTCCATTCGCCTCCCTTATGCGTCTCTGCTCAGCGGAGAACAATTCCAGTTTCTCAAATTTTTCCATTTAACAGATTTCTCATCCGTTTCTCATCCCGATGGTGTTCCGACAAAGAGCTTTTAATTGAGATACTATAGGCTAGCGTAGTAGAGCTAATAGGACGATGTTTCAATCCCTGTAATAAGTCGGCACTCTTGCAGTGGGATTGGAGTGGTGAAAGGTAGGGTAGGTACGTCATCGGGGTCATCAGGTGGGCACCCTCCTTCTTTGACGTTGCATTGATAAGCCCACAACATCTCCAGAGGGCTCAACGGTGATACCTGGCATCCCAGTTACACCCCCCTCAATGCCATACCCTCCTGCCTTCATCTTGCAGCCCAATTGTTGTCTCTCCTTTTGATCCAAATCCAATTCTTGCTTTTTTCTGCAGAATTTGATAATTACTTGATTGCTTGTTGGAGGGAGCGACCCCTCACCCCCATTTTCTTTAATAGCCTGGTCATAGACGTAGCGACAAATCCCCTGCATAGATTAAAGCTAAACAAAACTGCCCACTTTTAAATGTGTTTATTAAATGGAACATTGAATTTCCAATAACAAAGAACACAAAGTGCTGGAGTACCTCAGCAGATCAGGCAGCATCTCTGGAGAACATGGATAGGTGACATTTCGGGTCAAGACCCTTAATCGTATAGTTAGTATTAAGCAGAGTGCACGAAATGAATTAATGCTCCAAGTTAATTCAATAACAACTTTTAGAAATCGCAGAAGATTAGTACTTGAAAGGAAAAATCTTGCAAACTATAGGGAATGAGGAATAATTGCTTTTATTTCAATAAACTTGCCACAGTTACTAATTGCTCAATGACAGCACTGTTGCCAAAGCAAAATTATTTCATACAGGATATCTGAAATAAAACAAACACATCCAAGAAATATTCAGTGTGCCAATTGGCACCAGTTTTCTTATGCGTACATTAACGTGAACGTTAACACCTCGGTTCATTATGCAGAAGAAATACAACAAAACATTTACAGTGAATCAAGTCAAAATGACCCTCCAATCATAATTGCAACTTTGCATCAAATGATTTAATTCGACAATTAACATCAGGGGACATGTTTGACGATGATGCTAGATGTCGATTCAGGTGGATGAAATTCAATTCATATCACCATCCACCCAAAACAAAAAACATAAGACAGAAATATACCGCGTGGGAAGTTACCATTGCTAAAAACAGTAGGTTTAAAAATCACAAATTAAAACCCATCTTCACCGGGGAAAATATCCTACCTGCAACCACATTCATCCACCACCATATCATCATAATGGCGCAAAACGACATTCTCATTGTTATCATAATAGAGCATGGAAATGGCGGAGAGCTTAATGGGGACACAGCAGGGTTGTGGGGTTTGCCCGGGGTCAGTAGAATGTACTAGCGTTTGCAGAATGGCGTGGTTGGTACCATTCAGGCTCTCACTCAGTGGGTAAGGACACTCGCCATGGCAATAGTTGGCCATATAGCCCTGAGGGGCAATGACCCAATGTTGCCAACCAACATCCTTGAACTGGATGTGGAGCCTCCTACGTTTGCAGACACGGCTGAACGCAAGTGGCAGCTGAAAGGAGCTCCTCTTCCTTCTGGACGCTTTGCATTTCTCCCGATTCAGAGTCACCACCAACAGGGAGATGTGCAGATCCTGGGCAATCCTGCTGCAAGCTGGGTGAAGCTCCTCGTGATCCCCAATCGAGGTGCTGTGTATCTCCAGGAGTGCCCCGTGATTGCTGTGCTGGTGTCTCCATGCTCTGGAGATGTGAGTGAGGTTGAAGTAAAGGGAGCCACGCAGTGATTGAAAGGACTGCAAAGCCACTAGCTCCTGTCTGGAGCTGGAGGGCTCCCCCAAACTCCAGATGGATAAAGTGCAGACTGTGGCTACACCAGGGAAGGGATAGGGGTCACCAAGGAGGGAGAGTTCCAGCTGAGCCAGTGTCAGCTCTTCCACTTTTTCCAGCACGGACAAGTTGAAGTAGAGCTGCCTCTGCACACAAGACGAAAGAGATGATTCCAGTCCGGGGTTTGAGTCACCTGACAAAACAGATGGTTAAAGTACAATTATCAGAACAGATGGTCAGCGAGATGTGTAGTCTGGGTCCCACAGACCCCAATCTGATCTCAAGCCTGGTCCCCCCCCCCCAACATCTGAGACCCCCACTATCACACATGGCCCCTGGAACCCATGACTCCCTGGCCCCTGTCGACCTCGACCCCAGTAACCGGCACATTCACCTCAGGAAACAAAACATTAGTAAGTGGCACACTTGTCTCCAGGAATCAAGACCCTTCTCCTAAACAACCGCCAGGTTCAACCCCTCCGAAACGCCTTTGTAACGACTGATACTCTCACCCCCAGAAACAAGATCCCCAGCAACTCACACATTAATCCCAGAAACATGATGCCCAGCTACCCTTACCTCCCTCAACGCTGCAGCTTTCATTCCATACCACCACTTCAATAATGGGCTCTTACCCAAATTAGGGAGATGGCGGAGGGTGTCTCCCTCCACCCCCAGCTCATCCATTCTGCACATGTCCTCTCCAGAATCGACCTCGCTGAGAGATCGGGATCTCCTCTGGAACATCTTCCACAGTTGAACTGGGACAGGCCTGGGATCAGAGGGTTGAGGCCGGCTTGTTAAACCCAAAGCTTTTAAAAAGGCCTTTTCCTGAAGCTGGGGGTCCTGTAGCTCAGACAGGCTGAGGGGTGAAAACAAAATCATAACTAAACAGATAATGAGGGAACCTCGAGCCATCCCTGACTCCAGCACAAAGCACGAGGTGTGTAATGAAAGACTGTGTGCGCCTAGGCCCAGCTCCAGTTACAGTCTGAGATTAGCTTCAACAAGTCTGCTGAATGGTGATTTCATCTCTCTCTCACTTTGTCATTAGCATTTCAATTGAGTTTTAGGAGCAACCCCACATACTGGGGAGGGGTTTGAGACACAGACAGCTTCCTTCCCGCAGCCAAACTGATTTTGAATGTTGAAATATCCTTGAGACTAGAAGGCTCATATCAGCTTCCACCAATTCCCACCTGCTGAGAGCATTTAATTGCCACCAAATGTTGGTATTTGCAATTGAAAAGTCTTATCTCCTTCTCCAGACAGTTGTTGATGGTTACTGAATGTGAACTGTGCTGCATGATCCTCAACCCCCAATAAACAATGCCTTAAATCATTAAAAAATTATTGCCAGTTTGAGAACTGAATAATAGGAATTAGCCATGCAGCCCCTCCAGTTTATCTGTAATTCTTCATACCTTAGCCTAACAAAAATAAATAACAAACATTTCCACAGGATGGTTTGGGAGAGTGTTCCCAATTATCACTATCCTTCATGTGATGTCCATTCCTGAACTTCTTGCTGGAGTTTTGAGGTTATGGGAGCCTTTGCTGTGGACTTTCTCAGTACAATGAATAATTTCTCTCCAGCCAGTTTTGTCAAATCCTTGAATCATCTTCAGTACCTCAATTAGATCAAATTTATTTGCTTAAGACAGTTCGATAAATTGTCCCTAGTTCATAGAATAGAATAGTAGAATTGTTTCTTTATTGTCATTGTAACATGAACCATGTACAACAAAATTTAAAAATGTCAGCCAGTCAGTGCAGCATTCAAACCATAAAAGCTAACGATACATACAAGGTAAAATATTAAAAAGATAAACAACAAAATAAATATGAAATATGAAAATAGCACCCATAAACACCCAACCGTACATCCTTCTGTCGATTTCACAGTGTACCAACCACAGTCCCTTAGTCCCCGCGTTCCTTGGCGGCTACATTTAGTGCCTTTATAGCAGTGGGGTAAGAACTGTTTTTAAGTCTGTTTGTCCTTGTCCTTGTAGATCTGTACCATCTGCCTGATGGCAACAGTTCAAACAGGGAGTGTCCGGGTGGAAAATGTCCTTTATAATATTCTGGGATTTTTTGATGCAGCGGGAACTGTGTAAGTTCTCCAAGGTAAGGAGAGATCAGCCGACAATCCTCTGGGCGTTGTCAATGGCCCTCTGGAGCGCTTTCCTCTGAGCCGCTGTGCAGCTGGTGTACCACACACATATACACTATGTTAGGATGCTCTCAATGGAGCACCGATAAAAGGACAGCAGCAGTTTCTGTGTGATGTTATTCTTCCTGAGCACCCTCAGGAAGTGCAGTCTCTGTTGGACCTTTTTCAGCAGCGCAGAAGTGATCACGCTCCACGTCAGGTCCTCCTCAATATGGATTCCCAGGAAGCGGAAATCCGCCACCCTCTCCACACAGTCCCCTCTGATGATTAGTGGTACCATTTCCGTTTTGTTCTTCCTGAAGTCTATTATTATCTCCTTGGTCTTTAAGGTGTTCAGGAGCAGGTTATTTTCTCCACACCACACTGTCAGCTGCTCCACCTCATCCCGATAGGCGTACCCCCCAGAGATGAGCCCCACCACCGTAGTGTCATCCGCAAATTTGACAATGATGTTGCTGTGGTGGGCGGAGGTGCAGTCATGTGTGTAGATGGTGTAGAGCAGGGGGCTCAGCACGCAGCCCTGTGGAGAGCCGGTACTGAGGCTGAGGGCCGTGGATGTGTGATGGCCCATTCTGACTCTCTGGCTGCGGCCCGACAGGAAGTTATTTATCCACATGCAGGTGGAGTGTGGAAGTCCCAAGTCCCCCAGTTGGTCCACCAGTTTGTGGGGAAGGATAGTATTAAAAGCAGTCCACAAAGAGCATTCGCACATAGCTTCCCCGCTGCTCCAGGTGGGACAGTGCAGCATGGAGAGCTGTGGCTACAGCATCCTCTGTAGATCTATTTTCTCTGTACGCAAACTGGTGGGGGTCAAAGCTTCAGGGCAGGAGTGATGTGATATGACCCCAGACCAGTTTTTCAAAGCACTTCATCACCACTGGTGTGAGTGCGACTGGCCGGTACTCGTTGAGGCTGGAAATGTGGGTTTTTTGTAGATGTAAGGTGTGGGGTCATACGATGTAACAGTGGGATAACATAGAACTAGTGTACGGGTGATCAATACTCAGAATGGACTTGGTTAGCTGAAGGGCTTGTTTCCACGCTGTATCTACAAAATAAACTAAGGAAGTAGCTGTGAGGTACAATTACAACATTTAAAAGGCTTGGACAGGCACATGGATAGGAACAATCTAGAGGGATATGGGCCTGGTACAAGATAATGGGATTAGTGTGGGTAGGGTGACCTCGTCAGTAAGGCCGAATTTGAGCCATAGAGTCTGTTTCAATGCTGCATGACTCGATAACTGTGTTACCTCCTCGTAGATTCTGTGTAAACCAGTACCACCTACAGGCTTCTGTCTAAAGTACCACATCCAATAGGAAACACAATTGACATAATACATACATCATCAGTATGGCATAACAACAGGCCTCTCAGCCCATGGTGTCAATGCCTCCTTATACCCCTTCCTTTATTTCCTTCCAGGGACCTTCCAGGTGACACAGAGCTTTACACGCACCTCCTCTCACCTCATGTACAGCATCCGGTACGCCCAATGTGCATTTGTGGGACAATATAATCACACTGAAGAAGGGTCCCAACCCGCAATCACTTATCCAGAAATGCTGCCTGACCCGCTGAGTTACTCCAGTATGTTGTGTCTACCCTAACCAGGATGTTGCTTGGATTAGAGAATATTACTTTTAAGGTTTGACAAATTTGGATTGTTTTCTCTAGAATGTCAGAGGCCGAGTTGAGACTTTGATTTTTGTAAAGTTAATGATAGGCATTGACAAAGGACAAAGGACATTTATTATCACATACACCAGTTGGTGTAGTGAAATTTGACTTGCCAAGGTAGACAATCAGAATCTGATTGATAAAGGTAGACAATCAGAATCTGTCTCCAGGAGTGGAAATGTTAACTACCAGAGAGCAGAGGTTTAGCGTAAGAGTGGAAACGTTTAAAATGGCAGGTTCTTTTACAAAGAGAGTGGGAAGTAGCTGGAATGCGCTGCCATGGGTGGTGGTGGAAATACATACAATACTGCCATTTAAGAGGATTTTAGATCGACTCATGGATATGCATTGAATGGAGGGATATGGATCATGTGTAGAGCTGAAGAGCTAGTACCTGTACTGATCTATAATCTTGACATAAAGCAGAACATTCTATTCATCTTTGTACTTCACATACTTCCTTACAACATTGGAAACACATTATGCCCTATTTCCCCACTTATTTTCTGTGCAACATTCCCATCAATTCTCCCCACACTACATACTAGGGCCAATTTATAGTGGCTAATTAGCCTCCCAACTGAAGCATCCAGAGGTAAACCACCCAATCACAGAGAGAAGAAGACAAGTTTCACATAGATACACCCGAGGTCAGGTTTCAACGGGTTGCATAGTGAGGAGCTGTTTTACGAGCTAACAATTGGATTGTTTTATCTGGAACGTCAGAGGCTAAGTTGAGTCCTGATAGATTTTTGTAAAGTTAATGATAGGCATTGATAAAGGTAGTCAGAATTTTTCTCCCAGTGAAAATGTGAATTACTAGAGGGCATAGGTTTGCCCTTTGTTTCACCCCTTTGGTTTTTTTTTTTAGCTCTCCGTTAGTTTTAGAGATTTTTGAAATTGAATTCCTAAACCATTCTACTCAATAGTTGTACTGTTAAGAATATAGTCTGAACTATCTTTTTTTTAGGCTTGCAGTTTGAAGTCTATTTTCTGGAAGGCAAATTAGTGGCCACTTGTTTCTCCAAAATTAGAGGAGTACACATTTCAGTCTGTGCGGCCACAAGGCAATCAAAGAGTTAAAATGGTATCAGTTCAGTCGTAGACAACTCCTTTCAGCTGTAAACATTGTCACCCTTTGAGGTGGTACTCAGTACACTCAGCAGGTGAAAATTGATGTAGTAACATCAGACAATGAGTCACAGGACACCCAATGTTCAGAATACATTTGGCTGAGCAAAGGGTTACACAAAAAGCTGGAGAAACTCAGCGGGTGCAGCAGCATCTAAGGAGCGAAGGAGATAGGCGACGTTTCGGGTCGAGACCCTTCAAGCTTGCCACTTTGAAGTGTTAATTGCAGAGAGAGTGCTAATTGCAGAGCAAATGCTAAAATCCAAAGATCCTAGAGCAAGAAAGATACATCACTCGACGAAAAAGACGTAGTACGGTCATGCGCAGATTCATGGGTAATTTTCGGCCCCATTTCCGTAACCGGCTTCCGTCTCCGCACCAAAGATACCATAGCGGAGCAAAGATACTAGAGTGGAGACGGAAGCCAGTTACGGAAACATCCTCGTAAAAGTAAAAGTTCTTTGGAAAAATCTTCTCCTCATTTTCAGAATTATAATTTATTAACACAACTATTCCCCCACAACGTTAATTACACTACGAGTCGGGCCGGGTTACTGAAATGGATGAAAAAAAGACTCCGTTGCATACTACACGTCAGCCCATTGCATTTAGCAGGAGTAGTCTATCTATAGGATCTTTGCTACAATCTCCCATCTGCAGAGTTGTTGATGGTGATCCCAGACTGTGCAGTAATTGGGCTACGCTTCACAACATCCATCATTCTTCTTCTTTGACAGTCTGCTTGAGGAATCATTGGGCAGAATGTATCAGTTTTGTTCAGGACAGAGCTACAGCCCCTTGCTACAGCCTAACAGGTCCAGCAACCTGGGTTTGAGTCCTCTCTTTGTGGAGTCTGCATGTTCTTACTGTGACTGTGTGGTATTCCCTAGGTGCTCTGGTTTTCTTTAACAGTCTAGAGACATGCAAGGTGGTAGGTTGGTAGGCACTGTAAATTGCCCCCGTGATCGAATGAGGGGAGGGGGGGATAGGGTGCAGGGGGAAGTCCTTGGAAATGGGTGAAGTATGAAATGGATAGGATTAGTACAAAAATGAGTGCTTCATGAAAGGCATAGTCTTCCTGGACCTATGGTAAGTTTCCATGCTCTTAGTCTCTGACTCTGTGCCTTTTCCTGCAGGATATTCAGTGCAGTGCACCCCCCGATTGACTTGGAGTGAAATGTTTTCATTTGCAACACTCACCCTTTCCATCTAGACTGTGTGTATGCCAAGAAGGTTTGAAAAGGGATGAAACTGTGTTTCTTGATGTAGATCCTGAGCCGTTAAGTATCCTGTATCTTTGTGCTCCACGAATCCTTCCAGGAACCTATACCAAGACACACATTCATCATTGCTGGATATTCATCAACTTGGTGAAAGGCACTTTAGTCTGTCTGAAATAGACAATAGACATTAGGTGCAGGAGTAGGCCATTTGGCCCTTCGAGCCAGCACCGCCATTCAATGTGATCATGGCTGATCATCCCCAATCAGTACCCCATTCCTGCCTTCTTCCCATATCCCCTGACTCCACTATTTTTAAGAGCCCTATCTAGCTTTCTCTTGAAAGCATCCAGAGAACCTGCCTCCACCGTCCTCTGTGGCAGAGAATTCCACATACTCGCCACTCTCTGTGAGAAAAAGTGTTTCCTCGCCTCAGTTCTAAATGGCTTACTCCTTATTCTTAAACTGTGGCCCCTGGTTGTGGACGTCCCCCAACATCGGGAACATGTTTCCTGCCTCTAGCGTGTCCAAGCCCTTAACAATCTTATATGTTTCAATGAGATCCCCTCTCATCCTTCTAAACTCCACAGTTTACAAGCCCAGCTGCTCCATTCTCTCAACATATGACAGTCCCGCCATCCCGGGAATTAACTTTGTAAACCTACGCTGCACTCACTCAATAGCATGAATGTCCTTCCTCATGCTGTTCTTCCAGCGTAAGGAGTTGCAGACGACACATTCCAAGATGAAGGATTACGTGCCAAGGGCCACGCTGAATCGCGCCAAAAAGGGGAATGTGCATCGTTTCGGGTCCTTCTGCCGCTGAACTGGATTCTGCATAAACCCCCTCAAAATTATTGCTGATGGAATGTTTGCTATGTTGACATAATTTAAATATTGCAAACAAATGTTAAAATCACATGACAAATTAATATCTTGTTGTATATCTGCAAATGTTACAAATATTTTTTTATAAATAGTTTTAGCAGCAAGGTTTATTTAAGTGCTAAAGAGATCCTGTAGCTTGTCTGAAACCCGCTGGTCTTGCTCGCCTAGATGCTGCAGAGTAACATATTTCAACTGTGGGCTGTCATGACCCAACCATTGCACAGATTGGACAAAACAATAGACCACATGAAGTGATTTTGAAATAACTGTTGTCATCAATCTATCACAGAAACAAGCTGTTTGATTTGTAATCTCTATGCCAAACATCCATTATCTCCATATTCTGCAGATTCCATCCTAATTTCACAGAGTGGCCAATAAAACTTGCCAACCCACACTTCTTTGGAATGTGGGAGGAAAATAAAGTACCAAATGGTAACAAGGAGAACATGCAAACTCCACACACAGTACCAGAGGTCAGGTTTGAAACTGGGTTGCTGGAGCTGTGATGCAGCAGCTCTACTAGCTGCACCACTAAAAATAAGAATGTGCAAATTGGAAAATGCAGAATATTGTCAATCACTTCAAAAATTGGGTGTTAGTTTTTTATGTATTAGTATTATATTCAATGGAGAACAAATACAACTACCCTTTTCTTTGTTCAGGTGTCAAAAGTATCCCCTCAGGATTACCCATCTTGTTTAGCTCAAGTTCAAGTTCGCATTTATTGTCATTTAACCAATTAAGGTACAGTGAAATTTGAGTTGCCATACTAAGTGCAAAGAACACAATACACACATAAAATTTGCTGCTACAGACGGTCCGATGTTCAGGCCCTCTCGTCAGGATAATGGAAACTACAACGTTGGGACTGATCGGAACATTCCACGGCATGTAGTTCCCTAGTCGGCCGCTTCTTTCCGGAGACCGTGGCTTCACAGTCCACAGGCCCAGCGGTCGGAGCACTTCTGGTGATCCTCAGCAAAGGATCGCAGCTCCATGATGAAAAAGTCCGTTCCGCGCCTGCAGCTTGAAGCTCCAGAAAAGGCTGCACCAATCCAGTTGTTAGGCCGCCCCGGGGGGGGGGGGGGGGAGGGGGGGGAGGGGACGCAATAAGGAAGATGTTCCAATGGAGATTCCCATTCCCCGATAAGAGGATGGGTACAATCATGAGCAGCAGTTGGATGGAATGCCTCCAACATCTTCCAATCTGATCCATTGAAGATCTTGCGGCTGCATCTGGTGGTTAGGCCAGTGATAGATCGAACCCTCATTAGTAGAACTGGATCTGGCATGTGACTGTGTTTGGTGGGAAGATGACGTCATGAGCCACGGGTGTGCCCAACTCCAACTGCAGGGACTCAGTTACTGCTCACTCTCAGCGGGCGAGTGTCTGACTCTCTATCTGCCAATAAAGATCACTTTGTTCTCAAACGTGTGTCTCACTATATTGGTGACACCGATTATCTAAAACGGTTGCACGCAGCCGACAACCCGTCAGCAACCCGAAGTATCCGACATCCCGGCTCAACAGAATGCCGTTTCTCTCATGCTGCCCATGTTCTGGACATCGCAGCCACAGGTGTGGTTCCAGCAGACTGAGGCTCAGTTCCATGTTCGACGCATTACAGGCGACCACACAAAGTATTATTATGTGGTCGGCGCGCTGGATCAGGACACGGACGGTCGCCTTGTACAATATCTGCGCCAGCCGCCGACAGGTACGAGGGCCTCATGGAGCTCCTCCCACGTACCTTTGGCCTCAGCCGTCACGATCAGGTGGTGAGGCTCATGCACATGGGGGGGGCATTGGTGATGGCAAGCCGTCCGTGTTAATGAGTGAGATGGTCACTCTGATGGATGGTCAACAGCCCCATCTCCTTTTTGAGCACGCTTTCCGGGAGCAGATGCCTGAGGACATCCGAATATTCCTTGTGGGTGAGAATTTTGACGATCCCCTGCAGCTGGCTGAACGGGCAGACGACATGTGGCAGACCAAAGTGCAGGGCGGTCGGTGCTGTTATAGATCGGGTGTCGGCGGTGCCTCGGTGAGCCAAGCGGCCAGTTCCTGCGTCCACCGGGGGTTCGGCTCCAAAGCTGGGCCTGACCAACGCCGGTAAGGAGTCGTGGTGCTTCTATCACCAGCGCTGGGGTTCGGAGGCCCGTCGATGCCGCCCACCCTGCACGTTTCCGGGAAACGCCTCGGCCGGCCGCCAGTATTGGTTGCTGTGGTCGGCCTGAAGCATCGCCTCTATGCCTGGGACCGTCATTCAGGCCGGCGCTTCCTCGTCGACACGGGTGCAGAAGTCAGCGTTTTGCCCCCGTTCGGACTCGACACTCGTTCCAGTAGGCGGGGACCCTCCCTTACCGCGTTTAATGGCAGCTCAATCCGGACGTATGGCGTTTGCACCGTCCCTCTCATCTTCAGCTCCTGCCATTTTACTTGGGCTTTTACCATTGTTGATGTCTCCCAGCCGTTGCTGGGGGCCAATTTCCTCCTGGCTCAATCCCTGCTGGTCCATGTGACAGGGCAGCGCCTCGTTCGTCTGCCTGTTCATTTTCGTAACTCCAGTTCTGGGAAGGGTCATGTGGCGCCATCTGGTGGTTAGGCGAGTGATAGATCGAACGCTCATTAGTAGAACTGGATCGGGCACATGACTGCGTTTGACGGGAAGATGACGTCATGAGTCACGGGTGTGCCCAACTGCAACTGCAGGGACTCAGTTAGTGCTCACTCTCAGCGTGCGAGTGTCTGACTCTGTATCTGCCAATAAAGATCACTTTGTTCTCAGGCGTGTGTCTCGCTATAACCTTGATAATCACATGTGAGGCAAATAAGAATATGGGGATTGACCGCGATGTTGGGGGAGGAAATGAAAACACAAAGCTGGCTCTCTTTATCCAGAGTGTGAAGAATTATGAATGTGCCACATCGTGCTAGACAACTTGGAAACAGTCACTTTAGCACAACCTATCAAAGATGACCAAATTGGTGTTATAGGCTAATCCCATTCACCTGCATATGGACCCTATCCCTCCCTCTAAACTCTTCCTATCCATATATGTGTCCAAATCTTTTTTCAGAGTCGTAATTGTATCTGCTGGCAGCCTTTTCAGGTACAAACTACCCTCTGAGTGAAAATATTGTCCCTGAAGTCTCTTTTAAATCTCTCCCCTCCCACCTTAAGCCTGTGCTCTCTAGTTTTAGAATCTTCTACCTTGGGTAAAAGACTGAGCATTTGTTTTATTCATGTCCCTGATCCTATACACCTCAATAAGGTCACTCTCGGCTTCCTATGGCTATAGCTTTGGGATTTTACAGTCATAATCGTACAACGTGGAAACAGACCAACTTGCCCACACCGACCAACATGCCCCATCCACATTAGCCCCTGCTGCCCGCGCTTGGCCCAGACCCCTCAAAACCTATCCTATCCAAGTACCTATCTAAACAGCATTAGTGAAAGTTTAACACTGAATGGTAACCCCACTGGTAGTGGACCCTATGATAGCTTAAAGTGCCGTATTTATGTGAGGAGAAGGAAGTTATCCTGACAAGCAGTGTCTGTTACCCACTTTTCACAACTTATTTGTGGTTCTGACAGATTTTTGATTTTTTAGCCAGTTGGATTTATCCCATGTTGATATATACTTAAATGTATATGAAAGCCCTGAAAATCAATTTGGTTTCAGAAACTTGGAGGCATTTTACTCTGAACACAGACCCTAAAGTACTGGTGGCAATGTCCGGTCCAAACTCAGCCATTCTGACACTGATGGCTATGTGACTACAAGGATGATCCATCCTACTGTTGATCCTGACATTGTATATTAAAGAAGAATGCTATGTTGGATAGATTATCGCAGCTGGCTTTTCAGGAGGCAACAACTAATTTGATACAAGGCAATTTTCAACTGCAAGTTATTGGTGGTGATTTTCCAGATATTATGGTTGCTCTGGCAAAGATAAATATTTGGATTGTAGAGCATCTATTGGAAAGAGAAAGGTAACTTTTCAAGTTAATAACCCTTCTTCAGGTGATCCCCGACCTGAAACATGAATGCTGTTCCTTTTTCCTTAGATGCTGACCGACATGATGAACATTTCATGTTTTCTTCTAAATTTCAAGCATCTGTTCAAGTTCAATGTCCACATGTAAAGATGCTCCTTTGTGAACTATTGGAGTGGGGATAATTGTAAATTGGACCAGATGATACAAGCTCTTTCTGTAGGCAGTGGCACAAGATTCTGGTATATCAAAATTATTTGAATTGGAATGTCAAGTGTGAATCCATGTCAGGGTGCTTAAGAATAAAGAGTAAGCCATTTAGAACGGAGTTGAGGAAACACGTTTTCTCACAGAGAGTGGTGAGTCTGTGGAATTCTCTGCCTCAGAGGGCTGTAGAGGCAGGTTCTCTGGGTGCTTTCAAGAGAGACCTAGATAGGGCTCTTAAAAATAGCGGAGTCAGGGGATATGGGGAGAAGGCAGGAATGGGGTACTGATTGGGGATGATCAGCCATGATCACATTGAATGGCGGTGCTGGCTCGAAGGGCCAAATGGCCTACTCCTGCACCTATTGTCTATTGTCATAATCCAAATGGTACCAGTACTTATCATGTTCAGCACATGGGAAGCATTCAAAATTAAAGCAGTGGCTGTGTGTACTGTTCCAAGACTGATCAGTGCATGGTAGACTCGCTGAAGTCCTGTTTGGTGTGTCAGGACTGCAGGCTGTACAGTTCTGCGGTAAATATGAGATGGCCATCTCATTCCTTCCAACATGTGCTTAGTTGGGGGCAGACCCTTTCTTTCTGATCATGGTTAGAAAGATTACTGTTCATGTTGTGTACTTCTATGGAGCAGGTCACACAGACCAGAAGGAATTTGGCTGTCATAAAATGTTTGTAATTCTCTACACTGACGCTTGTGAAATCCAAATCACTAGATAAAAATAGATTGTTGTTGTTTAGCTGAGACAAGGGTTATGGAGCATGTAGGAATGTAGCGTTGAAATTGAGATCCGCCAGTATTGCTGAATAGCCCAGAAGGGTCATAACGACTATACACATTTGTTTTCGTTTGCTACTAGCTCAAATGGCAAAGCAGGTCAGCTTGTAATTAAGTGATTGTAAGGGAAAGCAAATGGGTTACATACGAATTAGGAACAGAAGTAAACCACTCAGCTCAAGCCTGCCCCACCATTTAATAAGATCAAGACTGATTTCATTATCAAAGCAAGGACAGGCAGGGAGAGGTTCATGAATATGGGGATAATGAACAGCTGAAGTGTGTTTACTTTAATGCAAGGTGTATTCTGGATAAAGCTGATGAAGCCTGGATCAGTGCTAGGAATTATAATTTTATGGCCATTACGGAAACTTAGTTTTGAGAGGGACAAAACTGGCAGCCTGGGTTTTGATGTTTCAGATGAGATGGACAGGGAGGTAAGAGAGGTGGAGGAGTTGCTTTTCTAATTAGGGAGAATGTCACGGCGATACTCGGAAAGGACATACTGGAGGGTATATCCACTGAGGCATTGTGGGTCGAGCTAAAAAATTAGAAAGGTGCAAATGCTCTAATGGGATTATATTATAGGCCACTCAATAGCTAGGGGGAGATAGAGTATCAGATATGTAGACAGATTACGAAGGATGCTGTGGCATTGGGGATGACGCAGGTTCGGCAGTGACCACACCGACACTCGCAGTATGGTGAACTTACTTGATTTATTCTACATACAGTGGTAAGAAAGTCCAGGACCACACGGGGTCACTGTCCCTCACTCTCAGAGCACATGTGATGACTCTAGCGATCTTGGGCTTGTCCCAGCATCTTAGTCCTAGTCTTTGAAGGAGGAGACATGGTGACCCAGGCTTCTTCCCATGCTTTGATAGGAGGTATTGACATTATTGATTTCTTCCTGGTGGCTCAGCTTTGAGTTTCAAGAGACTGGCAGTCTCTGGATTATCTGTGTGTGTGGACGCTGTGCCTTGGTGTCTGTAAAGAGGAAGAGGTTCTGGATATGAGGCTTGCCCAGGCTACTCTTATCCTCAGGTAGAGGTTCTTTCCCAGCCTCTAGGGCTTCTTTCCCAGCGGCTCAATCTTCTTTGAACCTGCGAGTCGGGAGCGTCTCCTTCCTCCTTATCTCATCCCCTGCCTTCTCGCCTCTGGTGAGAATGCTGGGCTTTTAGAGGGTGTAGATGACAAGGTTCAAGTGGCCAAGCAATATTTTTTAATAGGACCCAGCTGTTACTAATATTGATGAGGTTTGACCTCTCCTGACCTGTCAGCCAGTTTAGTTTGGAGATAGTTTTAGTTTAGCTTAGAGCATGGAAACAGGCCCTTCGGCCCACCGAATCGGCACCGACCAGCAATCCCCACACACTATCCTACATCCACTAGGGACAATTTACAATTTTTCCAAGCCAATTAACCTCCAAATCTGTACGCCTTTGGCGTGTGGGAGGAAACTGAAGCTCCCAGAGAAAACCCACACAGGTCAAGGGGAGAACATACAAACCCCGTACAACAGCACCCTTGGTTAGGATCGTATCCTGATCGCTGACATTGCAAGTCAGCAACTCTACAACTGCGCCAGCCTACCGCCCTAAGGGGTCAGAGAGACATCCAAGGCAGAGGGCATTGTCACAATGCAAGAATCACAGGATTGTTGTAGTGGGTGACTTGGACTTTCCCAATATTGACTCAGGACAAGTGGATTATACGGGGGAAGAATTTGTTAAGCGTTTCCAAAGAGGTTTCCTGAAACAGTACGTGGGTAGACCAACTTAAGCAGGGACCACACTGGACCTTGTATTGTGAAACAAGCCTGGCCAGGTGACTTATGTTGCGGTGGAAGAAGAATTTGCTGATAGTGATCACAACTCCAGGTTTAAAAAAGACACAGAGTACTGGAGTATCTCACCTGGTCATGCACCATTCATTTTAAGATTATTTTGAATAGGGACAGGTCTGGATATTGGGGAAAAGTACTTAAATTGGGGCAAGACAGATTACAATGTCATTAAGCAAGAGCTAAAGAAAGTAGAATTGGGTCAGTTGGTATTTTGAAAGTCTACAGAGGACAACTGGGAGTCGTTTAAAAGCCAGCTGATCAGAGTGCAGGATCAGCATGTTCAAGTAAGGAGGAGGGATACGAATGATAAGGTAAGGGAACTGTGGAAGACCAAGGAAGTTGTAAACCAAAGATAGACACAAAAAGCTGGAGTAACTCAGCGGAATAGGCAGCATCTCTAGAGAGCAGGAATGGGTGATGTTTCAGGTCGAGACCCTTCTTCAGACTGAACAAAAACTTGGTGAAGAAGAAAAAGGAAGCATATGTCAAAATTAAGAAGGTGCCATCAGATGAGGCCAATGAGGAATATGAAGCTAGTTGGTAAGAGCTCAAGCAAGAACTCAACTCAACCCAGGACAAGAAGGCCCTACAGAGAGTAGTGGGTTCGGCCGAACGCACTACGGGGACTTCTCTCGCCCCTCTGCAGGAACTATACATCAGAAGGTGCAACTCCAGAGCCAACAAGATAATGGGAGACCCCTTCCACCCCTGCAACGGACTGTTCCAGCTCTTACGGTCAGGCAAACACCTCCGTTGCTATGCTGTGAGAACGGAGAGGATGAGAAAGAGTTTCTTCCCAGAGGCCATTCGGACTGTAAACTCCTATCTCACCAGGGACTAACTCTACAACAGTTGCTGTACCACAATACTGACCACAATATTTTATTATGGAAAAGAACATGTGATTCTGTTTGTAGTATGTTGGTTGTTTGTTTGTTTGTTTTTTGCACAAAGTCCGCAGGCACTGCCACTTTTCATTTCACTGCACATCCCGTATGTGTATGTGACGAATAAACTTGACTTGACTATAAAAGCCAGAAGGGGCCATGAATTGTCATTGGTGAGTCGAATTAAGGAAAATCCCAAAGCTGTTTACAAGTACATGAAAATAAGAGGGTGACTAGGGAGAAGGTAGATAACGGAGGAAATCTATGCTTGGAGTCAGAGTATGTAGGCGAGATACAAAACAAGTATTTTGCATCTGTATTCTCCGAGGTGAAGGACTTGGAGGACAGCAAGATCGGTGTGGAGAATACAAATATGCAGTTTGAGATGAAGAAGGAGGTGGCGCTGAGGCTCTTGAGGAACATTAAGGAATTTTCCAATTTTGCTTCAATTTTTCTTTTTGAAAAGGTAACTGTACCCAATCTATTAAAATATTTAAGATTTTAATACTCCAATTTAAACTATGAAGACATGTTACATAAACAATCTCAGCATTCTATAGTATGACTACCAATTTGTATATAGAATGAGCTGCCAGAGGATGTAGTAGAGACAAGTACAACTATGACATTTAAAACTCTGTGTGAAAAGGTAGCCCTCAAGTCCTTTTTAAATCTTTTCACTCTCACCTATGTCCTTTAATTTTAGACTTTCCTATCCTTGGGGAAAGATTATGGTTGATAACTTTATCTATGCTCCTCATGATTTTGTAAAAAATAGAAAGCTGAAACATTAATTTACAAGATGAGTACCCCAGGACCTTATACAATTCTTAACTGCAGGATTATAATTTTAAATGCTCTCAGCATAAGGGAACAGGCTGTGCAAAATCACAGTGCAAGACCACATGCACAGCAAGATCAATAATATTGAAATTTATGATCAGTTGTAGATCATGATTCCAAGTTAAACTAATATCCTCTGCCTGCACATGATCCATGCCCATTTCCTGCATATCCATGTGCCTATCAAAAAGCCTCTTGCATGCCACTACCATATCTGCCACAACCATCAAATTTGATTTTTAACAGAGTAAGAAGAATAAAGAGTAGCCAGTTTAGACAAGCCCCATGGTGTTTTTCAAACATTATTATTTACAATTGTAGTATCACAATTGTAAATCACAGCATCTCTTGACCTCTTTTCCAGTGCTATGATTGTTTTGCAACCATGGCATTACTTTAGTCCATGACAGTGCAGCATTTTGCTGTACTAAAACACCAGTCTTTAGTTTTGTGCACATGATTCTGCTGTATAGCTGTAACTCACATACCCGGTTCAGAACACCTACCACAGAATGAACCAAATCCGACACTCCAATGCTATGCACAACATATTTATTTCACTAACAACATCAAGTGAATACTCATGGGCAGGGCCGACCTTAAGCCGATTGGGCCGATTGCTCCCAATTGGGCCCTGCGCCTAAGGGGCGCCCCGCGCTAATTTTCTGTATTTCGTATGGAAATACGAATTTGCATTGTTAAATACAGATTTATTTATTTTTTAAACATTCGCCTTGTTAAGTACGGATTTTTAAAAAAAACGAACATGGATAAAAACCACAGCACCGGCCATCAGAAAAAACCGATTTGTTAACTACTACTGTTAGCACTTGTTAACAGCCAGTAGTTAAAAAGTAGTTATACAAAGTGCCATCAATGCATCAATCCAAATTCCTCAGTAAATGTAATTGTGTTTTGACCAAGTATTAATGCGCCACGTTCCTTTAAATAAAATTCACGGGACTGATGACACATTGAGAATTTCTTAAAACTCACCATCATGAATGAGGGCTCCGGACCGCGAGCTTCTTCTTGGTGTGCAGGTTAGTCATTCACCTACCGACCCACGTTGTGTCTCTCTGTCTATACCCCACCCCCCCCTCTCTCTCTCTCTCCCCATCTCGTGTCTCTCTTGCTCACTCACTCTCTCTCTCACCCTGTCGCTTCGGCATTCATTGACGTTTTGCGGTTGGGCGGGGCGGGTGGTCATTGACTTTTGTTGGCAAGGTTTTAGAATAAAGCATAACTCACTTCCCCAGTGTGCTGGACAAAACTAGAAGGTGCATTGCCCTGCACTGTTTCACAGACCTCCAATGAGCTGGTTCAATGGTTGAAGGGTCTGAAGAAGTGTCTCAACCCAAAACGTCACCCATTCCTTCTATCCAGAGATGCTGCCTGTCCTGCCGAGTTACTTCAGCATTTTGTGTCTATCTTTGATTCAATGATTCAAAGGTTTCCATATTATTAGGAAAACTAGAGATGAGAAAATCTGGGGTTTGTTCTGTATCTTTTCATACCTCTAATTTCCCTCTCCCCTGACTCTCAGTATGAAGAACTGTGTGCAGGATAGTGTTAGTGTGCAGGGGTTGGTGCGGACTCGGTGGGCCGAAGTGCCTGTTTCTGCGCTGTATCTCTCAACTAAACTAAACATATAATCTATGGAAAGAAAGCAGAGCAACTTTATTGATTTATTATGGCTTGATGGGGATTTCAAATCTCGCACGCGACACCTTTTGCGGCACGGTGGCGCAGCGGTAGAGTCACTGCCTCACAGCGCCAGAGACCCGGGTTCTTTCCTGATGACCGGTGCTGTCAGTACGGAGTTTATACGTTCTCCCCGTGACCTGCATTGGTTTTCTCCGAGATCTTCGGTTTCCTCCCACTCTCCAAAGACGTACAGGTTGTAGGTTAATTGGCTTGGTACAAATGTAAATTGTCACTAGTGTGTGTGGAATAGCGTTTGTGTGCGGGGATTGTTGGTCGGTGTGGACTCGGTGGGCCGAATGGCCTGTTTCCGTGCTGTATCACTAAACTAAACTAACCTGGAGCAGATAATCTATGGAAAGAAAGCAGAGCATCTTTATTGGCACGTTATGACTTGACGGGGATTTCAAATCCCGCACGAGATACCTTCAAGAATGGAGCATGCATTTCTATCAGCCATAGAAACAGAAACATAGAAAATAGGTGCAGGAGTAGGCCATTCGGCCCATCAAGCCAGCACTGCCATTCAATATGATCATGGCTGATCATCTAAAATCAGTATCCCCGTTCCTGCTTTCTCCCCGTATCCCTTGATTCCGTTAGCCCTAAGAGCTAAATCTCTCTTGAAAACATCCAGTGAATTGGTCTCCACTGCCTTCTGTGGCAGAGAATTGCACAGGGACACGAGGACACGAAGTGTGGAGATTGCTTTCTTCAATGCCTTTAGTGACACGTCCATGGGCTCCACTGAAAAATGTAATGAATATCTTCTTCATTTGACCTCAACTGACCGTTACAACAATATTTACTTCACGAGGGCATAGATCACCTTGCAAGAAGCTCTAGCCATCATGGTTAGAATGAAAGGCTTCACTGTTTTTTTTAATTGAGAAGAGCTATCATCTTAGGTATTGATCTAAGCTTTACCCACTCTGGTCTCAGAGCTGGTGATTCCAACCACGGCATCCTCCTGAATGACGAGATGTGTGAGTTTACTGAGTCCAGTGTGATGATACAATTGAGTCTGGTTTAGGTTTTTAGTTCAGTCAATGCCCAAAGCTGACCAAACGCGTTAAACAGAGATTGGTCAGATACTGAGCTTTACACAGTGAGAAATCATGTGAAATAATCACTGAATTTTATTTTAAATGAATGTACCTGCACGTAATACTGTTTAGTTTGGAGATACAGCGCAGATAGTCCACTGGGTTTGCACCTACCAGCGATTTTATTGTTTTCCTATTTGTCCATTTTTTTGTGCCCGATTATTTGGCTGCCAATCAATCGCTGTCTCTAAGGGGGTTGCGTCCAATCACCAACCAGCTTGCCTTAAAATTCCCGTCCAATCAACAAATCGGTCTCCACCCGTCCAATCAGCCGCTGTCTCCAGGGGGAATTGTGTCCAATCACATAATGCAGTTTAATGGTAATTAGCAACTACGGTAAAGGTTGGAAGCCAGCGGAGGTACTGACAGTCAGATGGGAACAGGAGAGATTAAGACAGTGTATAATCCATAGCACCCCTAATGTACAATTTCATAATATATACTAAATAACAGGGCTGACAGACCTTGGCTGGGAACCTGTGGAATTTTAACAGCAGCAAACACATGCCCAATTATCATGATTTCAACAATTGATAAATCATAGAAAAATGTAACCAGGATGATCTGAGGGTTGGTTCAACTTGATTACGAAGTGCAATTACAACACTACCTGCCAAATCTGTGACATTTACCATCAAGTACAAAAGGCAGAAGAGGCATGGGAACCTCAACCACAGATTTGTCTGTATGTTGCTCACCATTTCAACTTGGAAATTCCTCTCATTCCTTCACTTTACATCTAAATTTAGGAACTCCCTACTAGCATAATTGTAGATGTATATTCGTCAGGAGCAAAGTAGTTCAAGAATATGGTGCCTTGCCATCATTTTCCCAAGTGCAAATAGGGATGGGTAATGAACATCGAATGCATTCTGTAAAACAAATAATAACATTCGTATTGGAAAAAGGTTGAGGTGCATTTGAGTTTGAAAGGCTTATGTAGACTACGAGTAGGTAGAACCAGCATATGCAGCCTCTCCTTGCAAAACAAATTTTCTGTTTTTCAAAACAAAAAAATAGCAGAAGCTAATTTCACTGAGCAATTATTATTTTTCTTTTAAAGGTGGAGTCTTTATATCTTTCCATATGAAAATTACATTCTGTTAATTTTATGGAGGCATATTTATCAGGTGACTAGTCTCTAAAAGTATGCACAATGTTTTCTTACCTCATCTGTTGTAGAGAAAATGATTGTCAAGATTAGTCAAAAGCTTCACTACTGTTGGATTGTACAGCAGGATGGTACAAGGGGAACTAGATGGACCATGGCCTCTCCTCATCTAGTAATTCCTTTGCACCATTTTCATGGGCAATTACTTTTATCTTCTAAAAAGTATAGATCATAAGAGAAGTCATTAATCAAACTTGTTCTGTTGTCATCTCAGAGTTCCAAAATTTTTCAAAACCTGTCTTTTTCTGCAATCTTAATTTGCAGACTGTATTTCTCTTCTGTGTTTACCGCAGTGAATGACATGAAGTCTATGATCTTGGTAAAGTTAATTGCAATGTCTTGAGGATAGTGCCCGTTGCAGATGAGGAGGTACCAAATATCCTATGAAGATAGATAAATCAATAGTTCTGCAGTGGCATAGTGGTAAAATTGCTGCCTTATAGCGGCAGAGACCTGGGTTCGATCCTGACTACGGGTGCTGTCTGTTTGGTGTTTGTACATTATCCATGTGATCGCGTGGGTTTTCTCCGGATGCTCCAGTTTCCTCCCACACACCAAAGACGTAGATTTATAGGTTAATTATCCTCTGTAAAACTGTAAATTGTTCCTAGTGTGTAGGATAGTGCTAGTGTAGGGGGTGATCGCTAGTCGTCCTGGACTCAGGGCCTGTTTCCATGCTGTAAAGTAAAGTATGAAGTAAAGTAACAGGGTCTGATCATATATATCCAAGGATACTATGGGAAGCTAGAAGAAATTGCAGGAGTCCTGGCTTGGATATATGAATTATCATTAGACATGGGTGAAGTGTAGGAAGACTGGAGGATGGCTAATGTTATGCTTCTATTTAAGAAGGGCTGCAATGAAAAACCTGGTAGCTGTGGACTAGTAACCCTAACATCAGTGGTAGGAACGTTACTGGAGGGGATCCTGAGATAAGATATGCATGCATTTGGAAAAAGAACCAGCGTTAATTATGAATAGTTAACATGGTTTTGTATCTTGAAGATTGTATTTCACAAATTTGATTGAGGTCTTTAATGAAGTAGCCACGGTGGTTGGTGAGGGCAGAGCCGTAGTCTATATGGACTTTAGCAAGGCCTTTGATAAGGTTCCATATACTAGGCTGTTCTGGAAGATTAGATTGCATGGGATCACATGTTTTAACTTATAACTACCTAAAATTGAAGAATTCAATGTTATAGGGTCACAGAATCATACAGAGTGGAAACAGGCCCCACCGGCTCAGCTATACCAGCAGGATCTTGATCGGTTGGCCAGGTGGGCCGAGGAATGGTTGATGAAATTTAATACAGAGAAATGTGAGGTGTTGCATTTTGGGAAGTCTAACATGGGAAGAACCAACACAATGAATGGTAGGGCTTTGGGGAGTGTTATAGAGCAGTGGATCTAGGAGTACAGATACATAGTTCCTTGAAGGTGGAGTTGCAGGAAGATTGGGTGGTCAAAAAGGTTTTTGGCACATTTGCCTTCATCAGTCAGAGTATTGAGTATAGAAGTATAGGTTTAGTTGGGAGGTCATGTTGCAGTTATACAAGACATTGGTGAGGCTGCATTCAGAGAATTATGTTCAGTTCTGGGCACCATGTTATTGGGAAGATGTTGTCAAACTAGAAAGGAAGATTCATGAGGGGCTTGAGGGTCTGAGCTACAGGGAGAGGTTGAGTAGGCTGGGTCTCTATTCCTTGGAGCACAGGATGATGAGGGATGATCTTATAGAGGTTTATAAAATCATGAGAGGAATAGATCAGGTAAACACACAGTCTCTTGCCTAGAGTAGGGGGATCAAGAACCAGAGGGCTTAGGTTTAAGGTGACGTGGGATTTTATAGATTCGGTTCAGTTTAGTTTATTGTCATGTCTATAGTGAAAAGTATTTTGTTACGTGCTAACCAGTTAGCAGAAAGACAATACATGATTACAATCAATCCATTTACAGTGTTTAGATATATAATGAGGGAATAATGTTTAGTGAATGTAAAGCCAGCACATAGTCCAAGGGATATCAATGAGGTAGAGAGTAGTTCAGCATTGCTCTCTGGTTGTGGTAGGATGATTCAGTTGTCTGATAACAGCTGGGAAGAAACTGTCCCTGAATCTGGCGATGTGCATTTTCACACTTCCATAGCTTTTGTCCAATGGGAGGGGGGAGAAGAGGGAGTGGCTAAGTGCGACTCATCCTTGATTAGACTGCTGGCCCTGACAAGGCAGCGTGAAATATAAATGGAATCAATAGAAGGGAGGTTGGTTTGTGTGCTGGCCTGGGCTATTCACTGCAATTTCTTACGGTCTTGGATGGAGCTGTTACCAAACCAAGATGTGATGCATCCTGATAAAATACTTTCTATGGTGCATCTGTAGAAGTTGGTGAGAGTTGTAGCGGAAATGCCAAACTTCCTAAGCCTTCTAAGGAAGGAGAGGCATTGGTGTTGCCTACTTGGTCGTTGCTTCAATATGGATGGTCCAGGAGAAGCTGTTTGTGATATTGACTCCAAGGAATTTGAGGTTTTCGACCATCTCTACTTCGACGGTGTCAATGCAAAATGTGGTATGTGCTTCCTGAAGTCGATCACTATCTCCTTTGTCTTGCTGACATTGAGGGAAAGGTTGTTGTCTCGACACCAGGACACGAGGTTCTATTATATTGGATAAGGCATATTTATTAACAATGTTCAATTACAGTTATAGAAACAAACAAAGGCCAGATTGACCTTTACAATTATGCCATCTGTATCCCCGTACTTCAGCATTAGTCATTTGCCAATTCTGACATCAGTTCCTCACCAAATTATTGCTTTGTTCCAGATGATGTGCAAAATGTCACATGCCATCATTCATCTCAGCCAAATATAATAGTTCTAAATGTGTAACGACTTATCCTACAACCTTTCAGATTGCTCATTTAGATCTGAAGTTGTAAAGATCTCTTGGCATCCAAAGAATTGTCTATATCTAACCATGCACATTGTCAATTTCATTTCGGAGTCACGTGAGTGACTTCGTGAAGAGCCCGCCGGCGCGCATGCTCGACATATCGTCGTACCGCGTTGCTGCGACGGCTGGCGGTGGAGCGCGCTCCTCGCCAGCCCTTCACAAGGGGCCACGGAGGTAAGTATCTTACCTTAAGTTGGTGGTTCTTGCTATGCGATGTTTTCTTGCAGCAAGAACATGGATGGGAGATCGATGGACCGGAGGATGTTTGGAGAAGTCCCCGGTCAACAGTTCCGACTGCAGCGCAGGCCGGGACTCAGGCGGAGACTGGGGTAAGCCCTGTTTTACAGGTCCGGATCCGCCAGCACACCACAGCTCGGAGGAGTTCCAGAGGAGGAGTGTGGTGTGCCACCAGAGCAGGGGGACCCTGCCATGGCAGTCAGGTCGTCAGCGGGCTCGCTGGCGACCTGGAGCAGGGTGCGTGCGGCTGCACGGCCCGTTCCACTCAGCCCTCCGAGAAGGGGGAGGGCAGGAGCCCAGAAGCCTAACCCTGTTAGGGCTAAGGCATTGCCTGACACGGAGGAGCGGTCAGGTTCCAGGGCGAGACCCGGGGCGGCTGTGAGGTCCAGCCGGCACACCCCGACTCTCGACGCCGGTACGGGTCGGTTGAGTCGGGTCTCGTCACGGTCGCCGAGCCCCCCATGGATGGGTGGGCGAGACCATGCGCTGGCAAGGTCCACGATGTGGGCAGCCGGCAAGACTGCGCGGGCCCCAGGCAGCCATGCTTCGGCTGGTGCCGACACCACGCCGCAAGTGTCCTTAGTGGCAGCGGCTTCAGCTCCCGCTAAACGGAGGCGGTTGAACACACCCGCGCAGGAATCGCGCAGTTCGCCTCGGCGGCTGTCAGCGACAACTACCGGCACCGGCAGGGCCTCGACGAGGTGCGGGCCGATGACAGGAGCCCGGTTTTCTTTTCAGAGCCGGAGGACTCCGACCACCTGAGTGTTCAGGGTGAAGGGCGTATTGACTGTATGGAGCGGCTGCTGGAGCTCCTGCTTCAACGTCAACAACAGCAGGGCAGCAACAGGCACAGGGCGTCTTCACCAACATCCACTATCAGCCTGGAGCAGCAGGACGAGGAGATTCTGGTGGATCCCGTACCACCTCCGTTGGAGGTGCCAGCGGAGCAACCCTTGGATGTGGCGACCAAATTCGCGGCTCCACATTCATCTGGACTTCCTCTAAATACAAAACTGGCAGCCATCGTGGACTTTCTTAATAATCAGGTGCTGCAGGAAGAAGTCCTCATCCACGCTATGAGCCGTCACAAGGCTCCATCACACTGCAACTCCCTCAACGTGCCTGTGGTCAATACGCCAATATGGGGCAACATCAGTGCGGCTATCCGTCAACAGGAGCTAAAATTGCAGCGGATCCTGAAACTCCTCACGGCCGGTATTACCGCCTTTGCGCGGTCGGTGGACGGGGACGAACTGAATTTGGACCAGGAAGATGCTCTGGCCTTATTGTGCGCGACCCAGCACGAAATCAACGGGTTCCGCAAGAACAGCATCCGCCCAGCGCTCAACCCGAAGTTTGCAGGATTGTGCAAACCACCGCCGCCGCCGCCGCCCCGTCAGCTCTTTGGTGAGACCTCTCGAAGAGAGTCAAAGAGCTTGACGAACAAGCCAAGACGGTGGGGATCATGCGCTCTCAGAGTGCCCCACACCGTCAGGCTCAAAAGCTCCATACATTCGCTCATGAGGGTTTGCCAGTACCTCGAGGAGGACCCACCCTCTAGTTCCACAACGACAACAACACCAGACCAGCACCAAGGGTCTTTTTTAGGACAGGGTCGGCAGAGACCTTGGTGGGAAACGAAGACGCCGCGCCCTCAAGCCAACCCAGCACCTCCACGGCCACCCACACATGTCAAGGACCGCCGGTAACCACGGAGGTGAGGGGGTCTGGTTTTCTCTTTTCTCTTTGTTTAACTTCACATGTTGGTGGTCGCCTTCGGTTGTTTTTGGGTGCATGGGTAAATTTACTGGTGACGAGTGTGTGTTGCAGAATATTCAGGGGCATAAAATTGAGTTTATTAATGGCGACATTCCTCCATCCCAGCACATGCCCGGTCGAATGTTTAAATTATATGCTGCAGAACAGGTAGCAGGTTACAAGGAAATTTTAAGGATTGAGAAAATGGTGCATGAGCCAGTTGAATTTGTTTCGAAGATATTCACTAGACCTAAGGAGGATGGAGGCTGTCGTGTTATTATTGATCTAACCCGTTTGAATACGCTTGTAACATATACTCATTTTAAAATGGATACGTTTGAAACAGCCAAATCATTGGTTTCTCATGGTTGCTTTATGGCATGCATCGATTTGAGGGATGCATATAATTCAGTATCCATCCAGAAATATGATAGAAGGTTTTTGAAATTTATCTGGACGGGGCAACTTTGGCAGTATAAGGCTTTGCCTAATGGGCTCACTACAGCCCCTAGATTGTTCACTAAATTGGTGAAGCCAATCATGGCTTATTTGAGACAACGACGTCATATAGTAATGGCCTATTTAGATGATATCTTAATTGTGGGCCACACCCTGGAATTGGCTGAACAGGGTGTTGCAGCTGCTGTCAATATATTTCAACAATTGGGATTCATTGTCCATCCAGAGAAATCGAAGTTCTGCCCTGCCCAGGTAATTAATTACCTAGGGTTCACGGTGAACTCAATGAGCATGAGGGAAACCATACCAATTAACAAAATTGAGGAGGTCACTCAGGTGTGCAGAGATTTAATTGGCACCAATATACCATCGATTCGGCATACAGCCACAGTAATTGGCAAGCTAGTGGCTTTGTTTCCGGCAGCACGATATGGACCTTTGCATTATCAGAATTTGCAAAGAGCTAAAATTACTGCGTTAAAATGGAACGCTGGTCATTATGATCGATCAATGCAGCTGCCGTCCGAAGCAATAAATGAGTTGCAATGGTGGGTGTGTCACATTAGCAGCTCATTCAAGCCCATCAGGGAGGCTAATCCGGTGGTATATTTGCAGACTGATGCAAGCTCCAATGGCTGGGGAGCTACAGATAATTGCTCTCGTTGTGGGGGCAGATGGGACACCCTTGAGTCAACGATGTTCTTGACTCAAGGGTTTAACTATTTGGAGTTGCTGGCAGCATTCCACGGACTTCGTGTGTATTGTTCCAAGCTTGTTGGAGCACACGTCCGTTTCCAAATAGACAACATCACAGCTGTGGCATATTTAAACCATATGGGTGGTACCAGGTCAGTTTCATGTGACAAATTGGCTAACTCAATTTGGCTCTGGTGTATTCAAAGAGATTTTGGATTTCAGCTACCTATTTGCCAGGTGAGCTCAATACTGTGGCGGACACCAGGTCACGCAAATTCAATGACAATATTGAATGGATGTTGCATCCTGAAAGTTTTGCTAAAGTCACAGCCAAATTTGGTAAACCGGACATTGACCTTTTGCGTCACGGTTGAACCATCAGGTATCAACATACGTTTCATGGGAACCAGATCCTGGGGCAATAGCGCTAGATGCATTCTCGCTGGACTGGGGGAATTGGTTTTTCTATGCATTCCCCTCGTTTTGCCTCATCAGTCGGGTACTGCGAAAGATTCAGGCAGATGCTGCCAAGGGCATCCTTATTATACCCGACTGGCCTACACGGCCTTGGTGTCCGGTGGTCTTTGACATGCTCAATCGAACCTTGGGTCCTTTTGAAGGGTTGCCCAGAATTGGTTACTCACCCTGTCTCAGGGGAGCCGCATCCCTGCCATGGCTATTTAATTTGTTGGCTTGCAGGTTCTGAACAGGCCGTTAGTCCAATACGGCCTCTCAACTCGGACCATTGGATACCATCAGGGCGTCATGTCGAGAGTCAACAAGGCGAAGATACCGCTCGCAGATTAAGAAGTGGGAGCCTACTGCAGCCGCTCTCGCATCACGTACGATGACGTGACAATAACTGACGTCCTGGAATTCCTCGCGGGGTTGTACCATGATCAACACTTAAGTTACAGTGCCATCAACAGCGCCAGGAGCGCGCTATCATTCTATCTCAAGATTGAGGTAGGATCCAACAGGCTAGTGTCCAGACTCATGCGGGGTATATTCAATATGAATCCGCCTACACCACGCTATGATATCACCTGGGATGTCAGGGACGTATTAAACCTGCTCAGGACGTGGTCTCCCATGGAAGGGATCCAACTGGACAAACTCATCATGAAACTGGTGATGTTACTAGCGCTGACTTCAGCAGAGGGTACAAACACTACACAAACGATGTGTTGACAGGATGATATCTACCCCTATGGAAGTAGTCTTCGTCGTTGATGAGCTACTAAAGCAGCATAGACCTGGGTGCACAGGGCTGCAGCTGAAGTTCCCGGCATACCCCGCAGATGCTAGGCTGTGTTCAGCCTCACGTATTCATCACTATGTCAAGGTGACGGCACGCATCAGAGGAATGGAGAGATACCGGCTTGTCTCATCATCAAGTGACAGTCCAGACGATATCCAGGTGGCTTCGAGTCGTCTTGGGTAAGTCAGGTATCGACACTAATGTGTTCAAGTTTTACTCCACCAGGGCTGCATTGACATCAATGGCAAGGATTATGAAGGTGCCTATGGGCCAGATCCTCGCCATAGCAGGATGGGCTAATGAAGCTGTGTGTCAGCGATTTTATAACAAGCCTGTTGCTGCTCCTCTACAGTTCGCAGAAGCCGTGCTGAATGCAGGTCAAGAACGCGGAGATGTCCCCATGAGGGGATTTGATTTGTTATTAACAAATATGCTCTTGTTTTGCAGTATGATCTATTTGAGCAAGTTTGTTCCTCCCATCCATCCCTGGTAGTGGTGTGTCTGCATGGACGTGGTCCAGGGCGTGTAATCACAGAAGCTTTGAAGTCTTCACGAAGTCACTCACGTGACTCCGAAATGAAATAGTAAGATTGAACGAGAACTTACCAGTTCGAAGGTTGATCATTATTTCATGAGGAGTCGAAGTGAGGGATTTCGTGCCCTCCTCGCCCACCCTCAATCACCTTCATCTGGTAATCTTAGTCACTTCAATCTTACTATCCGAAGTCATTTCTTTTGTTGGTTTCTGTGATTCCACGCCGCTACTTTGAAGTATGTCGAGCATGCGCGCCGGCGGGCTCTTCACGAAATCCCTCACTTCGACTCCTCATGAAATAATGATCAACCTTCGAACTGGTAAGTTCTCGTTCAATCTTACTATTCCCAATAGCTTCATCATGCTGGCCACAGTAGTCATCCATAAAGGTGCCAATCTTGCCTTGTTAAGGACACACAAGGCTCTACAATGGGGGACAGTGGAAATGCTCCATTAAATGTATATTAATTATCAGATCTAAATAAGCTATATTTCCAAACTACAACACTTAGCAGATTCCACAAGGTAATATTTAAAACTCCTCCAATTTCATATTTCCCATTATGTCAACAAATTCCAAAAATGGATAAAGCACCCTTCCAGGGCAACAAAGAACTAGATTTGGTTGTAGAAACAAGGAACTACAGAGGATGGTTTCCACTAGTGTGAAAGTCTAGGGCTGGAGGGCACAGAATAAAAGGATGGACCTTTAGAAAGGAGAAGAGGAAGAATGTTTTTAGTCAGAGGGTGGTGAATCTCTAAAATCCATTGCCCCAGCCAGCAGTGGAGGCCAAGACATTGGGTATTTTTAAAGTGGAGTGTCAGGTTCTTGATTAGTAAGGGTATCAAAGGAGAACGGGGTTGAGAGGGAAAGATAGATCAGCCATGATTGAATGGAGGAGTGGACTTCATGGGCAGCTGCAGCCCCTCCACCTTTTTGGCGAGACATGCTTCATAACCCGAAATTATCCGGCCCGCAGGCGTATTTTTATCTTCTTCTGAGGACCTCCGACATCCAGAAACTCAGAACAAGTGGACAGTGAGTGCGACAAAACCACGACTAGCCGTGGCGGAAACCGACTGCCCCTCCACTCAACGGCGATTCACAGCGCGGTTCACAATCGAGATGTGGGTCAGTGAACGAAGCGTTGTGATTAGCCGCCGAGCGGAAGGAAGGGAGAGAGAGAGGGAGAGATACGGAGACACCCCTGAGAGGGAGGGAGAGAGAGAGAGAGGTCAGCCCCGAGAGGAGGGGAGAGAGGGTCGGCCCCGAGTGGGAGGGAGAGAGGTAGGGAAGGAGAGGGAGTCAACCCTGAGGGAGAGAGGGCGGGGAGGGGGGGGGAGATAGGGGACATATCTCCCCACTTTTTGAGTTGGGAATGGCCTGTATTATCCCCCAGTTTTTGGAGGTCGAGCAAGAACAAAAAACAAAAAATAATAATTGAGCCACGCTCCCTCACCGGGTACCCCCAAGGCAAACATGATTTAAATCAAGGGTTACACAAAAAGCTGGAGAAACTCAGCGGGTGCAGCAGCATCTAAGGAGCGAAGGAGATAGGTGACGTTTCGGGTCGAGACCCTTCTTCAGACTCCTTCATGATTTAAATCAAGTTCTCTCATGTCCACCAGATAAAGCTGGTACCATCCCAAAGAATGAATCAGACCTGGAATTCATTGTCTGAAAAGGTGTTTGAGGAAGAAACTCACTACATTTAATAGCATTTTAGACAAACACTTTAGGAACTGTAATCTACAAGACTATGGGTTGAAAGCAGAGAATTGGAATATATATATATTTTTTTTTTAAATTTCAAAATAGACTTTATTCAAGTAATAAATATTTACAATACATCAACCGTGCGAAAAATCCATCCGACATTTTCGGAGGCTATACAAATTGTTCCATACAGTCTATACACATTTTTCAAAATTCGCGAATCGATCCCCCACCCGTGCCACTCATGTGGCCCCCCGGCATGGGATACCTTCCCTTATTTTGAGGGGCGTCTCCACCATACCGTGCCCCCCATGTCCAGCAGCGGAAGGACCTTAGACTGTGGCCCTCCCCCACCGAGCCTTGGCGTTTGCTGCACCGAGCTTCAGTGCGTCCCTCAGCACGTACTCCTGCAGTCTGCAGTGGGCCAGTCGGCACCATTCCCCGACGGACATCTCACTCTGCTGGGTGGTGAACAACGCTCGGGCAGACCAGAGAGCGTCTTTCACCGAGTTGATAACCCTCCAGCAGCACTTGATGTCAGTCTCTGAATGTGTCCCTGGGAACAGTCCGTAAATCACAGAGTCCTCTGTGACGGAGCTGTTTGGAATAAAGCGTACCAGGGACCCTTGCATTTTTCTCCAGACTCTTTGGGCAAATCCACACTCTGCAAAGAGGTGGGCAACCGTCTCCACTCCATAGCAGCCGTCCCAAGGGCAGCGTGCGCTGGTAGTGAGGTTCCGACGGTGCAGGAAGGATCTGACTGGGAGGGCTCCACTCACCGCTAGCCAAGCCAGGTCTTGGTGCTTGTTGGTGAGTTCTGGCGATGAAGCATTTTTCCAGACAAGCTGGGCAGTCTGCTCAGGGAACCACGCCACCGGGTCCATCGAGTCCTTTCCCTGCAGCGCCTGCAGGACATTCTGTGCTGACCACTGCCCAATAAAAAAAAAATATTTCAAAATAGACTTTATTCAAGTAATAAATATTTACAATACATCAACCGTGCAAAAAATCCATCCGACATTTTCGGAGGCTATACAAATTCTTCCATGCAGTCTATATACATTTTTCAAAATTTTCAAATTTCACTAATCGATCCCCCACCCGTGCCACTCATGTGGCCCACTGGCGTGGGATACCTTCCCTTATTTTGAGGGGCGTCTCCACCATACTGTGCCCCCCATTTGATTTGTTTATTGAGCAGGAGTTTTTTTTTTTTTTTTTTTTTTTTAATTTCAAAATAGACTTTATTCGAGTAATAAATATATACAATACATCAACCGTGCGAAAAAAATCCATCCAACATTTTCGGAGGCTATACAAATGTCTCCATACAGTCAATATACATTTTTCAAAATTTTCAAATTTCACGAATTGATCCCCCACCCGTGCCACTCATGTGGCCCCCCAGCATGGGATACCTTCCCTTATTTTGAGGGGCGTCTCCACCATACAGTGCCCCCCATGTCCAGCAGCGGAAGGACCTTAGACTGTGGCCCTCCCCCACCGAGCCTTGGCGTTGGCTGCACCGAGCTTCAGTGCGTCCCTCAGTACGTACTCCTGCAGTCTGCAGTGGGCCAGTCGGCAACATTCCCCGACGGACATCTCGCTCTGCTGGGTGGTGAACAACGCTCGGGCAGACCAGAGAGCGTCTTTCACCGAGTTGATAACCCTCCAGCAGCCCTTGATGTCAGTCTCTGAATGTGTCCCTGGGAAAAGTCCGTAAATCACAGAGTCCTCTGTGACGGAGCTGTTTGGAATAAAGCGTACCAGGGACCCTTGCATTTTTCTCCAGACTCTTTGGGAAAATCCACACTCTGCAAAGAGGTGGGCAACCGTCTCCACTCCATAGCAGCCGTCCCGAGGGCAGCGTGCGCTGGTAGTGAGGTTCCGACGGTGCAGGAAGGATCTGACTGGGAGGGCTCCCCTCACCGCCAGCCAAGCCAGGTCTTGGTGCTTGTTGGTGAGTTCTGGCGATGAGGCATTTTGCCAGACAAGCTGGGCAGTCTGCTCAGGGAACCACGCCACCGGGTCCATCGAGTCTTTTCCCTGCAGTGCCTGCAGGACATTCTGTGCTGACCACTGCCCAATGGACATGTGGTCAAAGGTGTTGGTCCGGAAGAACCTTTCCACAGACGACAGATGGGGTGGCAGTGACCAGCTGACTGGCACATTGCGTGGCATCTGCGCCAGGCCCATCCTTCGCAACACCGGGGACAGGTAGAACCTCAGCAAGTAGTGACACTTGGTGCCCACGTGCCTTGGCTCTACACTCCGCCTGATGCAGCCACACACAAAGGTGGCCATCAGGATGAGGGCGACGTTGGGCACGCTTTTACCCCCGTTGTCTGCTGACTTGTACATTGTGGCCCGTCGCACCCAGTCCATCCTCGACCCCCAGATGAACTGGAAGACGGCCCGGGTGATCCCTGTGGCGTAGGAAGGGGGGACAGGCCACACCTGTGCCAAGTACAGCAGGCCCGAGAGCACCTCACACCTGATGACCAAATTCTTTCCCGTTATGGAGAGGGAGCGTTGCCTCCACAGCTCCAGCTTCTTCCCCACCCTGGCTATCCGCTCCAGCCAATTCTTGTTACACGCGACAGGGGCAATGTGGATTGAGAGCAGGGAATTGGACAACCAGTTTAGTTTAGCTGAGAGATACAGTGTGGAAACAGGCTTTCGGTCCACACTGACCATCGATCCGCATTCACAGTCGCACACACAATTGCAATTTTTACCAAAAGCCAATCAAATTACAAACCTGTGTGTCTTTGGAGTGTGGGAGGAAATCGGAGCACTCAAGAGAAAACGCAGGCAGTCGCGGCCAGAACATACAAACTCCGTACAGACAGCACCCGTAGTCAGGACCGAAATTGGGTCTCTGGCGCTGTAACACATCAACTCTACCATATTGCCACCATGCCAACCAAGCACTCCCCCATTGGGAACATTGGACTTAGTCTAAGGAACTGATGCACTGCAATGCTGAGAATTATATTCAGCACTTTGCATCTTCCCCTTTGCCCTATCTATTGTATTTGGGTTTGAACTCATAATATCCAGATATTGTACATCTGATCTGTTTGAATAGCATGCAAAACAAAACTTCACCATACCTTAGTACAGCTCCTTGTATTCTTGCCATCATGGACAGAATAGTCTCTTCTCTACAGAACGTTTCTTTCTATTCTGTTAATTTCTGTAATAGGACATAGAATAGCACAAATATTTGTATTCATTTGTACAAAGTCACTGACCCTGTGGAGAAAAGCAAGTTCTTATTTTACTCTCAAAAGGTTAACAAGGTATCCTGAGGGCAAGGCTCAGGATTTACAGCCCAAAATCTGTTCATACCATGGAATCCACTCCACCTTTCAGGACACTGCTTTTGGGTGAAACAGGTCTTTAGCATTCAGAAAAACAACTGCAGCAAATCCAGAAAAGTGCTCAGAGTGATTCCATATGGGGGAAAAAACAAAACCAGGGGGATCAAAACAAGATACCAAGAAATTAAACATGGAATTCGGAAGATATAATTTTACCGTAGAAGCAATGAGAAGTTTCAGACATGAAGAATAAGTGTTGGCACTGCATTTCTTGGATACACAAAGTAAAGTTCAAAGTTTAAAGATACATTGTGGAAACCCTAGGCCCTTCGGCCCATGCTGACCATCAATCATTCGTACATTAGTTCTATGTTATCCCATTTTCACATCCTACACACTAGGGCCAATTTATAGAAGTACATTGAACACAGACAGATGAGATCAGTTTAATTTGGTATTATCATTCATCACAACCATTCAGGGGTGAAGAGCCCGTTCTCCTGCTGTATTGTTCTATTGCAGTATCATATCACCCAACTCCAAAACTTCACTGCCCATTCCAACACCAATCAGACAGCTTGTTTGCCATGTGTACAATGTACAGTGATAAACTTCCACATGCATACCTTGATATTTCTTACAATTAAGTATGCCCTTATATCACTGTCATATACGTCCACCACAGAACCACAAACTGAGTGAAAGGTCAGAACTGAGTGAAAGGTCTGCCTGATGAGAATGGGATGGACACTAACTTATAACCACAGCTGTGGCCCTTACATGATGGACAAGGCAACTCAAAGGACGTGCTGTTAAATATAACAGACTTAATTGATCTCTTTTGCCCTATTTTTCCTGGTTCGAAGCCAGCAGCCAGTGATGGGAGGTGGGCCGAAGCTCAGCAGAGCTTCCTCTGCACAGGAGGATGACGGCATTGGGCTTGTGCTTCATCCTCCCGCCGGGCTCCCCGGGACAGGCCATAGAAGTTGAGCGACCAGCAGCAGTTTTAGTCGGTGACCTGCCATTCCCCACGACCTGCCGCCGCTGCCCACCCACCCACACACACACACAATCACTCACCCACACAATCACTCACCCACACAATCACTCACCCACACAATCACTCACCCACACACACTCACCCACCCACACACACACAATCACACCCACACACACACACACAATCACTCACCCACACACTCACCCACCCACCCACACAATCACACCCACACACACACACAATCACTCACCCACACAATCACACCCACACACTCACCCACCCACACACACACTCACCCACACAATCACACCCACACACACACACAATCACACACCCACCCACACACTCACTCACCCACACACTCACTCACCCACACAATCACTCACACACCCACCTACACACTCACACACCCACACACACACTCACCCACCCACACACACACACAATCACTCACCCACCCACACTCACCCACCCACACAATCACACCCACACCCACACTCACTCACCCACACACTCACTCACCCACACACTCACTCACCCACACACTCACTCACCCACACACTCACTCACCCACACAATCACTCACACACCCACCTACACACTCACCCACCCACACACACCTACACACCCACCCACACAATCACTCATCCACACACACACCAACCCACACAATCACTCACACTCTCCCCCACCCACCCACCCACCGACATGCCGGTGCAGTGTGAGCAGCTTGACGAAGAGCCGCACCGGGCGCGACTCCGATGGTGTCTCGGCGCCGTCGCCCCGGCAACGCCGCGCAGCGCGGGGGCTGCTGGGAGTTCGGGGTCAACACGGGAACCTTCCCAGAGAGCACGCGCAGTGCATCAAGCCGAGGTGAGTTGCTATAAAATGAGGAGTCGTGTTCAGTATTAGTAGCGGTGCAGCAGGTAAATTGAGTGAGATTTGCCTCTGTAGTACGATGTACCAGTCCGAAGAATGGTCCTGACCTGACCTGAAATGCCCCCCAACGGACTCCGATGATAGACACAAAAAGCTGGAGTAACTCAGCGTGACAGGCAACATCCTAAAAAACATACAACCCACACACCCACTCACAATAGCATTCACCCACTTACACACCCACACTCAACCACCCACACAACCACACATCCTTGGATTGTAAGCAACCCAAGTGAAATATGAGGTGCTCTTCCTCCAATTTGTGTGTGGCCTCACTCTGGCAATGGAGGAGGCCCAGGACAATAAGCTCAGTATGGGAAAAAGTTAAAATGGTTAGCACCTGGGAAATCCAATAGGCATTGGCTGTATTCGAACATGTATTCAGCAAAACAGTCGCTGAGTCTACACTTGGTCTTGCCAATGTACAGGAGCGCACATCAGGAACACCGGGATGCAGTAGATTAGGTGCATGAGTTAGAGGAGGTGCATGTATTGTTTTTGCTGGAGCGTTGGAGGGTGAGGGGAGACTTAATAGAAGTGTATAAAATTATGATAGGCCTAGATAGGGTAGACAATCAGAACATTTTTCCCAGGATGGAATAGTGAAAGACTAGAAGGCATAGATTTAAGGTAATTGGACAAAACATTTAAAGAAATGAGCAGGCCAAGTTATTTTACACAGGCCTGGAATGGCTTTTAGGAATGATAGTGGAGGCAGGCACGAAGGTGGCATTTAAGAGACATTTGGACACTTTAAATATGCAGGGAATAAAGTGATGTGGATCACATGCAGCTGAGGAGATTAGTTTAACTTGGCATCATGTTCAGCACAGACAGGTCCTGGCAATGTCCTCATAAATATGTTCTATGTGTTATGTACTCTGTTTACTAAAACTCCTTTGAAAGCAAACCATGTCTCTCCCAATTTATGTTGTATAATTCAGTTAATTCCCAATCCCATCTTCATGTTGTATAATTCAGTTAATTCTTCCACAACCCTTTGCTGTAAGGCAGGTAGATTCACATGTTTTGATTCTTGCAGCCATTATAAAGATCTGTACACCCTCAAGCATTGCAAATATTTTGGATTTTAAAAATGTGTTTTACCTAATGTGTTCACTCTTGTAACTCTTACAGTTAATCACATTCTTTTTTATTATGAATGTGAAAGATTGCTCAGATGTTTAAACAGTCCTTTTGTTGGGTCATTGGCAACATGATTTGGAGGCCTAGCCACTTCAGGACCTACAGAGAATTTCAGAAGATGAAGCCAGTCATGACCACAGACAGGCAAACATCCAGACTTTTGTTGAACCATTACAATAAAAATGGACCAAATAAACTACAGATGACAAGGCATTGTCATTATTTGAACGAGCTACTACAGCTGGAAGCTGTGAAGAAATACATTGAGACCTTGAAAGAAGAATACAAACAAATTAACAATGGAGTGAATTACATCCAGTTGGCTCCACTTATACCTCTGTTGGAGGAGATGCAGTCATCAGAAAAAGATTTACGGGAGTTGGAATCGATGTATAAAAGTAAACAAAGTTTCATTTTTATATTTGACATTAAAATTCCATGTTTTTTCTCCTTAGAATATACAAAAATAGCATGGGAATTGGCCCTGCGGCCTGCAGTGTTTGAGCCAAAAATGACGCCATGATAAACTAATCTCATCTTCCTGCACATGAACAATATCTCTCCATTCCCTGCATTTCTAAAAGCTTCATGAATGCCGCTTTCATTTTTGCTTCCATCACTACCCCTGGCAGCGTTCCAGGCACTCGCCAACCTCGCCTTGTAGCTGTTACCCTCTAATCCAGGCGGCATTCTAGTAAACCTATTTTATATCCTCTCCAAAGTCACTGTAATTGGCTGACCAGAACTGCAAGCAATAGTCCAAATGTGGCTTAACAAATGGTCGCTAAAGCTGCATCATGACTTCCTGACCATTATACAGTGCCCTCCATAATGTTTGGGACAAAGACCCATCATTTATTTATTTGCTTTTGTACTCCACAATTTGAGATTTGTAATAGGAAAAAAAAATCACACGTGGTTAAAGTGCACATTGTCAGATTTTAATAAAGGCCATTTTTATACATTTTGCTTTCACCATGTAGAGATTACAGCAGTGTTTACACATAGTCCCCCAATTTCAGGGCACCATAATGTTTGGGACACAGCAATGTCGTGTAAATGAAAGTAGTCATGTTTAGTATTTTGTTGCATATCCTTTGCATGCAATGACTGCTTGAAGTCTGTGATTCATGGACATCACCAGTTGCTGGGTGTCTTCTCTGGTGATGCTCTGCCAGACCTGTAGTGCAGCCATCTTTAGCTTATCTTGTTTTGGGGGCTAGACCTTTTCAGTTTTCTCTTCAGCATATAAAAGGCATGCCCAATTGGGTTCAGACCGGGTAATTGACTTGGCCACTCAAGAATTGACCATTTATTAGCTTTGAAATACTCCTTTCTAGCTTTAGCAGTATGTTTGGGATCATTGCCTTGCTGTAGAATGAACCACTGACCAATGAGTTATGAGGCATTTGTTGGAAATTGAGCAGTCTCCAACTTCAGAATTCCTTATGCTACTACCATCAACAGTTGTGTCATCAATGAAGATAAGTGTGCCAGTACCGTCAGCAGCCGTACATGCCCAGGCCATGACATCCCCACCACATTTCTCAGATGAGATGATATGCTTTGGATCTTGGGCAGTTCTTTTTCTCCTCCATTACTCTTGCCATCACACTGATATAAGTTAATCTTCGTCTCATCTGCCCACAAGACCTATTTTTCCAGAACTGTGGTTGCTCTTTTAAGTACTTCTTGGAAAACTGTAACCTGGCCATCCTTTTTTTTCGGCTAACCAGTGGTATGCGTCTTGCAGTGTAGCCTCTGTATATCTGTTCATGACGTTTTCTGTGGACAATGGTCATTGACAAATCCACACCTGACTCATGAAGAGTGTTTCTGATCTGTCGGACAGATGTTTGGGGATTTTTCTATATTATAGAGAGAATTATTATGGCATTGTGGAGGTCTTCCTTGGCCTGCCAGTCCCCTTGTGATTAGTAAGCTTACCAGTGCGCTGTTTCATCTTAATAATGTTCCAAACAGTTGATTTTGTTAAGCTTAAGGTTTGGCTGATGTCTCAAACAGTTTTATTCTTGTTTCTCAGTCTCATAATGGCTTCTTTGACTTTCATTGGCACAACTTTGATCCTCATGTTGATAAACAATAATAAAAGTTTCCAAAGGTAATGGAAAGACTGGAGGAAAGATCAGGTGCTGGGAACTCTCTTATACCTGCATTAAGGAGGCAATTACAAAGACCCGTGAAGCCATGTATCCTAAACATTATGGTGCCCTGAAATGGGGGGACTATGTATAAACACAGCTGTAATTTTTACATGGTGAAACCAACATGTATAAAATACCCTTTAATAAAATCTGACAATGTGCACTTTAACCACTTGTGATTTCTTTTCTATTACAAATCTCAAATTGTGGAACACTGAGGCAAATAAATAAATAAATACATAAATGATAGGCAAACATTATGGATGGCCATCATTTCTCCCAAACATTATTGAGGGCACTGTAGTTATTGCCCTGACTAATGAAAGCAAGCATACCTTCTTAACCACTCTATCTACTTGTGTAGCCACATTCAGGGTGCCATGGGCTTGACCCCAAGATATATTTTGCTGCACAGTGAGGAATAAATAAAAAGAAGTGAGAGGAAATGAATTACTGCTGAGCAGATACTGACCACTGGATGCTCAGGTTACTGTACACACATTATCTACTGAAATCCCTTCATGCTGATGTCCCAGATGTGTAGTTTGGCAGTCTACCAGATAAATTACTAGTTTAGACAATGAAAAAAAATCTAATTTTAGTTTTTAACAATTGTTTGTTTTAGTTTCATAAACATTTCCATTTTAGGTGTGAAAGCCAGAGCTGACCAGGAACTGATACAGTTGGTGTTTGAAGAACGTCAGCAGCTCCATAAAAACATTGAAGTGTTACAGGGGAAGGTGAGTTCAAAAACATAGCTTGGAAGTTCTTCCTAAATGATACAGTTAGCTTACAGTGTGTTAGCATTTATACTTTTCATGCTTCACTCTCTCATGTTTCATGTTTCAGCTTCTTCACACTCTGGTACAAAGAGATGAACATGACAAAAGTAACGTGATTCTTGAGGTGACAGCCGGAAGAACTACAGGAGGTGAGAATTTACACAAGACAATCACCATTATAAGAACACAGAACATAAAACAGTACAGCAGTTTTCAGCGTACAATGTCTGTGCTGAACATCATGCCAAGACCAACTCTTGTTGTTTGCACACAGTCCATACCGCTCCATTCCCTGCATATCCATACGTTTATCCAAAAATATCTTAAACGCCACTATCATATCCACCTCAATCACCACCCCTGGCAGTGCATCACCTCTAAAACAACTCAATCAAGTTAGTAAAACACAACCTGCAGCGTACAAAGCCATGCTGAGTGTCCCTAATTAACCCATTCTCTTCCAAATGGGAGTAAGTCCTATCCCGATGAATGAATGAATAAGTTTATTGGCCAAGTATTCACATACAAGGAATTTACCTTGGTGCTCTGCCCGCAAGTGACAACATGGCATGCAGTGACAGTTAAGAATGATACATAAAACATTAAACATTAATAATAAACCATTATTGATTAAACATGTGAATTAAATAAAATACCAGAGAACAAGGAGACTACAGATTTTTGGTTATTGAGCAGAGCTACTACTCGTGGAAACTCGATGAATCCTCTGCTGTCGCTTCCCAACCATTGGTGTGTGGCTCACCAGCCTGTAATTCCCTGGTTCCTCACTTTATACATAAAGGGCAACATTAGCTACTCTGCAGTCCTCTGGGACCTCACCTGTGGCTAGAGAGATGCAAAATTATTTGTCAAGGCTCCCTCAGTCTCTTTTGCCCTTCGCAATAACCCGGGATAGATCCCATAAGGCCCTGTGGATTTATCCATTTAATGCTCTTCAAGAGCCCCTACAACACCTGCTTAATCTCAAACGGCCCTTGCATATTAGTATTCTTCACACTGATCTCGCTGTCCTCCATGTCCACCTTCTTGGTGAAAACTGATGCAAACTACTCGTTTAGTACCTCAATATATTGTTGCTTGAGACACTTTTATCTGGTCAGGAGCTGAATCTCACGATTTGCAGCATTCATCATGCAGGGAGATAGTTTGGATACAGCTGGTGATGTCAAAAAGAAATTGTCCAGAGCTCAACCTGCTGACTGATGCTTACTGTCCCCTCGATGGCCTTGTATATGAAAGGCAGCATAGACCCCAAATTTCATTATTTGGTAAGTTTCAATGAGGTCACCACCCCCTATCCTTCTAAACTCCAGTAAGTGGAGGTTCAGACCAATCAATCGCTCATATATCGCCCAATTATCCCTTGAATAATTCTTGTAAACCTCCTTTAGACCCTCTCCAATACCAGCACACCCCTCCTCAGATATGGGGCCCAAATGCGGTGTGACGAGTACCTTATTTAGCCTCAACATTACATCCCTGCTTTTATACGTCTCAAATGAATACTAACATTGCATTTACCTTCCATACTACCGTTTCAACCTGCACATGAACCTTTTGAGAATTCTTTTGGTACTCTTAAGCCTCTTTGCACCTCCAATTTCCGAATCCTCTCCCCATTTAGAAAATAGTCTATGCCTTTATTCCTACTACCAAAGTGCATGACCACCCATTTTGCTATGCTGTATTCCATCTTCCACTTTGCCCACTCTCCTAACCCGTTCAAGTCTTTCTGCAGACTCCTTGCTTCTTCTACACTACCTGCCCCTCCACCTGTCTTTGTATCATCCGCAAACTTGGCCACAAAACCATCAATTCAATCATCAAAATCATTAATATACAACGTAAAAAGAAGTGGACCCACATTGACCCTTGCACTAATCGCTGGCAGCCAACCAGAGAAAGCCCCCTATATTCCCACTGTTTGCCTTCTGCCATTCAGCCAATCCTCTATCAATCCAATTATCTTCCCTCTAGACACAAAATGCTAGAGTAACACAGTGGGACAGGCAGCATCTCTGGAGAGAAGGAATGGGCGACGTACGGGTCAAGACCCTTCTTCAGACTGATATCAGGGGGGTGGATGGGACAAAGATAGAATGTAGTCGGAGACAGTGAGACTGGTGGGAGAACTGGGAAGGGGTAGAGTGTAGAGAGGGAAAGCAAGGGCTATTTAAAGTTAGAGAATTCAATGTTCATACCGCTGGGGTGTAAGCAACCCAAGCAAAATATGAGGTGCTGTTCCTCCAACTTGCGCTGAGCCTCACTGACAATGGAGGACGCCCAGGACAGAAAGGTCAGATTGGGAATGGGAGTGGGAGTTAAAATGCTGAACAACCGGGAGATCAGATAGGTTCAGACGGACTGAGCGGAGGTGTTCAATGAAACGATCGCTGAGCCTGCGCTTGGTCTCACCGATGTAAAGAAGTTGACACCTGGAACAGCGGATACAGTAGATGAAATTGGAGAAGGTGCAAGTGAACCTTTGCCTCACCTGGAAAGACTGTTTGGGTCCTCGGATGGAGTCGAGGTAAAGGGACAGGTGTTGCATCTCCTGCGGTTCCTAGGGAGGGGGTGGGAAGGGATGCGTTAACAGGGCGTTGTGGAGGGAACGGTCTCTGCGGAAAGCAGGAAGGGGTGGAGATGGGAAGATGTGGCCAGTAGTGGGATCCCGTTGAAGATGGCGAAAATGTTGGAAGATTATATGCTGATGGGGTGGAAGGTGAATCATAGAAAATAGGTGCAGGAGTAGGCCCTTCGGCCCTTCGAGCCTGCACCGCCATTCAATATGATCATGGCTGATCATCCAACTCAGTATCCCGTACCTGCATTTTCCCCCATACCCCCTGATCCCCTTAGCCACAAGGGCCACATCTGACTCCCTCTTAAATATAGCCAATGAACTGGCCTCAACTACCTTCTGTGGCAGAGAATTCCAGAGATTCACCACTCTCTGTGAAAAAATGTTTTTCTCATCTCGGCCCTAAAAGACTTCCCCCTTACCCTTAAACTGTGACCCCTTGTTCTGGAATTCCCCAACATCGGGACCAATCTTCCTGCATCTAGCCTGTCCAACCCCTTAAGAATTTTGTAAGTCTCTATAAGATCCCCCCTCAATCTCCTAAATTCCAGCGAGTAAAAGCAAAGTCTATCCAGTCTTTCTTCATATGGAAGTCCTGCCATCCCAGGAATCAGTCTGGTGAACCTTCTCTGTACTCCCTCTATGGCAAGAATGTCTTTCCTTGAGAACAAGAGGGACTCTGCCCTTGTTACGAATGGGAGCAGGGGGAGCAAGAGCGGAGCTGCAGGTTACGAGGAAACCCTAGTGAGAGCCTCATCTATAATGGAAGAGGGAAATCCCCATTTCCTAAAGATTAAGAACTGCACCAGAGACTCGGGTTCGATCCTGACTACGGTGCTTGTTTTACGTTCTCCCCGTGACCTGCGTGGGCTTTCTCTGGCATCTCTGGTTTCCTCCCACACTCCAAAGATGTACAGGTTTGTAGGCTTGGTATAAGTGTAAATAGTCAGTGCAGACTCGGTGGGCCGAAGGGCCTGTTTCTGCATTGTATTTTTAAAATTAAAACTAAAATGACCTTTGGGCTGTGTGTATGGTTATTGTCGGGTTAATGGTAAAGTCTATGGATCAGTGGTCTTGTAACTTGTCTCTTGCTATGTCTTTCACTCATGACAGCAGCTCTAGTGCACAGTTATCATTCACTGTCCAGGGTTACTGAGAGGAAAGACAAAAACTTTCTCATCTGATTTCTGCCCGTGTGTGTGTGTGTGCGTGGATTTCTTAGGTGAGTGGAGCAGGCTTGGTAGTGATAACCTCCACCCTAGCAGTAAACAAACTATTTTGATCACTCCTCTTTGTGTAAATGCTTGAAGGCTTCTAATATCCATTAGACCATGTGGGACCCCGTAGGGCCCCGTTCCCCCAACGCAATATTCCACCATTCACCCCAACTACCCAGGCTCATCTGACGTTTTAAAGTTAAAAATGGCAATAACATGTGAAAACATCTCACTATCCCTCTTGTCCCCTATTCCCTTCCTCCATTATCCTCCCTCTCCCCACCCCCCTCTGCTTCCTCCCCTCAGCCCCCTCCCCTCCTCTCTTCCCCCTCTCCCTTCTCACCTCCCCCACTCCCTCACCTTTCCCCTACCCTCAGTCCCTCCCTCGCTAACCCCTCTCCCCTCCTCGTCTCCCTCTATCCCCCTGCTCCCCCACTCCTCACCTTCCCCTATCCCACCTTCCCATTCTCCTCACCCCCTCACTGCCTTTCTCTCCCTCTATCCCCGACTCCCTACCTCCCCTACTCCTCTCCCTATATCCCCCCTCCTCCCCCACACTCCCTCCCCACCTCTCCCACTTCCCCCTCCCTATCCCCCTGCTCTCCCACTCCTCACCTCCCCCCTACCCCACAATGAAAATCTTGTTTTTTTAATGGAATTCTCAATGAAAATTGTGTTTTTTCTTTTAACTAATCTAAACATGTTAGCTGTTAGTTAAAAAGGACAAATTTGATTAAAACTGTTTTTTTTAAAAATCAGGTTTTTTATATAATTTGGTATCCCATTGTGACGTCGTACGTGGCTGATGGGCAGGGCAAATGGAAATGTGGTTTGAAAAGTGATTTTTGTAAAATTTAAAATGTCAATAACTTGTAAAATATACCATCAATCTGAACGAAGCTGGTTTCATTTACAGGACAGCGAGTAAGGTGGGCCAAATATTGTAGCACTATCTTGTACCGTTTTGGAGGGGTTTCGGGATCTCACGTGCACGCATACAAACAAACAAACAAGATGAGAGTTTTAGTAATATATAGATAGATGGAATCAAAAAGATGACAAAATTAGGAACAGTGGTGTTCTCGGTCATTGCTTCATTGAATTTTCTTGTTCTTTTCAGGTGATATATGTCAGCAGTTTACAAGGGAGATTTATGATATGTACAAGAATTATGCAGAGTACAAGAACTGGAACTTTGAAGTACTTAACTACACACCTGCTGACTATGGTAAACTGATTTCCTTTGATATAACAAAATGGTAGGCAAGAGTGGTTGACAGTGATTCCTGCGGGGGGGGGGGGGGGGGGGGGAGGGAGCTAGATATTGAGATAATTTAGTTAGATAGCAAACCTAAAAGTAAATATAAATAAAATAATATACTGAGCACACTAGTGATGACTGATTTTGTACCTCCATCAACCTGGCCTCAAAACACCAGCATCAATGGAATCATTGCCAGTCGAAAATAAATGTTGATTCAGCTCTTCTCAAATGGCACCTCACAACCTATCAACTCCCAACTGAATGGAGTCTGAAAATACTCCATAATTTGCACTTTTCAAGAGACTTGGTTTCTCCACAAAGTGCATCACCTTGTACTCATCAGAATTACATTTCATCTGCCATTTTACCAAATGTCTTTTTCTGTCTTACAATGTCTCTTAATATCTCTCTCTGTCCCCGTCTCTCTCTCTCTCTCTGTCCCACTTTCATATCTATCTGTCCCTCACTCTCCTGCTGTCTGTTTGGAAGTCTGTAGTTCATCCCACGCAAAGACGTCTTCGGTTAATAACTTGGCCATGTGCTCCGCCAACCTCGTCACATTCATGCTCCTTCTCAGATTGATATTGCCATTTTCTCATCACATGCACCATTTGATGGTCTCAGCTAAATCTACGAGTCTTTCAATTTCTTCAGGTCTTGGGCAGAGCTGTTGCAGACTAAACTGCAAGGCGTCCCCTCAGGGTACATCTGTGGACGTTGATAAGAGTCCATGGATTCATGCTGAACTTCCTCTGAGGGAGCATATACTCCCTCATTACAGTATTCGTGGACTACTTCATTAATATTGCATTGACGCATTCTCTTTTACCTACTTCCCAGTCTTGCCTCAGGATTTTATACCATGGGATGTTGAATTCCTTGGTATAGACCTTATTTTAAACATGTGTGTAATACAGGTGATCAGGTAACATAAATCCGCTGCCCGCTCGACCACCGCCACCTGCCTCTCCCGATGCTCTGTCCAGTCGGCCTCTTCCCACAACCCCCCTTCTCCTCCACCCCCAGAGTGGCTGACAAACACCACGTTGGAAGCAGCAGCAGGTGAGAGTGGAGGAAGGCCCACGGTAACCACGCCTAATTTTAAAGTGAAGCGACACAAAGTGCTGGTGTACGTTATTGCCGATGACTGCAATGATGGTTAATCGGTTCAACCTGTATATGCATTTTACTGTTTTTCTTTTAGGAGGATTGCACCACGCCTCAGCATGTATTTCAGGGGAGAATGCTTATCGGTTCTTACGACACGAAGGTGGAACCCACAGAGTTCAGAGGATTCCTGAAGTGGGCCTGTCATCACGGATGCAGCGTATCCATACTGGAACTATGGCTGTTATTGTTCTACCACAGATTGATGAGGTGAGCGGTGACATACTCCTTTGTTTAATATATGAAGACCTGGATGGGGAGAAAGGCTGGGGCCAAATACATAGGAATACAGCAAGAGGCCTCTTACAATATCAGGCTTGTTCCACCATTCAATAAAACTGTATCTGATCTGTGATCTCTCTGTATACAGTCTTTCCCCATGTCCCCAAATACCTTGGGTTATTAATGATTTCACTAATCTTTACATAACTAAAACTCTGATTTTGTGCTCTTCCGGTTGACGCTGTTTTTATATTATCGCAAATGCGGTACGTGATAGCGCCATGATTTTACATCAGCTCACTCGCCGTTCTCCTGTGCTGCGAGTGCACCAAGTTTTGTTCTGATCGGTAGTATATTGTAGAAGATAGCGAGGTTGTTTACAAATCGTAAAAAGTGTGTGTGCACGATCGATCTCCTCTCCTGCCAGTCAGCGCCGCGCGGATTGGTCGTTACTCCTGTCACTCACCGGGACAGTCTGCCCCTTCCTGCGCCATCATGTCTTTACTGGAGCTGAGGATGGCCGGTGGAGGTCTCCAACCGGACACCATTTTTGGAGGGACCAGAAGCGGCCCGGCCCAGAGTCGGAGATGTTCTCAAACGGAAAGTGGAGAGTCTGATCCTGGCGGTGGAGAGCATCCTGCGCCCGCTTTGAGTTCCAAACGCACCGCTTTCGCAACTCAACGCAGCTCCAGCCCCTTCACTTCTGGTTCCCCCCCCCCCACATGCCTGCGCGGCCGTTACTGCTGGTGCTTCCGGGCCGAGCATAGCGCCGACAGCTGATGCTGCTCCGGAGAATGCAAGAAGGGAGAGGAGCGATAACCTCGTGATCCTGGGGAGGGAGAGTGGGGTAGGAGAGGGGATAGAGGGAGAGGAGGGGAGAGGAGTTATGGAGGGAGGAAGTGAGTGACTGAGGGTAGGGGAAAGGAGAGGTGGGGGAGGGTAGAAGGAGAGGGAAAAGAAGAGGGAAGAGGTGAGGGAAGGAGGGGGAATAGAGGTAGAGAAGGGGGGAGTAGAGGGGGAGGTAGGGAGTGGGGAATAGAGGACGAGGAGGGCAGCGAGGGAGGTGAGGAGGGATGGGGGAGGTGAGCAGTGGGGAAGATGGGGTAGGGAGGGGAGAGGAGCTACGGGGGAGTGACTGGGGGTAGGAGAAAGGAGAGGGAGAGAGGTGAGGGAGGGATTTGGGGAGCGGGAAGAAAAGTGAGGGTGAAGAGGAGGGGGAGAGAGTGTTAGGGAAGAGGGGGAATGAGCTGCGCCTGTGCGGCTGGGGGCTATGGGTGAGTGGTGGAATATTGCGTTGGGGGACCAAGCCTCCTGTGTGACGGGGACCCAACAGGTCCCACTTAGTCTAGTGTTACTTTAAAAATTAGTAATTGCTGTTTGTTGAAGAGAGGTTGTGCGGAGTTTGTCTGTTCTCCCTGTGACTGCACAGGTTTTCTCCAGGTTATCCAGTTTCCTCCCACTTTCCAAAGACGTGCAGGATTGTATGTTAATTGGATTCTGTAAATTGCCTCTAGTGTGTCGGACATAGAACTAGTGTTCTTGAGTGTGGATAATTCAGTGTTCATATCATTGGGTTGTAGCCCACCTAAGCAGAATATGAGGTACTGATCTTCCACTTTGAGTGCGGCCTTGCTTTAGCAATGGAGCCCAAGGACAGAAAGGTCAATACAGGAATAGGAAGGGCTTTGTGGTGGACAGAGCACAATTGTTTGGCACTAGAAAGGAGGACTCCTCTATTCTCTGTGCTCATTTCCATCCACATCCCATATTTCCCTTCTATTCCCCGTACCCATCCCCCCAGTTCACTTCCACCCGTTTCAGCTTTACATTTCTTTCCTTATCTGACACTCAACTCCTTTTTACATCTAGCCTTTGTCATTTACCCCACCCAGCTGCTCATCGACCCTCCCCAAAACCTATATCCACCTATCACTTGCCTGACCTTTCCCCAACCACACCACTTTTTTAGCTTTCTCCTGCCTACTACACTCGGCCTGAAGATGGATGTCAATCTGAAATGACACCAGCCTATTCCGTCCACTGATGCTGCCTGACCCGCCAGTCTATTTCCTCTACTGACGGCACTCTACTGTTTTTCACTTAAGATCCTAGCAACAACAGTTTTTTTGTGTCTCTACAATACTCCAAGTATGTTCTCCCCAACAACTTGTATGTGATGTTCCATGCTTGTATTCATGCCCTAAATAACGAAGGCAAACATGCCAAACATTTTCTTCACCTACACAGAAAGCTGGGGTAACTCAGCCGGTCAGACAGCATCTCTGAAGAAAAGGAATAGGTGATGATCCCAGTCGAGACCCTTTTTCTGACGGGGTCTGAAGATTGGTATCAACCAAAACGTAACCTATTCCTTTTCCCTCAGAGATGCTGTCTGACCCGCTGAGTTACATCAGCTTTTTGTGTCTATCTTCGGTTTAAACCAGCATCTGCTGTTCCTACACATTTTCTTCACCACACTGTCTATCTGTGTCGCTGAACATGAACCTGTATCCTGGATCTCTCTGTCCTGCAACACTCTTTGGGACTTTGCTTTTTACTATGGAAGTACTGCCCTGTTTTTACTTCCTAAAAAGGACTTGAGCTTGTTATCCTGAAATCCAAACCAACGACAAGTGATCTGTAGTTCCACATGATTGGTACGAGCTGTCTCCAGTCATAATTGTGATGTCCACTCATGCCACTAGTGGATTGTATATCCAATTTATGTTTCCCCAGCACTATATTTCATAACTCTCAGATGTGTTCAACTAAACACTCCAAAGACATACAGGTATGTAGGTTAATTGGCTTGATGTTGGTGTAAATTGCCCCTCGTGTGTGTAGGATAGTGTTAATGTGTGGGGATCGCTGGTCGGTGAGCTAAAGGGCCTCTTTCCGCACTGTATAACTAAACTAAATTTAGTCTCCTAAAATGGTTGTGCAAACTGAATTGTAAGTACTTGGAAACCTGAAATAGCTAATGATCTGCTCTCTGTATTAGGTAGATATTCAAGTAGATGCCAATGATCTGAGGATTGATACATTTCGTGCCAAAGGAGCTGGGGGACAGCACGTAAACACGACAGACAGTGCAGTGAGAATTGTCCATATTCCAACAAGTGAGTGAATGCATGTTTTCCCATCTAAAGCAGAATTTGCACCAAAGCTTTGCTGCTTCTACTTTTGAAAATGGTGACTATTACTTAGAAAAAAATTGAAAACAAGTTACATTTTAGTAGTATGTTTGTGGATTCTCATAGGTTAAGATTTATCTCCAAGCCAAAGATGGGATTCTGAAGTTGCAGTCAAATAGGTCTGCTACAGATTTAAATTGTGTCAAAATCCAATTGACACTGATATTTACAGGGACAGTTATCGAGGTAATTGCCACCTGATTAGTTTGTCAGTCAGCCAATACTAATAAGGTATGAGAATTGGCATCCAAAGGTTGTAGCCCAGGTCTTGAGAATAGTCCACAATGAGTAGGACTTGGTTTGGAGGAGATACAGATTGTCAGCAAGATCGGAGATGGGGTGTTATACAAAATATGCTAGAGGGTGAGGCCATTTATTCTGGAGGACTCTTCCTTCTAGCTTACTAAGAATATTAACAGAGGGATCCAGCTCACAATTTTACTGCTAGGCTTCCTGATCCAGGCAAACATTAGCTATGTGTGTAAACATTTAATTGTGGTCACCATCTGCCAGATTTTAAAATGTGCAGGTCGGATAAAAGGAAAACCAGGGACATTCTCTCTGTTTTATATATTTAATCCACTATCCCTGTCTGTCTTGTCCTATGGGTAGAGGTGGGATTAATACAAAGGCATTATGGCCAGATGCCATAATATTGAGGTCCTCTATTTCTTTATGACCCAAGAGATCTTTTTATGGGTCATCTAGCAAATCACTGAACTCATGAAAAGGAGCCTGCTCTGCCATTTAATATGGTCCAGGTTGAGTGATCTATCAATATGATCCCCACACTCTTAATGTATTTTGCATCTAAAAATCTATCTATTTCTTAAATATGTTCAGCAAATTGGCCTCTTTAGACATCGGCAGTGGAGAATTCTACATGTTCACCAGCCTCCTGAGGGAAGACATTTCTCCTCAACTCAGTCTCAAAAGCCCTGACTGTAACCTGAGACTGTGGCCCCCTAGTGAAGTGGGGAGAAGGCAGGAAAATGTGGTGAGGAGGGAGAGATAGATCAGCCATGTTTGAATTCTACTCCTGTTACATGACCTCATGACCATTCAACAATTGAAATTTGACCTTAAATTTGTGAACAATTATCCCAAAGGAAAATGCTGGAAAGCTAAAATAAAAACAAAATATTTGAAACACTCAGCAGGTCAAGCAGTATCCACAAAGAGAGAAGCAAATTCGGTTCTATAATCTTTCCTCATGATTGGCTAATGATATGAATTTTTTTTTAAAAAGTGTTTTAAGCTGCAGGGAAAACGTTGGGGAGCAAAGAGCTTTAAATAAAAAGTCATGGACAAGGTGATATAATCTTTGGTCTTTGGAATGACTTGCTGCCCTCTAGTTCTATAGGTTTTGTATTTGGCTAATTGACAGTGAAGGAGCTTCCAGGAAGGCATCATGGCATCGAATACGCAAGGCCTTAAAAATACAGCAGGCGTGTCCGTCTGTGCAGACTCTGTAGTTCCTATAGAAGGTTCTTCAGCCATCTCACACTGGACTGGACGCAAGTTATCTTTGGTTCTGAGGGGTTGACTAAGAAGACAGATGATCTCCACCCTATCACTGATCCTTTCTCTTTAACCTAGTTTCTATATGACGAATACATGTTAAAATTTTCGAATGACACATTGGAAGAGTGCAGGTAGATACTTTGGAGAAGATTATGGCAAATAACTTACAGCTTTCTGAATGGTGAAAAGTTGAAAGTAGTCAACAATTTAAATTGTTTAAAATTTTCTGGAGCGAGTTGTTCAGGAATCAAAGGGCTCTTGGAATGCTGGCATTTACAACTACAGCATGGAGCAGATGGCGGAGATTATGCCACTGATGTGTGCAGCACTGGCTAGATTACTTCTGGAATATTATAACCAATTCCAGTCACACTACAGTACTTAAAGATATACTGACCTGGAGCAAGTGCCATTTAGATTTACTGGAAGGACAGTTGGACTTCAAGGGACAACCTGTGAGGAATAAATATAGAAAAGGATTGGTGTTTAAGATATTAAACACATTTATATAATACATTGAGAAAATATTTCCCCTACTGTGGAAAATTGGAAATAGGGAGTTAGTCAAAATATTAGCACCAAGCTTCCTCCATGTATGTCACCTTACCTGCTGATTGCTTCCAGCATTTTCAGTTTTTATTTGAAAATATCGTGTTGCATCCAAACTTTTCTAGGTATAACAATAGAATGTCAACAGCACCGATCACAGTTAGAAAATAAAAAGCTGGCCATGCGCACATTGAAAGCAAAATTGTACCAGAGGATTGCAGAAGCAAAAATGGAAAAGATGCAGAATACCCGTAAAATGCAGGTAAGAGTTCCTAAGAATCTATTTCAATCTTGTCTACTTTCAATGTGACCCAGGTTTATCGCTTCCGAAAATCAGGTGGGCAAATGGGAAAATTGGTCAGAAGGGTGGCACTTTGGCACAGTTGCTGTCTCACAGTGCCAAAGACCCAGGTTCAACACAGATCTCGGGTGCAGTCTGTGTGGAGTTTGCAAGTTCTCCATGTGCATTTCCTCTGGGTGCTCCAGTTTCCTCCTACAATGCAAAGACATGCAGGTTTGTAGGTTAACTGGCCTTTATAAATTGACCCCAGTGTGTAGGGAGTGGACGAGAAAGTTGAATAACATAGAACTAATGTGAATGGGCCACAGGGCCTGTTTCAATGCTGTATCTGTAAACTAAACAAATTGGTGGTTAAAATGTGACCGGTCCCCTTTCCCCTCCCCAGACCTTTTCCAGTCTGTCCATTGTTCCACAACACAAATGGCCTGGATTACTTAGTTCCTAGCTTTACTCAGTTTGCATTCACACCTCTATAATAGCTTTTCGATAAAGTCCATTTATCTCCACTTTTTAAAAAATACTTTAGATAAAGGTACTTAATTTTTCTTTGTTTCCGACACCTTCTCTCATACTCTCATCGCTACCTGAACTGTTTAATTCAACTTTATAAATTTCCCTAGCTTGAATCATATACCATCTTTTTGCTCACTCCTTTACAGAATGTCTCCTCCATTTGTACCCCTTTACAGAATGTCTCCTCCACACAATTGTTTCCTATCTGCCCACCATAATGTTTGGGACAAAGACCCATTATTTATTATTCACATGTGGTTAAAGTGCACATTGCCAGATTTTAATAAAGGGAATTTTTATACATTTTGGTTTCACCACGTAGAAATTACAGCTGTGTTTATACATAGTCCCCACATCTCTGGGCACCATAATGTTTGGGACACATGGCTTCACAGGTGTTTGTAATTGCTCAGGTGTGCTTAATTGCCTCCTCAATGGAGGTATAAGAAAGCTCTTGGCACCTAGTCTTTCCTCCAGTTTTTGCATCACCTTTGGAAGCCTTTATTGCTGTTTATCAACATGAGGACCAAAATTGTGTCAATGAAAGTCAAAGAGCCATTATGAGACTGAGAAACAAGAATAAAATTGTTTGAGAGCCAAACCTTAGGCGAACCAAAATCTTCTGTTTGGAACATCATCAAGAAGAAAGAAAGCACTGGTAGGCTTACCAATCGCAAAGGGACTGGCAGGCCAAGGAAGACCTCCACAGCTGATGACAGAAGAATTCTCTCTATAATAAAGAAAAATCCCCAAACACCTGACCGACAGATCAGAAACACTCTACACGAGTCAGGTGTGGATTTGGGGTGGAAGATTGCAACCTTCACGTGGTCCGCCCTGTTTCGACTAATGCAATCAACTTGACGTGCACAAACGGAAGATCAAATAGAACAAGTTGTCCAACAACTTGGTGATTCATTCCTACAAGAAGTCAAGTCACTTGACTTGATAACTTACGCTGTGCATACCACTCGAAAGAAGGAGGAGGTGTGGATTTGTCAATGAACATTGTGCACAGAAGACTTCATGAGCAGAAATACAGAGGCTACATTGCAAGATGCAAACCACTGGTTAGAACATAGAAACATAGAAATTAGGTGCAGGAGTAGGCCATTCGGCCCTTCGAGCCTGCACCGCCATTCAATGTGATCATGGCTGATCATCCAATTCAGTATCCCTTACCTGCCTTCTCTCCATACCCTCTGATCCCCTTAGCCACAAGGGCCACATCTAACTCCCTCTTAAATATAGCCAATGAACTGGCCTCAACTACCCTCTGTGGCAGAGAGTTCCAGAGACCCACCACTCTCTGTGTGAAAAAAGTCCTTCTCATCTCGGTCCTAAAGGATTTCCCCCTTATCCTTAAGCTGTGACCCCTTGTCCTGGACCTCCCCAACATCGGGAACAATCTTTCTGCATCTAGCCTGTCCAACCCCTTAAGAATTTTGTAAGTTTCTATAAGATCCCCTCTCAATCTCCTAAATTCTAGAGAGTATAAACCAAGTCTATCCAGTCTTTCTTCATAAGACAGTCCTGACATCCCAGGAATCAGTCTGGTAAACCTTCTCTGCACTCCCTCTATGGAAATAATGTCCTTCCTCAGATTTGGAGACCAGAACTGTACGCAATACTCCAGGTGTGGTCTCACCAAGACCCTATACAACTGAAGTAGAACCTCCCTGCTCCTATACTCAAATCCTTTTGCTATGAAAGCTAACATACCATTCGCTATCTTCACTGCCTGCTGCACCTGCATGCCTACTTTCAATGACTGGTGTACCATGACACCCAGGTCTCGCTGCATCTCCCCTTTTCCTAATCGGCTACCATTTAGATAATAGTCTGCTTTCCTGTTTTTGCCACCAAAGTGGATAACCTCACATTTATCTGCAACTGCCAAACATTTGCCCACTCACCCAGCCTATCCAAGTCACCTTGCAGTCTCCTAGCATCCTCCTCACAGCTAACACTGCCCCCAGCTTAGTGTCATCCGCAAACTTGGAGATATTGCCTTCAATTCCCTCATCCAGATCATTAATATATATTGTAAATAGCTGGGGTCCCAGCACTGAGCCTTGCGGTACCCCACTTGTTAATCCATTCAATTTACCCATCACCACTTCCCGACTAACCTGGATTTCACTCAATTCCTCCTTTGACCTGCGGTCCCCTGCTATTTCCGGCAGATTATTTATGTCTTCCTTAGTGAAGACGGAACCAAAGTAGTTATTCAATTAGTCCGCCATATCCTTGTTCCCCATGATCAACTCACCTGTTTCTGACTGCAAGGGACCTACATTTGTTTTAACTAATCTCTTTCTCTTCACATATCTATAAAAACTTTTGCAGTCAGTTTTTATGTTCCCTGCCAGTTTTCTTTCATAATCTATTTTTCCTTTCCTAATCAAGCCCTGTGTCCTCCTCTGCTGGTCTCTGAATTTCTCCCAGTCCTCTGGTATGCTGCTTTTTCTGGCTACTTTGTACACATCATCCTTTGCTTTGATACTATCCCTGAGTTCCCTTGTTATCCACGGATGCACTACCTTCCCTGATTTATTCTTTTGCCAAACTGGGATGAACAATTTTTGTAGTTCATCCATGCAGTCTTTAAATGTCTTCCATTGCGTATCCACCGTTAACCCGTTTAGAATTTATTGCCAGTCAATCTTGGCCAATTCACGTCTCATACCCTCAAAGTTACCTTTCTTTAAGTTCAGAACCATTGTTTCTGAATTAACAATGTCGCTCTCCATCCTAATGAAGAACTCGGCCATATTATGGTCACTCTTGCCCAAGGGGGCACGCACAACAAGACTGCTAACTAACCCTTCCTCATTACTCAATACCCAGTCTAAAATAGCCTGCTCTCTCGTTGGTTCCTCTACATGTTGATTTAGATAACTATCCCGCATACATTCCAAAAAATCCTCTTCCTCAGCGCCCCTGCCAATTTGATTCACCCAATCTATATGTAGATTGAAGTCACCCATTATAACTGTTTTGCCTTTGTCACACGCATTTCTAATTTCTTGTTTGATACCATCCCCAACTTCACTACTACTGTTAGGTGGCCTGTACACAACATCCACCAGAGTTTTCTGCCCCTTAGTGTTTCGTAGTTCTACCCATATCGATTCCATATGCTCCAAGCTAATGTCCTTCCTTTCCATTGCGTTAATCTCCTCTCTAACCAGCAACGCTACCCCACCTCCTTTTCCTTTCTCTCTATCCCTCCTGAATATTGAATATCCCTTGATGTTCAGCTCCCAGCCTTGGTCACCCTGGAGCCATGTCTCCGTGATCCCAACTATATCATAATCATTAATAGCTATCTGCACTTTCAACTTATCCACCTTATTACGAATACTCCTTGCATTGAGATACAAAGCCTTCAGGCTTGTTTTTACAACGCTCTTACCCCTTATACAATTATGTTGAGAAGTGGCCCTTTTTGATTTTTGCCCTGGTTTTGTTTGCCTGCCACTTTTACTTTTTACCTTGCTCCCTATTGCTTCCACCCTCGTTTTACACCCACCTGCCTCTCTGCTCTTGTACCCATCCCCCTGCCACATTAGTTTAAATCCTCCCCGACAGCACTAGCAAACACTCCCCCAAGGACATTGGTTTCATTCCAGCCCAGGTGCAGACTGTCCTGTTTGTACTGGTTCCACCTCCCCCAGAAATGGTTCCAGTGCCCTAAAAATTTGAATCCCTCCCCCTTGCACCATTTTTCAAGCCATGTATTCATCTGCAATACCTCCTATTTCTACGCTGACTGGCCTGTGGTACTGGTAATAATCCAGAGATTATTACCTTTGAGGTCCTACCTTTGAAGTTTATCTCCTAGCTCCCTAAATTCACCTTGTAGGACCTCATCCCTTTTTTTACCTATATCGTTGGTGCCAATATGCACCACGACAACTGGCTGTTCACCCTCCCCCTCCAGAATGTTCTGCAGCCGTTCAGTGACATCCCTGACCCTTGCACCAGGGAGGCAACATACCATCCTGGAGTCTTGTTTGCGGCCGCAGAAACGCCTGTCTATTCCCCTGACAATTGAATCCCCTATTACTATTGCCCTTCCCCTCTTTTTCCCCCCATCATGTGCTGCAGAGCCACCCATGGTGCCATGAACTTGGCTGCTGCTGCATTCCCCTGATGAGCCATCTCCCTCAACAGTATCCAAAATGGTAAACCTATTTAGAAGGGAGATGAACGCAGGGGACTCCTGCGCTACCAGCCTACTGCTTTGCTGGCTATTGGCCACCCGCTCCCTTTCTGTCCTCTTACCTTTTACCTGTAGTGTGACCAACTCGCTGTACGTGCTATCCACAACTTTCTCCGCATCGTGGATGCTCCAGTATGAATCCAGCCGCAGCTCCAATCGTTCAATGTGGTCTGCCAGGAGCTGCAGCTGGACACACTTCCTGCAAACGTAGTCAAAAAGGGACACCAACAATATCCCTGATCTCCCACATGTTGCAGGCTGAGCAAACCATGGGGCCAATCTCTACTGACATATCTTATTCCCAAATTACTCTGTATTAAATATATATATTATATAAATATTTTTTATTTTTTATTTTTATTAAACACAAAACTTTATCCTTTAAACTTTACTAATAAATACTGAATCCCTAACTCCTAGAATCCATAAACCTGAAGGCAGAAATGTAAAAATGTAAACCCCGGGTTGCACCCAATCAACTGCTTCCTCTGGTCCTCTTCAACTAATCAGAGGCTTCCACCAGATTCTCTCTCTGGAAGATGGAACGTTGCAGATGTTGGTCTCACAGCGCAGGTAGCTCCACCCTCTCTCACCAACGGCTCCCCGGGCCTCTGTGAAAAGCAAGCCCCACGCTAGATTTATACTCACAGCGCAGGTAGCTCCACCCTCTCTCACCATCGGCTCCCCGGGCCTCTGTGAAAAGCAAGCCCCACACTAGATTTATACTCACAGCGCAGGTAACTCCACCCTCTCTCACCAACGGCTCCCCGGGCCTCCTGATGATGGTTAGCCGCAAAAAATAGGATGGCCAGGTTACAGTTTGCCAAGAAGTACTTAAAAGAGCAACAGTTCTGGAGAAAGGTCTTGTGGGCAGATGAAAGATTAACTTATATCAGAGTGATGGCAAGAGCAAAGTACGGAGGAGAGAAGGAACTGCCCAAGATCCAAAGCATACCACCTCATCTGTGAAACACGGTGGTGGGGGTGTTATGGCCTGGGCGTGTATGGCTGCTGAAGGTACTGCCTCACATATCTTCATTGATGATACAACTGCTGATGGTATTAGCATAATGAATTCTGAGGTGTATAGACACATCCTATCTGCTCAAGTTCAAACAAATGCCTCAAAACTCATAGGTTGATGGTTCATTCTACAGCAAGACAATGATCCCAAACATCCCAATGATCCTAAAGCAACAAAGGATTCTTTCTAAGCTAAAAAATTGTCAATTCTTGAGTGGCCAAGTCAATCACCTGATTGGAACCCAATTGAGCATGCCTTTTATATGCTGAAAAGAAAACTGAAGGGGACTAGCCCCCAAAACAAGCATAAGCAAGATGGCTGCAATACAGGCCTGGCAGAGCATCACCAGAGAAGACACCCAGCAACTGGTGATGTCCATGAATCACAGAATTCAAGCAGTCATTGCATGCAAAGGATATGCAACAAAATACTAAACATGACTACTTTCATTTACATGACATTGCTGTGTCCCAAACATTATGGTGTTGTGAAATAGAGGGACCTTGGATAAACACTGCTGTAATTTCTACATGGTGAAACCAAAATGTATAAAAATGGCCTCTATTAAGATCTGACAATGTGTACTTTAACCACATGTGATTTTTTCTATTACAAATATCAAATTGTGGAGTACAGAGGCAAATAAATGATTGGGTCTTTGTCCCAAACATTATGGAGGGCACTGTACTTAGGATTGATGATGACTTGCATCCACTTCATCAAGGCACACAGCATCATCAAGGACCACAGCCACCCAGCACGCAGACTGTTCTCCTTGTCACTGTCAGGCAGACAATACAGGAGCATGTCTGCACGTACCACCAGACTTAAGAACAATTTTTACCATCAGGCTTCTGAACTCATAAACATATTTCAATTCATATATCTGCTCACTAGCTTTTGTTAGCACGTGTGTTTTTTTGGTTGTTGTGTTGATCATCTTATTATTGTCTTTTTTACCTTAACAATGTCATTTTTATCTTATTTTATCCTTGTTATATTATTGCTGAGGTGACCAGAGGTACAAACACATTTCATTGTACCATTGACCCTATGTTAACCTACATATGACAATAAAACTGACTTGAAACTTGTCATAGTAGTTCTGACGAGCCTCCGGGTTTTTTGCATTAGTTTTGTTACAAGTTCCCTTTATTTCTTATTTGAATGTTCATCCAAGTCTTGCCACTGTGGGGGAGTCTATAGACTACTAAGCCCACCAGTGTCTTCTATTCCTCGTTCCCTGGATCCACATTACATTTCCTGATGTTTTGAATCATAATCCTTTTCTTCTACTGTCCTGGTCCAAACCTTGAAAATCAGTTATCAGTTATAACTGTGTTAGATTCTGCCTGCCTCCAAACTATTGGAGACCAGTCAGATCTTCTTGTTCCCAGTCCTTTCTGCAGTCCTCTCTCTGTAACCTCTTGGCTCATCACCCAACTCATCAGCTTCCCAGGCACATTTCCATATAACCACAGTAGATAATAATATCTGTCCCTATACCACTCTCACCTCCATTCAGGGACCCCAACAGCCCTTCTAAGTTGGACAGTGGTTCTGTTCCAACCTCGTCTATTACATTCAATGCTCCCAATGTGACCTTCTCTACATCAGTGAGATCAAGTATAGACCAAGTGACCATTTCACCAAACATTTGCGTTCTGTCCATCAAAGCTTGCTGGAACTGGCAGTTACCATTTTATGTGCCCTTCCCTGTTCCATACTACCTTTTCTGCCTTGGCCTCCTATATTGCTAGAGTGAGGCTACATGCAAACTGAAAGAACACCACTTCGATATGAACCCTACAATATGAACATTAAATTCTTCATGTCAATTAACCTCACCGACTCTCCCCTTCCCTTCCTCGTGCATTAACCTTTCTTCCACAATAGTTAACCTCTTCCTTTGCCCTCCACCTTGCGCGCATCTCCCATTCCTTATTACTCCGAGTCTCCCACTTGCCTTTTAGCCCCCTTGCTCTTCCACCACGTGCTGCCCCCTGGCTTCACATTTCACTCCTCTTCCTTATCTAACAACTTTTTGTCTCCGTTTTACCTTTAAAACTATGTCCACCACTCTTTTGCCAAACAACCCCCTTCACATCCAACAATCTATCACTTTCCAGTTCAAATAGTGAATAATCTGCATATGTCCACTGCTCCCTGGTTACATTACGAATTCAGGACAATGGGTTTTACACAAATAAAACAATGGATGTAGAAATCAACTTCAAACTTTGTTTATCATAGGTTGGGACAAGAGCTCAATCTGAAAGAATTCGCACTTATAATTTCACACAGGATAGGATTACGGATCACCGGATCAACTATGTTTTGAGGGACATTAAGGTAAGATATATATGTGACATAAAATGGATATAAGGATTTTTCGGGATTAATTGTGAATTGGCAGTTTAGTTTGACATTGATACAGTGGTTACATAAAAAACACTAACTGAACATTAAAAATACTTAATGTAAACTTCTTTTGATCACCCTTTTGTACATACTAGTTTCTCCAATGCTTCCCATTCTATGCAGCTTAAAATACGTGTGATTTAGATCTAAGTTTGATAAAAGATCATTGATCTGGTGCTATTTCTCTCTCTCCAGAGGCTGCCTGACCTGCCTAGTTTTTCCAGCAGCTGCAGACTTCTTTGCTTTGACAATAATTGTGATACCTATAACTTAAAGTCAATGAGCTATGGTATCACATGGGAAACTCTGAGATAAATCCTACTTGACCTGTGATTGAATAAAGCACTCAATCCCTTTCCATGTAACCTTGTATATTATTTCCCTTGAAATGCACACAATTCTCTTTTGAAAGCCTTCATTAATCTGATCCAACACCTGTTATAGGCAATGATCATAAGGCGTCAATCTGCGTAGCAAAGCTGTTCTGGTTGGGATTCACAACTTTAAGTTGTAATGTCTTGGGTTATAGACGAATTGCCAAATAAAAAGTATTGGCAGTTTGGAAGTCTATCAAGGAGAAAATCCCCAGGGCCTGACCAAGTACATCCTAAAACTAACCAAGCTGGAGATGCTAGAAACCTGTGTGGAACAGAAGGTGCTGGTGTGACGCAGTGGGTCAGGCAACATCTCTGGAGGATGAAGGGCATGTTTATGTGCTGTGCTACTCCATTACAAAGTGCATTGGATTCTTAATGCGGCTGTCCCACAGTACGAGCTAATTCAAGAGCTCTCCCGAGTTAAAAAAAAAAATCAAACTCGTGGTAAGCACGTAGAATGTGCGTTGCGGATATGTCGGAGCTCGGAACATCTCTTAGCGGCTCGTAACGCTAATGGCAGGTCCACGAGAGCCCAGAGTACCTACGAGCGTAATTCTCAGAGTTCGAATCGGGGAAACTCGGGAGAACTCTTGAATTAGCTCGTACAGTGGGACAGCCCCATAACTCAGTTTTCAATTAGCTCCATATATAAACTTCCCATATCTTGTCCCTTGGCTTAATCCCTTGTATTTTTCTAGGAGGTGCTTTGTGATGGTAGACAACTGGATGAACTGATTAATAAACTTCTAGAGTCAGCAGAAAAGGAATCTCTCGTGGAGTTCATAGAAACAAGTAATAAAAGAACAGGAGGGAATGAAAGCTGAAATAATCAAACAGGTGGAGTTGTATTCATACCAAGCCTGCAATGGAAAATTATTTAATGGCCCATTGCATTCTGACAGAAGTTCTAATGGCTCCTGGAAGATTCAAATATTTATCTCAATGTGATCTGGAACAAAAATTCCATGAATTTTACAGCTATATGAAGTTAATGATTTACAACCTGAAATCTTAAGTCATGTTTTTTTTCCCCTGAGTTACAGCAACTCTCTGCTTGGGTATAGCTGGGCTGGGAGTGTGTGGACAGAATGGTAATTTTGCTTGAGACGTAACATGTATGGAAATGCCTTTTCAATGAAAAGTAGGCAAAACGGTCTACTTACTCTGCCCAAGGAAAGCATCCAGTAACATGCAGTTGGACAGGAGTTCCATGCTGGTGTAGATATTTACTTTACTGTACAATTTTCAGAATATAGTCTGAGTAATACCATTATGGAGTGACAGATACAGTGCATTCAGAACCCTTCACTTTTTCCACATTTTGTTACGTTACAGCCTTATTCCAAAATGGATTACATTCATTTTTTAAATCATCAATCTATACATAATACCCCATAATAAAAGTGAAATCAGGTGTTTTGAAATTTTTGCAAAGTAATTAAAAATAAATAACTGAAATATCACATTTACAGGAGCATCCAGACTACTGAGTACTTTGTTGAGGCACCTTTGGCAGTGATTATAGCCTCAAGTCTTCTTGGGTAGTACGCTACAAGCTTGGCCTGTATTTGGGTAATTTGGCACGCCTCCATTTTTCTCTGCAGATTCTCTCAAGATCTGTCAGATTGGATGGGGAGCGTCGATGCACAGCTATTTTCAGGTCCTTCCAGAGTTAGTCGATCGGATTAAAGTCCAGGCTCTGGATGGGCCACCCAAGGAAGGATATTCAGACTTGTCACGAAGCCACTCCTGTGTTGTCTTGGGTGTGTCATTGTCCTGTTGGATGGTGAACCTCTGCCCCAGTCTGAGGTCCTTAATGCTCTGGAGTAGGTTTTCATCAAGGATCTCACTGTACTTTGCTCTGTTCATCTTTCCCTTGATCCTGACTAGTCTCACAGTTCCTGCTGTTGAAAAGCATCCCCACAGCATGCTGCTGCCACCACTATGCTTCACTATAACCATATAATAATTACAGCACGGAAACAGGCCATCTCGGCCCTTCAAGTCCGTGCCGAACAACTTTTTTCCCTTAGTCCCACCTGCCTGCACTCATACCATAACCCTCCATACCCTTCTCATCCATATGCCTATCCAATTTATTTTTAAATGATACCAACGAACCTGCCGCCACCACTTCCACTGGAAGCTCATTCCACACCGCTACCACTCTCTGAGTAAAGAAGTTCCCCCTCATGTTACCCCTAAACCTCTGTCCCTTAATTCTAAAGTCATGTCCTCGTGTTTGAATCTTCACTATTCTCAAAGGGAAAAGCTTGTCCACATTAACCCTGTCTATCCCTCTCATCATTTTAAAGACCTCTGTCAAGTCCCCCCTTAACCTTCTGCGCACAAGAGAATAAAGACCTAACTTATTTAACCTATCTCTGTAACTTAGCTGTTGAAACCCAGGCAACATTCTAGTAAATCTCCTCTGTACCCTCTCTATTTTGTTGACATCCTTCCTATAATTGGGCGACCAAAACTGCACACCATACTCCAGATTTGGTCTCACCAACGCCTTGTACAATTTTAACATTACATCCCAGCTTCTATACTCAATGCTCTGATTTATAAAGGCTAGCATACCAAAAGCTTTCTTTACCACCCTATCTATATGAGATTCCACCTTCAAGGAACTATGCACGGTTATTCCCAGATCCCTCTGTTCAACTGTATTCTTCAATTCCCTACCGTTTACCATGTACGTCCTATTTTGATTTGTCCTGCCAAGGTGTAGCACCTCACATTTATCAGCATTAAACTCCATCTGCCATCTTTCAGCCCATTTTTCCAACTGGCCTAAATCACTCTGTAGACTTTGGAAATCCTCTTCATTATCCACAACACCCCCTATCTTGGTATCATCTGCATACTTACTAATCCAATTTACCACCCCTTCATCCAGATCATTGATGTACATGACAAACAACTATAGGTATAGTATTGGCCAGGTGATGAGAGGTGCCTGGATTCCTCACACGTGACACTTGACATTCAGGCCAGAGTTCAATCTTGGTTTCATCAGACCAGATAATCTTATGACAAGATTTTTCCATGTAAGAATGACAGAGGGCACTGTGCTCTTCAGGACCTGAAATGCTGCAGAAACTGTTTTATACCCTTCCCCAGATCTGTGTCTCGACATAATCCTGTCTCTGAGGTCTACGGACAATTCCATCATCATCATGGCTTGCTCTGACAGGCAGTGTTAACGGTGGGACCTTATATAGACAGGTGTGTGCCTTTCCAAAACATGTACAATCAATTAAATTTACCGCTGGTGGACTTCAATTAAGTTGGAGAAACATTTCAAGGTTAATCAATGGAAACAGAATGCACCAAAGCTCAATTTTGAGTGTCATAGCAAAGGTCTGAATATTTATGTAAATGTGATATTTCAGTTATTTCTTTTTAATTACTTAGCAACATTTTCTAAACACCCGTTTTCCCTTTTTTATTATGGGTATTGTGTGTAGATTGATGATAAAAACAATTAAAATAATCAATTTTGGAATAAGGCTGTAACATGACAAAATGTGGAAAAAGTGAAGGGATCTGAATACTTTGAATGCACTATAGTCTCTCTTTGGAAGAAACCATTACAAACTGTCTGAAGTGTTGATGACCAGCCTGAGCCTATGGAGGGAAACACTTAGTTCCTCTCTTTACCCATTGAAATAAAGTAGGCTTCAAAAGTGTTCAGCAAAACATTAATGATTATATTTATATTAGGCACGCTTCATCGTAAACTGTTGCATTGTTTTAAATACTCCACTAAGTTGGAGCGGAGTTGCTCAGAGTGAATTGATGCTGCCTTACAGCAACAGTAACATGGATTTGATCTTGGTCTCTGGTGCAATCCATGAGGTGGTTTCACGTTCTCCCCAAGGCCATGCAGCTTCTTCCCACATTGCAAAGAGGTACTAGTTGGTAGGTCAATTGGCCGCTATAAATTGCCCCTGGTGTGTTGGTGAATCATAGAATCTTGGGAGAGCGATGGAATTATGGGAAGAATAAATATGAGATTATGATGATTAAGATGTATGGGATTCACAATGACTTGGTCATATGGATTCAGAACAGTCTTACTAATAGAAGGCACAGGATTGTGGTGGAAGGTCATTCTTCAGGCTGGAGGTCTGTGATCAGTGGAGTTCCGTAATGGTCTTGGTCAGGATTTCTTGTTTGTGATATTTGTAAATGACTTCACAAATGTAGAAGGGTTGGTTAGTAAGTTTTTTGAGAAGACACCAAGATTGCTAGAGTTGCAGACTGAGAGTCTGGAACCTGTCAAAGTATACAGGGGGTATAGTTCAGCTACAAAAATGGGAGGAGTAGTGACAGATGAAGTTTAATCCGAGCAAATGTGATGTGTTGCACTTTCAGAGATCGACTGTAAGGGGACGTATACAGATAATGGCAAGATCGTTAACAGCATTAATATACAAAAGGGATCTTGGAGTCCAAGTCCATAGCTTCCTGAAAGTGGCAACATAACAGGTAGAGTGGCTACGAAGGCATATGCAGTATGCTTGCCTTCATGGTTCAGGACATTGGGTATAAGGAAGTTATGATGCATGCTGGTTACATTTTCTGTTTCCAAACATAACAGGGAAGTGAATAAATATTTCTCTTGCAGCTTTCATCCTCCAATGCTTTCTGGATTTCAAATTGTATTTAAATTAAGGTAGTATCTTGGATGATTTCCTTTGTTAGACATTAAAAATCAAATTTGTTTAAGTATGCATCAATTAAATACTGATACAGGTCAGAACTAAAGAGAAAATAGGCAAATCCCTCTGGTTGTTGGCAATATATTACACAGCCTTGTGGAATGTGTTTGGGAATACAACCCAAAGCAAATAATTGCTGGAAATGTATAAAAACTTCAGGCTTGTTCTTTCCAGGGCTCCCAATAAATAAGGCTGGTGTTAGCCACTTTCTTACCGTTATGACTACATGATTTCAAAATCAATTAAGTAATAGGACTTTCAAAGAAACTTAATCACTCGTATATCTGCCTATTTTGCCTTAAATTTACAGCAGCAGCCACCCCAGTCAAGATTTTATGCAAGAACCTCCACAAAGGATAGCTTCTACAATATTAGCTTCATGCATTAGTTTCCTTGAAACCGGTCATCAATGTAGCTTATCGTTGACCCATTCTGCAAGAGGAACGTATATTTAAGGGGGGGGGGGAAGAAATATATATTTTTTAAATAAAAAAACATTTAATAATAGATTAGAATTACTGAATGATGTACAAACATGGGGATACAACTACTAAAAGCATGCAGAATTCGTCCTAACTAAAGCATATACCATTACTTTTAAGCAAGCCACATACCCCTGCACTAAACTCATCTTATTTTTTAAGATTTCTCCATCATGTTAATCTCACTGAAAGTGGAAAATTCATGTTTATATCTGTAAAGTGATACAAACTAATAATCACTACTTGCGTCTCGTGGAAATATTTCAGTAGCAGTGGATGTATTTATGAATGAGTGGGCAACTTCAATATGTTAACTAACAGATAGGAGTAGCTCACTCAACAAGAAATAGGACAACACAGAACTAATGTGAAATGATAATTGATGTTCAGTGTGAACATAGTGAGCCAAAGAGCCAGTTTCCATGTTGGATCTTTAAATTCAATTCAGATTGTGGCTGATTTTCTCAGCACCATTTCCTGCCCTATCCCCTTATCTTAACTCCTCTAATATCTGGAGATCCATCAATCTTGTTCATGTGCACAGACCGTGCCTGCAGAGCGTTTGGGATAGAGAATTCTAAAATCCAACATGATTTACTTGACAGAATTTCACATTTCTGTCCTAATTGGCCGTCTCCAATATTTTTTGAGACTGCTCTCTAGTACCACATTCCTTAGCCAGGGGATACATATGTCCAGTATCCATCATGCTCTCTAAGAAATGTGTATGTTTCAATGCAGTCAACTCTTCTTTCAAATTCTAATGGGCTGGAACACTTAATTTTACCCTCCTATGACACTCCTGCCGCTATACCTTTTTAGGCAAGGCGTCCAAATTTGTACACAACATTCCAGGTGCAATCTCACAAACTTTATGTGACATTATTAGAGATAATTAAGATACCCATACCACCCTTGTACCACTATCCCTTGACAAAAAAGGCGAATGTATATTTGCCTTCTCAACTGCCTGTAGGACTTGCAGACATATACCCTGTTTAGCATTGATTTTAAAATGCTTTGTCTTCCAATCTTAATACGCATAGGTGTCTACCTGTGCTTTAAGCCCTCTGCTCGGGTTACATGCATCTGTTGCAGGGAATCCGGCTTGAAATGATGTGCTCTGCCAACACTCTTGTAGTAATGAGGAGCCCTCAGATGGAGAGACTCTCAATGTGGCTGGTTTCAAGAGGGCAGGGACACACAGTACAAACAATCAGCAGACATATGTGGAGCTCAAGAAGCACTGGCCAGTATAGTGAAGTCAGACATAGGTGGGGATTGACAGTGCCTGTTTCACGTGCTGACAGCCCAAATAAGCTTGTTGAACTGGTGATTTCAGGAAAGACTTTGTACAAATGTGCATCATTTAATTGCAGGTCAGGAAGGGGGAAGTTAGTGGAGTGGCTATTCCTTTTGGAAGATATTTCTCAATCTGCCTCATTGGACATTCAATGACTTGCACTATCTATATTCCTAGAATCTTGTACCTAAATGATTCATGGATACAGCAGCTCCCATCTATGTTGCTGCTCCTCATTGGGGGAGGCTGCAGTTTTCACTCACTCCATCCCTCCCCACGTATTGTGTAACTATATGTCAGGGCAGATGGTAGTGGAGAGGCTATTACTAAGGAGAAGGTCCTTGGGAAGCTGAAAGGTCTGAAGGTGGATTATCCACTTGGATCAAAAGGACAGGACTGCACCTCAAGGTTCCAAAGGAGATGGTTTTAGAGATGGTGGAGGCAAGAGTGATGATTTTCCAAGAATCACTAGTCAGCAGTAGTTTCAGAGGATTGAAAAATTGTAAATGTTTCTCTGCTGTTCAAGTAGGGAGTGAAGCAGGAGGGAAATGATAAGCCAGTTACCATTTCAGTGATTGGTAAGATTGGCCAGGAATCGAGCGGGTAGATCATTTCTGACCCCTCTCACACTGGCCCCAAACTCTTTGAATCACTTCACTCTGAAAGGCGTTCAGACTGTCAAAGCTGCCACAGCCAGGCATAAAAACAGCTTTTTTCCCCCACGAGTAGCAGCTCTACTCAATAACCAAAAATCTGTAGCCTCTGATTTGCTCTGGTATTTTATTTAATTCACATGTTTAATCAATGTTTTATTATTAATGTTTAATGTTTTATGTATCATTCTTAACTATCACTATATGTCATGTTGTCACTTGTGGGCGGAGCACCAAGGCAAATTCCTTGTATGTGAATACATGGCCAATAAACTTATTCATTCATTTTAGAGTCCATTATAAAGGTTGAGGTTTCAGAGTACTTAGAAGCACATGATAAAATAGGCTGAAGTCGGCATGGTTTTCTGAAGAGATCTTGCTAACAAATCTGTTGAAATTCTTCAAGGAAGTAAATAACAGGATAGACAAAGGAGATTTAGTGGATGCTATTTACCTGGATTTTCAGAAGACCTTTTATAATGTGCCACACGAGACTGCTAAAGAAGATTAAAGCCCATGGTATTAGAGGGAAAATAGAATGTTGTTCGAATGGCAGATGGAACACAGCTTAGGGAGGTGTGGAGTCATGCATTTTGTAGCGGGAGTAGAGGTGGGGACTATTTTCTATATGGGGAGAGGATTCAGAAATCAGACGTGCGAAGGAACTTGGGAGTGCTGGTGTAGGATTCCTAGGACAGACCATTTTTGACCTGATTTTGGACTTCATAGCCAACTCAGGCCAAGACTGCAGCAGCTAAGGCGTTTAGCTATCCAATTCCATTTCAACTTCCTCTAACTGCACCTGTCCTTCAACTTCCCCCATACATAAACCCTGACTCTGCACATTACCAAAGGTAGATCTTACAATGTTAAAGGCCTTGTATTAATACAAGTTGTTGCTATGGCTAATACGGTTTAATTTTAAGTTTCAACATTTCTTTCCACTCTGTTGCTTTAAAAATGGAATTCTATCTTTTTTTTAAAACATCCATTTGAAATACCTCCTCCATTTGCCAAGCATAAAAAATATTTTTAAAGGGTTGAAGCTAAATTTAAGATGCTTGATTCAATGATTACATCAATGTTTTCAAACTAGGAAAATAATTTCATCTAAAACAAAGACCTAATTTAAGTGAGATTGAAATAATCTCACTTAAAGAATCCACAAACTTTACCAGTTGTAAGATCCCTGTTGCTTTACTAAAATCTTCATGGATTTACCATCTTATAAAAAGTTTGAAAACATGACGCAACTGCAAACCACTACTTTTATCAAGGATAATTCTAAATACTGTTATCACCCTCCAGATCACTTCCAAAAGGGTGTGACGTACTTTAAAAGGATCAGAGCACAATTCAACAAAATTTCATGGTGTACCTGCTGATAAGAGGGAAAAAATCAATTTCAATGCAATTTTTATTTTTTCAGTTCTTCCAAAGACACCAACATGTACCGCAAAAAATATAATTGTCTGTATTTGCCAAAAACTACCATATCTGCAACAATCCAAAAAAAAAAATACTAGTTACTTTTCACTATTTTTCACTTTTTCCCCCCAGTAATGACTGTTTAAAATAGAGCCTGTTAGTTCCCAATCTGACCGTTCATATGAGGAACTCTATTATCTGGAGGGACTGAATGACCATTTTGCTGTATTCTTTCAACTCTTAGTCCTCCTGGTGGCTGCCAATCATCATCTGAAAATGAACTGGAGCTCCCCGACTCAGAGTCAATATCACTCGATCCTTCAAAATCCCAATCTGCACTTGACTCGCTCCGGATATCATCATCCTCGCTAATAAAACTCTGTCCGGGATCCAAGCACGAAGGGTACAGACGTGCTGAAAGGCATATGAAGTCACTGTCATAGTGTAACAAACCCAACATTGTACCAACGTTGACCCACTGATCACCATTTACATCATACTGATGAACAGTCACTCTGTTCTTCCTCCACTGTGGGACTATAGTGGTTATGAGAAGCAGTTTGTTGCCATGACAAACAATTTGAAAATTGTGGGTGTTAGCATCGATGGGGATATCACTGATCTTTCGCCACTCACCCTTCGAAGGATTGTACACCTTTATGACCGGGATGTCACAAATACAATAAATTTCATCGTTGAAAACACAAGCTTCCTGGAACTCACTCCGTTTTAATGAAGCACAATTCAGCCACTGATTTCTCTCTGGCACATAGCACAACATCCTCTTATTATTAACTGCATACAAGCAGTCTCCAACTGTAATCAGCTCAAATGAGTGCAATGCATGAGGCAAGGAGGCCACAAAGATCCACTGGTTTCTCTGAATACTGTAACACTCAACCTCTTTAACTTTCAGGTCTGTAGATGGGTCTCGACCGCCTAGGATGTAAATGTATCCATTCAAATAGGCAACATCCATACCTTCTCTTGCCAGCAGTCGCTCTGCAAGTTGTTGCCAGCTATTCTGAACAGCATTATATACCCATAGTTGTTTACTTGGTTGTGCTGCCAAAAAGACATCATTGTCTGGTGAAACACAGACAGCGAGTGAACTGATGGACTTTGTAAGAGCTGGACTAGTCAAAGGTGAAGACATTGCATATATGTCACCAGAATATGGATCATAACATAGGAAAGGCTCCTTTCGATGGCCAAAAAAAATAACCATCTCCTTAGCACTAAATCCAACCCTCTTTGAAGAGTTATGCATATTGGTGGATAAATCAACACCTTTGGGAAGTGAAAGGTCATGCAAAATAGAACTAAGAGATTTGTTTTTGATAAACAGCTGAGATTTAAGTGTATCGATGTACAGTCTGTCTTTCTCACTGAAATGATGCCACCTTACAGACTTCAACACTTCAAGCGCATATGCAGCACGCTCACTGATATTTGATTCAATCCACTGAATTGCCACGGTGCACACTTTCCTCTCACTGTCGATATCCAGTGTATCCAGCTTTAGGATCTCCTTAATCTGTTCCAGCGAAAGTTCACACAACTCTTCTGTTCTGCACAAATGCTGCAGGTTACGTGCAATGAAGGCAAGTGCCTTCTCTTTCAGTTCCACATTGTCAAAAGCATCTGCAAACTAAGGCAAAGGAAATTGGTTAGATATGTCAGACACTGACAAGTGACTCTTCACAAATGAATTGATTTATTATGTTACAGCCTCAGCTAATCAAGCAATTTTTGAAATAATTACTATGTCCACTTGTCATCCACACATACATAGATCCCACAGCGAGTGTAATGCCATTAATCTATTTTGGTGAGGGTGGTGGTGGATAAATGCGGATCCGATGTCCTTTGTTTTCTTTAAATTGTAAGCAGATGGAGGACATATTTATGTAACTCATTGTGCAAGCAAGACTGCAGCACAAGCAAACGGTCAAATGAAAACATGCTAGAACTTCATTGTTAAAAGCACCAACATTTATCTCTAAATCTATTCTGTAACAAATGTAAGCATCACTTGCTAAAGAGTTCCATGGACCACCCAATTCATGGTTATAAAAGTACACATTCAAAGCAACAGATCTTTAAAACCATAGCAAACAACCATCCCAGACAAGGTCAGGAAAACCAAAGGTTTTCAGAAACTGATCCAAAGTCAACCATTCTTCACAGCAACAGGTATCAAATTTGCATTGCAAAATATAACTTTCTTAAGGAGTTTTTAGAGCATTTTCTCAGAGTTATCTAATCAGGAAGGAAATTATACAGGATTTTGTGCTGGGGATGATAACAATAGTGCAACACATTTTCGTGAGGGACATTTGGGGAAGAGGTTTAACTCCTGAATTGATTTTCTTTTAAGTTTAGGTGATTAAGCATGTAAATCTGGTCAAAAGGAAAGAGGAATCACAAACAGACATAGTTGGCTGAAAGATTAAATCAGACAGGACCTTTGAGCAATATAAAGCAAGGGCAGCACAGTGGCGCAGCGGTAGAGTTGCTGCCTTACAGTGCCAGAGACCCGGGTTTGATCCTGACTACAGGTGCTGTCTGTATAATGTGTACGTTCTCTCCATGACCGTGTTGGTTTCCCCCCACATGCAGGTTTGTCGGTTAATTTGCTTCTGTAAATTGTCCCATGTGTGTAGGATAAAACTGGCGCCATGGGATCGCTGGTCAGCATGGACTCGGTAGGCCAAGGGGCCCGTTTCCACTCTGTATCTCTAAACTAAACTAGCAGGTAATAACTCAAGCTGGCAATTAAAAGGGCCATAAATGGCATGAAATGTCGTTTGTGAAGCGGATTCAAGAAAATCCAAGGCTTTTTATATGTATATTGAAAAAACAAGTCTGAAACCTGGAAGAAGCTAGGACCGCTCAAGGAAAAAGCAGGGAACTTATGTCGGGAGTCAGAACGCGATGAGTACTGCATACTTTGCGGGAGTCAAATGTGTTCAGGTAGTGCCCGACGTGCTTGCCTGGAAGGTTCGTCGGTTGGCGGGACCTCGTCTGAAGGATCGGCGGTCAACGGGACCTTGCCTGAAATCTCAGAGCTCAACAGGACTGTCTGAAGGCTCATGGGAAAGGGCACCCACTAGAAGGCTCGTCTGTCAGCAGGACAGGGTAACCCGCCTAAGGCAGACGGCACAATCGGGAGGGAGCTGGAGATGTTGGATGTGTGGGCAGGTAGGAGGGTGAACTGGGGTAATGCCTTCAGTGCCTTAAACGCAAGCCGCAGGAGGCACCCCTGGCACACAAAGTTGGCAGGGAGACGAGAGGACATTGGTTTGTGGGAATTGTTCCAGTACATCGAACGGGCAGGCTGACTAGACTTTGGAAATTTAATAATGGTGCAAAAATGGCGGCGCCCGCATGTGTAATATATGCAAAAGCAATGCATACAGTGCCCTCCACAATGTGCAAATGCATACAGTGCCCTCCACAATGTTTGGGACAAAGACCCATTATTTATTTATTTGCCTCTACTCCACAATTTGAGATTTGTAATAGATAGAAATCACATGTGGTTAAAGTGCACGTTGTCAGATTTTAAAAGGCCATTTTTATACATTTTGGTTTCACCATGTAGAAATGACAGCAGTGTTTATACATAAATCCCCCCCCCCACTCCCCCCATTTCAGGGCACCATAATGTTTGGGACACAGCAATGTCATGTGAATGAAAGTAGTCATGTTAACTGTTTTGTTGCATATCCTTTGCATGCAATGACTGCTTGAAGTCTGCGATTCATGGACATCATCAGTTGCTGGGTGTCTTCTCTGGTGATGCTCTGCCAGGCCTGTATTGCAGCCATCTTTAGCTTATGCTTGTTTTGGTGGCTAGTACCCTTCATTTTTCTCTTCAGCATATAAAATGCATGCTCAATTGGGTTAAGATCGGGTGATTGACTTGGCCATTCAAGAGTTCACCATTTTTTAGCTTTGAAAAACTTCTTTCTTGCTTTAGCAATATGTTTGGAATCATTGTCTTGGTGTAGGACGAACCGCCGGCCAATGAGTTTCGAGGCAATTGTTTGAATTTGAACAGATAGGATATATCTATACACTTCAGAATTCATTATGCTAATACCATCAGCAGTTGTATCATCAATGAAGAATAGTGAGCCAGTACCTTCAGCAACCATACATGCCCAGGCCATAACACCCCCACCACTGTGTTTCACAGATGAGATGGTATGCTTTGGATCTTGGGCAGTTCCTTCTCTCCTCCATACTTTGCTCTTGTCATCACTCTGATATAAATTCATCTTCATCTCATCTGTCCACAAGACCTTTTTCCAGAACTGTGGTTGCTGTTTTAAGTACTTCTTGGCAAACTGTAACCTGGCCATCCTATTTTTGCGGCTAACCAGTGGTTTGCAACTTGCAGTGTAGCCTCTGCATTTCTGTTCATGAAGATATCTGCGGACAGTGGTCATTGACAAATCCACACCTGACTTCTGAAGAGTGTTTCTGATCTATCAGACAGGTGTTTGGGGATTTTGCTTTATTATATAGAATTCTTCTGTCATCATCTGTGGGGGTCTTCCTTGGCCTAACAGTCCCTTTGGAATTAGTAAGCTCACCAGTGCTCTCTTTCTTCTTAATGATGTTCAGAACAATTGATTTTGGTAAGCCTAAGGTTTGGCTGATGTCTCTACAGTTTTATTCTTGATTCGAAGTCTCATAATGACTTCTTTGACTTTCATTGGTACAACTTTGGTCCTTATGTTGACCAACAGCAATAAAAGTTTCCAAAGTTGATGGAAAAACTGGAGAAAGGACTAGGTGCTGAGAACTCTCTTATACCTTCATTAACCAGGCAATTAAACACACCCGAGCAATTACAAAGACCTGTGAAGCCATGTGTCCCAAAGATTATGGTACCCTGGAATGAGGGGGCTATGTAATTTCTACATGGTGAAACCAAAATGTATAAAAATTGCCTTTAATAATATCTGACAAAGTGCACTTTAACCACATGTGATTTATTCTATTACAAATCTCAAATTGTGAATAATTTCAAATAAATAAATAAACAGACATAAATAAATAAATGGGTGGGTGGTTGCCGGGCATTATGGATGGCACTGTATGTGGCAAATAAAGCACTATTGAACCATTGAGAGTTTCCTCCAGCAATATGTAGAGGGCCCCACTTGCCCAATATGTAAAGGGCAATACTTGATCTAGATTTTGGAAATTGGGATGGGTAAGTGGATGAGTCTTTTTTAATTAGGTTTAGGATAGTTATGAGAGGGACAAAGCCGGCCCACGAGTTAAAATGATAAATTGAGACAAGGCCAACTTTGAGGGTATGAGACAGGAACTCGCTCAATTTGATTGGATTCAGCTGTTTGAAGGAACAAGAATGTGGGATGTTTTCAAAAGTGTGCTGACAAGAGTTCAGGACATGCACGTTCATGTTAAGAGTAAAAGACAAGGCTGGTTACCACTTACTTACAAAATTCTTAAGGGGTTGGACAGGCTAGATGCAGGGAGATTGTTCCCGATGTTGGGGAGGTCCAGGACAAGGGGTCACAGCTTAAGGATAAGGGGGAAATCCTTTAGGACCGAGATGAGAAGGACTTTTTTCACACAGAGAGTGGTGGGTCTCTGGAACTCTCTGCCACAGAGGGTAGTTGAGGCCAGTTCATTGGCTATATTTAAGAGGGAGTTAGATGTGGCCCTTGTGGCTAAGGGCATCAGAGGGTATGGAGAGAAGGCAGGTATGGGATACTGAGTTGGATGATCAGCCATGATCATATTGAATGGCAGTGCAGGCTCGAAGGGCCGAATGGCCTACTCCTGCACCTAATTTCTATGTTTCTATGTCTATGTTTCTATTGTAAGTGTATGGAAGTTTGGCTGACTAGGGAAATTGGAGCTCAGGTCAAGAGTAAGGAGGCGGCATGGGGCAGGTGTCAGCAGCTGGGATCAAATGCATCCCTGGAGAAATTTTGGGAACGAAGAAGCAAGCTACAAAGGAAATCAGGAGGGCAAATAGTGGGCAGCTCTGTCAGATAGCATCTATCTTTTCCATAACTAAAGCCCTGATCTTGCGCTCTTCCGGTTTCTGGGGTTTTTCTATTTGTGCAAAAACAGTACTCGATAGTGCTACGATTATTTGCCAGGTTACTCACCATTCCCGTGCTGCGAGTGCAACAAGCTTCTTTCCGATCGGTGGTATATAGTAAAAGTTATCGACGTTTAAAAAACTTTAAAACCACGGCAGCGCAGATTCCTTCAGTCAGTGTCATGAAGATTGGTCTCTTCTGTCAGTCGGGATGACGATGCCCCTGCCTGCCCCACCTCACTCACAAACTCCTTTCTCCCCTCCTCACAGTAACTTGTCTATCATTTCCCCCACCACTGGCCACGCCCGCGGGGGGGGGGGGGGGGGGGGGGGGGGGGTTCAAAGAGGCCCTGGTCCTGTCTCTCTCTCTCTCCCTCATCACTCACCCCCTGCCCACCCTCTGAGGCAAAGACAGTCCAGTCTAACTATTTCCCAGGTCCATCTCCTCCGCCGCCACAGTTGCGGCAATGCACCATCACGCCTTCTCGGAGATCTTCTCCACCTGCTCATCTAAACTCGTGGAAATTCCCATTCGTGCTCATTCCCCCCCAACCCACAGCCCGCCTGCAGCAGCGAGCAGGCAGGTAGGGCGGGGACGGGTCGAGCGGCAGCAGCGGACGGGCCGTACCGGAGTGGGCACAGGGAGAGAGGGAGAGTCGGGTTGTAGGGCGGCCGAGCAGTTTGCGCTGAGTTTGAGTAACTAACACACACACGATGCAAAGTGGTCCAATCGTCAAGTCAACGGGATCTAAACCACAGGTGACAATGAATGACCTGTAGAGGAAGGAACTGCAGATGCGGCTTGTTATGGATGGAAGGAGGGAGGGAGTCACTGAGGGGAACGGAGAGGTGAGGGAGGGGAGGGAAAAGATCCTGTTGAGGCGAGGAGAGAGAGTGGGGGGGATTGAGGGAGAGGAAGGGGTAGGGAGGGAGAGGAAGGGGTAGGGAGGGAGAGGGGGAAGTGGGAGAGGTGAGGAAGTAGAGGTAGGCAGTGGGGAATAGAGGGAGAGGAGAGCAGTGGGGGCGGTCAGGAGGGACAGTGGGGGGGGAGATAGGGGGAGACAAGGAGTGGGAGATAGAGGGATAGGAGGGGGTTAGGGAGGTGACAGGAGTTATGGTGGGAGGGAGTGACTGAGGGTAGGGGAAAGGAGAGGGATGGGGGAGAAAAGAAGAGAAGGTCGGGGGGGGGAATGCTGGGGGATGAGGAGAAATGAGCTGTGCCTGCGCAGTTGGCGCCTATGCGCGAGTGGTGCAATATTATGTTGGGGGGGACAGGTTGCATTGGGGGAACGGGTGAGTGCTGGAATATTGCATTGGGGAATGGGTTGTGTTGGGGGACCAGGCCTCCCATGTGACAGGGACCCAACGGGTCCCACTTAGTCTAGTTCACGATAATCCCAAGAGATTTTATAAGCACATAAAGAAAAAGGGTAACCAGAGAGAGACTGGTGATGGTGGAAAGTTGCTTGTGTGACTGGCGGTCTGTGACTAGTGGTGTACCTCATGGTTTGGTGGTGGCCCCATTGACGTCTGTCATCTATTTTGGATGAGAACGTATATGGTAATTTAGTAGATGACACAATAGTGGGTGGTATTGTAGATGGTTGTCAAAAACTGCAGTAGGATCTCCATCGGTTGGCCGAATGGGTTGACGAATGGTTAATGGAATTTAATAAAGAAATGTGAGATGTTGCATTTTGGGAAGTCTGACGTGGGCAGTACCTACACAATGAATGGTAGGGCTCTGAAGTGTTGCCGAGCAGAGGGATCGAGATGTTCCTAGAACATAGACCATAGTTCCTTGAAAGTGGCATAGAAAGGGTGGCCAAAGGCTTTCAACAGGTACATGAATAGGACAAGTTTAGAGGGTTATGGACCAAACACAGGCAGGTATGACTGCTGTAGGCGAGACATGTTGGTTAGCGTGAGCAAGTTGGGCCTAACGGCTTGTTTCTACGCTGTATGACTCTATATACGAGGTGCTGGAGAAAGCCAGTGGTTCAGGCAGCATCACTTTGCATACACTATCCAACATGTCCAACACAGAATTTGCCCAGAGTCTACTTCGCCATGTCATCATGGCTATCAACCCTGTTCTCCTGCCTTCTCCCTTTAACCTCCACTTTAAAAATACCCAGTCTTGGCCTCCACAGCATTCGGCGGAAATTAATTCCACAGATTCACAACTCTCTGGAGACCCCCCCCCCCCCCCACCCACCCCAAAATCTATGGGCTCCTATCTTGTCTAGCAATCTCACGTGCAGCATCTTATCAAGGGCTTTCTGAAATGCAAGTAAACATCATTTGTCTATCCTGCTTGTTACCTCCTCAAAACACTCCAGCACGTTTGACAAGATCTCCATGTCAAAACCATGTTGCTTCCTAGTACCCCGAAACATCATCCTGAACTGGGACTAGCTCAGGTAGACACCTTGGTTAACATGGACAAGGGTCGAAGAGCCTATTTCAGTGCTGCATGACCCTTCCCCTCGTAGCCCCGGGTGGGGTAATGGGAATCCCACTCAGCGAACCCAGACAGGTAGGGTGGGCTCACCTTTAAGATGCCGGCACAGTTGTAGAGGTCGAGGCGCCGCGCCATGAAGGCAGCGCAGGCTTGCCGCACGTAATCGAGCTGGAGCATGTTGGCGGCTACGTACAGCTTCTGCACGCTGGCCTCGCACACGGTGACGCGGCCCGTGTAGCAGTAGTCAATGATGAGGGCCATCGAGTCCGAGTCCACATCGTGGATGGTGACGCTCTGCTGCTTGCTCTCGAACAGGCCGCCCGTGAACATGCTCCTGAAGTAGGGGCTGGCGGCCGCCAACACGTTCCGGTTGCACAGGAAGCGGCTGCCGCCGTCCACCTCCAACGTCACGTCCACTAGTAGCCGCGCGTCGTAGAAGGACTTGAGTTCCCGGAGCAGGGCCCCGGCGTAGGCCGTATCCTCCAGCTGCTCAGGACCCGACAGAGCCTCCATCTTGTCTCGGCCGCACCCGGAGCCCCGCCCTCAGCGCGTCACCAGCTCCCGCCTCCCCGGTCGCACTCAGCCAATCAGCTTCCATCACATCCGCCCCCACCCCTCGCTCATTGTCCACCTTGAACGTCAATCACTGAACGTAATCGGCGGGCCGACCAGGGGCTCCACTTTTGTTAGGGCGCCTCCTACAGACCAACTCTACCCATAGCGGGTTCTATTCTGATAAATTCCAGAACTTTCTCTAGTTCAAAATAGAAATAAAATAATATACCGTGATTCCAATAATGCAGTTTAGGCAATATTGTCTAATAAGAAACAAACTGGTTTTGCTGAATTATAGGAAACGCAAGTCTAAATTTCCATTTCTTGGCTCTGCAGCTAAAATCTAGGACCCTCTATTAAATCCAATTAATGAGCCACCGTTTTCCTTAGAAATGCTTCTGTGAGTATTGATCCCAGCAGTATACCGATTATACCTCGTAATAGCATCCAGTCTCGTCTATCCCCTATTGTCACAACCCCACTGCATGCTCCAAGTACAATATCACGCGGAATGTTTTTCATTATTTAAACTTTACTGTTTTAATCACCAGTTCTCCAAGGTTTATGCATTATGCATTAATACGTTTTCCTTTTGTGATTATCCTTTGTAGTGTTACTGGTCAGGTCGGGGGGAGTCGTCGTACCCCCCCCCCCCCCCCCCCTTGTAATCTTGTGCTACCCGCTCCATGGTTGGATAGTTAGCGACTAAACAGTCTCCCGCATCTGGTTTGCCAGGTGAGGTGGGGGGCTGTGGACCCCCAGCAGGACCAAAAACAAGACCTGTCAAAGGGCGGATGAGCTCCTAGCGAGACAACGGCCATCCACACTTCAGTAGAAGTTGAGATCACTGTCATACATAGCATTGTGAGGCACCGTGCCTGTTGATGTTTTCGATGATGATGATCATTTGTAGTGTTGAATGGAAGTGAATTTCTTGGCAGAGACAAATAAGATTCAGCAAAGTCCTCTTGTCGATAATTAACAAGACGATGATGGAGATTCAAAAGCTTCAAATTCTTGGGCGTGCATATTTCTACAGACCTTTCCTGGACCCAGCACACTGATGCAATTATAAAGAAAGCACATCAACGCCTCTACTTCCTGAGAAGATTAGAGAGTTCTGTATGTCAGGGAGGATTCTCTTAAACTTCTACAGGTGTGCAGTAGCGAATATATTGACTGGTTACATCACGGTCTGGTTCGGCAACTTGAATGCCTAGGAGCGATGAAGACTGCAAAAAGTTATTAACACTACCCAGTACTGATCTCCCCACCATCGAAGGGATATGGCAGCCAACATCGTCAGAGATCCACACCACCCTGACCACATACTCATTTCACCCCTGCCATCGGGAAGAAGGTACAGGGACCTGAAAACTGCAACGTCCAGGTTCAGAACAGCTTTTTTCCTGCAGCCATTAGGCTATTAAACACTACCATCTCAAATAAGCTCTGAACTACATGGACCATTATTGTTATTGTTGCAGTTATTGTTTGTTTTTTATATGTACGTATGCGTGTGTGTGTGTACAACCAAGGGCGCTGCATGATTGGCAGCCCCGCCAACAGTCTGTTTTTTCGTCTTTTTTACAAATTTTTAGTGTGTTAAAAATTTGTGTAAATGTTCTCCGGTTTGTTTTATGCGGGGGTCGGGGGAAACTTTTTTCTTACCTCGCTGGAAATGCGATTGTTTTCCGGATTGCATCTCCGGTCGCTCTGCGGCCTACCATCGATGGAGCTGGAGGCCTTCTCGAACTGACTTTGAGCCCTAACACGTGTCGTGGACTTAACATCGGAGTCGATCCCTTGCTTGGGATCGCTCCCACCGCGGCCTGTGAATTTACCATCAAGAGTTCAGTCTCGGGAGAGGCAGTCCAATGACGCAGAGGCTCGATCAGCCCCGACCCGGGGTCCGATCGCCCAGCGCGGGGGAGCTGACATCCCTCCATTGCAGAAGCTGATCGCTCCTATGCAGAGTGCCCAAACGGCGCCAGCTACGGGAGTCAAGCTCATCCCATCAACGGAGGACTCGAGGCCCCCAGCCACGGGAGAGCAAAGAAGGGGAGAGATTTTATCTTTTTTTCGCCTTCAATCCCAGAGAGGAATGTGGAGAAGTCACTGTGGTGGATGTTTATGTTAAAATGTATTTTGTGTGTTCAGTTCTTTTTTTATTGGTATGACTAACTTGGCAAATGAAATTCCTCGTATGTTGCAAAACATACTTGGCTAATAAAGTATTACTGAACTTTTTTTTCTCATATTGTTTACAGCGTACTATGTTTACATATTCTGTTCTGCTGCTGCAAGTAAAAATGTCATTGTTCGATCTGGGACGTATGATAATAAAATACTCTTGACTCATTGATCAATAGAATCAAAAGAATTAGTGAAGTCAAAAGAGAGTATGCACATTGGTTTATGTTACTTTCTGCATTTTATTTTTGAGTTGTCTGATGATGATCATGCTCACCTTGGCTCTAAATGGACAGGATACACACTGCAATTCACAGAGCGTCTCTTCAGACATTTAAAATATAGTCAGTCTATTGAGTATAGAAGATAGACGCAAAAAGCTGGATTAACTCAACGGGTTGGACAGCATCTCTGGAGAAAACAAATCAATGATGTTTCGGGTCGAGGCCCTTCTTTAGAAGGAAGACGGTCTGAAGACGGATCTTGACCCGAAACGTCACCTATTCCTTTTCTCCAGAGATGCTTTGTAAAGGGCCTGTCCCACTTGCGCGTCATTTGGGCGACAGCGTGGTGACGTGTGGTGATGCATGCAGTGAGGCGCGGTAACGCGCGGTGCTTCTCTGTCGCCCCAGGATTTTGGAATGTTCAAAATCCTGGGGCGACATTTGGGTGTCTTATCATGTCGTGTCACACGCTGACATATGCTGTCCTGTGGGTGATGCCTGGTTAGGGTTGGGGTTAGGGACCACAGATTAGCGATGTTACAAAACTTGCCTTCAGCGGCGCTGAAGTTTTGCCACTGGCGGTGTGCGCGACTCTGGTGCCTTTTAAGGGGAATCAAAATGCAGTTTTGTACTGCCTGTCGGAAGCGGATTTCCTCGGGCTGCTAGCTGCTGAAGAAAAATCTATCGGACTTCCGTTCCCGGTTTTTTTTGCTTTTTTAAAAATCGCTAGACAATTTAATAATTGGATTAAAATAAAAAGTGACCCAACGCCCTCAACGCCTACAACGCGACGGATCACAAGAACAGGACAAAACAATGGGTAAGTCGTTTATATTACATATAATCTTGCTTCTTGGGATAGCTTTAATCTAATTTTATGTTGCGAAAATGTTATTTGGGCCCCATACGAACCGGCAGTGTCTTTCCTGCCGATATGGGGTTCAAATTCACCGCAAATGCAACGTTCCAATCGATCGCATTCAAGAATCACCCACTCGCAAGATGATTAAAATGCTCTTTTTTTTGGACAATCCGTCATAAGCCGTCTAAATTGTCTATATTTTGTGTTATTCTCTCTACATCATTATTTTTAAACAAAATATCCACAACAGTTTGAGTCACATGTATTGTGCAAAAAACAATAATTTTGATTATATTTTGAGTGGATGTTTCTGGATTAATTTATGGGAATTTAGCATTAAATTCCTTCCATTTGGCCTATAAATTCATGACAGTGAGATTTAAAAATCAAGTTATATTGTGAATTCTTGTGTGAATGGGATTAGTTTGTTATTTGGCTATTTTTAAAAAATATATTTTCTTAAGAAATGGAATCTACAGGACATTCTTAATGGGAAAGTAGTGGGCAGAAAGGCATGCCATGCATGGTTTGAAGAGCAAACAATTGTAGTTTACAATGCCAAAATTGAAGAGTTGAGGAAAAACAAGGTGTACAGAGATGCTTATTGGTTAAAATCTGAGGAGTATGATGATGCTACTAATTATGATATGCCAGTGTACCTGCTAGGAACTGATCTTCTCCATAAAGACAGTCTATAGCTAGAAATTGTAATTTATTTGCCTATCTGTTGCGGACTTACAGCATATAATACAATAATATTAAAGTTCTGATCTTGCAAATATCCCATTTTTGAATTTTCAAGGCAGTCTGGATGTTTATTACTATTTCCGTCACAACGGTCAATTTTGTAATTAGCTACAATTAGGTAACTAACTAATTATATGCTTTAATTTCAGGTCATCCAAGTAAGATGTTTTATATTTGTTTCAGAATGCTACAATCTATAATAACTGAAAATGTCATTCAGTTCTCTTAATTTTTAAGAAAGCTATGGGCCTTTGACTGTTCTCGATCACAGCTTTTGTGTTAAATCAATGGAAAAGCAATAGGGAACAAAATGCTAATTTTAAAGTATGAAAATGGCCATAACTTTCTTAATACTGAAAATATGAAAGTGAATTAGGTGTCAAACTTATTTTTATGCTTTTTCTGATGGGATAAATTGCAGACAATTTTTAAAATCTCAAAATTTTGTAACATTGCTACACAGATGGGCTGTAAAATATTCTTCCTTCAATGCATGGATTTTAAACATTAATATATTGAAATTAATATAATAAAATCAATTGTGCAAATGAAAAGATGTCCGAGTCATCCAGTTTTATTTATAGATGTATTGTCCGCTTCCAGATCCGATCACCGTCTCTATAACTTTTCACATGCAATGGATTCAGGAAGTGTAGACTGAACTCCCCTCTCCCCTCTTCCCCCCTCCTCTCCTTCTCCACTCCCCCCTACCCTCTTCCCCCTTCTTCCCTCTTCCTCCCTTCTCCACTCTTCCCCCCCCTTATCCACTACCCCCCCCCTCTCCCATCCTACCCCTCTTCCTCCCTTCTCCCATTCTCAACCCCCCCCCCCCCCCCACTTTCCCCGACGCCCCCCATTTGTGGACCCAGCCTGCGATCAGCGATCCCCCGCACACAATCCCACACACGCAACGGACAATTTATACAAACCTGTGCGCCTTTGGAGTGGGTGAGGAAACCCAAACCCTGGCCCTAGCCCGAACCCTAACACTAGCCCTAGCTTCTGCCTGCTCCTCATGGGAACTAAACTGTTGGCCACGAGATGTTAGTGGGATCTAGCTGTCACTGGCTGGGTCCACAAATGGGGGGCGTCCCCCTCTCCTCCCTTCTCCCTGCTTCACTCTTCTCCCCCTTATCCACTATCCCCTCCCCTCACATCCCCTTCTCCCTTCCTTTGCTCATTCTCCAACCCCCACTTTACCCAACTCCCACATTTGTGGACCCAGCCTGTGACAGCTAGATCCCACTAACAGTACTGCACAAAGGCCACATCATCTGTTTTAGTAACATTGACTACGGGATTAATGCAGACTTTGGGAACAACACGCCCCCCCCCCCCCCCCCCCCCGTTGCCTTGCTTCAAAATGTGTGGTAGGTATTTAGACAGTGGCCGGAGCAGGTGGGTGTAACTGGTACATTGACAACATTGCCAAACCCAGTTGAAAAGCCCGCTGCCTCTGGGGGTTTGGAGAGACCATTGGAGGAGACATCTACCTCTGGGACAACTTGTGGCCATGAGGGGCAAGCAGAGGGGCAAGCAGAACATTGGGGGTTCGAGTCCAACTCCTGGGACCCCTGTGTCACATTTAGTTCAGAGATAGAGTGACCTTCGGCCCACCGAGTCTGCACCGACCCCCCGCACACTATCCCACACACACTAGGAACAATTTATACTTATACCAAGTCTATCAACCTAGAGTTAGGGTTACAGTTAGGGTTAGGGCTAGGGTTAGGATTTGGTTTCCTCCCGCACTCCAAAGGCGCACAGGTTTGTATAAATTGTCCCTAGCGTGTGTGGGATAGTGTGCTGGGATCGCTGGTCACAGGCTGGGTCCACAAATGCAGGGGGCGTCGGGGAAAGTGGGAGGGGGAGTGGGGGTGGAGAATGGGAGAAGGGAGGGAGAGGGAGAGAAGGGAATGTGAGGGGAGCGGGTAGTGGAAAAGGGGAAGAAGAGTGGAGCGGGGAGAAGGGAGGAAGAGGGGGTAAGGAAGAAGGGGGGGAAGAGGGGAAGTGAGAAGGTTAGGGGGGAGTGGAGAAGGCGGGATGGGGGCGGGAGAGGGGAGTTCAGTCTACACTCACTGAATCCATCCCTGTGAAAAAACGGTGATCGGATCTGGAAACGGACCAATACATCTATAAATACAACTGAACGACTCAGACATATTTTCACTTGCACAATTGATTTTATTGTATTAAATGTAATATATTAATGTTTAAAATCCATGGATTGAAGGAAGAATATTTTATAGCCTCAACCGGGCGTCACCCGCATGTCAGCATACGTGAGCATGTATGTCGTGCAACTTGACGGTTTTACGGGCGTCAGTCACTTAGGCTCCGCAGTCGCCCATATGTCGCCCAAGTGGGACAGGCCCTTAGCCCACTGAGTTACTCCAGCTTTTTGTGTCTATGGTTTATGGCTATCTGCAGTTCTTTCCTACAAATATTGAGTTGTAGACATTGGGAGGTCATGTTGCAGTTATATAAGACGTTGATAAAGCAACATTTAGAGCATTGCGTCATTTTTGGTACCATATTATAGGAAAGATGTCAAGCTGGAAAGGATGCAGAGAAGATTTACAAATGCACAAGCTATTACTCATTGAAGACCTTGCCCATCTCATGTGGCTCCACACAGAGTTGATCACTTTGATTCCTGAGGAGTTCCACTCTCTCTCTCTCTTGATACCTTTTGTTCCTTTATGTACATAAAAGCTCTTGGGATTATCCTTAATTCTATCTGACTTTGCTCCCTCCGGTTCCATTTTTGCCCTTCTGATTTCCTTTTCTAATTTGTTGCGTAGTTCCCGAAACTCCGCCAGGGATACACTTGATCCCAGCTGCCTATACCCGTCCCATGCCTCCTTCTTACTCTTGACCACAGCCTCACTTTCTCTCGTCATCCAAGCTTCCTTACGTTTGACTGCCTTCCCCTTACATCTAACAGGGACATGCATGTCCTGAGCTCTTGACGGCACACATTTAAAAACATCCCACTCTCCTGAAGTTGCTTTTCTTTAAAACAACCTGCTCCAATCAACTTGAACAAGTCCCTCTCTCATACCCTCTATGTTGTCCTTACCCCAATTTAGGATTTTAACACTTGGGCTCACTCTGTCCCTATCCATAACTATCTTAAAACTAATCGAGGGTACACAAAAGGCTGGAGAAACTCAGCGGGTGCAGCAGCATCTAAGGATCGAAGGAGATAGGCGACGTTTCGGGTCGAGACCCTTCTCCAGAAGAAGGGTCTCCACCTAGATGCTGCTGCACCCGCTGAGTTTCTCCAGCCTTTTGTGTACCTTCGATTCTCCAGCATCTGCAGTTCCTTCTTTAACATTTAAAACTGGTAACTGGTCTCAAAATGCTCATACGCCAACTTGCCCCTCCCAATTTCCCAGGACTAGATCAAGTGTTGCCCTCTCCCTTGTGGGGCTCTCTACATATTGCTGGAGATAACTCACCTGAACATTTTTGAAAAATTGCATCCTGCCTAAACCTTTCACACTATGATATTCCTAGTCAATATTGGAAAAATTAAAATCACTACTAAGACAATCTCATTTGACCTGCAGCTGTCTGCAATCTCCTGGCATATTTTTTCTTCTAATTCCCTGGACTATTTGGGGGTCTGTAGTACACCCCCAACAAGGTGATCATCCCTTTCCTGTTCCTCAGCTCCACCCATATAGCCTCGCTGGACAATCAGTCTGTATTATCACCTCTGACCACTGCCGTGACATTCTCATTAACCAATAACGCAACACCCCCTCCTCTTTTACCCTCATCTCTATCTCTCCTGAAGCACCTATTCCCGGGAACATTGAGCAGCCCTTCTTAGTCAGGTTTCCGTAATGGCTACAACGTCCCAGTTCCACATACCTATCCAAGCCTTAAGGTCATCAGCCTTACCCATCAGGCCCCTTGCATTAAAATAAGTGCAAATTAAACCAATATACCTTCCTCGCTCTGCCTTTCCCCAAACCATTCTGTCTGCTATATGTTCTGCATTACATTCTGCATGCATTAACCCACAGTGCTCAAAACCTTTGTCATATTTAAATATTGGTAATGTAGTGCACTCTCTGTGTGCTTCTTATTCAGTGTAAACAGCATGGTCCAAATAAGGATAAAGTTTGGAGAAGATGGTTGGGGTAGGGCTTGTTTAGAACAATAAGTAGACACCAGTCCAAAGTAACCATCCAGATACAGTGATTGGGAAGTGGCATATCGCTGCCTCACCTGAACCCACCCCACACACACTAAATTATAACTGCGTGCCAAGGTGTTTAACAGTTCTACCAAAACAGATGGGATAAAGTTGAGCAACATTTGTCAAAAAGGGCTCCTTTGTATTGTCCTTGCAATGCATGGACCACAATACGTTTCAAATGGGTTGGGTAATGAACAAGTTAAAAGAGAGGATTCAGAAAGTGGGGATAATTTTTATCCATTTCAATTAGCAAGATGCAAGGGGTAATGTTCCTAGATTGCTGTGTCAGGGCATCAGATTCCCATAATATTTATAAATGACTATTGGAAGCCAGTTATCCGAGAATGGGACCTAATACTAACTTTGATGCATGCATGAGGTATATAGGTGCAAGTAGAAAGTTATTTTGTCTTTTGATATGCAATCACGGAAGATAATTAGGTGAAGATTAGTCATGGTTTAGTTAATTTTAAATTCAAGTTCAATAAAGCATTTGTAACATGGATTCAAGCCAATCTAGAATATTCATCAGCTATACCATCTTCCAATGAAAACATTGCCAGTATTTATAAATTAAATAAATTTACCAAAAATACATCTTATTCCTTCCCTCAATTGTTAATCCACAATATATATTATAAAGTTCAGCACATTTGCCTATTTTGCCCTGAAACCCATTTCCTCATTTGAAGGTCAGAAATATGAAGCAGCATGTAGAAAGCATTCTACCAATGGATTTAAAGTGACTATTGCTCTTCTGAATCCAGTTGTCAGTTAAATGCATGGGAAACAAAAGATAAAACAGTCATGCTAGGGGAAACCAACTTCCATATTTCAACTGGTACCAGCTTCTGCATGAAAGCTCCTTATGGAGATCTAGAGAACAGGAGTCTTCAATCTCCAACGTTTAACAAATGCGGTGATTGTAACATTATCCTATCCACTTTTCATCATGTGGTTAACCGCCTGTCTGGCTTAGGTGCACATTTTAAAATTGTTCCTCTCCACAGTGCTGGGGCAAGTAAAAGGCTCAAGGTAGTGACACTGAGAATGAGAAGGTACACCTGCAGAGAAATAAGTTGTACAACAGCTTTAGTTTTGACGTTGGTGTGTACAATGAATTGAACCACAACACTGAATATATTATTGCTACAATTAAACAGATGCTGTACAATTACCAGGCAACTTACTTCTCGAGAGACAATCCCCGACTTGCGGGCTCGACTACTCAGAACAAAGGAAAACTCACTGACTTGTGCTAAGCCAGCAGAAACTATCCACCTGATGTACCTGCTGTTCCTTGGAAGAATTAGAGAGAGGACAAGGACTGCCAAGACAAACTAGAAAAAATAAATTTAAAAATGTGTTAACATTATCACTCACACATCTTTCGCAATGTCTTTGCATGTTCTAGGTGATTTAAATGTATTGCTGAGGACATTTCCATGACCTGCATTCCACTTTCATCCTACATTCCAAAGACAAGCAGGCGTGTAGGTTAATTTGCTTTTGTAAATTGCCATTCGTGTGTAGGATGCAAAAAATGGGTTATCATAGAACTAATGTATGGGTGATCGTTGGACGATGTGGACATGGTAGTCCAAAGGCCTATTTCCACACTGTAACTCTAAACTAAACTTCCATTCTGATTAGTTGGAAAGACCATCACTTATTAAGCTAAAAATGGTCATGTGGTGTTGGTCCAAAAAAAACAGCAGCAACTGGTAACACAGAGTTTATGTTAAATACAAATTGGGGGATTGAGTATATTAGTTAGTGGCAATAAATATAAAGTGCAGGGAGTCATGTTGAAGCTTTATAAAAAATTGGTTAGGCCGAATTTGGAATATTGTGTTCCGTTCTGGTCGTTCCATTACAGGTTGTGGAGGCTTCGTAAAGATTGCAGAAGAGGTTTACCAGGATGCTGCCTGGATTAGATGGCATTAGCTGTAAGGAATGTTTGGACCGACTTGGATTGTTTTCCCAAAACCAGAGCTGAGGGGAGACATGATTGAAGTATATAAAATGGAGGACAGACAGTCAAAATCTATTTTCCCAGGGTGGAAATGTCAAAAACTAGAGGGCATAACTTTAAGGTGAGAGGGGGAAAGTGTAAAGGAGAGTTTATTTTGTTACAGAGAGTGGTGGGTGCCTGGAATGCACTGCCTGGGGTGATGGTGGAAGCAGATACAATAGTTACATTAAATAGTTTTGTTCAGATAGGCACATAAAGATGGATATGGATCAAGTGCAGGCAGAAGGGATTAATTTGGCATTAGGTTCAGCACAGACATCATGAGCTGAAGAGTTTGTTCCTGTGTTGTACCGTTCCAAGTATAATTTTAATAAGGCAAAAGCAGAAACACTTGGGGATGACAATGTACAAATGTACAAAAACTAGACAATTATGCCAATTTAGCTAAATTATGCTAATTTTAGCTGGAATATAGTATCCACATTCTTCACATTGAATTTCATGTCATGTTGTGAATGCACAGCCATCCCAGCAACACATTCTAACAACACAGATTTCCAAAATGCAAACAATAGAAAATGAAAATGCGTGGGTCAGTCAATGGAGAAATGAAAGTTTTATCAGCCTTTCTTAAGGCTAACAATAACTACGTTACCTTCAATACCACCACAGCCAGTGTAAGGCACATTAGCACAGTCAGTTCATAAAGAACAAATGTTGGGAACACGTGAAGACCTAAGAAGAGCAGAAGAATTGGATGTGCATTCATTCAATACGCAGATTCCTTGTTAAAATGATAGTTAACATATCATTACCCAACAGCACTAATTTGGCATTATCAGCTATAAAACAGTCAAACACAAAATGAACACCCAAAAGTCCAAAATGTTGGAACACTCAGCTGGTCTGGCAGCATCAATGAAAACAGAAACAAGTTAAGTTTTAGGTTGGAGACCCTTGATAAGAATTGGGACAGATAGATAACCCATGTCAGAACTGTCCATTTTTGATATTAACAAAGAAAGCACATGACCAGAAACTGTTGAATTCAGTAGAGTTCAGAAAGCTGCAACATTATTCTCCTGTAGTTAAGGTGAAAAAGTGAGAAATGGAATGATTGATAGGGATGGAAGAGTGGACCAGGGAACATAGAATAGTATAGCACATGAACAGGCTCTTTGGCCCACAATGTTTACATTGAATATGATGCCTAGTTAAATTGATGTAATCTGTCTGGACATGATCCATATCTCTATTCCCTGCACTTCTATGTGCCTCTAAAAGCCTCTTAAATGCTACTACCATATCTGCACCACCAGACATTCCCAGGCAATGCATTCTAGGCCCTCCAACACTCTGTGTAAAATTAATTTGCCCCGCACATTTCAATTAAACTTTCCCCTCTCATCTTACAGCAGTGCCCTCTGGTGTTGGACATTTCCACCCCAGGAGAAAGATACTGAATGTCTACCCTATCTTTGCCTCTCATAAATTTATATACAGGGAATTGCAAAGAGAATGGTATCTTTGGAATGTTACTAGAGAAGAGAGGAGGTGGTGACTTACCTGCTTGCATTCTGTAATGGACATGCGGGCTGAGGAATTTAATACAGAGAAATGTGAGGTGTTGCATTTTGGGAAGAATAATGTGGGCAGTACATACACAGTGAATGGTAGGCGAGTGCTGTAGAGCAGAGTGATCTCGAAGTGCAGGTACATGGTACATTGAAAGTGGCATCACAGGGTTGTCAAAAAGGCTTTTGGCACTTTGGCTTTCAGCAATCAGAGCATTGAGTATCAAAGTTAGTTGGGAAGTCGTTGCAGTTATTTTAAGGCGTTGGTTTGGCTGCATTAAATGTATTGTGTTGAGTTCTGGGCACCATGTTATAGGAAAGATGTTGTCAAGCTGGAAAGGGTGCAGAGAAGATTTACGAAGACGTTGCCAGGACTCGACGGCTTGAGCGATAGGGCGAGGTTGAGCAGACTAGCACCCTATTCCTTGGAACGCAGGAGGATGAGGGGTGATCATGAGAGAAAAAGATTGGGTTGATGCAGATTAGGGAAATCAAGAGCCAATAGAACTCAAAAACTTGACACCATGCTCTACCTCATAATCAATACACTGCCTTGAAAATATATTATTTTCTTCAGTGAGACAGTCAATGACATGCAATCTCCATATCAGGCATTTCAGCCCATTTAATTTATGCCAGCTCATACGTGCCAGCCCTGACCAATGAAGCCAGACATACGATATGGCAGTTTTCAACATCTGTGTGTGAGGGGCAAAACAATCACAAATGCCATACAGCAACAGGCCAAGCCCTTCAACCCAACTCGTCCATGCCCATGATGATGCCCTAAATAAGTCCCATTTGCCCACATTTGGCCTATCTCTCAAATATTTCCATCCATGCATGCACCTGTCCAAATATCTAAAATGTTGTTATTATACCTGCCTCATTAATTTAAGGTGAGAGGAGGAAAGTTTAAAGGAGATGTGGGGAGCAAGTGTTTTTTTTGTTTTTTGTTTAAATTTTTTTTTTACACACACATACACACACACATGAGTGCCTGGAACATGTTGTCGGGGGTAGTGGTTGGAGCAGACACATTAGTGGCATTGAAAATACTTTTGGATAGGCATATGCCTATGCAGGGAATGGAGGGATATATTATTTATGCGCAGGTAGATAAATGATGTTCCTGGCATTATGTTCGGCACAGACATTATGAACCGAAGGGTCCTTTTTATGTAAAGATTATTCGTCAATTTCTAAAGTAACTTCCCTCCCATGATTAAACTGGCAGCATGTTTTTTTATTAAACAATAATGTTTGATTTTAGGTGGTTGCATGGAAAGTTTATTTTTTACAAGAAAGCTTCATCAGTTTCCAAAGTAACAGTTGTCTGATTCCTATGGGGCTAGTTCCTGATCAAAAACATATTTTATCAAATCCACCTACATAATATAAGCAGTGCTCCCTAATTCATCACTCTCATTATATCCAGGGCGGCACAGAGGTAGACTTGCTGCCTTACAGCGCCAGAGACCTGGATTCGATCCTGACTACGGGTGCTTGTCTGCATGGGGTTTGTACATTCTATCCATGACATGCGCGGGTTTTCTCCAGGATCTCCGGCTTCCTCCCAGACTCCAAAGAAATACCGGTTTGTAGGTTAATTGGCTTGGTATAATTGCAAATTGTGCCTAGCGTTAGTGTGCAGAAATCACTGGTCGGTGCGGACACGGTGGGACAAAGGGCCTGTTTCCATGCTGTATCTCTAAACTAAACAAAAAAATATCCAATTTGTGTTATGTAAAAAAAGACCTCATAGCAGAAATAACTGTATTGTTAATACTTATTGTGATCTGCCCAAATCTCTGGCTGTTATTAAATACCTTTTAAGAATAAGTTACCAACAGCAGACACATTCCCCAACAATTTAAAATATTGTTAATTACCAACAGATGCAAAGAAAATTATGGCCAGAAAATCCCGTATAGGTTCCACACACGACATCACTTCATCTGTGGCAATGTGCCCTTGTGATGAAATTAATGCCCCAGCTAAGAAACAACCCAGTTCCATGGAAATATCGAGAATTTCAGTCACCTGCAGGAGTAAGTAAAAGTTCAACAAGTGAAATGTATTTCAAAGATCTGCAGCTAATAACAATTTAATACCAAATAATTAATGGAAAATAAAAATGGTAGCATTTGTATTGGTATATCACAAAGCAGTGATATACTGTACTTATAGGCCATAGACTAGTGGAGCCATAGCATTATACTGCATGAAAACAGGCTCTTTGGACTGGGCTAGAAACATAGAAAATAGTTACAGGAGTAGGACATTCAGCTCTTTGAGCCATTCAATATGATCATGGCTGATCATCCAAAATCAGTACCCCGTTCCTGCTTTCTCCCCATATTCCTTGATGCTGTTAGCCCTAAGAGCTGTATCTAACTCTCTCTTGAAAACATTCAGTGAATTGGCCTCCACTGCCTTCTGTGGCTGTGTAGGAAGGAACTGCAGACAAAATGTGTAGGAAAGAACTGCAGATGCTGGTTTAAATCAAAGTTGGACACAAAATGGGCTTAAGGTGAAAGGGGATAGCAGATTGCCTGTCCCGCTGAGTTACTCCAGCATTGTGGCATACTGAACTGCCTGCTGTGAAAAAAGTTGCCTGAGGTCCTTAAATCTATCCCCTTTCACCTTAAGCCCATCTCTAATTTTAGAATACTTTACCCTGGGGAAAAAGATTGACTGTTCACTTTATCCATGTCTCTGATCTGGTACACTTCAATAAGGTCACCCCTCAGACTCCCAAGCTCCAACTCCTCCTTATAACTCAAATTTGCAATCCCAAGTAACATCCTGGAGATTTTCATCTGAAGCTTTTCCAACTTAATGACATAATTCCTGTAGCTGGGCAACCAGAACAGTACACGTAGTCCAAGTGTGGTCCCACCAACTACACAAACAGCTGCATCATATTCTCTCAACTTTTGTAATCAATACCCGTTCCAATGCAGGCAAATATGCCAAACACCTTTGTCACTACATGGTTCACCTGCGTCCTTCAGGGAACCATGCCCCTGTAATCCCAGATTTATCTGTTCTGCACCACTCTCCAGGGCTGCCATTTAATGTGCAAGTCCTGTCTTGGTTTGATATACCGTAGTGTAACACCTCACACTTGTCAGTGTTAAAGTCTAGTTGTCATTCCTTGGCCAACCTTCCCAACGGATCTAGATCTTGTTGTAAATTTAGATAATCTTCCTCACTGACTAGTATACCATCAATGTTGGTGTCATCTACAAATTTATTAACAATGTTAACTACATTTTAATTCAAATTGCTGATGTATGTAACAGACAGCAATTGACCCAGTACTGATCCCTGCAGCACATCACTGGTTTTTGGCCTCCAATCGGAAAAACAACCCTCCACAATGACCCTTTCACTCCAATTGGCTAGTTCACCTTGGATTCCATGCATTCTAACCTTCCAGCCAAGCCTACCATTTGGGACATGTGGGACACACTAAGGCTTTGCTAAAGTCCGTATAGACAACATCCACTGCGTTGCGCTCATGAATTCTCTTGGTGACCTCTTAAAAGAAACATTGGATTTGTGGGACACACTTTCCCATGCACAAAAACATGCTCACATATGGTTTGCTTGCCTTCATCAATTGTGGTATTGAATATAAGAGTCAGTAGTATTTAGTTTTCACTGTATCTCAGTACAAGTGACAATAATAAACCAATTCCAATAGGTTGGTCAGAATGCTGCATGGATTGGTGGATATTAACTGCAAGGAGAGCTCAGACAAACTTAAATTGTTTTCTTTGAAGCGTTGGAGGCTAAAGGGAGACCTGATAGATGTATTTAAGATTATAGTCATACAGCCCAGAAACAAGCTCTTCAGCACAATTAGTCCATGCCGACCAAGATGCCCCATCGAAGTTCGTTCCACCTACCCGTGATTGGCCCACATTCCTCTACACCTTTCCATTCCACGTCCGTACAAATTGCCACTCGAGTATCATTGAATGTATGCCTTCTAATTCTTGATATCCCTACCCTAAGAAAAGGACTCTGAATTGACCACATCTTATGATTATTAGAGGCATAGAATGTTAAAAACTAGAAGGCAAAGCTTTAAGGTGAGACGGGCAAAATTTAAAGAATATCTGCTTGGAGGTTTTCTGTTTTAGACCATGAGTGGTGCTGGAGGCAGATATGATTGTGGCATTTAAAGGCTTTTACATAGGCACATGGATATACAGGGAAATGAGGGATACAGATCACATGCAGGGTGAGATTAGTTAGCTTGGCATCATGTTGTGGGGCACAGGACCTATTCCTATCCTGTACGTTTCTATGTTATTGTTAGTCAGTGGTGGGAATACAAGATTGTATTCTGTGGAATGGTTTCAAGGATGTCCAAATTAAGGATCAAGGCCTGGTTGAGGAGCTCTTCAAAGTGCAGACACTGACCGACTCTGCAAGAAGAGTTGACTTCTTTCTTGACTCTCAGTGGGTTCAGGCCCGGAATAATCACAGCTAAGCATATCCTGGTTATTAGCTAGGTGCTTTCCACTCACCAATTGTTCTTTAGATCAAGTGTTAGCCATTCGACCTCAGCTTTGAGATGCCTCGAGTTGCCTCCCTTCCTGAGGAATGGCGGAGTTTCCAAATCGACAACCTCTTGCATTTGAGATTCAAAAAGCTCCTCTAAATCCAACTCTTTCTCATCGGATATTTAGAAATTATTTTAATAATATTCAATCAGGATGGTTTTTGCTTAATGAGATTGGATTTCTCACATTGCTCCAGTCGGAGAGTGCCTTGTGAGAATAGTGCGAGACTTTGGCTCGAGAGTGCGAGATTTTGACTTCGGCGAGGAGTCTGAGGAGAGGAGGAAGGTCAAAGGTTGGAGGATGGGATAAGGTAAGCTGATTCAGTGTGAGGGTTGCAGGATGTGGGAGATCAGAGACACTGATGGTGCCTCTGGCTGCTGCAACTGTGGTAAGTGTGTCCAGGTTCAGCTTCTGAAGGACCGTGTTGGGGCACTGGAGAAGCAGCTGGATGACCTCAGGGCCATCCGGGATAACGAGAGTTTTGTGGATAAGACCTACGGTGAGGTTGTCATGCCATGGCTACAGGAAGAGCGAAGGTGGGTGACTGTGAGAATGTGGAGTAAACGTGGAGTGCAGGGGACCCCGGTGGCTTTACCTAATGAAAACAGGTACACCCTTTTGGAAGCTGTCGGGACAGACAATGCTTCCAGTCCGACAGGTGGACAGGTCAGTGGCTCCATCCCAAGCGATGAGACTCGTCCGGCAAGACCGACGTCGGGCAGGGCTATCGTGGTGGGTAACTCCATTGTCCGAGGTACAGACTGAAGATTCTGTGGCGGCAGCTGAGACTTGAGGATCGTCTGTTGCCTCCCTGGTGCCGATGTTAAAGATATCATAGACCGACTTCAGAACATCCTCGAGAGGGAAGGTGAACAACTGGCAGTAGTTGTGCACATGGGCGAAAACGACACCAGGAAGAAGAGAAAGGAGGTTCTGCAACGCGAGTTTAGATTGTTAGAAAGAAGACTGAAAAGCAGGACTTCCAGGATGGTTATCTCAGGATTGCTAGTGCTAGTCAGGGCAAGAACAGGGAGATAGGGAATCCGAATGTATGGCTGGGCGGCTGATGCAGGGAGCAAGGATTTAGCTTTATAGACCACAGGGGTCTCTTCTGGGGTAGGGGTGACCTGTACAATAGGGACGGGTTACACCTTAACTGGAGGGGGACCAACGTTCTGGCAGGCAGGTTTGCTAGTGCTACACGTGTGGGTTTCAAACTAAATAGTGGGGGGGGGGGGGGGGGAGGGATGGACAAATTGGGAGTATAAAGATAAAGGGAAAGCAAGTACAGGAAAAGTTACAAAAGACCCCCGAATTAAGGATAATTCGAGAAGGGTTAGGGATAATAGAGTACAGTCAGGGCCAATAATGACCAGTGTGAGAGGGAGGTGAATACATGTGATGTACATAGTCCCCTTTGTTCAACTGTAATACCGACACCTCCAATTTACCATTCTCCCTCTCAAATTGTAGATTAAAACATCATATTATGGTCTCTACCTCCTAATGGCTCCTTAACCTTGTTCCCTTATTAAATCCGGTTCATTACACAATACTAAATCCAGAATTGCCTTCTCTCTGGAAGGCTCCAGTACAAGCTGCTCTAAGAATCCATCACGGAGACACTCCACAAACTCTTATACTTTGTAAAGTGAAATATAAGAAATAAAGTGGACTAGCTTGAGGCTCAGTTAGAAATTGGCAAGTATGATGTTGTGGGAATTAGAGACATGGCGGCAAGAGGACCAGGGCTGGGAACTGAATATTCAAGGGTATACGTCTTATCGATAAGACAGGCAGGTGGGCAGAGGAAGTGGGATAGCTCTGTTGGTGAGGAATGAAATTCAGTCCCTTGTGAGGGGTGACATAGGAGATGTTGAGTCATTTGGATAGAACTGAGGAATTGTAAGGGTAAAATACCCTAATGGGAGTTATCTATAGGCCCCCAAACAATAGCCTGGATAGAGGGTGCACATTGAATCAAGGGTTAAAATTGGCATGTCATAAAGGTAATACTACAGTTGTTATGGGGATTTCAACATGCAAGTAGACTGGGTAAATCAGGTTGGTACTGGACCTCAAGAAAGGAGTTTGTGGAGTGCCTCTGTGATGGATTCTTAGAGCAGCTTGTACTGGAGCCTCCCAGGGAGAAGACAATTCTGGATTTAGTGTTGTGTAATGGGCCTGATTTGATAAGGGAACGAGGTTTAGGAGCCATTAGGAGGTAGTGACAATAACATGATGTTTTAATCTACAATTTGAGAGGGAGATGGGAAAATCGGAAATGTCAGTATTACAGTTGAACAAAGGGGATTATGAAGCCATGAGGGAGGAGCGGGCCAAAATTGACTGGAAAGATACCCTAGCAGGGATGACAGTGGAACAACAATGGTAGTTATTTCTGGGAATAATACAGAAGGTGCAGGATCAGTTCATTCCAAAGAGGAAGAAAGATTCCAACGGGAGTAAGGGGTGACCATGGCTGACAAGGGAAGTCTGGGACAGTATAAAAATAAAAAAGTAGTACAACATAGCAAAGATGAGTGGGAAGCCAGAGGATTGGGTAACGTTTAAAGAGCAACAGAAGACAACTAAAAAGGCAATACGGGTAGGAAAGATGAGGTACAAAGGTAAGCTAGCCAAGAGTATAAAGGAGGATGGTAAAAGCTTCTTTAGGTATGTGAAGAGGAAAAAATTAGTTAAGACCTTTCAAGTTGAACCCTTGAAGACTGAAAAGGGTGAATTTATTATGGGGAACAAGGAAATGGCAGATGGGTTGAACAGGTACTTCGGATCCGTCTTCATTAAGACACAAACAATCTTGATGTAGTAGTGGCCACAGGATCTGGGATGATGGAGGAACTGAAGGAAATCCACATTAAGCCGGAAATGGTGTTGGGTAAACTGATGGGACTGAAGGCTGATAAATCCCCAGGGCCTGATGGTCTGCACCCCAGGGTACTTAAGGAAATGGCTCTAGAAATCGTGGAAGCATTGGTGATAATTTTCCAATGTTCTATAGATTCAGGATCAGTTCCTGTGGATTGGAGGATAGCTAATGTTATCCCACTTTTCAAGAAAGGCGGGGGAGAGAAAACAGGGAATTATAGACCAGTTAGCCTGACATCGGTGGTGGGGAAGATGCTGGAGTCAATCATAAAAGATGAAATAGCAGCACATTTGGATACGAGTAACAGGATTGGTCCGAATCAGCATGAATTTACGAAGGGGAAATCATGCTCGACTAATCTTTTGGAATTTTTTGAGGATATAACCAGGAAAATGGATAAGGGAGAGCCAGTGGATGGAGTGTATCTGGACTTTCAGAAAACATTTGATCAGGTCTCACATAGGAGATTAGTGGGCAAAATTAGGGCACATGGTACTGGGGTAGAGTGCTGACATGGATAGAAAATTGGTTGGCAGACAGGAAACAAAGAGTAGTGATTAACGGGTCCCTTTCAGAATGGCAGGCAGTGACTAGTGGGGTACCGCAAGGCTCGGTGCTGGGACCGCAGCTATTTATAATATATATTAATGATTAAGATGAATGGATTACAAGTAGCATTAGCAAATTTGCAGATGACACAAAGCTGGGTGGCAGTGGTAACTGTGAGGAGGATGCTATGAGAGTGTAGGGTGACTTGGACAGGTTGGGCGAGTATGCAGATGCATGGCAGATGCAGATTAATGTGGATAAATATGAGGTTATCCACTTTGGTAGCAAAAACAGGAAGGCAGATTATTATCTAAATGGTGTCATGTTGGGAAAAGGGGAAGTACAATGGGATCTGGGGGTCCTTGTTCATCAGTCAATTAAAGTAAGCCTGCAAGTACAGCAGGCAGTGAAGAAAGCGAATGGCATGTTGGCCTTCATAACAAGAGGAGTTGAGTATAGGAACCAAGAGGTCCTTTTGCAATTGTACAGGGCCCTAGTGAGACCGCACCTGGAGTGTTGTGTGCAATTTTGGTCTCCAAATTTGAGGAAGGACATTCTTGCTATTGAGGGAGTGCAGCGTAGGTTCACAAGGTTAATTCCCGGGATGGCGGGACTGTCATATGCTGAGAGAATGGAGCGGCTGGGCTTGTACACTCTGGAATTTAGCAGGATGAGAGGGGATCTTAGTGAAACATATAAGATTATTGAGGATTGGACACGCTAGAGGCAGGAAAAATGTTCCCGATGTTGGGGGAGTCCAGATCCAGGTGCCACAGGTTAAGAATAAGGGGTAAGCCATTTAGAACGGAGATGGGGAAATATTTTTTCAGACAGAGAGTTGTGAGTCTGTGGAATTCTCTGCCTCAGAGGGTGGTGGAGGCCAGTTCTCTGGATACTTTCAAGAGAGAGCTGGATAGGGCTCTTAAAGATAGCGGGATATGGGGAGAAGGCAGGAATGAGGTACTGATTGTGGATGATCAGCCATGATCACATTGACTGGTGGTGCTGGCTCGAAGGGCCGAATGACCTACTCCTGCACCTATTGTCTGTTGTCTATAGCTCTATTTGAACACAAGGCCTTTCCTGAAATCTATTGAATATATATTTTAAATAATTCTCCAAAACATTTGGATCTAACTGATAAGCTTTGGATGCCATGAACAAGGCTCACAGATTTTACTTATTTCTACTGTTCTCAATGTGGTCTAAAATTCTGTAACTTGAATCAAAATAAATATAATTACCATTAACATAAGAAAGATAAATGCAGATGCGCCTAGGACAATTATCTCTCTATTTCCTTTACCCTCAGTGTGTAGTTTCCTGTAAAACGGTCCGATGAGGTAAGTCTTTATCACAAGACATATCAGAAGAATTACAGCCAACGAAAATAGAATTTGACCAGCAAGAACGAAAATCCGCAGTATTTCTAACATTATGCTGTTGAGAGAGAAAGACAAAATTATGAAAACATATTCAAAAACAATTCCATGCTGTATCTTTCAATCAATTCAATCAAACAACTAAATATTATCAATTTTTAGGGATTATACTCTGCAGATAGTCAAGGTTTCTTTTAATATCTTGAGCAGAAATCTGTAACATGACGAGGGGCATAGATAGATAGGCTACACAGTCAGAATCCTTTTCCCAGGATTGAAATCTCAAATACTATAGGCAAAACTTTCACGTGAGAAAGGCAAAGAAGATGAGCGGGATAAGTTTGTTTTACACAATAGATGGTGAGTGCCTGGAATGTGCTGCCAGTGCATTCCAGGCACTCTCCATGCCACTCCACCAGGTGGACGTAGACACAATAGTGGCATTTAAGAGATTTTTGGATAGGCACATGGAATGAAGGCAATGGGGGGGGATAAGAATTTGTCTTGGCATCATGTTCTGCACACGAGGCAGCACTGTGGCTCAGCCGTTGAGTTGCTGCCTTACAGCGCCAGAGACCCCGGTTCAATCCTGACAACAGGTGCTGTCTGTATGGCTTTTGTACGTTTTCCCTGTGACCGCGTGGGTTTTTCCCGGATGCTCTGGTTTCTCCCATACGCCAAAGACGTACAGGTTTATAGGTTAATTGGCTTTGGTGAAGATTTTAAATTGTCCCTAGTGTGTGGGATGGAGTTCGTTTGCACGATTGCAGCCAGCGTGAACTCAGTGGGCTAAAGGGCCTGTTTCCGCATTGAATCTCTAAACTAAACTAAAAAAAGTAATTGTGGGCCAAAGGAACTTGTTCCTACGCTGTACTGTTCTGTTCTATTCAATTTTCATATAATGTTTGTGATACTGCTATCACTTTGCAGGATCAAATCACCTTGGACACAACAAATATAGTCACTGGGACTGGGCCAAGATTATTTAGTCTCATTCGGGATCTTGATTGCATTTCTTTTTTGGCTGATACGGGTAACAATTTACTGCTGTTTTACCCACACCAGGTAACATTTAGATTTTTAGGTATATTTTTCTACATTCTGGTAGTTTCTGGTTTTCCCTCTAGATTAGTTACATATTTCCAACTATATCTCAGAGAAAGCCTCCCTCAATCAGCTCAGTTTAATTCAATTTTTAAGAGCAATCTCTCAATTCAGTTTAGAGCCACATGTGCTGGATTTATTGTCCGTAAATAGCAGGGCATTATCTGATTTAATTTAATCCTTGTTATTCAGCACTAATTCTCAACATGAATAAATATACCTACAGGGAATTATGGAATGATGATATGTCAGCAAATATTATTAGTTCACTAGTTACAGGAGTAGAATTAGGCCATTCGGCCCATCACTCTGCCATTAAATCACGGCTGATCTATCTTACCCTCTCAATTCCATTCTCCTGCCTTCTCCCCATAACCTCTGATACCAGCACTAATCAAGAATCTATCAATCTCCACCTTAAAAATATGCATTATATCGTGTTGTATCGAATACCAGTCGTATCTGTCTCAACCGCCAACCCTGGAAAGGCGTTCCAAGCACTCACCATCATCTTTGTAAAAAAAAGTTATTCACGTGTCTTTTTTAAACTTTGCCCCCTCTCACCTTAAAGCTATGCCCTCTGGTATTTGATTTTTCCCATCTTGGGAAAAAGATTGCAACTATCCATCCTATCTATGACGAATCTAATTAATAAATGTCACTGGTGACTTTTCACAGTGCCTATATGTAAGGGTTTTATTCCTGAGAACTGTTCATTAGCTGATTTTGCCACATGTCAGTAAAGTCCATATTGTTTTGCACACACTTCCTATATTTCTCTCATTTTATTCAATAATCATCCTAATAAAACTAATGGAACATCACATTAGTTTGATTTCAGCATGTCAAATTAACCCAGGGAGCCACTGTTGAAGATAAAATATTTACAAATGGACAACTTTATTGCATGTAAAAATGATGTTTAAGATTTATAATTTCCCACCATGGACAGACAAACTGTAAGCTAAATACGCAGTCTTCCCTCGAGTTCATCCGAGCATATTTCCCATATTTGTGGTAACTTGTGCAACGAGATTGACAGGGGGGTGTCATCTCGTGCAGGACAGAGGCACGTGAGAGGCTAGAGGTTGGTATGGAGGGTGGTGTGGGAAAGGTTAGTGGACAGAAAAGGCAGATGAAAGGCGGAGAGTGAGGAAGGAGGGTTTGTTTAAACTGCACGTATTTTAATGCAAGGGGCCTGACGGGCAATGCAATTGAGCATAGGGCATGGATAGGTACCAGCGACTGAGACATTGTAGCCATGACTGAAATCTGATTAAGGGAAAGGCAGGACTGGCAGCTCAATGTTCTGGGGTACAGGAGCTTCAGGAGAGAGAGAGATGAGGGAAAAAGCATAGCGTGAAGGGTTTAGATGGGGTGCAATTCCTCAAAAGTGTTCAGGAGAGTTTTCTTAAACAGTATGTGGAGGCTCCACACGTGAGAGGGCAACACTGGATCTAGTATTGGGCAATTGGGAAGGGCAAGTTAATGAAGTAAGTGTGTGTGGAGGAGCCTTTTGGAACAAGTGACCACAGTTCCATTAGGTTTAAGATAGTTATGGATCGGGACGGAGAGGGTCCGCGTGTTAAAATGCTCAACTGGGGTAAGGCCAACTTTGAGGGTATGAGAATAGGTCTCGCTCAAATTGACTGGAGCAGGTTATTAGAGGGGAAAGGAACATCGGCCAAGTGGGATGTTTTTAAAAGTGTACTGAAGAAAGCTCAGGATGTGCACCTCCCCGTTAGAGTGAAGGGCAAAGCAGGCAAATGTAAGGAAGCTTGGCTGACGAGGGAAATTGAGACATTAGTCAAAAACAAGAAGGATGCATGGGGCATGTATAGGCAGCTGGGATCAAGTGCATCCCTGGAGGAGTTTTGGGAACTAAGGAGTAAACTAAAAAAGGAAATCAGAAGGGCAAAAAGGGGCCAGGAGATAGCTCTGGCGGGTAGCATTAAGGACAATGCCAAAAGATTTTATAAATACATAAGGGGGAAAAAGGGTAACTAGAGAGAGAGTGGGACCTCTCAGGAATCAAAGCGGTCACCTCTGTGTGGAGCCACAGGAGATGGGCAAGGTACTAAATGAGTATTTCTCCTCTGTATTTACCGAGGAGAAAGACAGTAGGACGGAGGAAATTGGAGCAGTCACTGGAAGTGTCTTGAGAGCATTCGGGGTTACCGTCGAGGAAGTACTGAAGGTACTGTCTTGTTTGAAGGTAGACAAATCTCCAGGGCCAGATCAGATACATCCAAGGAAATTGAGGGAAATTAGAAAGGAAATTGCGAGAGGTGCCGGAAGACTGGAGGGTGGCAAATGTTGTGCCTCTTTTCAAGACGGACTGCAGGGAAAATGCTGGGAACTATAGGCCGGTGAGCTTAACATCTGTAGTTGGTAAGTTATTGGAGAGTATTCTGAGGTTATACAGGCATTTGGATGGGCAAGGGCTGATTAGGGATAGTCAGCATGGTTTTGTACGTGGGATGTCATGTCTCACAAATCTGATTGATTTTTTTGAAGATGTGACCAAAAAGGTTGATGAGGGCAGAGCTGTAGATGTTGTATACATGGAGTTCAGTAAGGCATTCGACAAGGTTCTGCATGGTAGGCTGCTCGGGAAGGTTAGATCGCATGGGATCCAAGGAGAGATAGCTGAATGCGCAAAGTGGCTCCATGGTAGGAAGCAGAGAGTGATGGTGGAAGGTTGCTTCTCGAACTGGAGGCCTGTGACTAGTGGTGTGTCTCAGGGGTTGGTGTTGGCCCCGTTACCGTTTGTCATCTGCATCAATGATTTGGATGAGAACATACTGGGCAAGATTAGCAAGTTTGCTGATGATACAAAAGTTAGTGGTTTTGCAGATAGTAAAGATGGTTGCAAAAGATTGCAGCAGGATCTGGATTGATTGGCCAGGTGGGTGGAGGAATGGTTCATGGAATTTAATACAGAAAGGTGTGAAGGGTTGCATTTTGGGACGTCAAACAAGGGCAAGACCTACACAGTAAATGTTCAGCCTCCGCGTCGTGTTGTAGAGCAGAGGGATCGAAGAGTACAGGTGCATGGTTCTGTGAAGGTCGAGTCGCAGGTAGATAAGGTGGTCAAAAAGGCCTTTGGCACTTTGACCTTCCTCAGTCAGAGTACTGAGTATAGAAGTTGGGAGGTCATGTTGCAGTTGTATAAGACGTTGGTGAGACTGCATTTTGATTATTGTGTTCAGTTCTGGGCACCATGTTATAGGAAAGATTGAAAGGGTTCAGAAAAAAATAACAAGAATGTTGCCAGGACTATAGGATGTGAGCTTTAGGGAGAGGTTGAGTAGGCTGGGTCTCTACTCCATGGAATGCAGGAGGATGAGGGGAGATCTTCTAGAGGTGTACAAAATCATGAGAGGAATAGGTCAGGTAGATGCACAGAGTCTTTTGGCCAGAGTAGGGGAATCGAGGATCAGAGGACATAGGTTCAAGGTGAAGGGGAAAAGATTTAATAGGAATCTGGGGGGTTACTTTTTCACACAAAGGGTGGTGGGCGTATGGAACAAGCTGCCAGAGGAGATAGTTGAGGCTGGGACTATCCCATCGCTTAAGAAACAGTTAGGCAGGTACATGGATAGGAAAGGTTTGGAGAGATATGGACCAAGCACAGGCAAGTGGAACTAGTGTAGCTGGGACATTGTTAGCCAGTGTGGACAAGTTGGGCCGAAGGGCCTGTTTCCACACTGTACCACTCTCTGACTCTAAGCCTTCCTCCAGGACATAGAACTGCAGCTTTGGATTCACTAATTGGTTGGATAGTGGGTGGGGGAGGGGCATTACCACACCCTCAATGTAGGTTGGAGAAGTGAATACGAAGAGGTAGAAGTGCATTGGTGCTTTGGGAGTTGTGGGTGGAAGCACATGCTCAGCTGTGGAGGGACATTCTCCAAATATACTGAGAGGGTAAGAACCTTATGACTGAATCGGGGTGTAAGATTGGTGTTAACACATGATGTAAGGAAGAGGAGAGACCACAGAAGTCACATCATTGCAATCAACATTATAAATATACAGTGCCCTCCACAATATTTGGGCCAAATATCCATAGTTTATTTATTTGCCTCTGTACTCCACAATTTGAGATTTGTAATAGAAAAAAAAAATCACATGTGGTTAAAGTGCACATTGTCAGATTTTATTAAAGGGTATTTATGGTGCCCTGAAATGGGTCGTCCCATTCATTTCAGGGCATCATAATGTTTGGGATACATCGCTTCACAAGTCTTTGTAATTGCTCAGGTATGTTTAAATGCCTCCTTAATGCAGGTATAAGAGAGCTCCCAGCACCTAGTGTTTCCTCCAGCCTTTCCATCACTTTTGGTCCTCATGTTGATAAACAGCAATAAAAGTTTCCAAAGTTGTGCCAATGAAAGTCAAAGAAGCCATTATGAGACTGAGACACAAAAATAAAATTGTTAGAGACATCAGCCAAACCTTAGGCTTACCGAAATCAACTGTTTGGAACATCATTAAGAAGAAAGAGCAAGCCTACTAATCGCAAAGGGACTGGCAGGCAATGGAAGACCTCCACAGCTGATGAAGAATTGTCTCTATATTAAATAATAAACTTCTGTCCAACAGATCAGAAACACTCTTCAAAAGTCAGGTGTGGATTTGTCAAAGACCACTGTTCGCAGAAGACATCATGAACAGAAATACTGATGCTACACTGCAAGATGCAAATCACTGGTTAGCTGCAAAAATAGGATGGCCAGGTTACAGTTTGCCAAGAAGTACTTAAAAGGTCAACCACAGTTCTGGAAAAAGGTCTTGTGGACAGATGAGACAAAGGTTAACTTATATCAGAGTGATGGCAAGAGCAAAGTATGGAGGCGAGAGGAACTGCCCAAGATCCAAAGCATACCACCTCATCTGTGAAACACGGTGGTGGGGGTGTTATGGCCTGGGCATGTATGGCTGCTGAAGGTACTGACTCACTTATCTTCATTGATGATACAACTGCTGATGGTAGTAGCTTAATTAATTCGGAAGTGTATAGACCAGAGCTGCCAAGTTTTGTCAAAGCATTTCAGTATTCTAGCACCTGAAAATCATTATTTTATTGAGGAAATCAGTATTTTTACGCGTTGCCATTTTGCTACATGTGCGTTAAGAGTTCAAGAATGCATAACTTTGCTACCAATGGACATGTCTTCTACGCACCTTAGTGAACAGTGTATTCATTGCCATCTCTTTGAATACTGCTGTTTGGACGGGTGCTTCCTGCTTTTAACACCAGATGATGATGTGGAGGTCGTATGGAAGCCTCCATCTCCCGCTCTCCCTCCCTCCATCCCTCTCTCTCTCCCTCCCTCCCTCTTATTCCATCCCTCCCTCTTTCCTTCTCCCTCTCTCCCTCCCTCTCTCCACCCCTCCCTCTCTGCCCCTTGAGCCCACCCACCGTTCTGTAAAATCAAGGCCAATCCCAATGTAACTGCAATCCCACTGGTAACCTTTCACCACTAGGCTTATCCAGAATTCTACCAGTGCCTGAAAAATAATCAAAGGCTCAATGAGAATTCCATAGACTCATTGTTATACGAGAATTTTCCTGAACAGTCTGGCTCATAGTGCTATGTGTATAGCCCATAGCGACATGTTTAAGGCCCAGAGCGCTATGTTTAAAGCCCATAGCGCTCCAGCCGATAGCGCTATATTTAGAACCCACAGAGCTCCAGCCGACAGCTCTTCGGTTAAATTCTCATGCGTTAAACTGACAGCGCTCTGTTTAAACCTGGAGCGGGACAGGCAGCGACTCTGGAGAGAAGGAATGGGTGACGTTTCTGGTTAAGACCTTTCTTCAGACTGAACTGAACTCCGTATTTAAAATCAGTATTCTTATCGCTTATCCATACAAAATACAGAAAATCCGTACTACTTGGCAGCTCTGACACATGCTATCTGCTCCAGTTCAAACAAATGCCTCAAAACTCATTGGCCGGCAGTTCATTCTACAGCAAGACAATGATCCCAAACTTCTAAAGCAACAAAGTTTTTCAAAGCTAAAAAATGGTCAATTGTTGAGTGGCCAAGTCAATCACCTGATCTGAACCCAATTGAGAATGCCTTTTATATACTGAAGAGACTAGCCCCCAAAACAAGCATAAGCTAAAGATGGCTGCAATACAGACCTGGCAGTGCATCACCAGAGAAGACATCCAGCAACTGGTGATGTCCATGAATTGCGGACTTCAAGCAGTCATCGCATGCAAATGATATGCAACAAAATACTAAACATGACTACTTTCATTTACATGACATTGCTGTGTCCCAAACATTATGGCTCCCTGAAATGGGACCATGTATAAACACAGCTGTAATTTCTACATGGTGAAACCAAAATGTATAGAAATGACCTTTATTAAAATCTGACAATGTGCACTTTAACCACGTGTGATTTTTTCTATTACAAATCTCAAAGTGTGGAGTACAGAGGCAAATAAATAAATGATGGGTTTTTGTCCCGAACATTATGGAGGGCACAGTAAGTACCTGACGAGCATTCACCTGTTAGTAGTGCTATTGCGTGCTTGAATTAGCATAGGCATCACAGCAATGAATAAACTCAGCTGAACGTCCTGCATCACCAGCATTCCAAGCAACACGCTGCTATAATCTGTATCCCCTATTCAGCGACAGGAAATTAAGATCAAAAGGAGTGCATGGACAAATGTGACATGAACTGAATGTGTTCAATCGTCATGTTCTTATCAATATTCCTTTATTTTTAATTATAGTTCAGATGGAGAAATCAGCAGTGCAGTGCGAAAATAACAGAAAGTTGGAACACTTTGATTGCGAGACAAGTGCCTTAAAGATTGTACTTCTCTGCAGCCTGCCTGAAAACATGTAAACAAAAAAATTCCACCCAGATCACTAGTTAAAATAATACTTTGTGCCCAATCACATCATCAGAACCATATCTGCCATGGTGCATTGCTACTGTCCTTGCTATCCAATCAATTGAGTGGATTGAACATGAAAACAATGAGAATTAAAGATGTCAACAGACTCATTCCAGGTAATTTCAGCTGCTTGCTCAGTTCCAAAAGGGTGGGCAGAGCTGTAATCTCCTTTCATTAACCAAACATGGAAATGATTTTATCTCCCAGACAGTGTGAGCCCCCACCCTCACACTACTGCAATCCTTACAAGGCCAATGGTATTGTCTTACCATCAGGAAACTTCAAGTTCGCAGATGGTACAAAAGTGGGTGGTATTGTAGATAGTGAAGATGGTTGTCAAAAATTGCAGCAAGATCTTGATTGGTTGGGCTAGTGGGCTGATGAATGGTTGATGGAATTTAATACAGAGAAATATGAGGTTTTGCATTTTGGGAAGATTAACATGGGCAGGTACATAGTGCAGGTACATAGTTCATTGAAAGTCGTGCTGCAGGTAGATAGGGCGGTCAAAAAGGCCTTTGGTACATTGGTCTTCATCAGTCAGAATATTGAGTATAGAAATTGGGAGGTCTTGTTGCAGTTATACGAGACATTAGTGAGGTTGTATTTAGAATATTGTGTTATTGAAAAAATGTTGTCAAACTGGAAATAGAAATGTTGTCAAACTTGAGTATAGAAATTGGGAGGTCTTGTTGCAGTTATACGAGACATTAGTGAGGTTGTATTTAGAATATTGTGTTATTGAAAAAATGTTGTCAAACTGGAAAGGGTGCAGAGAAGATTTGCGAGGATGTTGCCAGGTCTCGAGACCGAACAATAGGGAGCGGTTAAGTAGGATGGGACTTGGGTATTCCTGGCGCAGCAGGAGGATCTTGTAGAGGTGTTCAAAATAAGGAGAGGAATAGACCAGGTAGACACACAGAGTCTCTTGCCCAAAGTAGGAGAAATCGGGAACCAGAGGACCTAAGTTTAAGGTGAGAGGGGGAGGTGGGAGGGGGGGGGGGGGGAGAGAAGATTTAATAGAAATCTAAGGGGTAACTTTTTCACACAAAGGATGGTGAGTGTATGGAACATGCTGCCGGAGGAGGTAGTCGAGGCAGGTACTGTCGCAACATTTAAGAAACATTTGGACAGGTAAGTGGATAGGACAGGTTTAGAGGGATATGAGCCTAGAGCAGGCAGGTGGGACTAGTGTAGATGGGACATGTTGGTCAGTGTGGGCAAGTTGGGCCGAAGGGTTTGTTTCTACACAGTATGACTCTATGCACGTCAATGTCACATGGAACACAAGTGCCAGCCACAGCTTTGGACAAAATCCTAAGAGCCCCTAAGTAGGAAGAATGCCCAAAATCCAAAGCTAACGGAGGATACTTGGGGCCAGCATTCATTGAGAAATTATCTGAATTAAGTTTTCTCTTAGTTTGTGACAATTACAGCCATAACTGCATTTGTTCAGTTCTTACCCATCGGACAAATAGGAGGCTGGACCTATTGTCTGACATTTGTGACCCATAGAATTGCCACAACAAGGCGTGGGGGGAGAGTGACGTAGCAGTTTGTTAGTTCTCTGTAACAACACGAGATTCCTCCCACATCCCAAAGCCATGCAAATTGATGCATTAAATGCCCACTGTAACGCCCTTAGTGTGTTGGTGAGTGGTAGAATCTGGGGATTGATGAGAATATGGGGAGAATAAACAATGGAATTAACGTATGATTAGTGCAAGTGGATGGTTGACAGTTGACACACACTGTGCAATCTCTCTATAACCAGCTACAAGACGCACAAAAATCAGTTCTTAGTTTATATTCTGTCATTCTACATACATTAAGGGAAAAAACGTACTACACAGAGAATAGGATACTCCTCCAATATGGTTCAGTGTCTCAAATCTTTAAATTCAAGTTACAGTACAATGCAACTGCATCTATTAATTGTACTACATTTACCTTCTTTGTCTCCTCTGGCACCGAAAGCAAGGAATCTAGATACCAATGGGGTACTTGATAGAGACAAACATGTGGAAATGAATATGCTTTGTGTTGGCCTAATATTCAACAGATATCCCCAGAGCAATCCAAATGCAACCATTAGGACTGTCATATAACTGGTACCTTGCAAGGAAATCTTCCAGACCTAAGAGAAGAAAAATATAAAATAACGCCTAATAATATTTTAATGAAAATATGGCCATACCAATCAAGAATTATTTTAGGAATGAACATGAGATAATAAAGGATTGATCTGATATCCAAGCATACAATGGTCATATCCTCCAAATTAAGAGGTGACTTGTTCAAAATGCTGAAGGGACATCATGGTTTAAGCATTAAGGAATCATCTGCAAGTGGCTAAAATAGAATTAAAATTCAATTTCAAATGCCTGAACATTAGAGTAGGTCACCAACATTTGAATTTCAGATTTATTAATTGTTTTAGCAGATTTAAGGTAAGCTTAAAAATGGCAATTTAACATCAACAGGGTACACTATTGTTTCATCCACATCCCCCAAAACAATGCTTGGATCAGATTTCTGCACATTTGGGACTTAATTCAGCAGGGCCTTCATGTCAATTCTCATGCAATAAAGCAGTTCATCAGAGATGGCTACTTCCAGATATCAGCAAGTTGTAGCAACTGCTTGAGCTTAGCTAATTCACTGCAAAGAAGATTTCACCAGAGGGTTATGATAATGAAAGCATTCATTAATTTTCAAAAAGACTATGGTACGAGGGAAATCATTCAAGAATATATAGAGGTTACTTCATTCAAATATCTTTGAATGTTAGATAAATAGTCAATACCTTTCTCAGCTTGTCAGGTGAAAACTCAAGACCAACGACAAACAAAGTTAAGAACACTCCAAATTCACCAAGAGTCTCCACTTGCACAATAGACTGTCAGAAAAAGACAAAATTGATAAATGTCACATGAAGTCACAAATCAATTAATTTACAGTGCCCTCCATAATGTTTGGGACAAAGACCCATCATTTATTTATTTGCCTCTCTACTCCACACTTTGAGATTTGTAATAGAAAAAAAAATCACATGTGGTTAAAGTGCACATGGTCAGATTTTAATAAAGGCCATTTTTACATATTTTGGTTTCACCATGTAGAAATTACAGCAGTGTTTATACATAGTACCCCCCTTTTTAGGGCACCATAATGTTTGTGACACAGCAATGTCACGTAAATGAAAGTAGTCATGTTTAGTATGTTATGCATATCCTTTGCAAGTAGTGACTGCTTGAAGCCTGTGATTAATGGACATCACCAGTTGCTGAGTGTCTTCTGTGGTGACGGTCTGCCAGGCCTGTATTGCAACCATCTTTAGCTTATGCTTGTTTTGGGGGCTAGTCCCCTTCAATTTTGTCTTCAGCATATAAAAGGCATGCTCAATTGGGTTCAGATCAGGTGATTGACTTGGCCACTCAAGAATTGACCATTTTTTAGCTATGAAAAACTCCTTTGTTGCTTTAGCAGTATGTTTGGGATCATTGTCTTGCTGTAGAATGAACCGCCGGCCAATGAGTTTTGAGGCATTTGTTTGAACTTGAGCAGATAGGATGTGTCTATAAACTTCAGAATTCATTATGCTACTACCATAGCATTTGTATCATCAATGAAGATAAGTGAGCCAGTACCTTCAGCAGCCATACATGCCCAGGCCATAACACCCCACCACCGTGTTTCACAGATGAGATGGTATGCTTTGGATCTTGGGCAGTTCCTTCTCTCCTCCATACTTTGCTCTTGTCATCATCGAAGATATAAGTTAATCTTCGTCTCATCTGTCCACAAGGCCTTTACCCAGAACTGTGATTGCTCTTTTGAGTACTTCTTGGCAAACTGTAACCTGGCCATCCTATTTTTGCGGCTAACCAGTGGATTGCATCTTGCAGTGTAGCCTCTGTATTTCTCTTCATGATGTCTTCTGCAGACAGCGGTCATTGACAAATCATTTCTTTTCTTTTAAAATCTTATTATTGTTTTTTTCCCCCCAAAGAAAACAAAATTAAAACATAAAAAACAGAGCAAAAGGAATAATGATAAACATAACAATTACATTGATACATGGGGATCAGGATTACATTAATAACAGGTATAACCTGATATGAGACCAGTGTCAAAATACACACTGAATATAGACCTTCCGGTCTCTATGTAAATATAGTTAAATCTTTAAAAGAAAACTTATAAATGTAGAAAAAAAACACAAAAATAAAAAAACAAAAAGAAAAGGAAAAAGGAAAAAACTAAAAAATAAATTAAAATAAGACTAAAAATAAAATAAATAAATAAAAACTAAGCAAAGCAGAACCTGAACTAAAAGTTTCAACAATTTAAGTCTGTTTGTCGTCAAGTCAGTTCCACCATATAGAGGTAAAATTGTTTTTATAACAGTTAAAGAGGGAGCAATTTATGTTGTATGAAAGTGTTCAATAAATTTTCCCCAAGTCTTATCAAATTTAACCAAGGGTTCAACAATGTCACTGTTATTTTTTTCTAAATTTAAACATGATATCGCTTAAGAATACCACTGGAGTGTGGTCGGAGACATGGAGTCTTTCCATTTAAATAGATCTTCTGGCGATTAATGTGGTAAAAGCAATCAGCCGATGGGCGGAGCGGGACAAATGAATAGAATCTAGCATTTGTAGCCCAAAAATTGCAGTAATAAGATGATGTTGTAAATCAATACCCAAGACTACAGAAATAGTATCAAAAATGTCTTTCCAATATTTTTCCAAAAGAGGGCAGGACCAAAACATATGGGTCAGTGAGGCCACTTCAGAGTTACATCTGTCACAGGTAGGATTTATATGACCATAAAAATGAGCCAACTTATCTTTTCACATATGAGCTCTGTGAACCACCTTGAATTGTATCAGAGCGTGTCTTGCACACATTGAAGAGGTATTAACTAATTGAAGAATCCTCTCCCATTTCTCTATGGATAAAGAAGTTTGGAGTTCTCTTTCCCAGTCATTCTTAATTTTATCAAATATATCTATTTGTAATTTCAAAATCAACTCATAAATAGTCATTATTAATCCTTTCTGATACGGGTTCAGCTGTAAAAAAAAATTCCAAAATTTCGGTTTGATGTGGTAGCGGAAAAAGGGGTAGCATTCAAAAAAAGTCGACTGTGTAAATATCTAAAAAAGTGTGAATTAGGTAAGTTATATTTATTGGAGAGTTGTTCGAAAGACATAAAACAAGCCTCCAAAAACAAATCATGAAAAGCTACTAATCCCTTCCTCTTCCAAAACAAAAAAACTTGATCAGTACTAAATGGTTGGAAGAGAAAATTGGATAAAATAGGACTCGATAAGATAAAACCATTTAGTCCAAAAAACTCATGAAATTGAAACCATATTTGGAACGTATGTCTTATTATTGGGTTAGTCGTATATTTATTCAATCTCGTAATTGTGAAAGGTAACGAGGCCCTTAGAATAGAGGCCAATGATAGCCCTTGTAAGGAATCACGTTCAAGGTTTATCCATCCTGGGCATTGGGTGACAAATCCACACCTGACTCCTGAAGAGTGTTTCTGATCTGTTGGGCAGGTGTTTGGGGATTTTTCTTTATTGTAGAGAGAATTCTTCTGTCATCAGCTGTGGAGGTCTTCCTTGGCCTGCCAGACCCTTTGTGATTAATAAGCTCACCAGTGCTCTCTTTCTTCTTAATGATGTTCCAAACAGTTGATTTTGGAAAGCCTAAGGTTTGGCTGATGTCTCAAACAGTTTTATTCTTGTTTCTCAGTCTCATAATGGTTCCTTTGACTTTCATTGGCACAACCTTGGTCCTCATGTTGATAAACAGCAATAAAAGTTTCCAAAGGTGATGGAAAGACTGGAGGAAAGACTAGGTGTTGAGACCTCTCTTATACTTGCATTAAGGATGCATTTAAACACACCTGAGCAATTTCAAACACCTGTGAAGCCATGTGTCCCAAACATTATGGTACTCTGAAATGGGGGGGACTATGTATAAACACAGCTGTAATGACTACATGGTGAAACTAAAATGTATAAAAACACCGTTATACCAAATATATAAAAATAAAAATCTCCAATTGTGGAGTTCAGAGGCAAATAAATAAATGATGGATCTTTGTCCCAAACATTATGGAGGGCACTGCATATTACAAATCTGTTGCAGTGTAGAAATAACTGCATATGTATCATATTGCAGTAGGAGTCACTGGCGTTTGAATTCAGTGGGTAATCACCATGCTACAGATTCATACGAGCATCCTCGCACTCTTCTTCATCCCACCTGCATATCTTGCTCTCCTGTTTTTCATTATTACACTGTGATAAGTTTCGCCCAAATTCCATGTTGGATTTTAATGATATTTCAAGCCCAATGTTTGGCCTTCCAAACGTGAAAATATCTTTCTTTCCTCTATATATCCAATTACCAATTCTTTGAACTTCCCAGGAGACCAAATGTTCCATCCATTTCATGTAAATTTGTGCAACCAATCCTTAACTTTCACTGCCTTCTGTGTGGGGGGTGGGGGGGGGGGGGGGATGGAACGGAGAATGTTTTGGGTTGTGATACTTCTATAGACTGATAGAGCATGGTGCAGGGTGGCATGGTGACGCAGCAGTAGAGTTGCTGCCTTTCAGTACCAGAGACCCAGGTTCGATCCTTACTACGGGTGCTTGTCTGTACGTAGTTTGTATGTGGGTTTTCACCGGGATCTCCAGTTTCCTCCCACACTCCAAAGATGTACAGGTTTGTAAGTCAATTGGCTTAGTATAATTGTCCCAAGGAATAAAATCCTAGCCTGCTCAACCTCTCCCTATGTTCAGGCCCGCCAGTCCTGCCAAATCCGTGTAAATTTTCTCTACACCCTTTCCAGCTTGACACCATTTTTCCTATAACAGGGTGACCAAAACTGAACACAATACTTCAAACTTGGCCTCAGCAATGTCTTGTACAACTAACATAACCTCCCTTCTTCACTCAGTACTCTGACTGATGAAGGCCAATGTGCCAAAAGCCTTTTTGACCACCCTATCACACCACTTTTAAGGAATTGTAGAAATAAAGAACTGCAGATGCTGATTTACAAACAAAAACAAAGTGATTGAGAACTCAGCACGTCAGGCTGCATCTCTGGAGAACGTGGATAGGTGGCATTTTGCTTCAGGATCAATTCTTCAGACTGGTTGTGATGTCTTAATCAGTCTGAAGAAGGGTCCCGACCCAAGGTCACCATATTCTCCAGAGATGCTGCTTTACCCACTGAGTTATTCCAGCACTTTGTATCTTTGTGTGCAATATTAAATGGAATAAACAATGTTAAAAGTAAAATATTCAGAGTGCTAGCATCTTTGGGTAAATTATCAGACTCAGTTTGAGTATATCTCAGGCCTTTAAGAGGCAAGGGGTGAAACTGTGGTCTGAACCTCACTTTTTGAATCATCCCTGGCAATAGAAGTAGTGCCAGATAATTGAACAATTGAGGAGCATTGTACTGTTGTTTCAAAAATGGAGGAAGGCTTAATCTGAGTACTACTGGCCAGTTAGTTGAAAAGTGGACAGATTATTAAATTCAATTCAAAGGGACATGATAAACCTTAATTTAAAATAACAGCTTAAACGATGCAGCATGAATTTGTGGAGGAATACCATTTAACCAATTTAATGAACTTTTAGAGGAGATAATTAAAAAACTTCACAAGGCCAGTGTTTTTAATGTAGTGTGTATGTATTAGAGCAAGTCTTTTGAGAGGAATCTGCACAGAAGAGCAGACAAAAAAAAAGGTGAATGGGATCCAAGAAAGTGGCAACTAGATCTAAAATTCCCTCAGTGAAAAGAAGCAAACTATAATGAATGGCAGACATTTTGAGAAGGGCTGGTGTTTTTGCTACCAGTGGGTAATCACCATGCTCCAGACTCAATCCCTCACTTTTACATATTAACGATTTACACTGAAATGCAGGAGACACAACAAATCGAATAAATATTCCTACTTGAAGTAGTCTGGCCAACTGGGCAGAAGTGGGAAATTGAACTTATCTAGAAAGCCATGAGATAATGTATTTGGCAGTACAAAGCAAAGAAAGTACATACGGAAAATACTGAGAAATTTGCACACCAGGGAGGAAAAGGTGGCTGGGGACAATTCAATAAGGTGGTTACAATGGCATATGGGAGGCTTTCCTTTTTTTTTTAAAAGCGGAGACGTAAAATATAAGAGGACAGTGATAACGGTAAAATTGTATTCAACGTTATTTAGACCACAGCACAAATGCTGTGTACGATTCTGGCATCGCATTCCAGGAGCGATGCGACAACAATGAAAAAGGTGCCGAGGAGATGTATGGGGATATTGCCACGAGTGTAAAATTTTACCTGTGGAAAGATCAGCAAGGTTGGCAATGTTGAGTGGTCAGAAACCAGGCGTTGAGACAGTCTAGATTTTGGAGAGATGACAAAAAAACTTTTCACTTAGAGGGTGCAGGGGTCTTGAATTCCCTGCCTGAAAGATTGGTAAAGGTAGAAACCCTCATCACATTTAAAATGTGTCTGATGTACACTTGAAGATTAGATCAATTTGTAATTAGACTGGTGAGTTCTTTCTTGATCAGCATTTACACCATGGACCATTTAATTTGTTTATCTTCAGTGATTCTACATAGTATAATGTGTTGGGATCCTTGAAAATGAGGGTGCAGCTGTAAACATAGCATTCAACAGCAGGTATACAGCAAAACGGTCACATCCATTACGTTCTCATTACACCTTTCAGCCAGTAAAGAGCAAAATACACATCACAGGCATGAGAAGAACCCACAAAAGCAATCCAGTGACCTTGCCAAGTCCTTCTTCCTAAGGGAAGAAACAAGTATGGTCACGTAAAGAAGCTGTGTATCGGAAAGTGTGTTAGGATAAGTACAATAGTAAGGGTAACCCAGGGAATTGTAGGACGGTGAGCCTCACATCAGTGGTAGGGAAGCTAGTGAGGAAGATTCTTAGAGAGGATTTGCTCACATTTGGAAGAGAATGGCTGATTAGTGACAGTCAGCATGGCTTTGTCCATGGCAGATCATGCCTTATAAACTTGATTTAAGTTTTTTTGAGGAGTTGACAAAGATAATTGATGAGGCTTGGGTAGTGACTGTTGCTTACATGGACTACAGCAATGCATTTGACAAGATTCCTTATAGCAGGCTGATCAAGAAGATTAAAATACATGGGAACCACAGTGACTTGGTGGTTTTGATTCAGAACTGGTTTACTCACGGAGAACAAAGAGTAGCAGTGGAAGGGTGTCATTCTAGCTGTAGATCTATGACCAGTGGTGTTCCACAAGATCAATGCTGGGATCTCTATTGTTTGTGATCAACTGGATGAAAATGTAGTTGAGTTGGTTGATAAGTTCACAGACGACACAAAAATTGGTGGAACTGTAGACAGTGAAGAAGGCTGTCAAGGGGTGCAACATGATGTAGATCAGTGGGCGGAGAATTGGGCGATGATGGCCAGGCAAGTATGAGGTATTTTACTTTGGGAGGTCAAACGCAAGTGGAAAGTATACAGTAAATGGCAGGTTTCTCAAAAGCATTGATGTGCAGAGGAATGAATCTTGGGGTTCAAGTCCATAAGTTAAATGAAAGTAGCAAAACAAGTAGAAAGGGTGGTAAAGAAATAGGGTTGCCAACTGTCCCGTATTAGCCGGGACTTCTGTATTTTGGGCTAAATTGGTTTGTCCCATATGGGACCATCCTCGTCCCATATTTGACTGCTACTACTCAGGTCGAAGGGACTGTCGGGTCGGGTCGGAGCCCCGCATCCGGCTCTGCCTCCCCTGTCAGGACATAGTGCAGCAGCAGCGCCTCGCCAGTGGCCCAGTCGGTCGGCAGCCCGGCCAGCAGTCCGACATTCGGACCTTTGCTTACCGCTGATACCACCACCACTCCCTCGCATGGCCGATCATTAGTTCATGAGTTGGATGGGGTGCCGGACCAAAACTCCTCAGCTGGCCCGCCGGCTGGGCTTTGTGTGCAGTTCAGCACCCGGGCCAATTCATCATTCACCCAGCCACAGCCGAGTCGGTCAATGAATTGCCGCGGGGTATTTGTCCCGTATTTTGACTCTTTGTCCCTTATTTGGGAGTGAGAAGGTTGGCAACCCTATAAAGAAGGCATACAGTATGCTTGCATTCATTGGTCAAAGCATTGGGTATAGGACTCAAAATGTCACGTTGAACTTTTATAGGACTTTGGTTACGCTGCATCTGGAATATTGTGTGCAGTTCTGGTCAGCTCATTGTAGGAAGGATTTGGAAACTTTGGAGAGGGTTCAGAAGTGGTTTACCCAGAAGTTGCCCTTATTGGAGGGTATTACCAAAGGAGGGAATAGACAAACTTCATCGGATCATCGGAGGCTGAGGGGGGAGCTAATAAAAGTTTATAAAATTATGAGAGGCATAGATAGGGTAGGCAGTCAGAATCTTTTTCCCCCCCAAGGTAGAAATGTCACATCAGAGGGCTTGAAGGGAGAGGAAGATTCAAGGGAATGTACGGAGCAAGGTTTTTTCTCTTACACAGAGAGATATGGATACCTATATTGTGCTACCAGTGGTGGCGGTGGGAGCAAATATGATAGTGATATTTAAGAAGCTTTTTGAAGGGCATATGAAAACGTAGGAAATAGATCATGAGCAGGCAGATGGTACAGACGTCGTGGGCTGAAGGACCTATTCCTGTGTGGTACTGTTCGATGTTCTAACTCACATTCCAGTACTGTTCCAATGCCACAAAGATTCAATAAGCCAAACTGGGAAGACAAGGTAACACACCAATAATTATGATAATCCTTTCTTGATGAAACTTGCACAATCCTTCTGCTTCTCCCCCACAAACAGTCTGCACATTCATGTATATGATATGTCTTTCTTATAACGCAAGGTACTTCAAAAAATTTTTTTTTTTTAATTCCTTGTCTGAAGATAACCCAAATGTGATGAGAATGCATCACTACATGATAGTACCTTGATATGGTTTAGTCCTGAAGGACCCAACAGTACTCCACAAATGATATAACCAAACATCATAGGAAGCCCCATCAGGTTACAAATCCAGCCACAAGGCAGAGATAATATCACAATAGAGATTATATCCTGCAAAGAAATTACATGTGTAAACACTTGGGAACTCATTAAATAAAACCAGATATTTTACATAAATGTGTAGATTGAACATTGGCTTTCATAGCACCTTGTCCTTGCCTGGCGATTCATTTCCATAAATCATTTAGCTGAACATATTTACATGTCATTTATAACCCCAACTGTGATCTAACCAACAAACCTATATAATTGTAGGAATGCACCTTTACTGAACTGATCCCCTTGCACTAAAGACCAACATATCACTTGCCTTGCTGACCACCTGCGGTATGTTGGTTTTTATTGACGTGTCCAAGGTTTCACTGAATATCAACATTTCCCGATCTATCACTATTTTTAAAAGATTCAGTACCTACCAAAGTGGCTAACCAAACATGTTTCTACATTGTACTCTTTTTGCCATGTTATATCTATTTGATGTCATTAGAAAGCTTAAAAATGTTACATTTAATGAGCCACATATTCATGTTATTCAGTAACCTTCAGTTTTGAATCTTTTCATCAGCCTTCCACGAATACATGTTCCTCATTTATTTTACAAGATACATACTCAAAGAATACATACTCCCATTATTCAAACTCCTCCGATATAATTAACATTCAATTCCCTTGCTTAGACGGCTCCAACAGCATTTCAGTCAACTGCCTTTACCTTCCACTCAATCAGAGACATTCTGTTGGTTCTCTCCACCCCCTCTCAAACACAAAACAACTTGCCTGCTCAGTTTCCCACATTCTGATGAAAAGCCATTACTTTAAACACATTCATTCTATTCCTCTCTCCATAGATGCTGCCTGATCTGTTGTGTAATTCCAGCATTTTCTGTTTTTATTTCATCTTATATGAAGTATTTGGTTACCATTACAAAATAAAAGCTCGATTACCTTTATAAAATGAATATCAGCTCTTGGGACAGTTGAGTCCCGTGGTTTGGTCAGTATATACTGGTTGTTCTGCGAGTCAATGAGCATGCTCAGCCCCAAATTATCCTGCACCTCATGCATGGAAATATTTTGTTTACTATCTCCCTCATCTTCTTGAACTCTGATGACAGCTTCAAAATTTCCACCATGAATCTGAAAAACAATATAATTAATAAAGGTCCAGAATTTGTGGGAAACAAATTAAATCAACAAAACTCACTGTGGTCCAACTGTATTCATTCTCAGGCAAAATACAAGTGCTGGAGAATCTCATGGGGGGGGGGGGGGGTCAGACAATATCCATAGACATACAGCATAGAAACAGGCCCTTCGGCCCACCAAGTCTGCGCCAACCAGTAATCCTACACTAACCTACACACTAAGGACAATGTACACCAGCCAATTAACCTACAAACCTGTATGCTTTTGGAATGTGGAGGAAATCAGGGCAGAGATAACCCATGCAGTCACAGGGAGAACGTACAAACTCCATACAAACAGCACCCGTAGTCTGGATTGAACTCTGGATTCTGGCGCTGTACGGCAGCAGTTTTTCTGCTACACCACTGTTGCGCCAGGTGATCTGTGTCAACTTGATTGCCAAAATCTATGCAAGTACCCAGATAACCTGATACCAGAGCCAACCCTATGGATTTAAAAACACTGGGATATTTTTGCATAAAGTATAGCACAATTCTATTCAGTGTTATTTTCACCCTCAACTATTCTGGGAGCTGCAGCTGATCATTGCGAAGCATGCATCAACACCTGTACATGGTCGGAGTCAGGTTGATAAAATATAGAAACAAGGAACTGCAGATGCTAGTTTATGAAAGAAAAGACACAAAGTGCTGGAGTAACTCAGTAGGTCAGGAGCATACACAGGAGATGCTGCCTGGCCCGCCGAGTTAATCCAGCACTGTTTCTTTTTTTAAACTTTGTATTGGTCCTCACTGAGGTTTTAATTTAGGATTTTTGATCGGCTGATCATGGCAATTTATCTGTTTATATTCTGGAGAACAGGTACTCCTCCTTTAACGATATCCTGCATAATGCTGCTTTGCTATTGCGCTCTTTCATTTCCAGTCCTCACCTTGGCTTTAATGAATGCTGGGGGTTTAATAGGTAGCATGGAGGTGCTTTTGAATGTGCTGCCACGGTGGAGGCACAATTGTCAGTCGTCGCCGTTGTGTTGGGTGTGTGGAGGTGTTTAAGCGGGGGGGGGGGGGGGGGGTGGGGTGGGGGGGGGGTGTGTGTGTGTGTGTGTGTGTGTGTGTGTGTGTGTGTGTGTGTGTGTGTGTGTGTGTGTGTGTGTGTGTGTTTTTTTTACAGGCTCCTTCTGCTGGGTGAGTACGGGTGTTTTTCCCTGGCCACCGGGAGACCAGAGTAGTGCAAGGGGTTGGATTTACTTACTTCTGCGGGGCTGGAGGCAGCTTTCACTGTGTAAATATAGGTGATTTTCCTGGGAAATCAGGCCACAGGGGAGTGTACGCAGCAGGATTTGGCGGTTTCTATGGCACCTTCTCCCTGGTGCGAGTGGCTTATTCATCCACCAAGGTTCAGGCGAGTTCTGGTTTGTGCTTCACCGATTTAGTGTTTTGTCGTTCCCCCGGTTAGCTTTATGGCGGGCATAGGTTAGTTATGGTCCAGCATTCCCCAGGTTATGGTCCAGGAGTTCCCCTTACAGTTAGGCAGTAGACACAAGGAACTGTAGCTGCTGGAATGTTGCATAAAATACAAGGTGCTGGAGTACCTCAACAGGCCAAGCAGACCTTAGAGGGGCTTGTTGGAGTTGCGTGGGAGAAATCAAAGTTCCAATTGGGGAAATCTTATGTATCTTCTCATGCCTCCATTGATACTGGAGCCACAAAATGGAATAAGCGAGTTAAAAATAATTTTTTCGGATTGCATCTCCATTTATGCTACGCTATAATGACTCCCTATAGCAGGGTTTTGTTTAGCACAGCATTTTCTATGAATGTATCTAAACCGCTATTTGAGATATTACTGTACTTCCTCCTAGGGATTTAATTCAATGTTAAAATATGGTATTTGAAACTAACCTTTCTGACAGCTGCAGGCCACAATGCCAGATGGATGCCAACTCTACTTGCACACCACAATGTAATCTCCAGCCACCATGGCTGTCTGGAATGGGCTTTAAACATTTTAGATTCCAACCAGGTTGGAATGCTAAAAAATAAGCCAAACACCCATTCCTGGAAAAAGATACAGTGTGGAAACAGGCCCTTTGGTCCAACTTGCCCAAACCGGCAGTTGCATGATAGTACAAATCTTAAAACTGTTTGTATTTCATTTCACTTTTTTCGTACCAATATCAACTTTGCTTCATTCCACCACCTGCTTTTATTGGATTTAGCTACTCGTGCCTATTAGTAAGAAAGTAGCCTCTGCGTTTACCCTGGTCTACTTTCTCGCCTAGTAACCAAAAGTGTGCAGAATAAAAAATAAACATTTTGTAATGACAATTTAAATGTATCCAATGAAATTTTATTTTGTGCCCACTATTATCTGCATAAAAATGTAATTTGAAGACAGCTCTGTCGCAAATTTGGGACCTGGATTTGACGTTTTCCTGTTGTTATGATTCAGCGGACATTAATTGTGCAATCAGACCATTGTAGAGTATTTATCAGTATATGCAGTGTGTAATGCAACAAATATCAGCCTTTCCTTTTCTAGAAAAATATTCCGTTTTATGGATTGCATTGCAGTTAACAACTCACAAGTTTGTTGTTGTCAAAGACGTGATCTTCAATCTTCTCCTCCAAACGATCAGCAGCCTTCCGCACATCCTCAAGAATTTCATCAAGGATTGACAAGCTTTTATTTGCATGCTGTATATTCTTGAGCACTTCAGCTTGGTGTTTCTCTGCAGCCAACATCTCTACATACTCTTTCTCTTCCTGCAGTTTCAGAAGAGCATTAAACAAACTTACAATATCAGAAATATTTTCCCAAACAAACTATTTTCAGAAGAAAAGTTATGAATCTGCATTTGAATGAGCTAATACAAGTACTCCATCTTATTCCATTGCCTACCCATTTTGTTATTCAAATAAGTGCCCACACATTAAAATTGAGGTTAATAAAAGGCAGAATGTTTGAGCAAAATGAAAATTTGAGTATTTTTCCTACATTCACCTAATCAATAATCTGAGGGAACTTTTTCAACAGGTATCAACAGCATTTACTGAAAATTAAAATTAAAAAAACTGCAGATTCTAGAAGGCTGACATTTTAATTTTGTTTTAAAGGACACTTGAAACACCCAACGTCAGGCAGAAAGGGAAATGGAGTTAACATTTTAGGTTGCTATGATTCTTCATTAGAAATGGGAAAGAACGAAAAACAATCTAGTTTTGAGTTGTGAAAAGGTGGTGGGGCTTAGAACATAGAGCAGTCCAGCACAAGAATAGGGACTTCGGCCCACAATGTCTGTGCCATGCACGATGCCAAGACCAACTCTTATCTGCCTGCATGTAATCCACATCCCTCCATTCCATGCCTATCCATATGCCTATCTAAAAGTCTAAAATTCCGTTATAACGGCCTCAACCCCCCAGTCTGGCAGTGCGTGCCATACACTCACCACCTTCTGTGCAAAAAACCCGCACTGCACATCTCCTTTAAATCTGCCCTTCTCACCTCAAAACTATGCACTCAAGTATTTGATTTTTCCATCTTTGGAAAAAGATTCTGCCCATCCATCCTATTCATGTCTCTCATAATTCTATTTACTTCTATCAGGTCTCCCCACAGTTGCCTCTGCACCCTTTCTAAAGCCTCCACAACCTTCTTGTAATGTGGCGACCAGAACTGCACAAATACTGTATACATAGAGATATTCTATTTCACCGGTAGCATCATTTAGATTTCTAAATGTGAAACTGAAGTACTTTACAACAAACATTCATGCTGCAGTGTTTTCTCAACAATAATGATAGCCAGCAAGCTACTGGAAAACAAACTGGTCATAAAAAACAATGCCAAATATTCTTCTTCTTATGTCAAGGTGCTTCACAATGCAGAGAAAGAGGCTGTATGAAGACAAGAGTTTGAAGCTACAGTCAGTAGTTTTTGACCAAGGTTTAAGGTCAGAAAGGAAGTATGAAAGCATTTGATAACTCCAGTGGGCAAAGGAGAGTTGAATAACTACAATCCTATCACAGAAGAGGGCAAGCTATTATCCTAGTGAGAACCAAGGGGTTCAGGGCGCATAATTTGATTAAGTCACCAAGTAGAATATAGTAAAGTGTTACATGGCAAAGATTTTCAGGTTGTTTCACTGCACCACGTACAATTTCTGTTATGGAATTCATCAGAACTGCAGAAGCATGGATTGGGGATGGAGTGGGCAGCAATGGAAAGTAAGATATTGAGCTTTTAAAGCAGTCATAGTGTTGAGGTAAGGATTTTATTGGAATCCTTTGTGCCTGGTCCAGTTCACCAGCTGATAGTACTTCTTTAACAGCAACCCCTGGAGCCTTTACTCCACATCCCAACAAATGATGTCCAGATGAGATAAGGTAATCATTCACACAGAAATATAACAGGCATGATCTGTAATAAAAATGAAGAGTCTGACCTTTATAGCAGCTTCCCTTAAGGCTTCAAGGCGTTGTTTGCTGCTTTCTTTCATGTTTATTATATCTTTGTAGTCCCCCTGAAGAACTCTTTCAAGCCCATGAACTGCCTGGAACACCGACTTCTCACTTTCATTCAACTCTTTCTGGAACATCTCAAAGGTGTGAATCTGGAAGATCTTTTCTTCCACTGACAATTTGGATTCCCTCTTTACAGTTTCAATGGCTTTCTTCAGTTTGTTGAGTACTACATTTTTCTGGTGAAGCATTCCAGACAACCTTTTACAATTGTCCATAATCCACAATTTCCCTTTAGTGATTGGGGCCCCTCTTCCTCTGTGCAGCTTGATCACATGTCTGGCCACATCTACATGTTCCACAGCTTGCAATGAACACCAGTAAGCCAATGCAAACACAATCCAGATCACTTCAAATTTTAACTGCTTCATTTTGTGTCATTAAATTCACAGCCACAGGGCCACCACGTGAAAAAACGCATTTCTGGTCATTTACAATCCTACAAAGAAACGGATGAAAAAATTAGTGACCAAAATGTAAAACCATGCACGTTTTTTTTCAAGCAATGTCATGCGTTCCATTTTATAAATTAATTATTCAGATATTGAAAATGTAACTATTGAAAGACATTGTAAATCAGTAGCTTGATAGCATACAAGACTCCTTAGAAAGCACCTTCCAAACCCACATCCTTTACCCACATCCAAGGACAAGGGCAGCAAAAGCGTAGGAACACTACCACCTGAAAGGTGCCTTGCAAGACACACTATCCTGAATTGGAATCATACAACTAGATAGCACATGCCCTTTGGCCCACAATGTCTATCCGAACATGATACCAAGACCATCTTATATATGCCTGCACATGATAAATATCCCTCAATTCCCTGCAGATCCATGTGCCTATCCAAAAGACTCTTAAATGAAACTTTTGCATCTGCCTCAACCATCACCTGGCGCTCCTGGCACTCACTGCCACCTGTGTAAAAGAATAATTGCCCTGCACACCTTCTATAAACATTGCCTCTCACCCCTTAATGTTATGCTCTCTGGTATTTGTTTTTTCTATCCTGGGAAAAATGTTCTGTCTATCCTATAATAATTATTATAAGCCTCTTATAATTTTCTATACATCTATCAGTTCTCCCCACAACCTCCGGCATTCTAGGAGAACAATGCACGCCTATCCAACCACTCCCTTTAGCTAATACTCCCTAATCCGGGCATCATTCTGTTCTTTCACTGTTGTTAGATCAAAATCCTGGAACTCCCTGCCTAACATCATTGAGAGTATAGGACAGCTCAACAACTGCAGTGGTTCAAGGCAGCAGCTTACGATTGTCGCCTCAAGAGCAATTAGAAATGGGCAATTAAATGTCTGCAAAATCCATATCCCTCGAATGAAGATATTAAAATGTACAAGGAAGCCCTTTGGCTAACTGAATCTTGGAAAAGTCTCAAATAGGGATAGTACACTTTCCTTTCTCCAATATTTCTGGAAATACTTTTCCACTACAGAATCTTAAATAAGCATAGTAATCAGGAATCTAGGATGCTTATTGCTTCGCATAAAATGGTACAATTCTCTGCATGTCTATGTATGGAGCACAAATAATTGCAAAAAAACAAAATGCTGGAGCAAATAAAACAGCATCCGTGGAGGCAGAGAGATGGTGGACATTTTAAATTGAGATCCTGCATCAGAACCAATGGTGGAGGAATATATATCCATTCACAATTATTAGATGTTAAGGAATTCAAGGAGTATAGAGTGGGCACAGGAATGTGATCCTGTTATAAATGACCAGCCGTAATCTTACTGAATGGCAGAGCAACCTGTGAGTGATCAAATGGCCTACTCCTGCATCCACTTCTTTTGTAGACCCAGAATTTCCATCCAGCAGGATCAATACTGTAATTGCCACCGATTATTATATTAACAAGGGCGAATACCAAAATTTACCTTGGAATTCAATTTATCCAGGATGAAACATAGAACTCATTTAAAAATATAAATGGAACGGTGTGCAGAAAGCAAGCAAGTACTTTCATTCATGAGATCTCCCCAGAGTCCAATGGTTCAGTATCCCCTCAATACACTGCCTCATATTTCCTCAACAAACATTTGTCACACGTGATTTCCCCTCTTCTCAGCTCAATCAGATTGCTACGGTTGCAGCCACCTCCTTAAAAAATGATTCTATTGTTTTTCCAATAATTCATGTTAGGCTAAATGGCAGTTGTAAATACGATACGATAAAAATGTATTCATCCCCGGAGGGAAATTAGTCTGCCAACAGTCACAACACACAAGGTACACAAAAACTTGAAATTAAAAGTGAAAACAAAAAGAAAAAGAGAAGCGACTGTTGGCTGGCTGTCGTGTCACTGGAACAAACAAACAGAGACTTATCCCCTGGGCAGAGGATTCTAAACCTAGGCTTCCCCCCACCCCAGGTCCCCATTTGTTCTCCCACCACCCATCACAACAGTTCCCCCTCGCCGGGTCCCCATTTTTCTTCACGGCCGCCCCCCACGCCAGGTCCCCATTGTCTTCCCCTCCCTCCTCCGCTCATGGACCGTGAGGCCCCACCGCTAGCGAGGCTCCCGTTGCCGCCGAGGCCCCACTACCGTCGAGGCACCCGCAGCCGGTTCTCCCGCTGTCGCCTCCACCGCTGGGGCTCCTTCGGCCCAGACAGGCCTCGCCGCGCGGCTTCACCATAGTCCCTTGGAGGCCTAGAGGGCAAGAGCGGCCTACCGAGGCACGTTCCGGTCTTCGGTCGTCATTCTGGTCCTCAAATAAGGTCATCACAAGGTTTTCCAATCCTTTGGTACCTTTCCAGTGACACGGGAAATTCTGAAAGTTATAAGTTGTGCTGCAAATCTTTGGAACACTTTGGGTTCTCTCAGTGTTTCCCAGAGTGTACTGTTGAATAAACTGACTTGTTTGATAAACTCACCACTGCTCTACGAGATGTTCTTTATGTCTGTTCCTATCGGAGCTGTAATTAAGGGGGAACGACTGTGCAACAAATACAAATACAATTCTATTTACAAATTTGAGGACACCACTGTAGTGGGCCAGATATTAAATAACAATGAGACAGAGTACAGGATGGAGATTGAGAACCTGGTAAATTGGTGTCAAGACAACAGGGAGCAGCACGGTGGCACAGCGACAGAGTTGCTGCATTACAGCGCCAGAGACCCCGGTTCAATCCTGACTACGGTAGCTGTCTGTACGGAGTTTGTACATTCTCCCCGTGATGTGCGTGGGTTTTCTCTGAGTGATCCGGTTTCCTCCCACACTCCAAAGACACACAGGTTTGTAGGTTAATTGGCTTGGTATAATTGTAAATTGTCCCTCGTGCCTGTAGAATAGCAGTAGTGTACGGGGATCGCTGGTCGGTGTGGACTTGTTGGCCCAAAGGGCTTGTTTCCGTCTGCACTGTATCTCTAAACTAAACATGAGAGAAATTACGGAAGAGAAACCAGAGGGAATGCATTTTAATTGTGGAAAACCAAGTCAATTTGCTAGGCTACCTAGGTCACTCTGATGGCAACCAAGGAAGGGAGCATGATACTAACGTATCATGACATCACACTGTTGTAATTGTTTCTTTAGCTGATATTTCACGTGTTTTAACTCCCGCACCCCCTCTTCATATCATTTAATAACCCTGTAAGCATGAACATAAGCCCATCATTCTTCCCGCTTTTAAATCTACAATTCAAATGGAGATAAAATATCACACTTGCATACATCTGTGTCTTCAACTCGTCAGCTTTATTCCACATATTTAGGTACATATACAATTAAGCAGACAGGCTGCCTTTTTGTCTATTTTCCAACCTTTGTTTATTGTGGCTGTAAAACACTAGATACATTTCTGCCTTTTATATCTAGATACACTTTCTGAATCTTTGCAACCCATTACCCAAGCTATAGCAATGTTACAAAATTTTGAGATTTTAAAATTCAAGCAGGGCTCTCACTTAACTTGTTTTCCCTGTTGCCAGCCAGGCAACCTAGACAGCTTTTTAGGTTGCCAAATGACAGTTTAGGTGGTCATTTAAGACGGTTTGCATGACGCGTGTGATAATGTGCTCGGACGAAGTGCATAATTACCAGTTGGAATTATGCTCAATGAAGTATTCACATGTTATGTTCAAGAAGGAACTGCAGATGCTGGAAAATTGAAGGTAGACAAAAGTGCTGGAGAAATTCGCAATACGATTTAAATGGCCATTAATTTACGGGAATTAAACATTAAATTCCTTCCATTTGGCCTATAAATTCATGACAATGAGATTTAAAAATCATGTTATATTGTGAATTTTTGTGTGAATGTTATTTGGACATAGGTTATTAAAAAATGTTAACCATTTCTTAAATGGATAGATGTTTAGATCTAGTAATTGAATTTTGCTACAATTAGGTAACCGACTAATTATATGCTTTAATTTCAGGTCATCCAAGTAAGATTGTTTCATATGTGTTTCAGAATGTTTCAATCTATAATAACTGAAAATGTCTTTCAGTTCTCTTAATTTTTAAGAAAGTTATGGGCTTTTGACTGCTCGATCACAGCTTTTGAGTTAAGTCAATGGAAAAGCAATAGGGAACAAGATGCTAATTTCAGAGTATGAAAATGGCCATAACTTTTTAAATACTGGAGATATAAAAGTGAATTAGATGTCAAATTAAACTTCTTTTTATGCTTTACCAGATGGGTTAAATTGCAGACTTGATTTTTAAAATCTCAACATTTTGTAACATTACTACTTAATCATTTTCTTATCTCCTGAAAAACTGTCTGCGAGGCGTTATCCATCCACCCATTTCTGGCGTTGGTCCTCCAGTACTTCACAAACCACTTAGAATAGGTTATATAACACAATCAAGAATACCTTTGCCCTCACACATTCCTCCTCCCCTATCCTTCCCTATCCCACCCACCCCCTGGGAACACACAGCGTGTTCCCTGCTGGGAAAATCCACAGTCCCATCCCAAGTCACAGCAGTCTTGGCTGTGACAAGACCGAGAGCCCGGGCCTTGGTACCCTCGAACCCAGGCAACCCCCTCCCCACCCACCCCTATCTCCCCTCCCCTCCCCGTCCCTCTCATCCTCCCCATCTCCTCCCTCCCCATCTCTTCCACTCCCCTTGTCTCCCCGCAGCAACCACATCACGTCAGTCACGCTGCTGCTGCTGCCGCCGCCGCCGCTGCTGCCACTCACCGGGCTGAGTGTCCGCTCGCATCGGGCCGGGGCCGGGGCCGAGCGCCAGCTATCACCGCCTGCTCCTCTCCGGGCCGAGCGTTGTCACCGCCCACTCAATGAGGCCCCGGTGAGGTCATGGCGCCGGCAGTGCGGCCTGTCCTGTTGCCAGGTGTCGGCGGGAGCCGTGGCCTGTGGGCGCGGCCGCTGTCATTTAGGGTAGCGGATGGGGTGTAGTTACTGGAGTGCCACGTCTTCGATGAGGTCATGCCTAACTTTTGTACCTACTCCACTTTGCTGCCTGATCCATATCCTCCCACACTCTGCATCTGCAGTGAATGGGGATGCCACACCTGGCATATACACAGATGCTGCTGCCCAAAGATTGTCTTTGCTGCTGCCTGCTGTTGAGATGCCTTACAAAGGATATGCATTTCCGAGCTGTGTTTGACCTGAGTGAAAATATATTAAGATTCCATTATTCGCAGTCGTTGTATGAGTGTGTATTACATTTTTTAAATTATACAATGTTTCTATTCAAAAAAATAAAAATAAACATACAGACTATTAACACAAACAAAGGCTGCCTATATTGACAGTTTACAAACAAAGGTCATCAAATTAATATAATCTAATCAAAGTAATATAAATTAATCTGTGCATTACAGGGAATGTTGTCCTGGGTGGGCTGTCCTGAGCCAAGCTCTGGAATGTGGACAGGGTGTGCGGACGGAGCCAGGATCTGGGGCGCTGGCAGGGTACAAGGTCAGAGCGGGATGAGGGTCAGAACCCAAATTCTATTTAGGCAGACGATTAAGAACGTCTACTTTGGAGTCTACTTTTCAGTCTCGAATTGAAACGGCACCTATTCCTTTCCTCCAGGGAAGCTGCCTGACAGAGTTACTCCAGCATTTTGTGTCTATCTTTGGTGTAAATCAGCATCTGCAATTCCTTCCTATACATTTCATCTACCTTAAGCAAGTTCTCCTCCTCTCTCCGAGCCTCTCTCACCGCTTTCCCTCTGTGATTACTGCTGCTCTCCTGCTCTCCGACCATTTCTGACCTGGACTGGATACCACAGCCACATGTGTTTCCCCAACATTTGCCTCCACTGCCATCTTCTACCACATGGCTTCTTGTTCCACTTCCAGGCCTCCTACTTTGGAACCCACCAGGAGCTTCAGGAACCTACACATATTCCACGGTTCTCCTGTGGCCTGCATTCTACACTGGCCGACAAGAGCTAGCATCAACAGGCCTTTACTCTATCTCTCCCGCAGCTCCAGACCTCACACACCCAGTCCTGCAATGGACATTAACCTTATTTTTTATAAGGCATGAGTCTGAAGTAGGGTCCCCTCCAGAAATGTCACCTATCCATGTTCTCCAGAGGTGCTACCTAACCCGTTGAGTTACTTCACCCACTTGGTGTCTTTTTTTGATTAATTAAGAATATGGATTAGGAGGGAAGGATGTCTCTGACAGTTCAGACTGAAGGAATTTACAAAGAAAATGACAAAGATTATAGCAATGGGTATGACTGAGTATTACAGTAGCCTTAACACGAGAGCCTGTAAGCTTGATTGAAGGAAGAACAAAAAAGAATATCAAGAATCAAAAATGTTGAATTGGCACATGCACCAGCAACAGAGCAATGAAAGTCTTACATGCCATAGCTTAACAGGCCCATTAACTCAGTAACCCATATAAATATATCATAATCAATAATACACTGAATTCATATGAGTAACACTGGGTAACCAGAATAGTGCAAAACAGAAGTCCGAATTTGAATACCACAGTTCATAGAAGGTCATTGTTGCTGAGGTAGTTGTTGGTGTTGCGCAGTTTTCAAGAGCTTGATGGTTGATGGGAAGAAGCTGTACTTGAACCTGGAGGTCATGGTTCTCAGGCTCTTATATCTTCTACCTAATAGTGGTACCAAGATGACAGTGTGGCCAAGTGGTGTGGGTCTTTGTTGCTATTAGCTGCCTTTTCATGCAGCACCTCCTTTAAATCCCTTTGAGGTCAGTACCTGTGAAGACCAGGCAATGTCTACCACTTTTCGCAGCCTCCTTCATTCCAGGACATTCGAGTTACTGAACCAGGCCATGATGCAACCAGTTTCTATACTCAGTACTGTACATTTGTTGAAGCTCCATAGAGTATTCAAAGTCAACTTGCAACAACTTGGTCTTGCTAACAATCAGAGCAAGATTGTTGGTTTGACACCATTCAATCAGATTATCAACCTTCCATCTTGCTGCAGCTTAACGGGTCCATTAATTTATTGTTGCCCATTATTCATCAAACAACAGTGGTATTGTCAACACATTTAAATCTAGCATTGGATCTGTCTCTGGTTATACAGTTAAGGGTATAGAGAGAGTAGAGCAGGGGACTGAGCACATATCCAAGATGTTTCTGTGTTGATTATCGAGGAGGAAGTGTTGTTGCCAATTCACAATGATTGTGGTCTGCCAATGAGGAAGTCAAGGATCCAATTAGATGGAGCCGAGCAGAAACCCAGCTATCTGAGTTTGATCATATACTTGGAGGGGATAATGCTGTTGAACGACAAGCTGTAGTTGATGTAGCAGCCTGATGTAGATGCTTTTATTTTGCAAGTGATTTAGTTTTAGAGACACAGCATGAAAACAGGCTCTTCGGCCCACCAAGTCCGTGCCGATCAGATATCCCCGTTTAGTTCTATACTACACACTGGGGCAATTTACAAAAAACAATTAACCTACAAACCTGCATGTCATTGGACTGTAGGAGAAAACCAGAGCTCCCAGAGAAAACCCACATGGTCACAGGGAGAATGTACAAACACCATACAGATAGCACCCATCATTAGGATTGGGCCCAGGTCTCTGGCGCTGTAATGCAGCAACTCTAGAAGTTATACCTACACGGAATAGCTACAAAGAAATACACTAACCACATGCTATACATTTCCTTTCTGCCCCCAACTGACCCCGTTTCTTCTCCACCAAATACACCTACTGCTTCGCTCTGCTGCCTCTGACATCACCTTTACGCCTGATGCAAACTCTGTCCGCAAATTCTTCGCTCTCCAAATAGCGACATGGTCGATCATGCAATGAAACCTCTACAACCCACTTCTACTGGGTGTACTTTTGTTTTCCATCCTCGCTGCTCAACTTCTGCTGCCAAATCTACATATCTGAGCTCTTTCCTAAAACTCATCCACTAAGTTCTCCCAAGGAACGTCAGTTCGCTGACGTTCGCTAACTAACTGACCATAACACTATATCTGTGTAAAAGTTCACTTAAAAAGATAGACAAAGTACAAATTCTTAAGACCATACAAAGCTTTAATTTAACGTCTGACAGGTTAACCTAGAGACCCAGAGGCAACAGTTTTACGTCTGAATACTCCAGCAGCACACACAAAGAAATACCAGAAAACCGGGGTTAATATACCTTCAACCACCTCCAAATATGGAGTTGTTTTTAACTCTTTGCCAAAAGCCAGTCATCCCAATGGCATCCTCTGGCCCCTTCTTATCTGATTAACCTCTTCAACTTACATTAAAAAAACTTGTAAGAGAGCTGTGAACTATTCAACACATTAAAACACCTTGTCATGATGATTTTTTGCCATATCCCATCATGCAATACAATTGGCTTTTTACAACAGGAAAGCTTAAATATGACAACAATCGATTAATAACTAACTCTTTCATCTGGCCTAAAACTAGTACTAATTATTTCCTGTGGAACAACAAGCTTTACTCCCAAATCTATCTGCATTTCCCAGTCATTGGCCTAATTCACACCTGCCTGAAAACATCTCTACCTTTCTCTCCCTTATGGACAAAATGAATCGCTACTCTCCCAGTCCCAATGCTGACTGAATTCACCTGTGCTCCCCTCCTCTCAATTGCTGCAGTTATGCACTTCAAGACCTTGTTATGCCACCAAGTATACGGATTTTGAGAAAAATTAGTCTTACAACCTGACAAAATATGCCTCAATGTTGCCACCTCTCAACACAGGGAACATGCTGGGTCCCCACCTACCCACTGTAGTACAGGACAGATTGGTTAAACTAGATTTATTCTCATTGGACGTAGGACACAGAGGGGTGACCTTACAGAGGTTTATAACATTATGAAGGGTATAGATAAGATAAACATTCAGAATTTTGCTTTCAATGATACAGAATGGAAACAGGCCTTTCTGTCCATTGAGTTCATGCTGACCACAGTTCATACTAATTCTGTTACTTCCTTCCTCTTTGTCATCCACTCCCTACCCACGGGGGAGCAATTTACAGAGGCCAATTAACCTACAAACCCACATGTGTTTGGATGGGAGGAAACCGGAGCACCAGGAGGAAACCTGCAGTCACAGGGTGAAAGTGCTAACCCCACGCGGACAGCACCCATGGTCAGGATTGAACCTGGGTCTCTGGCGCTGTGAGGCAGCAGCTTTTCCGGCATTGCCGCTGAGCCACCCAAAGGCAGGTGACTCTAGAGCGCACAGTTTTAAAATGAGAGGGGAGGAATTTAAAGGTGATATAAGGGATAGGTTTCACCACACAGTAAGTTTTATCAGGAACGAGTTGCCAGAGAGGGTAGTGAAGCATTCCCTCCCTTTTCAACACAACTGAAACATTGCAACCCTGGAACATTGTGCCTCGTATCGTGACCTCGCAACCACATTTCTGCAATGGCAACAACATCATAGTCCCAATCACTGATCCAGCTTTGAAGTTCTTCGGCTTTCTTCATAATAAATGGGGAATAGATGGTGGATATTCGCAATGGTCTGCCAGGGAATTGGTGGAGGCAGGTACCACACAATGTTTATAAAACATTTCAACCCGTAAATGGATAGGGAAGGTTTAGAAGGATATGGACAGATGGGACAAACTTGGAGAGACACCTTGGATGGTATGGACAAGTTAAGCTGAACGGTGGATTTCTATGTTGTACACCATGGTATAATAAATCATTTATTTTTATTACTGCATTGTACTATTCAAGGATAACTGCTTTGTGAAGCATGACTCTACTTACTTAATTTTTAACTTGGTAGTCAATAAACTGGTCAGGATGGTTGTGTTTTAGTTACAGCATAGCAACCGTTAATCTCTCTTAGAAATTCAAGTATTTCTGAATTAGTCCTCAAGAAATCAGTACAGGGAAACAGGGTACGTTGTTTAATCTTTGTATTTCATTGTGCGCTGTGAAATGCGTGATAGGTTGTTCCAAAGGAATTTTGCATTGCACTTGGTAATATGTCTCCTTATCTGAATATTTATCAGAACCAAGAATAACAAGCATCCTAGGGAGTTTGATATCCTGTTACAGATTCCCATGGCTCACAAAACTCAGGAGGCAAGTATACCTGACTTTACAAAATTACTTAACTTGTAAGGGCTAATTATGGTTTCTGAAATCATGGAATAATTACAGTGCAGAAGGGGATCCTATGGTCCTTCATGTCGATGCTGACTTGAATAAGAGCAATCCTGTCTGTCCCATTTCCCTTCGTCCCTACAAATTATCCTCTCCTCAGTGCCAACCCAATTTCCATTTGAAGTCCCTGACTGACTTTGTCTCCAACACCAATTCCAGAGCATCATTGCACTCCGCACTAAAAAGCCCGTCTCTTCATATCCCATTCTGTCTCATGCCCGACAATTGAAATCAGTCCCATGATCCAGTTCGAGTGCTCTGCCAAAGGGAACAGCTCTCCATTATCTAAACATCCTTCAACAGTACTGTCAGTGCTGCCACATTATCCGAGTGAAACTGTGATGTCCAGAATGGAAAACTACATTTGTGCCCAGACATAACCTGTGTTTATTACATGAAAATCTCACCAAAAACACATGCCAGAAATGTAAAATAAAAAACCCTTAAAATTCTGGAAATATTCAGCAGATCAGGACATATAGTGGGAAGTGAAAGTGAATTAATGTTACAGGTTGAAAACATTTCAGGAGACAAAATAAGCTTGTTAAACTGCAGGGAGGTTGGGCGTAGATGATAACAAAAAGAATGTAGACTGTTTCTCCTCCCACCTGCCTATCCAATTTTGTCAGTCTTTTCTCCTGAATTGTCTGTATTTACCATAATTCAGACATTTCTTGTAATTTGTGAACTTTGATCTTGCATACCCCATTATTGTGACAATACGATCAACCTACTCTTTCCATTTAGTTTATAGTGTACAAAAAAATCCAATAATCCAGCATTCTTGGGACTATGGAAGTGCCAGATCAGCAAATGTTGCTGACTGTTGGATGTTATTTCTATCATTACTCAAACGCACTTTAAGCACATTTTACAGTAAATTCAGTGAGTTTAAAGTTTGTGGGAAATACACAAGGTGTTTGGCTCCAGCTGCATCTCTCCAAGTTTCTGATTCCTTGTTCCTTAACCCAAAACCAGGTTGCAATGGGCAGATACTAGCATGGATAGCAGGTTGGCTGGATGGCAGAAGGCAAAGAGTGGCAATAAAGGGAACTTTATCTAGTTGGCTGCCACTGACTAGCAAAGTACTGCTTGGGTGAGAAGTGGCAGATGGAATACAGCGTAGCAAAGTGTGGAGTCATGCATTTTGGTAGTAGGAATAAATGCATAGACTATTTTCTAAATGGGGAGATAATTCAGAAATCGAAGTTGTAAAGGGGCCTCCAGTGTAAAGGGACTTTTAGGAATCACAAAACGTTAATTTGCAAGTTGAATCACTAGTGAGGATGACAAATGCAATGCCAGCATTTATGTCGAGAGGACCTGAATACAACAACAGGGATGTAATGCTGAGGCTTTATAAGGCACTGGTCAGACCGCATTTGGAGTATTGTGAGCAATTTTGGGCCCATTATCTGAGGAATCGAGGAGATCTACCGGGAAACTGCAACAAAGCCTCTCAGCCAGGACGTAGAGGTACGGAGGATGAAATTTGCAGGACATGTACTCAGATTGTCACCAGAACGTGCGCCTAAGATAGCAATGACATGGCAACCTGAGGAAGAAGGAAAAGAGGCCGACCAAAACTCACATGGAGGCGCACATTCCAGAAGGATTTGGAAGCCCGGGACGCTAACCTATCGAGGGTGGAAGACGTCGCACATGACCGAACAGAATGGCGAAAGCTTGCTGCCCAATGCACTCAACAGTGTGGGAGGAACTAAGTCAAAGTAAAGTATCTGAGGAAAGATGTGCTGGCGCTGGTGAGAGTCCAGAGGAGGTTTACGAGAATGATCCCAGAAAAGAGTAGGTTAACATACGATGAGCGTTTGACGGTGCTGGGCCTCTAATCGCTGGAGTTTAGAAGGATGAGGAGGGACTTCATTGAAACTTACCGAATAGTGAAAGGCCAGGAGTGGATATGGAGAGGATGTTTCCACTAGTGGGAGAGTCTAGGACCAGAGGTCATAGCTTCAGTATAAAAGGACATTCCCCAAATGTTATCAGCAAAATTCAATCTTTCTAGGGGTTGTAGACAAGGTTGCCCATTATCACCGTTACTATTTGCACTCGCTATAGAATTATTAGCCGAAAGGATTAGAGTAGAACCAGAAATTTATGGATATAATACTAAAACTACAATTAATAAAATATCTTTATATGCAGATGATGTTTTATTGTATATAACAAAACCAGAGGTTAGCATCCCTAAAGTACTTGAAGTGATAAATGCATTTAGTGAGTTCTCAGGATATAGAATTAACTGGAACAAAAGTGAAATTATGCCTATAACAGGAATTAAATTGAATAAATTACAAAAATTTCCATTTAAAATAGCTAATAATCAAATTAAATATCTTGGAATTAATGTATCAAAATCTTATAATTCTTTATTTAAATCTAATTTTCCTCAATTATTAAATAAATTAAAAACAAATATTTTATATTGGAAAACATTACCGATATCAATGATCGGTAGAATAAATGCCATTAAAATGATTTTTCTGCCTCAATTACTATATTTATTTCAAGCCATTCCGTTATATCTTCCTAAATTTTTTTTATTTTTTATTGATTCTATAGTTAATAGCTTCATTTGGGATTACAAAAATCATAGAATAAGTAAAATACACTTATGTAAATCTAAGATAAATGGTGGATTAGCTTTACCTAATTTTTTATATTATTTTTGGGCGGTTCAGATTAAGAACTTTAATTATTGGTTGATACAGATGGAACAAGACTCAGCTTGGTTAAGAATAGAAAAGGAAGATTGTTTCCCTTTCGACATAAGCACAATACTCCTTGCCCCTGGGGTGGTACAAAAAAAATTATATAAGGCAAACCCTATAATTTTAAATAATATACGTACCTGGAAACAAATCATTAAGACTTTACATTTAGAAACTATACCACTTTGTTTACCAATTATGAATAATCCTATGTTTAAACCTTCGACATTGGATGTGGGGTTTAGACATTGGAAAAACTTAGGAATAATAAGGATAGAACATCTTTACAGGAATGGGAAATTCCTCTCATTCCAGGAGTTGAAAGAGATTTATGGACTGCAAGCAAATAATCTATTTAGATATTTACAAATTAGAGATTATGTCAAATTAAATACGCTAAATTACAGAAATAGAGAGCCAGGTATACTGGATGAAGTACTTAACAAGCATCCAACAACAGAAAAATTAATAGCATATATATATAATATTTTTTTGGACAGGGAATTGCCAAAAACTGAACTATTCCGACAAAAATGGGAAAATGAAATTGGTTTACCTATAACAGAAGATTTATGGGAAGAAAGCTTACAATGAATTCATCGCTGTTCGTTAAATGCCAGACATACCTTGATACAATTCAAAGTAATACATAGATTACACTCCTCAAAAAAGAAATTAAATAGAATTTTTCCTACTATATCACCATTATGTGATAAATGTCAGCACATAGAAGCCGATTTAAATCATAGTTTTGTAATATGTACAAAACTTAAAAGTTATTGGACTGAGATTTTTAAAATTATTTCCACAGTTTTAAAGATCACATTAAGCCCTGACTCAAAATTAATTATATTTGGGGTTTTAGATTCAACTCAAATTTTAACAGTAAATCAAAGAAATTTTCTGGATTACTGTTTAATATTGGGAAAAAAATTAATATTACAATTTTGGAAGGGACCATTATCCCCGACAATTAAAATGTGGACAGTAGAAATGTTGGAGACATTACAATTGGAGAGAATTAGATTTATCCTAATGGATAAACCTGAGATTTTTGAACAAATATGGTCTCCATTCATTGATTATATGAAGGGGTAGCTGGGCTCAGCATTGAAACTCAATGAGTACCCGGTGGAAAGATCAAACAAAAATGTTTAAGATTAGATTTATATACTTGTCTCCATATATTATAATTAGAAATTGTTCCACTCATTGACAAGTTGTATACCGTTTTCTTTTCCACAAATATTTTTATTTTTATTTTTTATTTTTTTGTTTTTTGTTTTTGTTTATTTTATTTTATTTTTATTTATTTTATTTTATTTTTCCTCTCTCTCTTCTTTATATTAATCAACTATAATCATACTCTTATAATTATTCACTATTCTTTCTTTAAAAATAAAAACATTTAAAAAAAATAAATAAAAGAACATTCCTTTAGGTCGGAGATCAAGAGGAATTTAATTAGTCACAGGAATTCGATGAATCCTCAGTAAATCTGTGAGATCAATGCCACAGAAGTCTGTGAAGGCCAAGTCATTGGATATTTTTAAGGCAGAGATAGATAGATTCTTGATTAGTATGGGTGTCAGGAGCTATGGGGAGAAGGCAGGGGAAAGGGCTTCAGAGGGAAAAATAGATCAGCCGTGATTGGTGGAGTAGACTTGATGGGCTGAATAGCCTAATTCTGCTCCTCTCACTTATAAACCTATTAGTTTTATTCTATTAACTTCTGTCCTTACCCTCTTAACTTCATATCTCAGCTCACCACTTGTTCGAAAATTTGCCATTTCTTTCACTTTCTTCCCATCCATCTGAGGTTAAGCTTTCTGATGCATTGTCCAACTAAACCGGATAGCTTTGGGGTGTTGATTATGAAGAGCTGTTGTCGTACCCCAGGATACCGTGATCAACCTGAAGTTGGTCCATGAACTCGCCAAAGACCTAGGCTTTCAATGGACTGTCGTTGCTTTCGAGCTGGGATTCACCAGGGCTGAGATTGGTCGCTTTCAAGCTGCCTCCATGCTGAAATATGTGCAGGCAAAGAAAATGCTGGAAAGCTGGTGAGTCAAATGTTTCAACACTGCTTCAATAATTTCAAGGTGAATTCACACAGTAACTTTGAATGTTTTCCATTTGGCACCATACAGACTGACTGACCCTGTTAAGAGCCTGTCCCACTTTCCTGAGTTATTCACGAATTCTCCTGAGTTATTCACGAATTCCCCCGAGTTTTCAAACTCGCAGAATGTTCATAACGAGTCCGTAGGAGGCTGTAGGAATCCGTGGATATATCGTAGCGACTCGTTATACCAGCCGTAGGTACTTGGGGCTATTTTGTTACTCGTGGACATTTTTCATCAGGCTGTAAAAAACGTCCCGACTTACGTGATGCCCCGAGTACCTACAGCTGGCATAACGAGCTGCTACGATATATCCACGGAATCCTGTGGCCTCGTTACGAACATTCTGCGAGTTTGAAAACTCGGGAGAATTTGTGAATAACTCGGGAGAATTCGTAAATAACTCGGGAAAGTGGGACAGGCCCTTTAGTATTCTGACCATGCGTCCACCTCTCCAAGTCAGCACCCAATAGACCCGATCTCCCAATACCCAATGTGTATTGATAGTAATGGACCAAAAAACGTAGCACCATCAACAAACCGCGATCAGGTCTACTTGTGGGCACAGCTCTAGCATTCAATCTTGACCTTGGGTTCTGTCTCTCGACGTTTTCATATTCTTCCTGTGACAACTAGGGTTTTATCCGGGTGCTCCAGCTCCCTCTAACATCCCAAAGAGGTGCAGGTTGGCAGGTTAGTTGGCTGCTGCAAATTTCCCCTTGTGTGTATGTGGGAGGTAGGAGAATTAGAGAGCAGGCGATGGGCAGGTGATTGAATGTATGAAACTAATGTAAGGACACAGGAGACCACAAATGTATGTTTTTCTGTGTTTCATTATTCTGAATAAGAAGAAAATAAAATGAATATTTATATACTATGTCTTCCATAAACAACTGCAGATGTGAGACAGCAGCTCAACTAGCTCTGACAAAAGGAGACTTGTTTGTTTACAATATTATATTTCTGCAAAAATGCTCAGGTATGAAAAATCAAAGAGCCAACCGAACAAAACAAAACAGCTACTGAGGGCTCTGGAATGGGCTGGATGCAAGGAGCTAGCCGATAAGCTGCAGTGCCTGCACTGGGGGCACCAGAAGCTGAGCAGCCGTGTGGAGCTTCCATCAGCCTTCCCGTACCTCATCACCGTTCACAAGACGATCAACAACCATCAGGGGCTGCAAAAGATCAACCAGCTCGGCCACAGGTAGTAAGAAGAGGGATGGGATGTCATGTCTTTCAGTAGTGTCATCTGGCCAAATGCCACAATGTTGCTGCAGTTCCATCTGTGTGCAGAATAAAGATATGAAACTTTACCTGGTTCACGTATCATATTTCACCAGAGTTCTCATTCTTTTTGTTTCTTCAGGTTCAATTATCATTTTCCAGGGCAGCCTACAATCCACTGCCTGTTTTTTGCAAGCAGCTATTCAGAGTACATATCTGGGATTTGTTTCCTGTGCTACTTTCAATGTAAACATTTGATTAATATTTATGGTAGAAGGTAATTTTAGCAAAGCTATATGGAGGCAATTCTTCACTGGAAGCAGTTTGGCCCATCAAGTCGAAACTCGCTTACAGATCAATTCCATTTCCCCACTAGCATTCCTGAGACTTATTCTCTCCACATTCCCTTCAGTTGTCCAAGATTCCACAACTGCATATTAGGAGCAACTTTAGTAAACCAATACTAAATTTGGGCAACTAACCTACCAACTAGTGCATTGATGAAATGGTGGAGGGGCTGAGAACTGCTGGGTGGAAAGCCAATGCGGTCACAGAGGGAGCAAATACACTGCTTTTGTCGTGAATATCAAACCAATGTGTCCCTGTGCACCCTAATATAATATTTATTCTACAAGAAGAGCAGTAACACCCCTGGAGTTTCATTCATCCACTCATTGAACTCCATTGGAAATTATTTGTGTTCCCAAGGTGATCAAACCAGCACAAGCCTTCCCTGCGTTGAACTCTTACCTACCACGCTTTGTCCTGTCTCTCCCTTTTTCCACATTTAAAAAAAAAAAAAAATTATTAGAGGTACAGTAAATTACATCAGTGTACGTCCCGTATATATTATTACAATCATTGTACCCCTTAGTTTTTAAGGCTATTGAAAAAAGGAATAGAAACAGAAAAAGTAGCGAAAGTGAGAGAGAATTGTGAAAGTGAAGAAGCGTGACGAAGGGAAAGAACAGAGAGCCCTTAGTCGAGGAGTTAGAGAAAGGAGATTAAGAGACAGACCCTAGAAAAAAAGAGAAAGAAAGAAGAAAAAAGGAAAAGACAGTTACTTTATTATAAACATCACGCAAAGGGAATTTGACAACTCGGCAATTTTTCATCCCCTTTACCAAGACCTGACGCCGGTACCTTTTTGAGGTACTCTTGCACCCTATCCTTGTAGTAGATCTATAAATGCAGACCATGTCTTATAAAAGCGATCTGAATTTCCTGCCAGGCGGAGTCTCATATCTTCTACATGTAGTGTTTCAAACATAGATGAAATCCACATATTTACTGTTGGTATGAGAGCATTTTTCCAGAATTTTAAGATTAGCTTTTTTCCAGTTATTAACCCATATTCAAATAGATTCTTGTGAAACACATTTAATAGTAAGATTAAACAAGAACTTACCTGTTCGAAGTTTGATCTTTATTTTATGAGGAGTTACAATGAGGGATTATGTGAAGAAGCCCCGCCTGGCATGATCGGCATACTTCAAAGCAGCGGCATGAAAAACACAGAACCAATAGCCGGAGTAAGATAGTAAGGCCCAACATAGACTAGAACTACCAGATGATCATTTACATCATGAGGGTTGGGAGCGGAGGGCACGTAATCCCTCATCGTAACTCCTCATAAAATAAAGATCAAACTTCGAACAGGTAAGTTCTCGTTTAATCTTACTATTTTACTTCGGAGTCACGTGAGTGACTACGTGAAGATTTTAAAGCTCTGTGTTTTTTATGTTGCAGATTCATTCCATACGACACTCTGTTTCAGTCAACACAGTAGTGAGTAAATAATATATTTTTTAAAACATTGTTTCAGTTATTTAATAAATCTTTTAGTCATAAAAGAACAAATTTTAATAACCCCTCTATTCCAGGGGAAAGTTTACAACAAAAGTAATAATGATATCAAATGATAACATAAATCGATAATATAAAACAAAGCAAGCATTCAAAGAGAATCCAACACTGCGTGTCCAAACCTTGGCACCGTGACAATAGGTTTATCGTAGAACTTTGAAAAAGTTTATTCTTTACACCACCCTGCGGCCTCTAAAATTTGATCGAGTGGTACGTACTGCACCTTCGCCGCAGACGTAGCTGCAGCTCTAGTGGAGTGAGATTTAAACACATTAGTGTCTACTCCTGATAAATCCAAAACCTGTTTTAACCATCTAGAAATGGTTTTGAACTGAAACTTTTTAATGCGTTTTTTTGTGCGTAATCAGTAACGCTGTCTCACCACCCCGGAGACTCTTGGTTACTTCAATATATTGAGTCAAATGCTTAACTGCACACAATGTTTGATCGACAGGGTATGCTTTAAACATTACCTTGGTTCCAGTTTTTCCTGGTCTGCTTTGTTTGATTAGATCATAAACATAAAACACAATGTTATCTGAAGCCACATGCATACAATCTAAATGTAATATTTGCAATGTTTGTACTCTTTGAGCTGACACTGATGCCATTAGCATTACTACCTTAAATGTTAACTTCTGCAAAGACATTGACGTAATTGGAGCCCATTGCCTAAGCAAAGTAAGAACAATCCTAACATCCCAAATTTCTGTATATCTGGGTTTGGGAGGATTTTTATTAAAAATTCCTTTCATAAACCGGGATATTAATGGATGAGACCCGATTGATTCTTGATCAGAAATTTGTCCTAAATAGGACGACAAAGCACTACGAGCACTATTAATGATACTATAACTTAAGTGCTGATTAAAATGTAACCCCGCAAGGAACTCCAATACATTTGATATGTTCGCAGTATGATAAAATATCTTTGACTGTCTACAGAAGACTTCCCATTTCCTTATATGCGACATATATTGTTTTTTAGTGCTATTTCTCCAAGCTGCAGCTATAACATCCATGGTCCTATCCAACAGCCCAAGCCATTGCAATGGTCTGGTCAGAACCTGCAAATTAACAAATTCATATGATCATGCAATGGATGAATTTCTTTTGTTACTGGTTGTACCAACAAATCACTGCAACTAGGAATCATCATAAATGGTTCAATAATCATTTTAAGCATCAATGGGAACCATGACTGTGTAGGCCAATTTGGAACCACCAAAATACTCTTGGCAGAGTCTTGCGCTATTTTCCTAAGACATTGCCCAATCAGACAGAATGGGGGAAAAGCATAAAATAACATATTCCCCCAATGTAGCGAGAATGCATCCACCACTACTGCTCCTGGGTCGTGCTCCCAAGACACGTATTTGGGCAATTGGTGATTTAATCTGGACCCAAACAGATCAATGTCCGGTAACCCATGCCGACTGACAATATTTTTGAAAACTTGTGGATTTAACATCCATTATGTACTGTCTTTAAATTTTCGTGATCTATTGTCTGCCACAATATTATCTCTCCCTGGGGGATAAATAGCTGAAAGCCAAATATTCTTACCAATACACCATTGCCACATCTGGTTTACCAGATAATCACATGATAATGATCTTACTCCACCCATGTGATTGATATATGCCACAGCTGTGGTATTGTCTACTTGTAGTTGGACAAGCAAATCCTTCATAGTAGAACAATAAGATTTTAATTCATAAAATGCCTCCAGTAACTCCAAATAATTTATACAATCTGTTTGGAGAAACAAGTCCTCTTAAGACAGTCCATCTGCCACGACAGCTGGTGTTATTATCTGTAGCACCCCATCCGAGAGCACTTGCATCAGTTTGCAAAATCACTACTGGCTGCTGAATATGTTTTTAGCAGCTTGTGGACCATTCTCAATCCACCACTGTAATTCTGATAAAGCTTAATTTGGCAATTGCATGGGCCTATCAAAATGGCCTGCATGGTCTATAAGTGCTTGTGTTTTTGCCCTTTGGAGATTTTGGCAATGCAGTGGACCAAATTCTACTGCAGGAAATGCTGCTACTAACTTGCCAATAACCTTAGCTACTTCTCGGATGGAGGGATAAGGTTTGTGAATAAGGTAACGACATACATTTGTAATATCAACAACCTTGTCTATTGGTAAAGTTACTAACATTGTAACTGAATTAATCACAAACCCCAAGTATTCAATTGTTTGGGATGGCTGTAGCTTAGATTTTGTTGGATGAATCAGGAAACCTAGCCTTTCAAACAGACTTGTAGTTGCTGAAACTGATTTTTCAGCTGACTCCTGATTAGCATTGACAATTAAAATGTCATCAAGATAAGCCATAACAATGTGTTTTTGTGCCCTTAGCAGTGCAAGTGCTGGTTTCAACAATTTTATGAACAGCCGAGGAGCTGAGCTTAATCCATTAGGTAATGCTTTATATTGCCACAGCTGTCCCATCCAATTAAATTTCAAATACCTGCGAAAGTGACGATGAATTGGTACTGAATAATATGCATCCTTCAAATCTATCGTAGCCATGTAACAACCTGTTGATACCAGCTGCATTGCAGTGTTGAAGGTATCCATTTTGAAATGTTTATACTGGACAATAGTATTAAAATGTATGAGGTCCAGAATGATTCTACAACCCCCATCTTTCTTAGGTCTGGGTAAAATATTTGATACAAATTGTTGTGGATCCTCAACCGATTTCTCAATAACTCCTTTTTTAAACAAATTTTTTACCTCTTCTTTAATTTGAGATTTTTCAGATGCAGAAAAGATCAAAATACGATTAGGTTTATTCTGTCCTGGTGGATCAATACCTTCTACAAATTCAATTGTAGATCCTGAGACAGTATCTAATATAACCCGGTCAGATGTTATGCTGTCCCATTCATCATAAAACAATTGTAATTTACCACCAATCTGAAGTTCATCCACAGATTCTTCTGTGATAGGATAAAATTTTTGTACCACTCCAAATGCACGTGGTGGTCTCCTTCTCCCAACATATGGGTAAACATTCGGCTGTGCTGGACGGTAGTACTTCCTCACCATACTCCTGCCTCGGCTTGTACCAGCACCCAAATCAAATCCCCTTCTCATTTGACCGGCCCTTCTTTGGCCAAAAATGAAGCGTTTCATGAGGCTGATAGTCTTTGCCTCTTCATCAATATCTTTAATTTGTTTAGACAGATTTTCTCTGAACAGATAACCAGGAGTTTGAGCATTGCTTGATCTGCACAGACCTGCAAATCTTGGATGCAAAATGGGCCGAATGGCAATTTTCCTCATACAAGTGATCTCAAAAAATGAGTTACAGAATAATGCCAACATATCCCTTTGAACTTTGGTCATTCCACAACCTTCCACTTGCTTCCCAAAAGCAGTGATGCCAGCTGAAATCAGTTTGAGGACTCTTTGAAATCGTATTTCCTGCGCCCGCATAATTGAAGACATGGGCGTCCAGATAGTCAGATTCACCGTAGGTACCCTCAGTGAGGCACAATTAACAGGTGTTTTATACAATTCTGCTGTTTCAACCATAACAGCTTCCTGAAGCTGGTGAAAGACATTCACCTCCCCCATCCAGTCCTTTCAGGGACCCAAGCAGTCCTTCCAAGTCCGACAGAGGTTCACCTGCACCTCCTCCAACCTCATCTACTGCATCCGTTGCTCTAGATGCCAGCTGATCTATATTGGTGAGACCAAGCGGAGGCTGGACAATCGTTTCGCCGAACACCTCCGCTCGGTCCGCAATAACCAACCCGACCTCCCGGTGACTCAGCACTTCAACTCCCCCTCCCATTCCGTATCCGACCTCTCGGCCCTGGGCTCCTCCATGGCCAGAGTGAGCAACACCGCAAGTTGGAGGAACAGCACCTCATATTCCGCTTGGGGAGTCTGCATCCTCTGGGCTTAAACATTGAATTTTCTCAATTCTGTTAACCCTGGCTGCCTCCTCCCCTTCCCACCTCTCCCTCAGCCCTCGGGCCCTGGCATTCGTTCTCCCTCTATCTCTCCCCCACCCAAGTCGCACTAGCTTCTCATTTTCACACTACAAACAGCTTACAATGGCCTGTTTCCTTTATCATCGATACTTTTTTGCATATCTTTCATTCATTGTTCTTTATCTCTCCACATCACCGTCTATATCTCTCGTTTCCCTGATCCCTGACCAGTCTGAAGAAGGGTCTCGACCCGAAACGTCACCTATCTCCTTCGCTCCTTAGATGCTGCTGCACCCGCTGAGTTTCTCCAGTTTTTTGTGTAACCCACCAAATAATTAATGATGGCTGCCAGGTTTTCTTCCATGGCCTCACCGCTTCCTTCAGGTATAGCAAAACATTGTGCCACATCAGGCACACCTGGAATAATATTTTTGTATTGTGGTGGGTACTCATGACCAAAATCACCACCTTCAGGATCAGTCTCATGTTGCCCTGGAACTCCTGAGACTTGCTCAAAGGAGACTTTGTCCAGCCCAATCCCAGGCACTGGAGTTTAAAATTCCCAATTCGTATGGCACCATATTCATGATATGGAAGCCCCTCAGGGCCTGCCTGGGAATGTTCTGGGTTTTTAGACCCTTGGTTGATAATTGTCTGGAACATTTTCTCCATTTGATCCATTCTTAGCCATAAGGCATTTCTATCTGGAGGACTTTCAGTATCAGAATCATCAGAAACCACGGGCCTCTCAGATTTCCTTTTACATTTTTTAGGCACTGAAATTTCCTCCGTGGCTTCAGTTTGCGGAGCAACCAAAGGCTCACTAACGGGTATATCAACGGCCACCGGTATCGGAACCAGCTCCGCACTAATCTGCCGTCCCGACTGTTTTTCTTCACCCCGGGACGCCCGTTTTACCCGCGATGATTTTTTCGGACCTTTCTCCATTTTACTTTTTAAACTCCTCCTGGCTTTGCCTGCCAGCGTCACGGAGTTTGAAAATGCCCTGGAAGTAAAATAAATTCACTTACCTGCAGGCCTGTTCCTTACCGCTGGTGGAGCTGCGCTCTGCAGCTCTTTCTCCTACCGACAGCATCGACGTAATGCCAATCATGCGCCAGGCGGGGCTTCTTCATGTAATCACTCAAATGACTCTGAAGTAAAATTCAGGGCTAACTTCAGTTGTTCCAAAAATAATCCATTCTGCTTTTGGTGTCGGTTTAATTTTAAATAATTTTATGAAGATTTCAAAAATTTCAGTCCAAAATTTTTGAATTTTCATACAAAAGACAAATGAGTGAGCTATGGTAGCTTCTTGAGACTGGCATTTATCACAGATTGGTGAGACATTGGGAAAAAGTTTACTTATTTTAGTTTTTGAGTAGTACAATCTATGTAAGATTTTAAATTGTATTAAAGTGTGTGTTATGTTAATTGAACATTTGTGCACATTTAATAAGTGTCTTCCTACCTCTCTTTGGAAATTTTGATAGTTAATTCTTGTTCCCAGTCTCTTCTAATACCTTCAGTTGTTGGTATTTCTGCATTTAGAATAATATTATATATATATATATTAAGTTTGCTGATTCAGCCTTTGTATTCATTGCTTCATCCAATAGATCTAATGGCATATTGTAATATTCTTGTGCATATTTTTTCAGATAATCACATATTTGAAAATATTTAAAATACTGATTGTTTCCCAAATTGTACTTTAGTTGTAGTTGTTTAAATGATAGTAATTTTCCCGTTTCATACAAATCTTCCAACGTTTTAATTCCTGCTCTTTCCCATTGTATAAATGCTTTACCTATAATTGAGGGTTGAAACAAAGGGTTTTTAACTATAAGAGATAAGAGAGATAAATTTCTTAATTTTAAGTTGTATTTTATTTGTTTCCAAATTCTAATTGTACTATATATAATTGGATTTTTGTTATAATTTGTATTATTCAACTTCATTGGTGAAAGAAGGATCGCTCCAATATTACAAGGGGAGCAGTCCTCTTTCTCCATAATAATCCAATCCAGTTGCTGGGCAGAATTATCCAGCAGGTGAATCATATTTCTAATATTTACAGACCAATAATAATACATAAAGTTAGGGAGTGCTAATCCCCTTTGGCCTTATTCAAGTGTATTCTTTGTATTCTATGGGACTTATAATCCCATATAAAATTTGTAATGTCTGAATCCAGTTTTTTTTAAAAACCTTTTTGGTAGGTATATTGGAATTGATTGGAACAGGTATAAAATTTGTGGTAGAAAAATCATTTTTATAGCATTTACTCGGCCTATTAAAGACATCGGAAACGTTTTCCAGAATTTAATTAAATTATATAATTTCTTAAGTAAAGGATTATAATTTGCATTAAACATATCTTGATATCTTCTTGTAATTTCAATACCCAAGTATTTAAATGTTTCTATAGCTATTTTAAAAGGAAACTGTAAGAGATGTGTTGAATCTTTCGGTTTTATTGACATGATTTCGCTTTTCTTCCAATTTATTCTGTATCCTGAAAATGATCCAAAATCCTCAATTAAATTTAATATATTATGTATAGTGATATGAGGTTTTGTGATGTACAATAGTACATCATCAGCGTATAATGATATTTTATTATTTGAATATTTTGTATTATAGCCATGGATATTTGGATGAGTTCTAGTTCTTTCCGCTAGGGTTTCAATTATAAGAGCAAATAACAGTGGTGATAGTGAACATCCTTGTCTATTATCCCTTGACAATTGAAATTTCGTAGATAAAATGTTATTAGTTAATATTCTGGCCGTTGTCTTATTATATAGTAATTTAATCCATAGAATTAAATTGTCTCCCAGTTGGAATTTTTGCAATACTTTAACCATATAATCCCATTCCACCTGATCGAATGCTTTCTCTGCATCCAACGAAATAATTGATAGTTTTTGATCTTCTATTTGGTGTGAATGCATTATGTTGAGCAGACGTCTCAAATTATTAAATGATCGTCTCTTAGGGATAAACCCCGTTTGATCCGGATGTATTAATTTACTACCATACTTACTTAATCTTCCAACTAATATTTTCGCTAATATTTTTTGATCTGTGTTTAACAACGCAATAGCTCTATATGGTCCGGGTTCTTCCACATCTTTATCTTTCTTAATTATTAATATAATCATTGATTCTGCTCGTGTTTCAGGTAGTATTTGTTCTTTAAAGGCATATGTATACATTTTTTGTTGGCGTGGTGTAAATATGTCGTAAAAACTTTTATAGAATTAATTACTAAATCCATCAGGACCTGGTGTTTTTCCATTTCTTAATGAGATTATTGTTTCTTCTATTTCCTTATTTCAGATTTGTGCTCCCAATTCCTCTTGTTCCTGCAACTCTAGTTTGGGAAGATGACAGTTATCCAAGAACTCTGTAACTTTATCGGTGTCTGTTGTTGTTTTAGATGTATACAAATTCTCATAAAATTGCGCAAATCTTTTATTAATATAATTCGGTAAAGTTAATACTTCCCCTCTATCTGATTTGATCTTTGAAATCGTGTGTTCTTTTTCTCATTTTTTTAACTGACGTGCCAAAAGTTTATGGGGCTTATCCCCAAATTCAAAATATTCCTGTCTTTTAATTTGGAATAATCTTATAACTTTCGCTGATAATAATTTATTTAATTTAAATTTCAGTATTAATATTTTATTGTGTTTATCCGTAGTTGGGTCTTTAGCATTATCTATATCCAGTTGTCTAATTTGTTCTTCTAAATGTCTTTGTTTGTTCTTTTTTTTTATTTTGAAAAGCTTGGTATGAAATTATAACACCTCTAATAAATGCTTTGAAAGATTCCCATAATAATGTAGGTGATATGTCTGGAGTCTCATTTATTTCGAAAAAGAGATCCATTTGCCGTTTTAAATATATACTCCCTTGTGGGTCTTTTAAAATTTGAGGGTTGTACCTCCAAAACAATTTATTCTTAGACATTCCTTCCAGTTTTAAAAAGAAAGTTAGTGGGGAGTGATCTGAAATCATATTGGTATGGTATTTTGGTTTCAAAGTATACGGAATTAATTTTGTATCCACCAGGAAATAATCTATACGTCTTGTGTACCATTGAGTAAAACGAGTATTCCCTGCCGGTCGGATTTGCGATCCTCCAAACATCTGTTATATTTGTGTTTTTTATGTATGTGTTTAAAAGTTCGCTAGTTTTAGATTTCGCATTACCTCTCTGTTTTTGGCTAGATATGTCTAAGTAAGGGTCTAAAATACAATTAAAGTCTCCACCGATTATGACATTTTGGTTATTATATTCTGCGATTGTATTCAAGATTTTATTGAAAAAATGAGCATTGTCAAAGTTGGGCGCATATATATTTACCATGGTGATTGGGGTAGCATGGATCTCACCGGTAACTATCAAATATCTCCCGTCCTTATCTGTTAAGGTAGCTTTTGATTTAAATGGTATGCCTTTGCGAATAATAATAGACGTGCCTCTAGATTTTGACGTATATGACGAGTGAAAAGTTTGCCCTATCCAGTTCGCCCTCAATCTAGCTTGATCTTGGAATTTAAGATGCGTTTCTTGTAGGATGATAATATCTGTGTTGTATGCTTTCAGCTGAGCTAATATCTTATTCCTTTTAATGCGTTTGTTAACACCCCTAATGTTCCAGCTGCAGAATGAGATTCCTCCCAGTTATTTTTGTTTATCGTCTTCCATTTTGAATGGATTTAGTACCTGTGTATCTTACGGTGTATCCGTACATCAGGTCTTTAGATATTGGGGGAGCATTTGCCCTACAAAGTTCAATTAGTAGATTCCTTTTGCGATTGTCCTTAAATAAAAAACACACACATCTGACTAATTGTGATAATTTTAAAAAACTTATAAAAGTGAAAATACAGTGTCCAAACTTGTCGGCACTGTAACAAGTGACCCACCTGTTGGTGGGAGAAAACATTGTATCGACTTCCATGTCGATATTAAACAATTAGCTCCGCTCCGTCGGTTACTCATAACATAATAGTACGGGACCGGTTCAAAATCAAATGTATAGTACCCATTTACAATATATGTATCCATTTCATTATATATTCCCAAATATAACTAACAGTTTTATCTACTAAATGTTTAAATGTATAATTTTACCTCGGTAATAATCAACTGTTGGTTGAAGGGGTTAACCTGAGACAGGCTCCTGGATCTGAGCCAGGAGCCCGCTTCTCCACCTCTCGCCCCAATTATAGATATAATTGAAACTTGTTAAATTATAAATGTTAGTTTATAAATCATCCCCTTTCTACAATTCTGATTAATGTTCATTACTATTTCTATGTTAATATTCTATGTTATTATTGTTAAAAATGTTAGATCTATACCATTTAGGTTATTCATTTAATCTCCTAAACAACAATAATTGCTCTGTCCGCATTCTGCTCTTGAGTTCTTCATTTCGGTGTTTATCTTTTTTCACTTCACTTGGAACACAGTATGTCCTTGAGTTAACATTCCACCGATAAGAAGTCTAGACAAAGCGCAGGGAGAATTTCTCCTTCTAGCAAGTGCTCAGCCATTGACGGTGAAATAGTAAAAAGAAAGATTTGTCCATACCGTCCATCCCTTCCAACTACTTGTTCTCTTCCATGCTGGTTAGAGCATATTTGTATGCAATCTCCGATTTGTGAATAATTTTTGCTGTTCCTTGTAAGAAATTCTCATCTTAGCTGGGTAGTAAACACCATATCTGACATCTTTAATTCCTTGGAGAGCCTGCTTTGTCTTAAAGAACTGATTTCGCTTTTGCACAATTTCATAAGGATAGTCCCTGAATAGTTTGATAGATGCTTCACTGAACTTCAATGGCACTCCATATTTGATGTTACTCATAACCTCTTCAAAGTCAGAAATCTCCCGAAATTTCACAATAATCTGTCGTATATATTCTGAACTTGTTTGAGATCTTTGTTTAAATCTCAGAACTCGGTGTGCCACTTCGATTTTCGGTAGGTTAGGGAGGTTAAGAGCTTCTTTAATTAGGCCCACAGCGAACTCCCGAGGGTTATCTCCCTCGGCTCCCTCTGGCACTCCAACTATTCTTAGATTTTGGCGTCTCAAACGAGCTTCCAAATCCAGGCATTTATCCAAAACTTTTGCCAGCTGAGTCACCATCTGTTTTGTAGTGAGGTCTTGATATGTCTTCATTTTCTTCATCTCCTCAGCCATTCGTGCCATCTCTTCCTCCATCTCTCGCATTATTGTCACATATGAAGAGACAGTCTCCTGCACTGCATCAAACTTCTTTGTGGTGTCTTCTTCCCCTTATCCATTCTCTCTGATAGTTCATCTCTCACATCATCAATTCGTTTATTTATGGTGCCAATCGAAACCTGCACCGACTCAATAACTTTCTGATTGCCGGCATTCATATTCACCATCAGCTGTTCTACCATCTCTCTCATCATCTTTTCCATCTTCTTTTCATCCACCTTTTCATCTTTCAGTTCTCTTACCGATTGCTTTAAATCCTCAATTTCTTTGTCCTTATCTGCCTTACCTCTTGTAGCCATTTCGGAGAGCACTTTTTCTTTCAGGAGCTACTTCAAAAGTAAGTTCTTCAGGCTTCGTCTGGCTTCTCCAGTGATGTTTCGTGACTATTCTCTGAGGACTCTGACCAGTGAAAGGATTTTGCATTTAAAATACTTTAAACCACCGTTAAATTCACAGCGCTTACTGATGACGTCAGCAGCGCGATGTCCAGAGGCTCCGGTAAGTTTTTTAAATCGGTCCCGACCAGTAGACCCAATTGTAACGCGAAAAGTCACACATTTTTTGGATGGAGCTATGTGCAGCGTCGTGGCTAGAACATGGCGCCACCGGAAGAAGTCTTCCCCCAGTCTGAAGAAAGGTCTCCCTCAGCCCGAAACGTCACCTATCCATATTCTCCAGCCATGCAGCCTGACCCGCTGAGTTACTCCAACACATTGTGTGTTTTTGTGTATTAACCAGAATCTGTAGTTCTTTGTTTCTACAACTGTTGAGTTCAAAGGTTACAATCATCAGCCTCGCTCTCTATCCCAGCAACGACAATTGTTGGTTCCATACTCTGAACTGTTGTATTGACAGTAGAGTAAGAGTATCTGATGGCAGCTGACTGGGAACACTCTAGCATGTCCACCTAGTTGACCTGGCTGGGAATTGTGTGGCAGGATAATAAAATCTCAAGCAAAAACTGATCTGATAAACTACACCACTGCTGGATGTAAAGACGTGAAAGAGTTAGAGATGAAAACTGTTGGGGAATATTGGATAAAATAAGGATGAGAGGTAATGGAGCAGAAAGATTGTGGAGAGTGTGCGGCATAAGATTCCTGGTGAATCGAGATGGTCATCGAGTCATACAGCCCATCATCCACACCGACAATCACTCACCTGCACCCATCGTACGATAATCTCACTTTCTCCTTTCCCTTTCCCATTAACCCCATCCACCCCCAATCCCAGTCTCTTGGTACCCTCACATACTGGGGAAAATCCCAGTGACCAATTAACCTACCAATCTGCATATCTTTTGGATGCAGAAGGAAACAGGAGCTATCCTGGAGGAAACCTAGCAATGTTACAAAATTTTGAGATTTTAAAAATCAAGTCTGCAATTTATCCCATCAGATAAAGCATAAAAAGAAGTTTAATTTGACACCTAATTTACTTTCATATCTTCAGTATTAAGAAAGTTATGGCCATTTTCATACACGGAAATGAGCATCTTGCTTCCCATTGCCTTTCAATTGACTTAACTCAAAAGCTGTGATCTGGAAAAGTTAAAAGCCCATAACATTCTTAAAAATTAAGAGAACTCAATGAAATTTTCAGTTATTATAGATTGAAGCATTCTGAAACAAATATTAAACAATCTTACTTGGATTACCTGAAATTAAAGCATATAATTAGTTAGTTATCTAATTGTAGCTAATTACAAAATTCAATGAATAGATCTAAACATCTATCAATTTCTTAAGAAAAGATAAACTTTTTTTAAATTGCCTAAGTGTCCAAATAACATTCACACAATAATCCATAATATAACATAATTTTTAAATCTCATCTTCATGAATTTCTGGGCCAAATGGAAGGAATTTAGTGTTTTATGCCTGTAAATTAATGGCCATTTAAATCAACTAGCGAGTGGGTTTTAGTGGAATGCAGTGGATTAGAACGTTGCGGTTAGCTGTGAAGTTGGCAGGAAAAATACTGTTTGTTCATACATTTTTTGGGAACCCATTTCGCAACATAAAAATATTATTAAAGCCTCCCGAAAAACCAACTTTTAATATAAAAATAAACTATTTACCTTTTCTTCTCCCCTACGGAAAATCCTTCCGGTTGTCAGTGCTCACGGCTTTTGAAGGTGATTTTTAAATTACTCTAGTTAACAAATAATTTAGAGTAATTTAAAAATACCTTCATTGATGAAATGTCGGAGCGATTTTTCTTCCGCAACGAAATCGCCCGACATTTATCGATTATCCAGGTCTGTGGAAAAACGGCACTTTAAGCCCGCCCCCCTCTGAAAGGAGCTAAAGTCGCGCACACGGGGAGCAGCAGAAGTGCAGCGCCGCTAAAGGTAAGTTTTGCAACACACCTACATCATGTAGTTACAAGGAGAACATGCAAACTCTACAGATAGAGTTGGAGGTAGAGATTGATCCTGGGTTGCAGGAGTTGTGAGCCAATGACCCTAACTGGCATGTCAATATGCCACTCTTGTTCACTTTGATTGATATATATCGCATTTTGCACATCTGGATAATATGTTCTATGTGTTAGGTAAAGCATGAAACCAAATCTAATAAACCTGGTAGGGTGGAATTAAAAAAATAACTTGCATCTCTATCTTTCCCAATTCACAGATCAAAAACTGACCGTTTCTCTTTCCACAGCCTGATTGCTGAGATTTCCCACCATTTTCTGGTTTTGCTTTAAATCTGATAAGTTGTTGCGTCGCAAATGAAAGCATCCGTGTATATCAGTTAATTAAAGCACACAAAGAGATACTCTGCCTTTTCTGAGCCACGACTCCTGTTCCGATCATCAACTGGCTCTAAAGTTTTCACGTAATGGAGAAATTAACTGCCACAGAACAGAATAGTAACCATCATGAGGAAAGTTCAAGGATCGAGCCTACTACCAATTCAAGACGGCAATAATAGGGATAAAACACAGCCCTGCCACAATGGTTCTGAGAACATATGTCAAGGACCTGGAAGCATATTGAGATGCAGCATTTTTCCATCGTGGAGAGACTCATGTCATGTATATTCGTGTCATGAGCAGCAGCAGAGGGATATTTCTGCATGGTTAATTTAAGTTAATCAAAGAGGAAATAGCCTTTTAATGTGTACCTAGCTGGGCTTTTTTCGGCACTTTGAGAGGTATGGCTAAGGAGGATGGAGAAGGGCTTAAAAGCATCAAGAGCAATGTTCTTGATCTAGAAGACGTAGGTTTCAGCTTGGGAATAAGAGAGTTAAAGGGGACCCTGAGGAGAAAAGAATTCCCACTCTGGTTTTTTTTCAAACTGGGGCACACTGCCTGGGTGTGAAGACAGGTGCTCTCACAGCAGTGAAGCAGCTTTCAGGTGAGCACTTGAATGGTTCAGGCATAGTCCAAGTGCTGTGAAATGAGATTAGTGTGGATGGTCAACAAGAACATGGTGGACTGCATGGCCTGTTTTTGTGCTATCGCACGCTGCACTGGGATTACCCGAATCAGAATATAGATTTCAAAGCATTTGCAGTAACCACCTGCTAGGAACCCATAAAAAAACAATTGTTGAAAGAAATAATTGTTGACTTTCAGCAACTAATTTCGCGGAAATTTGACATGGCCCCTCCCACTCTCGCAGGCACGCTCTCGGTATTTTTGGAAACCATGTGCAATAAATCTTTCCCAACCTTACCTTTCCATACATGGACTCCAGATCACCCTCCATTACAGATATAAAGTACTCAACACCTATTACAAACACTTTCAATTTATTGGCCTTTTTTTTACATAAAACTTATGAGGACATAAGAACAACTATCTCAAAAGCTCCAAAAATAGATCTTTCTAAAACAAAACTGTTGACATATGATATCAGTAGCATTCATTTTATTAATAGAGATGTTCAGCAGGCTAATGGAATTCCACTGACACACGAGTCGGCCCACTAACTCCGAGCCTGATCATTATTTGCAGATTCTTTTAGTGCACATTTTGATCAACACCAGAAAAATGAAATGCTATTTTACATGAAAAGCAATGATCAGCATTGCCAAGAGTTTCCATCTTGGCTGTGAAGTGGGCATCTTTCCTTGTAGTTTAGATGAATTGCACAGATGCATAATCCTTATTTCAGTCCAGTTTGATCCTTGTGTACAGTAATTTTGCATAGAAAACTGACTAAATTCACATATCCATTTAGTTGCAATTCAAACTGTGATTCATCGAATGGAACCCTTTCAAAATGCATAATTGTAAATTTTGTACTGTAAGCATATTCACTGCAAGCATGCTGAGGGGAGGGAACAGAGACTTCATAGCATTGCATGAAAATGTCGCAGCAGGGATTTTGACTCCACTGTAGCGAAGCAGGAAAAACAAAACTTTGGATTATAAAAAGTAGAGTGTAAACATGTCCTTTCAGAAAATGGAGATTCTAGGGAACTAAGAATTCTGTTTAAACATAATTGTGATAGACTTTCCTCAGCAGTTTTACTTATTAAAAAATCCCTATTTTCCTGTGCAAATAAACCTGAAGTATAACTGTTTATTCTGTGCGAGGTGTGCTTTCAAATACATTTTCCTGCAATATCTCTCTTAATCTGACATTGTAACTGCACAATCATCAAACATTAAACCCATGCAGCTTTAAAAAGCAAAGAGAAAATTAGTTAATGTATTTAGTCAAACTCCTAGAGAGTTATCTTTTCATAAGACATTCTAAAAGGATCATTCCACTGTTGAAGGTAATGCCCCAGTTTTGGGATGTGTAAATCGCTTTGCAGGGCTTTCACTTCATTTTTCCCTTTCAGAGATATTCTTTTCTTTGACCTGTTTCAAGTCCAATAGCATAAATTGCACCCGCATATATGATGATGTCACTGGAATGCGACTGAATGATGCTGAAACCAGTAATTGTCTTCTTCCTCACATTGAGTAAAATATTGAAAATTGCTCAATATTTTTGATGATGACAATATCTTTTAATTTACAACCTATCTCCCTGTCCCTTTAGCCTATAGCTTATGCAAATCAATCTCTGAGACTGGATGTTCGATGATGATAACTCTGTTTAATTTACATAATACGTTTCTGTGCTTTTATCTTAATCTCCAAGACTGCATTACAGGCCTGCTTTCATTCTCATCCAAAGAAACATGAATTAACTTTAGACATTACACGATACACAAAGGCCATGCATAAACTGCTCTATATTTTCAATAACACTCAACATTTATGAAGATTTACTAGTTAGTTCAAACCTACAGGGTGTGCATACAAAAGCACAAGAGAAGTGAATTGTTCTTGGAAACAAATAATAAAGTCTGGTGAATAGTATCACATAACTAAGTAATTGATACTAATGTTCACATTTCTTGCTTAAAATACTTAGAAATGTATCCTGAAAGTCCAAACTGCAGCCCTAATTAGTTAGTTACTTCAAATAATGCTATATTTTGCATTCCTAAAAAAGTAAATTGTAAACGGTCTAAGTAAAAGTTAAGTATAATTTTTTTTCAGTTTTGAATACCATTTTCTGCCTCCTACTATGTACTTATCTACCCATTCATCTCACCATTCGTCAAATCAGCTGCAATTAACCTCATTCAGCTAGTTACCATGTAGCTTCAACCATCCATCAACTTGCTTGTTCATTTTTCCATCTTTCTGTCTGGCAACCATGCATCAATCCATATAGCGATCATTGTCCCATCCATCACTACATCTGCAGTTTCACATCCATCACATATCATCTACCCGACTGTTTGTCAATCTTTTCATCCGACCACTACTCTATCTTTCCACCAATGCATTATCATTTTATGCTCCAACGTGCATTTATCAGCCAGCTATGGGTCATTATATCTTATTGCCACCACTTCACCAATTATATTGTTGCTCACTACACATGAATGTCCAAATTCCAATTTGTCTGTCCAGTTGCCTATTTTGCACCGACTGCCAATTTGTCTGTCCATTTGCCTATTCATCGTACGATCTATCTGTATATCCATCTCTTTCAAACCTTCCACCTCCCTGTATATTCATGTGCCAACCAACTGCCATCATGTTATGGATCAGTTTATCTTCCATCTCTCTCCCCTATCCTATGTATCTATGGATACACCACCTATTCTTTCCTTCATTTATACAGCAGAAAACCTATTCAATTTATCCATCAATTTGATGTTAACCCATCACTGCCCACTTATCCACTATCTGTGTACATACTATCCATCCAGAGATTGTGCTTTCTTTTTTCTATTACAGGTCTTTTCACCAGTTCCTGACCATCCAAAATGTATTGACTCGTTCACCTAGTCCCCTTCCCCCACTCATCTGATTAATATTGGCCATTTATTGAAAATGTACCGACCTCTCCAATAACCTCCATGTTTAGGCCTCCATTCAATCAGCTTTCAAACATTAAAACTCCTTTATATTTCATACACCCATCTCCATCCACTAAGTGAATATCGTCTTTTCATACAAAATCTATCTGCAAATCAGTCCCCCAATGTTAATGCCATAGGAGCAGAATTAGGCTATTTGGACTATCAAGTCTACTCCGCCATTCTATCATGGCTGATCTATATTTCCGTCTTAACCCCATTCTCCTGCTTTCTCCCCATAACCTTTGACACTGTTACTAATTAAAAACTTGTCAATCTCTGTTTTAAAAACACCCCAAGACTTGGCCTCCACAGCCATCCGTGGCAATTAATTCCACAGGTTCACCACCCTTGGGCTAAAGAAATTCCTCCTCATCTCTCTAAAGGTACGTCCTTTTATTCTGAGGCTGTGCCCTCTAGTCCGAGACCCTCCCACTAGTGGAAATATAATTGCATGCATTTGTTCGTTCACTAACTTTACGAATTGCCAATTGACCCTCATCTATCTATCTATCTATCTATCTATCTATCTATCTATCTATCTATCTATCTATCTATCTATCTATCTATCTATCTATCTATCTATCTATCTATCTATCTATCTATCTATCTATCTATCTATCTATCTATCTATCTATCTATCTATCTATCTATCCCATGCGTTCAGCTATCTAACAACTATTTACCCAGCCATTTGTCTACATAAAGAACTGTGCTGACAACAAATAGAACATAGAAGTTGGAACAGGACAGCACAGGAACAGGCCCTTCAGCCCACGTCTGTTTTGAACACGATACCAAGTTAAACTAATCTCCCCTGTCTGCACATGATCAATATCGTTCCATTCGCTGCATATCCACATGCTTATCTAAAAGCCTCTTAAACGCCACAATTGTATTTGCCTCCTCCACCATCCCTTGCAGCGCCACTATTCTCTCTGAAAAAAAAAACTGGGCCTGCACACCTCCTTTAAACATTAGCCCTCTTACCTTTCAATCATCATGGTTGTAACATAATCTAAAAGGATGGGAAAGAAGCAGAAAGGATAACCGCATGGATCATGGAATGTCATAAAAGCAATTACCTAAAGGGATGATGCTTATTGTAGTTTCTAAATAAAAGATATGGGCACAAAATGTCTCTGGGGAACTCAGTATCTCTGGGGAGAAGGAATAGGTGACGTTTCGGGTCGAGGCCCTTCTTCAGACAGAGAGTCAGGGGAGTGGGAGACATAGAGATATGGCAGGGTAAGAAGTGAAAACGCTAGATCAAAGGTTATTGAAGTTAGAGAAGTCAATATTCATACCGCTGGGATGTAGCTGCTAAACACTTTAACTCCCCCTCCCATTCTGACCTTTTTGTTCTGGGCCTCCTCCACTGTCAGAGTGAGGCCCAACACAAATTGGAGGAACAGCACCTCATATTTCGCCTGGGCAGCTTACAACCCGGTGATATGAATTTTAACTTATCTAACTTCAAGTAACCCTTGCTTTTCCTCTCCATCTCTCCCCATCATAATTCTCCGACTAGTTTCGCTGCCCCCTGATTAAATTTTACTGATTGCATGCCTTGTTGTCACCTTCCCCTCAGCTAACAATGATCCATTCTACATTCTGTGTCTATCTTTGGTGTAAACCAGCATCTGCAGTTCAGATAACAGTGAGGTGCTGCTATTTGGGAAGTCAAACCAGGGCAGGAACTCCACAGTGAACAGTAGGGCTCTACGGAGTGTGGTAGAGCAAAGGGATCTAGTAGTACATCTAAAAAAAAACACCTATGGCTGGAATAACTCAACAGGTCAAGCAGCATCTCTGGAGGACATGAATGGGTGACATTTCAGATCGGAATACTTCTTTAGACTGTTTATAGGAGGGGGTATATCTGTGTCAAACAAGACAAACATGTATCTCTCTGTGCATAATCCTTATCCCTCCGGCACAGGCATTGTCGGCTGAAGGACATGTCCTGTAGTAACGGATTATTGCAGGCCTTGGACATTGCTGGGAATTTCTTACAACTTTACTGTTGTTACCAATGTGTATCTTTCAACTTTTGATTTGCATACAGGGAAAGAAACAATTGTGCAAATGTTGTCATAGTCATACAGTTGCCCCTCAGGTTCCTATTTAATTTTTCCTCTCCCATATGAAATCTGTGGGCTCTCGTTCTTGATTCACCTACCCTGGGAAAAAGAGTCATTAGAACACATAACAACAAACCTTTTTGATGTGAAAAGGTAATCTCAAACTATGTCAGAGTTTGATTTCTTAGTGACGGCTTTAAATTAAAATAATAGAAAAAGGCTTTGGACTGTTTTTTTTTAATCTGATGAAAGGTCGACCATGCGAGGTTAATTCCAATCCCAGTTCACAGATGCTGCCTGGCCTGCTGAGCATTTTCAGTACTTTTATTTCCACAAGGAGCATCGTTCACACAATGCACACTACACCTATCGTAGCCTATTCCTTGGTACACAAGATAATCAAAAAGATTAGTGTAATGTTAGCCTTCAAAGGATGAAAAGAGCAGCAGTAAAGACTCTGCTGAGACCATCAATAGTGCATTCAGCTACCTCCAAAAAGATATATTCCAGTAGATTGACCAGAATGATACCAGGATCTAAATGGGTAAAAAATAAACACTGATTAAATAAACATATACCGTTAAATTCAGAAGGTAACCAGTAAACTGATTCAAATGCTTGAAGTAATATTAATAATACTGTAGGAGCCATTTATGTTTAGGCTAGCTACTGTTGGCATATTATATTATTTTGTCTAGATAAATCTTGCCGTATTATTTTGGACACTTGGGGGCAGTCATTATACCACAGGGTGGTGTATATATATATATGGGTACAGGGGACAGGAAGTGGCAGGCACAGGGAGGGAGAGCATACAGTTCTCGCCAGGCCAGGGACAGAGCAGTCAGCTACAAGTTGCATGCAGAATAAGGAAAACCTGGTACGTTCATCTCTTTGTTTGTACAGCTACTTCAATAAACAACCAATTAAACTGGAAATAACGACTGGAAGATCTGTTCTATTAGGTCTGCGTAAGATCACCTACTTACCTGTGTAGTAATGGCAAAGGGAAAAGAGGACACTGGAAAGGTGAGAAATTTGCCATTACACTTAAGTGAGAACTTGCTCTATGAGTGAAACTAGAGCTTGTAAATAATTAAAGCAGAACAGGGATTTTTTTTGTTTCACAAACCTGATGCCGCCATCCCCAATCAACTGGACAAGGTCGCCACTGCGCTAATCTGACTGACAGAGATTGGAAACCCCGAAAGCCAACACACAGGGAGAGCTGGTACATATAGCATTAAACTTTATTGGAGAAGCTATATATAAGCTGTATAGGAAACGGTTACTATAATGGAGAATTGAGAAGTGACCTTGAGAATCACAACGATATCAGTTGTTTGAAATATTGTGCCGTTGGCATATGACTTTCACATCAATGAGTCTTAAAGGGATAGTTAAAGGGATAGTATGTCTGTGGTCAGATCTGATGCTCAGTCACAAGAGGGCGATGTTGGAAAGGATTCTGAAAAGGAAAGAAGGGTTATTAAATACACTGACAAAGGCTTGGAATTGTTCATTGAAAAGGGTCAAAAGACAAGAAATTCGATATGTAAACAAGCTACCAAGTTAATTGAAATGCTGAAAGAGCTCATGAAATCAAAGGAAAATGCAAATGAAGTGCAATCTAACCTGGCTCAATCAAGCTCTGCGATGAAGTCAGAAAAAACCACGAGTCATTGGTGAAGTTTCCACTGCCTGAAAATGAGCTTGAAAGGCAAAATCAGTGGTTTCAACAAAGAATGGAAACTTTTAATGGGTTTATACAAGATGTAAAGGTGTGGTTATCTGATGTTGGACAGCAAGCTACACACTCCGTAGATGAAAGTGCTATACAACAGAGTGTAATAAACTCAGATGACATTGGACCTGAGGACATAGTGTTTCAAATGTCTCAAAGATTAAATTAAGCCACAAATCTAGTTCTTCATCATGTGCATGTTCAACGGCCTCTGCTCGCATTAAAGCTCAGGCAGAAAGGGCTGCTCTCTTAGAACGGGTTGCCGCCCTGAAAAAAAGAGCATGAGCTTGAGGCACACGAAGGACAAGTGGAAAGAAAGAAAGAACAAGTGGAAAGAGAGAAATAACAATTAAAAAGAGAGAAAGAACAGCTGGAACTAAAGACTGAGCTGGAAGCAACCATGCAAAGATCAATGTACTTGAGGCCATGAAATCAAGAGGCAGCTCTAGAATATCTGATGGGATGAGCTCGTATTTGAGAAAAGGAACTGCTTATGTATAAAGGGTTACTGAATCTTAAATCACACTCAACCTCATATATTAAAGTGAAATGGAAGAAGGAAGGAGGGATAATCATATCCGAGGAAGAATGGACAGCAATATGGAGGTATCAATGGAAGTGTACCAGCTCACAGAACTGGAGGGAGTTTAGTTGGAAACGCCTGATACGGTATTTTATTACGCCTTCTCAGAAATCCCATTATGGTGGGAACTCGCCAGTTTGTTGGAGCAAATGTGGAAATGTAAAGGCAGATCATTACCATGTTCTCTGGGATTGCCCTATTATTAAAGATTTTTGGAGAGAGTTACATGATGCCTTACAAGACATTTTTAGATGTCATGTGCCCCTGGAGAGTAAGACCATGTTTTTTGGACTCGTAACTGAAGACTGGCAGAAAAAAGACAAATATTTACTGAATATATTGATGGTAGCTGGTAAAAAAGCTCTCACAAAGAAATGGTTATCACAGGAGAGCCCAACTCTGAATGCATGGATGGACATCACAATGGACATTTATAAAATGGAGAAAATAGCAGCATATGTTAACTTTAATCTGGATTTATTTGTGTCACGCTGGGAAAACTGGGTTAACTATGTAACGCCTCATAGGCCAGACTTTATTTTTACAAATTTTTGATTATATGGGAAAGAAAGGATCACTCCCTAAGTGTTTGTAGTTTTTATTGTGTTCCTGTTTCTATATTTGTTTTGTACAAACCTCTAAAAGAGGCAATTCACAAACATAAGTGGATGATGTTTACATTTGCATTATACCTGAAACCCGTTTTGTGGAATGTGTTTGCTGTGGAATGCCAATAAAAGAGTATATTAAAAAAAGAGAAAAGGAACTGCTCAAAGGGAAACATCAGCTAAATTAGATCCACATGCAGATGGATACTTACCTGATCAAGTCCACAAAGACAGAATGTGTTGATGGGATCTGAATCTTCCTCCCAGCAACAGGTTGTTAGACCAAAATAAACATCTCTTCTCTCATGATAGGACCCATCTAACTCAATACTCTCTTCAAAGGCAAAATGTACAGACTCATATGCAAAGGGGTGTGCGGGGGCTTGTTCGCACTACCGCCCCCCCCCCCCCCCCTCTACTAAATCATGGAAACCAAGGTAATATCTGTAACCTAATTCAGAGGCAAAATGACATCACTGCTCTTCTGGCTCAACAAAGTCTCTCTTCTACTTTACCACTAAGGGACATTCCTGTTTATGATGGTGATCCTTTGCAGTATGAAGTTTTCATCACGGCATTTGGGAGAGGAGTGGTAAGAAAGACTAAACATGACATTGCTTGCATTTTCTAGAGCAATACATGTGGCCATCCAAAAGACTTAGTCCGCAGCTACCTACATTTGCCTCCAGCCCAGGTCTATCAAAGAGCAAAAGATCTGCTTAAAGAACATAAGATTGCCACTGCATTTATGGTCAAGGCATTTGCCTGGTCAGTGATCAGACCAGAGGATGTGAAGGCATTGCAAGCGTTCTCACTGTTCCTTAGAGGTTGTTGCAATGCAATGGAACATCTCACCTATATAGAGGAGATGAATGTTGCTTCCAATATAAAGACTATCCTTCTAAAACTGCCTTACAAGCTCAGAGACAAGTGGAGGGATAGAGCATGTCAGCTACAGGAAAAGCATGGACATCGAGCTAGATTTTCTGACCTGGTAGACTTCATGGAGGGACAAGTGAAGATACTGTCAGATCCACTTTTTGGAAACATCCAGGATGCTAGGCCAATTGCAACTGTCAAAAGCTCTACTTTGCTAAAGCAAGAGAAAGGTCAGGACCAAGAGGAAGCAGTTTTGCAACAACTGTAATACCTGTAGAAACAGCAGTGCAAAAAAATCTGACAACAAATAGGATGAAAAGAAATGTATCTATCACCAATTCTCAAGGTTCTTGTTTGTTCTGTAATAAAAGTGGTCACACAATGGGGCGGTTTCCACAGATTAGGAAGAAGGGGCACAGAGAAAAGAGACTTCTTAAAGGAGAAGGGAGTCTGTTTTGGATGTTTGAAAACAGGACACATGAGCAAAGACTGCATGAGTCATTTAACTCGTGATGTATGCAACCAAAATCATTCTGAAATACTTCACATTGAACAGAAGAACAAAGAGAAGAAGCTGGAACATACAGAACAGAATGAGAAGCCTATTGTGAGTAATGCTGTTCTCTCACCTCATATGTGTGGGCATATTGGGGCCGGTGATGAAACCTGCATCTTCTACATTGTACCAGAACAGGTGAAGAGCCACAAGGGGGATACCGTGTTGCAAACATACACATGTTTGGATCATGGAAGTTCATCTACCTTATGCACAGAGAGCTTGATGAGAAGGCTGAACATTACAGCACAAAAGATCAATATTCTCTTGCGTACCATGAACCAAGTGAAGCCTGTGATCAGTCATCATATCTCAGGTTTAGAAATATCTAGTCTGGACAAAGACGATTTTATTCAACTATCTAATGTGTTCACACATAAGACCATACCTCTTTCTCAGCTAAACATTCCCAGACACGATACAATGGCCTTACTTGAAGGATATCAAGATTCCAGAAATAGACTCTGGCATTGACCTACTCATTGGGACAAATGCTTCAAAGGTATTGGAACCTTGGGAGCTGGTCAACAGCCAAAGGGATGGACCATACGCCATGAGGACCCAAGTGGGGTGGGTCATTTATGGTCCCCTGATAAGAGACAATGACAGCAGGGATGAAAATGGCTGCCCTGCTGCTGCTGTCAATTGAATATCCATTGTAAACCTAGAGGAGCTACTGGTCAAGCAATACAAAATCACGACTCCAATGAAAGAACCAACACGGAAACATAGGAAATGTCCAGAGAAGATGTAAAGTTCTTGGATATTATGAATCGCTCAGCAAAGTGACAGATGGACACAATTGTCTAGACTTACCTTTCAAACAAGAAAGCAGCAGCATGCCAAATAACTGTTGCATTTGCAGAGCAGCTCATCCAGAGCCTGAAATGCAGATTTGGCAAGAATAAGAAATTTCATGATGACTATGCATCTTTTCTCACAGAAATGATTGACAATGGTTATACTGAAGTGGACCAACTGAATCGAAGTGATGGAGAGCTCTGGTACATCCCTCATCATGGGGCGTATCACACAAGGAAAGGAACCTTAAGGGTGGTCTTTGACTGTGGAGCAGTCTTCAAAGGAACATCATTTAACTGCCACTCACTGTAGTTCTCATCAGATTCAGACAAGAACTGGTTGCTTTGATGGCTGATATCAAAGCAATGTTTCATCAGGTCAAGGTATCAGAAAAGCTTATTGACTAGTTGCGATTTCTGTCGTGGCCTGAGGGTGATGTGCAGCACGATCTTGTTGAATACCGGATAAAGGTACATCTTTTTGGAGCCGTGTGTCACCAAGTTGTGCAAACGTTGCATTAAGGAAGACTGCTGAAGACAGCAAAGTTCACTTTCCAGCAGGGAGGACAAACACAGTAAAGAACAACTTCTATGTAGATGATTGTTTAAAATCCATGCCTTCGGAACAGGAAACAGTTCAAATGGTAAGAGACCTGACTTCCCTCTATCAAACGGGAGGATTCTTGCTGTCAAAGTAGATCAGCAACAGCCGTGCTGTATTGGCATCCATTCCACAAGAGAACAGAACCAAGGAGACCAGGGAGTTGGACTTGGACAAAGATAATCTGCCAATGGAAAGAGCACTGTGATTGCATTGGTGCGTTGAAACAGATGTGTTCAAGTTCAGAATTGCTGCACAGGAACGACCATACACAAGACGGGGCATCTTGTCCGTGGTCGGCTCTATATACGATCCTTTAGGATTTCTAGCACCATTTACTCTGCCAGCCAAGCTGATTGTGCAGGTGCTCTGTAAGAAAAGACTCGGATGGGATGAAAACACAACCCAACCTTTTCTCAGCGATGGACAGGATGGTGAGCAGATCTCAACAAGATGGTGGAGTTTAAAGTGGACCGGTGCATGAAACCCACAAACTTTGGTCTATTCAGATATGCCCAGATGCACCACTTTTCAGATGCATGTGAAAGTGGCTACGGTGCTGTTTCATATCTAAGACTGGAAGACGATAACAAAAAGTGCATGTTGCATTCATAATGGGAAAATCCAGAGTGGCACCATTAAAACAAATGACGATTCCCAGAATGGAGCTTACAGCTGCAGTCCTAGCTGTCAGAGTTGGCACAATGCTGCGAAAAGAATTACAGCTTCAACTGGACAAATCCATCTTCTGGACTGATAACACAACAGTGCTTAAGTACATCAACAACAAAACCAAACGCTTCCAAACATTTATAGCAAACAGGATTTATTTTGTAAGGGATGCTACTGATGTATCACAATGGAGATATATTGGCACAAAGAAAAATTCTGCAGATGAAGCCTCTAGAGGACTAATAGCAGACCGCTTCTTAAGCTGATGGATCAAGGGACCAGAGTTTCTCTGAGCCAGACAGAGAATGGCCAAAAGCTCACTTAGAATCTGCAATCTCTGCTAATGATCTAGAAATTAAACAAGAGTTCGCAATGAACGCCATTGTCAAAAATCCATTGAACCCCCAAACTCTCTGATCACCTATTTCTCATCATGGAGGAATCTGAAAACTGCTGTAGCTTGGCTTCTTAACCTAAGGACAACACTCTTGTAGCTGACTCGAAGGAGAAAGGAGATTCAGACTGTTGTGAGTAGCTTTGAAGAGGCTCCTGGCAAACTAAAGATAAGGATAATATGAAGGAAGAGAAGAAGTTTGAAGAATCACTAAAGAAGATTAAATGCCAACACATAGTACATACATTTTTTTTAATGTGTAAAGTTTTTATAGCCCCTTTAAATGTTTATTGGTCATTGTTTTGTTATATACGTAGGACAATTAGGGGCCGGTGAGTAGGAGCCATTTATGCTTAGGCTAGCTTCTGTCGGCATATTATATTATTTTGTCTAGATATATCTTGCCGTATTATTTTGGACACTTGGGGGCAGTCATGAGATGCACAGGGTGGTATATATATATATATGTATATGTGTGTGTATATATATATATATATATATATATATATATATATATATAAGGGCATAGGGGACAGGAAGGGGCAGGCACAGGGAGGGAGAGCACACAGTTCTCACCAGACCAGGGACAGAGCAGTCAGCTACAACTTGCATGCAGAATAAGGAAAACCTGGTACGTTCATCTCTTTGTTTGTACAATTACTTCAATAAACAACCCTGGAAATAATGACTGGAAGATCTGTTCTATTAGGTCTGTGAAAGATCACTTCTACTTACCTGTGTAGTAATGGCAAAGGGAAAAGAGGACACTGGAAAGGTCGGAAATTTGCCATTACAAATACAATTCCACAAATTGTATTGTTTGCAATACAAGTAAATGATATACTTTTAACATTAGAACAGGAATGAGAATGTGCTGATAGTCTAAGGTCATTGTTTTAAGGCAAAAGAACCAACAGAAAAATTAGGAAACTTCCTTATGCAACTGTTTTACGGTATTATGAACAAAACATCTCTGTGGATTAAATCTTTTCTCGCTGACCGTCTCCAGAGCGTTATAGTCAATGGTTGTGCATCAACATGGAAACCAGTCCTGAGCGGTGTCCCTCAGGGCACTGTATTTGGCCCGCACCTTTTTATTCTATTCATAAATGACATTATTGAAGTTGTTAAATATGCCACAAGACTGTTTGCAGACGACTGCATCATATATAAAGCCATCAATTTTCAAGAGGATGAAACTTCTCTTCAGTCTGGCCTCACAAGCCTTGTTAATGGGTCCAAAGAATGGGGCATGAGTTTTAATTCATCAAAATGTAAAGTGATAAAGGTGTCCAGGAAACGTAAACCAGGATCGGCAAAGTATTCTATGCTTGGCGAAACCTTACAGGAAGTCACCGAGACAAATATCTCGGTGTCTGTATACAAAACAACCAGAAGTGGGATAAGCAGTCACATTATTTGATTTGAGAATTTTGATTTGAGAATGAAGGGACAAAAGTTTTGGGGTAACATGAGGGGGAACTTCTTTACTCAGAGAGTGGTAGCTGTGTGGAATGAGCTTCCAGTGGAAGTGGTGGAGGCAGGTTCAATTTTATCATTTAAAAATAAATTGGATAAGTATATGGACGGGAAAGGAATGGAGGGTTATGGTCTGAGTGCAGGTAGATGGGACTAGGTGAGAGTAAGTGTTCGGCACGGACTAGAAGGGCCGAGATGGCCTGTTTCCGTTCTGTAATTGTTATATTGATATATGCTGCAAACAAAGCCACGAAGATGCTCAACTTCGTCCAGAGAAACTTCCACCATTGTTCTAAAACTGTAAAAAAAATGTTTTACCAAACCATAGTCCAACCGCACTTGAAATATGCCTCCGCTGCTTGGAACCAAGAAAAATAAAGATGTTCTTCAAAATGTTCAACGAAGAGCAGCCCGGTTTATGTGCGGCGACTTCAGACGTCGATCCAGTGTAACCAAAATGCTCACTGACTTAAACTGGGGCTCCCTTGAAACCAGATGCTCAGACTGACTACCCTTAGATGCTCAGACTGACTACGCTGACTTGTACCTCAAAGAGAAAACAACAAAATCCAGAAGAAACCACAACAAGCAATTTGTAGTTCAACAACACACATCTACTCCCTGCATCCAGTCATTTTGGGTCTGGAATACCCTCCGACAATCCTCTGTTGATATGCCCACCGACGCAACCTTTAAGACCTCCATCCAGGCCCACGGATGGCACAGCCCCCGCTAGACCAGACCCACTCTCATCAACTTCCACTATAGTCCCTGGTGGACTCTTCGGGAGTGATGAACAGAAGGTACAAGGTTGGGATTTCGAACGGATTGACTGACGAATTGAGGGAAGGAAATCCTGTGGTGGATTTCAAAAGTGATTCTTATATACTTGAAGGAGAAGGAAAAATAGGAGAATTAACTGGACTGCTCATCGGAAGAACCAACGAGGACAATGGGCCAAATGAGACCCTCCATTCTTTACTGTACAAAAAACTTGTACTCTCCTCCAAATAAAAACTGAAAATTGTGGGTCAACTATAAGATTTTGGCAGATTTTGTTAGGGAAAGATTCTGACGGATTTGGTTGAAAGGCAGGATAAAATAAGTCACTGTACAAATCAGCTCTAGCTGAAATAAATGTGGGGGAGACTCGGTAGATGGTTCGCAGCTTCTAACGCCATATCCACTAATCAAAGCCCAAACTCGCCCCATCATTCACCAATCAAGATCCATTTCCTTCATGCCATTTTTATCAAAGCTCACTCCCCAGTCCCACCACTCACTAATCGAAGATTATGTCCCTCATACAATTCATCAGCCAAAGCCCACTCCCTCTCCACAGTAATTGAACATAGAGCAGTACAGCGCAGGAAAGAGCCCCTCGACCCACGTTTGTGCTGAACATGATGCGTGGCTGAACTGATCTCATCTGTCTGCATGTGATCCCTATCCCTCTATTCCCTGCACTTCCACATGTCCATCTAAACACCATTATCGTATCCACCTCCACCACTACCCCTGGCAATGCATTCCAGGCCCAAACCAAAAACTTGCCCTGCAAGTTGGAAAGGGTGCAGAGAAGAGTTACGAAAATGTTACCAGAACGCGAGGGTCTGAGCTATCTGGGGAGTTCCTTGGAGCGCAGGAGGATAAGTAATGATCTTGTCCTCCACATCCTTCTGTGGCAAAGAATTCCACAGATTCACCACCCTCTGACTGAAGAAATTTCTCTTAATCTCCTTCCTAAAATAACTAAAATGTTCAGATAAGTTGAAGTGTTGCATTTTGGGAATTGAAACCAGAACAGGAACTTCACAATTGATGGTAGGGCCTTGGAGGGTGTTGTAGGGCAGAGGGATCAAGGAGTGCAAGTATATGGTTCCCTGAAGGAAACATCACAGGTAGATAGCGTGATGAAGAAGGCTTTTGGCATGCTGCCCTTCATCAGTCAAGAAAGTGAATGGAGAAGTTGCGATGTTATGTTCTAGTTGTACAAGATGTTGGTGATGTAGTCTTCAGCTTTGGCCACCCTGCTACAGGAAAGATCCCATTTGACTGGAAAGAGTGCAGTGAGGATTCATGAGGATGTAACCAGCTCTCGAGGGCCTGAGCTACAGGGAGAGATTGGGCAGCCTGGGATTTTATTCCTTGGATTCCAGGAGTTATCTTGTAGGGTTATCTTGTGGATATGTATAAAATCATGAGGGAAATAAGTAGGGTAAATGCACAGAATCTTTTACCTAGGGTAAGGGAATTAAGAACTAGAAGGCATAGGTTTAAGGTCAGAGGGGGAAAAAAAGGAATCTGAGGGGCAACTTTCCCAGCGGGTGGCAGGGATATAGAATGAGCTGCCAGAGGAAGTGGTTGGCAGTAAAATAACACTATCTAAGCTCTCAACACTCTTCTGAACGTTGTACAGTTGCATTAGGTACTCCTCCAGCCTTTACTCCATGGGAATAATTTCCATTCTCTCGTCTTTCCTCCTATCTGAAACATTCCATCCCAAGCAACATCCTGGTGAATCTCCTCTGCACCAAGTGCAAGCACATCCTTCCCTTTATGCAGTGACCAGAACTGCACACGATTCTCCACTGCGGATGTCTTATATAGTTGTGTCATGACCTCCATGCTCTTCCACTTTATGCGTTGGGCAATGAAGGCAAGATTTATGACACTGATAAAAATGTTAGGGATATTTTCACTGGCCAATTTAAAGCTTAAAAATAAAGCTGCTTTACAAAACAGTTCCTTCTAAATTTTCGTAAAGACTCAGAAACGATCTATGACAGATCTTTCTGGGGCACCATCTCCCATGTGCTAATCCAATGTTGTTCCTGCGAATTTGAGGAGCTCCTGAAATAAGCTATCTGGGCCAAAAACAGGGTTTTGTTAAAAAATAAATAAGTGCTACATGTCCTCATGGTGCAAAAGTTTGAGAGGAAGAGTCTAAATGATTTAAAATTCCTGATTACATATGAAATTTGAAATAACACCCAATATTTCACCCTGAGGGAAATTCCTTAAGCAGGTTATAAGTTTAGACACTCCTTTTAACCAAAGTGTCCACTTTTCTGAACCAGTAGATTTTTGCAGATCATCATCATAACATATTCAGTGCATAAAGAATGTGGCAGCAGCTTCAGAAAATAGTAGCAGTTCTATATTTACGGAACTACAGTGTGAACACGATTTGTGTGCAGAACACAATTCATTAGTGTACAGTCACCCTATAAACCAACTTGCAGTTTATAACTTATCATTCACCCCCTATTATTTAAAAAAAATCAGCAATTGCTCAGGAGATAAACATGCAACATTTATCAGAAAATAAAAGCAGGATTTGGTCCACTATTGGTCCAAATGAATAAAATTTGCAATACCTAACAGTTCATTGAAAAAGTATCAATACGAGATTTGTGCCAAATCAAAGGATCTGTACATTGGGACTGAGTAATCTTCTGCTACTTCACCTCAAAATGTTTATTAACTCAAAATCCAAGACAATATCCTTCACTCCATGATATGTGCTTATTGTCATGTACAGGACAATGAGGTAAGTTAAGTTTCATGAACAATCAAATTTGTTTGTTAAGGTGTTTTTAAACTCAAACTAGTATTCAAACTGGATTTCCACGAATCATTAATCCAATCTATAGATTTTCCTCCGACAATAACCAGCCTCGTCATGAGTACTGGAAATCTAGAAACAACCAACTGGTGCTGGAATTATTTATCCTTGGAAACTTTTGAAAGGTCACAAAATCTGACTCTTTCACGGCATCTCAGTTTCCTAGTTCAAAAGTGATGTCTATTGTCAGGGATTAGATGGTGCAACTAACACACAGCGTATTCAGTCCACCAGCTCAGTTAGATCACCAGGCTTTCACTTGCAAAACAGCCATTCCATTTAATGGGGCCTAGATGATTTGTCTAATTGTTGCACTACAGCCTGGAGCTGGTCACAATACCCTGGATGATGAGTGTAGATAATTGCAAAGGGGTTCATGGTAGATGTGGGAGTGGCCCAAACTACGGGCCAAATTATATAATGCAGGATCATATTAAATCCATGTGGGGACCTTGTTAGCCAGGGGCTACTTTACAGAGTGGTTTGGGTGATAAATGGAAGATACAGGGTGGAAAGGAATGAGAGGAGATACTGATGGGATAAAGTGGATGGGAGGTGGCTAACATAGATTAGTTTGCCACATGACCTGTATCTGTGCTGTAGGCGCTTTGTAAAAATATCAGCTGTGTTTCTTGGAGAAGTTTTCAGCCTCTCCCATCTCCCCTCTGCCACATTTCCCCACCCCATCTACACTGTTGCCCCCCCATCCCCTTGGCATCGGCCAGCTGAACAAGTTCGTCAGACTGAGGTGATGTGGTCGACCACTCGCGTGCCATCCAGATCCACCATCTCCATGCACTCAATCTCCTCGAGGCTACTGGGGCTTTTCCTTTCTGCCCACTTTTTAGAAGGCGGCACAAAGGTCAGTATCACAGGTAGTATGGCAAAGCAGTGGAGAAAGGTGAAAAGCGCTATTAGAAACAGACACCTGAATAGTGTGCAGATCAAATTAGAAGGCACAGAAGTAAGTGGGATTATACCGACCAGGTAGCAAATGTTGCTCTGCAAAATGGCTACTCCATGCAGTTCCAAAGCATTTTTAACCCACTTCGTCCTGGTTAGGTCTTTGCCCAAGACAAATGTAGATATGAATGGTGCACAGTTGTCGATGGTGTAGTTAACTCCATAGATTAAGCAAAGGACAGAAATGCAATCCAGTTCCACTTCCCACAGAGTCATGAAGCCTATAACCCCAAACTCCACTGATGCCACAGTCAGTATCAGCCAGATATTCACCAAAGAGTTCGCCACCAGGAACGCGGTGAAGAAGAGAACAAACAATGCACTGATGCATGAGTTTTGCAAGGGTGCTCCCACAGACGAAGCATATCGATCCATGTAGATAAAGGAAGGGTTAAAAATCATAAACTTCACTTTGTACGTCAGCGAGAGCTTCCTCAGTGTTTCCAGCAGATCATAAATCTCTTCTCTGGTGTTTTCTGCTGTCTTTGCCACCAGGTACACGCGCGATGCAACCACCTCCAGTTCATTGTTTGGTTTCCTCACCAAGATGATATCATCCAAGAACTGGGTATATTGAGGAGATTTTAGGAAGGAATTCCGCAATGTGTTTAGGAAGTAGTTTCTGGACATTGAAGCGGTAACATTTAGTTTTCTAAGGTAATTTAAATAAGTTTCAAACCACGATATTCTAACAAACCCTTCCATTATTTCCTGCAAGTCCTCCTGAACACTGGCATTCCAATACTCAATCGGTTCATAAATATAAAACCCAATGACTGGACTGTAGCTGCTAAAATACCTCTGCTGGGCAATGCGGTAGGAGACTGTTCGAGACTCAGTCGCCACCACATTGTTGAGGTCCAACCCTTCACTGACCTGCAGGTAGCCCATTAAGGCAAAAGAGATATAAATTAGATAAAACAGAACCACAAAAGGTTTCACGTAGGTATTTGTAATCCAGTCACAATAATACTGCTTCAGAAACCAAAGCAGGAAATGATTTTCATAGGTGCTCGTGTCACCTGGAGCTGTTGCCTCCCCGTTAAACTTGGACATCATGATAAACCTGTACCAGGCAGGTTTACCTCGTAGATCATCTGGCTTTGGCACTTTCCTGCAAAAGATGCTGTGCTGATAATTGTTTTCCAGGTAACCAGTGAAGACCATATTAGAGCCATAGAATGCCATCAGGTAGAGGTAGTTAAAAAGTACAGAAATGCATGTGTTAACACAGAACTCCTTCACAGCTTCTATGTTAGTGAAGGGGCTGGCACCAATGCCAAATGTTACCATGTACATAGCAGTGGTGAGCGTAAGGGGCAGCATGGTTTCAGCATACACAGTGGCAATCCTCTCCTTCACATGCTGGTCCTCCATGGTCTCCCTCCACGATGAGAGCATTTCAAACATGCCGTACAGCCCATGTCCTGAGGAGAGAAAGACAGAAAAGCTTTGATTAAAATCAGAGAGTCAAAAGGTTGATGCAGTCCAAGAGGATGCTTGTTGCAATGGCAAGTTATAGCAACACCTAATCACCAGGTGCCTTCAATCATCTTCTACCTGGGTACATGATAAAAGTTTCCCATGACTGTTTTCTGAGGGAGCCCTAGCCCCTGCTTATTTATCTTGATGAGTGCTTATCATGGCTTCAGCAAGGCACAGCGTCAAAGGGAAGAGCGTGGAGGTTAAAAGGGCACGGCATCGTGTGCAAAACATTGGGAGGCCACATTTGGAATACTGTGTTCAGTTTTGGTCACCTTGTTGTAAGAAGGATGTTGTTAAGTTGGAAAGGATGCAGAAACGATTTACGAGGATGTTGCCAGGATGTGAGGGCCTGAGGTATAGGAAGAGGTTGAGCAGGCTATGGCTTTATTCTTTGGACAGCAGGAAGCTGAAGGGTGTTCTTATAGAGGTGTACAAAATCATGAGAGGAATAGACAGGATAAATGCAGTCTTTTACCCAGGGAAGGGGAATCGTGAACCAGAGTCCATAGGTTTAAGGTGGGGGGGGGGGGGGGGGGGGAATATTTAATATACATCTGAGGAACAACTTTTTTTACACATGGAGCAAACTACCAGATCAGGTAATTTAGGCAGGTACTATCATAATGTTCAAGAAACATTTAGACAGGTACATGGACAGGATAGGTTTAGACGCAGAACACACCTAATGCAGGCAGGTGAGACTGGCGTGCAAATTGGGCCAAAGAGCCTATTTTTGCGCAATATGACTAAATGACTCTAAGTGGGTTATTTTGTCATTTGTAATCATCAGTAAATCCTGAACAGGGAATGCTAATTGAGAGCCCACAGAAAAAATGTAGAAAAGGTCAGAAATGGTGCAGAAGAGATTCACCAGGATGTTGGGTTTGCAGGCTTGAGTTACAGGGAGAGGCTGGATAGGATGGGACTTCTTTCTTTGGAGCATAGGAGGCCGAAGGGTGACTTTATTGAGGTGTACAAGATCACAAAGGACATGGAAAACACAAATTCTCTCTACCTTTTCCCAGGGTAGAGTACTCTAAAACTAGAGAGCATTGGCATAAGGTGAGAGGAGCGATTTGAGAGGGACCTCAGGGGCAACCTTTTCACTCAAAGGGTAGATTGTATCTGGAACAATCTGCAGAAGAAGATGTAGAACAGGACCAGAGCACCAGGTTAGATCGGAATGCAGATGTTGTCTGTGCGGGGGTTGTAGGTTCTTCCTGTGATCGCATACATTTTCTCTGGGTACTCTGGTTTCCTCCCACATTCCAAAGACGTGCAGGTTTGTAGGCTAAGGTGCATTTGTAAATTGCCCCATGTTTGTGGGATACGAAAGTGGGATAACGTGGAACTAGTGTACAGGTGATCAATGGTCAGTGTGGACTCGGTGGGCCGAAGGGCCGAAGGGCCTGCTTCTATGCAGTATCTCTAATCTAAACAAAGTTCAATCAAAGATCATAAAACTCAAATCCAGCTGATCTATAACTATGATAACAAGCTCATATTGTTAGAGACAGATAGTTGATGCCCCAAAGCAACGGTAGAGGTCAGGGCTAAGACCTTAAACTCTGGCAGATCACAAATTTGCTGCTACTTGTGCATGAGACCATTTGGGCAGCAGCAACCAACGGTTCTGAGAAAATATATGCTTTTGACAGGCAGAAAATGGTGGGTGAGATGGGGGGGGGGGGGGGTCAATAAATTGGAAATGTACGGATGAAGTTAAAGAGAAGGAGAGCAATCTACAGGATATCCCATATACTTTGATGGCCTTCCTCATAGTCTGCATCCCCAGCAAACCTGGTGTAATCTGCAAATTTACTAATCTACCTGTCCATGTTTACGTCCAAGTCATTTATCTATGGCACAAACAGCGGAGGTGAGGGCACAGATCCCTGTGGAACTCCACAGGTCACAGACCTTCTGCCTGAATATCGTCCTTCTACAAGAATCCACTGCCTTTAATTGGCCAGTAATGAATCCATATGTTCAAGTCACTATGAATCATGTCCATCTTAATCTTTTGGATCAACCAAGCATTTTATCAAATGCTTTACTAAAATCCAGGTAGACAACATACAACACTTTACCTTCTTCAATCTCCTTCATTATCTCCTCAGAAAACCCAGTCGTGTTAGTAAGACGTGAAATGTTGCGTACAACACCATGCTAACTGTCCCAAATTTGCCCATTCCCTTCCAAATGAGAGTAAATCCTATTCTGAACAATCCTCTCCAATAACCTCACTACCATTGACGTGAGGCTCACTGGCCTTCCCGCATTCCCTCTACTTCTCTCCGTGACAATCTAAGAGTCAAACATGATTCTCCCCACTTTCTTATCATCTCTCCGTAGATCCAACCATTCAACGACACACTCGGGGAAATTTACAGTGGCCGGTTAACCCACTGACTGGCACATCTTTGGGATATGGAAGGAATGTGAAGAGCTGGAGGAAACTGGTGGATTTACAGGAAGAACGTGCAGACTCCACACAGAGCAAAAATCAGAAATGAACCCAGGTTTCTGGCTCTGTGAAGCATCCCATAAGAATTTTTTAAAAAGATGATCACATTTATAAAGAGTTGTACAGCTGTTGCAAATATTGATAAAATGTAAAATGTGCAATAACTCTTTCTGTATGGTAATGGTCTCAATGTAATAGTTCAAAGATGGATGGCAATTACAGTTGTATACTTACCTAAAATAATGAAGGGAATCCCCAGGAAGGTAGAGTTGTACTTCCCTCCCATTAAATTGATAATCCCTGCCGACGTGAGGGTGGCCAGAGCCATTGTCACTAAACCCAAGAGTCCAAGCCAAGGCTTGTTGCGTACACAGTCTTGCATGGAACAGCACAGCATGGCCAGAATCCAAACCACCAGCAGGCTAGTCACCAGGTACCACTCTGAAACCTGGCTGCTCTTCTGAAAATCCTCCTTCAGTGATGAAGATGTAAATGGATAGAGCTCCAGCTCTTTATTGGATTTCTGGAAATTTTCCACTGTCTCGCAGAAAGTCGACTCCCACTTCTCTGCTACCAAGTCGTTCAAGGAATTGCGAGTCTGCAGGTAATAAGTTATTTGCATTGCCCGGGCATATTTCACCCGGTCTTTGTTCTGCAGAGTAACTCCTCCCAGCTGATGTCCGATGAAAACCTTCCGGCCGTCTTTAAGGTAGGTATTTGGGTAACTGATAACGATTTCTGTGTGGTTCTGCATCCATGCAGCCCTGAGCTCCTCCAACACATGCACAATATCATCCAGAACGCACATCTTATTGTCCTTTAGAATACACATGTGGGCAAATGAGTAGTTGAAGCCCAACATTGGTACCTGAATCCGTGTCACAGATGAATGCAGCTGGAAAGAAGTAAAAAGAGGTTGTGGAGTAAATTGACCAGAAAGCAAACACTATGTACTGTATTTATCCATTCATTACTTGATCTACTTTCATTTGTATTGTGATAATTTAGATAAAATCAAGAGGCCAATGAACCTAAAGAGAATTGAATGATGCTTCTTGTTGCTCAGTCAGTTCAATGTTGTTAATCTCACTAGCATTTGGCAATCTGGGCAGTTTTGCATCCGGTGGCATTGTGCTCTGCATTAATGGCTGGAATTCAGCTCACACTCAAGCACAAAGAGCAGTAAAGTTCAGAGCACTGACTCAATCATGTCATCTTACAGCATTTAAATGGTTAGTAACAGCCTTGTGACTGCTTATTAAATGCTAAGCTGAAGAAATGAAGTGGCCTTGACCTTTACTTTCAACCTTGAATCCTACCTGATATTTTATCGTGCCCTAGTTTGAAGAAATTCGTGCCATTGACAAACGCAAAAAGAAACTAATGTACTCAAATGTTCCCTGTTATTGAATAAACAAACATTTTTGAATGTACATTTCTGCGCTTTATTAATGCCCTGACAGCAGTGTTGGAAATATGATTAGAAATTTTCCAGATTATCTCATGACCTGTGCAAGAGTTAAGTGTTGATACAGGCTGAGGAAATCTAGTGCATCGTAGCAATGGTTTACCAAAGACCATTTCAGTCTCAGGTTTGCCTCTGCTGGCACAAGTTCAGGGGATTTGTGGTCCTAGGCCCAAGTGGAGTGGAAACATGACAAGGATAGTAGTTGGTGTAGAGACTGGGACCTCCATCTAGGTGACACGGCGGAATGATGGTACAGCGGTAGAGTTGCTGCCTTACAGCTCCACGGACCTGGTTTCGATCCCGACTACGGGTGCTTCTCTGTACGGAGTTTATACATTCTCCCCGTGACCTATGTGGGTTTTCTCTGGGATATCCTACACTCCAAAGATGTAAAGGTTTGTAGGTTAATTGGATTGGTATAATTGCAAATTGTCCCTAGCGTGTGCAGGGTAGTGTTAGGGTGTAGGGATCGCTGGTTGGCACGGACTCGGTGGGCCAAAGGGCCTGTTTCCGCACTGTATCTCTATACTAAACTAAAAGTTCTTACAGGAGGGTGCTGTGGAGGTCTGATGAAGAAAATGTAAATATGGGACTTTCTCTTTTGGAGTCAGGTTTGCTTTGACTATCATGTGTGTAGGGCAGGTTGAAGGGTCATTTGGTCTTTCTTGTCTGGTAATTTATATGCTCAGTAAACGTGGCATTCTTAACCCAAGCAGTCGCTAATCCACCCATCAATAGAATGTCGCTCTGGAGAAACCATCACAATTTCCCACTGCCAACCTGGTTAAAACTAGGGTAGAGAAGAAAATACCCTTCAATATGAATGCTGACTCAAGGGGAGATTCAGGGAGCTACACACAGTAAGAATGGAAAATGATTTTCTTGCTCAGGTTGTCTTTGTGGAGGTCACTCAGCCATTAATTTCATTGCCACTCAACTAGAGGTTTTCACTCACCTATGCCATTTGTGTCCAACCAGAGGCAAGATGGAGCATCTTAACATGCACTGGAGGTCTTCAGTAAATGACCTACACTTAATGGAATAAAAAACAGAAAGTACTGGACATATTCAGGTCATGGAGCATTTGAGAAGAGAGAAATAGTTAGTTTCTGATAAATAATTTTTCGTCAGAACTGTTCTGATGAAAGATCATCAACTGAAACTTTAACATTGTTTATCCACAGATGCTGCCGGACCTTTTGCAGTTCCAGCACTTTCTGTTTTTAATTTAGGTTTGCAGCATCTGCAACTTCTTCCAGAAGACAGATAATGCAAGAATATGTTCAACCACGATTAAGGTTCCAGACAGGCCAGGAAAGAAGAAATAGTTGACTTTAGTTATGGTCACATAGGACATTGCTTACAATTTTGGAAGGAAGTTTTAGTAATATGCCAGTGAAACTACCCTAAGGGCAGCAGGGTGGGCGCAGCGGTAGAGTTGCTGCCTAACAATGCCGGAGACCCGGGATCGATCCTGACTGGAGGTACCATCTGTACTTAGTTAGTCTGTTTTCCCTGTGACTGCATGGGTTTTCAGCAGGTGCTTCGGTTTCCTCACACACTCCAAAGACGTTCAGGTTTGCAGATTAATTGGGTTCTGTAGATGGTGCCTAGTATGTAGGGTAGAATTAGCGTACGGGTGATAGCTCGTTTGTGCGGACTTGGTGGGCCAAAGGGCCTATATCCGTGCTGTATCTCTGTATCTAAGTTCATAAGACATAGGAGCAGAATTAGGCGATGCGGCCCATCAAGTTTTCTCCGCCAGCAATCATGCCTGATCTATATTTCCCTCTCAACCCCATTCTCCTGCCTTCTCCCCGTAAACTTTGACACCCTTACTAATCATGTACATATGAATCTCCACTTTAAAAATACCTAAAGACGGCCTCCACAGCTATCGTGGCAATGAATTCCAGATTCACCACCCTCTGGCTAAAGAAATTCCTCCTCAACTCCTTTCTAAAGGTACATTCATTTATTCTGAGGCTGTGCCCTCTAGTTCTAGACTCTCCAACTAGAAGACACATCCTCTCCGCATCCACTGTATCCAGGCCTTTCATTATTCGGTAAGTTTCATCCTTCATGCTTCTAAACTATCCCACATCAACCTGTTAATCATAGCTGCTTGATTGCACATTTTGCACTTCAACATATTTTGTTTTTCTTTGTAAGTTTCTAGAAAAACTCTTGATAATTTTTGTAGGATTACCTGTTAACAGCGACTGGCCAGGATGGAGTCCCCAGCTGTGTCCTCAGGACCTGCATAGACCAGCTGGCAGAGGTATTTGCAGATGGCTTTATCCTCCCAACTACTCCATTTTGAGGTCCCTACCTACTTTAAGAAGACCACTATCATCCCAAAGAAAAGTAATGTAGCGTGCCTCATAACTACCATCAGTGGCTCTGACATCTACCATGATGAAGTGCTTCCAGAGACTGGTGATAATGCACATTAACTTGAGCCTCCAAGACAGCCTTGATCCACTACAGTTTGCATACCTTTGCAACAGGTCCTTGCAACAAGGATTTGAGTATAGGAGCAGGGAGGTTCTACTGCAGTTGTACAGGGTTTTGGTGAGGCCACACCTGGAGTATTGCGTACAGTTTTGGTCTCCAAATCTGAGGAAAGACATCCTTGCCATAGAGGGGGTACAGAGAAGATTTACCAGACTGATTCCTGGGATGTCAGGACTTTCATATGAGGAAAGATTGGATAGACTCGGCTTGTACTCGCTGGAATTTAGAAGATTGAGGGGGGATATTATAGAAACTTACAAAATTCTTAAGGGGTTGGACAAGCTAGATGCTGGAAGATTGTTCCCGATGTTGGGGGAGTCCAGAACAAGGGGTCACAGTCTAAGGATAAGGGGGAATTCCTTTAGGACCGAGATGAGGAAAACATTCTTTACACAGAGAGTGGTGAGTCTCTGGAATTCTCTGCCACAGAAGGTAGTTGAGGCCAGTTCATTGGCTATATTTAAGAGGGCGTTAGATGTGGCACTTGTGGCTAAAGGGATCAGGGGGTATGGAGAGAAGGCAGGTACGGGATACTGAGTTGGATGATCAGCCATGATCACATTGAATGGCGGTGCAGGCTCGAAGGGCCGAATGGCCTACTCCTGCACCTATTTTTCTATGTTTCTATGTTTCTATGTCCACAGCAATCAGCGTCTGCTTGGCCCTAAACCCATCTCTGGAAAACCTAGAGATGGGTTTATGTCCAGACTTCTATTTATGGACTAAAGCTCTGGCTTCAATATCATAATTCCATCCAAACTCATCTCCAAACTTGTGGACCAAGGAGTAAGTATCCCCCTCTGCCACTGGATCCTCGACTTACTGACCCATTACTGACTATAATCAATAAGGATAAGCATTCTCCATAATAGTCTCAACACCGGTGCCCTGCAAGAGTACAGTCCTCTAACTGTGTGGTAAAATTCTGCTCTACCTCTATCTACAACTATGCAGATGACACCACTGTGGGCCAGATCACAAACAATGATGAGACAAGAGTACAGGAAGGAGATAGAGAGCTTAGTACCATAATGTCAGGCCAACAACCTCTCCCTCCATGTCGGCAAGATGAAGTTGTTATTGACTTCAGGAAAAGTGGTGAAATACATGCCCCAATCAACATCAATGGTGCCAACGTGGAAACGGTTGAGAATTTCAAGATCCTATATGTGAATATCTGCAACAATCTGCCCTGGACCAAGAGCATTGAAACTACAGCTGAAAACCATTACCAATGCCTCTATTTCCTCAGGAGACTGAGAAAATTTGGCATATCGCAAATTATTCTTACAAACTTCTACAGACCTAAGACTGTTGGACAGAAGATAATGAAGCTTGAAAGTGCGTACCAGACTCAGGTACTGCTTCTTTCCCACTCTTTAGAAACGTCTGAATGGCCCTTCCATAAGCTACTGTGCAGTTCTGGTTCTCCAACCTAGCTCATTGCATACATTTAACTTTTTCTCTGGAACTGTTACTCTACAATGCTGAGAACTAAATTTTGCATTCTGGTATCTTTCTCTTCCCTCTATTTTTGTACTTATAATTGGCTTAATTGTATTCTTGTATAGTATTATCCGTTTTGATTGGACAGCATGCAAACAAAAGCTTTTCATTGTACGTCAGCACATGTGACAAGAATAAACCTAAATGTAAACCTCAGATTCTTTTTTAAGAAATCAAACCAATCTAAATTTAAAACTTCAATTTATGGAAACTTGAGTTAGTAACAAATAACCATCACATAAAGTTAGCGCTTAATGCTTTGCTTTGAATCATATTTATTTACAGTACTAATTGTGCAGTGGTTCAAATGTAGTCAGAACTTGCTCATCATGCTTTGAACAGTTTCTTATTTGAAGGAAATGTTCTTGAAGGCTGAATTTTATTTTTACAAACACTGATCTTCATAAGTCCATCCATTTCTGAAACTCTTTGTCCATAGCAGAACAAGGAACAGTATCCTGCCAGACACATGGATCTGAGAATATCACATGATTGCGTGCAGTCTAGGGCTTATCTCAGTGCAGGCAGTTGCACTCGCGTAATAGCTTTGATAGCCAGCGAAGCCTTGTCCCCAAAAATTAAAATTGTCAACAAAATAGAAATTTGAAAATTCCCAGAACCATTCAATTAAAAAAATTTAAATAAATTAACATTAATGTTTTGTATAAAAATTAAAACACACACTTTCATAACTCAAAACATGTAAATTAATAATTAAATCAAATTTTAAAACGTTATGTTTGACTTACTCCTGGCAACCATTTCCTTGCCTTCATTTGAATGGACTGCTGTAGTTGTACCAGGTTTAACCTGGCACAGGCTCAGTTGATTTCCCAGCCTGAGAGCTAGGAAGTCTGTGGAAATTTGCAGGATTTTTCTGGGCCCTTTGTGGAATCCATCAGAGCAGTAATTCATAATTTAATTCTATTAACTTTGGAAACATTTTCTACTGAAGATATAAAACAGGAGAAAGCAATTGTAGTATTTAAGGACTGTGGTAGTTGCAAAGAAATGTTTTAAAAGCACAGCATCTATTTGAAATCGAGAATCAAGGATCAAGGAAACTCTTTCAATGGGCAACAGTTTGAAGTACTGGGAGGTATGTGTTTAAGGTGTTTGGCAGAAGAATCAGAGGTGAGATGAGCAAAATCTTTTCTGCCTGAATCTTTTCTGCCATATTCACTGCCTGACAGGATGGTGGAAAGAGGTTAAATTCTTACTTTCCAATGGGAAATAGATAACGTGCCCTCCATAGTATTTGGGACAAAGACCCAACATTTATTTATATGCCTCTGTACTCCACCATTTGAGATATGTAATAGAAAAAATCACATGTGGTTAAAGTGCACATTGTCAGATTTTTGATAAAGGATATTTTAATACATTTTGGTTTTACCATGTAGAAATTACAGCTGTGTTTTTACATAGTCCCCCCATTTCATGGCACTATAACGTTTGGGACACATGGCTTCAGAGGTGTTTGTAATTGCTCAGGTGTGTTTAAATGCCTCTCTAATGCAGGTATAAGAGAGCTCTCAGCACCTGGTCTTTCCATCATCTTTGGAAACTTTTATTGCTGTTTATCAACATGAGGACCAAAGTTGTGCCAATGAAAATCAAATAAGCCATTACGAGACTGAGAAACAAGAATAAAACTGTTAGAGACATCAGCCAAACCGTAGGCTTACCAAAATCAACTGTTTGGAACATAATTAAGAGGAAAGAGAGCACTGGTGAGCTTACTAATCGTAAAGGGACTGGCAGGCCAAGGACGACCTCCACAGCTGATGACAGAAGAATTCTCTCTATAATAATGCAAAATCCCCAAACACCTGTCCCACAGATCAGAAATACTCTTCAGGAGTCAGGTGTGGATTTGTCAATGACCACTGTCTGCAGAAGATTTCATGAAGAGAAATACAGAGGCTACACTGCAAGATGTAAAACATTGGTTAGCCGCAAAAATAGGATGGTCAGGTTACAGTTTGCCAAGATTTACTTCAAAGAGCAACCACAGTTCTGGAAAAAAGGTCTTGTGGACAGATGAGACGAAGATTAACATATCAGAGTGATGGCAAGAGCAAAGTATGGAGGAGAGAAGGAACTGCCCAAGATCAAAAGCATACCACTTAATCTGTGAAACACAGTGGTGGGGGTGTTATGGTCTGGGCATGTATGGCTGCTGAAGGTACTGGCTCACTTATCTTCATTGATGATACAACTGCTGATGGTAGTAGCATAATGAATTCTGAAGTGTATAGACACATCCTATCTGCTCAAGTTCAAACAAATGCCTCAAAACACATTGGCGGCGGTTCATTCTACAGCAAGACAATGATCCCAAACATACTGCTAAAGCAACAAAGAAGTTTTTCAAAGTTAAAAAATGGTCATTTCTTGAGTGGCCAAGTCAATCACCCGACCTGAACTAAATTGAGCATGCCTTTAATAAGCCGTCATTGATTCGCAGGCTTCAAGCAGTCATTGCATGCAAAGGATATGCAACAAAATACTAAATATAACTACTTTCATTTACATGGCATTGCTGTGTCCCAAACATTATGGTGCCCTGAAATGGGGGAACTATGTATGAAAACTGCTGTAATTTATACATGCTGAAACCAAAATGTATAAAAATACCCTTTATTGAAATCTGACAATGTGCATGTTAACCACATTTGATTATTTATATTACAAATCTCTAATTGTGGAGTACAGAGGCAAATAAATAAATGATGGGTCTTTGTCCCAAACATTATGGAGGGCACTGTACTTGAAACAATTGAAGATCTGGGAGATGCACTGTCTGACCGGGCAACAACGCATTGGTGAAAGTAAGCAATCTTGATGTAGGGTAGGAGGTCTAACATTCATGTAAAAGAGGACACAGAAGGTTTGCAGAATTAGTTCAGCCAGAGAATGTAACCAGGATGGCCAGTGACAAGGATACACAAATTATTTTGGCAGAGATTTATAGTACAAGAGCATTTGTTTGTTTTTCACCTCTAGCCTTTGTCACTTACTCCATTGATCTGCCAATCAAATACCCCCCACCTGTATCCATCTATCACTTGCCAGGCTTTATCCCATCCCTACCTTTCTTTACCTGCTTTTGTAAATCCTGGCCAAAACAGAGTTAACGTAAAGTAAAGGATTTATGCATCTACAAGGCCTGTTAGCCTTTTTCTGTCAGAAGCCACAAGCTGCGAGCTGGTGCCAGGAAGCCTAGGTCCCAGATCGATATATCCGATAAAGTGAGGTCCAGATGTCCTCCCGATTGTTAGAATGCATGAGGACTGTAAAGAAACTCCAAGAAGTTGTAGGTGCATTGTCTTGATTGGCTGGCTGCAAAGAGATTGTAAATAATGTTGTTATTGTTGCAGGACAGTTGTACTGCTGTTTAATGATTGGCTGAAGTGTGAAGCCCTGGATAAATTGTTTATACTGCCAGGGGAAATGTTGCATGATTCAGTTAGCTGACTACTTTCCAGAAGCTTCTGTAGAAACATTGTATTGGGACGCTTTGTAATTGGGTTGGTGAACTGTCAATAATACTTTAATGTAATCGATATGTGTGTTTGGCTTGTAAGGGGCACCACCCCTATGTAGTTCGGCCCCTCAGGGTTGCAGACCTTTAAAAGGTAGCCCCCACCAGGATCGTTGTCGATCTTCTGGAACTTGGGACTGCGTGATCTTTTGGAAGTGTCTGCTTGCACGAGGCTTAAGGGCTTGGCCAGGCAGAGACAAGGATCGAACCCGCGGTGGTTAGGTATTGTATAGAGGATTCGTTGTTCGTTCAAAAAATAAAGTTTAGTGGTCCAGTGCTTAACTCAGTGTTTTACTGAACTAGACTAAGGAGGGTAAGCTTTAGGAGTATAATTACACTTTCTCCCCCCACTACAATCTGTTTGAAGAAGAATCCTGACTCGAACCGTCCAGTCCAATCCCTCCACAAATGCTGCCTGACTCAGAGTTCCTCCAACACTTTGTTTTTTTGCTTAAGATTCCAGCAACAGCAGTTTCCTGTGTCTCTTAAATTCAGATCTGGATGGATTGAGCAGCGTATTGGCATGGTATTTAAGGAAATAAATGAAGTACGGATGCCACCTCACAAAGCTGTTTCCACATTTCCCAAAATAGCCTGTTTTAATTATTCCAATGTTTCTACTCTTCTGCAACATTGAAATAATTAATTTCAAAGTCAAAAATTGCACTCTATATAGCTATATAATAATCTAACCCTGCTCTCTTTCCTAAAATCTAACCGCAGCCTTTGGCATCGTAGACCAAACCATCCTTCTCCAGCACCTTTCCTCCATCAACTGCTGAGTGGGACTCACTCAGTGTGATAGAGCTTTATAACACGGAAGCAAGCCCTTCAGTCCACTTTGTCATTAATTGTCGATCAAGTTGACATTTGGCCCAATTTTCTGCACATGGCCCATATCCCTCTAAATCTTTCCCATCCGGATATCTGTCCAATTCATATAGTCCATTTCTGTTACCTATAATAATTTCTCCTTCCTCATTCATATCGTAAAGACCTCCAGAGATCCATTCTTCACCCTTTCATCATATCCGTTTTGCATTAACATCATATGAAATCACAATGTCAAGTTTCAAATGTCTGCTAACAATCCCCAAATCCTCCTGAGAATCACTTTTTCTCAATCTCTCACAACTCACTGTCATATTTAATTTCCGGGTTAGGTTTGGAGCACACTATCACCAATAAAAATTTAATAATAATAATAGACTGAATCTCCATCTCCGATTCCACCATAGCTCATTGTGCTACTTCCAGATTTGACTACTCCAATACCACCTGACCAGTCTCTCACTCTGCAACCTCATCCAAAATCTACTGTCAATATCCTAATTAATTTAGCTCCTCTCTCCTGAAGCACTTGCACAGACCCACTGTTTTCATCTTCCCGTTTCACCCTGCGCCCTAGCTCTCCATCCAGTGAGGTTTTGGATTTAAAAATCTCACCCGTCTCTCTCATCTTCAGGTGTGTATATCTTGTATCTCTTTAATCCTGGCCATCTGTGCATCCCCAATTTTCATCACATCTATCGTTTTCAGCAATATTTTCCGAAATTCTGATTTTTCTTTCCCCCCCCCCCCCCCCCCAAACGTGAGTGGTGGACATTGCCTCCATTGAGTTCAGTAAGGCATTTGATGGTAGACTGATCCAGAAGATTAAAATACATGTGATTAACAGTGATGTGTTCATATGGCTTCAGAACTAGTTCACTCACATCCAAATGCGTAGGGATGTGTGCTGGGATCTCTGTTGTTTCTGATATATGACTCGGAAATAAATGTAGATTACATTGCAACTACATCAAAATTGCTAGAATTACAGACAATGAAGAAGGCTGTCATATACAGTGAGATGTAGATCAACTACAGAAATGGGCAGAGAAATGGCAAATTAAGTTTAATCCAAACAAGTGTGAGGTTTAACAGCATTGATGTACAGAGGAATCTTGGAGTCCAAGGCCCTGATTCCCTGAAAAAAACAATACAAGTATTTAAAGTGGGAAAGATGGTGTAACCCTGCATATGTTGACGACATTGTTTATAAGAGTCAGAAGGTCATGATGCAGCTCCATAAGACTTTCGTTCGGCCATATGTGTAATATTCCATAACGTTCTGGTCAATCATAGGAAGGATGTGAAGCCTTTGAATAGGATGCAGAATTCGTTTACCAGAATACTGCTTGGATTAGATAGTATTAGCTACAAAGACAGATTGGACAAACTGGGATTGTTTTCACTAGAGCATCAGAGGTTGAGGGGAGATCTGAAGTACATAAACATATGAGAGGCATTGATAGGGTAGACAGTCAGAAATATGTTCCCAGGATTGAAATGTCACAGATTAGAGGGCATCTCTTTAAGATGAGAGGGGCAAAATTTAAAGGAAATATGCCCTGGCATGTTATTTAGAGGGTGGTGGGTGCCTGAAATGCACTGTCAGGGGTGGTGGTGGAGCCAGGTATGATGGTACTATTTAACAGGCTTTAGGATAGGCATATAGATATACAGGGAAGAGAGGCATATGGATCATGTGCAGGCAGCTGAGATTAGTTTATTTTGGAGCCGATATTGTAGGCTGAAGGGCCTGTTCCTGCGCTGTACTTTTCTATGTTTTGTGTTTTAAACCTCCCTTCTTTTAATTTAGACTTGCCTAAAATCTATTTTTATGTTTCGTGTCATTTTGGTTTCATAGCACTCCAATGAAAGAAACAGAAAAACAGTGAGAAGCGCAGAGATGGGGAGGAAGAAGAATGAACAAACTTCCATTTATATAGCATCTTCAACCTCAAGATGTGCCAAAGTGTACAGCCAATAAAACATGCCACTATAACATGCGAGCCAATTTACAGACTTTTCCACGAACAGTAATGTGATCAGCTGAAGAAGACACAAAGTGCGAGAGTAACTCAATGAGTCAGGCAGCATCACTGGAGAACTTTTGCTAGTCAACGTTTCCGATGAAGATCCTTCTTCAGACTGATTTTAGCGGGGGACGGAAGAAAGCTGGAAGAGAGGTGGGGGCAGGACAAAACCTGGCAAGTGATAGGTGGATACAGGTGAGGGGAGGGGGAAGAGTTGATTTACTGATGGTTGCACTGCCAGAGATGAAAAGACAAAGTGTAAGATAGGATAGAAGAGGTGTGGAATATGAAGCCAGAGGAAGGAATATACTGTAGGTGGAAGGGGACAGGGGAGAAGGATAAATACTGGTAGGTCCCATGATCTTCTTCAAAACGTTGCGTCAGCTCGGAGGACAGCCAAGACATCGAATTAACATCTCATTTTCAAATATGGAAATTCTGAAAGTGCTGTACGCCCTTTGAGGTTATCTCGGATTATCACAACTTTCTGAATGCTGTTAATGAACCAAGCCTGAGGATGGCATTTCACATGAAAAAGGAGTTTTAAACGGTTAGGATGCTACTTGAATAGTGTCGGGAAGATATGACTGATTGAATGAAAGATAAAGATACAGACAACACCCTCTTCAGTCCACTGAGTCCAAACCAACCATCGATCACCCGTTTACACTAGTTCTGTTATCCCACTTTCTCATTTACTTCCTACACACTAGGGGAAATTTACAGAGGCCAATTAAACCCTTCAAACCCACCTGTCTTTGGGATGCGAGAGGAAACTGAAGCACATGGACTATAACCTATGCGGTCAAGGAGAGAACGTGCAAACTCCACACAGACACGTATCTCATGTATGAGGGTGACACCGATAATAGAAATAGAAACATAGAAAAATAGGTGCAGGAGTAGGTCATTTGGCCCTTTGAGCCAGCAGCGCCATTCAATATGATCATGGCAGATCATCTTAAATCAATATCCTGTTCCTGCATTTTCCCAATATCCCTTGAGTCCTTTAACCCTAAGAGCTAAATCTAACTCCCCCTTGAAAACATCCAGTGAATTGGCCTCCACTGCCTTCATTGGCAAAGAATTCCACAGATTCACAACTCTCTATGTAATTTGTTTTCTCCTCATTTCAGTCCTAAATGGCCCACCCCTTATTCTTAAACTGTGACCCCTGGTTCTGGACTCCCCCCAACATCGGGAACATTTTTCCTGCATCTAGCCTGTCCAATCCTTCATGAATTCTATGTTTCCATAAGATCCCCTCTCATCCTTCGAAATTCCAGTGAATGCAAGCTCAGTCGACACATTCTTTCATCAAACAGTGCATTCAGAAAGTATTCAGACCCCTTCACTTTTTCCACATTTGTTACATTACCTTATTCGCAAATTGATTAAATTCTTTTTTTTTAATCATCAATCTACACACAATACACCAGAATGAAGAAGTGAAAACAGGTGTTTAGAAATTTTTGCAAAGTAATTAAAAAGAAATAACTTTAATATCACATTTACATAACTATTCAGACCCTTTGCTATGACACTCAAAATTGAGCTTAGGTTCATCCTGTTTCCATTGATTATCCTTGAGATGTTTCTACACCTTGATTGGAGTCCACCAGTGGTAGATTAAATTGATTGGACATGATTTGGAAAGGCACACATCTGCCTATATAAGGTCCCACAGTTGACAGTGCACGTTAGTGCAAAATCCAAGCCCTGAAGACCTCCAAGACAGGATTGTGTGGAGACACGGATCTGGGGAAGGGTATAAAACAATTTCTGCAGCACTGCAGGTCCCAAAGAACACAGTGGCCTCCGTCATTCTTAAATGGAAGAACTTTGGAACCACCAGGATTCTTCATAGAGCTGGCCGCCCAGCCAAACTGGGCAATCAGGGGAGAAAGGCCTTGGTCAGGGAGGTGAACAAGAACCCGATGGTCACTCTGACATAGCTCCAGAGTTCCTCTGTGGAGATGGGAGAACCTTCCAGAAGGACAACTATATCTGCAGCACTCCACCAATGAAGCCTTTATGGTAGAGTGGCCAGATGGAAGCCACTCCTCTGTAAAAGGACCATGGCAGCCCGCTTGGAGTTTGCCAAATGGCACCTAATGGACTCTCAGACCATGAGAAACAGGATTCTCTGGTCTATGAAACCAAGATTGAACTCTTTGGCCTGAATGCCAAGCGTCACGTCTGGAGGAAACCAGGCACCGCTCATCACCTGGCCAATACCATACCCACGGTGAAGCATGGTGGTGGCAACATCATGCTGTGGGGATGTTTTTCAGCAACAGGAACTGGGAGACTAGTCAGGATTGAGGGAAAGATGAATGGAGCAAAGTACAGAGAGATCCTTGATAAATACCTGCTCCAGAGCATTCGGGACTTCAGACTGGGGTGGAGGTTCACCTTCCAACAGGACAACAACCCTAAGCAAACACCCAAGACAACACAGGAGTGGCATCATGACAAGTCTGTGAATGTCCTTGAGTGGCCCAGCCAGAGCCCGGACTTGAACCCGATCGAACATCTCTGGAGAGACCTGAAAATAGCTGTGCATCGACGCTCCCCATCCAACCTGACAGAGCTTGAGAGGATCTGCAGAGAAGAATGGGAGAAATTACCCAAATACAGGTGTGCCAAGCTTGTAGCGTCATACCCAAGAAGACTTGGGACTGTAATCGCTGCCATAGGTGCCTCAACAAAGTACTGAGTAAAGGGTCTGAATACTTATGTAAATGGGATATTTTAGTTATTTATTTTTAATTACTGCAAACATTTTTAAACAGCTGTTTTTGTTTTTTTTATTATGGGGTATTGTGTGTAGATTGATGATTAAAAAAAAAAAGAATTTAATCCATTTTAGAATAAGGCTGTAATGTAACAATGTGGAAAAAGTGAAGGTCTGAATATTTTGTAAATGCACTGTATGTCAGTCCCGCCATCCCGGGAATTAACCTCGTGAACCTATGCTGCACTCCCACAATAGAAAGAATGTCCTTCCTCAAATTAGGAAACCAAAACCGCACACAATACTCCAGGTGTGGTCTCACCAGGGCCCTCAAATCTTCTTGCAATGACCAACATGCCATTAGCTTTCTTCACTGCCTGCTGTACCTGCATGCTTACTTTCAGTGACTAATGTACAAGCACACCCAGGTCTCGTTGCACATCCCCTTTTCCTAATCTGATACCACTCAGATAATAATCTGCCTTCCTGTTGTTGTCACTGAAGTGGATTACCTCTCATTTATCCACATTATACTGCATCTGCCCACTCACCCAATCTATCCAAGTCACCCTGCAGTCTCATAACATCCTCATCGCAGCTCACACTTCCACCCAGCATTGTGACATCTGCAAACTTGGAGAAGTCACATTTAATTTCCTCCTCTAAATCGTTAATATATATTGTAAATAACTGGGGTCCCAGCACCGAGCATTGCGGCACCCCACTAATCACTGCCTGCCATTCTGAAAAGGACCCGTTAATTCCTACTCTTTGCTTTCTGTCTGCCAACCAGTTCTCTATCCATGTCAATACCCTACCCCCAATACCATGTGCTCTAATTTTGCACACTAATCTCTTGTGTGGGACCTTGTCAAAGGCTTTTTAAAAGTTCAGATACACCACATCCACTGGCTCTCCCTTATCCATTCTATTTATTAAAATCTTTTAAAAAATCCAGCTTAGTCAAGCATGATTTCCACTTCATAAATCCATGCTGTCTTTGACCGATCCCGTCACTGCTTTCCAAATGCGCTGCTATGACATTTTTCCTTCTTTCTTAAAAAGGGGTTACAATACATTGGCTACCCTCCAGTCCACAGAAACTGATCCAGAGTCGAGAGAACATTGGAAAATGATCACCAATGCATCCACGATTTCTAGGGCCACCTCCTTGAGTACTCTGGGATGCAGACTATCAGGCCCTGGGGATTTATCTGCCTTCAGTCCCAACAGTTTACCTAACACCATTTCCTGACTAATGTGGATTCCTTTCAGTTCCTCCCTCTAGGTCCTCGGTCCCCTAGTATTCCTGGGAGATTATTTGTGAAGACAGAACCAAAGCTCTTGTTTAACTGTTCTGCCATTTCCTTGTTTCCCATTATAAATTCACCTGTCTCTGATTGTAAGGGACCTACATTTGTCAGTATAGTGCTGGCATATTTAGACATTCTGTGTGGTATCGTGCCTGATGGTATTTGATGACACCCGGATGTAGTAGAGTGGACATCTTGATCGCATCAGGATGGGTATTTGTTGGTAACTGAACATATGTGTGTTAATCTAAATTTGTGCGATTGTTCTGGATATCAGATAATTATTTAATAATATTAAAACTATCATAGAGTGAATATTTGCTGGTAACAGGTATGCTGGATTATTTGAGAAATCTAGGTGGCATGAGTTTGGAGTTTAGTGCTGTACCTAGATTGCACAAAAATAGGTATCTGATAGCATTAAGGTACATAACCACTGAACGGAATGGCTGGAAGGTGGTATTAGGAGGGACATCTGTTGGATGATAGCTTGCGTCTGATACGAAAAAATACATATCTGATGATGTCTGCGAAGTGATTGGGTGGCATGCAATTGAGTATGAAGTTGGATAGGTGATAATGTTAGTGTGGATAGCCGACAGTTTGCAGGGAATGCTGGAACCAGATATCAGAGAATTGGGATGATTTGAGGATGGTTGTTTGATCATACAAGTACAGGTATCTGAATATGGATGAAACAGTGAGTATCTGATGGCATAACAGTGAAATTCTGCCTGCATGAGATAAGGCAGGGGATCTGATGGCAAATAGGGGAAAATGGGAGATCTAATTATGTCTATTACGAAGATGAGTTCCAAGAACATAAGCAATAGATACAGGAGTTGGCCATTCATCTCTTTACACATTCAAACAAGGTGAAAAGCCTCATCTTCGACACAGAAATTGGAAGTTGGGGATGGTGTCTTTCATAGAGGCCAGGTGGGAGGAGGTGTAGTCAAAGTAACTGTGGGAGTTAGTGGCTGTTGTAGGTGTCAATCGCTAGTCTGCCCCCTATGATGGTGACTGAGATATGAAGAAAGGCGAGCGACGTTTCAGAGATTGTCCAAGTGAATTTGAGGGCAGGGTGAAAGTTAGTGATAAAGTTAATGATATCACCGAGTTCTACCCAGCTGGAGGAAGCAGCCCAATGCAGTCGTTGATATAGTGGAGAAAAAGACGGGGAAGATGCCAGCGTATGTTTGGAACAAGGACTGCTCGACCTAACGGATAAAACGGCAGGTGTAGCTGGGGGCCATGTGAGTTCCCATGGCTACAACTTTAACTTGAAGAAAGTGAGAGCCGTCAAAAGAAAAGTCATTGAGGGTGAGGTTAAGTTCCACAGATGGAGGAACTTTCTCCCCCTCTTTTCTCTTTGCTCCATCTGGATGCTCACCCATTTCTAACACTATCCCACCTAACCTTCCTTTCTCACCTATATTCCTTTGTCTGGCTTCACATTTCGCAACTCCTCTCCCTATCCTATAGCCTTTTGTCTTGTTTTCATCTCTGGCACATGTGGTTAAAGTGCACATTGTCAGATTTTATTAAAAGCCATTTTGATACATTTTGGTTTCACCATGTAGAAATTACAGCGGTGCTTATACATAATCCCACCATTTCAGGGCACCATAATGTTTGGGACACATGGCTTCAAAGGTGTTTGTAATTGCTCAAGTGTGTTTAGTTGTCTCCTTAATGCAGGTATAAAGAGAGCTCTCAGCACCTAATCTTTCCTCCAGTCAGTCCATCACTTCTGGAAACTTTTATTGCTGTTTATCCACATGAGGACCAAGTTGTGCCAATGAAGGTCAAATAAGCCATTATGAGACTGAGAATCGAGACATCAGCCAAACCTTAGGCTTACTGAAATCAATTGTTTGGAATGTTATTAAGAAGAGAGTACTGATGAACTTACTAATCACAAAGGGACTGGCAGACCAAGGAAAACCTCCACAACTGAAGACAGAAGAATTCTCTCTATAAAGAAAAATTTGCAAACACCTGTCTGACAGATCAGAAACACTCTTCAGGAGTCAGGTGTGGATTTGTCAATGACCACTGTCAGCAGAAGACTTCAGGAACAGAAATACAGAGGCTACACTGCAAGATGCAAACCACTGTTTAGCTTCAAAAATAGGATGGCCAGGTTGCCAAGAAGTACTTAAAAGAGCAACCACTGTTCTGGAAAAGGGTCTTGTGGAAAGATCAGATGAAGATTAACATTATATCGGAATGATGGCAAGAGCAACGTATGGAGGAGAGAAGGAACTGCCCAAGATCCAAAGCATACCATCTCATCTGTGAAACATGGTGGTGTTATGGCCTGGGCATGTATGGCTGCTGAAGGTACTGGATCACTTATCTTCATTGATGATACAACTGCCGATGGTAGTAGCATAATTAATTCTGAAATGCATAGTCGCATCCTATCTGCTCAAGTTCAAACAAATGCCTCAAAACTCATTGGCCGACGGTTCATTCTGCAGCAAGACAATGATCTCAAATATACTGCTAAAGCAACAAAGGAGTTTTTCAAAGCTAAAAAATGGTCAATTCTTGAGTGAAGTCAATCACCCGATCTGAAACCAATTGAGCATGCCTTTTATATGCTGAAGGGAAAACTGAAGGACTAGCCCCCAAAACAAACGTAAGCTAAAGATGGCTGCAATACAGGCCCGGCAGAGCATCACCATAGAAGACACCCAGCAACTGGTGATGTCCATGAATTGCAGACTTCAAGCAGCAAAGGATATGCAACAAAATACTAAACATGACTACTTTCATTTACATGGCATTGCTGTGTCCCAAACATTACGGTGCCCTGAAATGGGGGGGGACTATGTATGAACACTGCTGTAATTTCTACATGGTGAAACCAAAATGTATAAAATTATCTTTGTTAAAATATGACCACGTGCACTTTAACCACATGTGATTTTTATTTTCGCTATTACAAATCTCAAATTGTGGAGTACAGGGGCAAATAAATGATGGTCTTTGTCCCAAACATCATGAAAGGCACTGTAGATCCATCCATCTGCCTATCAACACCCCCCCCCCCCCTTCATCTGCATCCTGTCCACACCTCTCTTCCAGCTTACTCCCGTTACTGCACTCAGTCTGATGAAGGAGCCTGACCTGAAAATTTGCCTATCCATGTCCTCTTGAGAAGCAACCTGATTCGCCAATTTATCCAACACTGTCAAGTTCTTTTTACCCGTACTTACTCCACTGGTTACAAACTCGAAAAAATGCAAAGTAATTTGTTAGGATGAGTGTCTGATGGCAAGATGAAAATGGCTTTTCTAATGTTACAGGGTGAACAAATATGATGGTCTGCAATGTCTCGTGATATGAAGCAGAGCTGGTGGATATCTCCAGATGGTATGAGGCTGGGCTGGAGTTTGGTGTGAGAATGGACTGGTCTGAGATGAAATGCTTTTGGATGAAGTGGGTCACTGCTGGAACAAAAAACTGCTGCAAATTGGTGTATGGTGGTCGGATGAAGTTTAATTTAACATAGAGGTACAGTGTGGAAACGGGTCCTTCAGCCTACCGAGTCAACGCCGACCAACAATTCCCCCATAACGTAATTCTATGTTATCCCACGATTGCATCCTACACAATCGGTGAAATTTACAGAAGCCAATTAACCTACAAACCTGCATATCTTTTGAATGAGGGAGGAAACCAAAGCTCCCAGAGAAAACCCATATGGCCACATGGGGAACGTGCAAACTCCGCATTGACAGGACCTGTAATTGGGGTCGAACCCACGACCTTAGCGCTGTGACGCAGCAACTCTACAGCTGCTTCACTGTGCTGAGATGGGCTGGTGACAGGTTGATGGCCTGGATGCTGGGATAAGATATACTAGTAGTGGGATGTGATAGGATAAGGGGGGCTGGTGCTGAGATGGGATGAGATAGGCCACTGATAGGATGCAATGGAATGCGGTGGGCTGATGCCAGGATGGTATAAGTTGGGCTGTTGCTGGTGTGGGACCAGATGTGCTGGACCAGTGATGGAATTGGATGTAATTGGATGTAATGAACGGTCAATATTCAGATGAGGTGGCCCAATGGTGGGTAGGCATGCACAGATGTGGTGGGCGGTTGATGGGATGGGTAGGTTAGAGCCAGAATGTAATGGGATGAAGTGGGCCTGTGATGGGATGTGTCCTGGTGAAGGGATGAGGTATCCCACTGATGGAGTGAGGTGTGATGGGATGAGATGTCCCGAGAATAGAAAGAGGAAGGCCAGGGTTGAGATAGAGATGACGAGATGAGGTAGGCCTGGGTTGAGATGAGTTTTCCAGGTGATGGGATGAGGTAGGCCTGGGATGAGATGAGTTTTCCAGGTGATGGGATGAGGTAGGCCTGGGTTGAGATGAGTTCTCCAGGTGATGGGATGAGGTAGGCCTGGGTTGAGATGGTTTTCCAGGTGATGGGATGATGAGGACCGGGTAAGGGATGGGGATGAATGAGGTGTGCCAGTGGGATGAGGTGGGCGGGCTGCTGACCTGGAGGATGAGCCGCGTGTGCTGCAGGTCGAGCAGGTTGCCGCCGCCTCTCCCTCTACCTGCGCCCGGGGCGGTGATGATGACCCGACCGTAGGGTCCCGGGCTCTGCAGGTCGGAATAAAGTAGGTGCTTGGACTGGTTGACAGGGAAGAGGCTGTTGACCAGGGTGCGCTCGATCTTGGCCAGACTGTGGCGCGGTGCGAACAGGTACTCCATGTTGTCCTGCACCCGGTAGCGGCTGAAGCTGGCGCCGAACAGGATGGCGAGCAGCACAGGTGCCGAGGCGAAGAACACCGGGTGGTTGCCGATGAAGAAGCCCAGGCGGTAGAAGCACGTCTTCAGGCCCCGGTGCAGGAGCTGCCGCAGCATGGTGAGCGGGGCCCGGCTGCCGGCCTCACACCGCCGCCGCCGCGGCCTCGGAGCCGGAGCCCGAGCCGGCCGCCATCCGCAGCGGGCCGGCCCGGCGGCGCCCCCCCTTCAGCCCGGCAACCTTGTGAGAGAGAGCAGCTGCGGGGGCGAGCACTGAGCAGGCCGCCTCCGCCTCCACCTCCACCCTTCCCCAGGCTGCAGGCAGCACACAGCGAGGCTGCTCCTGACAACTGAGCAACAGGCGGGGCTTGGGCTGACTGGGCGCTGCCGGAGAGGAAGAGGGAGGTGGGGTTGAGCAAGGGCGAGGAGGGAGGAGGGAGGGGGGGGAGAGAAGCGAAGATGCGAGGAGTAAAGGGGAGGGAGAGGGATATAGTGTGGGAGAGAGGTGAAGTGTGTAAGACGAAGGAAGCTGGGGTGAGGGGGAGCTGTGGGAAGGAGGAGAGGGGAAGGCGAGAGAGGGAATAAATGGGAGGAAGGTAAGGATGGCATAGGCAGAAGTGGAGAGAGGAAGGAGGGGTGAAGGGGAAGAGGGGAAAAAAAGTGGGAAGGAAGGGGGGAGAGAAGGAAGAGAACGGGAAAGGGGGAGAGAAGAGGAAAGGGAGAGGGGAAGTGGAGAGTGGGAGAATGGGAACAGGTGGAAGCAGTTGAGTGGAAGAGAAGGAAAAGATAAGGGAGAAGGAAAGAAGGGAGGGAAATAAGAAGGGCGGGGAAGCAAGGGGAGTTGGAAGTAGGGGGGAAAATAGATGGAAGGGGGAAGTGAGGGGCAGGAGGTGGGGATATGAATGTGATAGGGGAAGGGGGTATGGGTGAGGAAGGGAGAGTGGGGAGAGGATTAAGAGAAGGGGAACAGGAATGGGGCAGGGAAGAGGAATGGGGAAGGAAGAGGATGTAGGTGGTTGGAAAGGGGAGGAGGGAAGAGGTGTAAGGGTGACAAGGGGAAGTAAGAGGTGGTGTGTTCGAAGGAAATGCAGATGCTGGTTTACAATGAAGATAGACACAAATGCTGGAGTAACACAGATGGATAGGCAGCACCTCTGAAGAGAAGGAATGGGTGACGTTTTGGATCGGGACCCTCTTCAGATAGAGTCAAGGAACAGGGAGATTAGAGTTGGAAGGGTAGGGTGTGAAAATGATAGATCAAAGATGGTCCTCAAGGAAATTTAGAATGGTTCATTGTTCGCTGAGGGGAAGGTGATAATGAGACATAATCAGTAAGATGAATCATGAGGACAGTGAAACTAGTCTGAGAACTAGGGTGGGGGAGGGACGGAGACATAAGGAAAGCAAGGGTTACTTGAAGTTAGAATCTCGATTCTTGCTGTTGGGGTGTAAGCTGCCCAAGTGAAATATGGGAATGGGAGGGGAAGTTAATATGTTTAGCACTTGAGTCTTCATCTCACTGTCTCCATCACAGGAGACAGACTGTTAAAGAAGGAACTGCAGATGCTGGAGAATCGAGGGTTACACAAAAAGCTGGAGAAACTCAGCGGGTGCAGCAGCATCTAAGGGGCGAAGGAGATAGGCGACGTTTCGGGTCGAGACCCTTCTTCAGACTCAGACAGACTATTGACTGACATCTATATTACAAATCTACTGACGCCCACAACTATCTAGACTACACTTCTTCCCACCCTGCCTCCAACAGACTCTATCCCCAACTCCCAATTGTTCGGTCAACGCTACATCTGCACCCAATGGAGGTAGTCACAAAAAGCTGGAGTAATTCAGCGGGTCAGACAGCAAGCAGGGCAAAGAAGGGGAGGAGCAGGAGGGAGGGGAAAGGGGAGGAACGGAGAATGGAGAAGAGTGGATGGGGAAGGAGGTGCAAAGAGGGAAAGCGGGGAGAGGGGAACAGAGTTGTGGGATGGGGAGAGAAGGAGGAAAAATAGGGGATAAGAATAGGGGACGGGAGAGGAAAGCGGAGCAAGAAAGAAGGAAGAGGGAGAAGATGGAAATAAGGGAGGGACGGGAATGGTGGGAGGGGGAAGGGAGAGGGTACAGGAGCGGGGAGAGGGGGAAGAAACCACCCCTAGCAATACGTTCCAGGTAAAAATACTTTCCCAGCACATCTCCATTCGACTTTCCCCCTCACGTTAAAGCTATGCCTTCTTGTGATGGACATTCCACCCTGGTAAAAAGGATCTGACTATCCACCCAATCTATACCTCACAATTTTACAAACCTATCAAATTTCCCGTCAACCTTCGACGTTCCAGAGAGAAAATAATCCAAGTTTATCCAACCACTTCCTGTAACTGAAACCCACTAATCCAGGTAGCATTCTGGTAAACCTCCTCTGCACCCTCTTCAAAGCCTCCACATTTCCTGTAATGGGGCGACCAAAACTGCATGCTCTAGTTTAGTTGAGAGACAGCGCCGATACAGGCCCTTCGGCCCACCAAGTCCGCACTGACCAACGATCCCCGCACATTTAATACTATCCTACACACACACTAGGGACAATTTACACATAACCAATTAACCTACCTACGTGTAAGTCTTTGGAGTGTGTGAGGAAACCGAAGTTCTCTGAGAAAGCTTACGTGGTCACAGAGAAAACGTACAAACTCCCGACAGACAGCACCCGTATTCAGGATCGAATCTAGGTCTCCGGCGCTGCAAGCGGTGTAAGGCAGCAACTCTACCGCTGTGCCACCATGCAGCATTTTGAGCATGCAATACTCAAAATGTGGCCAAACCAAAGCCCTATAGAGCTGCATCGACTTCCTGACATTTAGATTTAATGCCATTAGCAATGAAGGCAAGCAGACCATATGCCTTCTTTACCACCCTATATACTTATGCCACAACCTTCAGTGAGCTAGCACTCCAAGATCCCTCTGCACATCAATCTAGTTAAGGGTCTTGCCATTAACTGTATACATTCTCCTTGCATTCAAACTCCAAAAGTGCAAAACATCACACTTGCTCAGTATCTCCCCACTCTCCCTTCCTCACCCATACCCCCTTCCCCTATCACATTCATATGCCCACCTCCTGCCCCTTACTTCCCCCTTCCATCTATTTTCCCCCCTACTTCCAACTCTCCGTGCTTCCCCGTCCTTCTTATTTCCCTCCCTTCTTTCCTTCTCCCTTACCTTTTAAGATGTACAGAATTCACAATGAATTGGTCATATGAATTCATAACTCGCTTATTCATAGAAGACAGAGTTGTGTTGGAAGGTAGATATCCTAGCTAGAGTTCTGTGACCGGTGGAATAAGCCAGTTATGAATTCATATGACCAATTCATTGTGAATTCTGTACATCTTAATTATCTGGATTAGCTTACCATGAGGGGCCTTATCAAAAGCCTTATTAAAATTAATGTATTCAACATCCACTGCCCTACCTTCATCAATCTGTGTCATCACCTAAAAAAACACGACCTGCCGCATACAATGCTGTGCTATCACTAATTTGCCATTCTCTTCCAAATGGGAATAAATCATACCTCCAAGAATTCTCTCCAAAAGTTTCCCTATCACTGACGTGAGGCTCACTGGCCTTCAGTCCCCTGGGTTCTCATTCGAACCTGTCAAACCTAGGGTTACCGCCATTCTTGAACTAACATCCTGTAGGAAAACGGGAAGAAGGGTCTCGACCCGAAACGTCGCCCATCTCCTTCGCTCCTTAGATGCTGCTGCACCCGCTGAGTTTCTCCAGCTTTTTGTGTAACCCTGTAGGAAAACATCATGTCTTCACAGGAAGCAATGTTTATGCGCAATGTTGAAAAACGATGAGGCTGCAAAAACATCTTGGGTTTGAATTGTATCAGACCCCAAAAAGTCCAGCGTTTTTAAAGTTAAATGCCCTGAAGTAGTTTATAGGAATGGTGTCAAAACCAGCCACAAGGAGAAACCATAAATGTTTGATTAAAGTGGCAGATTGAGGATTAAGGTGTTTATGAAGGAACCTGAGTTTAAGGCCCGGCATCAAAAGGATGGTTGACAGCAGTAGGGAAATGAAAATAGGGATTAATGTTGCTCAACAGACCAGAACTGGGAAAGCACAGGGATTATGGAAGATTGCCAGCTGGAGATTTATGGAATGGCAATGAAGACTGAGAAACTGGAAAGCATGGGTGCCAGTATACATAATTGTGATATAAACAGACAAGAATCTAATGCAAGTCAGCAAGCACAAGAGTGATGGACCAACTGAACAGTGCAAGGCACAGGTAAGAGTTTCTGTTGACCTGAGAAACTAGAACAGTCAAAACAGAGATAGTCATGATATGGATGAAAATCTCAGTAGCAGATTGTTTGAAAAATGGGTGCAGATAAGCTGTAACTAAGGTTTTAATTTAAACGGGTCAACTCTGTTACGCTGGAACATGAAGGGATTTCTTTCCCACACCTCAAATCCAAATTTGTTCATTACTTTGAAAATGTCTCACGTAAATTTCCCAATCAAGCAATTAAGGACACGATAGAGCTGCTATCTCAGACCGATAATGACTTGTGGAGTTTGCACATTTTCCATCTGCTCACGGTGATTTCCTCAGGTTTTCTCCCACATCCTAGATGTGAGGATTGGTTGGATAACTGGTCTCTGCACACCACTATCCTTGATCTAGGTGGGTTAATTGGAATGAGGGGAGAGCATGTTAAGGAAAATATGTGAGGCAATAGGATTTGTTGTAGAACAGCATTGAAGGGTGCCATTCGGCCCACTGAGAAGATGCTAGAATAAAGTGTGCAAATCCATTTGCCATCAACGCTGTGCGTCTCACCAGTAGTCCTCAAAATTAGCAACAGCTTAATCTGTTTAGTTTAGAGATATGGCGTGGAAACAGGCCCTTCAGCCAACCGAGACCTCACCAACCAGCGATCACCTGTATACTAGTTCTGTCCTACACTGGGGACAATTTACAGAAGCTAATTAACCTACAAACCTACTTGTCTGGAGTGTGGGAGGAAACCTGAGCACCCGAAGGAAACCCACGGGGTCACAGGGAGAACGTACAAACTCCATACAGACAGCACCCGAGGTCGGGATCAGGACAATCGGTGGTGTATCTGTATCGGCACACAATAAGATCTCAAATACCGAGTATATTTCTCAGTTTTATTATGGACAGCTGTACCTTTACCTACATAAGTTATGTAAATGTTGTATTGTTGGAGTTTTTACTTTTCACTGTCTTAGAATTTATGTACAATTTATATTCTTGTGTGTTTTCGGAATCTGTCCCATGATGATGATGCAAGCTATATTTTCATTGTACCCATATTTCACCGTACTTGTGCATATGACAATAAACTCGACTTGGAAAATATTGTGAACTACTTAATGTAAGGACTTTATGTAAGATGCGATGTCCAAAAATTCATTAAATCCACAGAACATAATACAGAGCTCTATTATTCAATTTATAAGCTATCACTGCATACATTATTTTCTTTTATACTTAGTACATCAAAAAAAAATTAATGTCTTAACAAAAAAATTAAGCAAAAAGTAGTCATCACTGTCAAATTAGGTAGAAACGTGAATAAGGTGAACAGAAAAAATGATTTGCAGTTCCTGTGCTCTTATTCAGACTTCCCAATTTAATTCAAAACAATACCAACTTAAAAATATCCATTTTATTTACTAAAAATAATGCAGTTTTACACCAATTGAGGCAATGAATTCCAACTGAAGATCGGGAAAGATCATCTTTACTACAGAAATCAAAGCCAGATAGCATTGTATATAGAAGATGGACATAAAATGCTTGAACAACTCAGCGGGACAGGCAGCTTCTATGGAGGAAAGGAATGGGTGACGTTTCGAGTCGAGACCCGTCATCAGACTTCTTCAGTTCCGTCTTCAGACCATCAGTCTGAAGAAGTGTCTCGACCCAAAATGTCACCCATTCCTTCTCCTCAGAGATGCTGCTTGTCCCGAGTTACTCCAGCTTTTTGTGTCTATCTTCGATTTAAACCAGCATCTGCAGTTCCTTCCTAGCATTGTATATATTTCTGCTTTACATAATGAGAAATTCAGTTATCATTCCCTTTTCGCCGAAAGTTCCTAGACTTTTCTTTTTCAACTTTCCTTTTTTTAAACACGGTCTCTCCTCCCGCATCGCTTCCCAGTGAAGTTATTTCTTTCTGTTTAAACTTGACTTTGGGTTCCTGGCTTACATCAATCACTGTTGGAGCAACGCACTCTACTGTAGGCAGCTGCAGGTCTATCTGTTCTCTGTAAAACAAAGGGAAAGTTTTAAGCCCACATTGATTATGTTGCATATACTAGTTCAAACAGTAAAACTTGGGCAAAGGTTCGGCCAATCTGAGAAGCCAAAACTTCCACAGCACCGTATTTAACCTTAAGAATGTTCTGGGGCTCAGTGTAACCAGAAAAGGCATTCATTTCTGTGATAATATTATCAAAGCATCAACTATTCAGCACTCAGCAAGACAATACATAAACAGCAGCAAACTAATGACTGGATTGATAATGAAAACAGAGAATGTTCGAAACACTGAACGGGTTGGGCAGTGACTTGAGAGAGTTAACGTTTCAGATCTAAAACTTTGGTCAGAACTGGGAAAGACAGAAAACAAGTTAGTTTCCAGTTACAGAAAAGGAGATGTAGAGATGCACATGATAAAGGTAATATCTCTGATAGGGTGAGACCAAACTGATTAATTTTGTACTTACGGATAGGTTAGGCTTCATTGCCTATGTTACGTCACTAACAGCAGGACTATGGACATGCCCTGCAGATTGTTCTATAATGATAGCTGTGAAGTGGGGTGAGGGATGATTATCGATATTCAGGAAAATGACTGTTTCTGGTGCCTTGGGACTTAAAAGTCTAACTGAAAGGCGAGATGTCCGAGACGACCAATATCCTGGCGGGGAGATTTGCAAAGGAGACTTTAAACTAGAAAGGCTGGGGGGGAGGGACTCGGGTAGAGGGGGCTAGGGGACAGGGTGTGGGACAAGAGGCAGAGAAGGGAATTACTCGGACCCAAAATGTAGGCGAGAAAGAGAAAAAAGATAATAAACAGAGAATAAGGGATGGTGGGTTTCTAAAATGTGTATATTTTAATGCTAGGAGCATTGTAAGAAAAGTGGATGAACTTAGAGCCTGGATTGACACCTGGAAATATGATGTTGTGGCAATCAGTGAAACATGGTTGCAGGAAGGCTGTGATTGGAAACTAAATATTCCAGGATTTTGTTGTTTCAGGTGTGATAGAATTGGAGGGACCAGAGGTGGAGGTGTTGCATTGCTTGTCAGAGAAGATATTACAGCAGTGCTTTGGCAGGATAGATTAGAGGGCTCGTCTAGGGAGGGTATTTGGGTGGAACTGAGAAGTGGGAACGGTGTAGCAACACTTTTAGAGGTGTATTATAGACCGCCAAATGGGGAGCGAGAATTGGAAGAGCAAATATGTAAGGAGATAGCAGATATTAGTAGTAAGCACAAGGTAGTGATTGTGGGAGATTTCAATTTTCCAAAAATAGACTGGGAAACACATTCTGTAAATGGGCTGGATGGTTTGGAGTTTGTAAAATGTGTGCAGGATAGTTTTTTGCAGCAATACATAGAGGTATCGACCAGAGAAGGGGCAGTGCTAGACCTCCTGTTAGGAAATGAGGCAGGTCAAGTGACGGTGGTATGCGTTGGTGAGCACTTCGGGACCAGTGATCACAATACCATTAGTTTCAATATAATTATGGAGAGAGTCAGAACTGGACCTAGGGTTGAGATTTTTGATTGGAGAAAGGCTAACTTTGAGAGAATGCGTAAGGATTTAAAAGGAGTGAATTGGGACATTTTGTTTTATGGGAAGGATGTAGAAGAGAAATGGAGGACATTTAAAGGGGAAATTGTAAGAGTACAGAATCTTTATGTCCCTGTTCGGTTGAAAGGAAATAGTAAAAATTGGAAAGAGCCATGGTTTTCAAGGGAAATTGGACATGGTTCGAAAAAAAGAGATATCTACAATAATTATAGGAGGCATGGAGTAACTGAGGTGCTAGAGTATAAAGAATGTAAAAAGAATCTTAAGAAATAAATTGGAAAGGCTAAAAGAAGATATGAGGTTGCTTTAGATTTACTTTCACCTTTCTTGCCAAAGGGTTTCTACAGCTATATTAATAGGAAAAGGATAACGAGGATAAAATTGGACCATTAGAGAGCCAGAATGGACAGCTATCTGCAGAGCCAAAAGAGATGGGGGAGATATTGAACAATTTATTTTCTTCGGTATTCACCAAGGAGAAGGATATTGAACTCTGTGAGGTAAGGGAAAAAAGTAGAGTAGCTATGGAAACTATGAGATTCAAAGAGGAGGAAGTACTGACACTTTTGAAAAATATAAAAGTGGATAAGTCTCCAGGTCCTGACAGGATATTCCCTAGGACATTGAGGGAAGTTAGTGTAGAAATAGCTACAAATGTCATTAGAAACGGGAATAGTGCCGGAGGATTGGCGTACTGCGCATGTTGTTCCATTGTTTAAAAAGGGTTCAAAGAATAAACCTAGCAATTATAGACCTGTTAGTTTGATGTCAGTGGTGGGAAAATTAATGGAAAAAATACTTAGAGATAATATATATAAGCATCTGGATAAACAGGGTCTGATCAGGAACAGTCAACATGGATTTGTGCCTGGAAGGTCATGTTTGACAAACCTTCTTGATTTTATTTGAAGAGGTTGCTAGGGAAATTGATGAGGGTAAAGCAGTGGATGTTGTCTATATGGATTTCAGTAAGGCCTTGGACAAGGTTCCCCATGGAAGGTTGGTTAAGAAGGTTCAATCATTGGGTGTTAATGGCGGAGTAGCAAGATGGATTCAACAGTGGCTGAATGGGAGATGCCAGAGAGTAATGGTGGATGGCTGTTTGTCAGGTTGGAAGCCAGTGACCAGTGGGGTGCCTCAAGGATCTGTTTTGGGTCCACTGTTGTTTGTCATGTACATCAATGATCTGGATGATGGGGTGGAAAATTGGATAAGTAAGTATGCAGATGATACCAAGATAGGTGATGTTGTGGATAATGAAGTAGATTTTCAAAGTCTACAGAGAGATTTGGGCCATTTGGAAGAGTGGGCTGAAAGATGGCAGATGGAGTTTAATGCTAATAAGTGTGAGGTGCTACATCTTGGCAGGACAAATCAAAATAGGACGTACATGGTAAATGGTAGGGAATTGAGGAATGCTGTGGAACAGAGGGATCTAGGAATAGCTGTGCATAGTTCCCTGAAGGTGGAATCGCATGTAGATCGGGTGGTAAAGAAAGCTTTTGGTGTGCTGGCCTTTATAAATCAGAGCATTGAATATAGGAGTAGGGAAGTAATGTTAAAATTGTACAAGGCATTGGTGAGACCAATTCTGGAGTATGGTGTACAATTTTGGTCGCCTAATTATAGGAAGGATGTCAACAAAATAGAGAGAGTACAGAGGAGATTTACTAGAATGTTGCCTGGGTTCCAGCAACTAAGTTACAGAGAAAGGTTGAACAAGTTAGGTCTTTATTCTTTAGAGCGCAGAAGGTTAAGGGGGGAAGGGGGGGAAACTTGATTGAGGTCTTTAAAATGATGAAAGGGATAGGCAGAGTTGACGTGGATAAGCTTTTCCCATTGAGGGTAGGGAAGATTCAAACAAGAGGGCATGACATGAGAATTAAGGGACAGAAGTTTAGGGGTATCACGAGGGGGAACTTCTTTACTCGGAGAGTGGTGGCTGTGTGGAACTTCCAGCAGAAGTGTTGGAGGCAGGATCGATTTTAACATTTAAAAGTAAAGTGGATAGGTATATGGACAGGAAGGGAATGGAGGGGTATGGTCTGAGTGCAGGTAGATGGGACTAGGGGAAAATAAATGTTCAGCACGGACTGGAAGGGCCGAGAGGGCCTGATTCCATGCTGTAATTGTTATATGGTTATGTAGGCCTCAGTTTAACAGCTCTTCAAAAAGTCAACACCACTCATAGCAGTTATCTTTTAAAACAAAGTGAAACCAGCCTGGATTATATGGACAGTTATCTAGAATAGGACATAATCCACAAGTGGCCAGAGGTAATGGCAATGCCCATATTTACTGCCCTGTGATAGATTTTCTCTGGATTTCACAACTATACCTGCAGTTTCTTTCTCTTGGTTCTCCTATATAGATTGTGCAAATTATGACTGTGAATCTGCCATGAATAACTTGTTCTGGTGTCCAAAAAGAGAGCATCTCACTGTAACTTTACTTTTATACCCAACTTTTAGGTTCCCTTCAGCCTAGACTGCCCCTACCCATCACTACACTGACGTCCTGCTCAAATCCCCAATTTTATACAACCAGTCAAGCTTAACAAGTGGCTGGGGAGGAAGCAGGTTACCAATTATAGAATAAGGCTGGGACTTTTTACCCTGGAGCATAGAAGGTTGGGAGTGATCTTCAAAGGGGTTCAAAGGGTATTTTGTTATGTGTACCAATTAAGGTACAGCGAAACTCGATTTACCATACAGCCTTTCTAAAAAAAAAAGCAACAAGACACACAACTACATAAAAATTAACATAAACATCCACCACAGCGAATTCCTCACATTCCTCACTGTGATGGAAGGCAATAAAGTCTAATCTTCACTCTTTATTCCCCCTCAGACAGGACAGTTGAACTACCCACAGTCAGGGCGATCAAAGCTCCTGCAGCCGGCAATCGAAGCCCCCACGTCAGGGACGCTGAAGCTCCCGGGATCGGGGCGGTCAAAGTTCCTGCGGCTTGGAGCTCCCGAAGTCGATCACTAGCCAAGGGGGCGCAAGCTCCTCGATGTTAGGCCGCAGTGCGGATGGAGATACGATACGGGGAAAAAAAATCCTTTGAGGTAAGAGTTTTTTTTTTAAGTTTCCCCAACCCCCCACATAAAACAAAGCTAAAGAACACTAAAACATCCATTTAACACATACTAAAAAAACAACAAAGAAAGAAAAGGAGACACTGTTGGCGAGGCAGCCATTGCGGCGCCACCCGGTGGTTATCTTACAGATGTTTCCAAAATCATGAGGGACGTAGATAAGATGAATGGTCACCATGGGATAAGGGAATCTAAAACTAGGGGGCATAGATTTATTATGAGAGTGGAAAGATTTAAACGGGATCTGAGATTGGGCAGGTACGTGGATGATTATGGTTTAGCAGTATATGGGCCAAACCTGGGCAAATGGGATTCGCTCAGGTAGAATGGCCTGTTGCCATGCTGTACATGTCAAAGCTGATCATTCTGCAAGCAAGACCCAGTAGTTATGTGGCATTGAAATTAAAAATTATTAACATGCATCCTTTTTGCCATAATTCAAGAACATCATAAGTGATCAACTGATTTCAATCATATGCAAACACTGGCATGCTAATTACAGAAATTAGTTCATTTAACAGATGGTTCAGGTAAGCAGAGTACCTTCAGCAGTGTTTGTCAAGATAAAAGTTGGCACGTTAAAATAGTTACAGTTAAATTAATCGATGCATGAAGAAATTGAATGCGTTGGAACCCATAACAAAAATGGAACAAAAATAGGATGGAAATGCACATTTCTTTCAACAATTACATGGATTTGAAAAGTTAGTGATATTGGTGATAAGCTACTCACTCTTCTTCCACTTTTACAGCTTCCCATTCCCCATATGGGTTTACATTCTTCCTCTTGAAGGCTTTCTTTGCTTCTTGTTGATGCTCATCCTGGGGCAATGTGGTTTCTACCTCTGTATCAAGTTTTTCTTCAGGAGACTTTGCATCACTTTCAACTCCTGCAGCATTTTGCTCCTGCAAACACAACTGATAACTATTATGTTTATGCCAGGCAAAAAAATATTTATTTTAGTTCTTTCTTCATTCCACCTCTTTGATTGTTGCCTTGAATGTTATATAGCAGCTTAAGTGCCCATTCATGTACTTATTGTATGTGGTGAAGAGTTTATGTTGCCACCACCACTATTTCAGGCAGATCTCCACAATTCATTCTTCTTTCCAAACATCATATTGATCTAATTTTTGATCCATTTACTCGATTGAGGCCACTCAATTTTATACACCACATTCAATTCTCCCCATGTCTTCCAAAGAAACCAGCCAAAACTTTCATAGTCTCACCTTATAATGGTATCTCTCTAAATCCAGCACAATCTATCTAATGCCATTGAATCTCTCCTACATCATACATAGCAATTCAGTGGTGGTCCAACTGACTGTCAACTGCATCGCCACCTTCCCTGGTACACTTTTGATTTGTGCACATGCATTCTGAGATCCTGATACTTGCGCTGTTGCCCATTCTATCATTTATTGTGTATTCTTTTGGTTCGGTTGCCCTCCACAAATACCATTTGCAATTTATTTATAAGACCACCTGATTAGCCCATAAATTACTACCGCTAGCCTGGAATAACATTTCTATCAACCACAATACCAATTCCAGTGTCACCCTTGTGCTCCTTAATTATGGCCCATTTATTTCTCCAAATATTTGTTGAACTTGCCTTCTGCTAAAACTCCTGCCAAGCCAGTTGTGGATCCAAATTCTTACTTGGATCCCAGGGTAGGACGGTGGATATTGCCTGCACGGATTTTAGTAAGACATTTGATAAAGTCTTCCATGGTAGGCTGATCCAGAAGATTAAGATGCAAATGACTAACAGTGACATTGTTGTATGGATTCATAACTGTTAACCAAGTCCATAAATCCACGAGAGTGGCAAAACAAATAGAGAACAAAATGCTTCCCTTCATTAGTTGGAGCAATAAGTATAACAGTATGGAAGTCATGATGTAGCTTTATAGGACTTTGATAGGCCACATTTGGAGTATTGCGTGCAGTTCTGGTCACCCCAATACAGGAAGGATGTGGAGGTTTTGGAAACGGTGCAGAGGAAGTTACCAAATGACACCTGGATTAGGCGAAATTAGTTACAGGGAGAAGTTAGACAAACTTGGATTGTTTTCTCCGGACCAACACCCGAGGTTGAGGGGAGATCTGATCGAAGTATATAAAATTATGAGAAGCATAGATAGGGTTGACAGTCTGAACCTTTTTCCCCAGGATAGAAATATCAAATGTTAGAAGGCAGAGTTTTAAGATGAGAAGGACAAAGTTTAAAGGAGATTTGTACGTGGTGAGTGCCAGTAACGTGTAGGTGATGGAGGCAGATGTGATAGTGAGATGCAAGAGACTTTTGGATAGGCACATGGATATTCCCTTTATCCTGCATCTGTACACTGTGGACAGCTCGAATGTAATTGTGTATGGTCTTTCCGTTGACTGGGTATCACACAAATATTTTTCCATTGTACCTTAGTACACATGACCAAAAAACTAAACAACAGAATACACCAAAAAGGAATGGAGAGATATGGATTATATGCAGACATATAAAACTTAGTTTTGGCTTCATTTTTGGAATAGACATTTTGGGACAAAGCACCAAGCACCTGTCCCTGTGCTTGCACTTGTATGGTCTACACTCTGCACACTTGCTGATGAAGTCTGTGTCAGCATTGGCATATTCATTTAGGTTATGTTGCAGAGACCTTGAAACTGGACCGATCCACTGACTCAAAGCACTCATTAAAGGTGACTTTCTGTACAAAACCCTCCTACTTCAGTTTCTACTTGTAAGCATGGCGCAGAAACATAGCCAGGTGGTCATATTTACCAAAGTGCATCCCTAGCTTTTATGAACAAGGTCTTGGGGTACTTATTTCCAAGCTATCAGTGAGGGTGTGCAGTTCCTCAAGTCTATGGTTAGCATGGGGTAATATGTGGATTGCCGTCAGGATAGCCGGTGAAATCCTGAGTCAAACATGATTTTTGCTTTTGCTAATTCACGTTGGCTTTTCCCCCAATGCAATTATCCGTTAAATGCTCCATTATCGAGTAATAGATTCTATTTTTCCCCCTACCACTGATGTAAGGCAAACTCCTCTCCTCCTTTTAAACATTTACTGCCTTCCAATTTGTCTGAACTGTACTCGATGGAATTTTGGGAACTGACAATCAGTATTGGGACCACCTGCATCAAAACCTTGGGATGCACATCCAGTCCTGGAATTTTTGTCCCATTAATTCAATCAATTTCCTTGTAACATAGAAGAAAACTATTTTTTCCCCACTGAGCTAATGCCGGCTCACAGAACAATCCCATTTCCTGATAACCTTTTCTCCCCACATTTCCTTCAACACCTAGATCACCTAGACTACTCACCTACACATTGGTGGCATTTTACAGCAATCAGTAATTCTATCAACCTACGGGTCTTTGGGTCGTGGGAAGAACTCGGAGCACTTCGAAATTCATGCGATCACAGGGAAAACATGCTGATCAAGGATAACTGGAGATCAAGACACACCCCCATGCAGCAGATGCACGCGGACTTTGCAGGCTTACCTTATTGCTGCATGGCTTAATAATCGTGAAGATACTTTATGGTTGAGGTTGCAGCACATACCTGGAGAGAGGCGATTGTTTCACTTTGTGGAATGGACGCCTCTATGTCATTAGACAGCTGTTCATCTTCTCCAGGGGAGTCATCTTCAGTTGTTTTCTCAACACATTCCTCTGTTATGAATTCTTTCGCGGACCCTGCTGGCTCAGTCTTATCCTGGCATGCTGTATCTGAGCATTCACGAGAAGCGATGAAGCCCTCCGGCTTTTCCCATTGTGATTCTAAGACGCAGTGTAAATGAAACTCTTAGTGCAAACTATAAATAGCAACAGTCAGGTATGCACAGATTGGTCCTTGACAAAGCTCGAATACACATTACATATTTAGGGCGCATCTTTTATTTAAGTGAATTTGGAAAAACTAAAGCTGGCTCAAGTTGGATAAGTTATCTGGGCTGCTTCTCTAATTATTTTCTGGGGTGTGGGCATCACTAACAGCCATAGCACGTATTGTTTTTATCGTGTTTCTACGTGAGGACTTGTAATCGCTAATGGCAAAATCTTGAGGACAGTCTGAATTATGGTTGAGTAGGTGCTGGGCATCCTAAGGCATAAGAATGTAGATAAATCTCCTGGGCATGTTCAGGGGCATGATCCGAGGACACTGAGAAGCAGGAAAAATAAAATTGCGAGATCCCTAGTTGAGATATATGAACCATTATTAGACATGGGTGAGGTGCCAGATGACTGGAGGATGGCTAATGTTAAGCCTCTATTTAGCCATGACCTCAAGGTAAAACCATGGAACTATAGACCAATTAGCCAAACATTTATGGTAGGCAGGTTGCTGGAGAAGATTTTGCAGATAAGATATTTATGCATTTGGATTGCAAGATTTTGATCAGTTGGGCAAGTGGACTGAGGAATGACTATAGACAAAGGACAATAGGTGCAGGAGTAGGCCATTTGGCCCTTCGATCATCCCCAATCAGTTTCTGCATTCTCCCCATATCCCCTAACTCAGCTACCTTTAAGAGCCCTATCTAGCTCTCTCTTGAAAGTATCCAGAGAACAGCCTCCACCGCCCTCTGAGGCAGAGAATTCCACTCACAACTAGCTGTGAGAAAAAGTGTTTCCTCGTCTCCGTTCTAAATGGCTTACCCCTTATTCTTAAACAGCGGCCTCTGGTTCTGGACTCCCCCAACATCGGGAACATGTTTCCTGTCTCTAGCATGTCCAAACCCTTAGTAATCTTATATGTTTCAATAAGACCCCCTCTCATCCTTCTAAACGCAAGAGTATACAAGCCCAGCCACTCCATTCTCTCAGCACATGACAGTCCTGCCATCCCGGGAAGTAACCTTGTAAATCTGCACTGCACTCCCTCAATAGCAAGAATGTCCTTCCTCAAATTAGGGGACCAAAACTGCACACAATTCTCCAGGTGTGGTCTCACTAGGGCCCTATACAACTGCAGAATGACCTCTTTGCTCCTATACTCAACTCCTCTTGTTATAAAGGCCAACATGCCATTCGCTTTCTTCACTGCCTGCTGTACCTGCATGCTTACTTTCATTGACTGATGAACAAGGACTAATGGAGTCTACTGCAGTTAAGTGTGAGGGTACATGGAATGAGCTGCCAGAGGAGGTAGTTGAGGCAGGTACTCTAGCAGCATTTAAAATACATGGATAGGAAAGGTTTAGAGAGATATGGATTAAACCCAGGCAAATGGGACTAGCTTAGATAAAGCATTGGGCTAAAGGGTTGTCTCAGTGCTGTATGATGCCAAATATTAATGAGGTTGTATTCAATCATCATTAGTTTGGTTTAGTTTACAGACAGCATGGAAACAGGCCATTCGGCTCCCCGAGTCCACAATGACTATTGATCACCTGTTCACACCAGTTCTATGTTAACCCACTCACATCCATTCCTTACACATTAGGGGCAATTTACAGACGCCAGTTTATTTACATATCCACACGTCTTTGGGAGATGGGAGGAATCTGGAGTACCTGGAGGACACCCGCGTGGTCACGGAGAATGTGCAAATTCCACACAAACAGCACCCAAGATCAGGACTAAAACCATTTCTGTGGCGCTGTGAGGCAGCAGCTACGACACTGTTCGCCCTTGAACCACGAATCATGCATGAAACTTTTATGATTCAACAGGGTAACTTGCTAGGCAATTTCAGGGGGCACAATCACATTGCTGCAGATCTGGGGTTACATATGAAACAGATGGCTCGAGGATGACACATCTCCTTATCCGGAGGACATCAGTGAACCAGATAGATTTTTATGATAAATGGTGACAATCAGTCATTTTAAGGTCATCATTACTATACAATTGTTATTTAAAAATTTTGATTTTTTTTTAAAAACACAAATTTCATTTTCAGTTTTGCCTTGATGGGAGCTGAACTCCGGTCTCTAGATGGTTAGTTCAGGTCACCACCTCAGCTAACCTCAGATATCCATCAAGCCTGTATTCAACAGCTAGATTTGCCCTTGTTGTACAAGAGATGGGAAATGTACTGATAAGACATGCAGCATTACACAATTAATGTTTAGCTCTCGTACCACAGTGGTCCTCATCTACCTTGTCCACTTGGTTCAGCCAGTGTGTCAAATATAGGGAGACAATGTAGACCACGCAAACAGAAACGTTCTACATTATCAGTAGCCTGGTTAGGAGACCGAAACATTGTAGTAAATTAGATGTTTATCTGAAGCTTGGTTCATGAAAAAGAGGCAAACATTAATGTGAAAACTCATACCCTATAATCTAGAATTTGCCATTAAATTGAGTATCAGGGTGGAACATAAATAATAAATGGAAACAAGAACTGCAGATACTATCAATCCAACATAAAAACAAAAAAATGCTGGAAACACCTAGCAAATCTAAAATGTTAACTTGGTTACTCTTTCTACAGAAGCTCCTATGAACAATTAATTATCAGTATACATACCTCTTGTTATAAGATTGTAATAGTAGGTGCTGCCTTCTGGAGTAGCTCCTTCTACCCATGAAGAGGCTGACAGGTTCTGATAAGAATGCAATAATGCGAAGAATGAGACCAGGTACATTTATGGACATGTAAACAATGTTGTTTACTGTGATGGAAACTATTAGCACCAATCTGACAAATGTTGATATTTCAATCAATTCATATCTGGCCATTAATGAGTTAACCAAACTGTTGCAAAGTGTACCCAGTTCCATTCTGTTTGCCTTTGTCCCTGTTGTTTCTTCGGACACTCACAAGCTGGAATGTGTCCAGGAATGTGTACACTGAATGGATTGTTTGACCGTGGCTGCCGAGTGAGACAATGACAAGCACATGTTCAAACCAGCACAATTATTATCAGTGCTGTAATAAATGATAGCTGTCAATAGGGACTTGGCTTGTTTATCAGCACAGCAATAAAGAAGATGAAATATATTGCCCAGTGCAATTCATAAAATTCTAATAACCTTGAGGTCTGTTAAGTGCATGTATTTTTCCTTTATGAAATAGGATAAGGACCAATCCAAGAACATTGAACCAGAACTAAAATGGATCTGGATTAAAATTAAACAAGATTTACATAGTCAGTATCCCATTCAAAGTCCATCATAGCCAATGAACTGCTTTTGAAACATCACAACTGTAATCATCTGCGTTTAGAGGAGGTGCGATTATTTGTAAAAGGGAAAATGTCGGCCAAACGCTGGGTAAACTCATGTGCCCTTCAAATGGTGTCATGCAACCTTCATAAGCATCTGATAGGACAAAATAAGATTTTAGTGTCTCATCTGAAAAGACAACACCACAATTTCTTGATATACATCAGATTAATTCTATTACATTATGAAAAATAACATGCACGACATTTGAACCTTGATCTAATTCCATCACTCAATACTTAATCACTCAGAAACTAAAAAATCCCTCCATATGCTGCGCTCACATTTGAAGTTGGAATACAAACTGCTCATCCTCATGAGATCTAACTCCAATAAATGTACACGTTTTTGTTAAATCTATCATGCTATTTGACAACGGTGATCACAAAATTCAGTTGGTTCAGTTTGGCAGATGAGAGCAATTAACATCCTAGAGTGCCTGCTCGGAGTGTATAAAAAATGTAGACATTAGTGTAACAGCTGTGTTTTGTGAGTATGTATGGAGATCAAGTGCTTTGTGGAGGCTTTGACTTGAGAGTGCTTTGTACAGGGCAAGTGTGAGGCTTTGGGTCAAGAATGCTTTGTGGAGAACAAGTACGATGCTTTAGCCACAAGGATGCTGACGGGATAAGGCACCACCGGTGTTTTTTTCCCCTCACATTTCTTTCATAAATCTTCCTTGGTCTTGTGTTGTAAATATAAAAGCTGGGGCAGTGGTATATTCTTTCTGCAGGACATGGGAACTCAGAGACACTTCCAGTGAGAGGTGGCAATAAAAGAAGAGAAGGTGTTACTTTATTGATTAAGGAGAATGTCACGACAGTAGTCCCAGATGACATGTGTGGGAAGGAACTGCAGATGCTGGTTTAAATTGAAAATAGACCAATAAAGCTGGAGTAACTCAGCAGGTCAGTCAGCATCTCTGGAGAAAAGGAAAACGATATCAAATGGGAATAGATTAGATGGGGCCTCATGGAACGAGTTGGGCATAAGGGCCCGTTTCCATGCTGTATGACTCCATGCTGATATACAGCTGCCCACCCAAAACTCTGAACTATGTTACGATATTCCCAAATCTTGCCTATACCTGGCACCCAACCATGTATTGGTGAGAAAGGAAAAGACCATTTTGTTCCTCCCTCCCAGGATATATTAAAATGAGTCACAATCCTGAAAACGCCCGCAATTTTTCTCCTGAAAAATGTAATATGCACTAGATGCTCATCAGGCATGAAAGCACCACACACCATCTTGTGATGATGTACCAGCCTCATGCTCAATGTGCAGGCAGGATATCTGAAAGTACAGGGTTGGAAAACAGTTAAAAAGGATTACAGAAACCAAATGTTTGCAGTTTTGTCTGCATATTGCCTGCTCAAACCTCATAAACCAAGGCTCTGACTTTGTTCACTAGCGTTGGTGCACCTTTAAATGCACTAATGTTATACGTCTATAAGGAGTGCCATACTTCAAACTAATTGAACCTACTGGCAAGCAGTGGATTGTGACTGCTAGAGTGCATGTTCATTTACAAAAAAATGGTTAATGTAGAATTATTTTGGTCCACAGATATAATAGCCCTCAATGATGTGGGAGGCAAATCCAAACCAACAATGTACCTGTTGTGCAACTTCACTCTGCACAAAGTTTGAGCTCCCTTGGAACCCTTCAGGCTTTTCCCATTGTGATTCTGTACAATGAAGAAATAATTGCCTGTGAGTCTCTCACTGGTACTTGGCCTGAACACAAACTGTATATTACAAGCTCCCATTTCCACATGGATACAAAGCTTTAGCAGAGCCTTTGAAATATAAATGCACACCACTCCATGAAAAAGGCTAACAATTTGATTTAAATCATAGTGAACATTTCTAATGTATCTTTATAATCAGCCATGGCGTACAAACTTTAGCACTTCTGAATAACCAAGCACAAAGTTTTACTGCTAGAATAACTTGGCATATGCATTTTGCTTCCATACAACAAAAAGTCACTCGAAGCTAATCAAACTTTAAACTTGAGAGCATCCAGAGTTTTAGATTCATCTATAAAAATGTCTGACAAACTAAGTACATTTAAAAGGAAACATGCAGCAAAGCTTGTGGTTACTTTTCTGAGTTATGAAAATACACACATACCCGCGCAGACACAAAACTTCATTGTTCTGAACTGAAATAGCAAATAGGCTACAATGGACAACATAGGTACTTATGTTCTAGTGTGTGCTTCCACAATTGGATATAACACGTGATGAAGTTGGGAACACTATTTGCATTACTAGGGCCAAATTAGCTATGACACTATTTCAATCGGGAACTAAAAGTTACTTTGGAAATTGACAAGCAGAAAAAAGATTGTTGTGTTTCCATGCAACCTCCCTGCTCTACATCGGCAAGACCAAGCGCAGGCTTGGCGATCGCTTCACCCAATACCTCCGCTCGGTGCGCACTAACCAATCTGATCTCCCGGTGGCTCAGCACTTCAACTCCCCCTCCTATTCCGGATCAGACCTTTCTGGAGGAATAGCACATATTTTGCTTGGGTAGTTTACACCCCAGCGAATGAACATTGACTTCTCCGATGTCAGATAGTCCTTGCTTTCTCCCTCCCCCTTCCCACAAGCGTACTGTCTCCGCATCTTCCTTTCTTCCACCCCCCCCCCCCCCCCATGACATGTTTGAAGAAGGGTCTCAACCCGAAACATCGCCTATTCCTTCTCTCCATAGATGCTGCCTCACCCGCTTGAGTTCCTCAAGCATTTTTGTCTACCTTAGATTTTTCCTGCATCTGCAGTTCTTTCTTAAACATATAGGCTCTAGTATTTTTAGCTTGCAGTAACAAAATAAACATTGGTCTTGAAAATACTTTTATTTTTGAGAATTTTCCTGGAGAAACAACTTTGTGACTGCAAGTCTAAAACTCTCTAGCCCCTTTACATCATTTACACAATTGTCTTCATAACACAATTTCAATAACACAAGGTTTCTTAGGAACACAACCTTTGCATTATTGCAAACTGCCTGTACAATAAAAAAAAATGAAATGGTGCATCACCTTTTTAAGGGATATAAAACAGTTACTAATACTTGCTTAACTACTGCTGCCTATTTTTAAAATGTAATATATACTGCAATTGAACAAGAAAGATGCACTGCATACATTCACATATTTACTTAAGTTTGCAAAAAAGAATAAAATATGGAACTTGCTCTCAGTCAGTTTTTCTTTAAAAAAATCTGATGAGAAGAATGTATCAATATACTATAATGTTAAATTAAAAGCTCAGAATGATGCAAAGTCTTGGACAACTCCATACAAGTCTGGAATCTACTCAAGTTGGACTATCTACCTACTATCTAAAGAAACCCCTTTGAAAACATCTAACAATTCTGCCTCACCCAAGCCATTTGAACTAAGTAGTACCAGTCAATATTGGGGAACTCACCATCCGTGACAACCCTTTTGCTTTTACATCATCTACAACCAGCTGTTACAAATCTGTTCCTCTAACTCTCGCTGGCTATTGTAAGGCCTATAGTATAATCACATCAGTGATTAGATCTTTTTTATTTTTTTAGGTCTACCCATAATGCCTAAGTGGACAAACCCTCTGAGTGTCGATGTGACATTCTCCCCGATTAGTAATGCGACTCCCCCACCACTTGTATATCCTCCTCTATCACATCTGAAAGTGGAAGAGCTTTTGGGGAACAGTGACCACAGTGGCGCAGCAATAAAGTTGCTGCCTGAGTTCCCGAGATCTGGGTTCAATCCCAACTGCCTGTGCTGTCTGTACGGAGTTGATACATTCTTCCTGTGACCGCATGGGTTTTCTCCGGGTGCTCCAGTTTGCTCCCACACTCCAAAGATGTACAGGTTTGTTGGTTAATTGGCATGTGAAAAATTGTAAATTGTCCCTCGTGTGTAGGATAGTGCAAGTGTATGGATGGCGTGGACTCGGTGGGCTGAATGTCCTGTTTCCACGCTGTGTCTCTTAAGTCTACACTCAATAGGTATGAATAAGGGAGCTGCCAGCACTCTCCCTCTTACAACCAAGTCTCCGTAATGGCCATACATCATAGTTCCATGCGCATAGTGGGCCGAAAGGCCTGTTCCTGTCCTATACACTCTACTTACAAATAGCTTGATAAAGTTGGATAGTAATCAGTACATTTCTAAACAATCTAAAGAAAACTGTGTTACTGTGAAAGTGGAATAACAGAATAGGTATGAATGGGTGATCAATGATCAGTGTGGGCTTGGTGGACCATGCTGTATTTCTCTAATCTAAATCTGAAACTCATGTAACGTTAATCAGAACTACTGTCAGATACCACAAGATCCACCAAACATGAAATGGCTTCATACGTTATCAGGTTTTCTTTTTTTAATCTTAAGAGAGATACAGCGTGGAAAGAGGCCCTTTGGCCCACCGAGTCCGTGCCGACCACAATCTCCCATGCATTAGTTCCATCATACACACTGGGGACAATTTACAAAAGCCAATTAACCTACACATCTTTGGAATGTGGGAGGAGATCGGAGCACCCAGAGGAAACCCACACGGTCACAGGGAGAACGTGTAAACTCCGCACAGACAGCACACATACTAATGATCAAACCCAGGTCTTCGGTGCCGTAAGACAGCAGCTTTACTGCTGCACCACGGTGCCACCCGCAAGTACTTAAATTCTGCGCATCAAAACATCAACCTGGCATAATCTTGACAAACTCTGTCCACAGATTTGATTCCCAGAGACATATAGATACATGGACAATAGGTGCAGGAGTAGGCCATTCGGCCCTTCGAGCCAGCCGCCATTCAATTTGATCATGCCTGATCATCCACAATCAGTACCCCATTCCTGCCTTCTCCCCATATCCTATGATACCGCTAGCCCCAAGAGCTCTATCTAACTCTCTTTTGAGGCAGAGAATTCCACAAATTCACAACTCTGTGTGAAAAAGGTTTTCCTCATCTCAGTTCTAAATGGCATACCCCTTACTCTTAAACTGTGGCCCCTGGTTCTGGACTCCCCAACATTGGGAACATGTTTCCTGCATCTAGCATGTCCAATCCCTTAATAATTTTATATGTTTCTATAGGATCCCCTCATCCTTCTAAATTCCTGTGATTACAAGCCCAGTGGCTCCATTCTTTCATCATATGAGAGTTCCTACATCCACGTGAACCCACACTGCACTCGCTCAATAGCAAAAATGTCCCTCCTCTATTAGGAGACCAAAACTGCACACAATACTCCAGGTGTGGTCGCACCTGGGCCCTGTACAACTGCAGAAGGTCCTCTTTGCTCCCATCTCAACTTTTGTTATGGCGGCCAACATGCCATTAGCTTTCTTCACTGCCTGCTGTACCTGCATGCTTACGTTCAGTGACTGATGTACAAGGGCACCCAGGTCTTGTTGTACTTTCTCTTTTCTTAACCTGACACCATTCAGATCATAATCTGCCTTCCTGTTCTTGCCACCAAAGTGGATCACCTCACATTTATCCACATTATACTGCATCTGCCATGCATATGCCCACTCACCCAACCTGCAAAGTCACCCTGCATCCTCATAGCATCCTCTTCAAAGTTCAGTGCCACCCAGCTTTGTGTCATCTGCAAATATGCTAATGTTACTTTCAATTCCTTAATCTAAATCATTAATGTATATTGTAAATAGCTTAGATCCCAGCACCGAGCTGTGCGGCACCCCACTAGTCACTGCCTATCATGCTGAAAGGGACCTGTTAATGCCTACTCTTTGCTTCCCTCTACCAACCAATTTTGTAACTATGTCAATACCCTACCCCAATACCATGTGCTCTAATTTTGCCCACTAATCTCCTGCGTAGGACCTTATCAAAGGCCTTCTGAAAGTCCACGTACGCTACATCCACCATCTCTCCCTTGTCCATTTTACTTCTTACATTCTCAAAAAATTCCAGATGTCAAGCATGATTTCCCCATCGTAAGTCCATGCAAACTTGGACCGATCCTGTTACTGCTATCCAAATGCGCTGCTATTACACTTTTAATAATCAAATCCAGCATTTCCCCACCACTGATGTCCGGCTAACTATTCTATATTTCCCTGCTTTCTCTCTCCCTCCTTTCTTAAAGAGTGGGATCACATTAGCTACCCTCCAATCCACAGGAACTGATCCAGAATCTATAGAACATTGCATAATGATCACTAATGTGTCCACAATTTCTGGAGCCACTTCCTAAAGTACCGTGGGATGCAGACCATCAGGCCCTGGGGATTTATCAACTTTCAGTCACATCAGTCTACTCAACACCATTTCCTGACTAATGTGAATTTCCTTCAGTTCCTTTGTCACCCTAGCTTCTCTGTCCCCTAGTACATCTGGGAGATTATTTCTGACTTCACAAAGGAACACACAAACAAAGTACCTATTTCACTCATCTGCCATTTCCTTGTTCACCTGTTTCTGTCTTCAAGGGACCCACATTTGTCTTAACTAATCTTTTCCTCTTCACGTACCTAAATAAACTTTTAGTATACTCCTTTATATTCTTGGCTAGCTTACCTTCATACTTCATTTTTTCTCCCCGTATTGCCTTTTTAGTTACCTTCTGTTGATCTTTAAAAGTTTCCCAATCCTCTGGCTTCCCGCTCATCTTTGCTATGTTATAAGTCTTCTCTTTAATTTCTATACTGTCCTTGACGTCCCTTGTCAGCCACGGTTGTCTTACTTCCCTTAGAATCTTTCTCTTTGGACTGAAATGATCCTGCATCTTCTGGATTATTCCCAGAAATACCTGCCATTGTTGTTCCACAGGGTCTCTTTCCAGTCAACTTTGGCCAGCTCCTCCCTTATGCCTCCATAGTCCCCTTTGTTCAACTGCAATACTGACACTTCCGATTTTACCTTCTCCCTCTCAAATTGCAGATCTTATCATATTAAGGTCACTACCTCCTAATGGTTCCTTTACCTTTATCAAATCCAGTTCATTACACAACACCAAATCCAGAATTGCCTTCTCCCTGGTAGGCTGCAGTACAAGCTGCTCTAAGAATCATCTTGGAGACACTCCCTGGGGTCCCGTATAAACCTGATTTTCCCAGTCTACCTGCGTGTTGAAATCTGCCATATCTACCGTAGCATGACCAGGAAAACAAAGGTTACACAGACTGCGTGATTAGAACGATACTGAAGACTGATCTAAAGTTTTGCCAAAGTAAAAAAAGATTTCGCTGAAGAAAACAAAACTCGTATAATACAGCCAAGTGGTTTAAAAGATGAGAACATAGACCGGAAGGACATCTTGTGTAACATATTGCTTCTTCAGATAACATCACGATAGGTTATGGTATTTTCACGCAGTCACAGGGAGAAAGCAGTATTAAGTAAAATATTTGCAATGCCACTTTGAAAGGAATAGAGTAGGCTTAAATTAAATAGCACGGATTTACGAGCAGCTCTGCGTATAGCTGCCAGCATTCTCTGCATTAATAATTTTTGGAATCTGCCAGAGCTTCACACACCCAAACATCTTGATCAAACATCGTCAGCCGTTTCCCCAATCACTCCTCTGCTGACTTCTCCATGGAAATGACCCCATCTACCCCGACGGATGAAGGGAGGTGTGCAGGGAACGATACAGCTGTGCCCCTTGGTTACTCTGTTCTACACATTCTATGGGGTCCTTCCATTTAATCTGAGTAAGCGATGTCCTGGTTTAACTGCTGAATCTGAAGAAGAGCCCCAACCTGAAACATAATTCCCTCGATTGATGCTGGCTGACCTGTTGGGTTAGTCCGGCACTTTGTGTTTAACTTACAAAGGTTCCTCCGGCAATTTTGCTCATCTTTATTCAGAGGGTGGCGAATCTGTGGATTTTTATTGCCACAGCCAGCTGTGGAAGTCATTGGGCATTTTTAAATGGAAATTGACCGATTCTTGTTTGGTAAGGGTGTCAAAAGTTATGTGGAGAAGCCACAAGAATGGGGTTGAGAGAGAAAGATAGATCAGCCATGATTGAATGGCAGAGTAGACTCGATGGGGTGAATGGCCTAATTCTGCTCCTTTGAGTTATGAACTTAGCAAAGTGCAACACCTTGCATTTGCCAGAGTAAAGTTGATCTAGATTCCTTTGCAAACTTAGATAATGCTCTTCACGGTCATCCACAAACTTATTAACTGTGCCAATTACATTCTCATCAAAATCGTTAATATAGATTACAAACAGCACCAATCCTTGTGGCACACCACTGGTCAACAACCTGAAAAACTCTACCCACTCTCGCTCTTTTCACTGTCACTGTTAACTTCTAAGAATTCATTGACAGTAGCTAAAACCAAATAGCCTCCATTAAATCCATGTTTAGAGTTACCAACTCATGTTTTCCCAAGTCCTTGATTCACTACTGAAGTTGAGCAAGTTGGACAAATATCAAATTTGCCCCATTCTCCATTTCAGAACCAAGTTTGGAGAAACAAGAAGATCGAGTTTTCGGTGGTTTATTGCACATATCCCCAGATGCAATTAGATGTCCGCAACCCGAATACAAAATACTCCTAAAATCAAGCAGGAGAGAACATTTGAAGTGTTGCCCTTAAGTAAAATGTTAGTTTCACAGTGTAATAATTGGGCTACACACACACACGTCAGAAGGAGAGATTTTGCACATTACTTGGAAGTTCTTAAAGTACAATGCCACTGTGAATTCCAACCTCCTGGGTGCATTCCAATAATAATAAGGCCGGCACAGTGGCACAGTGGTAGAGCTGTTGCCTCACAGCACCAGAGACCCGGGTTCAATCCCAACTACAGGTGCTGTCTGTGTGGAATTTGTGACCATTTGCTTTTTCTCCGGGTGCTCCAGTTTCCTCCAATGTTCCAAAGAGGTGCAGATTTGTAGGTTAATTGGCTTCTGTTAGTTGCCCCTAGGATGCAAAAGTGGGATAACATAGAACTAGGTGATCGGTGTGGACATGGTAGGTCGGAGGGCCTGCTTCCACACTGTATCTCTGGAACTAAAATAATTTCAGTGTGGCTGCCGACGTTAAAAGAAAATTCTTCTATTTTAACACGTTATGCTTTGAAATATTTATCTGAACATTAGCTTCAGTAAGTGACATATATTACAGACATGCACTTTGTACAATATTCCCCCAAATACAACTTGTATGAAGCAATGGGTGAGCACAATTCAGGTATGCAGATGCATAACAATTCAAATAAAACACCTTTTTTAAAAAATCTAACCACATCATTTGATACTGAAATAGCATTGGCAACACCATAGTCTCTGTTAACTTAGGTACAATTCTGCACAAGCTATTCTGGTGAAACAGAACAACTTTTGTTCAGTAAATAAATGTTTTCCGAAAGCAAGTTCAAAAATGGAGACGAGATGAGACTAAGCAACATTTAGTGAGAATGTTGCAACTAATTAACATTTCCTAAGTTCATAAAAAACTGAAGAGTGAAATTCAGAGCAACACAGTTTACAAGCCAGAGAAAACAAAGAGCGTACGAGATGATGGAATCGATTTGCAATAAATGGACACTATGATTATTAAGGGAATTAAAACAAAGTAAAGATGGCCAAAATAAAAGCTAGCGTGGTGGCTGATTAAAAAGTCTACAATTTAATGACCAGCTCTGTGCAGAAGAAAGTGATTTTGTGCAAAATAACTGATTCTAAAGTTGCACAAAGATGGAATGGCAGCACAGCAGTAGAGTTGCAGCCTTACAGCGTCAGAGACTTGGGTTCAGTCCTGATTATGGGTGCTGTCTGTATGGAGTTTGTACATCCCCCCCCGTGACCGTGGGGGTTTTCCCCATGTGTTCTGGTTTCCTCCAACACGCCAAAGAGATGCGGGTTTGTAGGTTAATTTGGCTTTGACATAAATTGTAAATGGTTCCTAGTGTGTAGGATAGTGCTAGTGTACAGGCATCACTGGTCGGTGTAGACTCTGTGGGCCAAAGGGCCTGTAACTGAACTAAATCTTAATAATTAGGTGAAGAAGAATGCTGAAATACAAACATGATCGAAAGCTGAGACTTTTGCTGCTGCTAGTCTTTGTGAGCTTCATTGAAATTCTCTCTTTCAAATCAAAGAATACATGCAATTTGCCAAAATGTGAGAGAGATCAAGGTACAATTATGTAGAAGAGAACAAAATGTGAGAGATCAAGGTACATTGAGATCAAGGCAAGTCTCACGAGAAACAAAAGTAAAACTGGCGGACATCTCTGTGAAAAAGGCGTACAATGAGTAGTTCCGTCGTCCAGAGCATAATGGCGAATTAAGCCACAAAATATTTAATTGAGGCACTGGAACAGGTATAGGCAGCTGAGATCAAGTATATCCTTTGGCTACTTGGTTAAGGGACTGATCAGCATATGTAAGAAGAAAATCAGGAGAGCAAAAAGAGGGCAGGAAATACCTCTGGCATATCAAATTAAGGATTATACAAAAAAATCTGATATCCATGGGAGAGGGGGGAGAGAGAGAGATGGGGGGGGGGGGGGGGGGGAAGAGGGGAGGAGAAGAGAGAGTACTTGTTCCTTGTTTTTACCATGGAGAAAAACATGAAAACTAGGCAACACAGTAGAAGGAATAAAACTAGCAAATCACAAGCCGGAGAAAAGCATGACCTATAAGCAGTTTCTCAAGCATTACATCAACAATTTATTTTACATTTCAATACAGAACAGTAGAATATTAAAATCTGTGAATGTTGAAAATCTGAAGAAAAAGCTAGAAACACTCAGCAAGTTAGGCAGATCTGTGGATGGAGAAATAGAATTAATGTTTTAATTTGAAGAACCCTCACAGACCTTTCTGATCAAGATTTACAACCTGAAACATTAACTCTGCTTATCCTTTCACAGATGCTGCCGGACCTGCCAAATGTCTCCTGCATTTTCTGCTTTCATTATAGAACTGTTGGGAGTGGATTTGACTTTAGTTATGTTGTTAAGAGCAGCTCCGAGTATCGGTAACAATTCTGCTAAAGAGTATGAAGACAAAATTAATTTTTAAAAAAAAGAATTTTTAAGGGAGATGATGAAAACAGGTAATTTTTTGTACTATTTTCAGTTTATTAAGCAACCAAAGATTTCTGCCTTAAAAGCTTGCAGTTCTGAATAATAATTACCATTTTTGTTATAATTGGGAGAATGAGACAAGTGTTCAACAGACATGGTTTCTTGCAAGTATACTTATATTTTACTGGAAGTCTTACAATTCTTACCTCCTGTTCCAGTGTTGTAGTAATAAGTATATCCTTCAGGCGAAACACCTTGCACCCAGACGTTTGTTTTACTTTTCTTTGTACCACATTGTGTATCAGAAACCTTTACTAATGGCTTTTTTTCAGTTGTGCTTGATGAAGCTAATAAGGAAATACATTTGCAATTTGTTTACAGAAACATACAGAAAATGCTTTAAAATATTTAAGAAGGAACTGCAGATGCGGGAAAATCGAAGTAGACGAAAATGCTAGAGAAACTCAGCGGGTGAGGCAGCATCTATGGAGCGAAGGAAATAGGCAAAGTTTCGGGCCGAAGAAGGGTTTCGGCCTGAAACGTTGCCTATTTCCTTCGCTCCATAGATGCTGCCTCACCCGCTGAGTTTCTCCAGCATTTTTGTCTGTTTTAAAATATTTCACATTTTATATTCACCAAGATGTTTTCTGAATGGTGTTAAATTTAATTGACTTTTTTATTATTATTTCCCATGAGAGATTCAATTTTAAGTGTTCAGGGCATTAATTTTGCATCCCACTCCCACTGACCTCTTTGGCTTCCTACATTGCACTAATGATATTCAACTTAAGGGAACTCGGTGTCAAAAGAGTGGGAGAGTTTGAAAGGAGAGTGATTAGCGAAGTTAACTGAATGCAGAAGCTGAGAGGCAAGAGAAGAGCAGGAGTGCTTAAAAGGTAAACAGTTGCAGTCTTTACCCTTTCACGTCAAAAGAGCGGGAGAGTTTGAAAGGTGAGCGTTTAGCAAAGGCAACTAAAAGCAGATAAGCCAAGAGGTGGGACAATTTAAAGGTAACCATTAGACAGGTTGCAGCATCCAAATACTCAATGATTGAGTAGCAAATAAAAACAAGGCAATGGTAGTGGACGGCCTATTGGGAAACAGCTGTGTGGAGGTAAAGTGCTGTGGGGAAGTCAAATGCGATCTTTGGCGCAGGAGTCTCAAGTCTATAAGTCATAGGAACAGTAGGCCATTCGGCCGATCAAGTCTACTCCACCATTCAATCATGGCTCTTCTATCTTTCCAACTCAACTCCATTCACCTTCTATCCATGCTAGCATCTTCCCTTTAATAACATGGGCTCTCATCTTCTTTAGCAGCTTCATGTGTGGCATCTTATCAAAGGCCTTCTGAAAATCCAGGTAAACAACATCCACTCTCTCCTTTGTATATCCTGCCGCTTCCTGTCTTAAAGAATTCCAACAGATTCATCAGGCAAGATCTGCCTTTCACAAACTATGCTGACTTCGGCATATGCTTCTAAATACTCGGAAACCTCATCCTTTATAATAGACTAAATTCTTACTAACCACTGAAGCTAGGCTGACCGACCTATAGTTCTTGAAGTGGAGTAACATTTGCAATTTTCCAATCTCTAGAACCACTCCTCACTCTAGTGATTCTTAAAAGATCAACACTAATACCACCACAATCTTTAAAGCCTTTCAGAACCTTGGGGTGTAGACCATCTAGTTCAGATGCCTTATCCATCTTCAGACCATTCAGCTTCCCATGCACCTTCTCCTTAGTAATAGCCACTCCACTAACTTCAGTCCCCTGACTTCTGAATTTCAGGCATGCTACTGATGTCTTCCACTTCCGGAGTTCCAGAATCCCACTGATCAGCTGAGGAAGTCGGCTATTGGAACGGATTTCCCAGCTCCGGGAGGGCCGGAGTTGCGGAGTCTTGGCCGCAGGGAGCAAATTCGACCCGCTGATCGGCATGGAAGTCCCCATGAGGTTGAGACCAGCCGCCTCACCTGGCCGAAGCGCCACATTTTCAGGGTGACTTCCGGGATGATTTTAAGTGCATTCTTGTGATATTGTCTGGATTAAAGAAGGTGGCGGACTACGAGTTGTCGTAAAATAGGTGGTGGACCTGTAGTTATGTATAAGGGTTGGCATGGACTTTTGGGGAAAAAGTACTCAATTGGGGCAAGGCAGAATACAACATTATTTAGGAGCTAGGGAGAGTAAATTTTGAACAGGTGTTATTGAGTAACCCCTCATCAGAGGTGGGATTCGTTGAAAAACTAACCGAACAAAGTTCAGGACCAGTACTTTCCAGTAAGGAGGAAGGATATGGATGGCAATGTCAGCAAATCTTGGGTGATCAAATTATAAATTTGGTCAAAAAGAAGAATAAAGCACATGTAATATTTATGAAGTTACAATCAGACAGCAGCTTTGAGGAATATAAAAGCAAGGAGACAAGAACTCAGGTAGCCAATTATAAGGGCCAAAAAGGGCTACATGTCCTACATTGTTGGATTAGAGAAAATTCCAAGGTTTTTTTTATATGTACATTAATAAACGTTTAACCAAGGAGATGTAAGACTGTTCAAGGATAAAGGAGGGCATTTATATTTGGATTGTAGGCAAGGCAGTGAGATGAATATTAAGATGCTTGGGTAACTTGAAATCAAGAAAGAGGCAAGAATGAACTGCCAGGACAAGCCCGATACCACCATGGTCTCCTCTTTGGGACTATGACTGACCTGCAAGGAGAAGGCTGCACCTCCCCTCGAGAGTGAGCTGCCGGGACAAGTTCAAGACTGCTGGCATCTCCTCTTTATGGCCAAGTCTGAGCCACCGGGACAAAAAGGTCGGCAGCTCACCTCATTGGGACATCGTCACGGTCGTGCTTCACTATAAATAACCTAATCAGGCGAGTTCACTCTATCACAAGAGTGTCAGTGTAATCATTGTCGACCCAGCATCTTTCTTATGCCACACTTCCCAAAGTGCAAACTCTTACACTTGTACAGATTAAAATCAGACTGCCATTTTTCCTGTCCATTTCTTTAACTGTTCTAGATCAGCCATACACCTTGACAGCCTTCCTCACAGTCTGCGACCCCAGTAATCTTGTTGTCATTTGCAAACTTACTAACCAACCTTTCTACACTTACATCCAAGTCCTTTGTGTATATCACAAACAGCAGAGGTTCCAGCACAGAACTCAATTGGCCACAGACCTCCAGCTTGAATATTGTCCTTCCACCATAACCCTCTGTCTTCTATCAGGATGCCAGTTCTGGATCCATACAACCAAGTCACTGTTAACCCTGTGCATCTTAATCTTCTGGATCAATCTACAATGACGAACTTTATCCATGCCTTACTAAAATCCATGAAGATAACATCCACCGCCCTACCCTCATCGTTCATCTTCATCATCTCCTCACGACCTGCAGTGTACAAAGCCATGCTGACTGTTCCTAATTTGACCCGAAACGTTGCCCATTTCCTTCACTCCATAGATGCGGCCTCACCCGCTGAGTTTCTCCAGCATTTTTGTCTACCTTCAATTTTCCAGCATCTGCAGTTTCTTCTTAAACATTGTCTGTTCCTAATTAACCCATTCTTTTGCAAATTAAAATAAATCCTATCCTGATATCCACTCCCATAACTTCCATACCACTGACGCAAGACTCACCTGCCTATATTTCTCCTCTTTAGTAAAGGAACATTAGTAATTCTCCAGTCCCCTACAACCTTGAATGTGGCTAGAGAAGACACAATAATCTTTGCCAAAGCTCCCAAAATCTCCTCTCTTGCCTCTCTCAAGTACCTGAGATAAATCCCATGAAGTGTTGGTGATATATCCGCCTTAATGTTCTTCAAGAGCCGCAACACCTCCTCATTCTTAATCTCAAACTGCCCTTGCATGCTAATAAGCAATAATAAAATTTTCCAAAGATAGAAAGACTGGAGGAAAGACCAGGTGCTGAGAGCTCTCTTATACCTGCATTAAGGAGGCAATTAAACACACCTGAGCAATTACAAACACCTGTGAAGCCATGTGTCCCAAACATTATGGTGCCCTGAAATGGGGGGACTATGTATAAACACAGCTGTAATTTCTACATGGTGAAACCAAAATGTATAAAGAGATCCTTTAATTAAATCAGACAATGTGCACTTTAACCACATGTGATTTTTTTCCATTACATATCAAATTGTGTAGTACACAGGCAAATAAATAAATGATGGGTCTTTGTCCCAAACATTATGGAGGGCACTGTACAACCCCAGACTACAATCAAAAAATCCCTTTGTGATCCTTGAGAGGTCTTGCCTTCTTCCTTGGTTACCTTCGTGTTTTTAATATAGGTATAAAAAGCTTTGAGATTTTCTTTAATCACCAAAGCCATTTGTGGCCCCCCTATGGCCCTTCTAATTGCCCAGGAGTTCTTTTTGGCTTGCTTTATATTCCTGAAAGGCCCTGCCTGGTTCTATCATCTTAAACATTGCACGTGCTTCCTTTTTCTTTTTGACCAAATTTACAACCAGTTTGGTCATCCAAGATTCCTTTATTTTGGCATTCCTATCCCTCTTCCGCAATGGAATATGCCAGTTCTGAACTTCAATTGCTCACAGTGTACATGTTTTCACTGAAGGTAGTGGCTAAATGGTACGAGCTGCCAGAGGAGGCAGATGCTATGAGCAAAACACAAAATGCTGAAGTAACTCAGTGGCTCAGGCAACATCTCTGGAGGACATGCATAGGTGACGTTTTAGGTCGGGACACTTCTTCAGGTATTATAATAGCTTTTAAAAGACACATAGATAGGAAAGGTTCAAAAGTATGTGGAACAAACACGGGCTAATGGGACTAGCTTAGATAGGGCACCTTGGTCACAATGCCCAAGTTGGGCCATAGGGCCACAAATGACAGGGAAACAATTCGATGGCTTCCATTCTCCCTTTCTCTCTTCTTTCTTGATGTGTGGTCACATTTGCTACCTTCCAAATGGCAGTTCTAAATTCTATAGAGCTTTGGAAGATGTTAACTCAAGATTTTCCTCATCACTGAAGGAATTTTCTTTCAAAATGCTGGGATGATTTCCTTCAAATCAGTGGGTCCCATAACAATCATCTTCTCTTTCGTTATTTTATGACCATTACTTAGTTCATTCAGTTCTTCATCCTTTTCTTACTTCTGGAACCCATCTAAAAATGCTGGAAGTGAACACTGTCGAAGATACCAATTACAGAAAGGAGTGTAGCTTACAACTGCATTCACAGAGAATAAAGAATACTGCTCAAACACCAAATATTACGCATCGAGGAGCCATAGGTTCAAATTACATCTGGAAAAACTCCCATTCTAAAGTAGAGTTTTTAGTAAAACCAAACCAAATTAAGGAAAGACATCACTGATAATTTGAGTGTGCTGAGTGGACTACCTTTTTATAATTAGGTGAAGTGTCCCTTTAGAATCTATTTGGTCCAACATTCACGTCAAACTAATCTTTGTGAAATATATTAAATGGTTGTTGGAATTAATTGTTATTTGACGTAACAAAATTCTTACGCCATAAAATTAAGCATGTCCTATAGCAAAGGTTTTCTAAAACGGAGTAAAAGGGAGTAATAGGAGAATAGAAATTTAATTTTCATGATTTCAACATTAAGTGATTTCTTTCTATCATACCAAAACATTTTTTCTTTGAGATTTAAACTACCCGATTTGTTTTTTTAAGATGAAAAATATGAAAAAGATGACTTCTAAGCAAATCAGTTAAACTTCCTAAGAATCAATTTAGTTATACAAGTTAAAAAGCCTGTTAATCCATTTTATTAAATGCTCATCTTTCAACCTTTCAGCTTGATGTCACATCAAACTATTCAAAAGATTTTTTTTAAAACAACGACCATTTTTCCCAGTAATCATGTGACACTATCCATTTTTCGGTTACTTGCCTACCAATTACAAATAGTCCAATATAACAAAAAGAGTAACATTCACAGCTACCTGAAATATTTACTCCAAGCCTCTTCAGATCTTCCTCATAAGCTTTCATAGCTGCATTCTCCATCTCAGCAAATTCCTTTGCAATTCTCTCCTCTTCTTTTGCTTTATCCAAGCTTTTCTTTTTAATCTGGAATACAGATGAAGTGTTGTACAAAACTGGCCTTTAAACAGAAAAAGGAAAATATAATTTGAGAAATAGAATACCTCGCTGATCTTCCTTGCCACATTTTCTTGATGGTTCTTTCCCCTTTCATGAAACTCCACACTCTGTAGGAAACATTTGACAAAAGTAGTGCAGTCTATTTATTATACAAGTAGAATTCCTACAGAATGTAAATAAACTTCAAAAAAGAGCCAATCCCAATTTATTAGTAAACAACTTGAAAATGGGAGAATATTTGGGTGTTTCTGTAAATAAGGGTACCAACCTGTGACATGGGTGGCAAAATTTGAAAGTTATTGAATCATAATGAAATACCACAACATTTAAAAAAGGCCTACCTATGATCCTTTTGAGCTAATTTGTGATCAAAATCGACCAAAATGTAATACTTGAAAAAATTGAAAATATATATATTTTTAAATATAAGACATGTAAGACATATGGGACACTTGCTGATTTCTAAACTCCCTTACTAAATGTCGGTACCCTAGACACCACGAGGCCCATAGTTCACGCCAGGGCCATTATAATCTCGTTGTTTTAATTTTTTTTTTAAATCGCGACGAATGCCAAAGAAATCCGTTATGGCGCGATAAATAGCATCGACAATGTTACTCAACGGGAGGGACTACAGAATGAGTCATTGCTAAAATAGGTGAGCAAAATAGATTTTTATTTTATGATTTTGTTCTATTAAGTATTTCAATGGAAAGCTTAAACGCAAAATATTACCAATAAAAAAACCCCAATAAATATAAAATGGTTACTCTGCTTTTAATTTACACATTTCACACGTGACCAAATGGATGGACACTACTATTCACATTCTGCTGCAAAAACCTGGGGCATCAGAAAACCATCTTATCGAGTGATACATGATAAAAATCATATGCATAATCAGATTTTGGCTTGCATAGAGTTATTTAATTGCAAAATTAATGTAATCTGTCGTATAAATTAGCCTAAGGATTTGATGAAATCTACTTGAAATATGTCACAAAATGAAAACACGTGGACATATCTGATATTTTTCTTTGTAAAAACAGATTTATTTTTGCTTCATTTCATTATTTTCGCTATACACCATGATCTGTACTACTTAAAATACAGGATATGAAACAATGGGAATATTACAAAAAAAACAGGAAAATGACTTGAAAAGTTTGGAGACCTTCAGTTTCACTACTGTGCAGTATTTACGGAAACACCAATTTTCCAGATGTTAAAACACCCACATCTCTCAATGTACTTTAATTGAAAACTGTTTTTCTCCACAACAGCATCCCAAATGCGGGCACTTTTATTACAGAACGTTAATGTAAATATTTCATAGAATGTCATAATTTAAAAACTCTCTCCAACCTTCATCAAATCTTCAATTTTCAGCAGCAGAAATTTTAAATAAGACTTAAAAAAATGAAAAAATAAATAAATACATTCCTATACAGTGCCCTCCATATGTTTGGGACAAAGACCCATCATTTATTTATTCCCCTCTGTACTCCACAATTTAAGATTTGTAATAGAAAAAAAAAATCACATGTGGTTAAAGTGCACATTGTCAGATTTTATTAAAGGGTATTTTTATACATTTTGGTTTCACCATATAGAAATTACAGCTGTGCTTATACATAATCCCCCCCCCCCCCCCCCCCCCCCCCCATTTCAGGTCACCATAATGTTTGGGACACATGGCTTCACATGCGTTTGTAATTGCTCAGGTGTTTAATTGCCTCCTAATGCAAGTATAAGAGAGCTCTCAGCACCGTGTCTTTCTTCCAGTCTTTCCATCATCTTTGGAAACTTTTATTGCTGTTTATCAACACAAGGACCAAAGTTGTGCCAATGAAAGTCAAAGAAGCCATTATGAGACTGAGAAACAAGAATAAAACTGTTAGAGACATCAGCCAAACCTTAGCTTACCAAAATAAACTGTTTGGAACATCATTATGAAGAAAGAGAGCACTGGTGAACTTACTAATCGCAAAGGGACTGACAGGCCAAGGCAGACCTCCACAGCTGGTGACAGAATCCTCTCTATAATAAAGAAAAATCCCCAAACACCTGTCCGACAGATCAGAAACACTCTTCAGGAATCAGGTGTGGATTTGTCAATGACCACTGTCCGCAGAAAACTTCATGAACAGAAATAGAGGCTATACTGCCAGATGCAAACCACTGGTTAGCCACAAAAATAGGATGGCCAGGTTACTGTTTGCCAAGAAGTACTTAAAAGAGCAACCACAGTTCTGGAAAAAGATCTTGTGGACAGATGAGACAAAGATTAACCTATATCAGAGTGATGGCAAGACCAAAGTATGGAGGCGAGAAGGAACTGCCTAAGATCCAAAGCATACTATCTCACCTGTGAAACAAGGTGGTGGGATGTTATGGCATGGGCATGTATGGCTGCTGAAGATACTGGCTCACTTATCTGCATTGATGATACAACTACTGATGGTAGTAGCATAATGAATTCTGAAGTGTATAGACACATCCTATCCGCTCAAGTTCAAACAAATGCCTCAAAACTCATTGGCCAGTAGTTCATTCTACATCAAGACAATGATCCCAAACATACTGCTAAAGCAACAAATTAGTTTTTCAAAGCTAAAAAATGGTCAATTCTTTAGTGGCCAAGCTAATCACCCAATCTGAACCCAATTGAGCATGCCTTTTATATGCTGAAGAGAAAACTGAAGGGGACTAGCCCCAAAAACGAGCATAAGCTAAAGATGGCTGCAATACAGGCCTGGCAGAGCATCACCAGAGAAGACACCCAGCAACTAGTGAAGTCCATGAATCGCAGACTTCAAGCAGTCATTGCGTGCAAAGGATATGCAAGAAAAAATTAAACATGACTACATGACATTGCTGTGTCCCAAACAACCCTGAAATGTGGGGACTATGTATAAACACTGCTGTAATTTCTACATGGCGTAACAAAAATGTATAAAAATGGAGGGCATTGAATATAGATAGATGTAAAGGGTCCCGATCCAAAACATCACCTATTCATATTACCAAAAATGCTGCCCGACCCATTGAGTTTCTCCAGCACTGTGTGTCAATTTTAAATGCTGGAGTAAATCAGTGCGTCAGGTAGCACCTCTGGCAGACATCGAGGCGTGACGTTTAGGGTTGCAACCTTTATTCAGACTGATTGCAGGAGGGGAGGAGAAAGAAAGCTGGAAAAGGGGCAGGTTCGAAACAAAGCCTGCAAGTTGGAAGTGAATACAGGTGGAAAGGGTTTGATTGGCAGATGGTTGGACAAAGGATAGAAATGAAAGGAGGCAAAAAAGTGTCAGGTTAGGCGACAAGTGGAGTGAAATGTAAAGGCAGACTGAGGGATATAGGTGGAACAAGAGGGGAGATGGTGGAAGGAGGCAGGGCAGTGGGACAAATGAGTATGTACAGGGGTGGGGCGAAAGAGGTACAGGAAAGAGAGGGGAGGGGGGGGGGGGGGGAGAAGAAGAGGGCATGTTACCTAAAACTGGAGAATTCAATGTTCATACATTCAACAGTAGCACTGTTAGCGGAGCTACTGCCTCAGCACCAGTTTCAGAGTTCAGAACTTGGTTTATAAATACTGCATAGAAACAGACCCTTCGGCCTACCGAGTCCACACCGGCAGTCAATCACCTGTACACTAGTTCTATTTTATCCCACTTTCACATCCTACACGCTAGGGGCAATTTATGGAAGCTAATTTACCTCCAAACCAGTATGTCTTTGGAATGTGGGAAGAAACTGGAACACCTGGAGAAAATCCTGGGACCTGGGTTTGATCCCGACCTTGGATCCCGTCTTTGTGGATTTGCACATTCTCCTCCTTTGCACATTCTCTTGTGTGCTCCAGGCACCCTCCGCCCGCTGCACTAAAAAACGTGCCTCACACATCTCTTGTAAATTTTGTCCCTCTCAGCTGAAAGCTGTGCTCTCTATTGGATATTTCCATACTGGGAAAAAAAAGTTCTGACTGCGTCTCTCATAATTTTTGCATATTTCTATCAGATCTCCCCTCAACCTCCGGTGATCCAGAGAAAACAATCAAAGTCTGTCCAACCTTTCCTTGCAGCCAATACTCTCTAATCCAGGCATCATTCTGGTAAAACTCCTATGCATCTTTTCAAAAGCCTCCACACCCTTCCTATATTGGGTTGACCAGAACGGGATGCAATTCTCCAAACATGGCCTAACCAAAGTCCTATAAGCTGCATCATGACTTCCTGATTCTCATACTCAATGCCTCAACCAATTAAGTGTACCACATGTCTACTTTGTTGAAATAAAGAACTACAGATGCAGGCTTATACCAAAGATAGACAAAGTGGTGGAGTAACTCTGAGGGTTAGGTAACATCTCAAGAGATTTTTTTAAAACCAGTATCTGCTTGTGTTGCCAATTTCAGGGAGTGGTGGACATGGTCCCCAAGAACCCTCTTATTGGATCTTATTGGATTCAATTTCATCTGCCATTTGTTTGACCATTTCTGTAGCTGATATATATCCCACTGTTCACTTTCACAGCTTTCCTCACAGACGTCAACTCCAAGAAGGGTCTCGACACGAAACATCACCCATTCCTTCTCTCCAGAGATGCTGACTGTCCCACAGAGTTACTCTAGCTTTTTATGTCAACTCCAGCAATCTTGGTATCATCTGCAAATTTACTAAGCCACCTGCACTGACATTCAAAATGCATTAAATAACGAAATGCAACATACAGGCTTATTGTCTGCTATCCAGCATTTGCAGTACTCGCAGAACTTCTTTGGCTGGGACTTCCAATAATCCGCCCTGCAGATTAAAAAGACGCATGTTAGTACAGTTTCCTAATGTTCAAAAGGCTCACTGCTTCCTTGTGTACAATGCAAACCGTACAATAATTTATTTCCATTTTTCTACTCAATTTGAAAATCCCCAATGTATGAAAGAGGCGGGTTAAACAACATCAATGCTTCCCTACATCAGACGACAAAAACCTGATATAAATTCTCATGATACATCAATACAACATTATACTAATTACTTTGTTGAATTAGCTTGCCAATTTTAATATTGAACAGATACATACCTAATCATTAGTTTTGATATTGGTGTAAAGTTTATCAAATACATTGGTTAGATTTCAGTTACAAGGAGAGACTGGACAACATAGGTTTATTTTCCCAGGTGTTCAGGAGGTGACACGATAGTTAATAAAAATATGATAGGGATAAATAGGGTACATCATTAAAAGAAACCTTTATCCCCATGGTGGAGTGCACAGGTTTAAAGTAGGAAGGTTAGAGGGGATCCGAGGGGGAATTTTTTCCATACAACGTCCTTGGAGTCTGGAACGCCCCGTTTGAAGCTGTGGTAGAGGCAATTACTCGTGACATTTAAGCTGCATGTTGACAAGGACTTGAATTGCCATGGCACAGTGTGAATAAATTAAGAATAAATTAAGTTGGTGTAGATAGGTAAAGGGCAACATGGATGTGGTGGGCCAAAGGACCTGTTTCTGTTCTGCACAACTTTATGAGAAGTACCTTTTTGCAAGATACAAAATACTTTAATACTGTATCCATTTTATTTCTTAAAAATATTTCATAGCTGGTTAGTCATGACCATTCATTCACAATGTAATGCCATTAGAACTACTTCTACCACAGCAGTTTCTACAAAGATGTATTTAGTAAGCACATATCAGAGGCAAGTCGAGACCCATTCATGTCAAAGGTGGCTGATGAGTAGAGACACAGAGTAAGTAAGATATACGGAGTACTTCTTATCAGTGTTTGCATAGAGGATGCTGACAAAATATTGATTAAAGTAGAGATGAATGGTAATTGCTGCAGTGAAAAATGCCTCCTGGCACCAATGATGATTCATCTATCTCAGCTGATGCACCTGCAATTTCTTTGCTAGCTTCCCACAATGTCTTCAAACACATCTGATCAGGCCTGGGAGATTTGTCTACATTCATACGTCTTAGGATGTTCAGCACCTCTTTGACTGCATAACAGTCCTCAAGACACTTCCATTAACTGTCCCAAGTTTCCCAATCTTCATGGTTTTCCTCCACAGTACAAACAGAGGAGAAATTGTGGACTTCGCCCATCTCCTGCAACTCCACACAAAGATGACCGCTTTGGTTTCGGAGGGGTCCTATTCTCTCTCCACTTACCCGCTCTGCCTTAATGTACATGAAATCTCTTTAGATTTTCCTTAATATTATCTGCCAGAGTTATCTCATGCCCCCTTTTTGCCCCCGATTTTCTTCTTAAGTATGGTCCTCAATTCCCAAATCTCCTCCAAGGATACACTTAATCGCAGGTGTCTATACCTGGTTCATGCCTGCTTATTCATGACCAGAGCCTCAAATTTTACTTCGGAGTCACGTGAGTGACTTCGTGAAGACCCCGCCAGGCACGCATGCGCGACATATCGTCGACCACATGCGAGCGACAGGCAGGGAGGAGCGTTGCTCCTCTACTGCTGGGACCTGCAGGTAAGTAAAACACTAACCTGCGGTCTTTTTCTTCTAGGTGGCCCTGTCGCAGGGTCTCGCAGCCGCCTCGGATCTGACTGCTGCGGCAGTCAGCGGCGGCTCCAATAGTTGGAGTCGGGAAGCCCGTTGACCCAGGAGGGTCCGGGCTCATACACTCGCCGGCGGAGGATGGCAGAGGCAGCCCGACTCCACACCGCAGCCCGCAGGGGACGCCGCGTGCTGGCGGCACGAAAAGGAATGGGGCTTGCCGGCTCGCTGTCAAAAGTTCGCGACGGCAGCGCGGCAGCCCCGACTCTACACCACAGCCCGCGGGGAACACCGCGGGTTGGCGGTGTACATGTAGGAGTGGGGCTTGCAGGCTCGCCGTTCAAAGTAGGAACGGTAGAGCGGCAGCCCCGACTCTACACTGCAGCCGCGGGGGATACTGTGGGCTGGCGGTGTGCATGCAGGAGTCGGGCTTGCAGGCTCGCCGTCAGAAGTTTCAACGGCGGAGCGGCAGCCCCGACTCTACACCACAGCCCGCGGGGGTGATACTGCGGGCTGGCGGTGTGCATGTGGTGTAGGGCTTGCTGTGCTTGCCATGGGCAGCAGCCCGACTCTACACCGTAGCCTGCAGGGGTTCTGCGGGTTGCTGGCATTCAGGGAGAAGCAGGCTTGCAAGCAAAGGCAGCCTGACTCCACACTGCAACTGCATGGATTCTGTGGCCTGGCTACATTAAAGTGCCCTGCTACTCTAGGGTATGCATTGTCTTCAAGAAGTTCAGACTGCCAACATATAAAAGTTATTAAAGCATGAGAGGCTGGTCACCATACTTCTTAAAGACCCTCAGGTAAGATACTAACTTTGAATAGCTAAGCGTCTGTATTCGAGTTTGCTTACAGAGGGATGGAGACCAGAATGAAGGCAGCGAAGCAGGTCTCCAAGGGCCGTGCGACTTCAGATGGGAGTCAGCGGCCACCATTCCAGAAGAACGCGGAGGTCGGGGAGCCCTGCGCAGCCAGGACCCGTCTCTCCACCACGGCTGACCATGGGGCCGCAAAATGGTGGAGCACCGCGTGGGAGCAGGGTGGGCAAGACCTGGACTCCCTACCACTCTCACCTATGCATAGTGACTGTGGGGCAAAGGTGCGTAAACATGTGACCCGCTCGGCGGCTCGTTTTGTCTCTCCTACTATGCAGGTATCAGAGATGGGGAGAGCTGCGCACAGGTCATGCCCCGCTGCAGTGGGAGGCATCGACATACCGCCGGGGGTAACCTGCTAGACTGCAGGCCGGTGATGGACCTGCTGGAAATCGGGGAGCCCTGCAGGAGCAGGAGGTACCGGTGTCCACCGGAACAGGCTGCCGGAGCGCAGACCGGTGGCAGCAGTTTACGGCTAGGCAACCCCATTGCTACGGGTAAAGCCGGCTATGCGCCCTCATGGACCCGTGTGGTTAAGGGTGACGGCAAGCCTGCACGGACAGCGGAGCCGGTATTGGGGACCGGTACCGATCCTTCCCTCTGCCTTCCCACCAGGCAGAGGTGCCGCTTAGGTCCAAACGACGGCGGACTAGCGGTATGTCCGTGCAGGAGTCGTACAGCCTGCGGGAGCAGGAGGTACCGGCACTGCACCGGAACAGGCTGCCGGAGCGCAGACCGGTGGCAGCAGAATACGGTTAGGCAATCCCGTTGCTGCGGGTAAAGCCAGCCAAGCGCCGTCACAGACCCCTGGGGGTGAGGGTGACGGTGTGCCTGCACGGACCACGGAGCCGGTATTGGGGACCGGTTCCGACTCCTTTCCTCTGCCTGCTCGTCAGGTAGAGAGGCCGCTAAGGTCCGAGGGATGCCGGGCTAGCGGGTTGTCCGTGCGGAAGTCGTTCAGCCCCGCAGGAGCGGGTGCTGACGAGTACCTGTCAGCCACTTCGTTGAGGTGTGACCTACTGGCAGAAGCCCCAGCGACTCATCAGGGCCTGGTGAAGTCGACCTGTTGTCCGTGTGTAGCGGCAGCAGTCGCATGGCTAGGATGGAGCTAATGGTGGAGCAACTATATCAGCAGGACCTGGGTCGGCAAGAGCAGGAGTCTCAGCGGTCTGGGAGTTCGGATCATGACCACCACCTTCAATCTCACCTTCGTCCATCGGGAGTACTAGCATTCAACAGATGGCCGATTTGACAAAGCAGCGGCAGCAGAAGAGCCCACTGCTCTCGATCCAGAAGAAGAAGTTGGAGGTGTCGAAAATCCGAAACCTGTTTTCAGGGGTACCGCTGCACTCTACATTGGCAGTAAGTATTAATTCTTGACGACACACCAGTTCCTAGACCAGGTGCTTTCAGAAACCATGGAGAAGTACAAGGATCCTGGAAACTGTGTTACCCTGAACGTCCCGAGGGTCGACTCAGCCATCTGAGGGAACATCATTTCCAATGCGAGGGAACAAGAGATGAAGAGGCAGAAAATTCTGAAGCTATTGGCGTCGGGCATCACGGCGCTCATCAGGACCCTCGATGGGGCAGGGCAGCAGGATGCTCTAGCCCTCCTGTGTAGCACACTTCGGGAAACTGTTTTAGTCAGAGCTCCATCCGGCCCGACATTAACCCTGAATTCGCTGGGTTGGGTCGTACCTCCACCACACCTCCAAGACAGCTGTTTGGGGAGGACCTGCCCAAGCAGGTCAAAGACGAGGCCATCAAGAACACATCTGCACCAGCTCCCCAACAGCAGAAGCCTTGTTAGGGCAGAGCCAGCATAGACTACCTCACCACACACCAGCTGCAGGAACAAGGATTTACCAAGGCGATCGAGCAGCACCCAGCAAAGAAGGAATACTAGAAACCAGAACGTCAGGCTCGCCGGTAACCATGGAGGTAAGGGGGCCTGGTTCTCTTGGAAGTGCTGCATGCATAACCTCACAAGTAGGAGGGAGGTACATACATTCTGCGGCTCTGTTTGTCACTATCCAGGGAACAGAGCTATAGCCATAATAGATGCATGTAACAGCCTTGCTTGCGCCAGGGAACTGACTTTCGTTAATAATATTTTTATTAGATGTAGTAATTTCCAAATAGTAAAACAAATTTACATATACCAACGTAATTCAGTAAATGTACAACTATCATATTCGCTATTATTATCTTCTGTTTTTTAGAAATAAAGAAAGAATAAGAAAAAAGGAATAGACTTTAAATCGAAAAAAAAAAGAAAGAAAATGATTGTGTTTGAATAATAAAAAAAGATAAAAAGTCAAAGAGAAAAAAAAAGAAAACAAACACTACTTAGTATATATCTATTCAGTATATATATATATAATTCCCCTTTATGAACAATATTTGGTATAATATGAATATTTAAGATAGAAACAACAAAATGTATTGTAATTATAACGTCGTATTGCGGAGACGTGTACACAAAACCCAATTAGAAAATCCATATTTTTTTCGTCAAATCCTGTCTAGTACCCATTGAGTAGTAATGCCAAGAACAGCTAGCCCTTCAAATATTGTATATATGGAGACCATATTTGTTCAAAGATTTCACATTTGTCCATTAGGACAAATCTGATTCTTTCCAAATACAAAGTCTCCAACATCTCTGCTGTCCACATTTTAATTATGGGGGTTAATGTTCCCTTCCAAAATTTCAATATTATTTTTTTCCCTATTATCAAACAGTAATCTAAGAAAATTCTTTGATTTACTGTTAATACGCATTGTGAATCCGGAATTCCTAATATTATTAACTTTGGTTCTGGATCCAGTATAACTCTAAGAACTTCAGATATAACTCTAAAGATTTCTGTCCAATAATAACTAAGTTTTGAACACGTTACAAAACTATGTATTAAATTAGCCTCTAAATTCTGACATTTATCACAAATAGGAGAGACATTAGGAAAAATTCTATTTAATTTGGTTTTTGAATAATGTAACCTATATAAAACTTTAAATTGTATCAATGTATGCCTCGCGTTTAATGAACAGCGATGTATGCGTTGTAAACTTTCTTCCCAAGATTCTTTTGTTATAGATAAACCAATTTCATTTTCCCATGCTTGACGGTATATTTCTGTTGTTGGATTCTCCCTATCCAAAATAAGATTATATATATAAGCTATAAATTTTTCTGAATTTGGATGTTTATTAAATACTTCATCTAATAATCCTGGTTCTTTAATTTTATAATCTTGTGTGTTAGACTTAATATAATCTCTAATTTGTAGATACCTAAACAAATTATGTGGTGGTAACCCATAAATTTCTTGTAACTCATGAAATAAAAGAAATTTTCCATTTCTATACAGATGTTCAATCCTATAAATTCCTAAATCCTCCCATTGTCTAAACCCCCTATCTAATATAGAGGGTTTAAATAAAGGGTTATTCATAATTGGTAGTTTAAGTGACAAATTATCCAAACATAAAGTCTTGACTATTTGTTTCCAAATACGTCTATTGCTATGAATTATAGGGTTGTTCCTATAAATTTTATTTTGTATTTCTCTTGGCGCAAAAAGAATTGAACTTACATTAAAAGGTAAACAATCTTCCTTTTCCATCTTTAACCACGTTGGTTCGTAATCCAAATTTACCCACCAAAAATTCATATTCTTAATCTGGACTGCCCAAAAATATACAAAAAATTTGGAAGTGCTAATCCTCCATTTATTTTTGATTTACATAAATGTTTTTTACTTATTCTATGATTTTTATAATCCCAAATAAAACTATTGACAATGTTATCTATTTTTTTTAAAAAAGCTCTTTGGGAGATAGAAAGGAATAGCTTGAAACAAGTATAGCAGTTGTGGTAAAAATATCATTTTTATAGCATTTATTCTACCAATCATAGATATAGGAAGTGTTTTCCAGTATAAAATATTTTTTCTAAGTTTATCTAATAATAGGGGATAATTAGATTTAATTAATGAGTTATAGGATTTAGATACATTAATACCTAAATATTTAAATTTATCCGTAACTATTTTTAGTGGATATTGTTGCAATATATTTGATCTTATTCCGGTTATAGGCATAATCTCACTTTTATTCCAGTTAATTCTATATCCAGAAAATCTGCCAAATTTAGTTATAACATTAAATAGCTTGGGTATACTGATCTCTGGTTTTGTAATATAAATTAATACATCATCTGCATATAAAGATATTTTATTAGTTGTAGTATCAGTATTATATCCATATATTTCTGGTTCAGATCTAATCCTTTCAGCTAAAGGCTCTATCACCATAGCGAATAACAAAGGCGACAGCGGACATCCTTGTCTACAACCCCTATGAAGCTTAAATTTAGCTGACAATATTTGGTTAGTTAATATTCTTGCAGTGGGATTCGAATATAGAATTCTTATCCATTTACAAAATCTATCCCCCAATTGGAATTTCTCCATTATTCTAAATAAATATGGCCATTCAACCTGATCGAATGCTTTTTCTGCATCTAAGGACATAACAGCTAAATCCCTATCCCCAACTCTTTTTGAATATATGATATTAAATAATCGTCTCAAATTATAAGATGAGTAACGCTTTGGGATAAAACCTGTTTGATCATGGTGTATTATTTTAGTAATCACCAAACTTAATCTTCGTGATAAAACTTTAGCTAAAATTTTTTGATCTGTATTTAAAAGAGCAATTGCTCTATATGATCCTGGGTCTTCCAAGTCCTTGTCAACCTTAGGAATTAGTGTAATTGTAGATTCATTTAGGGATTCCGGCAATTTTCCTTGTTCATATGTATATTTATACACTGCATGTAATCTTGGGGAGATCAGATCTTGAAATTTCTTATAAAATTCTGTACTCAGGCCATCCGGGCCCGCTGCTTTTCCATTATTTAATGATCCGATTGACTCTTCAATATCTTTTATTGATATATCCGCATTTAACAAGTCTCTACCTCCCTGATCTAAGCTGTTAATATTACATTTTTGTAGAAATGTATCCATTTCATCCATTTGTCCTGTTATTTTTGATGAATAAAGACTTTGATAATATTGTAAAAATATATCATTGATATCTTTTGGTAAGGTCGATATATTGCCATTCTCAGATCTAATTCTATGTATCATTTTTTCGTCCTCTCGCTTTCTAAGTTGTCGAGCCAACAATATTTGCGGTTTATCTCCAAATTCAAAGTGCACTTGTTTAGTTTGTTGATAAAGTTTAATTACTTGATTGGAATATATTTTATTTAGTTTATATTTTAATATTGCAATTTTATTACTTAACAATTTAGAGGGCTGTTTTGTATTCTCCATATCTAATTGTTTTATCTCTTTTTCCACGTTTTGTTCCGTCTTTCTATTTTCTTTATTAAAGTATGCTTGTGCCGATATTATAGCACCACGCATAAATGCTTTAAATGTATCCCAAAGTAATGATGGTGAAACTTCAGGTTTGTCATTAGTTTCAAAGAATAATTTAATCTGTTTTACCAGATAATCATAACAAGCCTTATCCTTTAATATTTCGGGATTAAACCTCCAATTATTAGATTTTATAATTATATCTTTTAATTTTATCTTAAAAGTTAATGGAGCGTGATCTGAAATAATAATATTATGATATTTTGAATCATATGTAAATGGAAGTAGTTTTGAATCTATTAAAAAATAGTCTATCCTCGAGTAAGTTCCAAATACAGGTGAGAAAAATGAATATTCTCGTCCTATTGGATTATCTATTCTCCAGATGTCCTTAACGTTTGCTGTACTAATAAAGGAATTTATAAGTATGCTTGACTTAGAAATAGATTTACTTTTTGTTGACGATCTATCTAAATAATTATCCAAAGTACAATTAAAATCTCCTCCAATTATTAAGTTATGTTCTGCAGCTATAGGGATATTATTAAATATTTTCTTAAAAAATAATGGGTTATCAAAGTTAGGGGCATATATATTCATTAGAGTTACTTTTTTAGAATATAATTCCCCTGTAATTATTACATACCGACCTTCTGTATCCTCTATTATAGAACTTAATTTAAAAGGTATACCTTTACGAATGATTATTGCAACCCCTCTAGATTTATGTATAAATGAGGAGTGATAGACTAACAGCTAAATGGATTTCGAAAGTGTGTGTCGAGCATCTTTTTTAAGGTGGGTCTCTTGAAGAAAAGAGACGTCAGACTTCAATCTGTTTAATTGAGCTAACACCTTACCTCTTTTAATTGGCTCATTAACTCCCTTAACATTCCAACTACAGAAGGTGATTCCATTACCCCCAATCTTCCCATTAGTATCTTGCATTTTACTATTAAGGTGGTTTATATTGGAATAACCGTCCCGGCCCGTACAACTCAACATTGTAACCAGACCTTGGGTTGACGAAAATTAGTGTACGTCTTTCTATTTCATATACACGTCTCTTTGAACTGACTATATAATACCAATCGTAAATATTTTCATATACTGTATAATATAAAATCAAATATCTAATATACCTAAAATAATAAAAAGTGTGAGTGAAAGTGAGTTGAAAAGTGTTAGTAAAGTGCTCAGAAAAAAAAATAACTACACCTATATAGAGTGTAGTGTGTGTTAGTGCAAGCCACACTAACGTGGCTACTAATCTACTGACTTCCGTAAAAAAAAAAGATGTTAATAATTCCAGCTCCAATCTTAAATGCTATATATTTTGGGGTAGGGTACTAAATTTGTATACTTAGTAATAATTCATATTATTAGTGACTATTATAATTACTATTCTAATTAGTAATACTATGTTAGGGGGGGGGTAGATAATACTATGTTAGGTGAATAATTGCCATTTTATATGGGTAGATAACACAGTAATCTATCCATCTCTCTTTAAACCAAAATTTAAGTCCATGTCCAATATTCATCCTCCTTCTCCATAATGATTCATAACCGCGGATGGGTCATAAAAGTTCAGCCATCATCTTCTTGGTCTTGATCCACTTGTTCTTCTTCCTCTTCTGTTTCATTCTGTACTTTTCGGGCGAATTCCAGTGCTACAGTATGCTTAACGAAACGGAACTCTTTGTTGTTGTAGGTTACTCTTAATGTTGCTGGGTACATCAAGCCATATCTCAGATCCTTCGTATCCTTCAGATTCCTCAGAACACCTCTTGTTTCTGTGAATAAGGATCTTCTCTTGGCCACTTCCGCCGGATAATCTCTGACTTTCGACATGCTGCTAAGCTATGGGTAAATTGGAGCTACATTCCAGCCACATAATTGGGTCGTTACGCTATCAAAGCTTGGGTGAATAAGCAAAATCTCGGCATGTATAGCGAATGCTGGACAATTACGAGCTTAAGCAGCTGCCAATCCAAGCATAATTGAGGTACAACGGTGGATTAGCAATGGTTGTGATTGTTAAATCCCATCATTACATCAAACCTAGTAGTGGTGTTACAAACCGACGCAAGCGCCGAGGGCTGGGTAACTACTGACACCATTCCAGGTGGGGCGGTAAATGGGATTGCATGAGTCTACTTTCTTCAATCACAAGGTATAAACTGTTTAGAAATGCTGGGAGCATGTCCAGGGCTGCGCGTTAATGCACTAATCTGCAGCATACATATGTTCGTCTTCAAAATAATACCACTGAGGAGGCATATTAAACCTTATGGGTGGCGTCAAGTTAATATCTTGGGATGAATTGGAAACATTAATTTGGCTCTGGTGGATTGAAAGAAATTTGAGTTCAGCTATGTACCTTCTGGATAAGCTCAATATAGTGGCGGACACCAGGTCACAAGTATTAATAACGACATCAAGTAGATTGAACCTCCAAATATCTGCTAAAATTATAGCCTAATATGGAATACCAGATTTCGACCTCTTTGCGTCCAGGTTGAGCCATTGGATACCAACATATGTCTTGAGAACTAGATCCTGGGGCAGTGGCGATGGACGCGTTTTCGCTACGTTGGGGGGAAATGCGGGGTTTCTATGTTTTCCCCATTCTGCTTCATCAGACAGGTGCTGCAGGATTCGCAACCAGGCTCTGCAACATAAAGGACCATGGATGTCAAACAGCATCGTGCAGAGAGTCCAGTAGGAAGCAGTACCTCGCCTACATAAGGATATGGGAGGTTTCTGTAGTCGGACCTAGACCATCTACATATCTGCTATACTCTCCAAGGTGCTGGAATACTCATGGGTCGTCATTATGACGAGTCCCTCAGTTACAGTGCTGTATACAGTGCCAGGAGTGCATTGTCGTCCTATCGCTAGATTGGACTGGGATGAGGTAGTGTTGACCCTCCTCAGGAGCTGGTCGCCTATGATGGACTTACTCACCTTCAAAGTGCTTATGATAATGGCACTGAACACAGCTCAACAGGTCATGACTTTACAGGAATTAAACCTGGATAGAATGATCGGACCATAATAAGGTAACTTCTTTATAGAAGAATTACTTACACTACACAGACCTGGGACTACACATCTGCAAATGGGCATCAGATGTATGGAGTCGGGTCTGTTTCAGCCATGGTAACCCACGTCACAGGGTGATTGTGCAGACTATCTCCAGATGACACGAGGTGGTATTCGGTGCAGCAGGTAAGACACTAATATTTTAAATGTCATTCTATCAGGGCTGCATCCACATCAGTGGCAAGGACTATGTGGTGTTCATGGATTTTGGCCTCGCAATAACGAGCTGGGCCAGTGAATCTACACTTCAGCGGTTTTATAACTGATTTATAACCGCTCCCGCAACGTTGGCGGATTCAGTTTTAAGTGCTGTTCCCTAAACATTTGTCCCCGAGTTCAGGGGGTTATTGTTGTATTAACAAATGTTATTATTTTTTCAGCTTGTTCAAGTCTGAAATACGTTAACATACTTCCTCCATCAGAATTACGGCAGTGTGTGAGCATGGGCGTGGTCCAGGGCATGTAATCACAGAGCTTTGAAATCTTCACGAAGTCACTCACGTGACTCCGAAGTAAAATAGTAAGATTAAACAAGAACTTACCAGTTTGAAGTTTGATCTTTATTTTATGAGGAGTTGCGATGAGGGATTTCGTGCCCTCCGCTCCCAACCCTCTATTATATATTCAACTGGTATGGTCAGGTTTTAATCTTACTATCTTCGGTTTGTGATCTGTGATTCCACACCGCTGCTTTGAAGAATGTCGCGCATGCGTGCCTGGCGGGGTCTTCACGAAATCCCTCATCGCAACTCCTCATAAAATAAAGATCAAACTTCAAACTGGTAAGTTCTTGTTTAATCTTACTATTATCTCTTAATCCGAGCTACCTAATGCCCACCTGTCAAACACTTCACTCAACATGAACATGCAAGCCCTGAACCCTTGTCCACACACTTTTAAACACATTCCACTTTCTGGACTTTCCTTTGCTCGCAAACAACCTACACCAGTCCAGTTCTTGTCTAATACTAACCAAGTTGGCCTTGCCTCAATTCAGAATTTTGACTCACAGGCCAGCCCCCAAGTCATAAATCTAACAGAACAGTGACGCTGGTCCCAAAAGGCTCATCCATGACCATTTCAACCACTTGTACTTTTGAATTTCCTCAACAGATCAACAGACAATAGGCAATAGGTGCAGGAGTAGGCCATTCAGCCCTTCGAGCCAACACCGCCATTCAATGTGATCATCCCCAATCAGTACCCCGTTCCTGCCTTCTCCCCATATCCCCCGACGCCACTATCTTTAAGAGCCCTATATAGCTCTCTCAAGAAAGTATCCAGAGAACTGGCCTCCACCGCCCTGCGAGGTAGAGAATTCCATAGACTCACAACTCTCTGCATGAAAAAGTGTTTCCTCATCTCCGTTCTAAATAGCTTATGCCTTATTCTTAAACTGTGGTCCCTGGTTGTGGACTCCCCAACATCAGGAACTTGTTTCCTGCCTCTAGCATGTCCAAACCCTTAATAATCTTATATGTTTCAATAAGATTCCCTCTCATCCTTCTAAATTCCAGAGTATACAAGCCCAGCCGCTCCATTCTCTCAGCATATGACAGTCCCACCATCCTGGGAATTAACCTTGTAAACCTACGCTGCACTCCCTCAATAGCAAGAATGTCCTTCCTCCAATTAGGGGACCAAAACTGCACACAATACTCCAGGTGTGGTCGCACTTGGGCCCTATACAACTGCAGATGGACCTCTTTGCTCCTATACTCAACACCTCTTGTTATGAAGGCCAACATGTCATTCGCTTTCTTCACTGCCTGCTGTACCTGCATGCTTACTTTCATTGACTGATAAACAAGAACCCGCAGATCCCGTTGTACTTCCCCTTTTCCCAACTTGACACCATTTAAATAATAATCTGCCTTCCTGTTTTTGCTACCAAAGTAGATAATCTCGCATTTATCCACATTAAACTGCATATGCCCACTCACCCATCCTGTCCAAGTCACCCTGCATTCTCATAGCATCCTGTTCACAGTTCACACTGCCACCCAGCTTTGTGTCATCTGCAAATTTGCTAATGTTACTTTGAATCCCTTATCTAAATCATTGATGTATATTGTAAATAGCTGCGGTCCCAGCACCGAGCCTTGCGATACCCCACTAGTCACTGCCTGCCATTCTGAAAGGGACCCATTAATCCCTACTCTTTGTTTCCTGTCTGCCAACCAATTTTCTATCCATGTCAGCACTCTACCCGCAATACTACGTGCCCTAATTTTGTCCACTAATCTCCTATGTGGGACTTTATCAAATGTTTTCTTAAAGTCTAGGTTCACTACATCCACTGGCTCTCCCTTGTCTATTTTCCTAGTTACATCCTCAAAAAATTCCAGATTAGTCAAGCATGATTTCCCCTTCGTAAATCCATGCTGACTCGGACTGATCCTGTTACTGCTACCAAATGTGCCACTATTTCATCTTTTATAATTGACTCCAGCATCTTCTCCACCACCGATGTCAGGCTAACGGGTCTATAATTCCCCGTTTTCTCTCTCCCGCCTTTCTTAAAAAGTGGGAATAACATTAGCTGCCCTCCAATCCACAGGAACTGATCCTGAATCTATACAACATTAGAATATGATCACTAATGCGTCCACAATTTCTAGAGCCACTTCCTTAAGTACCCTGGGATGCAGACCATCAGGCCCTGGGGATTTATCAACCTTCAGTCCCATCAGTCTACCCAACACTTCTGCTTGTTCATGTCCCACTCATGTGGATTTCCTTCAGTTCCTCCATCACCCCAGATCCTCTGGCCACCCCAGATCTTCTGGGAAAATTGTTTGTGTCCTCCTTAGTGAAGACAGATCCAAAGTACCTGTTCAACTCGTCTGCCATTTCCTTGTTCCCCATAATAAAATCACCTTTTATAGTTTTCAAGGGTCCAACCTATTTTTTTCCTCTTCAAATACCTAAATAAGCTTTTACTATCCTCCTTTATATTCTTGGCTAGCTTACCTTCGTACCTCATCTTTTCTCCCCGTATTGCCTTTTTAGTCATCTTCTGTTGCTCTTTAAAACATTACCAAATCCTCTTGTTTCCCGCTCATCTTTGCTACGTTGTACTTCTTCTCTTTTATTTTTACACTGTCCCTGATGTCCCTTGTCAGCCACGGTCGCCCCTTACTCCCCCTGGAATCTTTCTTCCTCTTTGGAATGAACTGTTCCTGCACCTTCTGTATTATTCCTTGATATTAATCAAACTATGCCTTCTTCCATGTAGGACCCTCTACATATTGCATGGAAACTTTCCTGAACACATTTTACAAATTCCAACCCGTCTAGGCCTTTTACACCATGAGAGCCCAAGTCAATATTGGGAAAGTTAAAATCCTCTACTATTGCCACCCTATTAGTCATATATGCCGCTGCCTATAATCTCCAGGCATATTTGCTCTTCTAGTTCCCGTTGATTATTTGGGGGCCTGTAGTACACTCTCAACAAAGTGATCATCCCCGCTGACAAGGGAGGTGCTGTGGTAGACTGGCACGCTGACCTCTACCGGGGCTGATGCCAGGCGACATCTCTCAAGACACCTCCTCCTACTTATCCTTGGACCATGATCCCACAGACAAGCACCAGATCTTAATATCACACACCATTTCTGATTTAATTACTTCCGGCTCTCTGCCCCCTAAAGCTCTTCTCCCCAAAATCCACAAACAGAACTGTCCTGGCAGACCCATTGTTTCTGCTTGTTCATGTCCCATTGAATTAATTTCCACATACCTCGACTCCACCTTATCCCCCCCCCCCGGTCCAAACCCTCCCTACCGATGTTCAAGATACCTCACACACTCTTCGTCTCTTTAATGACTTCCGTTTTCCAGGCCCCCACTCCCTCATCTTTACTATGGATGTCCAGTCACTCTACACCTCCATCTCCACCAGGAGGGTCTTACAGCCCTCTGTTTCTTCCTCGACCGCAGAAGCAGCTAATTCTCCTCTGCCCGGCAGAGCTGGTCCTTACGCTTAACAACTTCGCCTTCGACTTTTCCCACTTCCTCCAAATCCAAGGCGTCGCTATGGGCACTCGCATGGGCCCCAGCTATGCCTGCCTCTTTGTAGGGTACGTCGAACAATCACTGTTCCAGGTGTACACTGGCCCTATCCCCAAACTCTACCTCCACCACACTGACGACTGCATCAGTGCTACCTCCTGCACCCATGCAGAACTCACTGACTTCGTCAACATCATGACTAATTTCCATCCTACACGCAACTTCACTTGGACCATCTCCGACATCTCCCTAACCTTTCTAGATCTCCTTGTCTCCATCACAGACACTGACTATTGACTGACATCTATTACAAACCTACTGACTCCCATAGCTATCTAGACTACACTTCTTCCCACCCTGCTTCCTGTAAAGACTATCCCCTACTCCCAATTCCTCAATCTACGCCGCATCTGTACCCAGGATGAGGTTTTCCATACCAGGTCATCGGAGATGTACTCATTCATTAGGGAACTGGGGTTCCTCCCTTCCATTATAGATGAGGCTCTCACTCGGGTCTCCTCGAAATCCTGCAGTTCTGCTCTTTCTCCCCCTCCCCCCATACGTAACAAGGACAGTGTCCCCCTTGTCCTCAACTTCCACCCATCAGCCGTGGCTTGCTGCATATAATCCTCCAACATTTTCGCCACCGCCAAATGGATCCCACCACTGGCCACATCTTATCATCTCCACCCCTTTCTGCAGAGACCGTTCCCTCCACAACTCCCTGGTCAACTCGTCCCTTCCCACCCAAACCACGCCCTCCCCAGGTACTTTCCCCTGCAACCGCAGGAGATACAGCACCTGTCCCTTTACCTCCCCCCTTGACTCCATCCAAGGACCCCGACAGTCTTTTCAGGTGAGGCACTTGCACCTGCTCCAACCTCATTTACTGTATCCGCTGTTCCAGGTGTCAACTTCTCTACATCGGCGAGACCCAGCGCAGGCTTGGCAATCGTTTCGCTGAACCCCCCCGCTCGGTCCGCCTTAACCTACCTGATCTCCCGGTTGCTCAGCACTTTAACTCCCCCCTCCCATTTCTAATCTGACCTTTCTGTCCTGGGCCTCCTCCATTGTCAGAGTGAGGCCCAGCGCAAATTGGAGGAACATCACCTCATATTCTGCTTGGGTAGCTTACACCCCAGCGGTATGAACATTGACGTCTCTAACTTCAAATAGTCCTTGCTTTCCCTCTCTCTCAATCCATCCCCTCCCCCTTCCTCCCACCAGTCTTACTGTCCCCGACTACATTCTATCTCTGTCCCATCCGCTCCCCGACATGAGTCTGAAGAAGGGTCTCGACTCAAAACGTCACCCATTCCTTCTCTCCAGAGATGCTCCCTGTCCCGCTGAGTTACTCCAGCATTTTGTGGCTACCGCCGATTTAAACCAGCATCTGCAGTTCTTTAATTGATCATCCCTTTTTTATTTTCATACGCAAGAAGAAGGACTTCTACTGTGACATTCTCCTTAATCAATAAAGTAACACCCCTCCTCTTTTACCCTCACCTATCGCTCCTATAACACATAGACACTGTAACATTAAACGGCCAGTCCTGCCTCTCTCTTGGCCAGGTTTCTGTAATGGCTACAACATCCCAGTCACACATACCTAACGCTCTGCGTCCATCCCCTCTTGTATAAGCCTCCTCTGCCTCAGAAGAGATCCCAATTATTCAAAAATCTGAATCCTCAGGCACTCATTCATCTGTCCTATCTTCCTGTTCCAATCCTCATTAGCATGGGCAACCTGGAGTCTCAACTGCTGCCACAGAGCATCCTGCCTACAGCACTCTCTGCCTACTCCCTTTCTTTCTTTGTGTGCACACGTCTACTCTCTTCCTGTACCTTAGGCCTGACCTCCTCGTTAAAGTCTTATCATAGAAGTTCTGATTCTCCTTGATGAAACCAAGGTTATCCAGCTGCAGCTCCAGTTCCACAATTCGGCCTGTACCTGGACACAATTCCCACAGGTGTAAACAGCAGGAATACCAGCAGTTTCCCAGACTTCCTATGTCGTCCAGGAGGAACATTCTACTTGCCATCACTACAGCATTACACCAAGAAAGAAAAAAACACAAGAATCTCTCTCACTCACATACAGCAGCAGACTGTACCCTTTCCCCTCTGTTCAGCCTTCTTGCCTCCTCCAGCTGCTCGTAGAAGCAACGCCTCCATTACACCTTTGTTTCATTTTATTAGTTGCAGAATTAGCCAATTTTAATCACCGAACCAATCGACAGGTTAACTTTTCAATTCTCCCGTTCCTATTCCGACTGAAATTAATTTGCACAAGCAATCCACGGGCTAGTTGTTTAGTTTAGGGCTACAGTGTGAAAACATGACTTCCAGCCCACCGGGCCACGCAGACCTTTGATAACCTGTACACTAGTTTCCAGTTTCACGTCCCAGACTCGAGCGGCAATTTACAGCAGCCAATTAACCTATAAGCTACATATCTTTGGAATGGGAGGTGGAAACTGGAGCATCCTGAGGACACAAGGAGAACGTACAAACTCTGTACAGACAGCACCCGTAATCAGGATTGAAACCGGGTCTCTGGCGCTGAGGCAGCAACTCTACCGTTGTGCCGCCCCAGTTAGAGATGCAGCATGGAGACAGGCCCTGCGCCCCACCAAGTGACACACTCTGCCACAACCCAAAGCAACAGAATGAGTTTCACAGGCAGGATCCACTCTTGGATGCTTCCAATTTGTGGGTGGGTTTTGCGGGACTGGTGGGCTAATGGGGCACGGGGGACGCTAATGGGGCAGGGGGTACGGGGGTTAGGGCTAAGGCGGGGGGGCTAATGAGGACGGGGGGGGGGGGGGTGATGGTGGGGCTGAGGGAGTGAGGAGGTAATGGGGCCGGGGTGGTAATGGGGCGCAAAGGTGGCAGGAGAGTGACTGATCTTCCACGCGGGCCTTCGCCGGGCCGCGGTCGGATCGTTGCGCAGATTCATCGCTGCGACAGCGTCAGGCGGGTCGCGGGCACATGAGGCGGCGAGCCCCAGGTCCCGAGGCCCATCCACTTACATCGTTGCCGCACAGCAGGCCGTCAATCCGGGCTGAGGAGGAGAAAGCGGCGGCGGCGGCGGCGGCGGCGGGGCCAGGAGCTGGCGCGTCTGCAACGTGTGGCGTCACCCAACATGGCGCCGCCCCGGCCCGGCCCGGCCCGGCCCGCCCCAACGTGGACTCGAGATTGGGGCCGGAGTACACGAAATGCTGGAGAAACTCAGCGGGTGCAGCATCATCATCTAGGGAGCAACTCAGCGGGTGCAGCAGCAGCATCTAAGGAGCGAAGGAGATAGGCAACGTTTCGGGTCGAAACCCGTCTTCAGACCGGAGTAACTCAGCGGATCTGCAGAGAACCAATGCGGGACGTTACGGGTAGAGAGCCCGCTTCAGACTGAGAGTCAGGGGGAGAGAGAGTTACAGAGTAGCAATGTTACAAAATTTTGAGATTTTAAAAATCAAGTCTGCAATTTATCCCATCAGATAAAGCATAAAAAGACGTTTAATTTGATACCTAATTTACTTTCATATCTTCAGTATTAAGAAAGTTATGGCCATTTTCATACACGGAAATGAGCATCTTGCTTCCCATTGTCTTTCAATTGACTTAACTCAAAAGCTGTGATCTGGAAAAGTTAAAAGCCCATAACATTCTTAAAAATTAAGAGAACTCAATGAAATTTTCAGTTATTATAGATTGAAGCATTCTGAAACAAATATTAAACAATCTTACTTGGATGACCTGAAATTAAAGCATATAATTAGTTAGTTATCTAATTGTAGCTAATTACAAAATTCAATGAGTTGATCTAAACATCTATCAATTTCTTAAGAAAAGATAAACTTTTAAAAAATTGCCTAAGTGTTCAAATAACATTCACACAATAATCCACAATATAACATAATTTTTAAATCTCATTTTCATGAATTTCTGGGCCAAATGGAAGGAATTTAGTGTTTTATGCTGTAAATTAATGGCCATTTAAATCAACTAGCGAGTGGGTTTTAGTGGAATGCAGTGGATTAGAACGTTGCGGTTAGCAGTGAAGTCGGTGGGAAAAATACTGGGGGTTCATACATTTTTTGGGGACCCCATTTCGCAACATAAAAATATTATTAATGCCTCCCGAAAAACCAACTTTTAATATAAAAATAAAGTATTTACCTTTTTTTCTCCCCTACGGAAAATGCTTCCGGTTGTCTGTTCTCACGGCTTTTGAAGGTGATTTTTAAATTACTCTAGTTAATAAATAATGTAGAGTAATTTAAAAATACCACCATTCATGAAATGTCGGAGCGATTTTTCTTCAGCAACCAAATCGCCCGACATTGATCGATTTGTCCTGCCTGTTGAAAAACGGCACTTTAAGCCCGCCCCCCTCTGCAAGGCGCGAAAGTCACGCACACGGGGAGCGGCAGAAGTGCAGCGCCGCTAAAGGTACGTTTTATAACATACCTATACAGAGGTATGGAGGTGTAGGAGATGTAGATCAAGGAAAATGTGGAATAGACGACCATCGTTAGCTAGGAGAAGGTGACAACAAAACAAATTGAGATGAAGTTTAGTGTTTAAGAAAGAACAGCAGATGCTGGAAAAATCGAAGGTAGGCAGAAAATGCTGGAGAAACTCAGCGGGTGAGGCAGCATCTATGGAGAGAAGGAAATAGTAGCAATGTTACAAAATTTTGAGATTTTAAAAATCAAGGCTGCAATTTATCCCATCAGGTAAAGCATAAAAAAGAAGTTTAATTTGACACCTAATTCACTTTCATATCTTCAGTATTAAGAAAGTTATGACCATTTTCATTCTCGGAAATTAGCATCTTGTTCCCCATTGCCTTTCAATTGACTTAACTCAAAAGCTGTGATCTAGAACAGTTAAAAGCCCATAACTTTCTTAAAAATTAAGAGAACTCAATGAAATTTTCAGTTATTATAGATTGAAGCATTCTGAAACAAATATGAAACAATCTTACTTGGATGACCTGAAATTAAAGCATATAATTAGTTAGTTATCTAATTGTAGCTAATTACAAAATTCAATGAGTAGATCTAAACATCTATCCATTTCTTAAGAAAAGATAAACTTTTTTTAAATTGCCTAAAGTGTCCAAATAACATTCACACAATAATCCACAATATAACATAATTTTTAAATCTCATTTTCATGAATTTATAGGCCAAATGGAAGGAATTTAGTGTTTAATGCCTGTAAATTAATGGCCATTTAAATCAACTAGCTAGTGGGTTTTAGTGGAATGCGGTGGATTAGAACTTTGCGGTGAAGTCAGTATGAAAAATACAGCCGGTTCATACATTTTTTTATGTCCCCTTTTCGCAACATGAAAATGTGATTAAAGTCTTCCTAAAAACCAAGTTTTTATGTAAAAATAAACTGTGTAGCTTCTTTTATCGCCTACCTCAGGTCCGTTCCACTGTCACCATTCAGAGCTTTAGAAGATGATTTTTAAACTACTCTAGTTAATAAATAATCTAGCGTAGTTTAAAAATACCTTTATGAATGAAATGTCGGAGCGATTTCTCTTTAGTGACGAAATCGCCCGACATGGATCGACTTGGACTGCCTAGAAAAAAATCGGCATTTTAAACCCGCCCCCCTCTGAAAGGCGCCAAAGTCACGCACACGTGGAGTGGCAGAACTGCAGCGCTGCTAAAGGTAGGTATTGTAACATACCTAGGAATAGGCGACATTTCGGGTCGAGACCCTTCTTCAGAGGGACAGTCCCAGGGTCGGAGAACTGGGAAGGGGGAGAGATGGACACATGGGGTGAGAGAGGGGGGAAAAGCAAGGGTTACTTGAAATTGTAAGTTCCCGTGACCCGCACTGTTGCCCAGCAACGGCAACTGGATTACTGTGAATTGCAGGTAGGCACTTACCATGGCTTCTAGTGTAGCGGGCCCGTCTTCTGCCCCCGTATCCGTTCAATTGTCGCAGTATGCCTCAAATCTATCAACTGAGGAGTATGAACGGTATGTGCAAAAGGTCTTGATAGGTATTGACCCTTATTTAGTGCCTGAAGCTGAGAGATCCCGTGACATCTCCCAATTGCCAGAGATTAATTCCATGGACATCGTGGCCTACCTCGTCACAACGCCCAGTCCATACACATCAAATAATTTTAAAGCCTACAGATCATCTGAGGCTTACAATCAAGTTTGCAAATGGTTGGTTACACGACGCTAGTGTATAAATCCCAAAGAATTCTCCAGACTTACGAGTGGTGTGTGGAAAAGTAAGTTTTCCATTATTATGCTATTACTTGGTTATATTATTTATTCTATTACTTATAGGCAGCTATTTTAACACTTTTTATTTTTATTTTCTATTATTCTTGTCCTACAGGTTCTGCACTCACAAGCTGTAGGCGTGACATCTAAGCCATTGATGTCGTGGGTTATTGCGACAAATAGCCAGATAAGCAGTGCCCACTGTGATTGCAAGGCAGGGCTTGGAGAAGTTTGTACCCACATTGCGACGCTTCTCTTTGGTATTGACGCTGGAGTACGGATTCGTGAGAAGAAAACAGTCACCCAGGTCAAGGCATATTGGATGGAGCCAACAAGAAAGCAGGTTAAAGCCGCACCTGTCAACAAAGTTGACTTCTCTTCAGCAGCAAAGAAGAAAAGATGGCCTGATGCTGCCATAGATGGGACTGAGCCGAAACAGCAACAAACTAGAGATAAAGCTCCATCATTGTTATCCGCTTCATCTCAAGCGTCGGAGGTGAAGCGGATGACAAATCACTGAGTGAACTTTTGTTAGGCCTGTCCCTGAAAACAACAAAATCGGCCATATTCGGCTCTGTTGACCCTTATGCAGCAAGATTTGTTCCTGCTGAGACTGTTGTAGCATTTCCACTGATTCTTACAGATCTAATGGACAAAGACACATTCACCTTGACATTTGCTGATCTTCTAAAGAAATGTGAAGATGTTGGTTGTTCTGTTACAGAGAAGGGGGCAAAGAATGTGGAGACGCACACTCATCAGCAAACAAACTCAGATCTCTGGGTTCGGTATCGGGCAGGACGCATAACAGCATCAAAAATGAAAAGTGTTTGCACGACAAATGCAGGTTCTCCTGCAATTAGTGTTATCAAATCGGTGTGTACCCCGATCTGTGCAGATTTAGCACTGAGGCAACAAGATGGGGGTGTGATCAAGAAGAGCATGCAAGGCAAGCCTATGCAGCTTATATGCGCACTGAACACTCATGTTTCATGATGAAAGACTCAGGACTGATCATAAACCCCAAGTACCCTAATTTGGATGGACTGGTTCAGTGTGCTGAGTAATGTTGCGGGGATGACCGTCTTGGTGTCTGTGAAATATAATGTCCATTCAGTAAGAAGGTCATGTCTTTAATGTCCGCTGCAGAGGACAAACAGTTTTGTTTTCAGAATTTGAATGGTGAGCTTCATCTGTCCAAAGAGCATGCTTACTACTACCAGGTCCAGGCCCAAATTTTTGTCTCGGAGAGATCATTTTGCAATTTTGTGGTTTGGACCAGTGATGACATCCGTCCCCATATAGAGCGCATAGTGGATAATAATGCTTTTTGGACAGATGTTGTAGCTGCTGCCACTGAATTCTTCAATTTAGGCGTGTTACCGGACTTTGTTGGCAAGCATTTTACCAGTTCTCCCAAAAATGTTTTATGAGAATGTCGTGGAGACCGATGACCAGGAAGAACAAAAATGGTGCTACTGTCAGGAGGGGGAAAGCGGGGAAACGATCATGTGCAATAACCCAAAGTGTCCTATTTTGTGGTATCACTTTGAATGCCCGAAATTGCCAGATAATTATGAAACACCAAAAAAATGGTTTTGCCCAGATTCTAGGCTCCTCCCAAAATCTAAAAGAAATGAATGGCAAGTGTTCTGCTGAACATGTTTCTGTTAAATACAAAGTCTAGCATTTGTATACCACGTTTCCCTTGCACTGCATAAAGCCACGTAATAGGCTATTTTGATTCACTTTAAAAAAACACCAGTCACTTTTTGAAATTTCAATTTAAGGTTAATGTTAAAGATTTTGAAGTGCACTTTGGCTTCTGTCTTATTTAATGGTTTGGCAATTACTTGCAATTTCATCCATAATAAATGCTGATGAGCCAAGTAACTTTTTTGAAAGTTTTTATTGTTCGTATATACACCATACTAAAGCACACTTTCTGCACCTACTGTGAGATTATGGATTCATTTAAATTGAAAAGAGCACAACAGATCCTTGTAATTTTATCAATTTTGGGTACTTGATTTTCAGAGTTGGTCACCATGTACTCCAAAGGCACAGTATGACTTAGAAATAGAAATTTTTGCCTGACACCACCAATCACACGCTCTACATGAATGCGTAAATTTGCTAATTCACAAGTTTCTTCCACATCCAGCGCAGACAGTTGTGCTTTTCCTCTTGTAAATGCAGGGATTTCTGCTTGACAACCGTAAAATCCAGCATCATCTTTTATGTCGATCAGCTAAAATGACATCTCCAGGGAGCAGGTTGTCAAAAAAGTTAGATGAAAGTGCAATTGTTTTATCTGCCCCCCCATGCTGCAGATAAAAATGAAATGGCACCGCATGGTGTAATACCTATCACAAATTTGATGGTGTTATGGTGCTTATAGTTCAACCAAGTCTGTGCGCGCGCCTCTAAACTCGTAGGTCTATCACAAAATACTTCAAAGGAATCTATAATCACTGCCACATGCTTTCCAAATGTCCGCCGAAATTGCATGGGCATGGTTTTCCATAGAACCTCCCTTTCAGGCCAAATAATTAACTTGGATATGCCTTAAAGGGCATCAATCCCACTATTGAATACACACGATACTGTGGAATCTATAACAAGGAATCGATATGCAAGATCTTCATGAGGCACTGCAAGTCGGAGCTTCATCAAGACGATCAGCAACTGCCGAAAATGTGTTAGTGAATGTCTTTTGGGGAGCTTGTCCTTAACATAATTGAAGACCGGCATCAAAATGGCAAACGTTGGTAAACCCGTGTAGAACATAATCTTTTTGTCGTCCTTGGAAAGGCTTTCTTGTGTAAACTTACTTTGGGCTGCTTCTGTCTTGCTTTAACAAGCTCTTTATTGTTATTGTCTGCTTGAGCTTCCAGTGCTGTTATGCCTGCTGCACACATGTCCGTTTGTGTTAATGTGTCCATTGTCTCTTTAACTGGTGTTTGTTTCCGTCAAGTTGATGGTGTACTTGCAGCTCCGGTTCAAAGTTCTCATAGTCATTAACCTGTTCAGCATCATCTTGCAGAGCTACGGATGCTTGAGCTGCGACCAAATCTGCCTTCATACTCTCTCTTCTTGTTGCACGTGCATGGCGTTCTTGTGCACTTTGTCTATCCTGCTCATTGTCACCACCGTGTCCCATATTCACAGTTGGTGCCCAATCAGGATTGGTAACATTCCATGCTGCAGGCTTTTCTGTAATTAGATGATAAATAAATAAATAATTGTGGGTAATTGTGCAGGCTTAAAACAAGAGACATTGAAAAATATATTTTGGCAAATAATAAAATGTCCTGACGGCTTAAACACCCACTCCCTTTCAAAGATATTGTTGATTTGCTGAGGTTGATTATGTCCAATTAACAGCTAACAATTATGCCATTCCTTGGCTTAAGAATTAGACAATCAGACCTGTAGCTCCCCCTTACCTAACCTAACCCCACTGAAATAATAATCTGCCCCCTTGTTTTTGCCGCCAAAGTGGATAACCTCACATTTATCTATATTATACTGCATCTGCCACGCATCTGCCCACTCACTCAGAGGTTGCAGTGAGTGGGCATCCTCCTAACATACACTTCACAGTTGACACTGCCACCCAGCTTTGTGTCATCTGCAAACATGCTAGTGTTGCTCCTAATTCCCTCTTCCAAATCATTAATATATATGGTAAACAGTTGCGACCCCAACACCGAGCCTTGCGGCACTCCACTCGCCACTGCCTGCCATTCTGAAAAGGACCCATTCACTCCTACTCTTTGCTTCCGGTCTGCCAACCAATTTTCTATCCATGTCAACACCCTACCCCCAATACCATGTGCTCTAATTTTAGTCACCAGTCTCCCGTGCGGGACCTTATCAAAGGCTTTCTGAAAGTCTAGATACACTACATCCACTGGCACCCCTTCATCCATTTTACTTGTCACATCCTCAAAAAATTGCAGAAGATTAGTCAAGCATGATTTCCCTTTCATAAATCCATGTTGACTTGGACTAATCCTTTTACTGCTATCCAAATGCTTCATTATTACCTCTTTAATAATTGACTCAAGCATCTTTCCCACCACCGAAGTCAGGCTAACTGGTCTGTAATTCCCCGTTTTCTCTCTCGCTCCTTTCTTGAAAAGTGGGATAACATTAGCTATCCTCCAATCCACAGGAACTGATCCTGAATCTATTGAACATTGGAAAATGATCACCAATGCGTCCACTATTTCTAGAGCCACCTCCCTGAGGACCCTGGGATGCAGACCATCAGGCCCAGGGGATTTATCATCCTTCAGTCTCATTAGCCTACCTGGTACTATTTCTCGCCTAATGAAAATTTCTTTCAGTTCCTCTACCCCCTTAGATCTTCTGTCCTCCAGTACATCTGGCAGATTGTTTGTGTCCTCCTTAGTGAAGACAGATGCGAAGTACTTATTCAACTCTTCTGCCATTTCCTTGTTGCCCATAATTATTTAACCTGTGTCTGCCTTCAAGGGACCCACATTTGCAAATGTGCTGCCCTAAACTGATGAAATCAGTTCAACATGCCAACATGTTTCGGCACAAACACTGTTGGCCAAAGGAGCTGTTCCAGTGCTGTACTGTTCTATGTAAAATCCATGAGGTGTGTTAAGGAAGCAGGAAAGAACATCCCAAGGCATTTTAAATGTATCCTAAGCGTAAGAGGGTAGCTTGGGTTAAGGTAAGTCCAGTCATGGGCAAAGGGGTGAATATACAGTATGCTTGGTGTTGGAATAAGGTGCACAAAGTACTTTTACCAAGGAAAAAGACATGAGATTAGGGAGTGGTATGTTGATTTCATTGTACCTGTATCTCACCATACTTGTACATATAACAATAAATTCAGAAGAGTCTATAAGCTTCTCTTGTCTCCTCTGAGGCGGTGACTTCAAACTGAACCATTAACATTTTATTTTCCTACAATTTGAGACCTGTATATTGTTGTTTCCAGTAATCCCCATTTTTATTTGAGATTTCTGACAGCTGCAGTTTAAAAACGTTCCCCTAACCCACCTTGCTAATTTATCGCAATCCTGGAGTCCACGTCTGCTGAAATAACAGATTTTGAATGTAACAACTACTGGATATTGGATACCTATAACTTGTGTGCTTCCAGCAAGTAGAATGTTTTTCATACAGTTGGTAGTAACTTTTCATAGGAAGGTCGTACAACTAAGTAAACATTTCCAATCTATTTGGCATCGTGTATTACATCATTTATACTCATTTGCAACAGATTATTGCAAATGAGTATAATTGATGTATGTGAAATTCTGCTTAAAAATGGAATGTAATATTACTACTCTGTATTGGAAATGCCTAAGTGGACCGCTTGCAGTAAGTAGAACGCTACTGTTGGCAATATTTTGCTAGGAAGATTGTACTACCAAATAAATGTTTCCAATTGATTTGGCGCCATGTATTTAATCTACTAGACTAGTTTACAACTGGTTATTGTGAAGATCCACTGAACTAAGGCAATTGAATGTAACATTACTCCTCTATTGGAAACATATAACTGGATTGCCTGCAGTAAGCAAAATGCTTTTCCATATGGTTGGTAATACCTTTACTGGGAAGGCTACGCAACCAAATAAACATTTCCAATCGATTCAGCACCATGTTTTACGTCAAGAATACAGGTTAACAACAGGTTATTGTGAAGGTCTACTGAAATCAAGGCAATTGAATGTAACAATACCGCTCTATTGGATACACCTCACAGTACTGCTTGGAGTAAATGGAATGCTTTTACATGTGGTTGGCAGTAAATTTTCTTAGGACAGTCGTACATCCAAATAAACAATCCCAATCGATTGAGCACCATGTATTACATCCACTAGACTAGTTTACCACCATTGTAAAGGTTTGCTCAAATAAACACAATTGAATGTAACATTACTACTCTATTGGAAAAGACTAACTTACTTCCAGTAATTAAAACTTCCAGTTTTCATATGGTTGTCAATAACTTTTCCTAGAAACGTTGTACTACCAAATAAACATTTCCAATCGATTTGGCACCGTGCATTACATCAATTTGAATAGTTTATTACTGGTTATTCTGAACCTCTGGGAAATAAAGAGAATTTAATGTAACATTTCTACTCTATTAAATACGCTTAACTGGACTGCTTGCAGGATGCTTTTTCATGCGTTTGGCTATAACCTTTCCTGGGATGCTTGTACAGCCAAATAAATGTTTCCAATTGATTGGGCATCATAACTTACATCAACTCGATAGTGCACAACATGTTTTTGTGAATAAATTGTGAAATACATGAACATAGCTACATAGTTACTGTGTATTTGAAATGCCTAACGTGACTGCTTGCAGTATGTACAGTTTCATATAGTTGGCAAGAACCTTTCCTAAGAAGGCTGTAAAATCAATTAAATGCCTCTAATCGTTTCAACAGCAACTAGACTCATTACAACAGATTATTGTTAAGGTCTGCTGAAATGCAGCATTGTGACTGGAATACTGACAAACCAAATGTTGTCACCCAAAGTTCACTTATCCAGAGGTTGTAGACAAGGATGTCCACTATCCCCGCTTTTATTTGCCCTCATTATAGAACCACTCGCTGAGAGTATCAGATCTCAGCCAGACATCCATGGGTACAATACTAAACATACAGTTATAAAATGTCTTTATACGCAGATGATGTATTATTATACATCACAAACCCCGAAATTAGCATTCTAAGTTTATTAAATCTCATAACTCAATTTGTCTCATTCTCCGGATATAGAATTAATTGGAATAATGCCAATAACAGAACAAAATCCGTCTATACTTCAATTCCCTTTTAAAATTGCCTATGAAATGTTTAAATACCTTGGAAATATGTGACCAGGAAATATACTTCTCTATTCATCAAATTTTCCTTTTTTAGTTACTAAATTACACAGAGACATCCAATTTTGGAAAACACCTCCCATCTCACTAGGTAGAATTAATGCTATAAAGATGATCTTTCTCCCACAACTATTATACTTATTCCAATCAATTCCAATATATCTTCCACATTTTTTCCCCCAAAAAATTGATTCAATTGTTAATAATTTTATTTGGGATTATAAGACCCATAGAATAAATAAAATACATCTATGTAAGTCTAAAGCTAATGGAGGATTAGCTTTACCAAACATTCTATTTAATTATTGGGCGGTTAATATTAAAAATATAACCTTCAGGCTGAATGACACTGATCAACAGCCAGATTGGCTAAAGATGGAGAAGGAAGATTGTTTACCTTTTGACATGGGCTCGATTCTTTTAGCTCCAATAAATTTGAATAAAACATGTGGAGGAAATCCGATTATGCATAGTGTTATCCGTATCTGGAAACAATTAAATTTACTTTAAAATTGGGTAACTTATCTCTCTTTCTCCCTATTGCAAATAACCCTTCTTTCAAACCGTCTGTCTTAGATAGAGGATTTGTTCAATGGAAAATTCATGGAATTAAAATGGTGGGAGACCTTTATCAAAAGGTGACTTTTCTCTCTTTTCAGGAATCACAGCAGAAGTACAAATTACAGGTTAATAATTTTTTAATATATTTACAATTTAGAGATTATGTAAAATTACATACACAAGATTATAGATTTAGTGTCTAGACATCCTCCCGTCATCAGAGTCATATAGACGAGCATGGGAGGATGAACTGGTTCAACCCATAATGAAAGACACATTTGATGAAAGTTTACAATATACACATCATTGCTCGTTAAACACTAGACATTCCTTAATACAATTTTAAAATTTGCATAGATTACACTATTCAAAGACAAAATTAAACAGGGTCTTCACAAGTATTTCCCCTCTCTGTGATAAATGTCAATTTCAAGAAGCCAACTTAACTCACACTTTTGTAACTTGTATAGAAATGCAACATTTTTGGACCGACATTTTTTAAATTATCTCGAAAGTTATCGATAATCAACTGGACCCAGATCCAAAATTAATAATGTTAAGATTATCATAACAAAGCACAAACTTCACGATAAGCCAGAGACACTTTCTTGATTACAATTTAATAACTGCGAAAAGATTAATACTTAAATTTTGGGAAATAATCAGCAACCCCCACAATTAAAATGTGGATTACAGAAATGACCGAGACCTTGCATTTGGAAAGAAATTGACATTTGTCTTAATTGACAAATCAGAACTATTTTTTAAAATATGGTCTCCATTTATTAAATTTTAAAAAAAGTAAACTGGTTTTAACACAAAATAGTAAGATTAAACGAGAACTTACCAGTTTGAAGTTTGATCTTTATTTTATGAGGAGTTACGATGAGGGATTACGTGAAGACCCCGCCAGCACGCATGCGCGACATTCTTCAAAGCAGTGGTGTGAAATCACAGAACAAAAAACAGTCTCAATGACTGACATAGTAAGAGAAAAAAGAGAACTTTCATACCAGGTGATCTTTATAATAGAGGGTTGGGAGCGGAGGGCACGTAATCCCTCATCGTAACTCTTCATAAAATAAAGATCAAACTTCAAACTGGTAAGTTCTCGTTTAATCTTACTATTTTACTTCGGAGTCACGTGAGTGACTACGTGAAGATTTCAAAGCTCTGTGATTTCATGCCCTGGAAGCTCCATGCTCACACACCGCTAAAGCTGGGATAAGAGGATGGACGTGATTCAGACAAGACACTGGCTGAAAAACAAAACAGGTATTTATTCATACCAAACACAATATTGTGTCCCAAAAGGGTTATTTAACTGGCAGCACTTAAGATCCTCCCTGCATAATTGTCAGGGGAGGTCACGGGTTTGTTATAAAAGCGGTGGAAGGTTCTCTCATTGTTCCAACCCGCTGTGGCCAGGATGTGATCCAGTAGTACCTCCATCCTTCTAGCCGCCGAGGTGGATGCTGCCCTGGTGGAGTGAGATTTATACACATTAGTATCCACCCCCGCCGCATCCAGTACCACCCTTAACCATCTGGAAATGGTTTGCACCGTGACCCTGTGATGAGGCTTCTTGTGACTGACAAGCAAAGCTGTTTCCGTGCCCCTTAGATCTTTAGTGACTGAAATGTATCGCAGAATCAATGTAACGATACAAAGACGAGTGTCCGCTGGGTAACCCAGGAACTCCAAAGTATGTCCAGACACTCCGGGTCGATCTTGCTTCAATAGTCCCTGCACCTGGAATGTGATTTTCCCACTGGTAATTGCCATGGCATCCAGACTGAGTTTGTGCAGGGACTGGACCCGTTGCGCCGTGATCAGTGCCATTATCATGACCATTTTGTAGGTTAATTTGGCCAAAGGGAGTCCCGTGTTCGGTGTCCATCCTCGCAGCATCGTCAATACTGTGCTGATGTCCCAGGTATGGCTATATCTGGGCCTGGGGGGATTAGAATTAAATATTCCCCGCATAAATTTGGATACCAGGGGATGTGACCCAATTCCCAATTGGTCACTCCCCTTGCCCAAGTAAGACGATAGGGCACTCCTGGCACAGTTAATGGCGCTGTAGCTTAAACCCTCATCGTAATGAAGGGTAGCCAGAAACTCCAGCACTTCCGTAATGGTGGCGGTTTCGTATGTAGTTTTAGTAGTCACGCAGAATCTTTCCCACTTCCTGATGTAGGTCAAGTACTGCTTCCTTGTGGACTCTCTGCAGGCTCCCGTGATAGTATCAATGGTCCTGTTGGAGAGTCCGAGTCCATGAAGTGGCCGTTTTAAAGTCTGCAAATTAACAAATCCATACGATCATGACATGGATGACTTTCTCCTGTAACAGGATGAACAAGCAGGCTTGGTCTTTTATTCACCCTGACACAGGGTTCTGTGGCCATCTTTTGTACCAGAGGGAACCATGGTTGAGTAGGCCAGTCGGGCACTACCAAGATACCCGATGCGGAGTCTTGCTTGATTTTTTGCAAGACCCGACTGATGAGGCAGAAAGGGGGGAAAGCATAGAAAAACAAATCCCCCCAGTGTAGCGAGAAAGCATCCATCGCTACCGCCCCCGGGTCTGGCTCCCAAGCAACATACGTTGGTAGTTGGTGATTTAGCCTGGACGCGAAAAGGTCGATATCTGGTGTCCCATAACGTTCTACAATATCTGTAAACACTTTCCGATCCAACATCCATTCTATGTTGTCGTTGAATTTCCGTGATCTGGTGTCTGCCACTGTGTTTAGTTTACCTGGTAGGTAAGTTGCAGAGATCCAAATTCCTCTTTGCAGACACCAGTGCCAGATATTGTTGGCCAATTCATCACACGATATCGACTTTACACCGCCCATGTGGTTAATATAGGCTACCACCGTGGTGTTGTCAATCTGTAGTCTAACATGAACTTTGTGCATGTTAGTGCAGTATGCTTTAAGTCCGTGAAATGCTGCGAGCATTTCTGAATAGTTAATCCCTAAGTTTTTAAATAGGGTTAACTCTGGTGCACTCCATCTACCTCCACAGCTAGAGGTAGTGTTAGTAGCTCCCCACCCTTTGGCACTGGCATCCGTTTGTAAGGTGATCGAGGGATTGGCGATAGTCATGGGTTTGGAACAATTTTGGGCATTACCCATCCACCAATATAGTTCAGCTTTTGCCTTTTCTGGAATTTTCATGGGCCTATCAAAATGGCCAGCATGATTTTTGAGCGCCGTAATTTTTGCTCTTTGTAAATTTTGGTAATGTAAGGGCCCATATTGTGCTGCAGGAAATGCAGCTACTATCTTCCCAATCACCCTGGCCACCTGCCGAATGGATGGGACCTTAATGCCAAAGAGGCTCCTGCAAGCCTCTATCAGGTCTTCCACCTTGCTTGGTGGTAACGTGACAGACATTTGCACTGAATCAATAATGAACCCCAAATATTTCATGGTGGTAGAGGGTTCCAATATTGATTTATCTGGATGTATCGTAAACCCCAGTATCTGAAAAATATGTTTCGTGGCTGTGACTGCCAAAGTAGCCATTTCCAAATTCTCCCCCACTATGAGGATGTCATCAAGATAGGCCATAACAGTATGATTCTGTTTCCTTAAATAGGCCAAAGCTGGTTTCAATATCTTGGTAAACAATCTGGGTGCTGACGATAGCCCATTAGGCAAAGCTTTATATTGCCATAATTGTCCCATCCAGATAAATTTTAAGTATTTCCTATGATCCTTGTGTATGGGTACTGAATAGTATGCATCTTTAAGGTCAACGCATGCCATGTAGTACCTATTGGCTACAAGCTGAGTAGCAGTGTCGAAGGTGTCCATTTTAAAATGGATATACTGGACAGAAGTATTCAGGTCGGTCAAATCTATGATGATGCGGCACCCGCCATCTTTTTTGTTTTTAGTGAATATATTAGACACGAACTCCTGAGGTTCTTTAAAGGCCTTTTCAATTACCCCTTTTTCTATTAACCTCTGTAGTTCAGCATGCCCTGCTGCCTTATCTCTATGAGAAAGGACGAATTTCCGACTAGGCGCATGCTGTACCGGGGTAGGGAGTTCGTGAATAAATTCAATTTTGTAGCCCTGAATACTCCTGAGTATATAAGGATCAGAGGTAAAAGTGAGCCAATTCTCGAGGAACATGTGCAACCTGCCCCCTATGCAGAGTGAATTTAGGTCAGTAGTGTTCTTGGGGATCCCAGACCCACCTACCTCCATGGTTACTGCCAGTGTGGAGGTTTCTGCCCTTGCTTCCTCGGCTGGTTGTAGGTGTTCTGGGAGTGGCGCATCTTCCAAGGAGGCCGGCCTGGGCCTTGGCCTAAAAAAGACCGCTGTGCAGGTATGCCGGCCTTCGAGCTTTCACCACCGGCAGACCTGTTAGGGTAACTCTGCCCGGTGGGTGCGTAGGGGTGCGTTCTGTGTGGGTGATGAGGCTTAGTGTACCCAGGTACTTTAATAAGGCCCAAAGCCTTAGCCTCCTCGTCAAGATCTTTTACCTGTTTGGGGAGATCTTCCCCGAATAACAGGCTTGGAGGCTGCGTCTTCCCAGGCTTGCATAACCCCGCGAACTTGGGGTTAAGCGCCGGCTTTATAATGCTTTCCCTGAAATTGTTAATTTCATACTGTGTATTGCACAGTAAGGCCAAAGCATCTTGCAGCTCTTGCGGCATATCCACTCCCACTGCTGTTCTGGCTACTGCAGTAATCCCTGCGGTAAGGAGCTTCAGGATCTTCTGAAGTTTCATCTCCTGCCCTCTACTTGAGGGGCTCATGTTCCCCCATATCGGGTTGTTCACCGCGGGCACATTTAACGATTTGCAGTTTTCTGGCGCCAAATATTTATCTGCTGTGGCATTGATGGCCTGTTCCTGAAGTTGGTTGGTGGCCATATAATCAATGCTGGCAGCCAGCTTGGGGTGGATGGGTAGGCCCTTCTGGTGGGGCATGGCATACTTGCTCACCACATCCATATAATCTTCACACACCCCTGACGCTGCAGGTGCTTCAGCCAACTCTCCCTCTTCTGGGTCAGCCCAGTTCTGACCCTCAATGCTCCCCTGTATAGAAGGGGATACATTGGGCAGTCCTCGAAAGGAACTTGCCGTGGGCCTACTAGGGGTCCCACTGTGATCCTGCCCCTGCTGTAACAGGTCACGTTGGAGCATCTGCTCCATCAGCCGCTCAATGCGGTCAAGGCGACCTCCGTCGCTACCAGCGAGCGGGGTGCCCTCGGGACCGGACTCCGCTGAGTCCGCCCCGGCCGACTTCCGGGTAGTTTTCCCCGACCGTGGCGTACCAACGGTCTCAAAGTCCGAAAAGTCGGGAGCTGCAGGTGGAACCTGAAGCTCTGGAGAAGCGGTTCTCCGCTGGCTGCTGTCCTTAGCCGCTGATTTGGCCGCCGCTCTCTTACTCTTTCTCCCTTCCATTATGGTCGACTCACTCCTTCGGTGAGACTTACCTGGCGTGAGCTTTTTAAAACTCACGCTGGAGGAGCCCCGCTCCTCCCGACCGTCGCTTCCGCATGCGTACGACGATATGTCGCGCATGCGTGCTGGCGGGGTCTTCACGTAGTCACTCACGTGACTCCGAAGTAAAATTAAAGTCAAAACTTGAGTTTAGGGTTGGATGAGCAACTATACTCAACATCTCCAGGATCTCTCTCCACAATCTTTATATTTGTAATCTCCATTCTTTCTTGCTTTATTTCTATTAGTTTATAGTTTAATCTTATCTCTTTCTTTCTTTATTTCTTTTCTTTAAAAAAAAGTTTCCAATTGATTGTGCATCATAACTTACATCAACTAGATAGTGCACAACATGTTTTTGTGAAGACATTGTGAAATACATGAACATAGCTACATAGTTCCTCTATATTTGAAATGCCTAACGTGACTGCTTGCAGTATGTACAATGCTTTTTCATACAGTTGGCAAGAACTTTTCCTAGGAAGGTTGTAAAATCAATTAAATGCCTCTAATCGTTTCAACAGTAACTAGACTCATTACAACAGATTATTGTTAAGGTCTGCTGAAATGCAACGTTGTGACTTGATATTGGATATGCCTAACTGGATTGCTTGCAGTGTGTAGAATGCTTTTTCATTTGATTGGCAGTAATTTTTAATAAGAAGATCGTACAACCAAATAAACTTTTATAATCAATTTGGCACTACGTATTGCATCAACTATACTAGTTTACAATAAGAGGAAATAATGAGGATTGAATGTAACATTACTACTCTGTATTGAAACGCCTAACTGGACAGCTTGCATTAAGTGGAATGCTTTTTTATTTGGTTGGCAATACAATTCCATAGGAAGGTTGTATGACTAAATAAACGTTTCCAATTGATTCAGCATCAAGATCAGATCAACCCCAGATCTCAGGCACTGTGAGGCAGCAACTTTACCAGCTGCACCACTGTTGCAAGTAGGATTTCCATTTAGACACAAAATCAGAAGTTGGAAATGCAGTTAAGATAGGTTTATGTGAGACATAAGGAACTGCAGATGCTGGAATCTTGAGCAAAAAGCAGAGTGCTGGAGGAGCTCAATGGGTCAGGCACATCTGTGGAGGAAATGGACAGGCGCGTTTAAGGCCGGGACCCATTTTTGGACTGATTGTAGGAGAGGGAACAAAGCTGGAATAGTGAGGTGGGTGCGGGACAAAGCCTGGTAATAGATAAACCAAAGGACTGAAGTAACTCAGAGGGTCAGGCATCATCTCTGGAGAACATGGAAGGTGACATTTTGGGTTGGGACCCTCCATCAGACATGTTCTCCAGAGATGCTGCCTGACCCATTGAATTACTCCAGCACTTTGTCCCTTTATATACTAACCTGGCAAGTGATAAGTGCATACAGTTGAGGGAGGGGGAGGTTTCATTGTACTGCAACCTCACTATCCTTGTGCCTATGACAATATACTTGACCTAATCTGGAGACGTGTTGTTAACTATGTCAATTTTCTGTGTCAGGGCCCCCAGTCATCTACAGCTCTGACCCTTCTCCGAGATCAGACAGCTCCGTTCATCTGCTCCCTGTTACCCGGAGAGGGGGAGGTAGCTTCAATTATGGTTTTGGACGAGGGACAACCATATAAGCCATATAACCATGTAACAATTACAGCACGGAAACAGGCCATCTCGGCCCTTCAAGTCCGTGCCGAACAACTTTTTTCCCTTAGTCCCACCTGCCTGCACGCATACCATAACTCTCCATACCCTTCTCATCCATATGCCCATCCAATTTATTTTTAAATGATACCAACGAACCTGCGCCACCACTTCCACTGGAAGCTCATTCCACACCGCTACCACTCTCTGAGTAAAGAAGTTCCCCCTCATGTTACCCCTAAACCTCTGTCCCTTAATTCTAAAGTCATGTCCTCTTGTTTGAATCTTCCCTATTCTCAAAGGGAAAAGCTTGTCCACATCAACTCTGTCTATCCCTCTCATCATTTTAAAGACCTCTATCAAGTCCCCTCTTAACCTTCTGCGCTCCAGAGAATAAAGACCTAACTTATTCAACCTATCTCTGTAACTTAGCTGTTGAAACCCAGGCAACATTCTAGTAAATCTCCTCTGTACCCTCTCTATTTTGTTGACATCCTTCCTATAATTGGGCGACCAAAATTGTACACCATACTCCAGATTTGGTCCCACCAATGCCTTGTACAATTTTAACATTACATCCCAGCTTCTATACTCAATGCTCTGATTTATAAAGGCTAGCATACCAAAAGCTTTCTTTACCACCCTATCTATATGAGATTCCACCTTCAAGGAACTATGCACGGTTATTCCCAGATCCCTCTGTTCAACTGTATTCTTCAATTCCCTACCATTTACCATGTAGTCCCGTAACCCTGGGATCTGGGCCGAGATCAGGAGTTTTCTGAAGACAGGCGTCCGACTCCCTGTGGCTGGTCATTCTGGAGATGTCTGTGCACAATGCTGACACTTACCATTGTGTGGTACTGATAGAAGATACATCCCCCTGGAAAACGTTTCGAGGAAACGGAACAGCATTAAATATCCAAGGTAATTGTGAAACAGGATCGGCCAACTCTGTAAAGTCAGGCAGAGAATATGGACAGGTGACATTTTGTCAGGACCCTTCTTCACACATGTTCGCCAGAGATGCTGCCTGAACCGCAGAGTTCCTTCCGCACTCTATCTATTTCTTTGGTATAAACCAGCATCTGCAGTTCCTTGTTATTCCATAATCCATTGAATTGCTTGGTTGCGATCTCACTGGTTGTCCACTCCGCATTGGAACACTTGGACATTAAAAACACACGTCAGACTGTTGTTTATAGACTACAGCTCGGCATTCAATACCATCATCCCCTCCAAGCTGGTTACCAAGCCCTCGTGCAATAATTGAGATGGTTCCATGTCGATAGACCTTCTACCTCAACAGCGGTGGGCTACGCCCTAGCCACTGTGAATGATCCTTCCCTTCTTTGATCATTCCACTTCCTTCAGAAGGCTCGTACACAAACCTTGTCTCCAGGTTTAAAGGGTCCTTCCTCCGGGTTATTTTGCTTTACTTGTGCATGAATAGACTTGTGGTTCATAGTTAACTGTTGCATATACTGCTTACGTTCTACCTCTAACTGCTCCAAACTTGGTCCCTTGTGGGGACCTCTCCATTTGGGCGCCGGCATGGGTCTGCCAGTAAGCATCTCATGTGGTGTCAAATGAGTTATTCGACTAGTTTGCATGCGACAGCTCATCAGTGCCAATGGCAGGGCATCGATCCAATTAAACTTTGTAGTTGCACAAATCTTATTTAACTTAGCCTTCAACATCCCATTAATGCTTTCCACCATGTCCTGTGACTGAGGATGGTAGCACCAGCTTGACTATTTTCTGAATAATAGCCGATCTATTGTTGGAGCTAATTTCTGTAGGTATGCCAAACCTTGGGATTACTTCATTCGTCAGAAACTTTACTACAGTCCCTGCACCTAAATCTTTGGATGGTACTGCCTCCACCCACCTGCTAAATCTATCAATCACCACTAGCTTGTACCTTTTCCCTCTTACCGTCTTTATCATATCCACATGGTCAAATGGCCCTTCGGGCACAGTCATGTGACCTATAGGTGTTGTTATTCCCATTCTAACATTGCTTTGAGCACATACTTCACACTGTGGTCCACCGAAGCCTGGAAATAGGGTGACCAAAACCCATCCTTTTTTACCTTTCTTATTACTTCCCCCACTTGCGCAATGGTCTAACCCATGCACTTCTGAAATAAGAATGGTCAGCAATGATGTGGGTGCTACCAACAATCCCTCAGTAGTCCACATGCCCTCCAAGTTCCGCTTAGCTCCCCTTTGTCCCCACAGATCCAAACTTACCTAAGGTGCAATAACAGTTGATCAGCATCCAGACACTGTTCTGGCTGCTTCATAATAGTGTTAAAAGCTGTTTCCGCCTCATCATTCCATTGCAAAATATTTCTCAGGCTTGTGTGTCCTGCTTCCTTCATTATTTTCCTTATTAGCGTCACAATTTCAGCATACTCTCCAATCCAGTCTGAACTGTATCCTGCCATTCCCAAGAACGTCGTCATCTGTCCTACTGTCTGAGGTTTGGGTGCTTTAATTATTGCCTCAATTTGATCCGATCCTATAGCCTTTACTCCTTTGGATATTAATCGTCCTAAATATTCTACCTGCTGCTTACAAACTGCAGCTTCTTCCTGGATACTTTATGACTTCCGCACACCAGTGTTTCCAAGAGAGTCAAAGTGTCCCAATCACATTGCTCCTCACTTGCGGAGCAAACCAACAAACATCCACATATTGTATTAATGTACTTTCTAAGGGTATGCCTTCCAAATCTGCCGTTAATATCTGATTTAAGACGTGGGGCGAGTGTTTGAATCCCTGCGGCATCCTAGCATAGGTGTATTGAGTACCCCTGTAGGTAAAAGCAAACAAATACTGACATTGCTCTGCTAGTGGCACACTAAAAAATTACCGAACAAAGATCCATTACCGAGAAGTAAGCTGCCTCTGTTGGAACATTAGTCAGCAGTATATGTGGATTTGGGACTACCGCTGCCCAATCTCTCACCACCTCGTTTATCGCTCGCAGATCATATACTAGTCTCCACTTTTTCAGCTGGTTCTCCAGATCGGCTGCTGGATTCTCTGCCTCCCACGGTGGATCTCCCCCTTAATGCCTTGGGGTCCACCTTAAGCGGGTAGCAGTATCTGAGGGCCTGTCATACCCTCTGCCTGACTGGGTCAAACGGTGTGCCATTGACCATTGCGTTATTCACCGCATTTTTTTTACCAGCCATCTTCAAGAGTTCTGTCAGTTTAGTGGTTTCTACCACTTTCACCAACAGTGCCTTCAAATCTCCCATAGCCAACAACCGTCCCGCATTCTCCTCCTTAAAGACCCTAATCCATTTTCCTGCCCAATCATGAATATTGGGCAAGTTATTTTTAGCCCTTCCAGGTCCTGGGTCCCCCAAGGGATATACTATGTCTGTCCAGTTCTTTTTAAAACGGCATCATTTTATCCCCCCCGTTCCTGTTCCTCTTCTTCTACCTGTATGTCTTCCCATTCCAATCCTTCTTGGAATGCCTTCTTTCTCATTCAAATCATTATTTCTTGCTTCTCAGATATTCTAGCCTTCCTTTGCGATTCCTTCACCTTTCTTTTTAAAATCTTTTACTAACTCCTCATCCCTTATTTACCTTGCACCCTTCCCCTCCCATCGCTTCCCTATTCTGTTTCCTCCTCACTGCCTTGCCCTCCTTTCAGTGACCACTTGTCAATCAGTTTACAGTCCTGTCTATCACTTTCCTCACTCCCCCCTTCTGCTCAATAGGATGCTTCAAAATCCCTCTGGTTCCTCAGGTCCTGCAGCCTCCTGATATCCACTTCTAATTCCCCTATTTCCTTCTCATCATCCCAACTTGCAACCTCTCGTTCTATCTCCACTATTCCCTTTACTGCTTTGTACCGTCCGGGCCTGGATAGGGAGGGGGGTGCCCCGGGTCTCTCAAGCTTGGATATAAGATCGACTTTTTCTCTTGGGGTTTCTCAGATCAGATTCAGATTCAATTTTATTGTCATTGCACTTTTCAGTACAACAAAATGGTTTAGCCTGCAGTCATAACATAGAATAAATAACAAAACACACACTCAACACAGTTTTACATCCACCACAGTGAGTCCACCAGGCACCTCCTCACTGTGATGGAAGGCAAAAGTCCCAAAGCCTTTGGCTCTTCCCTCCTTGCTCTCCCTCTGCGCTAAGGCGATCCAGGCCTCCGATGTTGTGACCCCGCCGGGTGTTGGTAAGTGAGTCAGTCCCGTGGCTGAATCCGAGCTCCGCGAACGGGCCGGTTCAAACTCCGTGGCCCGGGGTGGTCGAAGCTGCCGCCCTCCAGTCCAGCGGACACAGCTGTTGTTGCGGGAGCTCTGGAAAAACAGGTCACCAACCTGTGACCTGTGAGCTCCCGACAATGTCGTCCACTGGCCCGCGTCCGAGACCACTGGGCCCGCGGCCGAGGCTCCGAAGTCGGGTCGCAACGCCACCACAGCCCCGAAGTCCTGGCTCTGCCCCCGGAGCCTCGAGGTCAGTCCCCGTTGGAGGCAGCCAGCTCCACGATAGGCCTCAGCGGAGACGGAGACGAGGGATAAGGCAAAAAAGGTCGCATCCCCCCGAAGGAAGAGTCAAAAAACATGTTTCACCCAACCCCCCACACAAACGCAACTAACACAAACCAAAATAAACTGTAACAACGGTACAAAAGAAAACAAAAACAGAAAAGACAAATGGACTGCAGGAGAGCCGCAGCTGCAAGGCAGCGCTGCCACTTCCGGACTATTCTGGCTTTCATGCTGCATTTCAGTTCTCTGACACTCTTCCTTTGTCATATTTACCACTTGGTATTCTTTCCTCAACCTCTCTCCTTCCGCTCTAAAGAGTTTAGGTACGTCTAACACTTTTTCTCTCTTTTTTGCGTTTCCAACTTATCTTTGGACCTATAATTCTTAATTAACACTTCCATCTCATCACACATATTTACATCTAAAGTGCCTTCCTTGGGCCACTTCGTCAGCAATTTTTCCGTTTTTTTTCCCATTTCTCAGAGTGCTTTATAATGTCCTCTTTAGATACAGGGTACTTAGTAGTTTAACTGCAGTTACCTTACTCATTGTATTATCTTGTTCAGTGCACTTTATCGATCAGTCCAGTCATAGTCCTTATTCTTATTCTGTCCAGTACCCTGTTCCTACTTTTCCCCCATATCCCTTGGGTCCTTTAGCTCTGAGCTAAATCTAACTCTCTTGAAAACATCTAGTGAGTCGGGCTCAACTGCCTTCCGTGGCAGAGAATTCCACAGATTCAAACACTCTGGGTGAAAATGTTTTTCCTCATCTCAGCCCTAAATGGCCTATCCCTTATTCTTAAACTGTGACCCTTTGTTCTGGACTCCCCCAAAATCGGGAAATTTTTTCCTGCATCTAGCCTGTCCAATCCTTTAAGAATTTTATGTTTCTATAAGATCTCCTCTCATCCTTTTAAATTCCAGTGCATACAAGCCCAGTCCACTCATTCTTTCATGAACTGTCAGTCCCGCCATCCTGGGAATTAACCTGGTGAACCTATGCTGCACTCCATCAATAGCAAGAATGTCCTTCCTGAAATTAGGAGACCAAAATTGCACACAAGAGTCCAGGTACGGTCTCACCAGGGCCTGTACAACTGCAATAGGGCCTCCTTGCTCCTAAACTCAAATCCTCTCGCAACGAAGGTCAACATGCCATCAGCTTTCTTTACTGCCCTCTGACCTCCATGCTTACTTTCAGTGACTGTACAAGCACACCCAGGTTTCGTTGCACCTCCTCTTTTCCTAATCTGACACCATCCAGATAATGATCTGCCTTTCTGTTCTTGCCACCAAAGTGGATAACCTCACATTTATCTACATTATACTGCATCTGCCATGCATCTGACCACTTACCCAACCTACCTAAGTCACCCTGCAGCCTCACAGCATCCTCAGCGCAGCTCACACTGCCATCCAGGTTTGTGTCATCCACAAACTTGGTGATGTTTCCCTCGTCTAAATCATTAATATATATATATTGTAAATAACTGGGGTCCCAAAACTGAGCCTTGCGGCACCCTACTAGTCACTGCCTGCCATTCTGAAAAGGACACGTTAATTCCTCCTCTTTGCTTCTTGTCTGCCAACCAGTTCTCTTTCCATGTCAGTACCCTACCCCCCAATACAATGTGCTCTAATTTTGCACACTAACCTCGTGTGGGACCTTGTCAAATGCTTTATGAAAGTCCAGATACACCACATTCACTCGCTCTCCCTTGTCCATTCTACTTGTTACATCCTCAAGAAATTCCAGAAGATTAGTCAAGCATGATTTCCCCTTCATAAATCCGTGCTGACTTTGACTGATCCTGTCAGTTTTCCAAATGCGATGCTATAACATCTTTAATAATCAACTCAAGCATCTTCCCCACTACCGATGTAAGGCTAACTGGTCTATAATTCCCTGTTTTCCCTCGCCCTGCTTTCTTAAAAAGTGGGGTTACACATTGGCTACCCTCCAGTCCACAGGAACTATTCCAGAGTCAAGAGAACATTGGAAACAGATCAACAATGCAAACACGATTTAATTAAGAGTATTATTTGATTTCTCTAGATGCACATTCAGTGCCTTTCTTTGTTTTGTTTGTTTTATATGTAAAAGATCTATATATATTTATATGTATAGATAAAAATAGATGAAATAAAGAAAGGCACAGTTGAGTGTGCAACCAGATAAATTAAATACTGCTTTGATTCCAGCATCTGATAGCAGTAATGTAAGTGATGAAGCCTTTAGCTTGTCTGCTTTTTGATTTGAATGACCAAGCAAACTAAAACAAGTTGAAACAGCGAGAGTTTTGTCGCAGATTGTCAGAGAACAAATCAATCTAGACACTTTGTTTGCAGATGGCCGTCTCTTTCTAGTGATGCGACGTCTCATCATCATCGATGTGGCACTGGGTTAATTACTGCTGTCGGTGATCTGCATTCACACGTCTCAGTAAGTAGCAAGAAATTAAAAGCTACATTCATTTCTGCCCATCTCCATCCTGAGTGGTTTTCCCATTATTTTGAGTGAGACTCCTGGTTTTAGATAACCCAGAAATACATTGAAAGACACAAAGAGTGCTCGAGTAGCTCATCGGGATAGGCAGCATCTCTGAAGAACAGGGCTATTTTGGGTCAGGATCCATCTCATATAGACAGTAAGTGCAGGAGTAGGCCATTCAGCCCTTCGAGCCATTCAATGTGATCATGGCTGATCATCCCAAACCCGTTCCTGCCTTCTCCCTATATCCCCCAACTCTGCTATCTTTAAGAGCCCTATCCAGCTCTCCCTTGAAAGTATCCAGACAACCGGCCTCCATCGCCCTCTGAGGCAGAGAATTCCACAGACTCACAACTCTCTGGACAAGCTAGTTGCAGGAAAACTCTCTAAGGACTGGACAAGCTAGATGCAGGAAAAATGGTCCCAATGTTGGGCGACTCCAGAACCAGGGGCCACAGTCTTAGAATAAAGGGGAGGCCATTTAAGACTGAGGTGAGAAAGAACTTTTTTACCCAGAGAGTTGTGAATTTATGGAATTCCCTGCCACAGAGGACAGTGGAGGCCAAATCACTGGAGAGATTTAAGAGAGAGTTGGATAGAGCTCTATGGGCTAGTGGAGTCAAGGGATATGGGGAGAAGGCAGGCACGGGTTATTGATAGCGGACGATCAGCCATGATCACAATGAATGGCGGTGCTGGCTCGAAGGGCTGAATGGCCTCCTCCTGCACCTATTTTCTATGTTTCTATCTCTGTGAGAAAGTGTTTCCTCGTCTCCGTTCTAAATGGCTTACCCCTTATTCTTAAACTGTGGCCCCTGGTTCTGGACTCCCCCAACTCTAGCGTGTTGAAACCCATAATAATTTTATATGTCTCAATAAGATCTCCTCTCGTCCTTCTAAACTCCAGAGTATACAAGGCCAGCCGCTCCATTCTCTCAGCATATGAGTCCCGCCATCCCGGGAATTAACCTTGTAAACCTACGCTGCACTCCCTCAATAGCAAGAATGTCCTTCCTCAAATTAGGGGACCAAAACTGCACACAAGACTCCAGGTGTGGTCTCACTAGGGCCCTATACAACTGCAGAAGGACCTCTTTGCTCCTATACTCAACTCCTCTTGTTATAAAGGCCAACATGCCAATCGCTTTCTTCACTGCCTGCTGTACCTGCATGCTTACTTTCATAGACTTTCAAAACCCATGGATTGGAGGGGATGGACAGGCAGCGTTTCTGGTCGGGACATGTCTGAAGGGTCCCGACCAGATACAGGTCAGGAAAGGGGATGATTGGCAGATGGTTGGACAAAGGCCAGAGATGTAAAGACAAAATGTGTGAAATAAGGATAGAAGAGGTGCAAATGTGAATCCAGAGGAAGGAATATGGGTGGAAGGGGTCAGGGAAACAGAAGAAATGGATGGGGCACAGGGAAGAGGGTTTTTAAAAAAAAGGGGACAGGGGTGTTTGTAGGTTAGTTACCTAAAATTGGAGAATTCAACATTCATGCCGTTGAGTTGTTCAATATGAGATACTGTTCCTCCATTGTGGGTGTGACCTCACTTTGGTAATGGAGGAAGCACTGGACAGAAAGGCCAGTTTAGGAATGGGAATGGGAAGGGAAAATGGTTAGCAGCTAGGAGATTCAGCAGGCCTTGGCAGACCGAGTGGAATTGTTTGGCAAAACGGTCGTTGTGTCTACGCTTGGTCTCGCCGAATTATTATAGGGCAGATGGGAATCAATGAGACCCGTGTCTGAGTAGACTCAGATGTCTCCATATATAGGATAAACCTACAAACTCCCTGCATCACCTGTAGATACTTAACTTTTGTTTAATATTGGCATGACTTTAATGAATTCTATTTCTTTTCAGATTCAGGTGTTGCCAGCTGCTCCAACTGGAGAGATTTGAATTAACAATAATTATTTACCTTTGGATAGAAGTTTGTTTTGATGCAAATGATTTATAATCATTCCCTTCATAACAATTGAACAGTAAACTTTACCATAAAACCCACACGTTTTCTCAAACAATTTATTAAGATTGAACCTACACTACGAGGTTTATCTATAATACCGTTGACCTGTATGAAATATACTAACATAGATTAAGTAATAAACATTACCAACCACTAATGCAAATTTTTTCAGCAAACTAAAAATACTGCAACTTATTCAACAGATTACGCGGTAATCATCTAATTCGAACATTTTTGAATGGAATCTCCTCAGTTTTGCCTCAGCTGATTCTGTTCCTTCACTGCGTACAAAAAAGTTTTCTGCTGTGATGGTATGGGTAGACAAATGCTTTCCCGCAGTTCCGGACAGATGATTCGGTAGAGTGCGCCAAGATTTGCAATGAGATCTTCCAGTGAGAAGTTATGAAACTAATGTAAACAAAATATTTAACTGTGCATTATGCTTGAATTTTACAGTTTAGGCATGGCTATAAATTGGGGACAAAAAGTATAAGAAAAGTCAATTTTAGTGTAAGTAGCCCAAGGAATTGAAGTAAAAAAACAAAGTGCTGGCATAACTTATGGGTTAGGCAGCTTCTCTGGAGAACATGGATAGGCGACGTTTCAGGTCGGGACCCTTCTTCACACCCGAAAAGTCACATATCCATGTTCTGCATGGTTGCTGCCTGACTCGCTAAGTTACTCCAGCACTTTGTGTCCTTTCGTGTAAAGTAGTTCCTTGTAACACAATTCCTTGTTTCTACTCTTCCCGAAAAAAACATGCAATGAATCAAGTTTCAGCGTTTGCTCAACAAGCATGAAATGTGTCTTTGTATTAATTCTTTGACAATGTAGATCTAATGTACCTAAACACATTGAGCAAAGATGATTCGCATTGCGATTTTGAGCTGCTTTGTATCTCCCCTCCACACGTTAACAATCCATGATTCACCAATTCCTTTTGAGTGCAAATGCAATGAGTAGATGAGCGGCCTTAATCTTAAACAGATGAAAAATAAAATCAAGTTGTGAAAGCCAAGTAGTTTGCAGATAACAGATAAAATAACTTTAGTGACTCATTCACTGCTTTATCTTTGGTTTATGAAAGCAAAATCTAACCAAATGAAATAAATGTATACATTAAACATAATTGAGTTGAGGACATGTATTCTTTGTATGCCAACATAATTTCATACTATCTTTCACTTTGATGTTTCAGACATCCCGTAGTTTTCTGAACATTTTTGCATGTTGATCTAAGCCTTTGAGAGGCAAGGAACTGCAAATGCTGGTTTTCAAAAAAGACAAAGTGCTGGAGTAACTTGGTGGGTCAGACAGCAGCATCCTTGAGAACATAGATAGGAGTCTGAAGAAGGGTCCCAAACCAAAATGCCACTTATTTGTGTTCTCCAGAGATGCTGCCTGACTCGACTACTTACTCCAGCACATTGTGTCGTTTTTTTAACACCTTCTTTAACTCTGATTCAAACTCCGAATAAGATTCGAAGGTCGGCTAGAGTAAGCTTGGTAAACATTTCTCCAGTCCCTGACAGCACTTTCTTCGCCAGTTCCTTTTTCTTCTCCTGAAGTTCAAAGATTTTGTCCTCGATTGTTCCTTTGCACACAAACCTAGAGAGAATAGCACCGATTCTTTATAAATGCACAATGCTGCAATTGCAAATCTAATTTATTTTTATACAATATTTACCAAGGCTATTTTAATAGCTGGAGAAAACAAGTTCAGCTACAATCACCAGTCAGATAGATTTGAAGCTAGTGTGACTCGAGTTATTCAAGGACAGCCTGACCCAGTTAGGATGCTGTATTTTCAGTAACTATAGTTTGACAAATGAGTTTGACCTGAAATGCTTGTGTTTCCCCCCCAAAAATGACACGTCAAAGGAAGTATTCCACATGAAATCGATCAATATTTTCATTGAGAAACTGAATGCAGGTACTATACTGCTTTCTATAAAGGCAGATAGAAAATAGTTGATTTAGTTCCATATACCTGTTATATCAGCCAGTCAACAAAACTGTTCCTATTCTGTATTCCTGTCATCCTTCAAAGTTAATTATCCTCAGCTTGCAAAAAAATCTAACATTTGCAGATTTAAGATTAAATCAAGATTAATTGCATTTATGGGAATAAATTCCACACTTCAACCTGTTTGTTCATAAAGGTATCTCCTGAATTTGTAACACAGACACTTTGACGTGAAATGGTAATTGTTTCACTCTCCACAGATGGTGCCTGACCTGCTGAGTGTTTCCAACAGCCCTGGTTTCCAACATCTGCAGTTGCAACTGCTTCCTGAGGACCTTGGCTAATTTTATGGATTTTTTCCCATGTCTTAGTTCCCCAGGTGAGTGGAAAATTGGTCCAGCCTATCAATATTTCAACATTTTCATCCCACCCGAACAATCAACTTGCTTCTTAGATTCCTGTGCCCCAGGGTAGTACGAGCCTAGTTTATATATTCACTTCTCCTTGATGAACACTTGATACCCAGCCATCATTCTGGTGAACCTGCACGGCACACCTTCCTCCATTCTTACAGTGATGTTGTGCCAATGAAGAACAATTCTGCTGACAGCAAGGTGAACTTTAGTCTTTTGGGTGTACAGGCTAATACCATACTAATACGAGTAATATTATATCTGATATTTCAGTGATAGGATTAAATCTATTTGTATCTTAACTTTGAGTTTTTTTTTAAATGTTTTTTTTAAAACAAAATTATTCTCGTACTAAACTGCGATTAAATTTGTCTACAATGTCATGGCATAGGAGCAGAATTAGACCATTCGACCCATCAAATCTACTCTGCCATTCAATCATGGCTGATCTATCTTTCCCACTCAACCCCATTCTCCCGCCTTCTCACCATAACCCATGACACCCTTATTAATCAAGAATCTGTCAATCTCTGCCTTAAAAATATCCAATGATTTGGCTTCCACCACTGTCTGTGGCAATTAATTCCACAGATCCATCACCTTCTGGCTAAAGAAATTCCTCCTCGTCCCCTTTCTAAAGGTTCGTCGTTTTATTCAAAGGTTGTGACCGTTGGTCCTAGACGCTCCCATTAGTGGAAACATCCTTTCCAGATCCACTCTATCTAGGCTTTTCATTATTCGGTAGGTTTGAATGAGGTCTCCCCTCCTCCTTCTGAACTCCAGCGATACTATCTTACCATCTGCATATATATGTTGTGGTCTCCTGCATTGCTATTAAAGATAGTCATATCCTTGTGATATAGTGCAAACCATAAAGTGCTGGAGGAACTCAGTGGGTCAGGCAGCATCTGTGGAGGGAATGGACAGATGATGTTTTGGGTTGGGACCCTTCAGACATGTCCTGACCAGAAACGCTGCCTGTCCATCCCCTCCAATCCATGGGTTTTGAAAGTCTATGAAAGTAAGCATGCAGGTACAGCAGGCAGTGAAGAAAGCAATTGGCATGTTGGCCTTTATAACAAGAGGAGTTGAGTATAGGAGCAAAGAAGTTCTTCTACAGTTGTACAGGGCCCTAGTGAGACCACACCTGGAGTATTGTGTGCCCTTTTGGTCCCCTAATTTGAGGGAGGACATTCTTGCTATTGAGGGAGTGCAGCGTAGGTTTACAAGGTTAATTCCCGGGATGGCGGGACTGTCATATGCTGAGAGAGTGGAGCGGCTGGGCTTGTACACTCTGGAGTTTAGAAGGATGAGAGGGAATCTTATTGAAACATATAAGATTGTTAAGGGTTTGGACACACTAGAGGCAGGAAACATGTTCTCGATGTTGGGGGAGTCCAGAACAAGGGGTCACAATTTAAGAATAAGGGGTAAGCCATTTAGAACTGAGACGAGGAAACACTTTTTCTCACAGAGAGTTGTGAGTCTATGGAATTCTCTGCCTCAGAGGAAGGTGGGGGCCGGTTCTCTGGATACTTTCAAGCGAGAGCTAGATAGGGCTCTTAAAGATAGCGGAGTCAGGGGATATGGGGAGAAGGCAGGAACGGGGTACTGATTGGGGATGATCAGCCATGATCACATTGAATCTGGCTCGAAGGGCCTAACGGCCTAGTCCTGCACCTGTCTATTGTTTTAAAAAGTACATTGCTCCTGACCAACTTTCTTCCATGGGTGTGTTTATTTTCTTATCCCTTAAGTTTTGTTCCACATTGCCTTTTGCAATTTCGTTCCCATTAGGCTATGCTTTAGATTTATCTCAGGTCCCTGCATTTACACCTCTGCATGTTTGCAAACCACAGCTATTCAACTTGGTAAGTGTAGATCCGTCCCCTTAATACTGCTCAAACATAATATATAACAAGGTACTGCAGGTGCTGGTTTATATCAAAGAAAGACACAAAGTGCTTTACCGTACTTCCCATATAATTGTTATAAGGAAGCAAAGCACATCTAGTTTGATATTTCAATTACCTGTGCACGGTCACAGGTTTGCGTTGTCCCACACGGTAAATTCGATCTGATGCTTGCTCCTCCAGTGCTGGGTTCCTGAAAACAAGTTAAATTCATGAATGCACCCTGGTTAGAACACAAAGGAATAATTACTGTACCTCAGTACACATAACAATAATAATCCAAAATCCCAAATATGCATTTGTACCCTTTTATCCAACCCTTGACATCAGTTCCTTGGATTTCTCCCTTGCAGGAATACAATGGCCCCAAGCTCTCACTCTCCCACTTTTGAATAACTCGCACTCGTCAGATGTAGACTTCCCTGCAAGTACCTTCTCCCAGTTGACTTTTGCCAGGTTTTGTCTTATGATATATTGACACTGACCTGACTCCATTCACATCAAAGAAAGGAGAGCATAAAAACAAGTGAGTATTTAAAGAGCAAAAAGTTAATTGGACAAAATCACGGCAGGCCGATTTTCTCAATAATTCAGCGGCTCAGAGAAAAGATAACAATAATCAACATCCACATCCATAAAAACTGTTTTATAGTAGCTCACTGCATGACTGCTGATCTTTAATCTTACCAGTGCATATCTAACAGGAAGAGGTTATTGCCTCCAATGAGATTCAAACCCACACCACCAGCGCAAAGAGAGACCAACATAACCTATAAGACAGAAAGCATGTCTTGGTTTCAGAAACTACACATTACTGATAAACCAGATTAAATATGGGGGTCAGTTAAACAAACAGTGCATGTACAAGCGACTTCACTTAAAATCAGTCGCCTTCCAAGTTAAAGTGAATTTATACACCAAAAATCTTAAGGATCATTATAAAAGCTAAAATTCCTAATTTTTAACCTTAAAGTACAATACTCCGTAGAATACGTTGTCTAATTCACTATGCACATCCTAAAGATAAAAGTTCATGGAATAGTTTGGTCGCAGGGGAAAAGACAGGTTATGTTTGGTCCCAAGGGGAAAGAAGCAGATAAGATTTGGCATCATGTGTGGCATAGACATCATGGGCCGAGGAGTCTGTTCCTGTGCTGTACTGTTCTATGGTCTATGTAAGGCAGAAAATAAGGGATTTCACAGTTCATGTCTCAGTGAAGAATTGTCCCTTGATCTTAGTTACAAATACTTATCTTATCCCGTACCTAAGCTGTCGTCTCTAAACCATGGTAAATATTCGCATCCAAGCAGTCTAGCCCCATCAGAATTGTTGTACATGCCAATGAGATCTCCTTTCATTACAGCAATGGAGACGAAATCATTCCTTATACATCAGGGCCACTATTCTAAGAGTTAATTTCAGTGCTCTGCCAGTTCCCAATTACAGATTCTTTTCATCTGACTATCAATTATTCGCAAGCCGCAAAGTCCGTATCCGTCCAAACCTTTTCTTTCCATGTACCAGTCCAAATGTGTTTTAATGTAATTATTGTACCTGCCTCAACCACTTCCTCGAGTAGCTTGTTCCATATTTCCATCTGCATGAGTAGAGATCCAGCAAAGAAACAGATTCTTTGGTCTCCAGAGTCCGCACCAGTCATAATCTACAGCTCCTTTACAGGACTCCTGCATTCGTCCTATCTTTTTTCCCCCCCATGTTCTTATCAACTCCCCTCAATTCTCCTACAAACTGGGGGAAAGTTAAAGAGGCCAATTAACCTACAAATCCATATGTCTTTGGGACAAGGGAGGAAACTGGAGTACCTGGCAGAAACCTACAGGAAAATGTGCAAAGTCCATACAGAAGCTTCTAACAGACCACATGCCGCTGCTATTCCCCGGCAAACAGCAGGCCTGGCTCACCCGCTGCGGAACAGGGGAGCCCGCCTGGAGTGGGTCTGAGGCTCGTCTCCTGCATACTCCCAAAGACCGGGAACTAGAGGTTCGGCAGCGGACGTTGCACAGGGGAACCGGGGGTCTTACCTTCTGTGCCCTCAGGGTCAACTGAAAGAGGCACCCCCATCGTATGAAGACTAAAATCCGGGAGAGGACAGGGACGAGGCGAGGTTCACCGGCTATCCGGATGGAGGCGACAGCCACAGCGGGCTTTCATGGCCAGCTGCAACTGGGACTATGAAAATGCCATCAAAACCTGGCAACTCTTGCATGTGGATTCAGTGGGCTGTTTCTATGCATTCCATACTCACAGTGCCCTCCATAATGTTTGGGACAAAGACCCATCATTTATTTATTTGCCTCTGTACTCCACAATTTGAGATTTGTAATAGAAAAAAAATCGCATGTGGTTAAAGTGCGCATTGTCAGATTTTAATAAAGGCCATTTTTAGAAATTTTGGTTTCACCATGTAGAAATTACAACAGTGTTTATACATAGTCTCCCCATTTCAAGGCACCATAATGTTTGGGACATCTATGTAATGTAAATGAAAGTAGTCATGTTTAGTATTTTGTTGCAAATCCTTTGCATGCAATGACTTCTTGAAGTCTGTGATTCATAGACATCCCCAGTTGCTGGGTGTCTTCTCTGCTCTGCCAGGCCTGTATTGCAGTCATCTTTAGCTTATGCTTGTTTTGGGGGCTAGTCCCCTTCAATTTTCTCTTCAGCTTAAAGGCTTGCTAAATTGAGTTCAGATCGGGTGATTGACTTTAACATTTTGAATTGAATTTACAATTTTTTAGCTTTGAAAAACTCCTTTGTTGCTTTAGCAGCATGTTTGGGATCATTGTTTGCTGTAGAATGAACCGCCGGCCAATGAGTTTTGAGGCATTTGTTTGAACTTGAGCAGATAGGTTGTGTCTATACACTTCAGAAATCATTATGCTCCTACCATCAGCAGTTTTATCATCCATGAAGATAAGTGAGTCAGTATCTTCAGCAGCCATACATACCCAGGCCATAACACCCCCACCACCATATTCTACAGATGAGATGGTATGCTTTGGATGGTGGGCAGTTCTTTCTCTCCTCCATATTTTGCTCTTGCCATCACTCTGATATAAGTTAATCTTCGTCTCATCTGTCCACAAGACCTTTTTCCAGAACTGTGGTTGTTCTTTTAAGTACTTCTTGGCAAACTGTAACCCGGCCATTCTATTTTTGCAGCTAACCAGTGGTTTGCATCTTGCAGTGTAGCCTCTGTATTTCTGTTCATGAAGTCTTCTGCAGACAGTCGTCATTGACAAATCCACATCTGACTCCTGAAGAGTGTTTCTGATGTGTCGGTCAGGTGTTTGGGGATTTTTCTTTATTATCGAGAGAATTCTTCTGTCATCAGCTGTGGAAGTCTTCCTTGGCCTGCCAGTCCCTTTGCGATTAGTAAGCTCACCAGTGCTCTCTTTCTTCTTAATGATGTTCCAAACACTTAATTTTGGTAAGCTTAAGGTTTGGCTGATGTCTCTAACAGTTTTATTCTTGTTTCTCAGTCTCATAATGGCTTCTTTGACTTTCATTGGCACAACTTTGGTCCTCCTGTTGATAAGCAGCAATAAATGTTTCCAAAGATGATGGAAAGACTGGAAGACTAGGTGCTGAGAGCTCTCTTATACCTGCATTAAGGAGGCAATTAAACACACCTGAGCAATTACAAACACCTGTGAAGCCATGTGTCCCAAACATTAGGGTGCCCTGAATGGGGGGGACTATGTATAAACACAGCTGTAATTTCTACATGGTGAAATCAAAATGTATAAAAATACTCTTTAGTAAAATCTGACAATGTGCACTTTAACCACATGTGATTTTTACTATTACAAATCTCAAATTGTGGAGTACAGAGGAAAATAGCTAAATGATGGGTCTTTGTCCCAAACATTATTGGGGGCACTGTAATCGGGGATTGTTCTCATGTATGGCAATAATCTTATTGACCTGTATGCAAAAGAAAATTTCACTGTATATTTGTACACTATACTAAAAGAACCATTGAACCAGACAGCGCCTGAGGTCAGAATCGAGCCAGGGTCACTGGCGCTTTGAGACGGCGGCTCTTCTAGTTGCACCATCGTGCCACCCGAGTGTTACACAAATGTTGGAAGACCATTTGCCTGGAGTTAAAGGGGCGGTGTATGTGACTAAGCAAAGTCCCGCATAACCTCCATGGAGACTGTCATTAACGCAGCACAACCAACCATCAGCACCCTTCAGAAAGGTCGACTGGAAAGCAAACAAAACTCAAGTAGTGTATCTGTAATTCTTTCCCCTCCAACAATCTCAAAGCGGCAGCCAGCTGGTACCTGAGGTCCTTTGGGATTAGTGTTGAATTCTTCCACCATGTCCATACGACGTTTGGGAGTCACGGTACCATCCAGAGTAACGTGGCTTAGTTTGATTTGATCCAAGTGAGCAGCCACCACGTGCAGCATACTGGTCCACTGGGAAATGATCACACTGCAGAGGGGTGGGGAAAGTGGCCAATGATAGTTAACTGTGTCAAAAATAGGTCAAATCTCAGCTTCAGTCAATTTATTTGTCCATTATGGAAATTGGTACAGTATGAGGGATAGCACTAGACGTACATCTAGTATACGGATAGGGCGGCACAGTGATGCAGCGGTAGAGCTGCTGTCTCACAGAGTCAGAGACCTGGATTCGATCCTGACCTCGGGTGCTGTCTGTGTGTGGAGTTTCTATGTTCGCCCTGTGACACCGTGGGTTTTCTCCAGGTGCTCCGATTCCCCCCCACCCCCACAAAAAAAACGTGCAGGCTATTTGGTGGATAATTGGCTTCTGTACATTGCCTCTAGTGTATAGGATGCAAAACTGAGATAACATAGAACCAGTGCACGGGTGATCGATGATCAGCGTGGACTTGGTGGGCCAAAGGACCCTTTTCCACTGTATCTCCAAACATAGCCACACAACTCCATGCCAATTCCACCATAATCAGACAGGGAAATATCGATCACCGACTACGAATTTGAAAGACCATTTCACAAAGAAACCTTTATGTCCTGGGAATGTCAGTGTCAAAGAAAGAATGCTGAATTATAGTACTCCTGTAATGTTTTGTATAGGCTGGCTGAATACTTTCTTCCTACTGGCACTCTGCTGAGATATTGCAACTCTGTTGCAGTCTGAAGAGACTAGATCAGATAAGTAAGGAATGTGGAATTTGTGAATTCCTGTCAACCCAAACCATCACCTTCCCGCTTTCAGTTTGTTTTTTTCTCAGCAGTCGCGTTTCTCTCCAAGTGTAGCTGCTGGCCACTTAAGACATTTGTTTTGGAAACTGACAATCAACCCCTCAAGTGGCCCCTGATATAATACTGCAGCTATGGCACCATCATTACTACTGCGAGAAAAATGCACCCCGTGTTTCACTGGGAAATAGGATTAAGCATTGCAGAGACTCGTAATACGAAGGTTTGCTTGGAAAGCAACCTTTCTGTAATGTGGAGGGTCACCTGTATCACTAAATAACAAAATAATCTAGTTTTTCTTTTTACAGAGTAGTGGGTGGCTGGAACACACTGATGGAAGCAATTATGATAGTGGTTTGAGACGTTATCAGATAGGCACATAGATATGCAGGGATGAGGATCACATGCAGGCAGAAAAGTTTAGTCAATTTGGCATCTTGTTCTGCACAGATATTGTGGGCTGAAAGATCTATTCCCGTGTTGTACTGTTAATCATACAGCACCGGCATAGGGCCTTTTGCCCAACTTGACCACACCGATCAAGTTGGCCCATCTACACTAGTCCCACTTGCTCACGTTTTGCCCATATCCCTCTAAACCTTTGCTATCCATGGACCTGTCCACATGCCTTATAGATGTTGTTATGTACCAGCCTGTTTCATGTTTAATCTAAGGGAAGCTAACAAGTACACGATAGGGAATAAGCTGCAGGTGTACAGGAAAATAAGAGGGCAATTGGAATGGATAGGATTGCTCTGCTGGGAGCTAAAGAGCCAAACGGCCTCCTGTGCCATATAAAACAGTCAGCCTTCATTATACCTACAGAAAGCATCTTCCCATTAGTTAAATGAATTCACGAAAATTTACCTTTTCTGCAGTTCTGGGCTGCTCCTTATTACTTTTAATTCCTCTAATAGTGCAGTGATCTGGGGAAAAAAGGAACAGGTTAAAAAAAGTCAAGTTTGCTTTGCATCAGTTCACTGATGATAAATCACATCAGATAACCTGGGGCCTGGAAATGTTAATTCCGGTTCTAGACTTACCCCCCTAGTCTGGTTTAGTCAAACACCAAGTCAAACCCTGGTTCCAAAACCTTACTTTATTGAAGAACAAACTGCAGGGACGGTTGCCGATCCACTCACGCAAGACAACAATATCTCGTGCAAACAGAACAGAAGTCACATTCAACCGACCCACCACAAAGAATTACCCACCCTCTGTTTTGAGGTAGAGTCCAACCACAGTTTAAGAATAAGGAGTAAGCCATTTAAAACGGAGAAGAGGAAACACTTTTTCTCACAGAGAGTGGTGAGTCAGTGGAATTCTCCGCCTCAGAGGGCGGTGGAGGCCGGTTCTCTGGATGCTTTCAAAAGAGAACTAGATAGGGCTCTTAAAAATAGCGGAGTCAGGGGATATGGGGAGTAGGCAGGAACGGGGTACTCATTGGGGATGATCAGCCATGATCACATTGAATGGCGGTGCTGGCTCGAAGAGCCGAATGGCCTATTCCTGCACCCATTGTCTATTGTAATGGAATGCTCAACCCGACTTCCGGTTTCATTAACATACCACTTGCCAATGGAAAAGTAATAACCTGGTGAAATTGACTTAAGACCTTGCTGCTTAAAAAATGCAAGGATAGAAAAAGTCATACAGTACCTCTAGCGTAATAAAATGTAACGTATACATACCTACACTGAAGCAGAAGTACGAGCTTTAGACATGAATAATGTACATTGCTACCATAGTTTCGTTTTTAATTTAACATATATTTGAGGGGGTTCAATATAGTGCTAACCCTAATTTTGTGACAAAGTAGTACACTTTGTAACACTGATGGAACGATTTTTGGACCAACCCCTTACCTATTTCCACTGAAATCTACTTCAAAACACCAATTTAACCTGCCGATCTCATGTTAACAACCACGCAGCCAGTCTTTCGGCAGGTGGTCACGTTGTGATATTTAAAATGGAAATGGTTGTTTCTGATTTTCGCACGGCTAGAAATATAGTGTGAACTACTTTGTGGACAAATGGCAGGAAATCACAGGCTCTGACAATGGATGGACTGTAAGCAGCATATGGCTAATACTGATATTTTAGTGACTATGAAAATTAATCCTAAGATATTCACAAAAAGCTGGAGTAATTCAGCGGGACAGGCAGCATCTCTGGTGAGAATGAATGGGTGAAGTTTCAGGTCGAGACCCTTCTTCAGCTTCAAAAGAATCCTTCTTGGTCCAAAAGAAGGGAAATTACTCCTTCTGATGTACTTGCAGGAATCTGCAAGTTACTGTTTTTTTAATTTTATTTTACAGGATGGGAACTGGAATTTATATTTTATGACTAAATAGCAAAATACTCCTGATAGTTTGTGTTATATTCCAAGTTTTGCAAACTTACAGTAAAACTAGCGATGATCTCTGGGCTACAGTGCATGGAGTTAAATCAGAAACGGTAACTTAAAGAAGCAACTTATCAAACAAGGTGTCGGCTGGAGTTCAAAATTGAAAAACAAATAAGAAGATAAAGAAAATGAACTGATGCCTGTACTAAAAGCCACATCTGAATATTACTATCTTTAAAAAAAACCCAAGAAAGTTTGCACAACGAATTAAATTAATTGCATGGTCCAAACTTGGGAGAAATTACTTCCTCGGAGATTACACGGTAAGTACACGGAGCTAGGAACGCTGTTGCTACGGTACAAGCTGACTCGAATCGGGTAATCACGGCTGCAGACTAATGAGGCCCACCATTAATATGCCTTAATATAATAATATTAACGTGTGGCGCTGGCATTTCTAGCGTGGCGCTGCTTACTCTGCACTTGCAGGCAAAGATACTAATCGCGAAGCCGGTTCTGAAGATGGCGCAAAAAAATTACCCATGACCTACTACGGCTTCTTCGCCGAGTGGACCATCTTGCTCTGCTCTATGATCTTTGGTCTTTACAGCTTTTGCAAAAGATGACAAGCAGGTTTTACAGAAGCAGAAATCCTCCATTTTGTCAAGTACCCAAAATGCCTGATATTACCAAAAAGACAATATATAAATGCAACAAATAATTAATTTCTATATCCTGCATCTTTTAAGACTACATTGAAGATTACGACAGTGAAGAGTTGCTTATGTAAATGTGTCACCTTTACATCTCACCTTTTTCGGTATAACCTTCATCGTTTCTAACATTAATGCCACACTTTAGAATTCCCTCTTACAGCTCACACTTTTTAAAGAGTCAAGAGTGTTTAATTGTTCATGGTTTACAGGCTCCTGTACCTTTTTTCTGTTGGGAGGAGTGGAATGAGAGCGTGGCCAGGGTGATGTGGATCTTTGATGATATTGGCTGCCTTTGAGGCGGCACCTCCTGTACATCCCTTCAATGGTGGGGAAATCAGTGATGGACCAGGCAGTGTACACCACCTTTTGTAATCTACTTCGTTCCTGGGCGTTAAAGTTGCCGAACCAGGCTGTGATGACGAAGTCTGAAGAAGGGTTCCGACCCAAAACATCACCTATCAGTGATGCTGCCTGGCCCGTGTGTCCTTTTTTTTGTAAACTTGTATTGGGAGTTCCTTGCATCTCCGTCCAACATTCTAGAAGCGTCACCATCGTGTCATACACCATTAGAATTATATAACTGTTGTTTCAAACTGCAGTGTCTAAAACTGAAGCTCCCTAATTAACAATTTCTACATTAAAAGGACTGAAGCAGTTAAAGGTTGTGGCACCTTCTTCAGGACGGTTACATGGATAGGATAGGTTTAGAGGGATATGGGCCGAACGCAGGCAGGTGGGACTAGTGTAGATGGGGAATGTTGGCCGACGTGGGCATGTTGGGTCAAAGAGCTCGATTCATGATGTATGACTCTGTGACAGAGATGGGCGATAAATGGAGGACTTGCCAGTGACATCTTACTTCCTGCAAGCAATTCAAAAAACACATCTGATGTACCTTGGTGCTCTGCCTGGTGCTCTCAAACAGATCTGCTTTGAAGCTGGTTCCATTTAGGGTAACTGTTGTCTTGTTATCAGAGGCTGTGACCTCTGACAATGATAACGCATTCAGCTGCTCCTCCAGCGAGAGGCTAATACCTTCAGGTTCCATCTCAGTTTGACTAAGAGCCTGCAGTGGAAGATAATCAACTATTTTAGCTATATTTTAAATAATGACTAAGTATTCATAACTTGTTAATTTGCAGCGGAACAGATAAATCAAATGTATCAAAAGGCAGGAAAAATGTTCCCGATGTTAGGGGAGTCTAGAACCAGGGGTCACAGTTTAAGAATAGGCCATTTAGATGAGAAAAAACGTATTCACCCAATTGCGAATCTGTGGAATTCTTTGCCACAGATGGCAGTGGAGGCCAGTCACTCCAGCATTTTGTGTCTATCTTTGATTTAAACCAGTATCTGCAGTTCTTTCTACTCATTTTGTCTGCAGTTCTTTCATACTCATTTTGTCTGCTGTTCCTTCCTACACAGCCACAGAAGACAGTGGAGGCCAATTCACTGGACGTTTTCAAGAGAGAGCCTGTTTAAGTGGGCCTGTCCCACTTAGGTGACTTTTTAGGTGACTATGCAGTCACCACATGTTCACAGGTGATTGAGAGCTTCACAGGAGAGGGGGAGAGAGGGGGGGGGGGGGGGGGGAAGGAGAGGGAGCGCGCTCTCTCTCTCTCCCTCCCTCCCTCCCTCTCCCTCTCCCTCTCTCTCTCTCCCTCTAACAGAATCAAGGGAAATGGGGAGAAACGAATGGCCCATTATTAAATTATATCTCAAATGGGATATTCTTTGCTATCTTCCCTCACAGTTCTTGCTCACTGATTTCTACCTTGATTTCTAAACTGTTATTGGCTTCCTCCACTAAAATTTGTTGAAACTTTACAAATAATCTTGTTCAACAATTTAACCTCAAATGTTTGCATCAAGAATGTTCATGATTTACAGGAGGAATTTATTCCACTCATTTCTACCTTGTATTGGCTTCCTCCACATACTTTTGTTGCGATGTTACAAATAATCTTGTGTATTCTAACATCAAATGTATGCACCAGAAATATGAGGAATTTTACAGAAGGAAATCCACTGATTTCTGCCATAAATTCTAACCTTTAATTACTTTTCTCCAATTACGTCCTTTACAAAGTTACAAATTATCTTAGTTTGCAAGTTAACCTCAAATGTCTGCATGAAGTATATTTGTAACTTAGACAGGAATTAATTCCACATGGTCTTCTACCATAAATTCTACCCTTCAATTGGTTTCCTCCAAAGTCACCCTTTGCTAAGTTACAAATAATTGTATTGTGTAATTTAACCTCAAATGTTTTCACCAAGAATATTTTGTATTTTACAAATATATTATGTATTTGATCCAATGGTCAGGGAACTTGAGGGTAATAACTTCTTACCGTCTTTAACAGAGAGAGATGACAGCAACACTGTCGAAGTCTGAGCAGTGAGGACAAGATGTGGACAGTACTTGAATTAGGTGAAGCTCTCTGGGAAGAGGAAGGACCGTCACTGACCGAGTCAATACCAAACTCTCGCCCCACTGAATAAAAACAGATGGCAAAGTGCATTGTTGTTCCGTTACTGGTTCATATGACAATTAAAACTCAGACAAGTTTATAAAGTAAGGCATTTTGGGAAGTAAAACCAGGGCAGGACATACACCAGAAATGGCACAGGTCTGGAGGCTGATGTTGAACTGTCAGACTGGTACAAGTACACACCTCTCTGAAAGTGTCAACACAGATAAATCTGTCTGGGCATTTGGCAAACTTAAATATGGAATTACACAGTTATTAAAAAATCTTTCTGTTGGTATCAGAACTAGCTAGTTCTGTGGGAGGGTTCAGTACTTTTAACTCTGCTTTTCCTTTTGTAAACACTCTGCCTGATGTGACGTGCTTGGCATTTCCAGCATGCTCCTTTTGGTTTTAGGTTCAGTATTAGGGCAGCACAGTGGCGCAGCTGGTAGAGCTGCTGCCTAAGTTCAATCCTGACTTTGTGTACTGTCTGTACTGAATTTGCACGTTCTCCCTGTGTCCCAAAGATATGCGGATTTGTTGGTAAAATTGTTCCTAGTGTTTCGGGAGTGAATGCGAATGTGGGAATAACATAGAACTAGTGTGAACAGGTGATCGATGGTCAGCCATCGTGTTTTTTCTCTCCCTTTATTTCCAGCTCTCCCCAATCTTCATCTGTTATCCAGACTTCATTGTCAACATCATGATCATCTCAGCAACTCTGGTTTCTACCCCTGTGAGACATTCTCTTTCTCCTCTCCATCAATCCCCAACCCCTCTGCAACGTTACCTAACCTGTTTTCTCACTTCTGGAGGCACTCAGCATGTCAAGCAACAGCTGTGGAGGGAATGGACAGACAAGCCTTCATCAGACTCCGACTTTTCCCTCTACAGACGCAGCTTGACCATTTAAGTTGCTCCTGCACTTTGTGCTATGCTCTTTGTTTTTAATTTGATGAGAAATTCTAACTGTTTTGCTTTCCATAGGGTAAACTTTTAAGGTTTCAGATTAACGACTCTTCATCAGAACTCCACGGATGTTGCCTGACCTGCAGAGTCCTTCCAGCATTTTCAGAAAACAGGCAAACTTTCCTTTTATGCTCCACTTCAAAAAAAGACACAAACTAACCCAACTTCTAGACAATTAAACTCAGTAGTTCACCATTTCCACTTTTGCTGAAAATGATCCATAAGTCGTTTATTAATATTTGCTCCCTTACCTCTGTTGAAAGGGTTATCTGCACCATGTGATGAATTAGCTTTATGCCCCTTGCCCTCGTGTCTCTTCAGATACGACTGCAAGGTTGACCTACAGGAAGAAAAACAAAACAATTCCACAAACAATCTGCATCAGAGGCTGGGGTGGCATTCACGGGCTGTATTTCACAAAATACTTTAAACAGAGAATGGTGTTGACTTTTATTTCCGCGCGTGATTCTTGCAGAGCAGTACAGTGGGGTTAAGTGAGATCACAGAGAAAAATCTTAACTATTATAGCACAGGAATTAATAAAAGACGACAGTTCAAAATGTATAAGCTACCCAAGCAAAATATGAGGTGCTGTTCCTCCAATATGCGTGTGGCCTCACTCTGACAATGAAGGCGGTCCGGTACAGAAAGGTCAGTGTGGGAATGGCTAGGGTATTTAAAATGGTCAGCAACCAGGAGATCCAGTAGGCCTCGGCAAGCCAAGAGGAAGCCTCGAGACCAGCTTGCTTTACATTGGTAATTGTGCATGAGAGGAATCCAATAGCTATAAAGGGGAGTAAGAATGCGATCAGCAAATCACTTTCATTTGGTGAGATTGTTAGTGGAAAGGTCCATCGGTCTGCCGTCACACCGACGAAGACGCAGATGACGAACGTAATGGGATGATTTGCAATTGGGCAGCTAAAGCTCCACTTTCTTGTTCATCAAACATTCCAACTTTTCCAACCATGGCACCAATGCTGGCACTACCCAGCAGATTTCACAACCTCTCACTATTTCCGTAATTGATATTGGATGTGCAATTCATCACTTCAGTTGTGTTTGAAAATTAATCCGCAGCCATAAATAAGTGGTTCAAAATCAATCGTTACAACATTTACTTAGGTGATCACAATATTATGGAGAGGGGAAAGCTGAATAAATAAATCTTCTAAACTTGCTATTTGAACTCAAAACTGAACAAAGCAATTGTGGCAAGTTGCCAATTTCATCCTGACGGGATGATTGAATTTTTACTCTTACTCTTTATTCTTACCCCAACCAAAACATAAATGTAAATGGGAAGTCACGCCAAATTTGCAGTGATAATGGACGGCATTATCCAAGAAACATTCAAAAGATGGAAATAGAGGCAGTGTGTTCTGTTTAGTCATAGTGTCATGCAGCGTGGAAACAGGCCGTTCGGCCCAACTTCCCCTCGCCGACCAATATGTCCCACCTGTCTGCGTTTGGCCCATATCACTCTAAACCTATCCTATCCATGTAACAGCCGAGGGACTTGCCATCGCCCGCCGGGGGCTTTTGCATTGGGAGAAGAATGGAAAACAGGGGAGAGACAATGACTTTGCCTTCCATCACAGTGACGAGGAGATTCACTGTGATGGATGTTGGTGTAAATTGTGTGTCTTGGTTTTTTTTTCTTGCTGTATGATTGCAGAAACCAAAATTAGTTTGAACTTCATTTGAGGTTCAAATGACAATAAACGGTATTGTATTGTATGTTTCTTAAATGTTGCGATAGTGCCTGCAAACACAACTCCTCAAATGTACCTGGAACGAGCATACAGGACAGAGTAAACTGCCTCCTCATCCTCCGACAGCTTTAGTCGATGACTTCGATTAAATCTTTGAGGTAATTCAACCTACAAATAAATAATACATGCTAATTACCTCAATTTGTTTTACATTTATTAAACTTATTTTTGTGGTTTATTATGGTATATACTAAATACTATGTTTACATATCTGTTGTGCTTCTGCAAGTAAGAATGTAATTGTTCTGTTAAAACCTTCATGACTCTTTCTCTTGAGCTTTGCAACTTGCAATTATTAATATTTATGTTTCCTGCTATCAATACAATTTGGATTCAAAATTAACAGATTTGTTCGCAGTGTAAATTAACCCTTGCACTTACAAATGGTGATAGGCTAATCACATTCTCTAATCGTCATATAGATTCACCAAAACTTGACAGGCGTACTATTTTCTGCATGACAAAAATCATGAGGGGAATAGACAGGGTGAATGCACCGAGTCTTTTACCCAGGTTAGGAGGGGGCTGGAACGTGTTGCTAGGGGTTGTAGTGGAGACAGATACACCAATGGTGTTTAAGAGACTTTATAACAGGTATAGAAATGTACGAAATAAAGAAATATGAATCATGTACAGGCAGATGAGCTCAGTTTAACTTGGCTTCATGTTCAGCATAAACATTGTGGGCCGAAGGGTCAATTCCTGCGCTATATGTTTCGAGGGATTTGGCCCAAACGCAGGTGAATGGGACCAACTTAGATGGGACATCTTGGTCAGCATGGATGTTGGGCCGAAGAACCAGTTTCTGTGGTGTATCGCTCAATGTCAAAAGGTGAAGTTTTCATGTGCTTGATGTGAATGACTTTGATTAACAGGACCAGGTGCACTGTAGCCAAATCTGCCAGTGGCACAAGAGATGGAGGGTCAGAAAGCTGTGAGAAGAATCAATAGAGCATGCACAAAGACCAGAGATGGGTTAGGTGAGTGGGCAAGAATCTGGCAGATAGAATACTGGAAACAGGGGTTACCCACTGTAGAAAGAATGAAACTGCAAATTTAAAAAAAAAAAATTGAGATTATATATATATATGAGGGGGGCGGGGTCTTCAAGGATGAAATACAAAGGATTGGCATGCTGGTGCAGCAGGTAAGGTGACAGGGCAGCGCAGTGGCAGAGTTGCTGCCTGACAGTGCTAGAGACCCAGGTTCGATCCTGACTACAAGTTCTGTCTGTATGGAGTTTGTATGTTCTCTCTGTGACTGTGTGGGTTTTCTCCGGGTGATCCAGTTTTCTCCACAATCCAAAGACTTACAGGTTTTTCGGTTAATTTTGATAAATTTAGGTAAAATTGTAAATTGTCCCTAGTGTTTTATAGGATAATGTCAGCACAGAGTCGTTGGGTTGAAGGGCCTGTTTCGCTCTGTATCTCTAAGATAAACTAAACGAATCTGGAAGGCAAATACATTGTGAGCTTTTAATGACAAGGGGCATGGAGTTTTAAAGCAGAGAAATGTTAAGTAGTGCACACAAGGATCCAAATGAAGCACTGTGTACAGTTTTAGACCCGGTATTACAGGATATACTTGTACTGATTACATTTTCCTGCAATAAAAGGAGTGTTGTATGAAGAGAGGTGGAACAAACTGGGCCTGTATTTGCAGGAGTTTGGCATTGCAGGTGATTTTATTGAAATGCGAGTTTTTGAGATAGACTGATTAGGGTGGATGGTTCCCCCTAGTGGGATATCTACAACTAGGAGCCAGAATGAGGTGTCCATTCACGACAGCAAAGAGGAATAATTTATTCCCTATTAGGGTCACATTTCATCAGAATTCTCTGCCTCGCAGGCAAAAATCATTCAAGGCAAACATTGACAGACATCTGCAATTACTGGAGAGTCTTACACTCTTCTACTTAGTATGATTACACCTACTGTGCCGTAAGATTGTCATTGAACTGTATGCATAAAAATAATTTCACTGTACCTAGGTGCACATGATAATAAAGTACCATTGATTGCATCAACCACTCTGACTGAATGGTGCAGCAGGCTTGTTTTTTTTTAAATTTAAAGATACAGCATGGAAACAGGGCCTTTAGCCCAGAATTCACACTGGCCACCGATCACCTGTTCACACTAGTTCTATGTTATCCCACTTTCTCATCCACTCCGTACACACGAGGGGCAATTTAGAGAGCCCAGTTACCCCACAAACCCGCAAGTCTTTGGGATGTGGGAGAAAATGGGAGGACCCGGAAGAAACCCACGAGGTCACAGGGAGAACTCCACAGGAACAGCACCCAAGGTTAGGATCGAACCCGGGTCTCTGAGGCGCTAGGCAGCGGCTCTACCAGCAGCACTACTGTGCTGCCAATCATCTTACTCCTGTTCTGCTTTTAATATGCTCTCCAAAGCTAAAGCTTTTCATTAAGCTTGAAACCAATATATTGCTCCCGCTGAGTTTCTCCAGCATTTTTGTCTACCTTCGATTTTCCAGAATCTGCAGCTCCTTCTTAAACACATAGATTGCATCTGTTAGTTAGTGAAAACTTGACAAATAAAGAAAAAACTGCAGTAATTTTTTACCTCTCAGCTGCAACATAAAAGCATTCATGCCTTTAGCTACGTTCCCAAATTAAATACATCAAACAGATCTTGCCGACAGTTGTGATAAAGAGATTTACTCCTCTGTAAATTGCCCCATGTGTGAGAAAGTGGGATAACAGAACTAGAGTGAAAGGGTGATCATGGTCGGTATGGTCTCGGTGGACTGAAGGGAATGTTTCCATGCTGTATCTTTAAACTAAACTGTATCTTAGGTTGGTTTATACTTGTCATAATTGGGAAGATAAAAGCCAACGCACAAGAGGCTTGCCACTGGAGTCAAGTTGGCCTTTGTTTCTTCGCAATAGGAGGCTTCTGGTGATGATGTTGAGGCGCTCACCGCCCTTCCTTGTTCCGTTGTCCACCTGATTTTTCCACAACTTGAAGTCATCGAATGGGGAGCAGTGAAGAAATCTGAAGAAGGAAGGAAAGGTTAGAAAAGCTAATAAAATCAACCCAAACTCCACGGTTATCTTCAATTAATGTATAATTTTGGAGTCTGCCACAGACGGCGGTGGAGGCCAAGTGATTGAGTATTTTAAGGTGGAGATTGACAGGTTCTTGAGTAGTAAGGGTGTCAAAGATTACAGGGGAGAAGGCAGGAGAATGGGGTTGAGGGGGAAAAATAGATCAACCGTGTTTGAATAGTAAAGTAGACTCAATGGGTCGAATGGTGTACTTCTGTGCCTATGACTTATGAACTTACGTAACATTTAAAAATTATTATTTAGGGAACTTAAAAAAATTATCAGGGTAAGTTTGAAATGCTCTGGTGGGATAACACATTAAAGTGTTCAAAATGATATAGCAACAAAAGTGGCAGCAGCAGTACCAGTGGCGCAGCAGGTGGAGGTGCTGCCTCACAGTGACAGAGAGCCAGGTTCGATCCTGACCTTGTGTGCTGTCCGTGTCTGGAGTTTGTACATCCTCCCTCCGATCGCGTGGGTTTCCTCCGGGTCCTCCGGTTTCCTCACACATCCCAAAAACGTGCGGGTTTCTAGGTTAATTGGCCCTCTATAAATTGCCCCTAGTGTGTAGGGAGTGGATGAGAAAATGGGATAACTAGTGTGAACAGGTGATCGCTGGTCAGTGTGGACTCAGTGGGTCGAAGAGTCTATTCCATGCTGTGTTGTTCAATGAAAGCAAAGCTTAACACAGTTTGTTATTCTGGCCTGACATCTTACTTGAGCAAGGAGTACATATCCAGGAGGTTGTTCTGAATTGGTGTTCCTGTAATTGCCCAGCGAGCTCCAGCCCTGAGCTTGCATACGGCCATTGACGTTTGTACTTGGGGATTTTTAATATTGTGAGCTTCATCCAGGATGATCCGAGCCCAAGCTAACTTCAGTAGTGGGGAATGTGAAGATTTTACCTCAGCCAAGGCCTGAAAGCAGAATAGAAAGTAATTTTGATTGGAACACATTAATATGGAAAGGATAAACACATTTCTTACATTCATCTCAATGCTCCAAATTGAATTTAGGATTTGGAAACAAACATTATAGGTTAAAGGAGAGAGGGGCAAAATGTAATGGGAACTTGGAGGGCAACTTTTTGGCAGAGGGTGGTGGGTACATGCAACAAGCTGCCAGAGGAGGTAGTTGAGGCAGATACAATAACAGTATTTAAAAGACACTTGGTCGGGTACATGGACAGAAGGGGTTTAGAAGGATATGGGTCAAACGCAGGCTGGTGGGATCACCTTGATCCGCATGGACTAGTTTGGGCCAAAGGACCTGTTTCCTTGCTGTATGACTGTCTATTATTGTCTCCTTTATTAGTGTACAGATAATATATGCAGGGAATGAAGGGATATGGATCACATGAAAGCAGAGATTAGTTTATCTTGACATCATGTTTGGCACTGTGGAGAGAAGAGTATATTCGTATGCTGTACTGTTCTATATCGTATCCACTCATTTCCGAAAGTATTTAACAACTGTTATTTCATTGTATAAATTCTGCAGGATCTGAACATTTTTGGAACTCTGATCTGTTAATTTGGTGACTTTCCCAACAAGTACCAATAAACATGCATTCATAAAATCAGCAATGCATCAAGATGGATAAGGCAATACTTTATTTTCAAAACTACCCACAGCATCATGAACCACAGCCCTTAACTTATAAATAAATACCTCTTCTGTGGCTATACATTTTCCTTTCTCATTCTTCACTGGGATCTCCTTCGCGACAAGACTATACGTTGTTATCACAACATCAAATTCTGAAAGCCTACAAAAAAGTGTATTACTGTGTTAATGGCTTGGATTATGATTAATAAAAACATGTCACAACATTTGTTTCATTTCCACTTCCTATTTGCTCATGAATGCCAACTTCCTCTAGTTGTCTGAGTAAGTAGTTGAGCCAGATACAACAACAACATTTAAAAGACATTTGGACAAGTTTATGGCTAGCAAAGGTTTAGAGGAATGTGGGAAAAACACGGGCAAATGGGACTAGCTTAGATGGGGAATCTTGATCAGCATGGATAGGTTGGCGGGCCTATTTCTGTGCTGTATAACTGTAAGTGAGATGTTCTTTCTTGTTTTTTAGTTATTCCTACTGGCTTTATTGTTCATTGAGGCATACAAATGGTATTTGTCCTCTATTCATACAGCTACTAGTTCACGGTCATACATTTCCCTTTTGGCGGAATTGGAAAGGAGAAAGAGGCAAGTAACTTTGCCTAATGCCTACCTTAAATAGCATCTGTGGGAGTTCTGAAATATAATTTACAGAATGGCACTTCAGAATGGAATGTACGGACTAATCTATATGCACGTTTTTTTTGTGCAGCTTCAACTTTACAAACCTAATTTTGCAATATTGAAGAAAATCATTAATTTGGATGGATTACAATACTAACACAAAGATTGATGTGAAACTATATTTATGGCAATTAAGAACATAATCAACTATGTTACGGAAAAAAGCTACCAAAACTTGCATTGAAAAACAGAGTACAAGGCAGAATAAAGAATTTTTATAATAGAACAGTTAGTTCTGCTATTATGCGATAGTTGCCACGTCGTGTGAACATTTTTATAAACATTTTCATTTAGGGAAAACGGGAATGTCATGCATCATGGAATCGGCTCAATGACCCAATTCCCATGCCGACCAAAGTACCCACCTAAGCTCGTCCAATGTGCCCGCGTTTGACCCACGTCTCTCTCTAAACCTTTCTTATCCACGTACCTATCCAAATGTAATTTAAATGTGGTTGTAGTCCCAACCTCAACGACCTCCTCTGGCATCTCATTACATATACCCAGCACCCTATAAGTGAAAAGGTTGCCCTTCAAGTTCCCATTAAATGTTTTCTGTCTCACTTATATATATATATCATCACAACATCAAATTCTGAAAGCCTACAAAAAAGTGTATTACTGTGTTAATGGCTTGGATTATGATTAATAAAAACATGTCACAACATTTGTTTCATTTCCACTTCCTGTTTGCTCATGAATGCCAACTTCCTCTAGCTGTCTGAGGAAGTAGTTGAGCCAGATACAACAACAACATTTAAAAGACATTTGGACAAGTTTATGGCTAGCAAAGGTTTAGAGGAATGTGGGAAAAACACGGGCAAATGGGACTAGCTTAGATGGGGAATCTTGATCAGCATGGATAGGTTGGCGGGCCTATTTCTGTGCTGTATAACTGTAAGTGAGATGTTCTTTCTTGTTTTTTAGTTCTTCCTACTGGCTTTATTGTTCATTGAGGCATACAAATGGTATTTGTCCTCTATTCATACAGCTACTAGTTCACGGTCATACATTTCCCTTTTGGCGGAATTGGAAAGGAGAAAGAGGCAAGTAACCTTATATATATATATGCCCTCTAGTTCCCCACCCATTGGAAAGAGGCCGAGTATTCCCCAATTTATGGCCTCATGATTTTATACATCCCTGTAAGATCAGCCCTCCATCTTCTATCTTCAAAGGAATAAAACTCTAGCCTATCCAACCTCTCCCCGCAGCTCAGGCTCTCGAGTCCTGATAAAATTCTTGTAAATCTTTTCTGCACGCTGTCCAGCTTAATGGCATTTTTACTACAGCACAGAGCAAAACTGAACACAGTACTCCAAGTGTGGCTTTACCAACGTCTTGTATAACTGCAACTTAATATCTCAACTTCATTATTCATTGATGAAGGGAAGCGTTCCCCAAAAAACCTCCTTCATCACAGTGTGATGACACTTTCAGTGACCTATGTACCTGTACTACTAGGTCCTGTTCCTCAACATTCCACTGGGCCCTACCATTCACTATTAAAGTCCTACACTGGTCTGACCCGAAATGCAACACCTTGATCTGAATTAAATGGCAGTTGCCATTCCTCAGCCCATTTATCCAGCTGAACTTCTTGATAATCATCCTCACTGCCTGGAATACCACCTAATTTAGTGTCATCTACAAATTTATTAACTGTGCCTTGTACATTCTCATCAAAATCGTTGACACAGATGACAACCATAATGGGACCAGCACCAATCCGATGCACAAGACTGGTTGTGGGCCTCCAGTCCAAAAAGGGACTACTTCCTCCCAGTAAGCAAGAGCTCGAGTTCCAGACCCGCAATAGTAAAGTTATTTTTCCCTATAGGATTTTCAAAAATAAAGGTATTTTAAATAGTAATATTATCAAAGTGTCAATAGAAGCGATTGAGTGTCTATTTCAATGGCCTCCCAGGGTAAAATGGACCGGCTTTGTTCTTAAGAGACAATGGTGTCAGATGCCTACAGGGAGGCTACAGAGAACCTGTTTCTCCCCAAGACAGCTTTTATCCCTGCTTGCCATTTTCCAAAGTAACTGTTCATTCATCCTCTTGTTCCCGACTGAAATCATGCTATAACCAATACAATACATAACCAAACCGATCACGTAATACAAACAGTGTTCCTTAATTCTTGATTGTTTTACATCCAATTTGTGTTGTGGAAACAGGTGTTATAGCAGAACTCTCTGTATAAATGCATTTCAGAATAGGAGAAAAAGCACCTCATGTACTCACACCTTTGCTGATTTTTCTCGGTTTGAACCATGGTACATGTATATACTTAGTTTTTTAGCACAGACATGCCGCTCAATTTCCATTTTCCAGTGGTGGATGAGAGACGCTGGACAAATAATGAGCGTTCCATTAGAGGTGGCTAAAGTGCTCTCTGTTGGAAAGCAGATATTTGAATGCAGCATTAAACATGGCACACAAGAGAACCAGGAACATTTTTGGATTTGCTGGATATCAAATCAATACGGTTTTGTAATGTGAAAATTTTCACTCCGCATTTCTACCATCCCTCGGAATATTTCTGGATAGAGTGCAAACAAGGCAATGCAGCATTTCCAGAAATGGGGAATATTAAATTTCTCAATTACAGTACTGCAGTTTAGATAAAATACAGCACAGAGCTCATCCATTACAACTTATGATTTAGGAATATTATACAGTAAAACCTTTAAGCCAGAATATTTCTAAACTGCAATGTAGGTAAAAGTGAATAGTCTCTGAAAGTACATCAGTTTCCAACGTCATCAACTTTACGAAATTAACAAAATAAAGCTAAATTTCCTACAATAAAACCACATTATGATCAGTAACTGACAATACGATAAAAGGTTTACAATTTGATTAGTGATTATAATGCTAAAGTTTTCTTGATTAGATTTGGTTCACCAGACTGATTCCTGGGATGTCAGGACTTTCATATGAAGAAAGACTGGATAGACTCGGCTTGTACTCGGTAGAATTTAGAAGATTGAGGGGGGATCTTATAGAAACTTAAAAAATTCTTAAGGGGTTGGACAGGCTAGATGCATGAAGATTGCTCCCAATGTTGGGGAAGTCCAGAACAAAGGGTCACAGTTTAAGGATAAGGGGGAAGTCTTGTAGGATCGAGATGAGAAAAACATTTTTTCACACAGAGAGTGGTGAATCTCTGGAATTCCCTGCCACAGAAGGTAGTCGAGGCCAGTTCATTGGCTATATTTAAGAGGGAGTTAGATGTAGCCCTTGTGGCTAAGGAGATCAGGGGGTTTGGAGAGAAGACAGATACGGGATACTGAGTTGGATGATCAGCCATGATCATATTGAATGGCTGAAGGGTCGAATGGCCTACTCCTGCAGCTATGTTCTATGTTTCTATGTAGATGCAAAAGCAAAGATTGAGAGGAAAGTGGCTGTAATCACACACAACATTACAGCTAAAGTTATGGAAATATTCAAAGTGGACCAATTTAACTGAAGAAAGGTGCCAACCCGAAATGTCATTTATCCATGTCCTCCAGAGATGCTGCCTGACCTGCTGAATTACTCCATCACTTTGTGTCCTTAGTGGCCAGGAACCTAAAGAATTTCCTAGCTTTGGTTTTAATACCACTGCACGGCTCTTTGCTTTCATTAGCACACCACAAACAAATTGTCAATTTAATAATACACCAAGAAGATAGGATCTCCAACACCAACCAAGACAATGAAGTTTAGTTTAGAAATTAAGCGCAGAAACAGTCCTTTCGGCCCACGAGTCCGCAACGTCCAGCGATCCCCGCACATTAACACTATCCTATGCACACCAGGGTCAATTTACACAGTCACCAAGCCAATTAAACTACATATCTGTGCATCTATGGAGTGTGGGAGGAAAGCAAAGATCTCAGAGAAAACCCACGCGGTTACAGGGAAAACGTACAACCTTTGTAGACAGCACCCGTAGTTGGGATTGAACCAGGGTCTCTAACTCGGCAAGCTCTGTGAGGCAGCAACTCCACCGCTGAGCCACCGTGGCTGTCCAGAAGTGTCAGCCTATGTTGATCAAATTCTGGTGTAAGGCTTGAATTAAGGCACAATCCTCTGAATCAAATAGAAAAATGCCTTCGCTAAATCAAGTGTTACTTCTTCAGTAAGAAGCCCCTCAACTGCACTTGAGTAAGCATTAGCAAATTTGCAGATGACAAAGCTGGGAGGAGGATGCTATGAGAATGCAGGGTGACATGGACAGGTTGGGGGAGTAGGCAGATGCATGGCAGATGAAGTTTAATGTAGATAAATGTGAGGTTATCCACTTTGGTAGCAAAAACAGCATGGCAGATTACTATCTAAATGGCGTCAAGTAAGGAAAAGGGGAAGTACAACGGGATCTGGGGGTCCTTGTTCATCAGTCTATGAAAGTAAGCATGCAGGTACAGCAGGCAGTGAAGAAAGCAAATGTTGGCCTTTATAACAAGAGGAGTCAAGTATAGGAGCAAAGAGGTCCTTCTTCAGTTGTACAGAGCCCTAGTGAGACCACACCTGGAGTATTGTGTGCAGTTTTGGTCCCCTAATTTGAGGAAGGACATTCTTGCTATTGAGGGAGTGCAGCGTTGATTTACACGGTTAATTCCCGGGATGGCGGGACTGTCACATGCTGAGAGAATAGAGCGGCTGGGCTTGTACACTCTGAAGTTTAAAAGGATGAGAGGGGATCTTATTGAGATTGTTAAGGGTTTGGACACGCTAGAGGCAGGAAACATGTTCCCGATGTTGGGGAAGTCCAGAACCAGGGGCCACAGATTAAGAATAAGGGGTAAGCCATTTAGAAAGGAGACGAGGAAACACGTTTTCTCACAGAGTTGTGAGTCTGTGTAATTCTCTGGCTCAGAGGGCGGTTGAGGCCAGTTCTATGGATACTTTCAAGAGAGAGCTAGATAGGGCTCTTATAGATAGCGGAGTCAGGGGATATGGGGAGAAGGCAAGAATGGGGTACTGATCAGCCATGATCACATTGGTAATGGTCAGCCATGATCACATTGAATGGCGGTGCTGGCTCGAAGGACCAAATGGCCTACTCCTGCCCCTATTGTCTATTGAAAATCCAGAGTGCATGTTCCTTTTCCCTTGTTTTTAAAATTCAATTATTTTCTCTACCACATACCTGCTTTAGAGATCCATTCATCTGTATGTTTCTCTTTTTCCTTTTTCCCCTTACAACGTTGTGTTAGTATGAGTGCAATCATCGTTAGAGTTTTCCCCAGACCCATATCATCCGCTGAAAGAGTAAAACAGTGCATATATAAACTTGCAAAAAAGTTTACTAAAGCCAAACATCCAATTACAGCGTGGAGGAAGAAAATATTTGGTTGAAGCAACCAGTGTTAATCATTCTTTCTCCAGTGGCGTATCTGAAATATACTACCCAAAAATAACTACTAGTTTTCACCAGAACATAGAACAATAGATCACAGGAATAGGCCCTTTGGCCCACAATGTCAGTGCCAAACTTGATTCCAAGACTAAGTCTTACCTGCCCACACATAATTCATATCCCTCCATATAGTTTAGTTTATTCTTATGTGTACCGAGGTGCCACCACTCTGAAATGCCTCCACTACCATCACCAACCCCGGCAGCATGTTCCAGGCACCCTCTGTGTAAGAAAAACTTGCCCTGCATATATCCTTTAAACTTTGCATCTCTTACCTTAAAGCTATGCCCTCTACTATTTGATATTTAGATACCTTAGAAAATGGTTCTGATTGTCTACCCTATCTATGCCTCTCATAATTGAAAAAACATAAAATAGTCAGTTGTCCACCGTTTAATGAAGTTGTGAACCTATTAACCTAAAAGGCCTAACACTTTAAGGTGAGAGGAAATATTTAATAAGAACCTGAGGCACAACCTTTTCACTTGGAGTGTGTAGGTATATAGAACAAGCTGCCAGAGAAACATAGAAACATAGAAAAATAGGTGCAGGAGTAGGCCATTCGGCCCTTCGAGCCTGCACCGCCATTCAATGTGATCATGGCTGATCATCCAACTCAGTATCCCGTACCTGCCTTCTCTACATACCCCCTGATCCCTTTAGCCACAAGTGCCACATCTAACGCCCTCTTAAATATAGCCAATGAACTGGCCTCAACTACCTTCTGTGGCAGAGAATTCCAGAGACTCACCACTCTCTGTGTAAAGAATGTTTTCCTCATCTCGGTCCTAAAGGAATTCCCCCTTATCCTTAGACTGTGACCCCTTGTTCTGGACTCCCCCAACATCGGGAACAATCTTCCAGCATCTAGCTTGTCCAACCCCTTAAGAATTTTGTAAGTTTCTATAAGATCCCCCCTCAATCTTCTAAATTCCAGCGAGTACAAGCCGAGTCTATCCAATCCTTCCTCATATGAAAGTTCTGACATCCCAGGAATCAGTCTGGTAGTCGAGGCAGGTACTATACAACATTTAAAAGACACTTGGACAGGTAAATGGATAGGAAGAGTTTAGAGGGCATGGGCCAAAACGTGGGTAAATATGACAAGCATAGATGGGTCATCTTGGTCGGCAATGAGTTGGGCCGAAGAGCCTATTTCTGGGCTGTATGACTATGACAAATGTCAAAAGGTGAAGCTTTTCATGTGCTCAATATGAATGTCTTTGAGAAATTTAAGGTAACCTTGTTACTTAAGAATACCACTTGATTGACATAGGTTAACAAATATTTGAACAAGATAGGTTCTTTCCATACATCCTTATTTTTTGATCATGCATATATTTTTAAAATGGTACCATTGTGGATACATCTCACTTCCTCTCACAGGACAACCAACTTTAAATGTTGGCAAATTCTCAGAAGGTGTGAAGCACAACTGTAGAAGTTCTGAAGCGGGAGCAATTTCTAGCATTTAGATTCAAAGATCTCAAAAGGGTGCACTCTAATTTAAATGCATCTTAATAATAAAACCACAGAGCATTTGGCCTCTTGATACATGCTGCTGCAAAACAGCACATGGTTTGCACCAAAGATCCTATAGCGGAGCAAGATAGGCCACTCCTGCGAAATGCAATGGCTGACGTGTAGAACACAACGGAGAGGAACATGGGCATTTTTTTGGTCCATTTCAGTAACCGGAACCTACCCAACCTGACTCGCAGTGTAATCAACGTTGCGGGGGGGACAGTTTGCGTGTGTGATATAGGGCTAGATTCATAATTCTGTCAGTTCATAATTCTGTTAATTCTTGTTAAAGAATAAAATTTGACTGGTAATTTTCTTTTTTAAATAATTTCTTTTTAATGACTCATAAGCTGTGTTTGAATTGATTTTATAGTAACCGGAACCTACCCGACCCGACTCACAATGTAATCAACGTTGCGGGGGAACAGTTTTTGTGTGTGTGTGTGATATAGGGTTAGATTCATAATTCTGTTAATTCTTGTTAAAGAATAAAATGTTTATAAATTTTTATTCTGGTAATTTTCTTTTTTAATGTTTTTTAAATCATTTCTTTTTAAATGGCTCATATGCTGTGTCTGTTGATTTTGTTGAGTTGACACGCACTCTGTAATCCATTAATCTAATCACACTGTTCACAACTGCAGGGGTTATCTAAATTATTTCACAAAATTAAATTGTGTTTAAGCAAGACTTACAGATGATGTATAACTTAAAGATCTTTGTAATAATATCACGCACATTCACATTTCTTCCGATTTTATATCCAATGATGAACTTTATTTCAGACTAAACTAGGGACAACATTAAATAAAAAAACATTGTAAACCTCCCCGCCGGGACAAAGTCTCAGCCCCACGTCGGGACTCAGCCCCGAGTCAGGCCGCTCCGCCGGAAAACCGCTTCAGACTCAGCCCCGCATCGGGCAGCTTCAGACTCAGCCCCGTGTCGGGCCGCTCCGCTGGGACTCAGCCCCGCGTCGGGCTGCACCACTGGGACTCAGCCCCGCGTCCGGCTGCTCCACTGGGACTCAGCCCCGCGTCGGGCCGCTCCACTGGGACTCAGCCCCGCATCGGGCCGCTCCGCTGGGACTCAGCCCATGTCGGGCGGCTCCGCTGGGACTCAGCCCCGCGTCCGGCTGCTCCACTGGGACTCAGCCCCGCATCGGGCCGCTCCACTGGGACTCAGCCCCGCATCGGGCCGCTCCACTGGGACTCAGCCCCGCGTCGGGCCGCTTCAGACTCAGCCCCGAAGACGGAGGCGGAAGTAAGATAGCGGAAGTAAGATGGCGAAGGCTGGTTGCTGAAATGGATGCTATAATTACACATGAATCTGCCCATGACCGTACTACGCGATTTTCGTGGGAGTAGTCCATCTTGCTCCGCTATAGGATCTTTGGTTTGCACTGAGGTAAACAACACCACAAGAGCACCGCATGTTTGAGTTTTAACCTTGATACACGTTCTACCCCTCGGTTGTTCTTCCACAAACGGGTCAGCTTTTTGCAATCTTACTGAAAGGCACTCTTACCCAGTATGCCACCAGATGGTCTCTGCTTCTCTCTCCACTGTAACCAAGCCAACGCTTGTCTCTGATGAACTAATAACGTGACCTGCGAAGATATACAGGTTTGAAATAATGTTTAAAACGTTTCATTTCAAACACATACAGGCGGCACGGTAGTGCAGTGGTAGAATTGCTGCCTTGTAGTGCCAGAGACCCCAGGTTTGATCCTGACTGTTTGTGCAGCATTGTGACCGGGTGGGTTGTCTCCGGGTGCTCCAATTTCCTCCAACATTCCAAAGACGTGCAGGTTTGGAGGTATCTTCCTCAAAACAAGAGGAAGAGAGAGAGAGAGAGGTGGAGAGGGAGGGGGGAGGGGAGAGGGAGAGAGAGATAGAGGGGGAGGGGAGAGGGAGAGGGAGAGGGAGAGGGAGAGGGAGAGGGAGAGGGAGAGGGAGAGGGAGAGGGAGAGGGAGAGGGAGAGGGAGAGGGAGAGGGAGAGGGAGAGGGAGAGGGAGAGGGAGAGGGAGAGGGAGAGGGAGAGGGAGAGGGAGAGGGAGAGGGAGAGGGAGAGGGAGAGGGAGAGGGAGAGGGAGAGGGAGAGTTCATGGGCTCGCCGGCCTCCTGTATTTTCTGTGGCGAGGTACAGACCTTGTTCCATGTGTATAAGCAATGTGTGAGGTTGCTGCCACTGTACGAATATCTAAAGGGCCTGCTCCTCAAGTTCTGGTTGCATTTTAGTCCCAAGCTCCAGGTATTTGGACACAAGGCAGGGAGTGGAGAGGGCCGATCGGAGGGAGGGAGGGACCTCCCTGTCGGTTTGTTCCTGGGCCTGGCCAAGATGCCCATTTGCGGGTGTGTCCCCCCCACCCCCCACACCACCGCGGGGACGATTGATTGCCTCCATAAATTCCCTAATTTTCCTTGTGGGGGGGTGATGGGGGTAATTGGCACTGAGGGGGTGCCTGGCTCCGGGGTGAGAGCCGCCGCCCTCCCCCCCCCCCCCCCCCCCCCCGGTCCAACTTGGTCTATTAAAAGTCACGTCTTCTTTGTCTGTCTGACCCAAAAGTAGAGTCCATTCATTGTCTCCGGGAAACACCGACTGCCCCTCCACCCCCCTCCCCCGCCACATGGGAAGGATTGATTGGCTCAAGGGAGCGGAAACGGGGCCCAACCAGTCAGGGAGGTAGGGAGGGGAGAGGGGTTATGGAGGGTGGGAGGGAGTGACTGAGGATATGGGACAGGAGAGGGAGGAGTAGAGGAGGTAAGGGGAGAGAAGGCGGGTGAAGGGGGGAGGGAGTGTCGGGGGATGAGGGGAAATGAGCCACGCCTGCACAATTGGGGGCTATGGGTTAGTGGTGTAATATTGCATTGGGGGAGCGTTGCGTTGGGGGAGCGGGGGATGGGGGTGATTGGCTCTGGGAGGGGGTTCCAACGCTGACGCCGCGTTCAGAGACCAGACCTCTCGCGTTGGGGGACGGGGCCCAATGGGTCCCACTTGTCTTGTCTTGTTTGTCTCTCTGTCTGTGAGATCAAGGAACAACGCCAAAACGGTACAGAATAGCGCAAAATATTTTGTAGAATCTTACTCAACTTTTTCCCCTGGTCGTTAGTATCAAGTTTCTTCACATTTGATGTTATATATCACAAGTTATTGATATTTAAAGTTTTAAAAATGCCAACTTTAAAAATAAAAACTGCCTGTGAGTGAGAGCCGATTCTGGCAGTTTCCAGTGATGATGTCACAATGGCATCTCACAGTCGTCCAATCACAATGGGATCTCATTTACCCAAGCTGCCATGAAGATTCCGAAAACCACAAATGACATCACAATGGGATCTCTGCTGCCGATACTCAAGCTATGCGAGTTGACGGAGTGGGGGATGGGAGGAGAAGAAATGTTATTTCAACATTGTCTTTAGTGGGAGAGTGCGAAAGGGGAGAAGTGAGGGAGGGAGTGATTGAGCTTAGGGAAAAGGAGATGGAGAGGTGACAGAGAGACAATGGGATCAGCAGCTTCAAGAGGAGTAAGGAGTGAGATTTTTGCCCCCCCTCCCACGTGGGAAGGATTGATTGGCTCATGGGATGAGTGATGGGCAGGTATTGGCGGGAGATGAAAGAAACAGCGTTTTTGAGGGGCTGAGGAGTACTGTGGGAACAAGGGGATTTAAGGGAGGATCAGGGCAGATGAGAGCAGAGAGAGTTGGGATAGAGAGGGTGAGAGTGATACTCTAACATTCATGCCCCCTTCCAACACTAAAAGTCTGTTAACCAGTTCCACAGTTTACAACAATATATCTTGATTGGGATCACACTGCCCTAGCCAACAATTGACCAATCAGGGAACCACCCTGCCTGAAGCCCCAATTTGTTCTGGCCTTTTCTTGCTTCCCCACAGCCATCAGGCTATTAAACTTGGCTCGGACAAGACTATGAACATTACTAGCTCATTATCTGTTATTTGCACTTTATCAGTCTATTTATTCATGTGTGTATATATTTATATAATGATATATGGACACACTGATCTGTTTTGTACTCAATGCCTACTATGTTCTGTTGTGCTGAAGCAAAGCAAGAATTTCATTGTCCTATCAGGGACACATGACAATCAACTCACTTGACTTGACTTCCTCCCCCTCACAATTAGACTGAAGAAGGGTCCCAACCCGAAACATCACCTATCCATTTTTTCCAGAGATGCCGTCTGACCCGCTGAGTTACTATCGCATTTTTGTGTCTATCTTTGCTATAAATCAGCATCTGCAGTTCTTTTTTATTACAATTTACCTTGAGGAATTGTGGATCTTCAGTTTCATCTAATGTGCCTGGGCAAGTCTCTAATGATTTGTGGATTTGTTCAATGGCTTCACTGGTCACTTTTGTGATGGTGTAGAGTCGATCCTGGCCTTTCTGTCCACCACATGCACTCTGTTGTTGAGAATCTGCTGAAGTGAAGGGATTTCACAATTTGTAACAAAAAACACGTTCCAGAACTTATAATGGCAGCACGGTGGTGTAGCAGGTAGAGCTGCTGCCTCAGCGCCAGAGGCCCTGGTTTGATATAAATAGAATTTATAATGTGGTGAGCTACTTACTCAAATGAGTAAAACTCCAAATATGACACGCAAGAGACTGCAAATGTTGCAACCTTGAGTTTAAAAAGAAACTGCTGAAGTAACTCAGCGGGTCAGGCCTGCATCAGTCTATAGAAGAGTCCCAACCCAAAACATTGTCTGCAAGATTCTATCATCTGCAGTTTATTTCCTCTTACTGATAAAAATTTGACGCCAAAGTCTCCTTAAATGCGCTTAAAGGAATTAGATAATTGCATTAAAAACTATAAAAAAGTAAATTGAAAGCAAACAATACAAAAAATACAAATTACTGAAGGGTCCACTCTCCCAAAAAGTCACCTATCCACATTATCCACAGATGCTGCCTGACCCACTGTGTTACTTCAGCACTCCAGCAAGACTCCAGCATTATTTCTGTGTTGACAGTGCTAATAGATTGACTTGATGGACTGAGCAGCCTGCAGCAACGATCAATTCAATCTTTTATCCCCAGAGTAAGGAACATTGCGATGGTTTACCTGCATACACCTGGTTAGAAAATTGACTTGATCCGAGCGAGGAAGTTTTATTGAAACGTGGTAGTACGGCAGCAGATTTTAGATCATCAATCGCTGGTTTACTTAAGGTGGTGACACTTTTATCAAAAGGATTGGTTAGCCTGTTCTTCACTTCTCCTACAATGAAAGGAATTGTTGAAATGCAGTGACAATTTTGATTATAATTCTACAGTTTATACCAATCAATTTACAGGCAAGTTGCATTTTTATGAATCCCTGAATAATAGTGGAATCGAGATGTGGAAAATGGAGCAAAAAAAAATTTAAAAATGGTGTTTAAGTAAAAGACCAGCCAAGACTTCGGCCCACCATCGATCACCCATTCACACTAGTTCTATGTTATTCATCTACTACCTACAAACTACGGGAAATTTACAGAGACCAATTAACCTCTAAACTTTGGGATGTGGGAGGAAACCTGAGCATCTGTAGGAAACCCACAAGGTCAGAGGGAGAAAGTGCAAATGCTGCACAGACAGAATCCAAGGTCAGGATTGAACCCAGAGCTGTGGCAGAGGCAGCAGCTCTACCAGCAGCGCCAGTGTGCCGTTCTTGATCTTGCTGAATGCAGAGCAGGTCAAGGGGCAAATGGCCCTTGCCCACTGCTATTTCTTATGTTAATTTGTATTGACAAATTACTGTGAGCTGCGATTGCTTTGTTGAGGAAGGAACTGCAGATGCTGGTTTAAACCAAAGATAGACACAAAAAGCTGTAGTAACTCAGCAGGTCAGGCAGCATCTCTGGAGAAAAGAAACAGGTGGTATTTTGGGTCGACCTGAAACATCACCTATTCTTTTTTTCCAGAGATGCTGCCTGACCTGCTAAGTTGCTCCAGCTGTTTGTGTCTATCATTGCTTTGTTGAGATGGTTTCAAAATTCATTATGTACAATCTGACAGCAGAGTGTACTAACCACAGTTCCTAGATTTTGATCTACTTGTACCTTGTCAGAGAAACTTTCCAAATCCACCAGACCAATGTAAATCCAGACTGGTTCAGTTATGGGGCGTTCCCCAGTCCTCCACACCAGCCCAGCCCCACCCTCCAAAATTTGTTAAAAACTGTCACTAAAAGGGTGGTGTAAATCTGAAACTTGACATCAAGTATCTGCAAGAAATTACAATAACTAGACAGCTATCAGCTAACTTTTAAAACCCTTGCTGAGCAGAAAAGCTGTTTCATTTGTGTGGATTTATAGACCCCAGAACTTTTAAATCAAAACTAGATGCAAATTTATTTTACTAGCAGAATTGATAAAAAAATGTAGGAGCAGCAAGGATTCACTGAAAAAGTGCTTTCTGGGTTCGATCCCGACCACAGGTCTGTCTGTGTGGAGTTTACACGTTTACCTTGTGACTATGGAGGTTTCCTCCAGATGCTCAGGTTTCCTCCCACATCCCAAATACCTGCGGACGTAGGGCAATTGGCCTCTGTAAATTGTATAGAGAGTAGATGAGAAAGTGGGATAACATGGAACTAACATGTACAGGTGATCCAACGTCGGCGTGGACTTGGTGGGCCGAAGGTCCTGGTTCTATACTGCATCTTTAAATCTCTGAAGCTCTTGAGTTCCGCCCGCAATCTTGCTGCTCATCTTTCCTATCTTAGGACCAACATCATCTCTATTTATGAACCCCAACATGGCTTGGCCGCAACCTTTGTACAATATCCTCCAGTACAGCTCCTTGGAATATAACTTAGTTTAGACATACAGCGCGGAACAGGCCCTTCAGTCCACTGAGTGCATGCCAACCTGTGATCACCCTGTGCACTAGCACTATCCTACACACTAGGGTCAATTTACAATTTTACCGAAGCCAGTTAACCTACAAACCTGTAAGTCTTTGGAATGTGGGAGGAAACCAGAACAGCCGAAGAAAACCCATGCAGTCACAGGGAGAACATACAAACACCTTACAGACAGCACCCGTAATCAGGATTGAATCCGAGTGTCTGGCGCTGTAAAGCAGCAACTCTACCCCTGTGCCGCCCAAACTGGAAGTCATTACCATATAACAATTACAGCACGGAAACAGGCCCTCTCGGCCCTTCCAGTCCGTGCCGACCATTTATTTTCCCCTAGTCCCATCTACCTGCACTCAGACCATACCCCTCCGTTCCCTTCCCGTCCATACACCTATCCACTTTACTTTTAAATGTTAAAATCGATCCTGCCTCCACCTCTTCTGCTGGAAGCTCATTCCACACAGCCACCACTCTCTGAGTAAAGAGGTTCCCCCTCATGTTACCCCTAAACTTCTGTCCCTTAATTCTCATGTCATGCCCTCTTGTTTGAATCTTTCCTACCCTCAATGGGAAAAGCTTATCCACCATTGAGGGTCAACTCGGTCTATCCCTTTCATCATTTTAAAGACCTCAATCAAGTCCCCCCTTAACCTTCTGCGCTCGTTTTATTCAATTAGTTTTATTCAAAGATGTACGAGTAAATTCAGTCATTAATTCTAATGAACTAAATACAGTACCTTTGGCCTGTTTGTCTGAGGCAGTCAGATGCAATGTACTAAGAGCATCCTCCAGTTCTTTAACCTGATTTATTAGCCTTTGACCTTTATCAGGAAGGGCAGTAATATTCACTGTTTTCAGAGTATGCTGAAAATGAGAATTTCAAACATGAAAAAACAATATTGGCAAATGCTGCTATTTCAATTATCTTTATTTCTAAATTTGGACAAGCAGCTTTATTTTCCTGTGAAGCAATCACAACTTAATCAAACACCATTAAACAATATCTATCCTCCAGTTGTTGTTCTTCTACCTTGAATCAATTATTAATTACTATATACAGTGTGCTCTGCAGGAAGTCACCACAAGAGTGGTAAACAGAACTTCTCTTACCTGCTACCTCTCCTGTCTAGGACCTGCAGTAGGTGCCCGAAAACAGCAAATCCCTTCAAGTTATAGTCTGTTGAAACTGGGAAATAAACTGCTGTCATTGACTAAATGACAATATGATTATGTAGTTTCCCCGTAGAGTTATAGTCATAGAGGATAGAAACAGGTTCTTCGGGCCAACTCGTTCATGCCGACCAAGATGCCCCATCTTTTGGTTTAGAAATACAGCCTGGGAACAGGCCATTCAGCCCACCGAGTCCGCGCCAACCAACGATTGAATTCATTTTCCCAGTTTCGGATCCTACACACTCGGGTAATTTAGAAGTCAATTCACCTACAAACGCTGTATGTTTTCGGAATGTGAGCGAAACTCGAGCACTTGTAGAAAATCCACATGATCACATGGAGAACGTGCAAACTCTGTACAGACAACACCCGTAGTCTGGATCTCTGGCACTGGAAGGCAGTAACTCTTCCACTACGCCACTGTCCCATTTAACTGGTCCCATATCCTCTAGACTTTTTCTATCTAGTTCCTAAAGTCCCTTTAGACTTTTCCTATCCATGTACCTGTCCAAGTGTCTTTTAAATGCTGTTATAGTACTTGCCTCATCTCCCTCTTCCGGCAGCTCGTTTGTGTATATCCACCACCCTCTGTGTGAAAATGTTGCCCCTCAGGTTCCTATTAAACCTTTCCTCTCTCACCTTAAACCTATGTCCACTGGTTCTTGATTCCCCTACTCCGGGTAATATAGACTCTGTGCATTCATCCTATCCCGTCATGATTTTATACACCTCTACAAGATCACCTCTTAGCCTCCTGCACTCCAAGGTATAATGTCCTAGCGTGCCCAACTTCTCCCGATTGCTCAGGTTCTCAGTGCTGGCAACATCCTAGTTAATCTTCTCTACACTCTTTCCAGCTTAATGACATCCTTCCTATAGCAGTGTGACCAGAACAAAGCACAATGCTTCAAAATGCTTCAAATGTGGAAGAAACAGTACAAAATGAACTTGTCAAAGCAATGAATGATGGCAATAATGGCAATCCTGACTAACAATGCCCTTAATATCAACAACACTAAATTAACACCGTCCTTTCTTTACCTTTGCTCGTGACTATTACCTTTCTCTGTTGAAGTTGAACAGTCAGTTGGTTGTGTAGTGCTGCTGTTTTCTTGGTTTCCATCTTTCCTGATGCATACTCAAATCCAGGAAAGGCTGTGAGTGTTGCTTGTTTATGACTTGTTTTTGGATTCTTTGTAGTTATGCTTTGCTTGACATCCACTGAGTGACTATTGGGCACACTTTGCTCTAATGTGGTATAGATATTTCCTGCTGCAATACTCACAGAAGCCTTGACATCAATTTGTCTACATGACTCACTTTCCTCATTTGCTGGCTTGTTTGAATCAGATTTATGTGCTGTGAGAACAGAACTGGCATCACGTTCAACTTTGGTTGTTTGTTTCCATTGTACATCGTTTTCTGGAGTACATGTTGACTCATTCAGTTGGGATACACTCATTCCATTGCACTTCTGAGTGCTAAGTGACTTCTCATTTGTACTTTTACTGCTTGATGCCTGTCTATCCTTCGCTATGCCCATTTTCACATGTGCGGCGTTTCCATGATGAGACAAACTATTCAATGATCCTTTATGGACATACTTCACCTCAGATTCTAATGATATCTTATCCTCTGCTATGTGTGATACCTTTGAAACCTTTCCTCTATCATCTGGCAAGGGATCACCTGGCAAATTGTGATTTCTGCCAGAGTCAATGCCACCTATTCTGGCATCACACTTAAGATGAGGCCTTGTTTCTTTCTGAGTCTTTTCAAAGTCCTTAATATGAGGTTTTTCACCCTCATCACATAACCTTTCACTGATGTTGAGCCCATTAGAAGACTTCTTTGTTGCTTTCTCGTTGTATGTTGGTGGTGACCCACCCAAACCAACCGATTCATCCACATCTTTATTGTGTTTCCCATCTGATTCAGGTTCAGCACCTTGTTTACTGTTGCTATTAGTAGTAATAGTAGTAGTACAGAGAGTAGGCTGCTTCTGATTCTTGGCTGGTATTCTAAAAGGATTTCGCTGTTGATTCTCAGAAACTAGGGACTGCTGTGTATCCTGATGGCCATCTCTATTAGTTGATGAAATCTTTGGATTTGACACCTGAAAAGCAAATATACATACATATTTTTTTTAATGAAAACTGGCATGTTAATTGAAAACCAATTGTGGAATACCACTTTTGCATCCCTTCTTCATTAAAGTGATGCATGTCAAAGCCAGAAAAAACATCTTCCATTCCCATATCTTATACAGCCATCAATTTCTCTCAGGACAGGAGAGACAAATTGAAACACTGACGACATTTGAAAAGAAAATCTCCAAAGAATCCAAAACTTAAATTAAGAATCAGAGTATGAACATCCATACCTGCCAAGGCACATTTCCACACCATTTTAGTTTATCTTCCTTCCCTTTAATACACCGATAGTATAATCTACACGAACAGCACAAGACAAATAATCAAAACATCAGAAATCATTCCATTCCTTTCATTATTTCTACTCCTAAAGGAAAATTATTCCATGTGATTCCTATTAATAAATGTAGTGAAGCAAGATCATTTCATGACATAGGGATTATGCACGATGGAAGACAAAATATATTTCAGCAAAGGCACTATATGTTGTTCACAACTCTCTGCAATTTCTTGAGGTGTTGGGCAAAGCAGTTGCAATGTCAAGCTGTGATGTATATTGACAGATTGCTGTGAATGGTGCACCTGCAGAAATTAGCAAGTCATTGGAGGGATGCTGAATTTCCTTAGCTTTGAGAAAGTATAGGCATTGAGGTTTCTTCGCCATAGAATAGTACAAATTGTTGGTGATATTTATATCGGAACTTGAAGCTTTAGACAAACTCCACCAGCGGCATTGATAAAGGCAGGGACGTGTACTCTTCCCCGCTTCAATGGTACTTGTCACAATTACCGAGGGACAGTGGAGTTCCTTTTTTGATACAGTTCAGTCCAAATTTTACTATACATAAGCACAATTACAGTTAAGTACAAGTGCATAGAAATAGTACAGAGAAGTCTACAACTCCTGAAGTCTTCCTGAAGTTGATGGCTAGCTTCTTCGTATTGCCAGCATTGAGGGAGAGGCTGTTGTCTTGACACAATTCTATTAAACTTTCTATTTCCTTCCTGTACTATGTCTTGTTATTATTTGAGACCCAACCCACCTCAGTGGTGTCATCTGCAACTTGTAAATTGAGTTATTACAGAGCTGCAGGTCATGAGTGTACAAGGAGCCGAGTAGGCAGCCTTGCGGGGCATGATGTTGAGAATTATCATGGAGGAGATGTTGTGGTCTATCCTTACTGATTGGAGGTCAGGAAGTCGATAACGTAGTTGCAAAAGGGAATGCCAAGTCCAAGAGTCAAGGGTTTGGAGCAGAAAAAAAGGACACAAAGTGCTGGAGTAACTCGTTGGGTCAGGCAGCATCTCTGGAGAACATGGATAGGTGTCATTTAGGGTCGGGACTTCTTCAGGCTGATTGTGGTTGGGAGTAGGGTGAGCAGAGAAAGCTGAAGAGAGGAGGAACAGGACAAAACCTGGCAAATGATAGATGGGCACAGGTGAGGTTTTGATAGGTAGATGGTTGGACAAAGCTAGAAATGAAGTGATAGGTTAAGGATAGAAGAGGTGAGTTAAGGATAGAAAAAGTGTCAATGGTGAGGCCAGAAGAAGGAATAGAGGTGGGGGACAAGGAGAGGGGGAAACAGAGAAATGGGTGCAACTCCAGGTGGGGCACAGAGAAGGGGGAGGGTTGTTACTGGGTTAGTTATCTGGAACTGGAGAATTCAATATTCATACTGTTGGGTTGTAAGCTACCTAAGCAGGATATGAGGTGCTAGTCCTTCAGTTTGTGTGTGGCTTCACTCTGGTAATAGAGGAGGCCCACAACAACCTTCTGGCTGTTTTTGCATGAATACAGTTACATAGTATTACTGTTATTAGTTTAATGTATTTTTGATTATTATCTACTCTGTGTTAACGAATTTACAGTCCTGTTAAGCTGCAGTACGAATTTCATTGTTCCGTTGTCAATGCATATGATAATTAAACGCTCTTAACTCTTAACACATCAAGGAATTCTGCATTACATTGATTCATTGCTCATTAAGTAAAACATGAATGATTGTGGTTTATACAGCAGGGATAATAAATCTTACCGGTACGATCGAGTGTCGGATTTTTTGTGAATGGCTTGAAGTTCCACAATCGAGTCTTCATGCACCAGACAGTGAGATACAGGAATACTGAGTAAGACAGACAAGAACAATTCTAATGGCATTTTTGGGATATCAAAATAACTATCAAACAATCACCATCAAGTGGTTCACATTAAAAGGATTACATTAATTCAGCTCGGGATATATAGGCTAGAAAACAGATGGGTGGAAAGCTAGATGGGCATGCTGATCATACAAAGCCATCCAACGAAAATAAACAAAAATATGGGTCCTCACCTTTAACCCTGCCAATCTCTATATCCACATCAGCCTTATTATCTCTCCCAGCTGTGATCCCACCAATGGTTCCATTATCCCTCTCCCCACGCCTTTCTGCTTCCCACCCTCCCTCCTGGATCCCAACTGTCTATCACCCTTATACCACTGTGAATTTCCCATCCCCTCCCACAACTGGTTCCATCTGCACATCATCAGCCCCTTATTCGATACTGGCCATCTTCCGTCTGCACTCTCAACATTGCTTGACCAAATATCGGGCCTATTTAGAATACTGTTCCTAAACATTGCTCACTTTCCTGCATTGGTCCTACATGCTCTTGAACATCACAACCCTGAATGATCAATACATACTCAGCAGGCTGTACAAATGAACAATGCGAAGTCTGCTGAGTTGCACAGAGGTAAAAACTCTTTCCCTTGGTAGCTCCATTTCTCACTCCAGTCTTCAATATACATAGGGCTCCTGAGAGAAACAAGAGAATATGATCAAAAAAGTAGCAAAGGTAAAGAAATCAAAGGAAGTCTTGATCCTCGATCAAAGATACAGCGTGGAAACAGGACCTTCAGCTCACCACATTCACCCCTACCAGCGATTCCCATACACTGCATTATCCTACACACAAGGGACAATTTACAATTTTCACTCATTCGCACTAGTTCTGTTACCGCACTTTCTCATCAACTCCCTACACACTAGGGAGCAATATACAGAGGCCAATTAATCTACAAACCCACACATCCTAGGAATGTGGGAGGATACCAGACACCCGGAGGAAACCCACGTGGTCATAGGAAAAAAGTGCAAACTCCACACAGACAGCACCCGACATCAGGATCACACTCAGGTTTCTGGCGCTGAGGCAGCAGCTCTACCAGCTGCGCCAGTATGTTGCCCTGAATCAAAAGGAGAGAGCAAACCTTGGTGGATCAAAAGGAGATGGAAAGGAGCACAGGGATGGCATTTTATTTGAAATTGGAACAGTTAATGTTCACACCATTAGGCAAGCCTACCCTGACAGAATACGAGGTATTGGTTTTCCAGTTTGTATTTGGTCTCACGTTGGCAGTGGAATAGACCACAGACATGTCTGTGTGAGAATGGGGAGGGAGTTTAAAATGGCATACAACCAAGTGCACAGTGGGCACACGGCAGGCAACGTGTCGCAGCAGGTAGAGCTGCTGCCTCAAAGCGCCAGAGACCCGGGTGCTGTCTATGTGAAGATATGTTTTCTCTGTGACCGTGTTGGTTTCCTCTGGGCATGCCGGATTCCTCCTACATCCCAAAGACAGGCGGGTTTGTAGGTTAATTGGTCCTCTGTAAATTTTCCCCAGTGTGTTGGGAGAGGATGGGAAAGCAAGATGACATAGACCAACAATTAATGTGTGGTATGGAGTCAGTAGGCCGAAGAGCCTATTTCTAACACTGTATCTCTAAACTAAACGTAGAGCACACGGAAAATAGTCACCTAGTGTATGCTTGGTTTCGCCGATGTAGAGGAGGGCACATTAAGAGGAGTGAAGTTGTAGAGATGCATAAAGCCAAGAGAATAGGTAGAATGAATGCATAGCATCTTTTATCCAGAGTAGGGGAATCAAAAACCAGAGGACATAGGTTTATGGTGAGAGATTTTATAGGAAATTGCGGGGCAATTTTTCATGCAGAAAGTGGCAGGTAAATGGAATGAGCTGCCAGAGGTCATTGGGGCGGGTACAACAACAACAATTAAAAGACATTTGGACAGGTACATGGATAGGAAAAGTTTGGAGAGATATGGACCAAACGCAGGCAAATTGAACCAGTATGGCTGGGGCATACTGTTCCGCATTGACGAGATGGGTCGAAGGGCCTGTATTCGTGCTGTATGACTTCATGACTCCTTCTTTTATGTTTGACCACACACCAGAAGTAATACGCAGCAGCGATTAGCGTCATAAATATACTATTCAAATACATTATGAGATTAAAGATGTCTTCCTGTAATCACACACAACTTGGCGAAACCAGGCATGGTATATCGCAAACAGTTACACTATCCTTACTGAAAATGGGTTTACTTGCTATAGAGGCAGTGCAGCAAAGATTCACCAAACTGGGAGATTAGGTTTGTTACATAAAATTAGTTTAAGTTAGGGGAAACTTGGGATCTTGAGCAAAACACATAATGCTGGAGGAACTCAATGGGTCAGGTAGCATTTGTGATGGGAATGGACAACCTTTCAGGTCTGGAATCAGTCTGAAGGGTCTCGACCTGAAACGTCACCAATTCCTTCTCTCCTTAGATGCTGCCTCTCCTGCTGAGTTAGTCCAGCATTTTGTGCTTACTTTCAGCTCTGGACCGTCTTTCAGACTGTCTGAAAACTCAGGAAACCAACAAACATCTTGCTGAAGGCAGACCAGAAGCCAATTGAGAAACAAGGAACTGCAGATGCTGGTTTACAAAAAAGGACACAAAATGCTGGAGTAACTCAGCAGGTCAGGCAGCATCTCAGGACAACATGGATAGTTAACGTTTCAGGTCAGTACTCTTCTTCAGATTGGTCTGAAGGAAGGTCCCACGTTGTGTCTTTTCCAGATGCCAATTGGGTATCTGTTGCACCAAATTTACACCAACATACCTGCATCATTCCTAAAATAAAATCTTAAAACTGGCCCTGGTGGAATTTCAGAGGTTTTGGACCTCAGCAACTGAAGCCAGGTAGGGAAGGGAAGGTGCAGCCACAGGTCAAGGACATCATCAAAGACCCACACCATCCTTGCCACACTCATTTCACCATTGCCATCGGGAATAAGGTACAGGAGTCTGAAAACTGTGACGTCCAGGTTCAGGAACAGCTTCTTCCCTGCAGCCATCAGGCTGTTAAACACAACAACGAATAAACTCTGAGCTCTGAACTGGAAAAGACTATTATTATTGCCTTATATTTGTTACTTATTGAACTTTTTCCTCTTCCCCCGTTATGTACTATGTTTACATATTCACATATTCTGTTGTGCTGCAGGAAGTAAGAATTTAATTGTCTCATCCGGGACATATGACAATAAAACACCCTTGACATCAGTTGGTAGACAAAAATGCTGGAGAAACTCAGCGGGTGAAGCAGCATCTATGGAGCGAAGGAAATAAGCGACGTTTCGGGCCGAAACACTACTTCAGACATTAGTTGCACCGTTTTTTACACCAACATAGTTGCGCCTAAAACATCTAAAACATAGTCATAAAACTACCCTTGGTGGAATTTCAGAGGGTTGGGACCTCAGCACCAGAGGGAGGTAGGCCTGGGAGTGTGGAGGTCCAGGGCTGGAGATGAGATCCCAGCACCATGGTCAACTACATAACTCAATGCACTGAGGGCAGCTGATGATCAAAGATCCTCTTGCGTGCTATAGGTTGCCGACACGTCACATCCGGCGATCGTTATTTAAAACATCGGCGCCGCTTCCTGAGACATCCGCCAGTTACATGCTCACACTTTTAATGTCCAATACCGCTATTGCCACGTACCGTGCTCCGTGCACATCACCTTCTCCATGGTTGCTTCCAGCTCGGGGACACGGCGCGAGCCACAACTAAAGATGATCTTTGGCCACAACTTCAAACACCGGCGGCCCAACGGTCACCAGCCCCGCTCGCCGCACCCGCACCCGCACCCGCACCGACGTCACTCTCGTCCAATCAGTGGCCAGGATGCGGCTGTAGGGCGGGACCAAACCCCGGCCTCCACGTCGCTCTCGGTGAGCGACGGCCACGAGCACCAATCAGAATATGAGACGAGCAGCGGGGGCGGGGCGATGCGGGGCGGGGAGAGGTGAGCTGTCCATCCACCCCCCCCCCTAAAACACCAAAGCACTACCTCACCCTAAGATCTCACCTCCAGTGGGAGGCACTGGAGGTGAGATAGTGTTTTAGTTGTCATTTTGTCCCTGTAACTAAAGTTGTCTTTGTTAGCAAAAAAATGTAAGTTCAGATTATGTTTTAGTGCTCAATTTTGTACAGGTAACTAGAGTCACCTTTGATTAAAAACATTTTTAACCCTTCGACCATAACCCCACAGACGAGCACCAGGCCATTATCTCAAATACCATCACGGGCTTCCAGTTCGAAATACTTCCAGCTTTGCTTCCTGCTCCCTGCCTGCCCAAGCCTTCCAACTTCCATTTACTTTGGAACTGTTGTGCTACAATGCTATAATACTACATTCTGTTTTTTTTACATGTATGTTTCCCATTCCTGCACGCCCAATTTTACCTTCTCCCCAAAATCCACAAACCTGACTGTCCTGGCAGACCCATTGTTTCTGCTTGTTCTTGTCCCACCTAACCTATTTCCACGTACCTCGACTCCATACCTCTTCAAATCCCTCCCTTCCTATGTCCAAGACACCTCACACGCTCTTCATCTCCTCCATGACTTCCGTTTTCCAGGCCCCCACTCCCTCATCTTCACCATTGATGTCCTGTTACTCTACCTCCATCCCCCATCATGAGGGTCTTAAAGCCCTCCGTTTCTTCCTCAACCGCACAACCAACCAATCCCCATCTACAAATACTTTCCTCCGCCTAGCAGAGCTGGTCTTTACCCTCAAAACTTTTCCTTTGACTCCTCCCATTTCATCCAAATCCAAGGTGTAGCGATGGGCATGCGCATGGGCCCCAGCTACGCCTGCCTCTTTGTAGGGTACGTCGAACAATCCTTGTTCAAGACGTACCAGGGCCCATTCCCGAACTCTACCTCCGCTGCATTGACGACTGCATTGGTGCTACCTCCTGCACCCATGCAGAACTCATTGACTTCATCCATTTCACTACTAACTTGCATCCGGCACTCAAATTCACCTGGATTGACTTCTCCAATTTCAGGTAGTCCTTGCTTTCTCCCTCCTTCTCTTCCCCTTCCCAGCTCTCCCAAAGCCTACTGTCTCCGCCTCTTCCTTTCTTCTTCCCGCCGCGCCCCACCCCCCACCTCCACATCAGTCTGAAGAAGGGTCCCAACTTGAAACGTCACCTATTCCTTCGCTCCATAGATGCTGCCTCACCTGTTGAATTTCTCCAGCATTTTTGTCTACCTTTGATTAAAAAGATAATTTTTCGCTTGTCAATTTGTACATGTGACTAAAGTTGCCTTTGTTAACAAAAAATGTAGGGTGAGATAGTGTTTAATTTAGTTTTAGTTTAGAGATACAGCACGGAAACAGGCCCTTCAGGCCACTGAGTCCGCGCCAACCAGCGATCACCCCATACACTAACACTATCCTATTGCACACTAGGGACACTTGGGCAGCTTACAGACCAGTGGTATGAATAGAATTATCTCAATTCAAGTAACCTCAGCATCCCTCCTCTCTCTATTCTTCCCCCACCCAAGTTGCACCAGCTTCTCATTTTCACCCAACAATTAGCTAACAATGGCCTTCCTTTGTCATCGTTACTTTTTTGCATATCTTTCATTCATTGTCCTTTATCTCTCTACATCATCGTCTAAATCTCTCGTTTCCCTTTTCGCTGACTTGTCTGAAGAAGGGTATCGACCCGAAACATCACCCATTCCTTCTCTCCAGAGATGCTGCCTGTCCCGCTGAGTTACTCCAGCCTTTTTTTTTAAATCAAAATCTTTTAAATTTAGTTTTCAGGGCGTAACAAAGTGCAAAGTTGTCCATTTGTTGCAGACAGAGTGTACGAAAAGAATAAATACAAAACAACTTATGCCAACATATAACAAGACAACAACAATACAAAAAAAAACGAAATACCAAATATAACCTCCCCAGTCACTGCCAGTGAGCATTTTGTGTCTATCCTCGGTTTAAACCAGCATCTGCTGTTCCTTCCTACACATGTTACAGGAAAGATGTTGTCAAGTTGGAAAGGGTACAAAGAAAATTTACAAGGATGTTTCAAGGACTCGAGGATCTGAGCTATAGGGAGGTGTATAAGATCATGGGAGGAATAGATCAGTAGATGTACAGAGTCTTGCCCAGATAAGGGAATCGAGAACCAGAGGACACAGGTTTAAGGTGAAGGGGGAAAGATTTAACAGGAATCTGAGGGGTAACTTTTTCACACAAAGGGCGGTGGGTGTATGGAATGAGCCAGAGGAGGTAGTTGAGGCTGGGACTATCGCAACATTTAAGAAACAATTAGACACGCACATGGATCGGACTGGTTTGGAGGGATATGGGTCAAACGCAGGCAGGTGGGACTAGTGTAGGTCTGTGTGGGCAAGTTGGGCTGAAGGGCCTCTTTCTATGTTCTATGACTCTATGAGTATGTTCTAATTAGTTACGTAGAGAATGGGCATAAATGCACACAGAAATAGCTGGCTCATTGTGTCAGGCATACACAAATGACAACAATTTCCATTCAAAATAGAAACACTCAGGCATTGAAATTAAAAGCACGTATCACCAGACACAGGAACAGCTAATTTCCCTCTTATTGGACCACTGAATGATCCTCCCATAAATTAGGGTGTAGTCCCGATCTTCCAATCTACCTCATTGTGGACGTTAGACATTTTCTTTGGAACTGTTATGCTGCAATGCTATAATACTACATATTGGTATTTTTACATGTATGGTTTGATCATAGAAACATAGAAACATGTGATCATGGCTGATCATCTCCAATCAGTAACCTGTGTCTGCCTTCTCCCCATATCCCTTGATTCCACTAGCCCCTAGAGCTCTATCTAACACTCTCCTAAATCCATCCAGTGATTTGGCCTCCACTGCGCTCTGTGGCAGGGAATTCCTCAGTCTTAATCTCACCTCAGTCTTAAATGGCCTCCGCTTTATTCTAAGACTGTGGCCCCTGGTTCTGGACTGGCCCAACATTGGGAACATTTTTCCCGCATGTAGCTTGTCCAGTCCTTTTATAATTTTATATGTTTTTATAAGATCACCCTCATCCTTCTAAACTCCAGTTAATACAAGTCTAGTCTTTTCAATCTTTCCTCATATGACAGTCCCTCCATCCCAGGGATCAATCTCGTGAACATACGCTGCACTGCCTCAATCACAAGGATGTCCTTCCTCAAATTACACCATATATCGTACTCATGTATGGTATGATTTTCACTGTATCTTTTCACTGTATCTTTTCACATGTGACAATAATAAACTAATACCAATAATGGCTGCAACTTCATGTGCAGTATGATCCAACTTAATTGGATAGCACACAAACAAAACCTTTTCACTGCTCCCGAGTACATGTGACAATAATAAACCAATACCAAGCATGAGCATGAGGAGAATCTATTATTATTATTATTATTATTGAGGAAAGGCAATCCCAAATTGTTAAACCTGTATAAATTTATAGTGATACACAAAGTTCTCTAAATGGAGAACAAGGCTGCATGGTTCCAATCTACATTTATCAAGGACTTTGAAGTGCAGAAAACTCCATTAGAGGGCAGGGGGGTTACACAAAAAGCTGGAGAAACTCAGCGGGTGCAGCAGCATCTAAGGGGCGAAGGAGATAGGCGACGTTTCGGGTCGAGACCCTTCTTCAGACTGGTCAGGGATCAGGGAAACGAGAGATATAAACATGATGTGGAGAGATAAAGAACAATGAATGAAAGATATGCAAAAAAGTATTGATGATAAGGGAAACAGGCCATTGTAAGCTGTTTGTGGTGTGAAAATGAGAAGCTAGTGCAACTGGGGAGTGGGGGGGGAGATGGAGAAGGAATGTCAGGGCCTGAGGGCTGAGGGAGAGGTGGGGAGGTGTGGGGGCAGTCTGGTTTAACAGAATTGGGAAAATTCAATGTTTAAGCCCAGAGGATGCAGACTCCCCAAGCGGAATATGAGGTGCTGTTCCTCCAACTTGCGGTGTTGCTCACTCTGGCCGTGGAGGAGGCCCAGGACCGAGAGGTCGGATACGGAATGGGAGGGGGAGTTGAAGTGCTGAGCACCGGGAGGTCGGAGCATCTGCAGTTCCTTCTTTAAACCATTAGAGGGCAGCCTTTCCCAAATTTTAAAGAGATGCACTTAATGTGAAAACCAGTTAAAACAAGGAACTGTAAATGCTGCTGTACAAAAAAAGGGCACAAAGTGCTGAAGTAACTCAACGGATCAGGCAGCATTTCTGGAGAACATGGATGGCTGATGTTTTGGGTTGGGACCCTAGTTTGAAGTTTTGGGGTGGGAAAACTTGGCATTATTGTGGGTAGCTACCATCAGGCAATATTGTGGGGTTCTCACCCCCTCTGTGATTGTGGGGTGGTGATCAGGAATCTTGAAGAGGTTCTCAGCGAAATTAGGCCCATCAAGTTTGCTCCACCATTCGAACATGGATGATCTATTTTTACCCCTCAACCCCATTCTCCTTATTTCTTTCTGTAACCTTTGACACCCATACCAATCAAGAATTTATCAGTCTCCGCTTTAAAAATATCCAATGACTTGGCATCCACCACTGCCCTTGGCACAGAATTCCACATATTAACTACCATCTGGCTAAAGAAGTTCCTCCTTATCTCCATTCTACAGCTACTTCCTTTCATTCTGAGGCTGTGCCCGCTGGACCTGGAGTATAAACCAGCACCTAAAGTTTCTTCCTACACTCTCTGCTCCTAGACTCTCCCACTCCCATTCTGCCTCCAACCTTCTCATGATTTATGCATAATTTCTGTTTTGTCTTGAACTCGTTAGCCAGGAATCGTCTTTTGTTTTTGGGCAACAGCTACACTTCGAAATACACATTTTTGCTCCTGGGTCCTAGAGGCTGTTGCTAGAGATTGCAGAAGCCTGTTCGGTGAAGTACCCCACCTTGATTGAATGCCCTTAGAAGGGCTCAAAGAGCATTTGCTTTGAACTCATTGCACTAAATTTTGTTTTCAACAAATATTGCCAGGACTACTTTTTGAGGAGTTGCCAAATTTTTCAGAAAAACACTAGTCCTTACTGGTTTAATTCCATGGCTAGTTACTGCTACTTCACTATTTGTCTGCATACTATTCAAGCTTAAAATCAAAGTAGATTCACTTGATCGAATTCTGAAATGGATAGGTCGTCCTAAAGGGAGATGTTGTTGAATTTTGGCCTGAACTCAGTTTCAAGAGTCAATAGTGTTGAATTGTCACAACAGAACAATGACATTTTTACTTGCTGCTTTTACTTAATAATTGATCATTTTGAGCAAAACACAAAGTTTTGGAGGAACCCAGTGGGTCAGGCAGCATCTGTAGAGGAAATAGTTTACTGTAGTTTAGAGATACAGCATGGAAACAGGCCCTTTGTCCCACCAAGTCCACACCAACCAAAGATCACCCATGCACAAGTTCTATCCTCTGCACTGGGGACAATTTACAGAAGGTAATTAACCTACAAACCTGCATGTCTACCAGGGGCGCTGGGGCGATGGCAGCCCTGCTGACAGCCTGTTTGTTTTTTTCATCTTTTTGTTATTTTTAGTGTTTGTTAAAAGTTTGTTTTAATGTACTTCAGTTTGTTTTATGTGGGGGGAGGGGGGAGGGGATCACTCCCACCGTGGCCTGCAGAATTACCATCAAGGGCTCGCAGTCTTGGGAGAGGCTAGTCGGGAGTTCCAAAACCGCAGAAGGTTCAACCAGCCCCAACGCGAGGTTCGATCGCCCGGCACAGGGGAGCTGACAACCCCCCGATGCAGGAGCTGAACGCCTCGATGCGGAGGGCCCAAACGCCGCCGGCTACGGGAGTCAAGAACGTCCCGTCAACGGAGGGCTCGGGGCCCCCGACCGAGGAAGAACAAAAGGAAGCACTTGAACTTTATTTCTCCTTCCATCACAGTGAGGAATGTGTAGGAGTCACTGTGGTGGATGTTCATGTTAAAATGTGTTGCTTTTAATTGTATGACTGACCTGGCCAGTGAAATTCCTCGTATGTTGCAAAATATACTTGGCGAATAAAATCTGATTCTGATTCTTTGGAATATGGGAGTAAATCGGAGCACACCGGAGAAAACCAACACGATCACACAGAGAACGAACAAACTCCGTACAGAAAGCACCTGTAGTCAGGATCAAACCCTGGTCTCTGGCATTGTAAGGCAACGACTCTACCATTGTGCCATTGCACTGCCCTTCAGTAGATGGTCGGAGGAGAAATGTGGAAAAGTGACGTGGGATGGGACAAAGCCCGGCAAGTGTTTTTCTCAAGATTCCAGCGTCCGCAGTTCTATGTGCCTCATGACCCTGTTGCCATCTATCGTTTAGGCACAAGATTCCTGATCAGTAGAATAATTAGTTCCCATGTCAATTTTCCTTTGGACCTTAAATATCTGTTCAAGTTAAATCAATTAATCAAAGATCTGACTAGATGCATGAGAATTATTAACACATTTGGAGGCTTTGGAGAGGCTACAGAAGAGATTTACCGGAATTTGCTGCCCAGAATAATGGGCATTAACTACATGAGTAGGTGGGACAAGTTTGGATTGTTTTCTCTGGAATGCTGAAATTGGAGGGGAGGTCTGATAGAAGTATATATATAGGTAGGGTAAGCAGTCAGAACCTTCACCCCCCCCCCCCCCCCAGGTGGAAATGTCAAAGACTAGAGGGCATAGCTTTAAGGTGAGAGGGGCAAAGTTTAAAGGAGAAGTGTGGGGCAAATCTTCTTTACCAAGAGAGTGGTAGGTGCCTGGAATAAACTGTCAGCGGTGGTGGTGGAGACAGATACAATGATGGCATTTAAGCTTTTAGATACGCACATGGAAATGCAAGGAATGGAGGGATATGGATCACGTGCAGGCAGAAGCGATTTGTTTAACCTGATATGTTCAGCTCAGACATTATGGGCTGAAGGGCCTGTTCCTGTGCTGTATTGTGTAGGAAGAAACTGCTGATGCTGGTTTAAACTGAAGATAGACACATGAAGCTGGAGTAACTCAGCGGGACAGGCAGCATCTCTGGAGAGAAGGAATGGGTGACGTTTTGGGTCAAGACCCTTCTTCAGACTGGTTAGGGATAAGGGAGACGAGAGATATAGACGATGCTGTAAGCTGCCCAAACAAAATATGAGATGCAGTTTCTTCGATTTGTGTTTAGCCTCACTCTGTCAAAGGAGGAGACCTAGGGCATAAAAGTCTGTGCAGGAATGGGAAGGAGAATTAAAGTGTCTGGCAACCGGGAGATCAGGTAGGTTCATGCGGGCTGAGTGAAGATGTTCCGTGAAATGATCACCCAGTCTGCGTTTGGTCTCACCGATGTATAAGAGTCCACATCTTGAACAATGGATACAGTAGATGAGGTTGGAGGAGGTGCAAGTAAACCTCTGAGTAACCTGAAAGGACTGTCGGGGTCCCTGGACAGAGTCAAGCGAGGAGGTATAGCGACAGGTGTTGCATCTTCTGCGGTTGCAGGTGAAGGTACCTGGGGAGAGGGTGGTTTGGATTGGATGAGTGAGCCAGGGAGTTGCGGAGGGAACGGCTCTGTTGATGGCGGAAAGGGGTGGAGATGGGAAAATGTGGCTCGTGGTGGGATCCCGTTTGACGTGGCGGACATTTTGAAGGATTATGTGTTGTATGCGACGGCTGATGGGGTGGAAGGTAAGGACTAGGGGGAAGGGGAACAAGGGCGGAGCTGCGGGATGCCGAGGAGACACGAGTGAAGGCCTCATCTATGATGGGAGAGGAGAACCCCCGTTCCCTAAAGAATGAGGACATCTCGGATGTCCTGGTATGGAACACCTCATCTTGACAACATATGTGGCTTAGACGAAGGAATTGGGAGTAGGGGATAGTATTTGCAGGAAGGAGGGTAGTCAATATAATTGTGGGAGTCAGTGGGTTTGTAATAGATGTCAGTCAATAGTCTATTTTACTTCAGAGTCACGTGAGTGACTACGTGAAGACCCCGCCAGCACGCATGCCCGACATATCGTCGAACGCATTGCGGAAGCGACAGTCGGGAGGAGCGCCGCTCCTTCAGCGTAAGTTAAAAAACTTACTGAAGGTAAGTCTTACCATTCTGGTGAGCGTGGCGACTCGGTGTACTTTGTTTTTCAGACACGGAGAAAGCACCATGGAGTGGCGAAAATCCAGGAGAGCAGCGGCGAAATCCGCTGCTGTGGAAAGGCCGTCTCTCCAGAGCTGCAGGTGCTACCAGCAGCTCCCGACTTCTCGCCGCAACAGACCGCAGGTGCGTTGCGGTCCGCCGGCAAAACCATCCGGAAGTCGGACAGGACAGTTGACTCGGCTGGGTCCGGACCTGAAGATACCCCGTTCGCAGATAGCGATGGCGGGCGTCTTTCCCGCATGGCACGGATGGTGGAGCAGTTGCTCCAGCGTGACCCGCTTAAACAGGGGCAGAGTCACGGTGGGTCTCCTCGCAGACCCAAGGCAGAATCCTATCAAGGACTGCCAAATGTCTCACCCTCTTCGCGGGGGAGCATTAGGGGCCAGAGCTGGGCTGACCCTGAAGAAGGGGCAATGGCTGAACAGTCGCCTGTGTTAGGGGTGCCAGAAGAATTGTTGGGCATGGTAAATAAACATGATGTACCAACACAGAAAGGACTGCCTATACATCCAAAGCTGGCAGCCGGTATAAATTACATGGCTACAAACCAGCTGCAGGAGCAAGCCATAATCACTATGGCTGAGAAATACCTCGCTCCAGAGAACTGCATTTCTCTAAATGTACCAGCAGTCAACAACCCCATCTGGGGCAACACGAGCCCCTCTATAAGGAGTCAGGAGGTGAAACTCCAGAGAATCCTTGAACTGCTGGCTGGCTGAAGCACAGCAGTAACCAGGACAGCTGATGGGGTTGATATGCCTGAAGAGCTACAAGATGCTCTAGCACTACTGTGTAATACTCAGTTTGAGATTAACAGTTACAGGAAGAGCATCATTAAGGCTCCACTTAATCCCAAATTTGCGGGATTATGCAGGACGAGTAGCACTCAGCCGCCAACTTTGCTGTTTGGGGACAACCTTCTGAAGCAGGTGAAAGACCTGGATGAGGAGGCCAAGGCTATAGGCTTGATCAAGGTGCCAAATACCTCTAAAACCCACTATCAGCAGTGGCAGCACCCCTACACATCCACCAGACAACGGTACAACGAAAGACCATCTGGTGGTGAAAGCTCGAAGGCCGGCCCACCTGCTCAGCAGTCTTTTTTAGACCATGGCCCAGCCCGGCCTTCTTGGAGTTCAGCATACGCCTAGCCGGAAGTTCATACTTTCACAAAAAGAGAGAACAGCAGGCCATGCTGAACTGTTAAGACTAAACGCAAAATGGGTAATTGAGAAGACAATCAGAGAATCACAAGAGTTTGTATCAAATATATTTACAAAAAACAAAAAAGATGGCGGTTGACACATCATTATAGATTTGACCGAACTAAATACTTCCGTTCAGTATGCCCAATTCAAAAAGGATACGTTTGTCACAGCCAAACAGCTAATTTCTGATAGGTACTACATGGCTTGCATCGATCTAAAGCCAGTATAAAACAGCCTGGGTGCTGATGACAACCCATTGGGTAAGGCCTTATATTGCCATAGCTGTCCCATCCAGACAAATTTCAGGTATTTACGATGATCCTTGTGTATTGGTACTCAATAGTATGCATCTTTTAGATCGATACACAAGGATCATCGTAAATACCTGAAATTTGTCTGGATGGGACAGCTATGGCAATATAAGGCCTTACCCAATGGGTTGTCATCAGCACCCAGGCTGTTTACAAAATTGTTAAAACCAGCTTTAGCATACTTAAGGAAACATAACCATATTGTCATGGCTTAGCTTGATGATATTCTCATTGTAGGAGAGAATTTGGAGATGGCTACATTGGCAGTATCAGCCACAAAACATATTTTTCAAAGGCGGGAATTTATCATACATCCAGATAAATCAAAAGTGAAACCCTCCACTACCATGGATTATTTGGGGTTCACTATTGACTCTGTTCAAATGTCTATCACCTTGCCACCAAACAAAGTGACAGACTTGACGGAAGCATGTAAAAGCCTCACTGGCATCAGGGAACCATCCATTCGGCAAGTAGCCAGAGTGATTGGGAAACTAGTGGCTGCATTTCCAGCAGCACAACTTGGACCACTCCATTACCAAAACCTGCAAAGAGCAAACATTCTAGCTCTCAAAAATCATGCAGGCCATTTCGATAGGCCTATGAAACTACCAGGGAAAGCTAAATTAGAATTAAACTGGTGGATAGAAAATGCTCAGCGTTGTTCTAACCCCATCACTATCATGAATCCCTTGGTTACATTACAGACTGATGCCAGTGCTAAAGGTTGGGGAGCAACTAATACCACCACAAGTTGCGGTGGCAGATGGAGTGCACAAGAATTAACCCTGTTTAAAGCACTAGGGATTAACTAGAAATGCTGGGAGCATTTCATGGACTCATGGCCTTCTGCTCAGATATGCACCAGTTGCATGTACGGTTACAAATTGATAATACCACAGTGGTGGCCTATATTAATCATATGGGTGGAATAAAGTTGATATCATGTGATGAATTGGCTAATAATATCTGGCACTGGTGTCTGGATAGGGAGATTTGGATCTCAGCCACTTACTTTCCAGGTAAGCTAACTACAGTGGCAGACACCAGGTCACGTAAATTCAACGACAACATTGAATGGATGTTGGATCGGAAAGTGCTTACAGATATTATAGAACGGTATGGAACACCAGATATCGACCTTTTTGCATCCAGACTAAATCACCAACTACCAACATATGTTGCTTGGGAACCAGCCCCGGGGGCAGCAACGATGGATGCTTTCTCGCTGCATTGGGGGGATTTGTTTTGCTATGCATTTCCCCCCTTCTGCCTCATCAGTCGGGTCTTATAAAAAATTAAACAAGACTCCGCAACGGGTATTTTGGTTGTTCCCGACTGGCCTACCCAACCATGGTTCCCAGCGGTACAAAAGATGGCCACAGAACCCTGCATCCGGATCAACAAACGGCCGAGTTTGTTGGTACACCCCGTGACAGGGGAAAGTCATCCGTGCCATGACCGAATGAACTTATTGATTTGCAGATTCTGAACAGGCCATTTCTGGACTACGGACTCTCCAACAGGATGATCAATGTCATCACAGCGTCGTGCAGGGAGTCCACCAGAAGACAGTACCTGACATATGTCAGGAAATGGGAAGTGTTCTGCACCAGAACGAACACTTCATATGACTCAGCCACTATCACTGAAGTGCTGGAGTTTCTGGCCACCATTCATTTTGATGAAGGATTGAGTTACAGTGCCATTAATTGTGCACGGAGTGCCCTATCTAATTATCTGGGCCGAGGGAGTGATCACCTGGCTATTGGATCACACCCACTGGTATCTAAACTAATGAGGGGTATATTTAACTCTAATCCCCCCAGGCCCAGATACACCCATACATGGGACATAGGCATAGTATTAACTACGTCAAGAGGATGGACACCTATATTGGGGCTCACTCTGGACAAACTAACATACAAAATGGTAATGATAATGGCATTTGTAGCAGCACAACGGGTCCAGTCCTTACAAAAGCTAAGTATGGACGCCATGTATATCACCAATGGCAAGATAACCTTTTTGATACAGGGGTTACTTAAACAAGACCGACCCGGTTCCTCTGGCCAAAAATTAGAATTTTTGGCCTATCCCGCAGATAGTCGGCTCTGCATTGTGACATATATTTTACGATATATAGAAGTCACCAAGAGTCTTAGGGGCACGGAGAGAGCTTTACTCATAAGCTACAAACGCCCTCAATATTAGGTCACAGTGCAAACCATCTCCAGATGGTTAAGGGTGGTATTAGGTGCAGCGGGGGTGGATACTAATGTTTTCAAATCTCACTTCACCAGGGCTGCATCTACATCGGCAGTTAGGATGATGGAAGTTCCTATGGACCACATCCTTGCCACAGCGGGTTGGAGCAATGAACAAACTTTTCAACGCTTTTATAATAAACCCGTAGCCGCTCCTGAGACGTTTGCAGGAAAAATTTTAAGTTCTGTTAAATAAATTACCCAATGTGGGGCATATTATTTTAGGTATGAATAAATACCTTCTTGGTTTTTCAGCACAGTGTCATGTCTGAAATACGTTCATCCTCCTTCCCTAGCATGGCAGTGTGTGAGCATGGACTCGTTCCAGGGCATGAAATCACAGAGCTTTGAAATCTTCATGTAGTCACTCACGTGACTCCGAAGTAAAATAGTAAGATTAAATGAGAACTTACCAGTTTGAAGTTTGATCTTTATTTTATGAGGGGTTACGATGAGGGATTATGTGCCCTCCGCTCCCAAACCCTCTATTATAAAGTTCAACTGGTATGAAAGTTCTCTCTTATCTTACTATGTTAGTCTACTCTGGTATCTGTGATTTCACACCACTGCTTTGAAGAATGTCGCGCATGCGTGCTGGCGGGGTCTTCACGTAATCCCTCATCGTAACTCCTCATAAAATAAAGATCAAACTTCAAACTGGTAAGTTCTCATTTAATCTTTACTATTTTCTGTGATGGAGACTGAGATCAAGAAAGGGAAGGGAGGTGTCGGAAATGGTCCAAGTAAACTTGAGTGCAGGATGAAAATTGGTGGTGAAGTCGATGAAGTCCATGAATTTTGCGTGGGTGCAGGAGGCAGCACCGATGCAGTCATCAATGCACTGAATTATTCTCTGTTCTCTGTTCTATATTAAGTTTATTTTAAATATATTCCTGCACTGTTAAAACTGCCCGTGGAATGACTGAGACTCGTGAATTAACAACTATTTAATTGGGAATTTATTTTTAATGCTAGAGATCCAAAGGGTTAATACATTACAGTTATGTTTGGTATAAGCAGTTTAATCCTGGATCATTATCCTGTTATTACCTCGAATACAAAGGCAGAGCAATGTTCTGAGGAGACAGTGGCTAGAAAAACAGCACACCCCCTCCGAGCCTCCCAGGCAGAGGTTGGTGTCTGATCTCATTCTCAAAGACTCCAGCAGTAAGATCGCCCTTCATCCTGCTGCCTTTGACATTTTCATCAAACCCTCGCCAATTTGCTACTCTGTTTTCATCCATGCCCAATAATTACAGGAGTTATTCTTAACTCCTGTCAAATCCACTGTGGTAATTTCAGCTTAATTACCTTGGTTCTTTTCCTGTACTGAGTAGGTAAAATATAAAACCTGTGCACGGTTCAGATAAATGTGTTTAAGAAACTGATACTAGTTTTTATTTAATATTGAAGCATTAATGAATCTGATCAAAGACAACACCCTTTTAGCAGCTGGAGTATTTAACATGTCAGTAAATGGTCGCTCTGGGTTTGGTTGATTCTAGAATTGATTTTACATGATTCGTGTGGAAGATTGGATTAGAGGGTATTAGCTATAAGCAGAGGTTAGAGAAACGTGGATTGTTATCCCTGCCTCACTTGGCCTAGGCACCTCATTTGTAGATGGACTTCCGGGGGGGATTTCAAGTGTATTCCCGTAATTTTGTTCGAATTAAATGAGATGCCGGACCATCAGTTGATGGGAAATCGGTGATGGACCCACAACAGGGAGAAGGCAGGAGAATGTGGTTGAGAGGGAAAAATAGCTCAGCCACTATCAAATGGCAGAGCAGACTTGATGAGCCGAATGTTCTCATTCTGTTTTTATATCTTATGATGTGCATTATACCACTGAATAGTAGCTGGTCATGGAATTTCAAGAATTGACCAGGTTTGAGCCAAGTATAGAGGGTTATATAAAGGTTAATTGATTTAATTGACTAAATTAATCCCATTTAATCACAAATATCTTTATCATAGTAGGACATTTCTATCCTTTCAATATCACTGTAGTCTGTTGTAATTATAAGAGTTAATTTTTGTTTCTGTATATTAGTCAGACGGTGGTATTTAAATAGATCTGAGTGTTAAAATAGCCCAGGCTTTGTTTATTCTCAAGTAGTCAGTAAGTTTCCAATTTATTCTTCCACTTACCTGCATCTTCTTCTGCTGCTCGCATCCGATAGAAAGTTCAGAAGCTTGAAAGTGCACAGCATCAGACTCGGGAACAGCAGAGCCCATTCAGTGGCTTCCATTGAAAATTATTCTGTGATCCCCATGATCCCAGTAAATCAGAGTTGATCTGGAGACACAAATAACTACAGACAGTGGTCTACAAAATAGACACAAACTGTTGGGAGTAATTTACTGGGTCAGGCAGCATCTCTGGAGAGCATGGATGGGTGACGTTTCGGGTCGAGACCACAATCCCTCCCACCGCAATTGGTCTAAAGAAGGGCCCTGAATTGAAATGTCACCTATCTGTCTTCTCCAGAGATGCACCCTGACTCTCTGAGTTACTCCAGTGCTGTGTGTCTATTTTTTTATCTTTCATAAGTTTAAAAGACATAGGAGCAGAATTACACCATTCGGCCCATTGAGACTGCTCCTCCATTCAATCATGGCTGATCTATTTTTCTCACTGAACCCCATTCTCTTGCCTTCTCTCCGTAACTTTTGACACCCTTAGTAATCCAGACCATATCAATCAATCTAAAATATAAAAATACCCAATGCTAGCCTCCACCATTGTCTGTGACATGCTTTGACTAAAGAAATGTCTCCTCATCTCCATTCTAAAGGTACGTCTTTTTATTCTGAGGCTGTGCCCTCCGGCCCTAGACTCTCCCTTTACTGGAAAGATCCTCCCCACATCTAGGTACATAGTTGATCTGATTTACTCTGCACCATGCCAGCTGAGCTCACCAGGCAAGGCAAATGCTGATGCATCCTGCCACATATGACAGTAGTGTGAAAAAGGGTCCTGACCCACAACGTCATCTGTCCATTCCCTCGACAGATCCTGCTGAATGCATCCAGCGCTCTGTTTTGCTCAAGATTCCAGTTCCTGGTGCCCCCCCAAAATGTATAACCATTGCCTCCTCTCTGGCGCCATAAATCATTGATACTAATCATTGGTTTAAGGAGAGGGGAGAAAGATTTAAAAGGAACCTGAGGAGCAACTTTTTTTTTAAAGACAAAGTGTGGAATGAGCTGCTGGAGGAGGTAGTTGAGGTAGGTACTATCACAACATTTGAAAAACATTTGGACATGTAGGATAGGATCGGTTTAGAAGGATATGGGTCAAACACATGCTGGTGAGATTTGTGTAGAAGAGGCAGGTTGGTTGGTATGGGCAAGTTGAGCCCAAGAGCCTATTTCTGTGCTGCACGACTTAATGACTTTAGTTCCCAATTACTGGGCTCTCAGACCTCTCCTGGAATAGTTGCTACCAGTGCTATTGTATAATAATTTCTGACCAATATCATATGTCATTTGGGTTCACCATGGACACTTAGCCTTGAACCTAGTTTAGTTTATTATCATAATCCTTTTTGTAAACACGACTGACTTCCAGAGGGACAGTGAGACTGATTGTGCTTGACAATGTTTGACTGAGTGCAATACCAAGATCCATAATCAAAATGGTTAGTGGATTTAAGTGGAAAAGCTCTCCAATTGCTGTCTTAACTGTCACAAATGTAGTTAGCTGTGATGGCTGTGAGCATATCATCTCAATCTCAGGCCATGTATGATTTCTTCAAGCCACCATTCTATATTCTTTGCACATTCACCAACTGACAATGTGATGTTTACCATGCTCGAACTGTTCAGCTCAGCTTGTAATTGCAAGATGAAGGTAGTCCATGCTTGTATGCAGGAAGACATAGACAGCATACAGAGCTGCACTCGTAAATGACAAACTGTGCTGTACAACTGATAGTCCATTCCAGTCAAGAGAGAACCAAACTACCTCCCATCCAGTGGCACCATCATTGTTATGCTCTCCTTCCAATAGCATCTTGGGAGTGGCCAATGATTAGAGACTCAACTGGACCAGCTGCAAAGAAAGATGAATTTGGGAGCGAATATGAAAATGTACAATGTGCATCACACCAGAATCCTTTGCGTGGTTCCATCATCTGCAGCTATAAGTCAAGAGTATAATGTAATAATTCCCATTTGACTGGAAGGATAAAGCAACAGCAACATCACATTAAAGAATAAAACAGCCCAGGTGATTAGTTTCCAATTTCCCAGACAGGGAGAGTCTTGGAGCCATACAACATGGAAACAGATCCTTCTGCCCAACACCAGAGTACAGCAGCGTGAGAAATATTAATTTTCAGATAAAATTTTGGCTCTTTGAGCTGGACACAAGAAAGTATAATGCTCTATTGGAAGACGAATGAGGAATTTTTCCAATGTTGTGGCTAACACATAATTCACCCAATGTATGCCAGCAATGCAGCTTCTCAGGTTGTTTACCTTGATACCATTCGTCAACTATAAAAGCAAAATCAATCACTGGGGTGAGAGAAGAGATGTCAACGAGCCAGCAGGTCTTTAAATAGAAACATTTTGTTTCACAATCACAGCTGTTTAGACTGAGAGCTGAATCCATTACAATTTTTTTCAAGATCCAACATTTTATTAACAACTAAATTACACGAGGATTCAAACAAAGCGCATCACAATGTAAAATTCACATTAAACATTTGTATCACAAAGTAAATTCAGCCGTATCATGCACTATTGATACATAGAAAATTTCTAAAATAGGATGTCCATCCAAACAATGTGAAATTGGGAATATCCCAACAAGTTAAGCTATGTTTACATTCCAACTGAAGTGCCCATTGAATATAGGAGTTTTAGATTAGAATACATATTACAGTGCAAACAGTACGAAAATTTTGTGGTTATGGTTTGCAGTAAAGGCTTCCACCTCACAATAAAAAAATTAACACCGCGATAACTGAGTAACAAGACACGCCTAAATAATTGCCTGCCCAGCAAGAAGCTTGTGCATCAAGCTGGTGTGTGACACTTATGACCCATAGTTTAATTTTAATATTGCAAAGCTCGTTAAACACGTTGACTATAAGACTTCAAACCAGGATGGCCATGTTATGTATAACACCTCATAGAATCAAGGAACTGCAGATTCTGGTTAATACACAAAAAAGGACACATTGCCAGAGAAACTCAGGTCAGGAAGCATCTCTGGAGAACATGGATAGGTGATGTTTAAGATCGAGAACCCTAAACGTCATCTATCCATGTTCTTCAGAAATACTGCCTGACCTGCTGAGTTACTCCTGCAATTTGTGTCCTTTTTTAATATATACCTCTCCTTGAAGGCAGTGCAGGGAGTCTAAATTTATGATGATATATGCCATCACTATAGTTACAAAGTGCAACAGTTTTGTTTAGTGACAACAATACAAATTGACTAGAATTGATCAAATGCAACTTGGCCAAAGCAGAACCTTCTGACTGGTCAAATTTGTAAAGATTTGAGAAATCGTGAATTAAAAAAAATTCATTTCTGAAGAAACTCTGGATCCAATTGGATCTAACTTTAGACAATAGACAAAAGGTGCAGGAGTAGGCCATACGGCCCGTAACGTTTAGAGTTTAGGCGGAAGTTTAGAGATACTGTGTGGAAAGACACCCTTTGGCCCACTGAGTCCACACCGACCATTGATCACCGGCACACTAGTTCCATGTTATCCCACTTTCGCATCCACTCCCTATACTCTGGGGACAATTTACAGAGGCCATTTAACCTACAAACCCGCACATCTTTGGGATCTGGGAGTTCCTGGAAAAATCCACGTGGTCATGGAAAATTTGCAAACTCCACACAGACAGCATCCGTGGTCAGGATCGAATCTGGGTCTGTGGCGCTGTGAGTCAGCACCTCTGCCGCTGCGTCACTATGCCTGCCGCCTTTAGTGACAAATGATTGTTCTTGTAAGAGAGACACAAGAGATTGCAGCTGCTGGATCACGAAAAAGACGCAAAGTGCTGGAACCAGGTACCATTCACATAACCCATCTCCAGCCAGAAGAGCTCAATCCAAAATGTCACCTATCCATATTCTCTAGAGATGCCGAGGTACTCCAGCACTTTGTGTCTTTTATTGTTCATGTATAGCCTGTTTAACCCCACATTCCAAGGTCCAGCAACAAATGGCATGGAAATTTCAGATTGTGACTGCAAGATTAGGATGAATGCCATTAACGATGGAGTTAGTGTAGTTCTGGGAAATAAATTAAATTTGATAACTGTAAATTAGATGGGAAGTTTAACGTAGCTTAATTTCACTCATATTTACCTTTCAGCAGGAACATTCATCCCAACCAAATATCCTTTGATCATTCAATTATAAATGCACTCCAGTATGCTGATGGAAAAGATGCTGTTTTATTTAAGTATTTAATGAATTTACTATGATGGGTAAGTAATGCAAAATTATGTATTCATGAAGCACTGTGTCAAATTTGATTTTGACTTTAAGGATGCATTTAATTATTATTTAGCAAGGGTATGAATTTACAACCTCTTGCCTCTGAAATTCAAATGTACGCAGGATTGGAGGGGGATTTGGCCTGTCCCTCAGAACATCATAGGATCAGGAAGAGATCATTTGCCTGTTCAAATCTGCTCTGTTCCAAGATCATAGCTGATCGTCCTTCTCTCTACTTTCCCCAGACAAACAGGCAAGCTAATCCCAGAGCTTGCGTTTCAGCTGATGAAAGAACTGGAAGACCGAGACCTCAGTTTGATTGATTGAAAGATACAACATAAAAACAGGCCCTTCGGCACAATGAGCCCACGTTGTCTATTGATCACCTGTTCACACTAGTTCTAATTATCCCACTTTCTCATCCACAGTACGGGCAATTTACAGAGGCCAATTAAACAATAAACCCTCAAGTCTTTGGGATGTGGGATGAAACTGGAGCACCCGGACAAAATCCATGTGATCACAGGGAGACCGTACAAACTCCATTTAGACAGTACCCGAGGTCAAGATCGAACCCAGGTCTTTGGCGCTGTAAGGCGGCAACTCTACCGCTGCTCCACTGTGCTACCCGTTGTGCCAAAAGGCATAATTCCTTGCTGGATGAGTCTGATTGAATCAATAATGAGAAACATTTCCCACCAAGTGGATAACCAAAATGCATAGATTTAAGCAAAATTAAGAGATGAGATTTTATTTTAAATGGTAACTTTTAACAGTGAATTGTATCTTGCAAAATAATGGGGAGGTATATTTTGGGACAAAGTAGCGAGCTGCATTTTTTAAAGGAAAAAAAAGAGCTAACAAATGATTGATGGTTAAAGTGTACGATTCTGTGAATGACAGCATGTCTAAAGTAATAAGCAAACCTGGGAAGCAATGAAGCAGGCGAGGAGACTCCCTGGTTGGAATACTGGCATGCCTTCAATTACTCCTTCCTGACTGGCAGCAATTAAATCCATAGTATGTTCCAAAGAGTCAAATTGGTCAAACCAGGCAGGAACAGATTAAAGCACGACGTGAACATTTCAATGAAAAAGATAATCAGGTAATGCTTTTATACCAGACATAATCGAATATCATATTGAAAATCACTGTCAGACTTAAAATTGGGCATTTGAATGAATTTAAGCATTGAAAAGTTGTTCATATTCCAACGGGATTCCACTGAGATTAGGAGAATTGAGAAATTAACATATTGAAGAAAATAAAAAGAGTTAGAGTTTCAAGTGGTCATCATATTCTGGTCATCATTTTCTATTCAATTATACTCGATATGCAATTCTGCTTCAGACTTTAAAAATTGAAGATTAAAAAATACTCACTTTGATTAAATGCTTTAATTCAAAGTAGAAATAAATTATGAATTATATTTCTTCACAGATTGTGAAGAAAAACTTGAAATGTTAATTTTTATTTTGTGAAATTAACATTTATTTTTTATTAGCTTACAATATATTTTTTATTATTGTCACCTGTACCGAGATATAGTAAAAAGCTTTTTTGTTACGAACTATCCAGTCAGCGAAAAGACTATACATGATTACAATCAAGCAGACCACTGTACAGACACAGGATAAAGGGTGCAAGATAAAGTCCAGTAAAGTCTGACTAAAGATAGTTTGAAGATCTCCAATGACGTAGATGGGGGGGGGGGGGGGGGGGTCAGGACTGTCTCTTCCTCTTTTTTTTAGAATAGTTTATTTCCATCCAGATACATTGATGACAACGAAGAATTTCAATTGGATTTTATATACAGAACCCGATTTGAATGGAGGATGTTGGTCTGTATTTCCAATTTATAGAAAACTGCTTTTATCTCCAGTAGATAGTGAAAGCATAAAAAAATATGTTCATAATTATTACCCTTGGAAAATTGCAGCATTTGCAATTGTTCCTTCATAATCTATTTCCCTGGAGGGTATGATGAGAATACTGTACATCATTCATGTCATTATACATCCATTTAAATATTAATGAAGGAGTATGCTTGCATGACATGTATTGCCAAAATAATGCTGACCATAGGAATTTTTCTACACCGTGCATTGAAGTGCCAAACACAAACTTTTAAATGCCGAGTGTTTCATATTCCTTTTCAATTATTCAATCGTCTGCAAAGTATTTGTGCATTCACTCAAGCTCCAAAGGAGATCCAATTATATTTGCTTTTTGAAGTTGCTATGGTCTTTCGAGCTCTAAAGTCTAGCGCTGAATGGGTTATGTCTTTCTCAGCTTAATCTGCCTAGACTTAATTGGTATATACCTGTAATTGCTCCCTTATTCCTGCATTGCTACCGTGGTGCCAAATGTTGCAGTTCATAAATATCAGGATCATTTCATTCTGTTAGACAACTCAGCAGGTCATTCCAAGAAAGTTAGAATTTGTTGTCTTGACCTAGTTACAGAGAAGAAGCTGGTTTAGATTTAGTACCTTGGTCGCATGAACGAGTTGGGCCAAAGCCTCTCCATCATCAACTCCATCTGCCTCAGGAAAGCAGCCAACATATTCAAGGACCTTTCCCCAACCTGGTCATTACTTCTTCTTCCCGCTCCCGTCAGACAACAAATACAAAAGCTTGAATGCACGCACCATCAGACTTTCTCCCCTCTGTTATCAGACTTCTGAAAGATTCTCCCATAGGTCAGTCCCAATCCTCCAACCAACCTCATTGCAAATATTGTACTTTTTGTCTGGAACTGTAATGCTCCAATGCTGTAAAACTATATTCTGCACTCTGGTATTCTTCTGTTAGCTCTACCCGTTATACTATGCGTGGCTTGATTGTATTCTTGTATAGTATGATCTGAATGCAGAGCAGCACAGTGGCGTAGCGGTCGAGTTGCTGCTTTAAAGCGCCAGAGACCTACATGTGGTGTGTGTATGAAGTTTGAACTTTCTCTGTTATCATGTAGGTTTTCTCCGGGTGCTCCACTTTCATCCCATATTCCAAAGACATGCAGGATTGCAGGTTAATTGGCTTCTGTATATGATCCTAGTGTATAGGAAAGAGCTAGTGTGAGCAGGTTATCGCTGGTTGGCATGGACTCGGTGGGACGAAGGACCTGTTCCCACGCTGTATCTCTAAACTAACCTAAACAATTAGCTTCTCGTGGAATCTCGGTCCACCAAGAGGGCAAGTAGCAGTGCTGGTTTAAAAGCCTCACTCTTGGAGACAGCAAGGAGCTGCGAGATGATAGTAGAGGAATTGAGAGGGTTTGGAAGAGGAATGGGATTAAAAATGAAAGAGGTGAGTGAAGGGAGAGGGAACCAACAGATAACTTGCACACAGGAGAAACCGTAGAAGCCAGTTAGGGGTAGGGAGAAAATGATTGGGAGACCATGCAAGGGAAACTGCTGGAGGAAAGAGTGAAGGGGTGGACAGGGATGGACCAAGGAAAAGGATGGGGGCAAGATTATGTGCGTGCATGTTAAGTTGGTGCACAAAAGCTTGGTACCCAGACCCAACCCCTACCTCTCGCTTTTTTCTTGCTCTCTTCCCTGTACCCAACCCAGATGTTCATCACTTCTCCTACTATCCCCCCCCCACATTCCTCCCCTTCCACCCATATCCGTCCTTCCAGCTTCTCTTCACTCCTGTTCTCCCCTTTTATCTCACATCCTTTTGTCTTCTTTTCATCTCTGGCCTTTGTCCACTAATCTGTCAATCATTCCCTCACCACCCACCTCACCTGTATCCACCTATCACTTGCCAGGCTTTGTCCTTCCCGCACTCCTACACTGCAATCAATCTGAAGACGGGTCCAAACCTGAAGCGCCACCTATCTATGTCTTCCACAGAGGTTGCCTGACCTGCTGAGTTACTCCATCACGTTGTGTATTTTTTAGCAAAGCTAGGTTTCCTGTTGCCTTGGATCTCCCTACCATTGGACCAGAACACTACTCTATCAAGATCATGTGGCTCGCAAAGACCAGCTCACATTACACACCGAAGCATGTCCATCTCAAGACCATGGTGGAAGCACGTCACATTCTGTTCTGATAGACTGCCTACAAAAGGTCAATGGTTAAATGTCTTTGCTGTTTTGGTAATAAAGATATCATGTTACATTGAGCACATACCGTATTCACTTGAAGATCTTTGGGCTACATAGTTAGTCTGACAATGAATCCGACATCTAAATTCAGACTTAGATGACATACCATATCTTGAAACAACTCCTGAAACATATCCTGAAACAACTCTTGATCAATAAACATAGTCTAAACGCATGCTTCAAGGAAACTTCAGACCGCCTGGTTACCCTGTTGTTAGCCATGAATCATCTCTGCTCGTAAAGTACAGACACCAAAACTTGAACACATTCAACACTTCAAGGAGCAAAATACCGTCTGAACCTCTTATTGGTTTTGTCTGGAAGGAACATCTAAGAAAAAAAACAGAAATTGTAAGGATCTGACAAGAACCACCAGCTCTTTTGTTCATTAGTTCTGTTAATGACAGGATCTGTTGTTGCCAGGGTTAAGGGCCTTTAAGGCCAAGATAAAACTCTATTTTAAGAACTTGAAATCAGGGTCCCAAAACGTGGCGACTCTTTGTGTACTGCCTCAGCGTAATCTACTATCCCTCCACTACAATTGTGCCCTTCTTGTACTTGTATGATTGTGCTTATGTATAGTATGATTCTACTGAACTGTACGCACAACAAAGAATTTCACTGTATTTAGGTACGTGTGATAATAAAGCACCATTGAACCACTGAATGAGATCAATAGTGCAGAAGCTAAAACTGTTTAAGTTTGCAGTGATTTACAATGGACTATGTCATTATATAGAGATTATATGCGATACAATAGGAGTATTCTTCACATGGACTAACTATAAAAATAGCTGCTGCTGATCTGATCAGCTTGCTTGATGTGATCAGCTATGAAATCATTAAAGGCTGTATCAAATAATCAACTATTAATTAAAACCATGTGGTTCCTGCAATAAAAGCATCAGCTTGGAAACAGGACCATTGGCTTAGAGAGTCCACGCCGACCATCGATCACTCGTTAACACCATGTTATCCCACTTTCTCATCCACTCCCTACACACTAGGGGTAATTTTACAGAGGCCAATTAACCTACAAACTCGCACGTCTTTGGGATGTGGGAGGAGACCCATGCAGTCACAAGGAGAATGTGCAAACTCCACACAGACAGCACCCGTAGTCAGGATCGAACGCGGGTCTTCAGCGCCTGAGGCAGCAACAGTACCGCTGTGCTGCCCCATTTGTGTTTTTAAGTTTGATTTTGTAATTTAAAATGGAGTTGCTTTGTTGAGAGTTTCTTTGAAGATTCTTCACAGCAAGGATGATGTGATTTAGTTTGGCAGATTTTACAGCAAAGTCTAACATCCTGGTAACAACTTGAACTCTGTAGGGCATTAGATTTGTTCAGATCTGTAACCCTTTCTCTTGATCAAACAGCACTCTTTCAAATAACACTATTGAAACAAAACAGGCAAATATAATGAAATATTTTCAAACACGGAATAAAAAGTTATTTCAAAAAGTGCAAAAAAAAGTATTAAAAAAACTGCATGAAAACTCCATTCTATAAAGTTGCAGCTTGATCAGACATCCGTATCAAAAATTCATAAACAAGAAAGATTGGCTGTACTTGCTAATAATCTGCTTAATCTTCATCTGTACTCACTGGAAGGAATAGAATTTTGTTGTCCCACATTCTGCATTTGGGTAAGTTGTCTCAGTTTGGGTCAGAATGCAATTACAACATTAAGGAACATCATTGCCTACACAAAATGTCCTCCTTGGCTTCTCCATTGCACACCCCTTTGATCAAATGTGGAGTTTCGCCTGACACAATATCGATGAACCTTCAGTCCCATGGCTTTTCCTTGGTTTCCATGAATATCCCACTCTTTTTCCATGCCTTCCATTGTTCAGTATTCAAGTTGTGCTGGTTACCAGGGATCTGACTGGATAACAGTCCATCCAGTTGCAACTTGCTTTCGATATTACATTGACTCTTCGGTTCATTGACCAAACTGATTGGGCAATTAAAAGAAAAAATATTCTCCTTCATAGTTCAATCCTTTTTGACCATCGTACAGTTGTGTATTCGTAACATTTAGAAGATTATCTGGTTTTAATGACATCAGACCTATTACACATAGCAGACTAATGTAATACGCAGAGTGCTCATGCAGTGAAAATAGTTGGCAAATTAGGACTAGAAATTCATCGACAGTCCGAGGCACTAACCCAGCCAAACAGCAGCAATGGTACATTGCGTTCAGTCTGGAATTTCAGAGGCAAACGCAGCACAGTGTTGCTGATGTATGCTGCAGTCAGTGCTATACAATCAAGAATGAACTTCCATTTAAAGATAAACACATTAGTGTGAAACAAAATATACCAGCTACACAAAGTAAGTCTTCTAGGTGCATTTGGGAAGGAGGCCAATTGAGCCAAACATTTTAACGATAAAAGTACAATTTCTTCCCCCATTTCTCAATCGATTGACCCTCAGGATCTTTATTCATGATACAAGGGTTGGAGGATGTTGCTTTCAAATTTTGATCATCTTTTTTGGGGCGAATATTCACCTCTAGTTCAATATTACCTCAGTTGAACATCAATTTATTTGTCCAAAATTATTTTCTCTTTTTCCTTTGTTACGCGATGCTTCCTGGTCCTATTCGGAAATCCGGTGGCTCAAGACTTGTTGGGGAATAAGTCACCGCGGGCTCTTTAATCCAGAGTAGCGGAACACCATTCTTTGCATCAGACTTTTTCTGCGAGTTTAGAGTCTTGTAGCGTGTAAGTAAAATGGCAATAAGTAGGACCCCAAAAATTGGAAAGGGATAAAAGAATATGAAGTAAAACAGAGCATCGTTTGAACAAATCGCTTGATGAAGGGAAGAACCTGCAGAAAACAAATACCAAAAAAGATCAGAAACTTGCTTTTAGATTAGTTTAGAAATACAGCATGGAAACACACCCTTCAGTTTACCAAGTCCACGCCGACCATTGATCACCCGTTCACACTACCGCAATGTTATCCCACTCTCTCATCCACACCCTTCATATTAGGGGCAATCTAGAGGCCAATTAACCTACAAACCTGCATGTCTTTGGGATGTGGGAGGAAACTGGCACATGGAGAATGTGCAAACTTTACACAGATAGCACCAAAGAAAAGGATTGAACTGAGATCTCTAGCGCTGTGAGGCAGTGCCTCTACCAGCCACACAAATATCAATTTCCAATTTATTTCCTGTCATTCTCGTTATGCTAGTTGATATTTATTTCCCGTCACTAAATTATGAGGCACACACTGTGCCAAAGACAACTCCTTTGTTCTAACTAAAAAACATACTGAGAACAGCACTCTGCCGCCTCGGCATGTCTTTCATCCAAGGCATTTGAAAGATTATCACCTTGTGATCCGATGGGGGAAAAATAATCAAGAAGGCAAATGTTACTCTGAAATTGGTGAAGAGCTCCTGAATAATTATTATCTTTAATTTGAGTTTCCTCCAGGTACAGAAGATTCATTTCATCGGCAGCTAGCATTTAAAAAGGGTAGAGTTACCATAATGTTCTACTCTTTGACATAAACCACGTTATTCTGATTTAGCTGCCTTAACAACTCACAAGAAACTGGGTTACAATTATGAGTATATCCTTTCTAATTGTGAAGAAGGATTATCCCCACAGAAATGGCATAGTCAATTTTCTTACACTGTTTCACGAGACATCCTATTTATTTCTAGCATTTTCTGCTTTCATTTCAGACGCAGTCTTTTAGGCTTTCTCTCCCAGCAACCGCACAAAAATGCCTTCATTTAAACTAAATCCAAATTGGTAACAAGGCTCATATTCCCAAAATAAACGTAGTATTTATATTCTGCACTCTCTTTCATTTCCCTCCACCTATTGTACTTGAGTGCGGTTTGAGTGCATTTATGCATGCTATTATCTGGTTTGATTGGGTAGCATGCAGAACAGTTTTTCACTGTACGCGTGGCAATAATCAATCTAAACCAAGATAATATGATGCAAATAAGAGTCTAGAACCAGAGGGCGTAGCCTTAGAATAAAATGATGTACCTTTAAAATGGAGATGAAGAGGAATTTCTTTAGCCAGAGGATTGTGATTCTGTGGAATTCATTGCCACAGATGGCGGCGGGAGCAAGTCAAAGTTATTGGGTATTTTAAAAGCGGAGATTGGCAGATTCTTGATTAGTAAGGGTGTCAAAGGTTACGGGGAGAAGGCAGGAGAATGTGGTTGAGAGCAAAAAATAGATCAGTCATAATTGAATAGCAGAGCAGAAGGGTGGAAGATTGCAACCTTCACCTGGTCCACCCTGCTTCGACTAATGCAATCAACCCGACGTGCACAAACAAATAGATCAAATAGAACAAGTTGACTTGCAACTTTAGGCTGTGCACGCTATACGCAAGGAGAAGAAGCAGAGCAGACTCAATGGGCCAAATGGCCTAATTCTGTTCCTGTGTCTTATGATCTTATGATGAATAAAATGGAAAAGCTGATGAATACACACTTTTCATGCAGTGTGTGGCTCAATATCGGGTACACTTTCAAGTCACTTTGTCTTGGGTGGTTGAGAGAATGTGCGGTGATTGATGCCATGGTGTTGCAGAACAAACAGGCGAAAGAGTATCAAAAGTAGCTGTTATTGAATCCCACGCTACTGGGTTTTGTACTCGACAAAGAATGAGTTCATTTTTTGATGACCAAAAGAAATGTGAAACTGAAGTACAGGTTTTAAATTGCACACCTCTATGAACTGCCCTGGGGCACTTTCCCCCCCACAAAAAAACATTAACAATGCTGTAGAACTGCCAACTCCAATAGCTGCACATCTGTCACCTGCTGTAACTTGCATTTATCTAGCACCTCAAACACTGAAAGTTGCCCTGAGGAATTTCACAGAAGTATAATGTTGGTGTATATAGCTTTATAGGACGTTGGTTCGTTCATAAGTTTATAGGATCAGAATTAGGTCATTCGGTACATCAAGTCTATTCCACCATTCAATCATGGCTGATCTATCTTTCCCTCACAACTCTATTCTCCTACCTTCTCCACATAACCCCTAACACCCTTATAAATCAAAAATACATCAATCTCCGCCTTAAAAATATTCATTGACTTGGTCTCCACAGCCTTCTTTGGCGATGGATTCCACAGATTCACCACTCTCTGACTAAAGAAATTCTATCCCATCTCCATTCCAAAGGTGCATGTTTTTTATTCTGTGTGTATGACCTCTGGTCCTAGACTTTCCCACTAGTGGAAACATCCTCTGCACATTCACTCTATCCAGGCCTTTCACTATTCGGTAAATTTCAATGCGATTTTCCCCTCATCCTTTTAGTTCCAGCGAGTACAGGCCCAGTGCCGTAAATGCTTATCATATGTTAAACAAATCATTCCTGGGGTCATTCTCTTAAGCTTTGGACCCTTTCCAATGCCAGCACATCCTTCCTCAGATATGGGGCACAAAACTGCTCACAATACTCCAAATGCGGTCTGATCTGTGATTTTACTTCAGAGTCACGTGAGTGACTTCGTGAAGACCCCGCCAGGCACGCATGCGCGATATATCGTCGACCGCATGCGAGCGACAGGCAGGGAGGAGCGTTGCTCCTCTACTGCAGGGACCTGCAGGTAAGGAAAAAACTAACCTGCAGTCTTTTTCTTCCAGGTGACCCTGTCGCAGGGTCTCTAGGCCGCCTCGTATCTGACTGCCGCGGCAGTCAGCGGCGGCACCAACCATCTGGAGTCGGGCAGCCCGTTGACCAGGAAGGTCCGGGCTCACACACTCGCCGGCGGAGGACGGCAGAGGCAGCCCGACTCTACACCGCAGCCCGCAGGGGATGCCGCGGGCTGGCGGCATGCAAAGGAGTGGGGCTTGCCAGCTCGCCGTCAGAAGTTCACAACGGCAGAGGACACCGCGGGCTGGCGGCGTGCATGTAGGAGTGGGGCTTGCAGGCTCGCCGTGTGCAGTAAACGGCGGCAGAGCAGCAGCCCAACTCTACACTGCAGCCCGCAGAGGACACTGCGGGCTGCTGGCATTCAGGAAGGAGGGGGCTTGCAAGCAAAGGCAGAGTGGCAGCTCGACTCTACACCGCAGCCGCAGGGATACTGTGGCCTGTCTGCATTAAAGGGAATGGTGTTCTCCACTCAGTTTAAGTGAGTGGCTAGGGGCAACCCAGAAATGCCAGTGCCTCTCCTGCATGGTTTGAGGGACTGTGCCCACACTCATGGCAAAGACAGCTGCCATGCTACTCCAGGGAATGTGTTGTCTTCAAGAAGTTGAAACTGCCAGCACAAAAAGTTATTAAATCATGAGAGGCTGTTCACCATACTTCTTAAAGAGCCTCAGGTAAGATACTAACCTTGAATAGCTAAGTACTAGAGTTTACTTACAGATGGATGGAGACCAGAGTGAAGGCAGCGAAGCATGCCTCCAAGGGCCATGCAACTTCAGATGGGAGTCAGCGGCCACCATTCTAGGAGCTGCTCATAACACCGGCAGTACCCGCTCTGCGGACCGGGATAAGAACGCGGAGATCGGGGAGCCCTGCGCAGCCAGGACCCGTCTCTCCACCACAGCTGACCATGGGGCCGGAAAGTGGTGGAGCACCGCGTGGGAGCAGGGTAGGCAAGACCCTGACTCCCTACCACTGTCACCTAAGCATAGCGACAGTGGAGCAAAGGTGCGTAAACGTGTGACCCGCTCGGCGGCTCATTCTGTCTCCCCTACTATGCAGGTCACAGAGCAGGGGGAGAGCTGCGCACAGGTCATGCCCCGCTCCAGCGGGAGGCATCGACATACCACCGGGGGTAACCTGCTAGATTGCGGGCCGGTGATGGATCTGCTGGAAGTCGGGGAGCCCTGCAGGAGCATGAGGTACCGTCATAGCACCGGAACAGGCTGCCGGAGCGCAGACCAGTGGCAGCAGTTTTCGGCCAGGCCCCCCAGTTGTGACGGGTAAAGCCAGCTATGCGCCGTCACGGACCCATGTGGTCAAGGGTGACGGCAAGCCTGCACGGACAGCGGAGCCGGTAATGGGGACCGGTACCGATTCATTCCCTCTGCCTCCCCACCAGGCATAGGTGCCGCTTATGTCCAAACGACGGCGGATTAGCGGTACGTCCGTGCGGGAGTCGTACAGCCCCGCAGGAGCGGCTGCTGACGACGACTTACCAGCGCACTTCGTGGAGGTGCGACCTACTGGTATAAGCCCCAGTGTCTCAGGAGAGCCTGGGGAAGTCGACCGGTTGTCCGCGTGTAGCGGCAGCGGTCGCATGGCTAGGATGGAGCTAATGGTGGAGCAACTATATCAGCGGGACCTGGATCGGCAAGAGCGGCAGTCTCAGCGGTCTGGGAGTCGGATCATGCCGCCACCTTCAATCTCACCTTCATCTATCGGCAGTGCTAGGAGTCAACAGATGGCCGATTTGACGAAGAAGCGGCAGCAGAAGAGCCCACTGCTCTAGATCCAGAAGAAGAAATGCTGGAGGTAGTGTCGAAATTTCCGAAGCCTGTATCGTCAGGGGAACCGCTGCACCCTACACTGGCAGTAAGTATCAATTTCCTGGAAATTGTGTTACCCTGAACATCCCGACGGTCAACTCAGCCATCTGAGGGAACATCAGGTCCAGTGCGAGGGCACAAGAGGTTAAGATGCAGAAAATTCTGAAGCTGTTGACGTCGGACATCACGGCGCTCGCCAGGACCCTCGATGGGGCAGGTGTATCCGCAGAGCAGCAGGATGCTCTAGCCCTCCTGTGTAGCACACTTCGAAATAAACTGTTTTAGTCAGAGCTCCATCCGGCCTGACCTTAACCCTACATTTGCTGGGTTGGGTCGTACCTCCACCACACCACCACCAAGACAGCTGTTTGGGGAGGACCTGCCCAAGCAGGTCAAAGAACTTGATGAGGAAGCCAAAACCGTGGGGCTGATGAAACCAAGTCATCGTCAAGGGTGCAGATTTACCGAAGACAGCGTTATCCTCCCTCCAAACCTCGGGGGGGGGGGGGGGGGGGGGGGGGGGGGGGGGGGGGGCAGCCGGAAGACCATCGAGAACATATCCGCCACCAGCTCCCCAACAGCAGAAGCCTTGTTTAGGGCAGGGCCAGCATAGACTACCTCACCACACACCAATTGCTGGAACAGGGATTTACCGAGGCGATCGAGCAGCACCCAGCAACAACGGAACACCAGAAACCAGAACATCAGGCCCACCGGTAACCATGGATGTAAGGGGGTCTGGTTCTCTTGGAAGTACTGCATGCATAACCTCATAAGTAGGAGGGAGGTTACATACATTCTGAGGCTCTGTTTGTCACTATCCCAGGGAACAGAGTAATAGACATAATAGGCACATGTAACAGCCTTGCTTGCGCTAGGGAACCGACTTTAGACATGCTGCTAAGGTAATTGGTAAATTTGTAGCTACATTCCAGCCACATAATTAGACATCCATCCGTTATGCTATCAAAGCTTGGGAAAAAGCAAAAGTCTCGGCATTAAAAGCGAATGCTGGACATTTACGAGCCTATGCAGCTGCCAATCGAAGCATAAATTGAGCTACAATTGTGGATTAGCAATGGTTGTGATTGTTAAATCCCATCATTACATCAAACCCATTAGTCGCGTTACAAATCGACGCAAGCGCCAAGGGCTGGGGAACTACCGACACCATTCCAGTTGGGGCGGTAGATGGGATTTGCATGAGTCTACTTCTCTTCAATCACAAGGAATAAACTGTTTAGAAATGCTGGGAGCATGTCAAGGAGTGCGGGCTTAATCTGTAGCATATGTATGTTCGTCTTCAAAATGATACCACTGAGGTGGCATATTTAAACCTTATGGGTGGTATCAAGTCAATATCTTGTGATGAATTGGAAACATTAATTTGGCTCTGGTGGATTGAAAGAAATATTTGGGTTCAGCTACGTACCTTCTGGTTAAGCTAGTGGCAGACACCAGGTCACAAGTATTTAATAACAACATCAAGTGGATTTGAACCTCCAAGTATTTGCTAAAATTATAGCCTAATATGGAACACCAGATATCAACCTCCTTGCGTCCAGGTTGAGCCATTGGATACCAACATATGTCTCTTGAGAACCAGATCCTGGGGCAGTGGCGATGGACGCGTTCTCACTACATTGGGGGGTGGGGGGGGGGGGGGGGTGGAAATGCGGGTTTTCTATGCTTTCCCCATTCTGCTTCATCAGACAGGTGCTGCAGGAAACGCAACCAGGCTCTGCAACATAAAGGACCATGAACGTCAAACAGCATCATGCAGAGTCCACTAGGAAGCAGTACCTCACCTACATAAGGATATGGGAGGTTTTCTGTAGTCGGACCTAGACCATCTACATATCTGCTAAGATCTCCAAGGTGCTGGAATCCTCACGGATCTTCATTATGATGAGTCCCTCAGTTGCTGTCTGTACACAGTGCCAGGAGTGCACTGTCATCCTATCTCAAGATTGGAGTGGGATCTCACCAGCTGGTATCCAAACTATGAGGGGTATGGTCTATCCATCCCTCCCCGACCATGATATTATATTACCTGAGATTGGAGGTAGTGTTGACCCTACTCAGGAGCTGGTCGCCTATGAAGGATTTACCACTGGACTTACCTTCAAAGTGGTGATGGTAATGGCACTGAACACAGCACAACGGGTCAAGACTCTACAGGAATTAAACCTGGATAGAATGACCGGCCCATAATAAAGTAACTTCTTTATAGAAGAGTTGCTTAAACTACACAGACCTGGGACTACAGGTCTGAAAATGAGCATCAGGTATATGGAGGTCTGTTTCAGCCATGGAAACCCATGTCACAGGGTGATCGTGCAGACTATCTCCAGATGACTCAAGGTGGTATTCGATGCAGCAGGTAAGACACTAACATTTTAAATGTCATTCTACCAGGGCTGCATCCACATCTGTGGCAAGGACCATGGCGGTGTTCATGGATTATGGCATCGCAATAGTGAGCTGGGCCAGTGAATCTACATTTCAGCGGGTTTATAACTGACTTATAACAACTCCCGCAACGTTGGCGGATTAAGTTTTAAGTGCTGTTCCCTAAACGTTTGTCCCCGAGTTCAGGGGGTTATTGTTGTATTAACAAATGTTATTATTTTTCAGCTTGTTCAAGTCTGAAATACGTTAACATACTTCCTCCATCAGAATTATGGCAGTGTGAGCATGGACGAGGTCCAGGGCATGTAATCACAGAGCTTTGAAATCTTCACGAAGTCACTCACGTGACTCCGAAGTAAAATAGTAAGATTAAACAAGAACTTACCAGTTTGAAGTTTGATCTTTATTTTATGAGGAGTTACGATGAGGGATTTCGTGCCCTCCGCTCCCAACCCTCTATCATAATTTCAACTGGTATGTTAGTTCTCTTAAATCTTACTATCTTCAGTCATTGTTGTTATCTGTGATTCCACACCGCTGCTTTGAAGAATGTCGCGCATGCGTGCCTGGCGGGGTCTTCACGAAATCCCTCATCGTAACTCCTCATAAAATAAAGATCAAACTTCAAACTGGTAAGCTCTTGTTTAATCTTACTATTATAAAGGTTAGGCTGCGTTTGGAGTATTGTGTGTAGTTGTGTTCGCCACATTATAGGAAGCATGTGGGGTCTTTGGAGAGGGAGCAGAAGAGATTTACAAGAATGCTTCTTGGGTGAATACCTTAGTTATGTGGGGTTATATGGAGAAGTTGGACGGTTATCAAAGACTAGAGGGCATAGCTTTAAGGTGAGAGGAGCAAAATTTAAATGAGATGTACGGGGCAAGCATTTATTTTCAGAGTGGTGGGTATCAGGAACGCTACCAGGGGTGGTGGTGGAGGCAGATATGATAGTGGTGTTTAAGATACTTTTAGATAGGAACATGGATGTGCAGAGAATTAAGGGGTACGATCAGATGCAAGCAGAGGAGTTTAGTTTTACATCACACCCTGTTTGGCACATACATTGTGGGTCGAGGCACCTGTTTCTGCACTGTTCCATGTTCTATAAAAGTGTGCCAAAGCTACAAGATGTGTCTGAACTCGCATACCAATTTTGTTCCAAGATAAATTTAATATAAATCACATTTATGTTTAGACATAAAAAACAGATATTTGGTTAGAATTCATTATGCCTTGGTGGTACAAAATGCTAAAATAAACTTTTGACTCTCAGATTAAGTCATTTTTTATGCACCAATGGGACAAGTTCAGATACAACGAGACAAATTCAGAAGTAATATATTTTTAATATATTATATAATATATATTTAATATAATATATTAATTATTTTGCAGCCGGATTTCATTGGATTCCATTCAATAGTGTTGTAGCTCTATAATAGCTCCCTTATCTCTCGGCCAGATGATTGTGATTTTCAAACCCCACTCCAAGGACCCTGGTCGCATAATGCTGCTGACACTTCACTGCAGCTCTAAGGAAACTCTGATGGGTTATTTCCAGAGAGCATTTCAAAATCAGCAAGTCAGTCACTCACACATGGAAGAAGCAGGTGTTCAATGACCTTTTAAATGTCTAAATCTTTTCATGTTCCCCATAAATCTTTGAGGGCCATAATTTAGTTTTTGAGATGCAGCGTGGAAACAGGGTCTTTGGCTCATCGAGTCCGCGCCGACCACCAATCACCCCCTACACTAGTTCTATGTTATCCCATTTTCACATTATCCCATCTACACATGTGGGGCAATTTACAGAAGACAATTAATCTACAAACCCGCATGCCTTAGGAATGTGGGAGGAAACCGGAGCACCCGGAGGAAACCCACATGATCACAGGGAGCATATGCAAATGTCACACAGACAGCACCCAAGGTCAGAAAGTTTACAATTTTACCAAAGCCAATTAACTTACAAACCTGTATGTCTTTGAGAGTGGGAAGAAACCAGAGCATCCAGAAAAAAACCCACGCAGAGGTGACACACGGAGAACGAACAAACTCCGTACAGACAGCACCTGCAATCAGGATCGAACCCGGGTCTCTGATGCTGTAAGGCAGCAACTCTAACACTGTACCAATGTGTTGCCCCAAGATAGGTAAATTGATTTGCAGGAATATGGATCATGTGGGCAGAGGAGATTAGTTAATTTTGACATCATGTTTGGCATGGACATTGTGGACTGTACCGTTCTATGTTCCATGTTCTATTTTTCCTATTCCATTAATTAAGAACAGTGTTGGGAAAATCTCTAAACACAGTGTGTGGTTGGAATCATGTTCTGTATGAGCTTCACTGGACACAATGGGTCAGATAGCAACCTGTGATCATTCTCTATTTCTATGATAAATTACCTTTGCTTTGAACAGTGACAGTAAGCAGCCCAGACTCATCCTCTCCGAGTTTGTACCAGATGTTGTTGGCATTTTGAATCCACTCCTCTACGTTGCAGTAGTAATTCCCTGTGTCACCTCTGCCTGAATTATGTATCGTCAGAGTGTACAATCCGTTGGATGGCCTCTCGAACTGCAATCTGTCCTTCATGCTTTTAGCCCTCTCCGTCAAGGTATCGAAACCAAATACCGAATTGTGATCAACTTTCAGAATCGTCTCCTTGACGATCCCATCAATGTCCTCTTTGACCTTCCAAGCAAACCAGTTTACAGCAAATCGAGAGTTATCTTGAGTTTGTTGGGTCACATTACAGCTGAGCTGGAACAGGTCCTTCTCTGAGACAGTAATATTCAATTCTGTTTTATCCAATTGCATTTTAAATTCTGTTTGTGAAATCAAAAATAAAGAGACAGCATATTTTAATGTTCAATGTTTGGAAAGCTGAAAAAGACAGTTTGCCCTCTATCCATCTTTAAAATAACACGACCAATCTTGAGCTGCCTCGCGAATGTCATGTCCTAAGGTCACACTACTGTGGTGCTCTGAGTTCTGAATCTGGCTTCCCACTGTGACTAAAGGCTCATTGAATTCACTCTAACGTTGACATCGTCTCCCTCAAGCAAAGACTGAAACAAGTCCCATCATATCAAACAGCTCTGGCCACGTCAAGCAACCAAGGATAAAAAAACGACTGATGTACCAAAGGCACCAAGTGAATCGGACTCTTGTTGTGGATCCTAGGTGTCCTAGCCAATTAGTATACTTACTAATGTACTGCCTATCAAAAGATGGTTGTCAGAAATTACAACAAGATCTTGATCAGCTGGGCAAGTGTGCAGAGGAATGGCTAATTAAGTTTATTGCAGATCAGTGGGAAGTCAAAGCGGCTCAGAATTTTAACAGTGAATGGTAAGACCATGGGGAATATTGTAGAGCAGAGTGCAGATACATAGTTCCCTCAAAGTGGCGTAACAAGTGGATGAGGTGTTAAAGAAGGCTTTTGATGCATTTGCCTTCATCAGTCAGGATACTGAGTATAGAAGTTGGGACAAATGAAGACATAAAGTGCTGGAATAACAGCGGATCAGGCAGCCTCTGCAGAATATGGATATGTGAAATTTCTGGCCGGGGTCCTTCTTCAGATAGCCAATATTTAGCCTTTCTTAAGGACAAGCTTCTCTACTTAAGTGCGCAAATTGTATTTAACATTCATAATCTCAGTCACTATCCCTGACATAGAATCAAAGAGTAATTAATACAGCATGGAAATATACCCTTCGGCCCAACTTGTTTGTGTTACCTAACCAAGCTATTCCCACTTCATTAGAGAATATTGCAGTTAAGTACTCTATTCCTCTCGTGCCTCATTGCACCCAAACGAGCAATGTCTACACTAACCTTCCCTTCCAGGTATACATCCATGTCCCAGTCCCCTGTTAGAAAAGTGTAAACCCGTCCCATCTGCAGTGGCAAACTCACCACAAGGATATTGGGCCATTCTGGTTCAGATGCACAGGTGCAGTTTGCAAAGGTCCACAGTAGACCTGCAGATGCTGGAATCTTACGTGGAGTATAAAGTGGTGATGTATCTCAACGGGTCAGCCAGTACTTCTGAAGGGTGTGGATAGGTAATGTTTAGGTTGGGGGCCCTTCTTTGAATATGAAGAAGGGTCCTTTTGGCCCTACATGCGCATGCCGACCAACATGCCACTAGTCCCACCAGCCTGCGTTTGGCCCATATCCCTCTAAACTTTCCTTTCCATGTACCTGTCCAAATGTCTTTTAAATGTTGTTATAGAATCATTAAATGTTGCAGCGCTTGTGTGATATTTCAATTTAATTACTAAAAAACAAAGTCAGATTCTGATTCAGTCAATATTAACATCGGTAGTGTTAATGAGTATTTAAAGAGATTGCCTCTGGCAGGACAACACTAAAACATTAGATTTGATTGCTTGGCTTTGTACATTTAATATCATCTGTGCTTTGCAAGATGACCCCTGTAGCTGATGCCAAATTTACTGTAGACAGCTGGCTGGCCACACTACTGTTTTATACTTTATCCACACTCCACCTCACTCGTGTGTGTATGTTCACAGACAAAGTAAACCATTTCTTTAGTATAATTTAGTGATACAGCGCAGAAACAGGCTCTTCGGCCCATCGAGTCCACACCGGCCAGCAATCCCCATACACTGCCACTATCCTACCACTTGGGACAAATTACCAAAGTCAATTAACCTACAAACCTGTACATCTTTGAAGTGTGGGAGGAAACCAGAATACCCAGAGAAAACTCACATGGTCACAGGGAGAGCGTTCAAATTCCCTTGAGACAGCATCCGAGGGCAAGATCGAACCCAGGTCTCTGGCGCTGTGAGGCAGCAATTCTACCGCTGCACAACTGTGCCACCTGTGATACCAATATTGTGCCAAAGGACCTGATTGCATGCTATATGAATCTATGATTGAGTCAATAATGAGAAACATTTCCCACTAAGTGGATAACCAACATTCATTGATTTTGACAGGTTATATATGGATGATCTCAAAGATGTGTATTAATTGTGGACAATAGATATGGTGAATGCACAGTCATTTACCCAGAGTAGGTGAATCAAAAACAAGAGAGCATAGGTTTAAGGTAAGAGAGGGAAGATTTAATAGGAAATCTAAACAAGCTGCCAGGGGAGGTAGTTGAGGCAGGTACTGTAACAACATTTAAAAGACACTTGGACAGTTACATGGACAGGAAAGGTTGAGAGGAATATGGGCCAAATGAGGGCAAATAGGAACTCACTTGGATGGGGCATATAGACCAGTGTGGACGATTTGGGGTGTTTCGGTGCTGTGTGACTCTACGATTCCATGACTATTTGTTAGTAAAAGCTAATTGAACCATACAACTATGAGTTAAACGTTTTTCCAAAGTGGTGACTTGATGATTTAGCATCTCACGGTAATGGGAAGCACACATTTCCCCACACTGAAACAACTCTACTGTACCTGGTTGCTGCACGGTGACAGTTGTTAATCCAGACCGATCCTCTCCTAGTTTGTACCACATATTATTGGGATCGACTGTCCACTCCTCCACATAACAGTAGTAGCTGCCAGTGTCAGAGATGGTGGCCTTCTGAAGTATCAAACTGTACAAATCGTTGGTAGGTTTCTCATACTGCAGTCTATTCCTCAGTCTCATCCTGTTGTCCATTGAGCTACCATACTGAAAAACAGAATTCCGGTTCAGGCTGAAAATGGGATATTTGTCTGTATCCAGGGAATTCTGTGCAAACCACACCACTGAGAGTTGGGAGTCCAAGTTGGTTCTGTTGCTGATCTTGCAATCCAATCGAATCTGACCGTTCTCTGGCACGGAAATAGCCCTTTCCGTCTTCACTGTCTGCAAATTGTTATCTGTGAGAGGTTACAGAAAATTTTAATTTAATTAATAGGAAGTTTGATTGCTCAAGTTTTATTATTATTCAATCTGGTGGGAAATTCTGCAAATGATGCTGGGCAGGCTAAGTGGAAAATTAGACTTCCTCAGCATCCAGCTAGGTTTGGATTAGTTGTGTTTGGTTTAGGTGAAGCCCATCAACGCATCTAGTTTGTGGAGCTTTGGTATGTCGATGAATGCATTCTTGGACTTATAAAGGTGTACAGTAGGGAGTATATTGACTGATTGTGTCACAGCCTGTTTCAGCAATTCGAACGCCCAGGAACAAAAGAGGTTACAAATGGGGTGGACACTGCCTTGTCCATCACGGGTACTGACCTCCACACCATCAAAGGGATCTATAGGAGGGGCTGCTTCAAAAAGGCAGCCAGCTTCATCAAGGACCCACACCATCAGGAAGAAGGTACTGGAGCTTGAAAACCATGACCTCCAGGTTCAGGAACATCTTCTTTACAGCAACCATCAGGCTCTTGAGCACTACGAATGCCAACTAAACTCCAAACTACAAACTGCCTTATTTTCACTAGGAACTTCAGGCTTTGTTTTTGTCCTATATTGTTTTGTCTTAATTGACTGATCTTCGTTTTGTTGTTTATTATGGTATCTATTGAGCAGTATTTGAGCTGCTGCAAGTAAGAATGCCATTGTTCTGTTTTGGGACACATAACAATAAAACATTTTTGACTATTACGGTATTGTATTAGTTTATAGCCGAGCTGACCACCAGTATTCATTGTTATACTCAATGTTCTCACTTTGGGGACCTAACAAAAGTGGATGTTGGTTCTTGGTTCAGATGGAAATATATAAATTTCTTGTCATACACATCAGAGTACAATGTAATTCCTTGTTTGCATGAAGCTCATTAAGTTCACAGTAAAAATAGTAATGATAGAAACAACTATAAATAAAATGACAAATGCGGACACGGCAGAACGGTGCAAAGATTGTAGTGCAAGAAGTTAAACAATACTAACATGCAATAGCGGAATGAGGTCGGGTCAAGAGCAAGTGAATCTGCCAGCACCTCAATGAAAGGGGAGTGGAAGGCTGACGCAAGACCTGCGGGTTTGGAGGTTAAACGGCCTCTGCAAATTGCCCCCAGTTTTCAGGGAGTGGAGAGAGTTTTGAGGGAGGGAACAGATCTCGTGTGAATGGGTGATCGATGGTCAGCATTGACTCAGTGGGCCGTTTGCAAGTTGTGTCTTTAAACTAAACTAAGCTACAGACAAAGTATAATCACCCCGAGGCTGAATCATTCAGTTTAGTTGACATGCAAATCAAAAGAGGCAACTGCTCACGGCAAGTCCACTCGGGTGTAATGGTCACAAAATTGAAATTGAGCACCAGAGCATTTTCTGGCATATTACAATTCCATTAACACTGCAAATAACTCTGAAATCCTTAGATGATAATAACTAGGACTTAAATTGTAATTAGTCGGATTAATCTGATGTCTTCTGCCAGGAAACAAGATCTGCAATAGCTTTTGAATCTTCATTTAAGGCAAGAAAAAAGGACAATTTCAGAAGGATGATACAGACCACCACCCATCATGGAGCAAGGCAAGACAAGTGCGCAACACTATCTGCTCTTTTCTCAATACTAGCAGAGCCATCAGAAATCAATTGTGCAGATTAACGGCAAGTGCAGTAAGAACTCAGTGGGTCAGGCAGCATCTGTGGAGGGAATGGACAGATGAAGTTTCAGATCGGGATCTTTGGTCCGACCGAATCATCGCCTGTCCAATTCCCCCTGCAGATGCTGCCCGACCCATTGACTTACTCAGCAGTTTGTATTTTCTTGTTGGATTATCAAGGTAGATGTGTGGGAGCATCTCAGACAATACTCCAAGCCTCAGAGAATACTCCACACCTCAGATAATACTCCACCCCTCAGATAATACTCCACCCCTCAGAAAAATACTCCACCCCTCAGAAAAATACTCCAACCCTCAGATAACACTGTTTCAATATTACTTCACATTTTAGATATTACTCTATAGATAATACTTCACAGTGTTATTCACAAGTGTGCATCATTTAGAATTTAATGGAAGAAATAAAGGAAAATTGCAGGGGAGAACACAAGAAACTGCAGTTACTGGTTTACAATAACGTCACAAAATGTAACTCAGGCAGCATCTCTGGAGAACATGGGTAGGTGATGTTTCGGTTCGGGCCCCTTCTTCAGACTGATTGTAGTGCGGAGGGGGGGGGGGTGGGTGTCAGAAAGCTGGTGGAGAGGTGGGGGCAGAACAAAGCCTGGCAAACGATAGGTGGAAACTGGTGGGTGGGGGCGGGGGGGTTAATTGACACATGCCTGTTTCTGATTTGATTCTGACTACAGGTGCTGTCTGTATGGGAGTTTGGACGTTCTTCCTGTGACCTGCGTCAGCTCCCTCCGGATGCTCCAGGTTTCCTCCCACATTCCAAAGTCGTACAGGTTTGCAGGTTAATTGGCTTGGTAAAATTATAAAAATTGTCCCGAATGTGTGTAGGATAACGTTAGTGTACAGGGCTTGCTGTGGTCCAAAGGGCCTGTTTCCACGTTGTATCTCTAAACTAAAGTAGAGATGAGGAGTGAGATGTGAAGCCGGTGGAAGGGATCAAGGCGGAAGGGGAGCTGGGTAGGTGACAGGAGCCGGGGGGGGGGGAGGGGGGTCGAGATAGTGAGCGTCCAGTTGAGGCACAGGGAAGAGAGGAGGGGGATGAAAGATTGAATACCTGGTCGCTGTACGGTGACGTAGGTCATCCCCGACATGTTGATTCCAACTTTATACCAGTTGTTGTTGGGACTCAGCAGCCATTCCTGCACCAGGCAGTAGTATTTGCCACTGTCATCGACGTCAGCCTTGTGTATGACCAAGGTATAATGGCCACTGGAAGGCTTTGCTGCCTGCAGTCTCTCCTTCCTCTCGTGCCCTAACAACTCGTTGCCGTATTCGAACATGCAATCCCGGTTTGATCTCAGAATCAGCCTGTCCGCTTCCTCTTGGGAGCGTTGAACATACCACTGGACAGAAAATTGAGAGTCAGAGCCGGTTTGGTTTGTGATGACACAGCTCAGGCGAATACTGTCATTCTCCGTCACCAGCAAGTTCCGCTTTAGTTGGCTGACTTCTAGTCTTGCATCTGTGAAGACAAACAATGCACTGGTCACTGGCATGACAAAAGTGAACAAATTTTATGAATAATAAATTGGGGCAGTACAGTGGCGCAGTGGTAGGATTGCTGTTTTACTCCAGAAACCCGGGTTCGATCCTGACTGCAGGTGCTGTCTGTGCGGCTTCCCTGTGACCGCATGGGTTTCCTCCGGGGTCTCCGATTTCCTCTCACATTCCAAAGATGTACAGTATAGTGACAGATTTTCATATCATTCAAGGAATCTTTCCATTAGTCACTATGATTGAAGGTTAAACTAAGTGGCTACCACATACAGGTTTGCAGGTTAATTGACTTCTAAAATTCTAAATTGTCCCTAATGTTCAGGAAAGTGTTAGTATGCGGGGTGATCACTGGTCGGTGCGGACTCAGTGGGCCGAAGGGCCTGTTTCCGCACTGCATGTCTAATGTCCAAGTCAAAACGTCCTCATTTTTTCTCTCTCTCAGGCTCACCAACCATAAAGAGGACACCCTTTACCCCAATCAGCACCGAGACTATTGGGTTATTAGCAAGATACTCTATGATTGATTGATTGATAAACAAAGCACAGAAACAAAATCAAGGACCTTGATTAGGCTGCCTTTGGAGTACTGAGTGTGGTTCTGGATGTCTATTACAACTAATATAGATCATGTATAGGCAGACGAGATCAGCTTAACATGGCATCATGCTCGGCGCAGACATTGTGGGTTGTGCCATTCTATGCTCTCGGCCCACTGGGTTCACACTGACCATTGATCACCTGTTCACACTAGTTCTATATTAAGCCTATTTCTCATCCACTCCAGGGGTAACCAGGGGTAATTTACAGAGGCCAATTAACCTAGAAACCTGCACGTCTTTGGGATGTGGGGGGAAACCAGGGCACTCGGAGGAAACCCATGTAGTCACAGGGAAACCGTGCAAACTCCACACACACAGGACCAGAGGTCTCTGGCGGTATGAGAGCGGCTCTACCGCTGCGCCACTGTACCGCTTTCATCTACACCTGCATTCTTCACCCACTGAGTTCCAGGTCTCTAGGGACTCACCATCAAATAAACATTTCACCACTGTTGCTTGGAATCAACAGATAACACGGAGAATCAAATTTGAAGCTACACTGCCTCAAGAACATATAACAAATGTATCTTCCCCAGTCAATTAAGTAATTGCACAGGGTGTAAATTATTTGAATAACAGTGGCGCTATGACTTTGTGGGTTTCCTCTGGGTGCTCCTGTTTCCTCCCACATTCCAAAGACGTGCATGGATGTAAGTTAATTGGCCACCGTAAAATTGCCCTTAGTGTGTAGGGACTGCTTGAGAAAGTGGGATAACATAGAACTAGTGTGAACGTGTCATCGATGGTTGGCGTTGACTCGGTGGGCCGAAGGGCCTCTTTCAAAGCTGTATCTTTCAATCAACAAAAACTTGTTTTTAAAATATAATAATAAGGAACTGCAGATGCTGGTTCATAAAGATAGACACAAAATGCTGAAGTAACTCGATGGTTCAGGCAGCATCCCTGGGGAACATGGACTGGTGATGTTTCACGTCAGGACCCTTCTTCAGACTTGTTTTGCCAATGGATAAATTTGGGTTCCTATTCAAACATATGCTGCACAGTTTAGTAAAAGATACTAAACTTTAACCTGACTTTAGACAGACACAAAGTGCTGGAGTAACTCATCGGATCAGGCAGCATCTCTGGAGAAAAAGGGTGGATGACGATGCAGGTCAGGACCCTTATTCGGACTCCAACCCGAAACGCCACCCAAACGCCACCCTTTCTTTCTCCCCAGAGATGCTGCCTGACCCATTGAGTTACTCCAGCACTTTGTGTCTATCTTTGATATAAGCCAGATTCTGCACTTCCTTGTTTCTACATTAAACCTGACTTTATCTAGAAAGCTCCCGAGATGGTATGAAACATAGGTGATAAACAAAAATATATTTCCCCCGGTTCCTGCTTTTAACGTTCCCTAGAGCAATTCAGTGCTGACGCTCTCTCTGCCTTGCAATATTCATTGAGGTCATCAATGTGATGTACAACAGGTTTTATATCCAAAAAGCTGCTGTGTAGTTGCTGCGTTTGCATCTTCCTTGTGCAAATGTGCACCAAATTAATAATTAATCAAAGCACTCACACATTATCATGCCAAATGTGATGTTACTCCTGCTGGCGATTTAAAAGTTACTGATGGACTACAGGTTCCTCAGGCTGCACAGTGACAAGTGGCCATGTAATCAAACAATTCCTCTTTGTAAGTTGGTTTCTGGGAACAAATTACTGCGTGGAATAGATGCTCAGAAATTTGGAGCTAACAGTTAGGCGCAGTGACCAGGTAACATTTTGTTCAAGGGCCTAACACTAGAAAATTTGAGCTATTGACTTTATGAAGCATGGTGGAGTACAGGCCCCAATCAGCAACTATGGGGCCGAAGTGGACGTGGTTGAGCGCTTCAAATTCCTGGGTGTTAATATTATCAGGAGACTCAGGATTTCCAGTATGTCCCCGAATACTCTTACAAAGATGTACCATAGAAAGCATATTGTCGGGTTGCATCACAGCTTAGTTTGGGAACAGCTCTGCCCAAGACCATGAGAAATTGCATAGAGTTTTAGATGTAGTTCAGTCCATCACAGAGACCAGATGACTCCATCTACACTTCACACTGCCTCTGGAGAGTGGACAGCATAATCAGACTTGTATCATCCTGGTTACTCCTTCTTCTTCCTGCTCCCGTCTGGCAGAAGGTACAGAAGCTTGAAAACTCGCACCACCAGGCTTGGGAATAGATTCTTCCCCTCTGTTGTCAGATTTTTGCACAATCTATCCATAAACTAGGGCACTGTTCTACTCACCTCTACCCCATTGCCGACATTGCACTTAATTTAGATGAAGGAATTAAAAGTAACATTAGCAAATTTGCAGATGACACAAAGTTGTGTAGCAGTGTGAACTGTGAAGAGGATGCAGAGTGTTTGGACAGGTTGGGTGAGAGAGCAGATGCATGGCAGATCAGAATCAGAATCAGAATCAGAATCACACTTTATTCGCCAAGTATGTTTTGCAACATATGAGGAATTTCATTGGCCAGGTCAGTCATACAATAAAAAGTAACAGAACAGTCAAAAACACATTTTAACATGAACATCCACCACAGTGACTCCTACACATTCCTCACTGTGATGGAAGGCGAAATAAAGTTCAAGTCTCTTCCTTCTGTTCTTCCTCGGTCGTGAGCCTCGAGCCCCCGTTGACGGGACAATCTTGACTCCCGTAGCCGGCGGCGTTCGGGCCCTCTGCGTCGAGGCGATCAAGGTCCCGCATCGGGGGGATGTCAGCTCCCCCGCGCCGGGCGATCAAACCTCGCGTCGGGGCTGGCCGAACCTGTATGCAGTATAATGTGGATAAATGTGAGGTTATCCACTTTGGAGGTAAGAACAGGAGGGCAGATAATTATTGGAATGTTGTCAGGTTCGGAAAAGGGGAAGTACAACGAGACCTGGGTGCCCTAGTACATCAGTCACTGAAAGGACGCATACATGTACAACAGGCAGTGAAGAAAGCTAATGGCATGTTGGCCTTCATAATGAGGGGAGTTGAGTATGAAGCAAAGAGGTCCTTCTGCAGCTGTACAAGGCCCTGGTGAGACCACACCTGGAGTATTATGTGTAGTTTTGGTCCCCTAATTCGAGGAAGGACAGTCTTGCTATTGAGGGAATGCAGCTTAGGTTCACAAGGTTAATTTCCGGGATGGCGAAACTGTCATATTATGAAAGAATGGAGCAACTGGGCTTGCATTCACTGGAATTTAGAAAGATGACAGGGGATGTTATAGAAACATATAAAATTATTAAGGGATTGGACAAGCTAAGTGCAGGAAACATGTTCCCGATGTTGGTGGAGTCCAGAAACAGGGGCCACAGTTTAAGAATAAGGGGTAGGCCATTTAGAATTGAGATGAGGAAAACGTTTTTCACACAGAGAGTTATGAATTTGTGGAATTCTCTGCCTCAGAAGGCAATGGAAGCCGATTCACTGAATGCATTCAAAAGAGAGTTAGATAGAGCTCTTAGGGCTAGTGGAATCAAAGGGTATGGGGAGAAGGCAGGAATGGGGTACTGATTGTGGATGATCAGCCATGATTACATTGAATGGGGTGCTGGCTCGAGGCGCCGAATGGCCTACTCCTGCACCTATTGTCTATGTATCTATGTCTATGGAACTGATGCGCTACAAAGCTGAGAACTATATTCAGCACTCTGTATCTTCCCCTTTACTCTATCTATTGTACTTGAGTTTGGCTTGATTGGCAGAAGATCTGAAGGTGTTTGGCTGATCGGGAGTTCAGAATTGGAGCAAAAAAGCAAAGTGCTGCCAGGACCAAGTGGGTCAGGCAGCATCTATGTAGCGGATGGACAGATGACATTTTATATCAGGTTGATGGAGTAGGGGGAAAATGCTGGAAAAGAGAGATGGCGCTGGACAAAGCCTGGAGAATGACAGGTGGATACAGGCGAGGGGCACCTGGGGGGAAATTGGTGGACTGGGAGATTGGTGGAGTCTGACAAAGGCTAGAGATGAAAATGAGACCAAAGGGCATCAGATAGGAGAGATGAGGAGGAATGGGAGGGGGGGGGGGGGGGAATAAATGGGAAGGTGGGACTCAGGGATAGGAGATGAGTGTCAGACTGAGGTCAGTCTGAAGAAGGGTCCTGACCCGAAAACATCACCTATCCATGTTCTCCAGAGATGCTGCCTGACCCGCTGAGCTACTCAGCGTTTGTGTCTTTTTGTGGTGTGTCAAAGTCTGGATTTCACGTAAATTTCTCCAGCTCCTCAAAGATTCTTTGTGGTGCTGGTCACAGCTTTCCTGCTCCATCAGGTCTTCTTAAGGGCCAGTCCCACTTGGCAATTTTTTCAGCGACTACCGGCATCATTGACTAACATATCAGGTCGACGGAAGATTTGCGGCATGATGACGTTTTGACGTGCAGTGTTTTTTCAAGTGTCGCAACATTTTTTTTGTCGCCGCTGGATTTTGAAATATTCAAAATCTTTTGCTGACACTGATATGAAGCCGGCAGTCGCCGAAATAAATCGCCAATTGGGACAGGCCCTTTAGTCTCCCAATATAGGCAGCTAGGACCCAGTCTTGACAACATTTTGTTGTTTCTGAACAAGGAGCTTTTATTCAAATAATCACACTCACAAGAACTGGAAAGGGGTGGGAGATTGCAACCTTCACCTGGGGCACCCTGTTTCGACAAATGCAATCAACCCGACGTCCACAAACAAGATCAAATAGAACATGTTGACCTACAACTTTAGGCTGTGCACGCCATACGCAAGAAGAAGAAGAACTGGAAATATCAAAACTGCCCCAGCAGATTGCAAACATCAATCATTCAATCATGATTACACCATTATCAGCATTATCCACGACGCACTCGACCTCTCACCCCCTGACCAGCCTTCACGGAAGGCACCGTGGACACCGCGAGTTCCTTCCCCAGGGACACGCGAGCCCAGGCATGGGCCGGGAAGAAGGGCAGGCAGTCGACTTGGGCAGGAACCCCGACTGCCTGGACCCGTCAATGGCCATGTTGGCCAGGCCCAGGAGCAAACCAACAGGGGCTTCCAAACCCTCGCCGACTGACGGACTCTTCCCCCCTCTATATTGAGTGACCAAAGATCAGGAGCGGGGGTTAAACTGCAGTCAATACTGAGGCTGACACTTGCGCAGTGGTAAAGTTATTGCCTTACAGCGCCAGAGACCCGGGTTTGATCCTGACTGCGGGTGCTGTCTGTATGGAGTTTGCACGTTCTTCGAGTGACCGCATGGATTCTCTAGGGTGCTCCGGTTTCCTCCTACATTCCAAAAATGTGCATTTTTTTAGGTTAAATGACTTCTGTGAATTCTGTCCCTAGTGTTTAGGATAGAACTGGTGTACAGGATAATTATTAGTCGCAACCTCGATGGGCCAAAGGGCCTGATTCCACGCTGTATATCTAAACTAAACTAAACCTGGGGAGCAGTCCCTTTAGATACTCAAACAGGGGCATGTCTTGCCAGCATAATGCAACATCTTGTGTAAAATCTGCATTGAAATATAGTGATCAAATAATCTGCTGCCAACCCCTCAGTGCCCCCAAAGTCTTTGTCAGGAGGTCAGAGAGAGACAATTACTGGGCTGGTGGACTTCCAGGCCCTCTACACCATGGGACACCTCAGCCGGTACCCGACATTCTAAAAGAGATTTCACAATGCAACCAGAAATAGCCACTCCAAGCGCAGCATTTGTTGAGAGTGGATGCTGATCTGACGTTTTTTGGAAGAACATTACTGATAATGCCACAGGGTTGTCGCCCACTTCAAACCAGCTGAGTGCTGACTACATTCCACAGTGTTGTACATCACGTTGCAATTAAAACCAGGGACTGCACAGATGACAGTTCTCAGACAAATGGATTCAGAGAGAGAGAGAGAGAGAGAGAGAGAGAGAGCTCTATGTGGCACTCAGGGGATTTTGAAGCCACACAATGCATCTGCTATACACATTGATTAATAGAAGCCAACGCAGCAGGCATGTATAAATGGATAACGTGTTACAGTGCTACCCTGATGTTTATGTAACAAAGGTTCATGCTGCTCATCTATCCTATGCTTTTATCATAGATCTGTCTAACACTAAATTATTTGGAAATGAGGATCAAGTTTTAATTTTTTTTTTAAACAATACATTTAATCCTCTCACAACAACCTTCGACAATTTCTGCAAGTACACCTTCAAAGAATGTCTCAAATGCAGATCAACACTCGAAGATGCCTCCCCAAGTTACAATGCATTCTCCACATGTAATGTTTAATTTTATGGCTCATTTCATAAACAAAAGTGAGTATTCCATCAGGGTGAATAAATTTGTGTAAATTTATGAAAGAACGAGGTGGAGAAGACAAAGAAGGAAGTTAAAGAGTGGCACGTCTGTATTTTGATCGCCGTACGCTACAAAAAACGTGCAGGGTGTGTAAAGAAAGGATGGAGAACAATAGATATAATCTCCATTTGTTTGTTAAAAGTATTTCTGAGCAACAGAATAACTAGCCGCACATATGACTTGCTCCACATACGAAGAACAACTCAAACAACACATAAAACACGAATGGTAACAAAGATATAACCACACAGGCTGTTACGTGCACAAGGATGAAATTGGAAAGACTGCCAGACAGGCAGTCACAGGTGAAAAACACATAGACAATCATTGACAGAATTATGCAAATATTGTGCAGCATTCCTTCTACCACAACTAACTACTTTAATATGTAGAAATGAGAAACAACAGATGCTGGTTTATCAAGGAAAGACACAAAATGCTAGAATAACTCAGCGGGTCAGGCAACTTCCCTGGAGAACATGGATAGGTCATCTTTTGGGTCATGCCCCATCTAACGGTCCCGACCTGAAAAGTCCATGTTCTCCAAGGATGCTGCCTGACCCCGCTGAGTTATTCCAGCATATTGTGTCTTTTCATCAGAACTGGAACTCCTTGTTAAGTTTCCCTACCAACAAGGTAAAGACACTGCCTCACGGTGCCAGAGACCGAAGATCGATCCTGACCCCGGGTGCTGCTGTGTGGAGTTTGCACGTTCTCCCTGCGACCATGTGGGTTTCCTCTGGGTGTTCAGGTTTCCTCACAGATCCCAAAGACTTGCAAAAGTGGGATAACATAGAACTCGTGTGAATGTGTTATAGATGGTCGGCGTGGACTTAACTTTAAAGGCCTGTTTCCATGCTGTATCTCTAAACCAAACCAAACTTTAATTTTCTTAAATGCTGTTTTGAATAAAGTGCTTTAAATTCACAATTACACTAGATGCTTCTTTAATTTGCTGGGCCTTTAATATTTTGTTCTAATCGCATTTATGCATCAACCCTGCAAATTATATGCATCAAATTTTTAAGGAGTAATTTTGAGCAAATCTCAGCAATAACTCCCCAGCATGTAGATCCAAGTACAATCCTGAGCAGTCCTTAATTATTGGAACAGTGAAAAGATTTGTGATCTTTGAGATTTAGTTATTAATAGGCTAATCTGTAATCCCAATTATAACTCCCCGTTAGTTTGTGGAAATGCAGCCGATTAATATAACAATAATAGCACAGGCATGAAATAAGGGTTTTTTTGGCAAACCAAGCTGGGCAAAAACATTAAATGAAAGCATTCAAATTCTGAAGTAGAAATTGCTGCTGGCATTACGGACAAGTCAATATGATTACATTATATTGCAATGTAACAATATGGTTATTTATTAGATAATTACTTTCATACCTTCATGGAAAGATTTAGAGCAGAATAGATTAAATATGGACACAAAGTTCAGCAGTAGCTCAGCAGGTCAGGCAGCATCTCTGGAGAACATGGAAGGTGACGGATAATCGGGGTGAGTGGGCAAATGCTTGGCAGATGCAGTTTAATGTGGATAAATGTGAGGTTATCCACTTTGGCGGCAAAAACAGGAAAGCAAACTATTATCTAAATGGTGGCCGATTAGGAAAAGGGGAGATGCAGTGAGACCTGGGTGTCATGGTACACCAGTCATTGAAAGTAGGCAGGGGGTTACACAAAAAGCTGGAGAAACTCCGCGGGTGCAGCAGCATCTAAGGAGCGAAGGAGATAGGCGACGTTTCGGGTCGAGACCCTTCAGGTGCAGCAGGCAGTGATGAAAGCGAATGGTATGTTAGCTTTCATAGCAAAAGGATTTGAGTATAGGAGCAGGAAGGTTCTACATCAGTTGTACAGGGTCTTGGTGAGACCACACCTGGAGTTCTGTGTACAGTTTTGGTCTCCAAATCTGAGGAAGGACATTATTGCCATAGAGGGAGTGCAGAGAAGGTTCACCAGACTGATTCCTGGGATGTCAGGATTGTCTTATGAAGAAAGACTGGATAGACTCGGTTTATACTCTCTAGAATTTAGGAGATTGAGAGGGGACCAAAATTCTTAAGGGGTTGGACAGGCTAGATGCAGGAAGATTGTTCCTGATGTTGAGGAAGTCCAGGACAAGGGGTCACATCTTAAGGATAAGGGGGAAATCCTTCAAGACTGAGATGAGAAAGACTTTTTTCACACAGAGAGTGGTGAGTCTCTGGAACTCTCTGCCACAGAGGGTACTTGAGGCCAGTTCATTGGCTATATTTAAGAGGGAGTTAGATGTGGCCCTTGTGGCTAAGGGGATCAGAGGGTATGGAGAGAAGGCAGGTACAGGATACTGAGTTGGATGGTCAGCCATGATCATATTGAATGGCGGTGCAGGCTCGAAGGGCCGAATGGCCTACTCCTGCACCTAACTTCTATGTTTCTAGAAGGGTCTAAGAAGGGTCTCGACCCGAAACGTCGCCTATCTCCTTTGCTCCTTAGATGCTGCTGCACCCGCTGAGTTTCTCCAGCTTTTTGTGTAACCCTCGATTCTCCAGCATCTGCAGTTCCTTCTTTAACAATTCTATGTTTCTATGTTTCTATAATGCGTAATGGATAATGTAGGGTGATTGCTGGTCGGCATGGACTCGGTGGGCCGAAGGGCCTGTTTCCATGCTGTGTCTCTAAAGTCTAAAGTTTAAGTGAATTGGAGGTGATTTAGGTTGATAAGGGCGGGTTCTCATGTGAGAAACTGAAAGCACATTTAAGGAGAAAAAAAATGGCGTTTGGAAAAACTTTAATGTCTAAATTCTCAACTGAACACACGTAGTTAGTGATAGTGAACAATAATTGGTACCAATAATTGGTACCTATCTTTGCCTGGGAGTAGATGGATATTATGCTACTTCCTTCAGCTTCTTGGAACCTTGCTAATGAAGGCGTTGAGAGGCTTGCTGCTTTATTACGAAAGACAACACAATTTGCATAATCGCCTTCCCCAGAAGCTAAATCTGGCCGATAGTTTCATTAGTACACACAAAAGCAGGAGAGTTATTACCCAAACTACAGCTTCTACTTCTCAGACTATGCATATTTCTAGTTTGACTTAACGAGGGCCTGTAAACAATCCAAAATTTTGATTAAAGGATTATTATTTGTTTTTGACGGTTGCTACAATTTGTAGTAGTCCAAAATCTAGGTGATTTATCTATTCAGAGTCAAAAGAGAGTCAAAGAGTCAAAAGGGTTTATTGTCATGTGTCCCTGACAGGACAATGAAAATCTTTCTTTGCATAGCACAACAGAACATAGAAGGCATTGACCACAATTCTATACGTAAATACACCCATGAATTAATAAATTAATAAAGTGCAAATAGCAGATGGAGGGATATTAATGTTCAGAGTTCCGAGCTAAGTTTTATAGCCTGATGGCTGTGGGGAAGTAGCTATTCTTAAACCGGGTTGTTGCAGTCTTCAGGCTCCTGTACCTTCTACCTGAAGGTAGCAGGGAGATGAGTGTGTGGCCAGGGTGGTGTGGGTCCTTGATGATGCTGCCAGCCTTTTTGAGGCAGCGACTGCAATAAATCCCCTCGATGGAAGGTAGGTCAGAGCCGATGATGGACTGGGCAGTGTTTACTACTTTTTGTAGTCCTCTCCTCTCCAGGGCGCTCAAGTTGCCGAACCAAGCCACGATGCAACCGGTCAGCAAGCTCTCTACTGTACACCTGTAGAAGTTAGAGAGAGTCCTCCTTGACAGACCAACTCTCTGTAATCTTCTCAGGAAGTAGAGGCGCTGATGAGCTTTCTTAATAATTGCATCTCTCGGACCAGGAAAGATCTTCACAGATGTGCACGCCCAGGAATTTGAAGCTCTTGACCCTTTCAACCATCGACCCGTTGATATAAACAGGACTGTGGGTCCCCATCCTACTCAGAATGATTGGTTCAGCGTTTCAGTCAAGTTTCTATTCACACTTGCACCAATTTCTGATTATTTTTTGACTAACCTGTCTACTAGTTCCACTGTTCGCATCCTTGTTCGCATCCAGGGGGAAATCCTTTAGGACCGAGATTAGGAGGACTTTTTTCACACAGTGAGTGGTGGGTCTCTGGAACTCTCTGCTACAAAGGGTAGTTGAGGCCAGTTCATTGGCTATATTTAAGAGGGAGTTAGATGTGGCCCTTGTGGCTAAGAGGATCAGAGGGTATGGAGAGAAGGCAGGTACGGGATACTGAGTTGGATGATCAGCCATGATCATATTGAATGGTGGTGCAGGCTTGAAGGGCCGAATGGCCTACTCCTGCACCTATTTTCTATGTTTGTAGTCAGCACATCTTCCCCAGCCAACAATGGGCCATTATGGACTCCACCCTTCCTGAGGTAATGTGTAGCCGGCTCTGATTCTGGCCTTTTCTCGCCTCCAGCCCCTCTCTCCCCTCCCCCTCCCTCCACCTCTATCTTCTAGTCGGAAGAAGGGTCCCAACCCTAAACATTCCCGCTGAGTTACTCCAGCACTTTGTGTCTATCTTTGGCCCAGTCAAAAAAAAAACCATAAAGTGCTGGTGTAACTCAGATAGTCAGGCAGCATCTCTGGACAACATGGCTAAGTGACGGTTCGAGTCAGGACCGTCTTTTGACTGATTGTAGGGGTGGGAGAAGACTGGCCCACTCACGACTTTCCTTTGCAATTCAGGATTGATTGATTGCAAAATACAACATGGAAACAGGCACTTAGGCCAAACGAGTCCTTGCCGACAATTGACAACCCGTTCACACTAATTCTATGTTATTCTGCTTCCTTTCATCCACTCCCTATACACTAGGGGCAATTTACAGAGGCCCAATTAACCTACAAACCTTCATGTCTGTGGGATGTAGGAGAAAACCAGGGATGATGGTTGAAGCAGATACGTTAGTGGTCTTTAAAAGACTTTTAGATACCCATAACCATCCTTGGCAGTGCGTACCAGGCACTCACCACCCTCTGTGTAAACAAATGTGCCCTGGACTTTGGTTTTTTAATTATAAGTTTAGTGTATTGTCTCGTTTACCAAGGTACAGTGAAAAGCTTTTGTTGCCTAGTGATACTGTTAATAATTTAGAAATAAAGATCTGTAGATACTGGTTAATACATAAAGTGCTGGAGTAAGTTCATAAGTCACAGGAGCAGGATTAGGCCATTCGGCCCATCGAGTCTACTTTGTCTTCAATAATGGATGATCTATCTCTCAAATTCATCCTCCTGCCTTCACCCTGTAACCTTTGACACTCTTATTAATCAAGAATCCGTCAATCTCTGCTTTAATAATTTACAATTTAACAATTTAACAGTCTCGGTTAGAGACCAATGTTGGGAAGCTCCAGTCGCAAGAGGTTCGACTTGCCCCGACCCGCGGTCCGATCGCACGGCGTGGGGGACCTGAAATCCCCCCGATGCGGGAGCGTGATCGCCCCGATGCAGAGGGCTGGGTCGCCGATTACGGGAGCCAAGATCGCCCTGACAACAGAAGGCTCGAGGCCCCCGACCACAGGATAACAAAGAAGGGAGAGATTTAACTTTTATTTCGCCTTCCATCACAGCGAGAAATGTGGAGGGGTCACTGTGGTGGATGTTTATGTTAAAATGTATTTTGTATGTCTTGTTGCTTTTTATTGGTATGACTATGGCAAATCAATTTCCTCGCATGTTGTAAAACATACTTGGCTAATAAAGTATGATTATGATTTAGGGACAATTTACAATTTTTATTGAAGCCTATTGACCTACAAATCTGTACATCTTTCGAATGTGGGGGGGAAACTGGAGCACCCGGAGATAACCCACTCGGACACAGGGAGAATGTACAAACTCTGTACAGATAGCACCCGTAGTCAGGATCGAACCCAGGTCTCTGGTGTTGTAAGGCAGCAATTCCACTGCTGCGCCACTGTGGCACCCTTCTTCGATTCCAAAACGTCACCTATCCATGTTAATAATCTGTTACATTATTGATTGTTTTATATTTATCTGTGTGCTATTGCATATACAGGCCTGTATAGCTCCAGTAAGTACGAGTTTCATTGATTTTTCAGTGACTACAACAATTAAACACTCTTGACCTGTACAGCTTTCATCATAATCATTATCATAATACCACTTTATTAGTCATGTATGTTTTGCAACATACGAGGAATTTGATTTGTCATACAGGCACACCAATAAAGAGTAACAAGACACCCAAACAAAATTTTAACATGAACATCCACCACAGTGACTCCCCCACATTCTTCACTGTGATGGAAGGCAAAAAAAGTTCAATCTTCTTCCCTTCTTTCTTCTCCCGCGGTCGGCGCGCGGAAGGTTCATTCCGTTGTCGGGGCGATCTTGGCTCCCGCAGCCGGTGGTCGAGCAATCCACGTCGGGGCGATCAGGCCCTCACATCGGGGGGATCTCAGCTCCCCCGTGCCGGGTGATCGGACCCCAGGTTGGGGCTAGTCGAACTTCCTACGACTTTAGAGCTTCCCGACATGGTCTCTACCCGAGACTGCGAGCTCCTCGATGTTGAAATCCGCAGGCCACGGTTGGAGCGTTGATCCCAGGCTCCGATGATAACTCTACGGCCCCGCGGTGGGGCTCAAAGTCAGTCTCGAGCAAGGCCGCCAGCTCCATGACGTTAGGCCGCAGAGCGACCGGAGATACGGTCCGGAAAACAATTGGACTCCGGCAAGGTAAGAGATTGAAAAAAAAATTCCCCCGACCCCCCCCCCCCCCACATAAAACAAACCAGAGAATGTTAACACATACTTTTAAAACACACAAAAAAATAACAAAGAAGCCGAAGACAGACAGACCGTTGGTGAGGCTGCCATCGCTGACGGCGCCACTCAGTGCATATCCACAATTAGCCAGTCAGCAAGATGCACTCCCCATGAAACTAAACATAGCGCAGTGCCGCTCAGATAGCAACCTCTGGATGCTCACACATAAATCTTGCCTGAAGGGTTTGTACCATTTCTGCGACAGAAGCAGTGAATGCTCAGAGTCTCGCTTTCATCTTGACAGTAGATCGTGGCCTCTAACACAGCGCTAAGGTTTTAACAACATTACAAATTCATCTTGTACAGCCACCATTCTAATTGGAAAGATGTTGCCAGGACTCGAGGGCCCGAGAGGGAGTGGTAGAGCAGGCTAGGATTCTATTCCTTGGAGCGCAGGAGGATAAGGGATGATCTTATAGAGGTGTATAAAATCATGAGAGTATATATTGGGTAAACACACAGAGTCTCTTGCCCAGAGTAGGGGAATCTGGAACCAAAGGACATAGGTTTAAGGTAAAGGGGGGGGGGAAGATTTAATAGGAACCCGAGGGTAACTTTTTTTACACAAAGGGTGGTGGGCGTATGGAACGAGCTGCCAGAGGTAGTTCAGGCTGGTACTATTGCAATGTTTAAGAAACGTTTAGACAGGATATTTAGAGCGATATGACTCTGCCTCTACAAACTTAGAGGAGCTGCCTCGTGTTGAATTGGCATTTATCAGTGTAGATTGGACTCATTACAATCAGGTCCTTTGATTTAGAGTGAGCTGTTCTCGAGATTTGACACTTAACATCTTGTTTATACACAAAATGATAAAGTCAGATACAGCATTCAGAGATGCATCAAAACAACCCGATTATCTGCAGAAACAAGGAACTGCAGATGCTGGCTTACAAGAAAATGACACAAAGTGCTGATGTAACACTGTGGATCCGGCAGCATGTCTGGAGAACATGGATAGGTGATATTTTAGGTCAAAACCCTTTTTCGGACTGATTGTAGGGGGGGGGGGGGGGGTTGGGGACAAAATGTAGAAACATGAAACTGCAGTTGTTGGTTTACAAAAATAATACAAAGTGCAAATGTGACAATGTGCAAACTCCGTACTGACAGCACCCAAGGTTTGGATCAAACCTGGGTCCCTGGTGCTGAGGCAGTGGCTCTACAAGCTGCACCACTGCGCCTTCTCGCTCTCCTGTCCCAGTGTATAATCTGTCCTCTGACATTGGTTTGAAAACTGTTTAAGAAAGAACTGCAGATGCTGGAAAAATCGAAGGTAGACAAAAATGCTGGAGGATCTCAGCGGGTGAGGCAGCATCTATGGAGAGAAGGAATTGGTGACGTTTCGGGTCGAGACCCTTCTTCGGACTGATTTGTAAACTGTTCTGATTTATGCTTGCTCTTGTAAAAATATTAACTTCTTGTAAATAAATGTACAACTGACAGACACTCAAGTGCAAAAGCAAATTATGCAATTAAAGGCTGAAATTGGACTTTTAATTAAATGAATTTTAATTTTAAGAAGCCAGAAAGGTCTAAGGTTTTTATGATGATTGGACCTCCATAATGCTGTCACTAAATGAGGCAAGGGGCAAATTTTACTAAAGAATTGTAGGAAATCAAGAGAAATTAAACTGCAAAACTCAGTTTTCTCCTTCCAATTATATTAAACAACAAAGCTGTGGAAGATTAATTAGCAAACTGCAGATTTGTCTCGATATATTTTGCCATTTTGATGCATTATCAGGGTGGTAGCCATGTACATGTCCAAATGTCTTTTTAACATTTCAATAAGTAGACTTGAAAATTGTACCTGGCTCAGAAACCTCTTAGAAACATAGAAAAATAGGTGCAGGAGTAGGCCATTCAGCCCTTCGAGCCAGCACCGTCATTTAATATGATCATGGCTGATCATCTAAAATCAGTACCCCGTTCCTGATTTTTCCCTTTATCCCTTGATCCCTTTAGCCCTAAGAGCTAAATCTAACTCTCTCTTGAAAACATCCGGTGAACTGGCCTCCACTGCCTTCTGTGGCAGAGAATTCCACAGATTCACAACTCTCTAGGTGAAAAACGTTTTCCTCATCTCAGTCCTAAATGGCCAACCCCATATTCTTAAATTGCGACCCTTGGTTCTGGACTCCCCCAACATTGGGAATATTTTTCCTGCATCTAGCCTGTCCAATCTTTTAAGAATTTTATGTTTTTACAATAAGATATCCTCTCATCCTTCTAAATTCCAGTGAATACAAGCCCAGTCAACCCATTCTTTCATCATGGAACATGGATAGGTGACGTTTCACAGAGTGCTGGAGTAACTCAGCGGGTCAGGCAGCATCTCTGGAGAACATGGATAGATGACATTTCAAAGAATGCTGGAGTAACTCAGCAGGTCAGGCAGCATCTCTGGAGAACATGGATAGGTGATGTTTCGCATCAGGACCTTTCTTCAGCCTGATTGTGGCGGGGGGGGGGGGGGGGGGGGAGGAGGAGGAAGGGCAGGGCAAACCCTGGCAGGTAGTAGGTAAACACAGGGGAGGGGAGTGTACCTGAGGAACCTGAAGGTTTAGAGGGATACGGACCAAGTGCGGGCAGGTGGGACTGGTGTAGATGGGACATTTTAGTCGGTGTGGGCAAGTTGGGCCGAAGGGCCTGTATCCACACTGTATCACTCTATGACTCCGTGAAAAGACGGAAAGTGTGTGGCAAAAGGATTTTTCCTGGCCTTGGTCCAACCATCTGCTGATCAAAGACCCGCACCACCCTGACCACGCTCTCATCTCGCTGCTGCCATCGGGAAGAAGGTACAAGAGCCTGAAAACCGTGACCTCCAGGTTCAGGTACAGCTTCTTCCCAGCAACCATCAGGCTCTTGAACACTGCACAACACTAACCCCAGCAACTGACATCTTCTATCAATTGTCTTTGGCCTGTAATAGGAAAGATGTTTGTCAAGCTGGAAAGGGCACATAGAAGATTGCCAAAACGTGAGAGTCCAAGCTATAGGGAGAAGTTGAGTAGGCTGGGACTCTATTCCTTGGAGCACAAGAGGATGAGGGGTGATCTTATAGAGATATTTATATTTATGAGAGAAATAGATGGGGTGAATGCATAGTCTTGGTATGTTCCAAAACTTACCTTTAGCGGGGCTGCAGTTCCACCACTGCCCTTGTGCGCGACTTTGGCGCCTTTGAGAGGGGGGCGGGTTTAAAATGCCGTTTACTCCAGACTATTCAAATCGATTAATCTCAGGGGGTTTAGTTGCTGAAGAGAAATCGCTCCGACATTTGTTTAATGGAGTTATTTTTAGACTACGCTGGATCATTTATTAGCAGGAGTAAATTAAAAAATCATCTTCTAAAGCCGTGAACGCCGACAACGGGACGGATCTCACTTAGGGGACAAAACAAGGTACACAGTTTATTTTTACATAAAAACGTGCTTCTTAGGATGCCTTTAATCAAAATTTCACGTTGCGAAAAGGTGACTTAGAAAATATACAAACCGGCAGTATTTTTCCTGCCGACTGGGGGTTAAATTCACCGCAAACCGCAACGTTCCAAACGATCGCGTTCCACAAAAACCCACTTGCAAGATGATTTAAATGGTCATTAATTTTTGGGAATTAAACACTAAATTCCTTCAATTTGGCCTATAAATTCATGACATTGAGACTTAAAAATCATGTTATATTGTGAATTCTTGTGTGAATGTTATTTGGACACTTAGGCTTTTTAAAAATGTTAACCTTTTTTTAAGAAATGGATAGATGTTTAGATCTAGTAATTGAATTTTGTAATTAGCTACAATTAGGTAACTAACTAATTATATGTTTTAATTTCAGGTCATCCAAGTAAGATTGTTTCAGAATGCTTCAATCTATAATAACTGAACATTTCATTCAGTTCTCTTAATTTTTAAGAAAGTTATGGGCTTTTGATGGTCCTTGATCACAGCTTTTGTGTTAAGTCACTGGAAAAGCAATGGGGAACAAGATGCTAATTTCTGAGTGTGAAAATGGCCATAACGTTTTTAATACTGAAGATATGAAAGCAAATTAGGTGTCAAATTAAACTTCTTTTATGCTTTATCTGATGGGTTAAATTGCAGACTTGGTTTTTAAAATCTCAAAATGTTGTAACATTGCTACATAGTCTCTTGCCCAGAGCAGGTGAACCCAGAGGATATTGGTTTAAGGTGAAGGGGGAAAGATTTAATAGGAATCTGAGGGGAAACGTTTTCACACAAAAGGTGGTGGGTGTATGGAACGAGCTGCCAGCGGAGGTAATTGAGGCTGAAACTATCCAAAGATTTAGAACAGTTAGACAGGCACATGGATAGGACAGGTTTAGAGGGATATGGACCATACACAGGCAGGTGGGACTAGTGTAATTGGGACATGTTGGCAGGTGTGGGCAAGTTGGGACGAAGGGCCTGTTTGCACACTGTATGACTGACTCCATGACTATGACTCACTGACTGTATGTCCCAGTTTTACTGATCATTAACTTATTGTATTACTATAATTGCACATTATGTGTGTGTTATTGTGTTCGTGGGCCTGTAAAGCTGCACCACATATAAATTTGATTGTCCCGTTATCAATACATATTGATCAAGAAATACATGACTTGAGTAAGGTGGAAAGAATGCAAAGATGATTTATGAGGATGTTGCCAGGACTCGAGGGTCTGCTGCTATTTACCGGAGTTGGCAGGAACCCAGTGATTCCCACGTGTGAGACACGCAAGGAATTGCAGGTGCTGGAACCTTGAACAAAACACAGTGCTGAAGGAACCTTCTGGCAGCTCTTTCCATATATATACCCACCACTCTCTGTGTGAAGAGGTTGCCTCTAAGGTTCCTATTAAATCTTTCCCCTCTCACTTTAAACCTACTTCTGGTTCTTTATTCCCCAACCCTGTGTATAAAACTCCAGGCATGCACCCTATCTATTCCTCTCATGATTTTATACAATTCTGCAAGATCACTCCTCATCCTCCTGTGCTCCAAGGAATAGAATCCTGGTCTGCCCAACCTCTCCCTAAAGCTCAGACCCTCAAGTCCTGGCAACATAGTCATAAATAATCTTTACACTATAAAACACAGAAAACAACAATATTTAACTCTACCAATTGGGAAAAAAAAGTGAAAAGCAATGTTTCTTAATATCCTTTTCGGAAGATGATGTGAAGTTAACTTCCCACCAAAGCTCCAACTTCATTAGTATTCAGCCTAACTGCGCTTCTGTGGAATCTTCAGGGGTCAATTCAAAAAACAGTCAACAAACAATATATACCTGAAACAGCAGCAATTTGTAAGGCTAGGGCCAATATGAGATAATGCTAAAGAACCGGGGAGAAACAGCACAATAAATGAGTCAAAATGTAATAACAAGGGACTGCAGTTGCTGATTTATACCAAAGATAGATACACAATGCTGCAGGGTCATATACAAATGTGTATTCTCAGTACCGTTCCACTGTGTGGCAGCACAATGGCACAGCTGGTAGAGCTGCTGCCTCGCAGCACCAGAGACCCGGGTTTGATCCTAACCTCAGGTGCTGTCCATGTGTGGAGTTTGCACTGTGACTGTTTTCCCTGTGACTGGTTTCCTCCCACATCCCAAAGGCGTGCAGGTTTAGCGGTTGTAGTTTTGGATCACCAAATCCATGCCAACCATCAATCGCCCGCTCACGCACCCATTCTATGCTATCCCACTTTTGCATCCACCTCATACACATTAAGGGCAATTTGCAGAAGCTAATTCACCTACAAAAGGTTAATTGCCTGTTGTAAAATTGCTCCTAGTGTGTAAAGAAGTGAATGAGAAAATGGGAGAATCTGGAACTAGTTTGAACGGGTGATCTATGGTCAGCGTGGACTCGGTGGGATGAAGGGCCCGTTGCCATGCTGTAGAGACACAGCAGTTTTGGTTTAGAAACTAAAGCAAAACTTACCAGCTATCAATTTCCTCAGTTAAATATCAAGCAATCTGATCTTGGGTAGGATGATGAAGTGCATGTAAATTAAACATGTAATATTAATGGATTTCTAAATAATTTGTTGGATGTGAAAATATAATTTTAATTAATTCAGGTTCTTTTTTTTAAAAATCTCATCAATTTCAAACAGAAAATATAAGAAACACTCAGTTAGTCAGGGACTAGCTATTAGAAGAAATGGCAAGAGAGAAATCAAAGATGAATGAATATATCAAGGGTGGATTTAGTCTGTTGGAAAAGGAAGCATAAAACATTAGTTGGAACGATCAAGGAACACTCCACAATTGGAGAATTGTGTTCATTTCTGATCAGCCGGCCATCGGAAGCATGCCATTAAATTGGAAAGAACGTAGTGAAAATTGACAAGGATACTGAGCTACAGGGAGAGGTCGGGCAGGATAGAATTTTATTTCTTGGAGCGCAGGAGGCTGAGAGGAGATCTTGTGGAGGTGTATAAAATCATGAGGGGAATAGATAGGGTGAATGCACAGAGTCTGTTACCCAGAGTAGGTGAATCAAGAACCACAGGACACAGGTTTAAGGTAAGATTATTAAGGGTTTGGACACAATAGAGGCAGGAAACATGTTCCCGATGTTGGGGGAGTCCAGAACCGGGGGCCACAGTTTAAGAATAAGGAGTAAGCCATTTAGAACGGAGACGAGGAAACACTTTTTCTCACAGAGAGTGGTGAGTCTGTGGAATTCTCTGCCTCAGAAGGCGGTGGAGGCAGGTTCTCTGGATGCTTTCAATAGAGAGCCAGATAGGGCTCTAAAAAATAGCGGAGTCAGGGGATATGGGGAGAAGGCAGGAACGGGGCACTGATTGGGGATGATCAACCAAGATCACATTGAATGGCAGTGCTGGCTCGAAGGGCCAAATGGCGTACTCCTGCACCTATTGTCTGTTGTGAGAGGAGCAACTTTTTTCACACAGAGGGTGGTGGGTACATGGAAAAAGCTGCCAAAGGAGATAGTTGAGGCAGGTATATGGGTAGGAAAGGTTAAGGGCAAAAATAGTTACGGGCACGTAAAAGACACATTTGGTCAGGTATATGGGTAGAAAGGTTTAGAAGAACATGTAGGCAAATGGGACTAACTTAGATGGGGCATCTTAGTCGGCATGGACGTGTTGGGCCAAATGGCCTGTTTCCATGCTGTATGTGATCTGTCAGATGAATTTTCATTGGTCCTTTTATCGTTATGCTTATGTATAGGCAGTCGTAGAGTTTTCTGTTTTGTTCAGGAACAATTCAGTTTTGAGTTCAATTTTCCATTTCTGCCGATCATAATTCTCACCTGAATGAACATACAGAACTTGCTAGTACATAACAACCCTACTAATTATTCTTTAGCTACACGTGTTTCATTATGTTTTCTCTCTTTTTACACACCTTGCCATGTAATTAATTATTATTTGTTACAATTCAAAAGCCCAGAGTTAAAAGCAGTCATGAACATGGCTTAAAATCCATCCTTTTAAACTAGTATTTAAAAAAAAAACTATTTTTCGTTCAACAAAATTAATATTGAAATAGTATTAGAGACACAAGGAGCTGGAATCTTATGCAAAGCACATGTATGCTGGATGCCAATTAAAAGTTGACGCCTATTTTATACAGGAGCACATCCATCAGATTTTGAGGTATTTATGTTAGATAGGAAGTGCTCCCATAAGACATACCTCCTTCTTTATTCATATTTCTACGTTATATCTGATGTTGTGAAAGGCTTCTGACGAAAATGCTCACCACAACTGAAAATAATCACTTGTCAGCATTAAATTAATGTTTTAAAAAAGCATACCCCATGTTAAAGAGGATTTGAGATTATCTGAGGCAGCTCTTGGATATTCCAATGAATTATTCGGGAGAAGGAGGTAAGAGTGAAATCTTGTATTCCCGCTTGTTCTGACAGATGGCTCGAAGCTGAACATTCATTACTACTGACACACAGGGATAGTAATTACTGCTGGAAGTCTACAGCTAGAAACACTACTAGCTACAAGCACCATTCAATTCTTCTCACAAGGTATCTGAATAAAGCTAACTCTCACATCAAGGGATGTTTAAGATGAAGAGACGACACAGATGGAAAGAGAGGAAGATAAAGATCAAGTTTAAACAATGGACTTAGAAACGGGAGAGAGACTACGACTGATAGCGACTAAGTTCATTATGTGCGGTAGAGTTGATTAAGAAGCCTCATCAAGGTGAGGGGCACAACAGGGAAAGTGCTGATGCAGCACAACACAGGGAGACGGACAGTGCCAGCAGTGTGATGGAGCCATGTTTCGGGACTAACTGCCTCATGTTGGGAAGTGAAACGTCACCAATCCATTTTCTCCAGAGATGCTGACTGACCCACTGAGTTACTCCAGCATTGTGTGCTTATTTTTAGCAAGAGTTTACATCATGTTTAGAGTTTAGAGATGCAGCAAGGAAACAAGCCCGTCGGCCCACCGTTCCCACGCCGACCATCGATCACCCGTTTACACCAGTTCCAAGTTATCCCACTGTCACATCCACTCTCTACATACTAGGGGGCAATTTACAGAGGCCTATTAACCTACAGACCCGCACGTCTTTGGGATGTGGGAGGAAACCGGAGCACCTGGATGAAAGCCACACGGTCACAGGGAGAACATGCAAATTCCACACACAGACAGCACCCAAGGTCTGGATCAAACCCGGGTCTCTGGTCCTGTGAGGCAGCACCTCTACCAGCTGTGTCACCCCTTAATGGTGTCCCTGCACAAGCTACCCAATGTCTATTAGAGTAAGCGAGTAATCAGTATCTTCCAGAGGGAAAAAAGGGCTTTGAAATGAAAATTAAACAGTACCTACTTAAAATGTATGTTGCCAACCAGGATGTATTCAATAAACACGTACGGGTATATAGAAAGAAATTGGAGCCTAATGCAGAGTTGTAAGTAATTACCAGGAAATGTGCTGCCTAAGCAGTAATAAGAATGATTGGTTCATGCATTAGACAATTAAAATATAGCCTCTCAGTGCCAGAGACCTGGGTTCAATCCTGACCTCAGGTACTGTGTGTGTGTGGAGTTTGCACGTTCTCCCTGTGACTGCGTGGGTTTCCTCCGGTTGCTCCGGTTTTTCCCCACACCACAAAGACGTGTGGGTTTGCAGGTTAATTGTCCTCTGTAAATAGCCGCTAGTGTGCAGGGAGTGGATGTGGAAGTGGGATGACATAGAACTATTGTGAACAGGTGATCGACGGTCGGCGGGACTGGGTAAACCAAAGGCCCTGTTTCCACACTGAACCTTTCATTCAGAAAATTAGAATTGAACAGGGAAAGACACAAAGTGCTGGAGTAACTCAGCGGGTCAGGCAGAATCCTTGGAGAGCATGGATAGGCGACATTTCGAGTCAGGCCCCTTTCCGCTTTCCTTGCTAAACTAGCATTTGCATTTCCTTGCTTCTGCACTGAGAATTGAGCAGCACCTATTCTAAAGGTAGACAAAATTGCTGGAGAAACACAGCGGGTGAGGCAGCATCTATGGAGCGCAGGAAATAATCGACGTTTCGGGTCTTGCACCCGCACCTATTCTAAATGTATTTTACTAAACATGATGCATTTAGCAAATGCGAATATATGGAAAACAATTGGGCAGAAAACAGAATGCAGAATTTAACGTCATTAACAGGAAATGTGCTGTCCAAACGGTAACACGAATTAGTGTATTATAAACATGTAGATAATTGAAATATTGTCAACCAAGTATTCAGGGCTGCAGAATGTTAATAAGGCAGCAAACAGATTTAGAAGCTTAAATGGCTTGTAATGTACAACAATACTGAAAACATACAGGTGCCTGCAAGGCTAGACTGCAGACATATTGATGTATTAAGCCGAGGCAAGTGCATCGCTATCCGACTGAAAAAGAATCTCAGGCACTTACCTGGCGGTTTGACCTTGACCTCCAGGATGTTTGACGATTTTTCCGCTTTCCTCACCCACTGCTCCATCTGATTCTGATGCCAAAGCTCTGCAATGCACTGGTATCTCCCCGCCTCCAAATCACTAGCCTTGGAGACGGTCAGCCGGACGTTATTGGGCGTCTTTGTTATCAACGTCTTGCTTTTAAAATTTGTGACCTTATCTCCCCAAATGATAGACGTGTCGCGGGCAAATGTGACCATGTCGTAGATGTTGCCTGATTGGGATGACTGGAATTTCCACCTCCACGATACGGACACCCAGGAAGGATAGTTTGGTCTGATGAAGCACTGGAGTTCAAACGCGTTACCGTACGTCACCGAGGGTGTCCGTGTTATTGCTGTGACGCTGAAACCACTCTCTGTAAAGTCACCAACAAAATAAAAAAGGTGTTGGTGCCAAAGTCCAATAATTTCAACATCTAAATAGTCAGTGGGAAGACATGTGAAAAAAGACGCTAGGTGCAGAAGTAACTCAGACTGTTTCTACACTGTCTCTTAAAAGTAAACCAACCTAAAAAAAAACCAACTCTGCGTGCCAGGCAGAATCTGTGGAGGGAATGGACAGGCGGATCCGTTCCCAGCGTCAATTTCCGTGGCCGATCAGCAGGTTGAATTTGCCCCATGCGGTCGGGGCTCTGGAACCAACAGATCTGTTCTCATCGTCCACTTTGCGGGATAGATAATATGGCTAGGCTCTAGAACCAAGGAAAATCGGTGGTGGACCTGTGGCAAGATTTTTACTGAACTGTGTACAAAAAAAAATGTCACTGTACCTAGTTCCATGTGACAATAAAATACCTCTGAACCAATGGGCATCTGAAATCTGTTTCTATGTTATTTCATATTCAAATTTACTTTCCTTTATAAAAAAAAACCTCCTTTATGCTTTTCATTACATGGGGTTGCTGAGCCTTCTGGCAGGTTATTAGTTTTTTCCTTTTGTGTAACATTATTGCCAACTTCTCTTGTTTGTCATTTTCGGCCAATCTCTCCAGTTGGGTTTTTGTGCCAGAAAGAGATGTATTTTTGTGATAAACTGCATTAATTCATGAAATGTGCAGTCATTGTGTGTTTCATCACCAACCTTTGTGGTGTAGTTCCCCAATCTCTGTAGCCAGCTCCATAATTTGCTTTGATTACATTCATGATTGAACAAAATCATTTTCAATCTTTTCATAAAATTCTATCATGGATGGTTACTCTTTTCTACAGCCAGCTTAATTACATAATTATCAATTAACTCACTCTCTTTGTAAAACACTAAAATAGTTGGCTCCCAAGTCAACATATGGACCTGGGAAATCTAGCCATATTGAACAATATCAGTAGCATATTACAAATATTTACATATTTAGCTCACAACCCAATAGGATGAACATTAAGTTCTCCAGTTTTAGGATAATAATAACCAACACACATACCCCCCCCCCCCCCCCGCCCTCTTCCCTGTGCCCCAACTGGAAGTGCACACATTTCTCCCGCTACCCACTACCCTGCTCCCCTTTCCATCCCCCCACCCATCACCCCCTGTCATCTGTATCCTTTACTGGCGACACATTTCACGACTCTTCAATCCTTCTCTCCTTACCTCACTACCTTTTGCCTCTTCATCTCTCGGCTTTGGACAACCATTAGTCAATCACCCCCCCCCCCCCCCCCCATCTCACTTGCATCCACTCGTCTGAAGAAGGGTCACAAGCCGAAACATCACCTATTCCTTCTCTCCAGAGACGCTGCCTGTCCCGCTGAGTTACTCCAGCTTTTTGTGTCTATTATCACTTGCCAGGCTTTCTCCTGCCCTACCCATCTTCCAGCTTTTTCCCTGTACTTCATCGGTCTGAAGAAGGGTCCCAACCCTAAACATCACCTTTCCATATCCTCCACAGATACTGTCAGATCCAGCACTCATTCCAGACCTTTGTGTCTATTTTTTTGTCAAGGAGCCTCTGCAATCCCTTGTGCCTACATCTTCCAACACTTCTTTTGGATAATCATGTACTCACCAGACTAAAACGCAAGATAGTTCAGTTAAACAACAAAGTGCTGGTGTAACTCAGTGGGTCAGGCAGGATCACAAGGAGAGGTGGCGTTTTGGGTTGGGACACTTCTTCAGAAGACTAGAAATATCACCTGTCTATGTTCTCCAGAGATGCTGCGTGACCTGTTGAGATACTTCAGCACTTTGGGCCTTTTCCTCTAGACTACCATCTGCTGTTCCTTGTTTCTACCTTTCCCCAAATCTATTGCTGCCTTTACAAAGCACCTCTCTCATCCAGCGCCAGCTTTAACATGAATTTGTAAAAAGGTCCCAACCCAAACCCGGCCATTGATCACCGAAGTATACTAGCCCTATCCTACACACTAGGGACAATGTACAATTTTTACCAAGGCCAATTAACCTACAAACCTTTTTGGTCAAAGATCGCACGTCTTTGGAGTATGGGAGGAAACATGAGCACCTGGGGAAAACCCACGCAGTCACAGGGAGAACATATAAACACTGTACAGCCAGCACCTGTTGTCAGGATTAAACCCAGGCCTCTGGCACTGTAAGGCAGCAACTCTACCGCTGCGCCACTGTGCAACCCCTTTGTTAAGTTGTTAGAGGTTATCTAAAACTGGAGAAGTCAATGTTCATACCATGCTAGATATTTTCATTTCATATCATTTCATATCATATCACAGATATTTTCAGTTCTCAGGTCTTTGGTGCTGACACTTACCAAGTGGAGTAACCACTGCGGCGATGCGGGCAGATTGCTTCCCGACCCGCTGCCAATCTCTGGCTGCACTCGAGATCCACTCAGCCATGGTGCAGATATATTCTCCGTCATCCGACACCGCTGCATTGTGGAGCTGCAACACAAAGGAGCCTGGCCCTTGTTTGACCAGCCTGAGGTCTCCGCTGGCCCCCCGCTTGTGGTAGGATGTGTCAATGACTTGGGTACCGTCCTGTTCCCGGCTGATAATGTCACTGGCCTGACCCCGCTTGTTGGTCATCTGCCAGGTGATGGAGAGGCGATTGTGGTTGCCGATCGGCAAATGAACATTGCATACAAACTGAAGCACGCCGCCCTCCAAAACTTTGGTGGTGTTACTGGTGACAGTCACGTTCAAACTACTCTCTGGAGAATACAGAACACCATTAGTACAACTGGTAGCATTAGCAAAGCAGGCGCAAGCCTTCGAGACCCACCCGCTTGCTCACCCATGATCCTCCCTTTGGTAGAGTCTATCTGCACCACGCTGCCTCGGCAAAGCCACTGCCATATTCAAGCACCAGTCCCACCCCGGTCACTCCCTCCGCTCCCCTCTCCCATCAGGCAAAATGTACAGAAGTTTGAAAATGTCTACCTCCCACGCTCAATGCTGAAGGAGATTGCAAAAAGTGATGGACACTGTCTTGTCCATTGCTGGTACTGGCCTCCCCACCATCGAAGGGATCTATAGGAGTCGCTCGCTCAAAAAGGCAGCCAGCATCATCAGAGACCCACACCACCCTGAACACACTCACATTTCAATCCTACCATCAGGAGGAAGGTACAGGAGCATGAAAACCGTGATCACCATGTTCAATAATAGCTTCTTCCCAACAACCATCAGACTATTATAAAATATATAATCTTTGCCAAAGCCAATTAAACTCCAAACCTGTACGAATGTGGGAGGAAACCGAAGCGTTCGGAGTAAACCCACTCGGACGTAGAGAACGTACAAACTGTACAGACAGCACCCGTTGCCAGGATTGAACCTGGGTCTCTGAGATGTGCGGGGATAGTTTTTTTTGAACAAAGAGAGTGGTGGATGCTTGGAACGTGCTGCCAAGCGTGGTGGTAGAGGCAGGTACGATTGTGGTATTTAAGAGGCTTTTAGATCGGTAAATGGATATGTAAGGAATAGCGGGGATGGGAAAGATGCAACTTGTTTCACATCATAAGAACCAATGTTTTGGATTGTATGGGAATTGTAGCCAAGTAAATCCACTAATTACTTTAAAAATGAGTTTTCTGGGTGAGATCTGTATCTATTTTTGCAACATAAGCAACGGCGTAGATTTTTATGAGCGTAGTTTAAAATCTGATAGTAATTAATTAATTTTACTACTAATACTGCTTGAAAGATTTGTTTAATTGTGGCAGTGGAAAGCAGAATGATTGATTTAATTAGTCTTATTGTTCATAAAATAATTTTTCTATGATTGGGTCTTCATTAGTTGGCGAGGTGCCAATACTATGTGAAGAAATGCTATTACTTTTCCAAAGTGACTGGAACAATGTTTTTCTTATTCAAGATCCATCCAGCTGGATTTTTCTGCCATTGTTAATGAACACAAAATACATATCATCTTGCTTTATTTTGGAGCAAAGCACAAAGTGCTGGAGGAACTCAGCAGGTCAGGCAGCATCTGTGGAGGAAATGGACGGATGACATATCAGATCAGGAGTACACAAAATGCTGGAGAAACTCAGCGGGTGCAGCAGCATCTATGGAGCGAAGGAGATAGGCGACGTTTCGGGCCGAAACCCTTCTTCAGGCTGATATCAGGTCAGGACCCTTCTTCAGAGTGGGGAGGAGGAGAAAGCTGGGAAAAGAGAGGTGGGGGCAGGACAAAGCCTGGAAAGTGACAGATGGGTACAGGTGAGAGGGACATTAAATGGCAGCTGAGTGGAGTAAAGGGCCTGTCACACTTGGGCGTCATTTGCGCGTCACGTAGGTGGGGTGCGAGGATTTTGAGCAACCCAAACCCCTGGGGCGCCATGCGCTACCGCGCGTCACTGCATACGCCTCCACGCCTCACCATGCGCCATGCGTGCGTGACGCGTAAATGATATCGCGTAAATGACGCCCAAGGGGAACAGGCCCTTAAGTGACAAAGGCCGGAGGTTTAAAGGAGACAAAAGGATGGGGAGGGGGAGGCAGACAAGTGTAAATTAACTTTTTTTGCACAAAGGATGGTGGTTGTATGGAACGAGCTGCCAGAGGAAATAGTTGAGGCAGGTACTATCACAACATTTTAGAAACATTTTGACAGGTACATGGATAGGATAGGTTCAGGGGGATATGGGCCAAATGCAGGCAGGTGGGATCAGTGTTGATAGGGCATGTTGGGCGGCATGGGCAAGTTGGGCCTGTTTCCACACTGCATGGCTCTATGACGCTATTTGTGGAAAGAGGAGGAGTAAAAGGGAACGGGGGGGGGGGGGTTTGACGATGGAAGATGGCAGATAAAGAAAATGTCAGATAAAACCAAGAATTGCCAAAAATCAGGGGCAAATATGATGCTATTTCTCCAAGTCCGTGGTAACTACAACGGGACTAGTCTAAATATTATCCATTTCTGCACATGTATATTGAAAAGATGCCATTTTGAGGATGATAATTCTGTTTTCAAAATTGTCTGATTTGGTCGTGAAGCAACAGAATCTTACTGGAGATAAAATGCTTCATCGTTCCAGCTACAATGTGTGCACTTTTTATTGCCTGGAGTCCTGATATGATGGGTCAGCCCACATGATTTCCAACGTTAGAGAACTCCAGTTTGACCCTGTGGCGAACCCAACCCCAATTATTTCCTCTCGAAGATTAAGTGTCAGGTTATCGCAAACGCAGAGTTACCTATAGAAACTGACTTTTGCACTGACCGTGAATAATTACAGTTGGAAAGAATATATTGTTGTTGCGGATGGGTGAACACTTTCCTTTGGGCTTATCTCCCCACAGGGACATTTCACTATCAATTCCCTCTTTAAACAAAAAATAAAGTACTGGATTGTTTGTTGTATTCCGGGTGCTCCGGTTTCCTACCACATCCGAAAGACGTGCGGGTTTGTAAGTGAATTGGCCTCTGAAAATTGCCCCCTGGTGTGTAGGGAGTGGATGAGAAAGTGGGATAACATAGGACCAGTGTGAATGGGTGATCAATGGTCGGCATGGACACAGTGGGCCACAGGGCTTGTTTCCACACTGTACCTCTAAACTTGTAGAACTCATTGCCATGGAAGGCTGTGGAGGGCAGGTCAATGGATATTTTGATGGTGTAGATTGACAGATTCTTGATTAGTACGAGTGTCAGGGGTTATGGGGAGAAGGCAGGAGAATGGGGTTGAGAGGGAAAGATGGATCACCCATGATTGATTTAATTGTGGAGTAGACTTGATGGGCCGAATTGCCTAATTCTGCTCCTGTAAAATGCTGGAATAACTCAGCGGGTCAGGCAGCATCTTTGGAGAAAAGAAATAGGTGACGATTTGGGTCGAGACCTTTCTTCAGGGGAGAGGTGGGGTGCAAGATTGCAACCTTCCCGTGGTCCGCCCTGTTTCGACTAATGCAATCAACTCGACGTGCACAAACAGAAGATCAAATAGAACAAGTTGTCCAACTACTTTAGGCTGTGCACGCCACACGAAAGAAGAAGAAGGGGAGAGGTAAACTAGATGGTTCAGAAAGACTCAGAGCCGGCACCCATGACCAAGGAAAAGTGATGCTCACAATGGTCCATTGTTGGCTGTGGAAGAGGTGATAATGAAGGGATATGAACAGTAAAACTAGCAGCTCGACTAGGGTGAGGGAGGGATGGGGAGAGAGGGAATGCGAGAGTTACTTGAAATTAGAGAAGTCTATTTTCATACTACTCGGGTGTAAGCTGCCAAAGCGAAAAATGCGGTGCTGTTCCTCCAATTTCCATGTGGCCTCATTCTGATGGAGGAGGCCCAGGATAGAAATGTCAGTATGGGAGCGGGAAGGGGAGTTAAAATGTTTGGCAAACCGGAGATCACGTAGATAAAGGCGGACTGAGCATGAGTGTCAAGCGAAACGATCGCCCAGTCCGTGCTTGGTCTCGCCGATATATAGGAGCACTCACCTAGAACAGCGAATACAGTAGATGAGGTTGGAAGAGGTACAAGTGAACCCCTGCCTCACCTGAAAGGGCTGTCGGAGTCCCTGAATGGAGCTGAGGAAGGAGTTATAGAGGCAGGTTGTAGGAGAAAATCTGCAAGGGAGGATAAATAATTTTGAACAGTTACTTACTGACAGGCAGAACAATTATTAAATGTTTCGTAGATTTGTTCGTGTCTCTGCCGATGAAATCTCCTGTCACCGTCCTCTCATGCTCAGTGGCCCGACAGTGATACTTGCCACTATCTTCCACCCGAAGGTGGTAGATCTTCAGCAGATATGTTGTATCAGTCTCTTTCGCAAACCTTATATATCCCAAACGCTCTCTCGTTGTATAGTCAGCATGGACCGTTGGCACTGCATTGCGGCCAATATTGACGATTTGCGTGCCGTTATAGATCCACAACACTGAGAAATATCGGTCCTGTATATTCTGAGCCACAATGACACACCTCAACTCCAAGCTCTCTCCCACCGTGAAGACTTTCCTTTCATTCTCCAAATGAACACTGAAGTTCTTATCTGTAACAAAACACGGACATACATTTAACGGTGACTGCTTGAGAATCCTAGGTTCAGGATTTGCAACTGAAAGGCAGGAAACATGAATAGGAAAAGTTTAGAAAGATAGAGTTTAGAGGGATAGTTAGATAGAGCTCTAGGGGCTAGTGGAATCAAGGGATATGGGGAGAAGGCAGGCACGGGTTATTGACTGAGGACGATCAGCCATGATCACAATGAATGGCGGTGCTGGCTCCAAGGGCCGAATGGCCTCCTCCACGTATTTTCTATGTTTCTATGTTTCTATACAGACCAAATGCAGGGAGCTGGGAAGAGTGGAGGCAGACGTTATCAGCTCTTCCCCAGCCAACAAATGGGCCATTATGGGCTCCACCCTTCCTTGGTCATCATGTTACCAGCCTTGATTTGTTTCCGCCTTTACCTATGTCCAGTTCCCCCTGCTCTACTTTTAGTCAGAAGAAAGGTTCAGACCCGAAACATCACCCGCTCCTTTTCTCCAGGGTTGCTGCCTGCCCAGCATTTTGTGTCTAGCTTCAGTATAAACTGGCAATCGCAGTTCCTTCCTACACTAATGGAGGCATCTTGGTTGTCATGGGCAAGATGGACTGAAGGGCCTGTTTCCATGTTGTAAGACTCTAAAAAAATGAAGCCTGTGATTGTCCAAGACTTACTTGAACATTCAAAATGTAGAAGCAAGGAAATGTACATCCTGGTTTGCACAAAAGGACACAAAGTGTTGCAGTAATTCAACAGGTTAGGCAGCATCTCTGGAGAAAAGGAGGTGGTGTTTTGGGTCAGGACCCTTATTCAGACCAAAGATGACCAGGAGGGGCAGGACAAGGCCGGGTAGGTAACAGTTGGATACAGGTGTGGAAGATTTTGTGATAGGCAGACAGTAGGATAAAGACCAGAGATACAAATACAGAAGGTCTGAGTCAAAATTACTGATTGGACCCGCAACCTCTTTCTCTCCCCTTCCACCTACATTTCCTCTTCTAGCTTCATAATTAGCAACTCTTCATAAGTTCATAAGTTATAGGAGCCGAATTGGGTCATTCGGCCCATCAAGTCTATTCCGCCATTCATTCATGGCTGATCTATCTTTCTCTCTCAACCCCTTTCGCCTGCCTTCTCCCCATAACCTCTGACACCCATACTCTTCGATCCTTTTGCATCTGATTTCAGGTCGGGAACCTTCATTATACGCTATTCTTTCAGACTTTGGCAATAGTGATTTTGATGTACCTTGTTGAGGAGTAATCATTCTAAAACAATGCCTTACCCGTGGCTTTTACGTTGACGGTGGTCCTATCGGAGGGCTTGGTGGCTATAGTGTACCAGGATTTATCTGGGTCTTGGATCCACTCTCTGGCCTCGCAGTAGAAGGTCCCCTGGTCAAACGGTTGAAGTCTGTAGATGGTGAGTCTGTAGGACGTAGCCCCAGTTTTGTCCAGTCGGACGTCGCCCGAAGTGTGCCTCTGCTTGTACGACTCTCCGGGACGTAGGATGAAATCCCGGGTCAGCGAAATGACCTTGAGATTCTGATCTGCCTTCTGGAGATACCACGTGACGGCCACGTGTGTGTGGTACGGCGTCTGCTCAGAAACCTCGCACACCAGCTCCAGCGAATCTCCCTCCACTTTATTCAGCTCCTGGGCTACAGATGTTGCACGGAGAGTATCTGGAATAACTGGGAGAGAACAGAACAGGACAGGAATGGTCAATAGAACATATTATAAACAATTATTTATTCTACAGAGACTGTACGAGATTCAATGATAGCTCAGCTTTGGGCAGCACAGTGACATAGCTCATAGAGATTTAGTTTAGACACACAGAGCTAGGATAACTCAGTGGTTCAGGCAGCATCCATGGAGAAAAATAGGTGATGTTTTGTATCGGAACCCTTCTTCACACTGAAGTCTGACCCGTTTCAGACCCTGTCTGTTCTTTTTTTCCAAAGATGTTGCCTGACCAGCTGAGTAACTCCAGCACTTTGTGTCTATCTTCAGTATAAATCAGCATTAGCAGTTCCTTCCGACGCATAAAGATTTAGTTTAGTTTAGAGATATGCCAATTTCAGAAAAGACAACATTTATAACATTATTTTCAGATATTTGTCACAATGTTGTAGATATAATAAAGACAATTCACTTGCGTTGTAGTGAGGACTCGCAGGAGTCCAGCCAAAAACTAGTCGGACACGAGTTGTGTGTACTCGCCGTGTTTATTCTCTCCAATACAACTCCCTACTGCCCCGAGATCACGGGCGTCGCCCGGCCTTAAATACCAACCCAGGTACTGATCCAGTGACTAGTGCCTCCCACACTCCCTCCAGAGCCGATGGTTCGTTGTGCCCTTGGGTTGCCACCAGGTGCTGCCACATGACCCCCCCCCCCCCCCCCCCAGAACCAGAGGCACCGAACCGGACGGTATGCCGAACGAGGAGGCTGGAACGCGCAGTTACAATCCCACACTCCGGGGGCTTGCTCGGTTCGGAAGAATCTCCGGTAGTCCAGGACGGCGGACGCCCGTGACGGAGAGGTTGAGCCACGTGGACTGGCTCGCTCAGGTCCAAGCGGGCCGGTTTCAAATGAGCCATAGAAACCAAATGGGAGGCTAGCCATTTCAGGCCAGCCTCCCATGTCCAAATCGACAGAACAGGACGAGAAAGGGACATTCATATGGGCGCTGCAAGGGTGACCTGTGGGAGTTACGGCGACGAAATACGTACGGGCAGCCCATCAGTGGCAGTGGCACATGGGAAGGGGCCACACCATGACGCGACGTTGGGACGGGAGACAGGGCGTCGACCCTCTCCCGCAAGTGAATCAGCATCGATGACGGGAGTTCCTGGGACCCATCAGCAGCAGGGACAAACTCCCCGGGGATGGTGAGGGAGCACCATATACCAACTCCGTGGGGGACGACGACAGATCCTCCTTGGGGGCCGTCCAAATACCATGGCCCATGGCAACTCGTCCATCCACCCAGGGCCCATGAGACGAGCCTTCAGGGTGGTTTCCAGACAGCGGTGGAACCGCTCCACCAACCCATTTGACTGGGATGGTACACGGTCGAGTAGAGCTGCGTCCCCAACAGGCGGGCCATGGCGGACCACAGTTCAGACGTGAACTGGGCGCCCCTGTCGGACGTGATGTGAAATGCAACCCCGAAGCGGGCAATCCAAATTGCCACGAGGGCACCAGCGCAAGACTGAGTTGAAGCGTCCGTGAGCGGGATGGCCTCCGGCCACCGCGTAAAACGGTCAACCACCGTAAGCAGGTGTGAAACACCCTGGGACGGAAGCAGTGGCCCCACGATGTTCACGTGCACGTGTTCCAACCGCCGGCGTGGCGCTGTGAAGTCTTGAACGGGCGCCCGGACGTGTCGATGCAGCTTTGATGTCTGGCACGGGATACACGCCCGGGCGCAGCCAGCGATCTGCTTCCGAAGTCTGTGCCGCATATACCTTGCGGCCACCATAGCGACCGTGGCCCGGATGGATGGGTGGGCCTGCCCATGGATCACCTCAAAGACGTGACTGCGCCAGGCTGCCGAAACGATAGGCCTCAGCTGACCCGTGGATACATCGCAGAGGATGGAACCCGAGGGACCCAACGGCACGTCCTCAAGCACCAAGCCAGAGATCACGGTGCGGTACACCGGCATCTCATCGTCCGCCAGCTGGGCCGCCACCAAGGCGGAGTAATCTAACCCCGACGACGTGTTAAGCACGGCTGCAATTCCAGACGGGACAAAGTATTCGCCACTAGGTTGCATTTCCCGGCGATGTGTCGGACATCCGTTGTATACTCGGAAATAGCCGCCAGCTGGCGCTGCTGGCGGGCGGACCAAGGGTCTGAGAGCTTAGCGAAATGGCCATCCATATCGCTTTATAGACTCAATGAAATGCCATCATCAAGCTGATTCGGTTATCTTGGCATCATGTTTGGCACAGACATTGTGGGCTGAAGGCCTGTTCCTGTGCTGCACTTTATAGTTTGGAGTTTAGAGATACAGTGCAGAAACAGGACCTCCAGCCCACCATGTCCCCGCCAACCAGCAATCATCTATACACTAGGTCTATCCTACACACTAGCCCATCTTAACCTCTCTGTGATCTCCTGACATATACTGTGTGGCACTGAGGGGTTGGCAGCTGATTATTTAATAACTACATTTCAATGAGGATTTTACACAAGATGTTGCATTATGCTGGCAAGACATGCCCCGGTTTGAGTATCTGAAGGGCGCTGCTGCTCAAGTTTAGTTTAGTTTAGAGATCCAGTGTGGAACCAGGCCCTTCAGCCCACCGAGGTCGCGCCGACCAACAATTATCCTGTACACTAGTTCTACCCTAAACACTAGGGGCAATTTACAGAAGCAAATTCACCTAAAAAAAAATGGAATGTGGGAGGAAACTGGAGCTCCCGGAGAAGACCCATGCAGTTACGAGGAGAATGTGCAAACTGCATACAGACAGCACCCATAGTCAGGGTCGAACCCAGGTCTCTGACACTGTAAGGCAGTACCTCTGTGCCACTGTGTCACACAAAACTGTTCTGTGTTTGTAAATATGTTTAATTCTGCGAGATGGTTTTGAGACATATTGATTCTGATTATAGAGACTGCTCAACACGATGTTCTAGGATTAAAGATCCACACAGCAGGCTTGGAAAACATCGAGAAAAACATATGGAAAATAAAGATGAGATGGAATTTTGCATTACCCCAAGGAAAAACAGCCCACAGAGCTGTTTCTGTGCAAACCACTCTTCATTTTAAAGGCTTTAGAAACCACAGCATGAACATCGATCCATTAATGCATAAATCTATTAGCAGAGATATCAACACCTTCCCTTTAAAATTAAGAAATTTAGATTTAGATCAATATATTTAGCATTCATATACCCACATACCTAATGGGGCGGAAATCGGGCAATTGAACCATTCTCTCACCAACTAGAGAGCGGTCCTGACCTCCCATCTACCTCAATGAATACCCTCAAACTATCTTTAATCAAACTTTACTGGGCATTGCACGAAACGCTATTCCCCTTATCCTGTATCAGTACACTGTGGAGGCTCGATTATAATCATGTGTAGTCTTTCCGCTGATTGGATAGCACGCAACAACAAAAGCTTTTCACTGTACCTGACAATAAACAAAACATAAAACTGTGGAGTATACGGTTAGTGACGTTTTGGATCGAGACCCTTCTACAGGCTGATTGTGGAGGTGGGGATAGGGGGGAAAGCTGGATGAGAGAAGGGACAGGGCAAAGCCTGGCACGTGATAGGTGAATACACCTGAGGGGGTGGGTTTGATTAGTAAATGGGAGAAGTCTGGAGATGAACACGGTCAAAGAGTAGAAGAGTAGCAGGAATGACAGGGTCTCACAGAACCCATTGGAAAGAGGAGAGAACTTCAAAGTATCCATACTTTGAGGAGATTTCGCAGTGGAGCAGTAAATGCTGGTAACTCAGTACTTCAAGCAGCATCTCTGGAGAACATGGATTGGTGATGTTTCACGTTGGGACACACCTTCAGGTTTATTGTATAGGGGGTGGGGGGGGGGCAGAGGGAAGGAAATAAAGCTGGGAGAAAGGAGAGTCAAGACAAAGTGTGGCTGGTTTGTCGACATTTTGACTTGATTGTATCTTTAGTTTAATTTAGGGATACAGTGTGTAAACAGGGCTTCAGCCAACCTAGTCTGTGCTGACCAGCAATCACCTGTACCAGGCACGTGCCGCCAGGGTAGGCAAGGTAGGCACTGCCTACCCTGACTAAAATTGCAACATAGTAATAACTAAATATAAATAATGAAGGCATGGGAGAATTATGCCTATGTAAGAGACCGATCTCTTAGGTAGGCATAATTCTCTGTGCCTTTCATCCGCAGCGCTTGTAACACGGGAAGGTCTGTGCAGCCCACGTGCCGTCAGCGCTGCCTGAAGCCGTCACTTTCAATCGGGGCTGAAGGCAGCAGAAATTCTGCCTTTGCTGCACTGCGCATGCGCAGCGCATGTTTCTTGGAGGGGTTTTCAACTATGGTTTGTTGTGTACCAATGATGTGGTAAGTACATTTTGTGTTTATGTTTTTAAATACTGTATTTCCCGGGGTGTGGGGGTGGGGGGAGAGCTCCTTTCACAGCGTTTGGGGAGTCTGGCCCGGGGTAAAGTTGCGGGAAGGGCACGAATATTATGAAGGAGGGGATTGGGATAATGCCACTTGCGACGCTCGTTGCACGGGGTCGTGCAATGACACCGCATTGAGGCCGGGGGGGGGGGGGAAGAGAGAGAAGTAACTCGGGTGGATGAGCGGCCACCGGGCCGGACAACGGAACCAGCCGCCACCTTAGCTCCTTCTGCCGGTCCCTGCTCACCTCTGGCAGCTCTCCATCTAAAAACCTCTTTCCTGCCGTTCGTTGGCCTCACTCATGTCCTTAAACTCCGACAGCGCGATTGAGGTTACTCAGCTGTGGGAATTTAAGGATTTGCAGGAAGCCGCTGACATGAGCGAAGTCGGCAAACGGGAGGTGACAGGTGTTCCGACGGAGAGCACTGCCAAAGGTGAGCGGGCCGGCAGAAGGCAATGAAGTGGCTGCCAGTTCTGCTGTCGGGTCCCGGTGGCCGCTCCCCGAGCTGCTTCTATCCCCAGCTACAGTGCGTGGCTTCGCACCCGGAGAGCTGCGGTAGCGGTGAGTGAGTTACTGGCAGTATCCCCGACACCCTCCTTCTCAACACTCGTGCCCTGCCCACAACTTTACCCCTGGCACAGACTCTCCACATGCTATGAATGGAACTGTTCCCCCAATTGGTCAAGGACGAGGAAGCCTAGGATGGGCAAATTGAAATGTCACTGTTTTTAATTTATTTATTTATTCAACGGAGAGAGCAATCTGCGCATACGCGGTTTAATTTTTTTTTAAAGCGGTGTGAGTGCCTACCGTGAGTAATTACTGACGGCATGTGCCTGACCTGTACACTAGTTCTATGTTGTCCCAGTTTCGCATCCTACACACTAGGGGCAATTTACAGAAGCCAATTAACGAACAAATCTGTACGTCTTTGGAATGTGGGAGGGAACCAGAGCACCCAGAGAAAACCCACAGGGAGAACGTGCAGACCGTACCCAAGGTCAGGATTGAACCTGGGCCTCTTGCACTGTGAGGCAGCAACTACCACTGCGCCGTTCCAAATCTACATATGGTATTATCTGATCTGATTGGAAACATACAAAACATTGGTTCATGCAGGGCTGCCAACTCTCATGCTTTCAGCGTGAGAATCACGCGTTGGAGCAAATTCTCACGCCCTCACGCTCATGACTGAGTTCTCACACTGAGTTCAGTCCCTGCGGCAGTTTGTGCCTTTGCGCCGGCTGCCAGCGCTCTGTGCACAAGTTTGCTTTAGTTTGCTTTAATTTGTTAGTTGATTTTTTGTTGGCTGCCATAATTTCTGATATAAATCTTAAAGTAACTTAACTGTTATATGTGATTTTTGTCCAAACAATTGAAACTTGCATAAAATGTTTGAATTATTAGCAAGGCTGCCAACTCTCACGCATTGAGCGCGAGACTCGCGCATTTCACAAAATTCTCATGCTCTCATGCAGTAATTGCAAATGCTGGTATAAACTGAAGATAGACACTAAAAACTAGAAAAGGCAGCATCTCTGGAGAGAAAGAATTGGTGATGTTTCGAATCGAGACCTTCAGCCTGAAGAGGTTGAAAACCAGCCATAAAACACAATGTGTGTTATCGAACTAAGGGCAGAAATCAGAATCATGTGTTCTCTTTATTCACGTGACACCATAATAAATATATTACAGAAAAAATAATTTAATGGGGTGGCACGGTGGCGCAGCGGTAGAGTTGCTGCCTTCCTACCACATGGGTTTTCTCTGGATATTCCGGTTTCTCCCATATCCGAAAGAAGTGCAGGTTTGTAGGTTAATTGGCTTCTGTAAATTGTCCCTGGCGTGATGGATGGAATTGGTGTACGATAGATTGCTGGTCGATGTGGACCTGGTGGGCGGAAGGGCCTGTTTCCATACATATTTTTACATATATATCTTAATTTAATTGAACCATATATTATTGAATATGTAGTATTATTTTCGTCTTGTTTCTATATTCAAAGGGTAAGGTTGAAACAGTCTGAAGAAGGGTTTCGGCCCGAAACGCTGCCTATTTCGCTCCATAGATGCTGCCGCACCCGCTGCGTTTCTCCAGCAATTTGGTCTACCTTCGATTCTCCAACATCTGCAGTTCCTTCTTGAACAAGGTTGATTGATTTATTTGTGCAGAACAGTGATGGAAGAGTGACTTTTGCTTTGGTTCTCTGCGTTTTTCTTCTATATGTATGCATAACAGCGTGAATATAATCTGATTTCCATACATGAATATAGTTAAAAGACTCACTACAGTGTGCACCAGATTGCACAATTTCAAGCTGAAAAATGTAAAAGCTCCTTACCGTGGGAAGGGGAACGCCCCCCTCCTACACATGCCCCCCCTCCCCCCCACCGACGCTACGCTCCCTCACAATTTCTCACTCTCAACTCTCACCCAATGTTGGCAGCCCTGGTTCAAGTGACAATAATAAATCAAAACCTATGTCATGTAATTATAGTAGAGTCATACAGTGTGGAAACAGGCCCTTCGGCCCAACTTGCCCACACTGACCAATGTGTCCCATCTACATTTGTCCCACTTGCCTGTTTTGGGCCTACATCCCTCTAAACCTGTTCTATCCATGCACCTGTCTAACTGCTTCTTAAACATTATGATAGTCCCTGCCTCAACTACATCCTCTGGCAGCTTGTCCCATACATCTACCACCTTTTGTGTGAAAAAGCTTCCCCTCAGATACCTATAAAATTTTTCCTCCCTCACCTTAAACCTATGCCCTCTGGTTCTCGAATCCCCTACTCTGGGCAAGCGACTCTGTGCATCCAATTGCCCATAAACTGAGCCGGGCAGTGAGAGGACATGAGCCAGCCAGCAGCCCACCTCTGCTGTCAGCCTCAGGGAAAATTCATCACCTACTGTGCTGTGTTGAGGTTTGGCATCATTGAAGGATCAAAGGATATATTTTTCTCCAAAGACGGAGCGACTCCTGTCACAACAACCCGCATTTAACATTCTCTCTCATCTAGTGATGCACACCAGCACTTTGAAGCTCATCTCAAATGTCCAAATATCTAACTGCACCCTTTATTTAATTGCCTACCGATAGTCAAATTAGATTGAACATCAAAGATTGGTGCTTCTATTTCAGGCTTATGAATTATTCTTGCAGAAGAAATTGTTCGCATGTGACAAGAAATCAACAGGTCAAAGGTGAGCTTGTCATAGACAATCTTTGACCCAGTTATGCAAGGAAACCTCACATTAATTTTTGTTAGTTTAGAGATACAGCGCGGAAACAGGCCCTTCAGCCCACTGAGTCTGCGCCGACCAGCGATCACCCCATACATTAGTTCTATCCTACACACTAGGGACAATTTACAGAAGACAATTAACCTACAAATTAACCTACAAACCTGCACGTCTCTAGGATGTGGGAAGAAACTCGGAGAAAACCCACACGGTCACAGGGAAGATGTACAAACCCAGGACTGGTGCTGTGAGGCAGTGATTCTACGACTGCACCATGTGGGAGTTAAATGTAGAAACAAGAAACAATAGATGCTAGTTTACAAAAAAAAGGAAACAGATTGCTGGTGTAACTCAGCAACTAGAAATTATGTTTTGGATAATGGGTTATTATATTGGAGATGCTAACTCTGGAAAACCTGTGACATTAATTTGATAAAGGTATCAGTAAATGGTAGCAACGATCTGGTAAAGCAAAGTTTTAATTAGTTTATTCAGAATCACAAAGGAAAAAAAGCTCATGTACCAAAGGTGAGGGGGGGGGGAGGAAATATTTAATAGGAACCTGAGGGACAACGTTTTTCACTGAGAGAGTGGTGGGTATACAGAACTAGCTGCCAGAGGAGGTAGTTGAGGCAGCTACTATAATTAAAAGACACTGAACAGATACATGGATAGGAGAGATTTAAAGGAATGTGGGCCAAATGTGGGAAAAAATGTCGACACGATGGCACGGCTGGTAGAGTTGTTGCCTCACAGTGCCAGCCACCCAGGTTCGATACTGACCTTAGGTGCTGTCTATGTGGAGTTTGCACATTTTCCTGTGACCGCATGGGTTTCCTCCGGGTACTCCGGTTTTCTCCCCATACCTAAGATGTGCGGGTTTGTCGGTAAATTGGCCTCTTTAAATTGTCCCTAGTGTGCAGAGGATGAGAAAGTTGAATAACATAGAAATAGTGTGAACGGGTGATCGACGGTCGGCATGGACTTGATGGGCCGAAGGGCCTGTTTCCCTGCTGTATCTGTAAACCAAGCTAACTTATCTATGTGCAATGTGTTTACAGGCCTGTTTTAAGCTGCTGCAAGTACGAATGTCATTGTATCATTGTTGGTACATATGACAATTACACACTCTTGTCTCTTGACCCTTACTCCTGCCCCAAAGGACAACACAAAAACATAAGCTTGGCATGAAGAAGGATCCCGACCTGAAACATCACCTGTCCATGTTCTCCAGAGATGCTGCCTGATCCGCTGAGTTACTCCAGCACGGTGCTGTTAGCTCAGAACACAAGGGTGGCTGGCATGTGTGGTGCAGATAGCTACTCACTGAATAAGCACACACAGCCTTCAAGGGAGACATTTATTTACTGGTTGAATTGTTTGATAGTTGACAGGATCCCAGTTTGTAAAGCTGATGTGATTGCAAGACATCAAACTTTGCTGGAACTGGATACAGTTCATTGTGTCACAGAAAGCAGAGGATTAATTCCAGCTGTTCACATAATACCCAAATTAGACCCAAGCTAACAATTCAAATCTTTTAGGTTCAATAAAAGCTCAAAGAATCAGCAGTAAAAACAAAGAACTGCAGATGCTGCTGTGCACACCAGGTCACAAAGTGCTGGAGTACTCCGTGAATCAGGCAGAGTCTCTGGAGAACATGGACAGGCGATATTTCAGGTCGAGATCCTTCTTCCAACCTGAAACATCACCTATTTATGTGCTCCAGTGATGCTGCCTGGGCAATTTGTATCCATCAAATAATAAGCAACTGATGTGAAGGATCGTTTTCAAAACTGAATTGAATTAGATTGAAAGATACAGCACGGTAACAGGGCCTTCAGCCCACGGACTCAACGCCGACCATCCATCACCTATTCACACTAGTTCTATGTTATCCCACTTTCTCATCCACCCCCTACACACTAGGGGCCAATTAACCAACATGACTTTGAGATGTGGGAGGAAACCAGAGCACCTGGTGGAAACCCACATGGTCGGTCACAGGGAGAACGTGCAAACTCCACACACAGAAAGCACCCGAGGCCAGGATGGAACCCGGGTCTCTGGTGCTGTGAGGTAGCAGCTCTACCAGCTACGTCACTGTGCCACTCTAAACATGCTAAATGTTGATTGGAATATTTTTTGAGTGTGGAATTTCTGTTCGCTGTGTCTATTAATCCCCGGATTGTAGAATCGAAGGTTGTAGTAAGTTTCTTAATTTTGTCTCCTTATTCTTATGGCAATGCAATGTTACAATATTAAATAGACTAATAAAGATAAAATTGCCACCAGGAAAAAAGTAAGTTAATTTTAAAAAAATTAAACCCGTCTGAAGAAGAGCCCTGATCTGAAATGTCACCTATTGTTAATGGTTGTGCAAAAAGAACAATGAGAAACAATCAAAGGTTAGGGAATAAATTAATCGGCACAGCCAATACTGAGAATTTCTTCCAGAGAATCAAGAACCAGAGGACATAGGTTTAAGGTGATCAGGGAAAGATTTAACAAGAACCTGAAGGGCAACTTTTTCACACAGAGGGCAGTGGGTACATGGAACGAGCTGCCAGAGGAAGTAGTTGAGGCAGGTACTGTAACAGCATGTATAATACATTTTGGACAGGAACATGGATAGCGAAAGGGATATAGGCCAAACGCAGGAAGATGGCACTAATGTAGATGGGGCATCTTGGTTGGCATGGACAAGTTGGGCCGAAGGATTGTATTTCTGTGCTGTGTGACTATTAAGGTAAGGTACTTGATCACAGAAAGCACCATGACAATACTCAGGCAGAAATGTGATTGATAGATCAATCTGCAATCTCTGAAGCAGTAATGCCTGGAGGGTAATAAAAATAATTGAAATTGTCCTTATTTTACCAAGCGGGAAAATAATCCATGTTTACTTTCAGTTCACTTTACCCATCTATTCCATCTAATCCAACACATGGTTTTTGATGATATGTTAATCAAAATAGTGAACAACCTATTCTCTGTACACCATGTAATCAAACGTCTGCAGTTCTAAATCTAATTTTGTGCCTATTGCTTCTAAAACAGTCATTAATTAATATTTAGCCTGCAGTCAACTGAACAATTAGCTGCCGAGCTTCCTGCCTTAACACAGTTAACATTCAAATTTGCATTTCAGTTCTGTTTGACAAAACATAGCTTCTCGGCTATTGCTCGCAAATTCTCACTCTGAACAAATCATTGTTGATAGTCTGGAGAAGGGTTCCGACTCGAGATGTCCCCCAGAGATGCCGCCTGACCCCGCTGAGTTACTTCAGCACTTTGTGTCCTTGTGCTCATATTCTCTGTTCCTTCCTCATCTTGAAATAGGCGCAGAGAAGATTCACCAGGATGTTACCTGGGCTTGCGGCCTTGAGTTATAGGGAGAGGTTGCATAGGCTGGGACTTAGGTGACACTAGTGTATATGAGGCATTTTGGTTGGCATGGACAAGTTGGGCCGAAAGGCTGTATTTCTGTGCTGAATAACTCTATTCAAAGGGAAGATGCTCACAGTCTTTTTCCCCAGGATGGAGGATTCTAAAACTGGAGGACACAGGCTTAAGGGGAGAGCTTTGAGAGAGGCAACTCTAGAAGCAACTCTTTCATTCAAAGGGAACTCTTAATCTGGATTGAGCTACCAGAGTTTCAGAAGAGCATACAACCTACCAAATAATGAAAGGCGTGGATAGTCAGGGAACTTTTTTTCCCTTTTGCCAGCTGGGCAACCTCGGCAGCTTTTAAGGTTGCCAAATGACAGTTGAGGTGGTCATTTAAGATGGCTTGCATGACACGTGCAAAAATGTGCTCGAACGAAGAACGTAGTTACCAGTCGGAATTATGGTCAATGAGGCGTTCACATATTATTTCTGCTTCAAATAAAGTCGCAAACTAAACATATTCACCAATCAAGACATGATATATACCACAATTACATGCAGCAAAATTACAATACCGTATCTCATCTCTTTTTACACGTTGCAATGAATGCAATTTCTATTATCTCTTTCCACTTCCAAACAAATATCTGGTTGGATTATTCAGCGCATGATCAACCTCAGTGAGACCAAGTGCAGGCTTGGCGATCGTTTCGCACAACACCTCCACTCAGTGTGCAATGACCAACCTGATCTCCCAGTGGCTCAGCACTTCAACTCCCCCTCCCATTCCGAATCCGACATTTCTGTCCTGGGCCTCCTCCATGGCCAGAGTGAGGCCCACCGCAAATTGGAGGAACAGCTTGGGTAGTTTACAGCCAAGCAGTATGAACATTAACCTCCAATTTCAGGTAGTCCTTGCTTTCTCCCTCCTTCCCCTCCCATTCCCAGCTCTCCCACAGCCTACTGTCTCCGCCTCTTCCTTTCTTTTTCCCGCCCCACCCCTCCCGTCTGAAGAAGGGTCTTCGCCCGAAATGTCGCCTATTTCCTTCACTCCATAGATGCTGCCTCACCTGCTGAGTTTCTCCAGCATTTTTGTCTACCCAATCACACCAGTTCTGTCATCCCACTACACATTAGGGGCAATTTTACAGAGGCTAGTTAACCTACAAAGCCAATGCTTCTTTGGGATGTGGGAGGAAACCCACATCCCAAAGTGCCCGTGAACAGGATTGAACCAATCTCTGGCATGTGAGGCAGCATGTCCACCAGCAGTACCACTATATTTTATTTTCCAACACACAAAAAATTATACATTGATAACTTTGGTTACTAAAAAAAAACTATCCATTTTGAGTCTTAAATCTCTATGTCCCCCTTTACGCTATGTCCCCCTTTACAGCTAGTGTATGTTTTAATTCAGTTCAAGACTATGGGACAGTACATTGGCCATAAAGGTGCTGCCTAAAAGTGCCAGAGACCCGGAATTGATCCTGAATATGGGTGCTGTCTGTATGGAGTTTTGTTTTCTCGTTTATAACATTGTTTAAAGAGTACTATGTTTACATATTCTGTTGTGCTGCTGCAAGTAAGAATTTCATTGTTCTAACTGGGACGTGAGAGAATAAAACACTCTTGACTTACATCGCTAATGTGTGGGATAGAACTAGTGTACGGGTGATCGTTAGTCGGCGTGGACTATGTGGGTCGAAGGGCCTGTTTCCACGCTGTATCTTTAAATTAAACTAAAAACACTAAAGCCAGAGGGAGTCTAAAGAAGGATCTCTACCCGAAATCTCACCCACTTTCTTCTATCCAGAGATGCTGGCTACTCCATGGAGTTCCCCCGCACAATTAAAGCATGGAAAAGACTTCACCCAAAAGGTACCCAACCAGACAGAACTAAATTTAAGGTAGCTTTATTTTTCCCCAAGAACCCTTTTTTGCTTAAGTCCAAGTCAAGAGAGTTTTATTGTCATGTTTCCCAGACAATGAAATTCTTGCTTGCCGCAGCACACCAGAATATGTAAACATAATCCAGAACAGGAGATAAAAGTTCAGTGTGTCTGTCTATCATAGGCCATATATAGACACAATAAATAAACAGATAAAATGCAATAGGCAGTTATTTTTCAGAGTTTGGAGTATGGTGGTGGGTCCACTCCAGTTTAAATTCCATTTGGAATATTTTTGGAGGACCAAGAAACCAAGAAGCAAAAGCTACTCCAGGGAGTTACTCCAGGGAGTTATTCCAGCTCCAAGAAGTAATTCTGCATTGGTTTTCAGCGGTGGCGGTGAGGCGGCGAATGGACAGTGATGGCGGCCAGATCTCCCACAATGCAATGGGAGGGAAAAAGTGGCCGACACCGGCCAGTTGCAGTGGCAGCGCGCATGTATGAGGCAGAGACCCGAGAGCCGAGTGGACACCCGAGACCCAAGATCAAAGAGCGGAGACCCGAGAGCGGAGACCCGAGAGCGGAGACCCGGACACGAATGGCGGGCGGGGGCGGAGAGTGACAGAGAGAGAGATAGAGAGGGGGCCCGCTCAGAATTAAATGATAGGTGTCCTGGGTGCTTGCCAAGCCGGGCAAAATGGCATGGCTTTCAGGTTGCCCGACGGGACTGTAGGTCGCCATTGGCACCCGGGCAACCGTTAATTTCGAGCCCTGATAGTGGATGTGGAAAGAATATTTTCAGTAATGGAAGAGTCTATGACTAGAGGGCACAGCCTCAGAATAAAAGGACATATCTTTAGAATGGAGAAGAGGAGGAATTTCCCTAGTTAAAGGATTGTGAATCTGTGGAATTCATTGACACAGATGGCAGTAAAGGCCAATTCATTGGATGTTTTTAAAGCAGAGATTGATTTATTGTTTAGTAAGGTTACAGGGAGAAAGTAGGAGAATGGGGTTGTGAGGTAAAGATAGATCTGCCACGATCTAATGGTGGAACAGACTTGATGGCTCGAATGGTCCAATTCTGCTCTTATGATAAGCAGATACAATTATGTTTAAAAGACATTTGGAATGACATAGAGATAGGAATGGTTTAGAGGGCTATGGACCAAATGCAGGCAAATGGGAACAGCCCAGTATGTCAACCATGGACAAGGTACACGTCCACGACTCTAATCATTTTACTCTGATGTTCTCTTAACCTGAGGTTCAGACCACATATTAATGTGACAACTTGCTCAGAATAAGGTGTCAAAATCAATGAGATAAATAACGTTAATTGATATTCATTCCCCACCCTTTCTTCACAAGATCCCCCACCTCCTTTGGGCCCCACCTAGACTTGCACCTATTTCTCCCCTCCCCTCACGTTCCTTCCTCTAGCTAGGTGATGTTTTGAATCGGGATCCGCATGTGCTCTCTCTTACACACACTCACCCACTCTCTCACACACTCACCCACTCTCTCTCACACACACTCACCCACTCTCACACACACTCACCCACTCTCACACATCTTGCCAGCAATCAGCTGCCATTTAAACACTCCCTCACTCAAACCTTTTAAACAGTCTGAGGAAGGACCCTGACCCGAAACATCACCCATCCATGTTCTCCAGAGATGCTGCTTGACCCGCTGAGTTACTCCAGCACTTTGTGTCTTTCATTTTAAACGTTAGTGTCGGCTATCCTTGTCCAGAGTGTAACGGTGTAAAATAGCCGGCTTGTTCCTGTTACGTGTTCGCCCCAGATGACTGAATGATTGATCATAAAATACAGCATAGAAACAGACCCTTCAGCCCACCGAGTCTGTGCTGACCATCGATAGCCTGTTCACAGTGGTTCTATGTTATCCCATGGATTAGACAAAAAGGGAGTTCTGCATCTCTAATAATGCAACACTTACTGAGAATTGATTTAAAGATTGGGCTGTAAACCAATAATCTTCTGGTTGCTGAGGCAAACAGAAGAAGAAACGATAAAGAAAACAAGGAGCTGTTGGAAGTGCCACTGCAGATCAAAGTGCTGTAAACCTGTCTAAGCTCTGCATAATATACATGATGTAGATCTCAATTCAATGCATTGGACCATAACAAATTAGAACAACTTAGTAGTGCCTGGAGTGAAATTTGTCTTTGGAGCAGTGATGCACTGTAGAAAGCATTTTGTCGGATTGTATGACGGCTTGGTTTGGGAGCAGTACTGTCCAAGATTGCAAGAAATTGCAGAGATTTTAGTCCAGTCCATCACACAAACCAGGCTCCCCACCACTGACACTTCATACTGCCTCATAAAAGCAGCCAACATAATTCAAGATTTATCCCACACTGGTCATATCTTCTTCTCCCTGCTCCCATCGAGCAGACAGTACAGAAGCTTGAAAGCGCGCACCACCAGACTCAAGAACAGCTGCTGCCCTTCTGTTATCAGGCATCTGAACAGTCCTTCCATAAGGTAGGGTATGCCCCTGTCCCACTTAGGAAACCTGAACGGAAACCTCTGGTGACCTTGCGCCCCATCCAAGGTTTCCTTGAGGTTCCCGGAGGTTTTGGTCACTCTCTCTAATGGTCAAAAGTGGTTTCCGCGTAGTCGAGGCTTCTTCTATGTTCCTGCGATTATTTCAACAAAATCAAACGGTCTCGACTAAAAATAGGTTGCATGCCTAAGTGGGACAGGGGCAGTACTATCCGATTCATCTCTACCATATTGCGAACATTGGATTTTGTCTCTGGAACTGAGGCGCTACAATGCTGAGAACTATATTCTGCACTCTATCGTCCCCTCTGCTCTACCTATTGTACTTGAGTTTGGCTTAATTTTATGGCACCCTTGGTTCCTAGCCTTGCCGGATTATCAATTTTTCAGGACCAACAGAGATCACTGAGAGGAGTCCAACGGTACCGGAATGGTCTGCCTCAGTTGACCGCGGAAATCAGCAATGGGACAGGATCTGCAGGCTCCAGCCGGGCAGGAGTTCCAGAGCCACGACCGCAGGAGGCAAATTCAACCAGCTGATCGGACGCGGATGTCCAGATGAGGTCGACCGCCTCACTTGGCCAATGTGCTACATTTTCGAGGGGACTTCTGGGGAGAATTTCAAGTGCGCTCCAACAATTTTGTCCGGATTAAAGGAATTGCCGGATCCCCAGCTGCCGGAAAATCGGTGGTGGACCTGTATATCTGATTTGATTGGATAGCATGCAAAACAAAGCTTTTCACTGTACCTCGGTACACATGGCAATAACATACCTAAACCTAACACAGATAGCACAGCACACAGTGGCGCAGCGATAGAGCTGCTGGCTCACACCGTCAGGGACCCATGTTCGAACCTGACTATCAGTGCTGTCTGTACGGAGATTGGTCGTTCTCCATGTGAATGTGTGGGGTTTTTTTGGGTGCACTGGTTTCCTCTCTCATTTCAAATACGTGCAGGTTGAGGGTTAATTGGTTTCGGTAAAATTGTAAATTGTCCCCCATGTACATGATGGTGCTCGGGTATGGGGATCGTTGGTCGGCGTGGATTCAGTGGGCCAAATGTCCTGTTCCCTATATCTCTAATGTCTAAATCATTTACTGGAGGTGCATCATGCACAGATGTGACTTCAGACCTTTGTCTCTGGTTGAGATAAGGCCCCATTTCAAAGGAGAGAGCTGACAAACAATGTGTAATTCAACCCACATCACACACCCACGTCCTTCATGCCGATCATCTCAAGGTCAACAATGGAGGACGTGACTGGAACTTCAGAGACAGAAACATTCGGAGATGAAGTGGAAGTGAAAGATACAAGTCCCACACATTCTGCCCAACATCATTTTTATGGTTGTTTGTTCATAGAAATAAATAAATAAATAAAAATAGGTGCAGGAGTAGGCCATTCGGCCCTTCGAGCCTGCACCGCCATTCAATGTGATCATGGCTGATCATCCAACTCAGTATCCCGTACCTGCCTTCTCTCCATACCCCCTGATCCCTTTAGCCACAAGTGCCACATCTAACGCCCTCTTAAATATAGCCAATGAACTGACCTCAACTACCTTCTGTGGCAGAGAATTCCAGAGACTCACCACTCTCTGTGTAAAGAATGTTTTCCTCATCTCGGTCCTAAAGGAATTCCCCCTTATCCTTAGACTGTGGCCCCTTGTTCTGGACTCCCCCAACATCGGGAACAATCTTCCAGCATCTAGCTTGTCCAACCCCTTAAGAATTTTGTAAGTTTCTATAAGATCCCCCCTCAATCTTCTAAATTCCAGCGAGTACAAGCCGAGTCTATCCAATCTTTCCTCATATGAAAGTCCTGACATCCCAGGAATCAGTCTGGTGAATCTTCTCTGTACTCTGCAAGGATGTCTTTCCTCAGATTTGGAGACCAAAACTGTACACAATACTCCAGGTGTGGCCTCACCAAAACCCTGCACAACTGCAGTAGAACCTCCCTGCTCCTATACTCAAATCCTTTCGCTATGAATGCTAACATACCATTTGCTTTCTTCACTGCCTGCTGCACCTGCATGCCTACTTTCAATGACTGGTGTACCATGACACCCAGGTCTCGTTGCATCTCCCCTTTTCCTAATCTGCCACCATTCAGATAATAGTCTACCCTCATGTTTTTGCCACCAAAGTGGGAAGGGGGGGGGAGGGGGGAGGGGGGGGGGGGGGAGGGAGAGGGGGGGAGGGAGAGGGGGGGAGGGAGAGGGGGGGAGGGAGAGGGGGGGGAGGGAGAGGGGGGGAGGGAGAGGGGGGGAGGGAGAGGGGGGGAGGGAGAGGGGGGGAGGGAGAGGGGGGAGGGAGAGGGGGGGAGGGAGAGGGGGGGAGGGAGAGGGGGGGAGGGAGAGGGGGGGAGGGAGAGGGGGGGGAGGGAGAAGGGGGGAGGGAGAAGGGGGGAGGGAGAAGGGGGGAGGGAGAAGGGGGGAGGGAGAAGGGGGGGAGCGAGAGGAGTGGGGACACTTTTAAGAAATATAATAAAGTTTAACGGGCATTTTATCTACCGGTCGGTTTTCCCAGGTCCTGAAAACTCCAATGAGCCAATCAAAATGCCCAGTCAGCGAAGGAGATTGCCTATGGCTGCCCTCGACTGCCTGTAACTAAATAGCGACCCCACTCCACTGCACTACGAGTCAAAAAGAACCATGCCGAACAAATTGTACTGAAAATGTTTCGGCGACCCTTGAGCATGAAGGAGAGTTCCAGTGACCACATAGGATCTCCCAGGGCCTCCTGTCGACCATGCTGTGAGTTTGGGTCGAGGGCAAACTCATCTAAACTCACAGTTGCCACAGTGGGACAGCCCCTTTAGTCTTGGCATCATGTTCAGCACACACATAGTGGGCCGTAGGGCCAGTTCCTGTTAAGCAAACTGTTAAGCAAACTATGTTAAGCAAACTGACGAATTGAAGTTAAAGACACCAAGCTGGGGAGTAACTCAATAGGTTAGGCAACATCTCTGGAGAATACAGATAGTCAATGTTTTGGGTCTGGCTTCAGACCCTTCTCCTTCAGTCTGACCCAAAACATCACCTATCCATGTTCTCCAGAGATGCTGCCTAACCTGTAAAGTTCTTCCAGCACCTTGTGGGTATTTTTTTGTAATCCACCATCTGCAGTTCCTTGTTTCTCGAACAAACTGAAGTTGCTGGAACTCAGAAATAAAAGTAGAAATTGTTGGAAACTTTGCCAACTTTTATTGGTATTTATAAACTGCAATTAAGCGGCCAGGCACTCTGAATAAATTGTGCTTTGGCTCCGCACAATTATGCAGTGAATGCACAGAGCGTCGGTAAAATTGGCCATCACACTTTTGAGATGAGATGTTGCTATGATACCTTCACAGTATTAACACAGCTTGGGAATGGATTTTGCAGTTCAATGTTTCGTGTTTTCATGAAGGCATTTCTGCAAAATAAATGGAGATACGAAGGACTGCAGATGCTAGAAATCTTGAGCAAAACTCAAAGTGCTGGAGGAAGTTTTACAAAGGAGATGAGGAGGAATTTCTTTGGCCAGAGTGTGTGAATCTGTGGACGGCTGTGGAGGCCAAGTCATTGGGTATTTTTAAAGCAGAGATTGACTGGTTCTTGATTAGTAATGGCGGCAAAAGTTAGAGGGAATGGGGTTGAGAGGGAAAGATGGATCATCCGTAATTGAATGGCGGAGACACGATGGGCCAAATGGCCTAATTCTGCTCGTATGATTTCTGAACTTATGAATTCAGCGGGTCAGACAGCATCTGTGGAGGGGATGAACAGGCAACGTTGCGAATCAGGATTCAGATTCGAAGAATGGTCCTGACCCGCTAGGTCACCGGTCCGTTGCCTCCACAGATACTGCCTGACCCACTTCGTTCCTCCAACACTTTGTGATTTGACCTCTGAATAAATGCTTTGAACACCAGGACCACAATTCCAACTGTAACCACCTTTGATTTCAAATTTTCTTTAGGCAAAACATTTCTTCAGGCAAGGACCGAAAGTTAGATAATACTTACTGTACCTACAGTGTAGCTAAAAAAATGCTCACAAATATTCATGTGCACCATCTGGTAAAATGTTCCTTAGAAAACAGTGCACAAAAACAGTGCAGAAACCACAAAAAATATAGATGTTTTTATTGATTGCAATTAAAATAAATCACATTGAACGTGAAATCTTAGATTTTTAATGAATCAATTTGGATTTTATATGATGTATGATTTTAATCCATAATGTAAGTTTATTTTTCTAGGAACTGAGTTATTATTTCTGTTGATAAAGGTTAGTGAAAAGCATTGATCGTTATTGATGATAAGCTTTAGAATTCAATGAATAGAGCATCTAAGCACGTCTCATTTGCTGGCATTTAGCCCAAATCCCTCTAAACCTGTTCTATCCATGTTCCTATCCAAGTATCTTTTAAATATTGTTTATAGTACCCGCCTCAACTACCTCCTCTGGCATCTCATTCCATATATCCATCACCCTCTGTGTGGAAAGATTACCCCTGAGCTTCCTTTTAAATCTTTCCCCGCGCACCATAAACCTATGTCCTCTGGTTCTTGATTCCTCTACCCTGGGTAAAAGATTGTGCATTCACCCTATCGATTCCCCTCATGATTTTGTACACCACTAAAGTTCACTGCTCAGCCTCTTGCGCTCCAAGGAATAGAGTCCTTGCCTGCCCAAACTTTCTTTGTAGCTCAGGCCCTCAAGTCCTGGCAACATCACTGTAAATCTTCTCTGCGCCCTTTACCGGTTAACTGCATGCTTTGAAATACACCCACCTTCAACAGAATGAGTGAACAGTGATGCTATTTCTGTTACCACCAACTAAGAGAGAACAGTCATTGCATTGCAGAGGAAAAAAAATGCTACTGAGAAGCGTTGTCCAATGGTTCTTCATTATCTGCTTATTGCCACAATATTTCCTACACGAACCAAGTGGCTGGGGAGTTGGCAGGTGTATTTTTGATTGCAAAATTTCAATTTGGGGATGAGTTATTTCAGCACAAGTCGTGGACTTTTATTAAACCTGCAAAATGACAGCTTTAATATTACATTAACCTTTAGCTGCCACTAGGTCTTGTTCTTTTGTAGTCGATGTCCAAGTACCGAGAGGGAAAAGGTCACAGTAAGTCAGGAATTACTGACACAATCAACAAGGCTACAACCCAAGGTAGGAAGGGTAAATTTCACACCGCACGTTCTATATTCTCACCGAAAAAGAGAGGGTTAGTACACCACACTGCAACAAGAGTTATGGAATCATGAATCACTAGTTTACCAGGGTGTTGTCAGGACTCAAGTATAGAAGTTGAGAAGTCATGTTACAGTTGTACAAATGTATATTTAGTATTGTGTTCAGTTTTGGTCACCATGTTATAGGTGGAATGGGTGCAGAGAAGATTTACCAGGATGTTTCCAGGACTTGAAGGTCGAAGCTATAGGGAGAGGTTGAGCAGGCTAGGACTTTATTCCTTGGCGCGCAGGAAGCTGAGGAGTGATCCTATAGAGATCTTATCGAGACGCATCTACAATGATCTGTCCTGGGCCAAGCACATTGATGCGATCATGAAGAAAGCTCACCAATGTCGCGACTTCCTCAGAGGTTTGTGGAGATTTGGCATGTCTTTCAAACTTCTGCAAGGGCAGCATACTGACTGGTTGCATCACCAAGTTAAGCAACGAAGGAGGTTGCAGAAAGTGCTCACCATTGCCCGGTCCACCACGGGTACCATCAAAGACTATTTTCCAAATGGGGAGAGAATTCAGAAATCGGTGACTTGGAAATGCAGGTGCAGGATTCCCAATAAGTTAATTTGCAAGTCGAATCGGTAGTAAGGAAGGCAAATGCAATGCTTGCACTTATTTCAAGAACTAGAATGCGGGAGTTACGGGGAGGAGGCAGGAGAATGGGCTTGAGAGAAAATGATAGATCAGCCATGATTGCAAGGCGGAGTAGACTGGATGGGCCGAATGGCCTAATTCTGCTCCTATAACTTATTTAACTTATGAAGGGATCTGCAGCAAATGCTGCCTCAAGATGGCAGCTGATAGCAAGGACTCACACCACCATGACCATCCTCTCTGCTTGCTGCTACCATCAGGAAGAACGTACAGGAGCCCGAGAACCATGGCCATCAGGTTCAAGAACAGCATCAACCTTAGGTCCTTGAACCACCCTACACAATCCAAACCCAACACCAAACACAAATAACTTTGCACTACAATTGTTACTCTATATACTTTGATCTTTGAACTTTCATGATCTAGTTTACTTTGAAAAACTGACCATTTATTGCACATTTACCGTTGCTGTTGTTACATCGAATGTGCTTGTGAAGCTGCAGCAAGTAAGGATGTCATTGCTCTGCTTCACATCCGGCCGGTGTATATATGACAACGATAAGCTCTCTTGACCGTCTTCCCAGCTGCTGCCAGTTGTTGCTCACCATAGCAACCAGCTGACTGGATTTCATGCAACCAGCATTTGACTAATTCCGATTACCACGGCAAAAGCCATCTGTGTTATTTATCATTCCTAACCCGATCGTGAGAAAGTGTAGATCACCCAGTGCTCTGACCAAGAGCAGCAGTTTAACTATATGAGCCCCACACTGTCAATATTGTTCATATAAAGTAGTCAAGAAATCACAACCGAGGAGATCTACAGGAGTTGCTGCCTCAAAAGGAGGGTTACGGGGGGCCACACTCTCATTTCACCCCTGCCATCGGGAAGAAGGTAGAGGAGCCTGAAAACTGAAACGTCCAGATTCAGGGACAGCTTGTAATAAAAAGGAACTGCAGATGTTGGTTTATGCCAAAGATAGATACAAAGTACTGGAGTAACTCAGTGGGTCAGGCAGCATCGCTGGAGGATGTGGATAGGCTGGGGCCCTTTGAAAGAATAGTTATCCTATCCGTTTTCTCCAAAGATGCTGCCTGACCCACTGCGTTACTCCAGTATTTTGTGTCTATCTTCAAGAACAGCTTCTTTTCTACAACCATCAGGCTATTAAACACTACAATCTCCAAATAGGCTCAGAACTATGTAAACTTGGGAGTATTGTTTTTGTCTTTGCACTATTATTGCTTGTTTCTTTTTTGTTGCTTGTGTTCACAGAGTACTATGTTTACATGTGTAGGATGGAACTGCAGTTGCCTGTTTACACCAAAGATAGACACAAAATGCTGGAGTAACAGCGGGACAGGCAGCATCTCTGGTTAGAAGGAATGGGTGACGTTTCGGGCCGATAGCCTTCTTCAGATTCAGCCCGGAATGTCACCCATTCCTTCTCTCCAGAGATGCTGCCTCTCTCGCTGAGTAACTCCAGCATTTTGTGCCCATCTACTGTGTTTACGTATCTGTTGTGCGGCACAATGGCGCAGCAGTAGAGTTGCTGCCTTACAGCACCAGAGACCCAGGTTCGATCCTGCCCGTTCACCCTGTGACCTTGTGGGGTTCCTCCCCCATCCTAAAGGAGTGTGGGTTTGTAAGTTAATTGGCTTCTGTAAATGGTCCTGAGTGTGTAGGAGAGGGTGCAGAGGAGAATAACAAAACGGGTGGTACAATAGTACCGTGGTCGAGTAGTTGCCTTACAGCTCCAGAGCTGCAGGTTCAATCAAGACTACGGATATTGTCTGTGCGGAGTTTGTATGTTCTCCTTGACTGTGTGGGTTTTCTCCGGATACTCTGGTTTCCTCCCACACTCCAAAGATGTGCAGGTCTGCAGGTTAATTGGCTTCTGTAAATTGTCCCTAGTGTGTAGGGCTAGTGTACGGGGCAACTGCCAGCCGGCGCGGACTCGGTGGACCGGTTTCCGCGCTGTATCTCTAATGTCTGAAGTAAAGTCTAACCTGAATGCTGCCTGGGTTAGCTACAGGATTGGTTTCTCTGGAGTGTGGGAGGTTGAGGGGAGAACTGATAGAAGTGTATAAAATGATGAGAGGCATAGATAAAGGCAGATAGTCAAAGCTTTTTTACCAGGGTAGAAATTTCAAAGACGAGAGGGCATAGCTTTAAGATAAGAGGGGCAAAGTTTAAAGGAGGTGTGTGGGCAATTACTTTTTTTTATATACAGAGAGTGGTGGGTGCGTGGAACGTGCCTCCAGGGATGGTGGTGGTGGCAGATACAATAGTGGTGTTTAGGAGACTTTTGGATAGGCACATGGATATGCAGGGAATGGGGAGGTATGGAACATGTGCAGGAGAGATTGTTTAACAAGACATCATGTTGAGTACAGGCATTGCGGGCCGAAGGGCCAGTTCATGTGTCGTACTGTTCTATAGTATTGCAATAAAGGAATTCCTAATATCAGTGTAATGGTCAGAATCTGAGTGGATCAGTTATCACTAAATTATCTTTATTTTAACAGAAGCAGCCACAGGAGGGGTTTAGAACATAGAAACATAGAAATTAGGTGCAGGAGTAGGCCATTCGGCCCTTCGAGCCTGCACCGCCATTCAATATGATCATGGCTGATCATCCAACTCAGTATCCCGTACCTGCCTTCTCTCCATACCCTCTGATCCCCTTAGCCACAAGGGCCACATCTAACTCCCTCTTAAAAATAGCATTTTACACACGCGAGGTTACTTCGATCAGTTTTATATTTTTGCAGGATCAAGTGGTAATGAAGTGTAAATATCATAAAATCTACACATTCAGTTGTTAAGTAATCTGATATGTAATTATACATAAATGGCATGCTATGCAAATTTATCCCCCAAATTTTACATATCCTAATCATTTACCATTATACAATTGAGCAAAGATGATGATTACTTAAATTAATATATGTCATAATAGCAATTTGCATTTATAGTGTTTTAACTTAGTTAAATACCCCCAAAATCTTTCATAAGCCACAAATGACAACTGTTGGAGGAATGTTAGATTGATCGCAAGATACAGCATGGAAACCGGCACTTCAGCCCACGCTAACCATCGATCACCTATTCACACTAATTCTGTTATCCCACTTTCTCATCCACTCCCTACGTGCAAGGGACAATTTACAGAGACCAATTAATCTACAAACTCACAGGTCTTTGGGATAAGGGAGGAATCTGGAGCACCCGGAGGAAACCCACAAGGTCACAGAGAGAACATGCAAACTCCACACAGTTAGCACCTGAGGTCAGGATCGAACCTGGGTCTCCAGCGCTGAGGCAGCAGTTCTACCACAGACACAAAATGCTGGAGTAACTCAGCGGGATAGGCAGCATCTCTGGAGAGAAGGAATGGGTGACTTTTCGGCTCGAGACCCTACTCCAGAGGTGCTGCCTGTTCCGTTGAGTTACTCCAGCATTTTATGTCTATCTTCGGTTTAAACTAGCGTCTGCAGTTATTTCCTACACAGTTCTACCACAATATACAAACTGCTTATTTTTAATTCTCACAGCAAAGACCAAAGCCCTAAGGACATCACCATTCATAATGTTCCAGGCCCCACCAATGGATCCCAACCCGAAACGTCACCTATTCCATGTTCTCCAGTGACGTTGCCTAACCCGCTAAGTTACTCCAGCACTTTGCGTCTGTTGTTGTGAACCAGCAACTGCAATTCCTTGTGTCAACAGTGCACGAGTTGTTCTACACGTCTTCTTGCACTGTACACTGTGCCATCAAATAGCCAATGTAAATGATGTTGAACCCAATATATTTTACTACTGTGTCAATAGATCAGTGTACAACTCTAAATACTCCCTTGGGATATGATCCAAATTCATAAAAGGCAAAATCTATAACATTATTTTCATACATTGTCACAATGTAGTGGATATAATAAAGACAATTGCATAGAAACATAGAAAATAGCTGCAGGAGTAGGCCATTCGTCCCTTCGAGCCTGCACCGCCACTCAATATGATCATGGCTGATCATCCAACTCAGTATCCCGTACCTGCCTTCTCTCCATACCCCCTGATCCCCTTATCCACAAGGACCACATCTAACTCCCACTTAAATATAGCCAATGAACTGGCCTCAACTACCTCCTGTGCTAGAGAATTCCAGAGAATACGTATTAGTTTAGAGATACAACATGCAAACAGGCCCTTCCGCCCACTGAGTCAGTGCTGACCATCGATCACCAGTACACTAGTTCTATCCTACACACTAGGGGCAATTTACAGAAACCAATTGACCTACAAACCTGCACGTCTTTGAGATGTAGGAGGAAACCGGAGAACCCGGAGTAAACCCACGCGGTCACAGGGAGAAGGTGCAAACTCCACACACAGACAGCACCTGAGGTCAAGATGGAACTCGGGTCTCTGGCTTTGTGAGGGAGTGGCTCTACCCGCTGCGCCACTGTGCCTTTACTCCAACACCAAGATCCACAAACATGTAATGCTTACAACACTGATATCATCACATCCTCTGACTATCTGAATCATTCACATGTGAATGTATAAGTAACCCAGACACTCACAGCATGAAAATCAAGTTATAAACATATCTAAAAATATCTGATGTAACCAGAAAGAGAGGCTTATGCGCAAGCCAGAAATAGTTGTACCTTACACATAGGGACGCAGATTATTGCACTGGTTTCTGGACATTTCCGGTCCAGCAGTCCAAATTTCTCAAGATGACGCCACGCGCAGCAGCCTCGCCAGCAGCTCGTGTGTTTCTTTGGACTTGTTGTTTTCAGCATGTCTGAATGTATGTCTCCCTGTGTGCCTTGTGTGGGGGGTGCGGGGGGGGAATAGGAGAAACCGTTTCCAGTTACTTACCTCGATGGAGATGTGACCTTTAGCCCTCTCGCGGCCTAACGACTGGATTGGTGCAGCCTTTCCGACCGGACACCGGCCCAGAACCCAGAGCTGTGAGCCTTTGCCGGGGGTCGCCAGTGTTGGAGCTCCGGGGGCCTGCTGACTTTACCATCGTGGAGCTCGGTCTGTGGAGCTTCTAGCCGCAGGCGCTGCGCGGACTTGGAGCATCACGGAGCTTTGCCAAGGATCACCAGAAGAAGTGCTTCGACCACGGGGCCTGTGGCCTTGGCATCATGAAGCCGCAGTCTCCAATAGGAAGGGAACGGTTTGGGAATTCCACGCCGCGGAGTGTTCTGATCCGTCCCGACGTGGGAGTTTCGATCACCCCAGTGAGAGGGTCTGTACATCGGGCCATCTGTAGCAGCAACTGCGGAAGGTTCAAGGCCCCGACCACGGGTGAATGGAGGAGGAAGATTGACTGGACGTTTGTGCCTTCCACCACAGCAGGAGGTGCTGGTTCCTCTGTGGTGGATGTTTTTTTTTAATGTTGAATTCTGCTATGAATTCTGTTCTTTCTTGCTTGGAGAAGACTGCTCATCCGCCTAGCTTACTTGTGAGTGAAACTGCATCATGACGAATGGCTAATACAGCACCAGGACATCATGAAGCAGATGGCACCAATCAAGCCCGAGTTGGAGTGAACGCCATAGATAGATTGATAGAACACAGGAACAGGCCCTTCAGCCCACAATATCCATGCCCAACATGAAGACAAGATAAACTAATCCCCCCTTTCCCGACTCTCAGTCTGAAGAAGGGTCTCGACCCGATACATCACCTATTCCTTTTCTCCAGAGATGCTGTCTGACCCACTGAATTACTCCAGCTTTTTGTGTCTATCTATCTTTGGTTTAAACCAGCATCTGCAATTTCTTCCAACACTCCTCTGCCTGCACCTGATCCATATGCCTGCATCCCCTACATATCCACGTGCCTCTCTAAAAGCTTTGTAAATGCCACATATCTGGGGGAGTTAAATAAAAATTGAGATACAACATTAATACGTCGGGTTGTAAGCTGTCCAAGAAGGGAGTTTGTCGAGTGCCTCCGAGATGGGTTCTTAGAGCAGCTTGTACTGGAGCCTACCAGAGAGAAGGTAATTCTGGATTTGGTGTTGTCTAATGAACCAGATTTATTATTTACTCAATGTAAAGGAACCGCTAGGAGGTAGTGACCATAATATAATAAGTTTTAATCTGCAATTTGAGAGGGAGAAGGTTAAATGAGAAGTGTCAGTGTTGCAGTCGAACAAAGGGGACTATGAAGGCATGAGAGAGGAGCTGGCCAAGGTCACGAGCAGGAATGACGGTGGAACACCAATGGCAGGAATGTCTGGGAATAATCCAGAAGAAATGCAGGATCATTTCATTCCAAAGAGGAAGAAAGATTCTACGGGGAGCAAGAGGCAACCATGGCTGACAAGGGAAGTTAGGGATGGAATAAAACTAAAAGAAAAGGTGTATAACATAGCAAAGAGTAGCGGAAAGCCAGAGGATTGGGAAACTTTCAAAGGACAACAGAATGTAACAAAAAGGGCAATATTGGGTGAAAACATGATGTACGAGGGTAAGTTGGCCAAGAATATAAAGAAGGATAGTAAAAGCTTTTATATCTTAAGAGAGAAAGATTAGTAAATGTGGGTCCCTTGAAGGCAGAAACAGGTGAAATTATTATGGGGAACAAGGAAATGGCAGAAAGGTTGGACAGGTACTTTGGTTCTCTCTTCACTAAGGAAGACACAAACAATCTCCCAGGTATACTAGAGGACAGAGGATCCAGGGAGACAGAAGAACGGAAAGAAATTTACATTAGGCGAGAAATATTATTGGGTAGACTGATGGGACTGAAGGCTAATAATTCCCCAGGGCCGGGAAGACTCGCTAACGGCAGGTACTCGGGAAGACTCGCTAATGACAGGTAAGCACAGGAAGACTCGTGAAGATTTTTCAACATGAGAACCGACGACTGGCCATTACCGTAAATCTCTGAGTTCAAATCAGGGCAAACTTGGGAGAACTCTTGGAATGAACTCGTACCGTGGGGTTTAAGTGTGTAGGGAGTGGGTGAGAAAGTGGGATAGCGGAACTAGTGTGAACGGGTGATCAATGGTCGGCATGGACTCAATGGGCCAAAGGGCCTGTTTCCATGCTGTATCGCTGCACTAAACTAAACATGACTTCACTGGCTGGTGAAAGTTCCAACCCTGGATACCGTTTTCATTTTTGCATGCTGCGTTATACCAGTTGGCACAGTGAACACAAATCACCAATGGCAAACGGTACCAATTAAGGGGATGACATTTAATAAATTACAGTTAATCTCTACATACACTGACAATGGCATTTATTTATTTACCTATTAATGTATGACAAATACATTTAAAAGGATTTCAAATTATTCTATAAAACAATACAGATTGTTTATTTCTTTGTGTGGGAAAGAACTGCAGATGCTGGTTTAAATTTGAAGTAGACACAATCTTTAATGAGCTTAGAAAATCTGGGCTTTCAAATAATTGGAGTCTGTACAAAAGCATCATTCTGTTACATACATTACATTACTGCCGGTTCCAGGTTTCAATGGATTTTCAAATCAATTTAGAATGGAGATAAATCGCAGTTTCATAAACCAGTGAAATGTGTGATGCATCTGCCTCAGTGTAAAGGAGATGGCAATAAATATTTTCACTTCAATGGTCTCAATTCGTTATTTTATTTTTTCTACCTGTACATTCCTCACCCCTTGCCCCATCCCCAAGGAATAAAGGCATAGATTATTTTCTAAATGGGGAAAGAATTCTGGAATGTGAGGTGCACAGGGACCTAGGAGGAGTGCTAGTGCAGGATTCCCAAAAAGTGAACTTGCAAGTTGAAGTAAGGAAGGCGAATGCAATGTTAGCATTTATTTTAAGAGGGCTAAAATACAAAAAACAGGAATGTAATGCCGAGGCTTTAAAAGGCACTGGTCAGACCACATTTGGAGTATTGTGAGCAATTTTGAGCCCAATATCTGAGGAAGGATGTGCTGGTGATGGAGAGGGACAAGAAGGGGTTTACCAGAATGATCCCAGGAATGATTGGATTAATGTATGAGAAGCATTTGAAGGCACTGGGCCTGTACTCGCTGGATGAAGGATGAGGGGACACCTCATTGAAACTTACCGAATGGTGGAGGGCCTGGATAGAGTGGACGTGGAGTGGGTGTTTCCAATAGTGGGAGAGTCAAGGACCATAGGCCATGGTCTCACAATGAAAGGACGTACCTTTAGAAAGGAGACAAGGAGCAAAAGGGTGGTGAATCTGTGGAATTCATTGCCACAGATGGCTGTGGAGGCCAAACCAATGCATATTTTTATGGTGGAGATTGATAAATAGTACAGGTGTCAGAGGTTATGAGGAGAAGACAGGAGAATGGGGTTGAGACGGAAAGATAGATCAGTCATGATTGAATGGTGGAGTAGATTTGATGGGTCAATGGCGTAGTTCTGCTCTTTGAATCTATGAGGGTCACCACCTTGTTGTTTAGTTCTTAGTTTAGTTTAGAGATGCAATATTGAAACAGCCCCTTTGGCCCACTGAGTCTGTGCCAGACCAACGCCCACCCATTCACACTAGTTCTATCCTACACACTCGGGACAATTTTTACAGTGGCCGATTAACCTACAAACCTGCACATCTTGTGTGAGCTTCAGATCCAATTTCACATTTTAATTGGAAAATCAAGACTCCTATGGCCAGAGAAGGACTAGTACCTACTTTACTTTCTCATTTGACATTTTTACTTTTCTTTTCACTTTTTCAAAACGTTATGTTTTCTTGCTTTCTTTCCTGCCCGTTTGCAGTTAGTCTGAAAAATGATCCCGGTGCAAAACATCACCTGTCCATGTTCTCCAAAGATGCTGACTGACCCACCAAGTTACTCCAGCACTGTTTTTTTTGGTATAACCAGCAATTGCAGTTCCTGGTTATCACTTTACCATATGTCGATTTAAAAACTCACCAGCAATAGAAGAGAAAAGGTAGAGTTTTATGGGTCCATGCCGACAAAGATGCCCCATCTACGCTAGTCCCATTTGCCTACCTTTGGCCCGATATCCTTCCAATCCTATCCTACCCATGTATATATCCAAATAGCTTTTGAATGTTATAGTACCTGCCACAACCACCTCCTCTGGCAGCTCGTTCCATAAACCCAACAGTCTCTGTGTGGATAAAGTTGCCCCTGGGGTTCCTATAAAATCTTTCCCTTCTCACCATAAACCTATGCCCTCTGGTTCTTGATTCCCCAGCTCTGGGTACAAGACTCTGCATTCACCCTATCTATTCTCCATTTTCTTCATTAAACAAAAGTAAAAATTGTAAGCTTGAAACAGAAGCAGAAAATCATGCAAGTCAAACAATACTCAATCAGCATCTGTGAACGAAACAGGTTAATGGTTAAGGTACATCTGCTTCATCAGCAATGTCTTGCAGCATTATGCATCACAGCTGGGATTAGAATAATGCTGACTGAAATATCTCGGCTCTTTCTGCCTTTAAGGACAGATGGGTTTGAATTAAACTGAGCCTGGGATCAAGTTTCACACAGTAGGATTACATTTCTGCAGCGACTCAACTTTCACTTCGAAGAACAGGATTTAACTTCCACCCAAATCGGTTCAAACACCAAAGGTACAGTGATATTTGAGTTACCATGCAGCCATACAAGTAAAAAGAACACAATACACAATAGAATTTAACATAAACATCCATCACAGTGGAATCAACATTTCTCACTGTGATGGAAGGCGATAAATTCAGTCAATTTTCCTCCTTTGGCCTTGACCCTCTGCCGTCGCCGTTACGGACGACCCGATGTACAAACCCTCTCGTCGGGATGATCGAAACTCCGACGTGGGGATGGATCAGAACACACTCCGCGGCTTGGAGTCCCTGAATCGGCCGCTTCTTACCGGAGACCACAGCTTCATGATGTTAAAGACCACGGGCCAGCGGTCGGAGCACTTCTTCTGGCGATCCCCGGCAAGGGATCCCAGGCTCTGCTATGGTAAATCCGCGCCCGGGGCTAGAAGCTCCGAAGACCGCTGCAGTCAGCAGGCCCCCGCGGTCGGAGCTCCAACACTGGCGACCCTTGGCAAAGGATCCCAGGCTCCGCGATGGTAAGTTCACGCCGCGCCTGCTGCCAAAGTTCTGGGCCGGTCTCTGGTCTGGAGAGGCCGCACCAAACCAGGTGTTAGGCCGTGAGGGGGGCGAAGATGCAACAAGGATAAAGTTGCATCTCCATCGAGGTAAGTGAGTGAAAACGGTTTCCCTCTATATCCCCCCCCCCCCCCAACAGACATACCGAGAAACATTAAAACATACATTTAGACGCACTAAAAATAACAAAAATAGCAGAAACAAGACCTTCGGCCTAAAGTCCTCTCAGAGGAAAGTTCTTGAGCCGAAACGATTGTACCTCTTCATATTTCTAGTTCCCCGACTCTCAGTTTGAGGAAGGGTCTGGACCCAAAATCACCTATTCCTTTTCTCCAGAGATGCTGCCTGACACACTGAGTTACTCCAGCATTTTTGTGTCTATCTTCAATGTAAACCAGCGTCTGCAGTTCCTTACTACACAATGATTAAGCTGTTAGCTGCTTTCCAATACCGAGCATGACACTTGACAGTCAATGCCAACAGGCCGCATCTCAATCAGAGTTTGTCCTCAATTGGTGTTGAGCTGTAAACATTGTCTGGTTCACTGCAGAACTCAGACAGCTCCGAAAGCCTAAAGAGGAGGCCTACAGGAGCGGGGATGCAGGCCTCTACAGGCAGGCCAAGTACCAGCTGAGAAGAAGAATCAGAGCTGCCATGGAAAGGTTCTCTGAGAAGTTGAGGAGCAAGTTCTCAGCCAGCGACTCTTGTTCAGTTTGTAAGGGCTTGCAAGAAATTACCAGCTACAAGAGGAAAGCCCCCCGCTCTTTGGACAATCGTCAGGTGACCAACGACCTGAATGAGTTTTACTGCAGGTTTGAAATTCAGAAACGTAAGCCTGGTATCCCCTTCCCCCCTCCCCAACCAACACAGCCAGACCCCAGTCTACAATGAATGGACCCTGCACCCTCTCCTTCCCATTCATCACTTCACACCGACTTAAGGCAAGACTCCAGTATGAAAAGACAGGACCATTTCCCACCCCAACCAACACTTCACACCCACTCACAGCCTGACCTCAGTCTGAAAAGACTGTGCCTTTCTACACCCACCCCCCTCCAATCACCACTTCACACCCAATCATCCACACCCTCTGTGCTGCACAACATAACTTATCCAATATCAACAATAAAAATAGAGGTGGAGAAGCTTTTCAGAGGACAAAAGGGCCGGAAATCTCCAGGACCTGACAATGTTTCCCCCTCTACTCTTTACCTCTGTGCCAAACAGCTGACACCGGTCTATACAGACATTTTTAACCAGTCCCTGCAAACATGTACTGTCCCTGCCTGCTTCAAAGTCTCCACTATTGTCCCTGTACCCAAAAAGGCAAGGATTACTTGTCTTAATGACTACAGGCCTGTCGCACTGACCTCTGTAGTCATGAAGACACTCGAAAGGCTTGTGCTGGCTAAGCTGAAAAATATCACAAACTCCCTGCTGGACCCTCTGCAGTTTGCATATCGGGCTAATAGATCTGTGGATGATGCAGTCAGCCTGGGCCTGCACGTCATCCTACAGCACCTAGACCGCCAGGGGACCTATGCGAGGATCCTGTTTGTTGATTTTAGCTCTGCATTCAACAACATTGTGCCAGAGCTACTAAACTTCAAACTTTCCGAGTTGACTGTGGCTGAACCCCTCTGTCAGTGGATCACCAACTTCCTGACAGACAGGAAGCAGCATGTTATGCTGGGAAAGTACATCTCGGACCCGCAAACACTCAGCATAGGAGCATCGCAAGGCTGCGTACTCTCTCCTCTCCTCTCTCTACACCAACGATTGCACCTCCACAGACACCTCTGTCAAAGTTCTCAAGTTTGTGGACGACACAACCCTGATTGGACTGATCCAGGATGGGGAGGAATCTGCCTACAGACAGGAGGTGTCACAGCTGGCCTCCTGGTGCCGTATCACCAACCAAGAGCTCAATGCTCTTAAGACAGTGGAATTGATTGTAGACTTTAGGAGAGATCCCCCTCTCCTCACCCCATTCACTATCAACAACACCACAGTCACATCTGTGGAGTCTTTTAAGTTCCTGGGAACCATCATCTCCAAGGACCTTAAGTGGGGGGCTACCATCGACTCCACAGTCAAAAAGGCACAACTGAGGATGTACTTCCTGTGGCAGCTGAGGAAGCACAATCTGCCACAGGCAATGATGGTCCAATTCTACATGGCCATCGTAGAGTCTGTTCTCACCTTCTCCATCATGGTCTGGTTTGGCTCAGCCCCCAAGCACGACACCTGGAGGCTGCAGCAAATCATCCGATCAGCAGAGAAGATTATTGGCTGCAACCTTCCCTCCATTGATGAACTGTACACTGCAAGGTCCAGGAAGCGAGCGGGTAAGATCATCTCTCATCCCTCTCACCCTGCCACAAAATCTTTGAATCGCTTCCCTCTGGAAGGCGACTCCAGACTGTCAGAGCTGCCACAGCCCGACATAAAAACAGTTTTTATCCACGAGTAGTTGCTCTCGTCAACAGCCTAAAATCTGTAGCCTCCCTGTGATCTGGTATTTTGTTGGTTCACATGCTTGATCAATGGTGTTTTATCATTAATTTCTTATTATTATTATTAATGTTTAGTGTTTTCCGAGTCATTCGTAACTGTCACTGTATGTAATGTTGTTACTTGTGGGTGGAGCACCAAGGCAAATTCCTTGTATGTGAATACTTGGCCAATAAACTTACTTAAAATGTTGCTCGCTGTTTAGAGAGTCATACAGCATGAAAACAGGCCCCTCAGCCCATCCTGCCTACACTGACCAACATGCCCTGTCTACACTAGTCCCAACTACCCAGGTTTGGCCGATATCCTTCTAAACCTATCCTATACATGTATTAGTCCAAATGTCTTTCTAATGCTATTAATGTACCTGCATCAGCTACCTCCTCCAGCAGCTCAATCCATATACCCACCACCAATGAAAATGTTCAGAGGTTCTAGGAGCAGAATTAGGCCATTCGGCCCATCAAATCTATTTCACCATTCAATCGTGCCTTCCCTCTCAACCCCATTCTCCTGCCTTTCCCCTATAATTCCTGTCACCTGTACTAATCAAAGTTGCCCCTCAGTTTCCTATTAAATCTTGCCCTCCTCACCTTAATACAAAGGGAGTGGACTTTTCTGCAGTTTTTGGACTTTCCTTCAATACTTCTGATTCAGAGAGTGATATTTAGTTTGGAGATACAGCAAGGAAACGGGCCCCACAGTGGCCAGCAATCACCGGTTCACACTAGTTCAAGAGTCAATATGCACCGAAACAGAACAATGACATTTTTACTTGCAGTTCTGTGTTATCCCACTTTCCCATCCAACTCCCTACACACTGGGGACAATTTTACAGACGCCAATTAACCTACAAACCTGCATGTTTTTGGGAGGTGGGAGGAAGGTGGAGCATCAGGAGTAAACCTATGTGGTCACTGGGAGAATATGCAAACTCCACACACACCGACAGGATCGAACCCGGGTCTCAGGTGCAGCGAGGCAGTGGGTCTACCTGCTGCTCCATTGTGTCGCTGCTGTACACCCATCTACTCTGGTAACAGATGCCGATAGTCCTTACGCAAAGAGCACAATCTAAAACTAACACTTGATACGTAGTATTGTGTGGAATTTACCCAGCCTCCAGCAATGTTTACCAGAATGAGAAAGAATTTTGTGTAACAGCATTAATTGTAGTGTTATCTTTGCAAGTCTGTCTTGGGGGAAAAAAAGTCATTGTTGGCGCAGCAACTTACTGTCATTATGACAATCGATTCATCAAAAGAAGACATTACTCCCGCATACGGAATTGTATAGACAGTGGGACCAGACAGCTGTCTCAGACGGAGGGCAATTTACAGGAAAAAGTCAGTCCTGCCTTATGCGGATGTCAGCTAATAAAAAACCCATTAATGCTCTTCAATCTCTCTCTAGGTATACATCACCAAAGTGGTTCATCCAATATAGTAAATCCTTGCAACAACGGACCGCTCTATAACTGATAGACACAAAACGCTGGAGTAACTCAGTGCGTCAGGCAGCATTTCTGGAGAAAATAGGTGCCGTTTAGGTCGAGTACCTTCTTCAGATTCTGTAAACCCACAAACGGATATAACCTATACAACGGATTTTGGTGATAGCGGACCAAGGCTCCCGTTGCATCACCCCACCCCCCCCCCCCCCCCCCCTCACCCCCACTTCCGTCAGTTACCCAACGTGGCGGGAACTTCCGGTTGCAGGAGCGGAGAGAGCGAGCAGCACAAAGGTGGCGTGAATACCAGGCCCGTCCCCAGCGCACTGTATGTCGGGGCGCTGCGACTCCCAGGCCTGCGATTACCCGCTTGTCCCCCCCCCCCCCAACAAATGCAAAATTCCGATTAATTCAGTCTGCTTAAATATAGAAGTGAGGCAACTTATAACATTTAAAAACTATACTTTAGTTTAGTTTATTATTGTCATGTGTACCGAGGTGCAGTGAAAAGCTTTCTTTGCTGCGTGCTATCCTATCAGCAAAAAGACTATACGTATGAAAAAAGAATATCTGCTGTTCCTTCGTACAAATGTGTTTAGGTTCTTGTTTATTATTGTTATGTGTACCAAGGTACAGTGAAAAGCTTTGATTTCTATGCTATCCAATCAGATCAGTTAATAGAACAAAACACAACAAAGTCGAACTTAGTATAATAGGTAGGGCAAAGGGGAAGATGCAGAGTGCAGAATATAGTTGAGGCAGGTACTATCGCAACATTTAAGAAACATTGCACCCGAAAGTCGGAAGTACCCGACTGCTGGTGTTGTCTGTAAGGAGTTTGTACGTTCTCCCCATGACCTGCGTGGGTTTTCTCCAAGATCTTTGGTTTCCTCCCACTCTCTAAAGACGTGCAGGTTTGTAGGCTATTTGGCTTGGAATAACAGTAAATTGTCCCTGGTGTGTGCAGGATGGTGTTAACGTGTGGATGGCAGGTCGGCATGGACCCGGTGGGCCGAAGGGCCTGTATCTCTAAACTAAACATTTAGACAGGGCCCGTTTCTACGCTGTATCTCTAAACTAAATATAATATTGAAAGTTGCTATATCATGGCAATATCATATTCATTGCTACAAAAAGTATGAAAGATTATCAAATAAATGACAAGCGTAGGGGGGCATATAAACTAACAATAGTAGGAAAATGCAGAAATGGAAATTCAATTTATGAATACAGTACTAACATAAACGTAGCAAACGACTTTTGAATTTTGTGCAGTTATCACATATCCAAATGCAGCTTTCAGAAGGCTTTTGCTGGGGTATTAAATAAGAAGCTTCTCTGTACAATTGAAGCCCTAGGTATTAGTGGAAAGCTAAAATTCTGAATTGAGAATGAATTTGTGGGTGGATTTGGATAAGCCTGGAGTGCCACACGCATAAATGCTGAATGTCGACTGAAGGCAATCTGCATCTACACCTTGTGTGAGGAGACCCAGTTGGTAGGTTGGCTCATAAATATTGGTCAGAAACAGATTGTGAGGAGGATTTACAATAGACTGCATCTACACTGTTTGTATTACTCATTATCACCTTCCCCACAGCCAACAATGGACCATTGAGGGCTCCACCTTTCCTTGACCATGATTGCTGGCTTTGATCTGTCTTTTTGCATTATCTTTCATTAATTTGTTCTATGTACCTTTTCATATCTCTGGATTCCCTCTCCCCCGGGTCTCACTCAGAAGAACGGTCTTGATTCAAAACGTCACCTATTTCTTTTCTCCGGAGATGCTGCCTGACCGGCTGAGTTACTCCAGCTTTTTGTCTATCTTCGGTGTAAACCAGCATCTGCAGTTTCTTCCTACACAGACTGCATCACGGCCTGGTTCGGCAATTTGAACCCCCAGGAATGAAGCAGATTATGGAGAGTGATGAACTGCCGGGTCTATCATGGGTACTGACTTTCCCACCATCAAAGGGATCGACAGGAGGCATTATCAAAGACCTTGACCACCCTGGCTGTGCTCTCTTTTCTCTCCCATCATTGGGAAAAAAACATAGAAATTAGGTGCAGGAGTAGGCCATTCGGCCCTTCGAGCCTGCCCCGCCATTCAATATGATCATGGCTGATCATCCAACTCAGTACCCTGTACCTGCCTTCTCTCCATACCCCCTGATCCCCTTAGCCACAAGGGCCACATCTAACTCCCTCTTAAATAAAGCCAATGAACTGGCCTCAACTACCGTCTGTGGCAGTTGGTGCAGAAAGCCTGAAAACCATGACCACCAGGTTCATGTGCAATGTATAGTTTAATTGACCCCTGTAAATTGCCCCTAATGTGCAGGGATTGATGAGAAAATGATGGGATAACGTGGAACTAGTTAGTGTGAACGGGTGATCGATGGTTGCCATAGACTTGGTGGGTCGAAGGGCCTGTTTCCATCCAAACTAAATTAAACCAGATCTGGATTGTGAGCTTGAATTATGGAGAAAGGTTAGATAGGCCGGGATATTTTTCTTTAGAGCATGGGAGGCTGAGGAGTGACCTTATTGAGGTGTATAAGATCATGAGGGGCATGGATAAAGTGAATAATCACACTGCCTTTTTCCCCCCATGGTAGAAGATACTAAAACTAGAGGGTAGAGGCTTAAGGTGAAAGCTTAGAGATTGGAAACATTAATTTTGATTTATGGTTTTTCTTGTCCCAATTCAACAAATGGAAAAATATTTAGATGGGGCCATATAGGGCAACTTTTTCCATTCAGAGGGTAGTCTGCACCTGGAATGAGCTGCCAGAGGAAGCTAGAGAAGCGGACATAATTACGACTTTTAAAAGACAATTGGACAGAGATATAGATACAAAGAGTTTACAGAGATATGGGGCTAAATATGGAGTTTAGCCTAGTATGCCAACTTGATCGACGTGGACAAGATGGATGGGCCGATGGTACACACCTTTGACTCTATGACCAGTGGAAAAATAATGTAAGACAAGTAATCTTTAGACTTTACTTTATATTTCAGAAATACAACACAGCGGTAGAGGTGCTACCTTACAGCGCAAGAGACCCGGGTTCGATCCCGACTACGGCTGCTGTCTGTACGGAGTTTTATGTTCTCCCCATGACCATGTGAGTTTTCTCTGGGTGCCCTGGTTTCCTCCCACACTCCAAAGACATACAGGTTTGTAGATTCATTAGCACCAGTAAAATTGTAAATTGTCCCAAGTGTGTGTGGGATAATGTCAGTGTGTGGGGGTCGCTGGTCAACACGGTTCCAATGGGCCGAGAGGTCTGTTTCCGCGCTGTATCTTATATAAAAAATTGAACTTGGCATCATGCTTGGCATGGACATTATGGGCCGAAGGGCCAGTTCCCGTACTGTGGAGCTCTATGACTATATCTTCTTGGACTGATATTTAAAGACTCCAAAGGATAGGTTGGAGAGAATTATCTCAAAACATGAAGCTTGTACCATAGAATGGCAACGGAAATCCATCCCATCTGGAAGAGTCTTACATTATTTGTCCCACTGTAAACATGTAGCTGTGAGTGTACAAACATCGACTCTGCTCAAGAACAAAGCTGTGGAGAACTAATGTACATCTGTCCATCACCATTTGCAGTCAGGAAAATGAAACAGGATTTTGGTTTTTAATCTTCACATGCTTTTCACATTAGAGATGGCTTTGCGGCAATACTGACACGACATCAACCACATCTTACAGACTCCAACCATGCACAATACCATTGCCACCGACTGCTTGAATTATGTATCATGTCTGAGACTCATTGTAAAGCCCCAACTCCATCATATATATTTCATTGTAGTTTGACAACAGATACAGCCAATAACATAGACATAACCAGCTATACTGGATGGCCCATGATGCAGCGGGTAGAGCTGCTGCCTTAAAACGACAGAGATCCGGGTCCGATCCTCACTACGAGTGCCGTCTGTACGGAGTTTGTATATTCTCCCCATGACTGCGTGGGTTTTCAACGGGTGCTCTGGTTTCCTCCCACACTTCAAAACTTGCAAGTTTGTAGGTTAATTAGCCGATAAAAATTGTACATTGTCCATAGTGTGTTGGATAGTGCTAGTGTACAGGGAACACTGGTCGGCACAGACCTGGTGGGCCGAAGCGCCTGTTTCGTGCTGTATCTCTAAACTCAACTATACCCGGGTTCGATCCTGTCTACGTATCTGTGTGCTTTGCAAATTCTCTCTGTGACCGCGAGGGTTACCTCTGGGTGCTCCAGTTTTTTCTTTCACATCCCAAAGACGTGCGGGTTTGTAGGTTAATTAGCCCTCTGTAAATTGCCCCAAGCGTGTTGGGAGTGGATGAGCAACTGGGATAACATTGATCTAGTGTGATGGGGTGATCAATGGTCGGCGTGGACTCGGTGGGCTGCAGGACCTGTTTCCACGCTGTATCTATCCAACAACAAATAATGATCAGCCATGATCACATTGAATGGCGGTGCTGGCTCGAAGGACCGAATGGCCTACTCCTGCAACTATTGTCTAAAAGGATGCAGGGACTTTGGCTGTGGCTCACAGCGGCAGCACAATGGCGCACAGGTAGAGTTGCTGCCTTACAGCGTCAGTGACTTCACCACGGGTGCTGGCAGTACAGAGTTTGCACGTTCTCCCTGTGACCACGTGGGTGTTCTCTGGGTGCCCTGGTTTCCTCCCACACTCCAAAGACGTACAGGTTTGTAGGTTAATTTGCACCTGCAAAATTGTAAATTGCTCCCTGTGTGTAGGGTAGTGCTAGTGTACAGGGTGATCGCTGGTCAGCACAGAAGGACCTGTTTCCACACTATCTCTAAAGTCTAACGTCCATGGAGGAAGGAACTGCAGATGCTGGTTTACATGAAGATAGACGCAAAGTGCTGGAGTAACTCAGCGGGTCAGGCAGCATCCCTGGGGAAAAGGAATAGGTCCCGACCCAAAACATCACCAATCCATGTTCTCCAGAGATGCTACCTAACCTGCTGAGTTGGACATTTTGTCTATCTAAAGTCACGTGGCCTGGAGCTTAGAGGCAGCAGCTCCACCAGCTGCACCAATCCAGACAGGTTTGTGTGGCATTAACAAAAGCTAGCAATGTGAAGTCAAGTGTCACCTACCTGTCAGATTCCCCTTGGCATTGTACGATCCCCAGTAGGTGGATTCGGTGTTGGGAGTGTGGCATTCATATTCCCCGGCATCTCCCAGCTTGAGGTTGGTAATGTGCAGCTGGGCAGAGTCGCGGTCTATCCTCTCCACGTACACCTCCTTATTCTGCACCCTGTTCCCATACATCGTGTAGGGATAGTCAGGATCGTTGGTGCTGATGATCTGGATTTGTCGGGTCGGGGCAGAAGGCAGGTAGATCGACCACTCGAAGTTCTGCTCCGTAGTTCCGGAATACCCGGATACGTTGCACCAAATGGTTGTGTGGTATCCTTCCGATCTGATCAGGGGTCCTTCCTGCATCTGCACCTTCCTTTGAGCACTGCACAAACCTGTTAAATATGAAGTTAGATAAAGACATCAGTTTAGTTTCGTTTGGAGATACAGCATGGAAACAGGCTCTTCGGCCCATCGACTCCGAGCCGACCAGCGATCACCTGTTAACACTAGTTCTATGTCATCCCACTTTCTCATCCACTCCTAAACCCTAGGGGTGATTTACAGAGGCCAATTAAGGATTTGTTCTGGCATTTTCCCTCCCATCTACTTTCAGTCTGAAGAAGGGTTCAAACACAAAACGTCACCCATATTTTTCAACAGAGATGGTGCCTGACCCACTGAGTTATTCCAGCACTTTGTGTCTATCTACACCGTATAAAACAGCATCTGCAGTTCCTTTCTACACATTGTGTCTATCTGTACCATATTTCCCAGCAATGAAGACGCACCTCCGTCGAAGACACACCCCCATTTGAGTTGCTAAATTTTGATAAAAGGCTGGCAGGACAGGATCAATGGTTTGGTTTGGTTTGGTCGGTAGAAAGGAGGATATGAAACACCTTCAAGGAGGCAATGAGGACCGGGGAGCCTCCATCAGAGAGAGAGAGAGAGCGAGAGAGAGCTGTATCGAAGGACACCATGGCTGGCTGGCGGGCCAGCAGAAGGCACTGAGGTGGCAGGCGGTTCCGCTGACGGGTCCCGGCAGCCACTCGCAGCCACCCGAGCTACTGAGTGAGTTGCTGGCATGATCCCCAACCCCCTCTTTCTCAACTCTCCTGCCCTCCCCGCAACTGTCCTTTTACAGCCGCTGTACTGAGGGATAGCCAAGTCTATCTTTCTTGGCTAACAATCTAACCTTCGGCCTCCAAGACACAGGTAAATTTTCGGGCCTTATTTTAGGGTAAAGAATAGCGTATTAATTGCCGGGAAATAGGTAGTTTAGTTTAGAGATACAACATGGCAGCAGGCCCTACAACCCAACAAATCCATACCGACCATAAATCACCCGTTCACATTAGTACTAAGTTATCCCATTTCCTCATCCACTCCCTGCACACTAGGGGGCAATTTACAGAAGGTCAATTAACCCGCGCATCTTCGTGATGTGGGAGGAAATCGTAGCACCCGGAGCAAACCCACACGGTCACAGGGAGAACGTGCAAACTCCACACACAGACAGCACCCGAGATCAGGATCGAACCTGGGTCTCTGGCGCTGTGAGGCAGCAGCTCCACCAGCCTCACCACAAAAAAGAGACACAAAAGTGCTGTAGTAACTCAGCGGGTCAGGCATCATCTCTGGAGAAAAATATGTTTGTGTTTGAACCCCTCTTCAGACTGAAGAACATGGATAGGTAATGTTTTGGGTCGGGACCCTTCAGATAGGGGAGATTAGTTTTATTTGGCATCATGTTCAGCATGGACATTGTGGGTCGAAGGGCCTGTTCCTGTGCTGTACTGTTCTACGCATCTGCTAGCACAAAACAATCTTTTTAATCAACTCCCAGCTCCTGATTAATCAGTTTAAGCTTGCTTCCACCCACATATTGTGCAGCATCTGTTGGCTCTCTCTCTTCCCCGTCTGCTTTGCGTAATGTAACAGCTTGCTTGATTACTCTCAGCCTGACATTGAAAGGATCTCGGTCTCAATACATTAGCAAATCATTTTCACTCCTCTCCCCCAGATCTCATACTTTGCTGTATTTTTCGTTTCCAACTCAGATTCCCTATTAATTCTGTTTCTTTCTTTATATTTTAGACTTTAAAGATACAGTGTAGAAACAGGCCCAGCAATCCACACCATCCAGTGATCACCCCGAACACTAGCACTATCCTACACATTAGGGACAATTACAATTTGCAGAAACCAATAAACCTACAAACCTGCACGGCTTTGGAGTGTGGGAGGAAAACAAAGGGAAAACATACAAACTCTGTATAGACAGCACCTGTAATCAGAATTGAACCCAGGGTCTCTGGCGCTGAAAGGCAGCACCACTACCGCTGGGCCACCATGCTGCTCCCTTTCTTTGGAAAGTTTAAGATCCATAAAGGCAGTAAAAAGGAAAAATAAAAATTTGAAAAAGAGATTATAAACTGTCGAATGTAAAAAATGGGTGGAAATTGCAACCTAGTTCCAGTTTGATGGTATATGTGGGCATAACGGTGAAGGCAGAGTATATTTAGATCAGTCTGAAGAAGGGTCTCCACCTGGAAACTCACCCATCCATTTTCTCCAGACATGCTGCCTGACCTGCTGAGTTACTCCAGCACTGTGTCCTATTGTGCAAACCAGCTTCTGTAGTTGTTTGTATCTCTATATCTGCGGCCTAGTTGTCTTCCGCCTGACTGGTATATTTTCCAAAAATGTACTTTGTGCAGACTAAAAAATATATCCAAGACAAAAGCTGTGCAAGAACCCTTCACCCGTTCTCAGTGCCTTTACATTCAATTGTGTCACGAGCCGTGGTTTGCCAAGGCCTGCTGGATCTCCCAGCCGCTGCCCAACTCCTCTTCCCACTCCCTCACCGACCTTTCAGTCCTAGGCAATGGAGAAGGCTCGGGACAGAGAGTTCAGTGTGGGAATGTGAAGGGGAGTTGAAAGAGTTGGCAACCGGGAGATCTAGCAGGCCTTGGTGGACCGAGTGCCATGTGGCGGACCGAGCGGTCGTCCCGATATGGCTTCCTGTACATTGGCAGGACCAAACATAGACTGGGTGACCTTTTCGCTCGGTCCACCAAAGCCTTCGACTCATCGGGCCAGGCAGCACCTCTGGATAACATGGATAGGTGACGGTTCTGGTCAGGACCCTTCTTCAGGCTGATTGTTGGGTGGATGAGGGGGATTGGAAAACAAAGGTGGAAGAGTAATGACAGCGGGGGCGGGACAAACCCTGGCAAGCGATAAATGGTTACGGGGGAGCAGGGACTTCTCACCCTCGAGGGAGAGCAGGTGTGCCAGGCATGTGCCCATTACATACAGCGGTGACGCTGTAGATGCAATGCTTGTAGGTTGATTGGCAGATGGATGGCACGAGTGACAAAGGCTGGATGTGAAAAGGAGACAAAAGGGCATGATATAAGGAGAGAAGAAGAGGAGTGATTTGTAAAGATGGAGGGAGGAATATTGGTGGAAGATGTAGATGGATATAAACCGAAGTGGAGACACAAGGAACCCCAGAAGCTGGTTTATACCAAAAAAGACACAAAGTGCTGGAGTAACTCAGTGGGTCAGGCAGCATTCCTGGAGAACATGGATAATTTTAGGATTAGGTTTAGAGATGCAGCATGGAAACAGGCCCTTCGGCTCACCGAGTCTGCGCTGACCATTGACCACCCGCTCACACTAGCTCTATGTTATCCCATTTTTGCATTCACTCCCTAAATACTAGGGACAATTTACAGAAGCCAATTAACATGTCTTTGAGATGTGGGAGGAAACCGGAGCACCCGGAGAAAACCCACGCTGTCACAGGGAGAAGGTACAAACTTCGTGCAGACAGCACACGCAGTCTGTGGTCGAACCGGGGTATGTGGTGTTATGAGCCTAGTATCTTTGGTTACGAGGCAGCAACTCTGTCACGGCGTCACTGAGCCGCCCGATAGGTGATGTTTCAGGTCAGGGCCCTTTTTCAGAAACAGAAGTGGAGACGTTTTAGCAACAATTGGGCATAAAAAAGAATGGGCCTTTAATATGCTGGAAGCATTCAGGATTTGCTCAGGAAATCTGACGGTCTGGAATTACTTGCTTGGAGAATGGGACTTCCCATCCTCGAGGGAGAGCAGGTGTGCCAGGCACGTGCCCATTACATACAGCGGTGACGCTGTAGATGCAATGCTTGTAGGTCGGGAAACAGACGGACACAGAGCACAGTCACTACTCCGCCTGTCAGCAACACGCAACAGTTAGCTCTGTGATATTGCTCAGCGCTTTTGGCTTTTGTAGAGTTTAGTTTATTGTGAGGGTGACAATACAGAGGTATATGATTACAATCGAGCCATCCACAGTGTACAGATACATGATAAAGGGGATAACACGAATAATGTTTAGTGCGATAGAATCTAGTAAAATCCGATCAAAGATAGCCTGAAGGTTTCCAGTGAGGTGGATAGTAGTATCACCTCAGGACAACTCTCTAAATTGTTGATAGGATGGTTCAGTTGCCTGATAACAGCTGGGAATAAAGAATCTGTCCCTGAATGCGAAGGTGTGTGTTTTCACAGAAGATGAAGAAGCATTCTCTTTCAGTTGTGACTGGGGTGTGACTTGTCCCTGATTATGCTGCTGGCTGGCCTTGCCGAGGCAGCGTGAGGTGCAGATGGTGTCAATGGAGGGAGCTTGGTTTGTGTGATGGCCTGGGCTTTCCTGTTCTTCCAGGGATATCTGTACAAATGAGCAGTGAGCTTGCCATTGAATGTTATTCAAAGAAGTATCCTTTTCATAATTTGCTCACAGCCTGCAGGCAATTGGCAGATCTTCAACGCCGGCTAATTTATGCAAGGTTACAAATGTTGAACATCGTTTAAAATGAGGTTAAATGTAGAGTGTACCGTTTATCGAGTCGTACAGCATGGAAACAGGCCCTTCATCCCAACTTGCACATGCTGACCAACATGCTCCATCAAAGTTACTCCCATTTGCCCGATTTTGTCCCATATCATTAGTCGACCTACACTAGTCCAACCTGCGTGCATTTGGCCCATATCCATTTAAACCTATCCTATTCATGTACCTGTTCACATAAGGACTGTTAGAAGACAACTCCATTTTTGATGGCAAGCCCATTATAACCTTCACATTACACCAACCTATATGTAGAGACAAAGGACTGCAGATTATAACCAAAGATAAACACAAAGTGCTGGAGTAACTCAGCAGGTCAGGCAGCATCTCTTATTGAATTCACCCATCCCACAAATATTCTCGACACCCAAGCTCCCCAGATCTGCGTACCACTGAGGGAAGATGGCAGCAGGATTTTTTTAAAATTGGCTTTTGGCTCCCAGCTCAGGTTTTGAGCAGTGATAGTCCTTATCCCCCTGGCCTGGCTATTCAACTTCAAGCTTTGACTGGGTTCACAGCGTTACATTTGTATATGCCAGTGCTTTGACTTAATTCATGCCAACTTCGAACAGATGGTCTGCTTAAAAATAAAATATGCAAATGAGCCATCTTGCTCTAATGAACCTCTGTATTGCATCAACGTGAAGCTGCCCCCTGGAATTTATACAAGTGATGGTTTGCACTCTGGTTTTTAACACTGTAACAAGCAAAAAATATTTTTGATGTTACACTGGAAACATTTTTCAAGCTCAAATGTTTGTAAAATGTGTTTTTGAGTTTTAGAGATCCATGCCCACTGAATCCACGCCAACCATCATCCACACTAGTTCTATGTTTATCCCATTATCTCATTCACTCCCTACACACAGACAGCCAATTAACCCACAAATCCACACATCTTTGTGATGTGGGAGGAAACGGGAGCACCTGGAGGACACCCATGTGGTCACGGAGAGCACGTACAAACTCCACACAGACAGCAACCAAGGTCAGGATCGAAACTGGATCTTTGGCGCTGTGAGGCAGTGGCTCTTGCTGCTGTGCCACTGTGCTGCCCTAAATCTGTAATAATTTATTAGAACTGATCCGTCAAATAATATCAATTTTAGATTTTAGATTATTAGTCATGTGTAAACCTGAGTTTTATCTTGCAAACCATATTTACTAGAGGACATTGCTTTCATGTGAGGGATAAAGTTGACAGCAGATGCGCAGGGACATTTTTCTTTTACACAGAACGTAGTGAGTGCCTGGAACTCGCTGCGGGGGTTGGCAGTGGAGGCAAGTAGGATTGTGGCGTTTAAGAGGATTTTAGAGAGGCACATGGATATGCAGGGAATGGTGGGATATGGGTTATGTGCAGGTAGATACGTGATAGTCTTGGCTTCATGTTCGGCACAGACATTGTGAGCTGAAGAGCCCGTTTCTGTGCTGTAGACATTGTCCGTGCGTTATGATGTTTACAGGCCAGTTAAACATAGAAACATAGAAAATAGGTACAGGAGTAGGCCATTCGGCCCTTCGAGCCAGCGCTGTGGAATGTAAAAAAAAAGAAAAAAAATGGCGGGGCCCTATCCAGTCGCCGTTGTGGCAGCTCCGCGAAAATTGTGTGTATTTTTAACTTTTATGTGCCTTTTTAACTTATTTCTAAGTTCCAACTCCCTAGTACTAACGAAGTATGGCAGGGAAACCCTCTTAAACCTAAACTCTAGGGCAAACGGTGCTAGCTGCTACGGTCAGGCAAACGCCTCCGTTGCCGTGCTGTGAGAACAGAGAGGATGAGAAAGAGTTTCTTCCCAGAGGCCATTCGGACTGTAAACACCGATCTCACCAGGGACTAACTCTACAACAGTTACTGTACCACAATACCGCCCACAATATTTAATATGAAAAAGAACATGTGATTCTGTTTGTAGTTTGTTGGTTGTTTGTTTGTTTTTTGCACAAAGTCTGCAGGCACTGCCACTTTTCATTTCACTGCACATCCCGTATGTGTATGTGACGAATAAACTTGACTTGACTTGATGTCATTGTTCCATTTTTGGTACATAAGACAATTAAACACACTTGACTGCTGATGAAACTACAAAGGGACAGGGAGAAGATAAATGAGAGAGCAAAACTCTGGCAAACGATGTATAATATGAGAAGTGGCTTCTGACTATCTGGAAACCCACAGCTGGAATGAGCGGGCGGGGCTTCACGAACTGCGCCGGCAGTGAGGAGAAGTTTCAGCGCGTGAGGCGCCGCTGACCCCGAGATCTGCAGAACACAGATTCTATAGCAGAGATGAGCTGTCTTTGTTCTGCAGAACTTTCTTGATCTTTCTGCGCCTTTTGAAGAACGGGGTGGATGGGTGGGCGAACATACCTAGTGGAAAACTGCACGTTACAGCAGCTGCATTAATCCACAGCGGCTAGGAGGCAGGTGGTCATGTGGGCATTGTGACGTCAGCAGCTCGCAAGTGGCGGTGGAGCCGCTTGAAAACATTTTGACGTTTTCTTGGGGAAAATGTTGGCGTTTTTCGAGGAGAGCTGGGCGTCAGCAGCTGTTATGGTGGCTGGCCAGCAGGATGCCACAAAATGAGTGAGTGGGGGGGGGGGGGGGGAGGATTTTATTTAAAAATGTGTACATAAAAATGTCTAAATGTAATGAGGAGTGCATTAGTGAATGTAAAAGTGTAATGTCTAGCGAAATGGAAAAAAATCTCGTTTTGCGCGTGGTCACACACACACACACACACACACACACACACACACACACACACACACACACACACACACACACACACACACACACACACACACACACACACACACACACACACACACACACGACCAAGTTGGGTCTGGTCCCCGAATATGCGGTGGGGGGGGGGGGGGGGGGGGAGGAGGAGAGGGGGGAGAGGGAGGGGGCAGGCGTGATGCCGAGAGCCTGCGGGTCAGGCGTAGGCCATTGAGATGCTGCGTACGCCGTCGAGACGCTGCGTACGCCCGTAGAGACGTTGCATACGCCCTCAATGCGCCTGTGGCCCGACAGGCCATTGACGCGCTGGCTCTGTCATGCTGGCTGGGGGGGGGGGGGTGGGAAGAATTTTATTTTAAAAATGTGTACATAAAAATGTCTAAATGTAATGAGTGGATTAGTGAATGTAAAAGTGTAATGTCTAGCGAAATGGAAAAATTTTTGGAGTTTTAGCGTGTGGTTTTGGCGGACCAAGGAATCAAAGGCCAAAGATCTGACACACATAAACACACACGAGTTTTAAAAGTATATAGATAGATATAGATATAGATTATAGTACCTGCCCCAACTACCTCCTCTGGCAGCTCGTTCCATATACCTGCCATGCTCTGAGTGAAGAGGTTGCCTCTCAGGTTCCTTATATATTTTGCCCCTCTCACCTTAAACATGTGACCTCTGCTTCTCGATTTCCCTGCTCTGGGTAAGAAGCATAATGAGCTAAATGATGAGAAACGGCAGAGATTTGCGAGATCTGTGTTTCATAGTACACGATTTGCAAAAGGCTCGTTTGCAGGTAATTAGAAAAGCCATTACAGCACTAATTAGGAAAGACAACATGTTATGTTTATGGCTTGAGGAGGTGAATACAAAAGTATGAAGGCAATGCTTCAGTTATATCGACCGCTGACGAGACCAAAGATTTTCAGAGCACAAAAGTAGTCTGAAGAAGGGTCCAGACCAGAAAAGTCACCCATCATTTTCTCCAGGGATGCTGCCCGACTCGCAGAATTGCTCTAGCACTCTAGTTCTTTATTTCTATTCTTTTAGCTTAGCTTTGTTTACAAATACTGCACAGAAACAGGCCCTTTTGCCCAACTCGCCCATGCGGACCAAGATGCCCCATCTAACCGAATCCCATTTGCCCACATTCAACCCATATCCCTTTAAAGTTTTCCTAAACATAGATCGCACAAAAATAAGTTTGCAAACATATTTAACAGTAAATAATCTTTTAATACTCACTGTTAATAGAACACGAAACAGTACTGCACAAGAACAGGCCCTTCAACCACAACGTTTAGTTTAGTTTATTGTTACGTGTACCGAGGTTCAGTGAAAAGCTTTTGTTGCATGCAAACCAGTCAGTGGAAAGACAATACATGATTACAATTCAGTTGGCCGAGCATGATTAACTTAGTCCATATTCCTCATGCGACAATAAATGAAACTAAACATATACAAATATATGGGGGATTACACAAAAAGCTGGAGAACTCAGCGGGTGCAGCAGCATCTAAGGAGCGAAGGAGATGGGCGACGTTTCGGGTCGAGACCCTTCTTCAGACTGGTCAGGGATCAGGGAAACGAGAGATATAAACAGTGATGTGGAGAGATAAAGAACAATGAATGAAAGATATGCAAAAAAGTATTGGTGATAAAGGAAACAGGGCATTGTAAGCTGTTTGTGGTGTGAAAATGAGAAGCTAGTGCGACTGGGGGGGGATGGAGAAGGAATGTCAGGGCCCGAGGGCGGAGGGAGAGGTGGGGAGGAGGCAGTCTGGGTTAGCAGAATTGAGAAAATTCAATGTTTAAGCCCAGAGGATGCAGACTCCCCAAGCGGAATATGAGGTGCTGTTCCTCCAACTTGCGATGTTGCTCACTCTGGCTGTGGAGGAGGCCCAGGACCGAGAGGTCGGATACGGAGTGGGAGGGGGAGTTGAAGTGCTGAGCCACCGGGAGGTCGGGTTGGTTATTGCGGACCGAGCGGAGGTGTTCGGCGAAACGATCGCCCAGCCTCCGCTTGGTCTCACCGATTTAGATCAGCTGGCATCTGGAGCAACGGATGCATTAGATGAGGTTGGAGGAGGTGCAGGTGAACCTCTGTCGGACTTGGAATGACTGCTTGGGTCCCTGAAAGGAGTGGATGGGGGAGGTGAAGGGACAAGTGTAGCATCTCTTGCGGTTGCAAGGGAAAGTGCCCGGGGAAGGAGTGGAGCGGGAGGGAAGGGAAGAATTGACAAGGGAAATACAAATATATACAAATATATAGTGGAAGTATTAGTGATAATTTTTGAAAACTCTTTAGATTCTGGAGTAGTTCCTGAGGATTGGGGGGTAGCTAATGTAACCCCACTTTTTTAAAAGGGAGGGAGAGAGAAAACGGGGAATTACAGGCCAATTAGTCTAACATCGGTAGTGGGGAAAATGCTAGAGTCAGTTATTAAAGATGGGATAGCAGCACATTTGGAAAGCGGTGAAATCATTGGACAAAGTCAGCATGGAATAATGAAAGGTAAATCATGTCTGACGAATCTTATAGAATTTTTTGACGATGTAACTAGTAGAGTGGATAAGGGAGAACCTGTGGATGTGTTATATCTGGACTTTCAGAAGGCTTTCGACAAGGTCCCACATAAGAGATTAGCATACAAACTTAAAGCACACGGTATTGGGGGTTCAGTATTGATGTGGATAGAGAACTGGCTGGCAGACAGGAAGCAAAGAGTAGGAGTAAACGGGTCATTTTCAGAATGGCAGGCAGTGACTAGTGGGGTACTGCAAGGCTCAGTGCTGGGACCCCAGCTATTTACAATATATTAATGATCTGGATGAGGGAATTAAATGCAACATCTCCAAGTTTGCGGATGACACGAAGCTGGGGGGCAGTGTTAGCTGTGAGGAGGATGCTATGAGGCTGCAAGGTGACTTGGATAGGTTGGGTGAGTGGACAAATGTATGGCAGATGCAGTATAATGTGGATAAATGTGAGGTTATCCACTTTGGCGGCAAAAACAGGAGGGTAGATTATTATCTGAATGGTGGCCGATTAGGAAAAGGGGAGATGCAACGAGACCTGGGTGTCATGGCACACAAGTCATTGAAAGTAGGCATGCAGGTGCAGCAGGCAGTGAAGAAAGCGAATTGTATGTTGGCATTCATAGCAAAAGGATTTGAGTACAAGAGCAGGGAGGTTCTACTGCAGTTGTACAGGGTCTTGGTGAGGCCACACCTGGAGTATTGCGTACAGTTTTGGTCTCCTAATCTGAGGAAAGACATTCTTGCCATAGAGGGCATACTAAATAATTCGAAACCCCTATAAACCCCATCTAAACACCATCTAAACCCCTCTAAACAACCTTTAAACCCCTCTAAACCCCCATACAGAGAAGGTTCACCAGACTGATTCCTGGGATGGCAGGACTTCCATATGAAGAAAGACTGGATAGACTTGGCTTGTACTCGCTGAAATTTAGGAGATTGAGGGGGGATCTTATAGAGGCTTACAAAATTCTTAAGGGGTTGGACAGGCTAGATGAAGGAAGATTGTTCCCGATGTTGGGAAACTCCAGAACAAGGGGTCACAGTTTAAGGATAACGGGGAAGTCTTTTAGGACCGAGATGAGAAGATCTTTTTTCACACAGAGAGTGGTGAGTCTGTGGAATTCTCCGCCACAGAAGGTAGTTGAGGCCAGTTCATTGGCTATATTTAAGAGGGAGCTAGATGTGGCCCTTGAGGCTAAAGGGATCAGGGGGTATGGAGAGAAGGCAGGTACAGGATACTGAGTTGGATGATCAGCCATGATCGTATTGAATGGCGGTGCAGGCTCGAAGGGCCGAATGGCCTACTCCTGCACCTATTTTCTATGATTTTATATCCCTGTAACCCTTTCCCATCCACACCGTTCTACCTCAGTCTCTTTGGCAGTGATAGATTTGAGATAAAGTGAGGTTAGAAGGGTAGATGGGAATGTGGAAATGAGGTTGCAATTCTATTAGCCATGATCGTACTAAATGGTGGCGGGGGGGTGAGGGGGTGGATGAGGAGGCGGGGGGCCAGATGAGTTGCAACTCTGCAACTCTTCCAACCTGCAAAACTATACACTGCACGGAACATATTCTGAAGAAGGGCGGCACAGTGGCGCAGCAGAAGCGCCAAAGACGGGTTAGATCCTGACTACGGGTGCTGCTGTCTGTACCGAGTCTGCACATTCTCCCTGTGAACCCTGCGTGGGTTTTTTCCAGTATCCTCCCACACTCTAAAAACGTACATGTTTGTAGGCTAATTGGCTTGGTATAATTGTAAATTGTCCTTAGTGCGTGTAGGATAGTGTTAGTGTGCGGGGATCGCTGGTCGGCACAGCCTCGGTGGGCCGACGAGCCTGTTTCCGTGCTTTATCTCAAAACTAAAGTAAGCTAGCCCTAAAATGTTGCCTCCCCATTCCCTCCACAGATGCTGCCTGATCTGTGGCGTAGATTCAAACTCTATGGGCAGAATTACCTAATTCTGCTCCTATGACTTATGACGTCGGCCAATGTTCCTCCGACATTTTGTGTTCTGCTCTATATTTTGGAACTTTACTCCTTGCGTTCTCTGTGTACTTGTGTATGGTTTGATTGTACCCATGTAGATTTAATCGGTCAGCATGCAAACAAAGCTTTTCAGTGTATCTCAGCGCATGTGACAATAATAAATCAATACCAACTTATCCTATTGCGGACCTTGGACTTTTCCTCTATAACAGTAACGAACACTACGACACTGTAACACTATATTCTGCATTGTGGTTTTTTTTTCTCTGCTTTGCCTGTTGTACTTGTACGTAGCTTGATTGTACCCATGCATAGTTTAATTTGATTTGAAGTCAAGTCAAGAGTGTTGAATCGCCATATGTACGGACAACAGAACAATGAAATTCTTACTTGCTACAGCTTAACAGAGCTGTAAACATAGATAACATAGAATAATTTTTTTTAAATCATTAAATCAAAATGAATAAATTAATGAGTGAATGACACAGCATGGAAACAGGTCCTTCGGCCCACCGATTCCATGCTGACCGTCAATCACTTGTTCACACTAGTTCTATGTTATCCCACTTTCCCGTCTACTCTCCACACTCGATATGTTAGGTTTAGGTTTATTATGGCCACATGTACCAAGGTACAATGAAAAGTAGAAGCAAGGAACTGCAGAAGCTGGTTTACAAAAAAAAGACACAAAGCTAGCAGCAATTTATAGACGGCCAATTAACCTAAAAACCCGCACGTCTTTGGGATGTGGGAGGAAACTAGAGCACCGGGAGGAAACTGACACAGTCACAGGGACAACGTGCAAACTCCACACCGGTGGCGTCTGAGGTCAAGATCGAACCCGGGTCATTGGCGCTGTGAGGTGGCAGCTCTACCAGCTGTGCCATTGTGCAACCCTTGCACGCAAACAAAAGCTTTTCACTGTATCTCGGAACATGTGATAATAGCATACCTGTACCAAAATAGCCACTAATTCTCAAGGGGCAGTCTCTCGTCTTGTTTTCACCAGATGGTAAGACAACAACTGTCTTCATTGCAATCATTTGTGTCCACAATTTACAAGAGGGCCTTATTGGAATTATTCAGATTCAGATAAAGCTCTCCCCAAACCACAGGAAGCCAATCCGAATCCCACAGATGTATTTCACCAGCCAAAGTAAAAATTCTTTATTTTTAAATATCACACAGATGCAAAAATGTTATTTAAAACAAAAATGAAGCAATACAATTCCTTCAAATGATTTTTAACACTTTGCCCATGAGGTTAGATAGAGGGTACAGTATATAAAATTATGCGAGACATAGATAGGGTGGACAATCAGAACCTTCTTCCTCTGGGTAGAAATATCAAAGACTAGCGGGCATAGCCTTAAGGTGAGAGAGGTAAAGTTTAAAGGAGATGTACGGGGCAAGTTTATTTTTATGCAGAGGGTGGTGGGTGTTTGGAACATGATGCCAGGGGTGGTGGTGGAGGCAGGTCCGATAGTGATGTTTAAGAGACTTTTAAATAGGCTCATGGATATGCGGGGATTTGGATTAGTCACAGACAAAGAAGATTAGTTTAACTTGGCATCATGCTCGGCACAGGCGTTGTGGGCTGAAGGGCCTGTTCCTGTGCACAATGTTACTAGGATCTCCCTCTCAACCTTACCACTCCCTCAGAGGTTCACGATACTGATAGTTGCTGCCTGGTGAGTGGATTATGGTTGGGAATAGGTTTAAGATTTATGAGCATAAAGCAAGAATATAGAGTCATAGAGCTCGGAAACAAGCCCTTCTGCCCAACTTATCCATCCCAACCAAGAACACAATCTAAGTTAGTCCTGATTTGGCCCATATCCCTCTAAACCATTACTATCCATGTATCGGAGTCTTTTAAATGTTGTTATAGTACCTGGCTCAACAACCACCTCTGGCTGCTCGTTCCACATACCCACAACCCTCCGTGTAAAAACGTTGCCCCTCAGATTCCTATTAAAATCTGGCCCTCTTACATTAAACCTATGCCATCTAGTTTAAAAATAGATGGAAACAGGCCCTTCAGCCCACCGAGTCCATGCCAACCATCAATCACCTGTTCACACTAGTTCTATTTCACATACCCACAACCCTCTGTGTAAAAACGTTGCCCCCGAGATTCCTATTAAAATCTGCCCCTGCCACTGATCAGTCTGAAGAAGGGTTTCGGCCCGAAACATTGCCTATCTCCCTCGCTCCATAGATGCTGCTGCACCCGCTGAGTTTCTCCAGCATTTTGTGTATCCACACTAGTTCTATGTTATCTGATTTTCTCATCCACTCCCTACACTCTAGAAGGCAATGTACAGACACCAATTAACATACCAACCTGCATGTCTTTGTGTCTTCAGGCACCATGGGGAAACCCACACAGTCACAGGAACAATGAGCAAATTCCACACAGACAACACCCAAGATTAGGATTGAACCAGTTTCTGGCCCTCTGGGGCAGCGGCTCTACAAGCTGTGTCACTGCGTGTCCTCTGGTTTTTGATTCCCCCACCCTGAGTAAGAAGACTCTATACATTTGCCCAAACAAATCCCATCATGATTTTATACTCCTCAGCCTTCTGCCCTCCAAGGAATAAAGTCCCAGCCTGCACAACCTTTCCCTCAAGTCCTGGCAACATCCTCATAAGTCTGAAGAAGGGTCTCGACCCGAAACGTCGCCTATCTCCTTCACTCCTTAGATGTTGCTGCACCCGCTGAGTTTCTCCAGCCTTTTGTGTACCCTTGATTCTCCAGCATCTGCAGTTCCTTCTTTAACACATCCTCATAAGTCTTCTGGGGTTACACAAAAAGCTGGAGAAACTCAGCGGGTGCAGCAGCATCTAAGGAGCGAAGGAGATAGGCATCGTTTTGGGTCGAGACCCTTCTTCAGACTCATAAGTCTTCTCTTCACTCTTTCCATCTTAATGCTATATTTGACATGGCTGACAAGTTCATACGTTCTAGGAGCAGAATTAGGCCATTCAGTCCATCTTAAGAAGGGTCTTGACCCAAAACGTCACCCATTCCTTCTCTCCAGAGATGCTGCCTGTCCCGCTGAGTTACTCCAGCTTTTTGTGTCTATCTTCGGTTTAAACCAGCATCTGCAGTTCCTGCTTACACATCAAGTCTACTTGGCAGATCTACCTTTCCCGCTCAACACCATTCCCCTGCCTTCTCCCCATAACCCCCGGCACCCGTACTAACCCAGAATCTGTCAATCTCTGCCTTAAAAACATCCATTAACTTGGCCTTCACAGCATGAATTCCACAGATTCACCAGCCCCTGTCTAAAGAAATTCCTCCTCATTTTTTTTTAAAATTAAAAAACACATCCAGGGCAAGGGAGAATATTTGCCAGTTGTGTTACATAAATTTAAAATTAACATCATGATGGATCTCTGTGTACAGTCAACTGCGCATTAATCGCAACACAGTTTTTGCATTACCTAATGCACATTAATTCAGCAGCCTAAGAGATTCCATAAAACATTCCTTTAATAATTAAAAATAAACACAACCTACGAAGATAAGATGGGGTGAACTGAACGAAGATAAGATGGGGTGAACTGAGTATCTTGATGGTATTTTCTACATAAGATAAAAGAGGGTTATTTGCTTAGAGTAATTGAGTCAGACAGCAAAGAAACAGGCTCTTCGGACTAACCTGCCTACACTGGCCAACATGCCCCATCTGCACTAGTCCCCCCCTGCCTGCATTTGGTCCAGATCCTCATAAACCTGTCCTATCAATGTACCTGTCTAAATGTTTCTTAAACATTGCAATAGTATCTGCCTCAACTATCCCCTCCAGCAGCTCGTTCCATGCACCCACCACCCTTTATGTGAAAAAGGTACCCCTCAGGTTCCTATTAAATCTTTCCCCCCTCACCTTAAACCCATGTCCTTTGGTTCTTGATGCCCCTACTCTGGGCAGGAGAATCTGTGCGTCTACCCTATCTATTCCTCTTGTGATTTTGTACACCTCTATATGATCATCTGTCTTTTCCTGCACTCCTAGGAGTAAAGTCCAAGTTTGCTCAACCTCTCCCCATAGCTGAATCCCTCAAGTCGTAGCAACCTCCTCGTAAATCTTCTCCATGCCCTTCCCCACTTGTGATATCCATTTGAAGACATTTAGCTGAACAGGAAGTTACTGCCAAACAGTATTTAGTTGGGAGCACCTTCCATTCCAGCAAGCACAACTCGAACGCACAGGAATGAGGGAGATTACAAAGAGTGGTGAACACTGCACAGTCCATCACGAGTACCGACCTCCCCACCATCAAAGGGATGTACAGGAGATGTGGCCTCAAAAAGGCAGCCACCATCATCAAAGACACACACCACTCTGGCAACACTTTCATCGCATTCCTATCTTTCACTTGGGAAGAAGGTACAGGAGCCTGAAAACCATGACCTTCAGGTTCATGAACAGCTTCCTCCCAAAAACCATCAGGCTCTTGAACAATACAAACACCAACTAAAGTACAAGCCATGATAGGCACAACGTGCTGGAGTATCTCAGCAGGTGAGACAGCATCTCTGGAGAAAAAGGATGGGTGACACACCATGAATTGTCTTGTTCGCACAAGAGACTTTGGGCTTTTTTACACTAATATAGTTTTTAAAAAATTGATTGAACTTTTTTGTTCATTGTGTTATGTGTTTATAGATCTGTTATGCTTCTGCCAGTAAGAATAATCATTCTTCTGTTTTCGATACATATGATAATTAAACACTCTTGACTCATGAGCCAATGAAACAGTTCTGGTGACCTCTTGACAGAAAGGATGTGGAGGGTTTGCAAATGGTGCAGAAAAGATTTACAAGGATGCCTGGATTGGGGGGTATGAGCAGATACTCGGATTGTTTTCTCCAGAGCATCAGAGGTTAATGGGAGACCTGATAGAAATTTATAAATTGGGAGGCATAGATAGATATGCAAAATTATGAGAAGCACAGATACGATAGACAGCCAAAACCATTTTCCCCAGGATGGAACTATCATAGACTCGAGGTCATTGCTTTAAGGTTGATCAGGCAAAGTTTAAATTAATGTGCAGCACATGTCTTTTTTTTTTTTTACAGAGGGTGGTGTGTGTCTGGAACATGATTCCAAGGTGATGGTAGAGGCAGATATGATAATGACTTTTAGATACTGTAGGTGCAGTGAGCAGTTTTGGGCCCCATGTCTGTGGAAGGATATGTTGGCTAATAGGGTCCAGAGATTGTTTAGAAGAATGATCCCAAGATTGGGTTAACATGATGAGCATTCAATCGCTCTGGGCCTGTACTCACTGGAATTTAGAAGGATGAGGAGGGAACTCATTGAAACATACCGGATAATGAAAGGCCTGGATGGAGTGGATGTGGATGTGCAGCGGATGTTTCGAATAGTGGGAGAGTCTAGGATCAGAGGGTACAGCCTCAGAAGATTAACTTGGCATCATGTTCGGCACCGACATTGTGGGCCGAAGGGCCTGTTCCTCTGCTCTACTGTTCTATGAAACACTTGGGACATCTCAAAGCCAATGTGTGATCCAATCATAAAATGTTGCTAAATATTATCAATTCATTGAATGCAACATTGAGTTTAAAAAGGTCAAATAAAGCTAATTTCCTAAATTGCAACAGTGACTATACTCCCAAAAGTTCTTCATCGACTGTAAAGTGCTTGGGGCATCCGCAATTCTATATAAAAACTATTTTTTCCAGTGGCTTATTAAATTAGATCTTGAGATAAGGCAGTCTTCATGTGATTGGAGGCCTACTTCAATAGATTCTTCCATTAAATTATGGAAAGTCTTTGAGCAGTTTTCTATTAATAGTGATTACTTCACACATTGCTCTCTCTACTGAAAGAACCGAACCTCATCTTCTGCTTGGGTAGCCTTCAACACGCTGGTATGAACACCAAATTCATAGACCATACAGCATGGAAACCAGCCCTTCAGCCCGCCTGGCCCATGCTGACCAAAATGCTAGTCCCATTTTCCCGATTGAACGAATCTCTAGTGTTGGACATCTCCATCCTAGAGAAAGGCACCGACTGTCTACTCTATCTATGGTCTACAGCTACAGCCTGGAAACAGGCCCTTCGACCCACCGAGTCCATGCCGACCAGCGATCCCTGTACACTAGCACTATACTACACACCCAGGGACAATGTACAATTTTTACTGAAGCCAATTAACTTACAAACCTGTACATCGTTGGAGTGTGGGAGGACACCGGAACACCTGGGAAAAACCCACGCAGTTACTGGGGAACGTACAAACTCCGTATAGACAGCACCCGTAGTCAGGATTAAACCTGGGTGTCTGGCGCTGTAAGGCGGCAACTCTACCGCTGCGCCACTGTGCCACCCATATGCATCTCATCATTTTGTCAAGTCTACCCTCAATCTGGGCATACAAACCAACCCAGCACTAGTCTGTGAAACTTCTTGGATGATGAGCCTCTTATCCCTGATTCCCAGCCAAATCACTCTTTGATTTGCTTCCTTATATTCATTTCAAAGACCAGTGACTCTGGCACTGTCAAGGCTGTTCATGACAGCTTAACTTAGAGCCAGCTTGGCTTACAGATGAAAACTATTTGCTTTAATGAAGTCAGATATTCCACTGTATGCATAACATGATTAGAGTTTAATTATTAAACTTTGATCTACAACAGCTATTGTTACATGCTGGGGCGCTTTCTGAATAAGTTCTAAAAGTTGGCAGGAGAAAACCACTTTGATTTAGCCACAAGGAACTGCAGGTGCTGGAATCATGATAAAAGATAATGTGCTGGAAGAACTCAGCAGATCTGGCAGCATCTGTGCTGATGATGAAAGATAGGCAACGTTTCAGATCTGGACCCTTCTTCAGACCGATTATAGTGGGGGTGGGTGGAGAATTCCCCCGCCTCCCCCATTACGGAAATGATGTCGAGGCTTTGGAGAGGGTGCAGAGGAGGTTTACCAGAATGTTGCAGCTAAACGGAGAGGTTGGTTTCTCTGGAACATCAGAGGTTGAGGGGAGACGATAGAAATATGCAAAATAATGAGACATCAATAGGGCAGACAGTCAAAACCTTTTTCCAAGGCAGAAATGTCCAACATAGCAATAAGGCAAGAGTGGAAAGTTTCATGAAGATAATGGGGCGGTTTTTTTTACAGAGCAGTGGGGACCTGGAACGTGCTGCCGGGGTGGTGGAGGAGGCAGATACGATAGTGACGTGTTAGAGGTTTTCAGACAGTGCAAGTCATAGAGGCATATGGATCATGTACAGGCAGATGAGTCATAGTCATACAGCGCGGAAACAGGCCATTTGGCCCAACTTGCCCACACCAATCAACATGCCCCTTCTACATTAGTCAGACCTGCCTGCGTTTGGCCCATATATCCCTCTAAATCTGTCCTATCCATTTAATCTAATTGTTTCTTAAACATTGCAATAGTACCTGCCTCAACTACCTCCTCCGGCAGTTCCATACACACAGCCCCTTTGTATAAAAACAGTTAACCCTCAGGTTCCTATTTAATCTTCCCCCCTCACTTTAAACCCATGTCCTTTGGTTCTTGATTTCCCTTACTCTGGGCAAGAGACTCTGTGCGTCTGTCTTATCTATTCCTCTCATAATTCTATACACCTTTATTAGATCGCCCCTCATTGTCCTGCGCTCCAAGGAATAATCCTTGCTTGCTCCCTATACCTCATGCCCTATACCTATACCTCTCTCCCTATACCTCATGCCCTCGGGTCCTGGCAACATTCTCGCAAATGTTCTCTGCGCCCTTTCCAGCTTGTTACCATCTTTCCTGTAACATGGTGAACAAAATTGAACACAATACACTAAATGTGGCCTCACCAATGTCTTGCATAACTGCAGCGTGACATCCAAACTTATACTCAATATAAACACAAAGTGCTGGAGTAATTCAGCGGGTCAGGCAGCATCTTTGGAGAAAAAGGACGGATGACATTTTGGGTCAGGATCCTTCTTCAGACACTGGCCCGAAACGTCACCTATCCTTTTTCTCCAGAGATGTTGCCTGATCTGCTGAGTTACTCCATCATTTTATCTCTATCTTTGGTATATACCAGCACCTGCAGTTCCTTTCTACACATTCTATACTCTGACTGATGAAGACCAATGTGCCAAAACCCTTTTTGACCAGATGATATCAGTTTAATGGATCATATTCAGCACAAAAATGTGGGACAAAGGGCCTGTTTCTGTGCTATAGTGTTCTATGTTCTAAAACCAGGTAATCACGATTTTCAGACTGTTGTATCTTCTTACCAATGGTTGGAGTAACAGAGGTAATTGGATAAGAGGAAGAATTAATCCTATCAAAAGCCTAGCTGTTGCATATCAGCAATGGTCTGTTTATTTAAAGACATGACGTTTGTGCCTCTGGGCTCATTGACATTGATGTCTGACTCATTGTGGTGTGATGAATCAGAAGGAAATGATCCGATCAGATATCAGTCTGGAGAAAGTCTCTGTGATTCATTATGCTCCCAAGTAGCTGTTTGGTGGGAATTCGATCAGTCAGGAATGTTAGCAGCTGGACTGCAGAAAGTCCCTCAGCAATAACTGCAGTTGCAGGCGGCATGGTGGCGCAGTGATAGAGCTGCTGCCTTACAGTGCCAGAGACCCAGGTTCGATCCTGACCATGGGTGCTGCCTGTACAGATTTTGTACGTTCTCCCCATGACTGTGCGGGTTTTTTCCGTGTGCTTCGGCTTCCTCCCACACCAAAGACATGCAGGTTTGTAGGTTAATTGTCTTCAGTAAGAATTGCAAATTGTCCCTAGTGCGTATGCTGGTGCTAGAATCGCCGGTCAGCACGGACTATGCGAGCCAAAGGGCCTGTTTCCGGGCTATATCCCTAAACTAAAATGTAATAGTATATTTAGGTAACATGCCCATTATTGATCTCAAGTCAAGTCAAAAGAGTTTATTGTCATGTGTATCAGATAGGACAATTAAATTTGTGCTTGCTGCAGTAGAACAGAATATTATGGGCATAAATACAAAGTGCCCATTATCTATTTCACATTTCAATCCCACTGTTAGTGAGAGGCACAGTGGCGCAGCCGGTAGAACTGCTGCCTCACAGTGCCAGAGACTCGGGTTTAGTTCAGCACGGAAACAGGAACTTCAGCACATTGAGTCCTTGCTGACCAGCAATCCCCGTACACAAGTGCTATTCTACACACTAGGGACAATTTACTATTTTTACCAAAGCTAATTCATCTGCAAACCTGCAAGTCTTTGGAACATGCAGGAAACTGGAGCACCAGGAGTAAACCCATGTGCTCACGGGGAGAACGTACAACTCTGCAGAGACAGCACCCATCGTCAGGATCGAATGTGGTCCTCGTGTCCTCTGGTGCTATCAGTGTGTGGAGTTTACATGTTATCCTTGTGATCGAGTGGGTTCCTCCAGGTGCTCCAGCTTCCTCCCACGCCCCAAAGAAGTGCGGGTTTGTTGATTAAATGGCCCTCTGTAAATTGCCCCCAGTGAGTAGGGAGCGGATGAGAAAGAGAGATAACAGAGCTAGTGTGAATGGGTGATCACTCGGCCATTATGCACTCGGTGGGCCGAAGGGCACGTTTCTACGCTGTTCCTCTAAACAAAACTATTATCTGGGATCTGATGACTAGAAATGGGTCACTTACAAAAGAAGAGAGTGACACAACGCTAAAGTTTGCTGAATCAATCTCAGCTATGCTCAAAAATAAACGTAAACCCACATTTAATGCGGAGACACTAAATTGTGCATTTATTTGACTTTTTGGTTTTATTTGATTGCTTTTGATTTCAGCTAAAATTAATCTACCACTTGACACCCACTAAAAGTCTGTCTGCTTTGGAACAACTGTGTCACATGTTAATCCATTTGGTTGCTTTGTAGACACGGGTCTGTTAGATTTGCGAAGAACTAGATTGTGGGAAAGGGGATTAATCGCCCAAATTTCAATGAAGGAAATAGTCATTTGTACTAAACCTCTTGCCTGTTATCTGCGTTGACAGCTAACTGAAGTGCCCGTCATACTTTGAACATGAGGATCCAGACTGGGTCGTGCGGTGGAGACATGGTTTCCATGAAGTGGACGGCATTTAGAGTCTTTCATTCTTTCCTGTTGTTTAGAGAGAGAAGGTTGAATTGTGCTGTGTGGCTGCCAAGTTCATTAGTTGAGAACTGGTACAGTTCAGTCAAATGAAATGAGAATATTTGGATGTGATTTATAATGGGAGTCAACCCAGCATCAAGTGGGGCAGCACAGTGGCGCAGCTGGTAGAGCCGCTGATTCTGGGTGCTCCGGTTTCCTCCCACATAGCAAAGACGTGCGGGTTTGTAGATTAATTGGTTTATGGGAAATTGCCCCTGGTGTGTAGGAAAAGTGGAAGCAGAACTGAATAGAGCAAAATTGAAGTCCATTGTGCAACCATTTGCCCAATATCACCTCTAAACCTTTCCTCTGCTGATAGTGTTCAAGAGCCTGATGGTTGCTGGGAAGAAGCTGTTCTTGAACCTGGTGGACACGGTTTTCAGACTCTTGTGCCTTCTTCCCATTGGTAGGAGTGTGGCCAGGGTGGTAGGGTCTCTGATGATGCTGGCTACCTTTGCTGCAGCACCTCCTGTAGATCCCTTCAAAGGTGGGGATGTCTGTACCCACGGTGGAACGGGCAGTGTCCACCACTGTCATTCCTGGGCATTTGAGTTACCGGACCTGGCCGCGATGCAACCAGTCAACATGGTCTGCACCGTACACCTGTAGACGTTTGGTAGTGTATTTGGCGACAGTGGAATTGTTCAGTTGTTGTCGCCTCAACTTTATGATAAAGATGGTGTAATCTGAAGATGATCGAGAAGATTTTGATAGATTTCATGAAGCTCACAGATATTGAAATCTACAGGGAACATAAAGGGCCTGTCCCACTATACGAGGTAATTCAACAGTTCTCCCGAGTTTTCCCCTGATTCGAACTCAGAGAATGTCCGTAGCAGGTCCGTAGGAGTTAGTGGTCTCGCAGTGGCTCGTTCGAGTAAAAAGCAACAATTTTTTTCATCACAAGTATTTTTTTACTCATGGACATTTTTCACAGTGTTGAAAAAACGTCACGAGTTTACCAGATTTCCCGAGTACCTACTGTTACTCGTACGAGCCTCTACAAGACATCCGCAAACTCCTACGGACAAGTTACGGATATTCTCCGAGTTCGAATCAGAGGAAAACTCGGGAGAACTCTTGAATTACCTTGTACAGTGGGACAGGCCCTTAACGATGAAAGGGAAACATATGCAAGCGAAAGTTGCTGCAGATATCCATACATCACATGGCTCTAGCATTCTCCTGTTTTGGGCCCTGAGACCAAACATATGTGTGGTTCCGTAGGAAGGAACAACAGATGCTGGTTTATACCAAAGATAGACACAAAGTGCTTAAGTAACTCAGCGGGTCAGACAGAATCTCTAGAGAAAAGGAATTGGTGATGTTTTGGGTGAAGACCCTTCTTCAGACAGAGTCGGGGGAGGGAAACTAGAGGTATGAACAAATCAGAGTCGGCACCGATGCCCATGAGAGCAGGGGCCCACAATGGATACAGCAGATGAGGTTGGAGGAGGTGCAAGTACCTGGGGAGGGGGTGGTTTGGAAAGGAAGGGATGAGTTGACCAGGGAGGTGCGATGGGAACGGTGTCTGCAGAAAGTTGGAAGTGGAATGGGGTGGAGATGTGACTCGTGGTGGGATCCCATTGGAGGTGGCGAAAATGTCAGAGATCATGTGCTGTATGCAACAGTTGATAGGGTGGGAGGTGAGGATTCAGGGGACTCTGTCCTTAGTTATTAACTCGGCCTGCACCATCTTCAGATATCTCCATATTCTAACCTACTAGCTAAACTTCAAATCTCTAAAGTACCCATTGGAAATAGAGATAATTCCAATACCTTACTTCCCCCAAGTCCACTTTCCCTCTCATCTTGCTTCCTGGAGCACAATTGTTGGCTTATGTGTAACCATAAATATATGTTTATCATCTGAAGATTGACTGCAGTCTGAACAATATATGGGCTAATAATACTAATGCACTACAACAGCACTTCCAGTCACACTTTGTTACTAAACACCATAAATCTAACATCAAATCTTTTTCTTCGTTAATTCCTTCTTGAAGCTCCTCATCATTGTGTCTCTGTTCTTCCACCATCATGAACACTGACAGACTAATCCAGCGCATAAATAGACTCCAAGGCCCAACTTGCCCATGCCACCCAAGATGCCCCATCTACACTAGTCCCACTTGCTTGTGCTTGGCCCATCTCCCTCTAAACCTATCCTACCCATGTACTTGTTCAAATACCTTTTAAATGCTGTTAAGTAACCTGCCTCAAATACCTCCTCTGGCAGCTCGTTCCACATATAGCTACCACCTTGTGTGGAAAAAGTTGCCCCTTTGGTTCCTATTAAATCTTCCCCCCCCCCCCCCCCACCTTAAACCTATATCCTCTGGTTCTCAATTCCCTTGCTCTTGGTAAAACACTCAGTACATTCACCTTATATTTCTCTTTGTGATTTTATAAGATCACTCCTCAGCCTCCCACGCCCCAAGAAATAAAGTCCTAGCCTGCCCAAACTCTTCTTGGAGCTCAGGCCTTCGAGTCCTGGCAACATCCTCGTAAATCTTCTCTGAAATGCAAAAAAAGTCACAAGTTTTTTTCCTTTCCCGTAGTTTCTGCTTTTGTTTTATTCCTTAGCTTATTATCTTTTTCTTTGCCTCAGACCTATATAGAACAGCACAGCACAGGCCCTTTGGCCCACAATGTCCGTGCTGACCATGATGCTGATAAACTAATCTCCTCTGCCTACATGTGATCCATATCCCTCTGTTCCATGCATATCCATGTGCAGTTACCTTATTTATTCCCCTCACGATCGTATACACTGCTGTAGGATCACCCCTGATCCTCCTCCTTCTTCTTTCGTGTGCACAGCCTAAAGTTGTTGGACAACTTGTTTTATTGGATCTTCCGTTTGTGCCCGTCGAGTTGATTGCATTACTCGAAACAGGGCGGACCACGTGAAAGTTGCAATCGCTCCAAGGAATAAAGTCCTGGTAAACATTCAAGCTGAAGCTAGACAGGCTTTGCCTCTGTCCTTCCCTTTTGTCACATGCGGGGAGCTGACGTCTACAGATCTAACAAACCATCGCTCATGGGACGTCTGATCCCCTTGAGTTGTCTCCACATTCCAGCCCGAGCTAAATTCACCCCATTCAGAGCAGGAAACAGCCGAAGCTCTGTAGTCATCAGACTCTTTCCCACGACTTATTTTGCACAGTACAACAGCATCATCTGACTGACACAAGATGACCTTGCTGCAGAACATCATTCCCTGCTTCTCTTTCATCTTGTTTCTCGATCGTTGCAGTGACTGCATTGTGACCGTTACAACAATGAACTAATTGCCTTTCTCCGTCGGGATAGATTGCCGCCCATCCTCCCTATACTTCATGGGCCTGTTTTGTCTAGTTCACAGATACAGATTGCAGAAATAGGCCCTTCAGCCCACTAATTCCACACCGACCAGCGCTCACCCCATACACTAGATTAGTTTACAGATACATCGCGGAAATGGGCCCTTCGGCCCACGCTGACCAGCGTTCACCCCGCACACTGCAAGGGCCAGGAAGCTAGCGGGTAAGATCATCACTGACCCCTCTCACACTGGCCACAAACTCTTTGAATCACTTCCCTCTGGAAGGCGACTCCGGACTGTCAAAGCTGCCACAGCCAGACATAAAAACGTATCCACGAGTAGTTGCTCTTCTCAACAGCCAAAAACCTGTAGCCTCCCTTTGATCTGATATTTTGGTAGTTCACATGCTTAATCAATGGTGTTTTATCATTAATGTTTTATTATTATTATTAATATTAAGTGTTTTCTGAGTCATTCGTAAAAGTCACTGTATATCATGTTGTTACTTGTGGGCGGAGCACCAAGGCAAATTCCTTGTATGTGAATACTTGGCCAATAAACTTAAACTTACTTATCCTACACACGAGGGACAATTTATAAATCTTTATCAAAGCCAGTTAGTCTACAAACCTGTATGCCTGTTGAATGTGGGACGAAATCGGAGCACCCAGGGAAAACCCACGCGGTCACAGGGAGAACGTAAAACTCCGTATAGGACGGAGCCCGTAGTTAGGATCGAACCCGGGTCTCTGGCACTGTAAGGCAGCAACTCTACCGCAGCTGCACTGATCCACCCTTGTAAAAGTGCACCACAGGATATGTTTCCAGCTCGTGATTGTCTTCACAGATGCCCCTCCCATGAAGTGAGATAACATTGAACTAATGTGAGTGGGTGATCGATGGTCGGTGTGGACTCAATGGGCCGAAGGACCTACTTCCATGCTGTATCTGTAAACTATTTACCTTCAGCACAAAAATCTCGCCTCCAATGCACAGCGGTATTTGCTTTACTGACAGCCTGGTACGTAGAACATAGAACAGTACAGCACAGGATGCTACCGTGGGTGCCTGCGGACTTTAACATCACTGAGCTCGCGGTCTCTAGTTAGAAACCAACTTTAGGGAGCTCCAAGCCGCGGGAGCTTCGATCGCCCCGACTGTGGATGGTTCAACTGCCCCAACCACGGGAGAATAAAAGAGGAAGAGGATTGACTTTTTTGCCTTCCATCACAGCGAGGAATCCGCCTTGGTGGATGTTTATGTTAATATTTATGTAGTTGTGTTTTTTTTTAAAGTATGGCTGTTTGGTAATTGGAAAGTCACTGTACCTTGATTGGTACATGTGACAATAAATTGACTTTGAAACCTTGAAATCTTGTCTTTTTTTGCAAACCAGCATCTGCAGCTCCTTGAATCTAAGTTAACGTACTCTCCAGCTCACATGCAGATGGTTGATTACAGAATCAAATGCCAAAGGCTTTGGTGATATTCCAATTTGGTAGGAAGGAACTGCAGATAATGGTTTACACTAGAAATAGACACAAAATGCTGGAGTAACTCAGCGGGTCAAGCAGCATCTCTGGAGAAAGAAATAGGTGATGTTTCAGGTCGAGACCCTTCTTCAGACAGAGAGACAACTGAGAGGGAAACTAGAGATATGGAAAGGTACAGAACAAATCAGAGCCTGCACCGATGGCCAAGGAGCCCACAATGGTCCATTGATGGCTGTGTTTAATTGTCATATTTACTGACAGTTCTTATTTGCAGCAGCACAACAGGCCTGTAAACACAATACATGTAGATAATATAAAATCAAAACTTCAATAAGGTAATAATCACAATATTAATGCAAAAAAGCCCAAAGTTCTTATCACAATCGGTACTTTATAACTGTAGTGTTCAAGAACCTGTTCATTGTTGGGAAGAGTGGGAATGTTTAATGGAAATGTGTAAGTTTGATTTTGCATTGAGAGTGGAGGGGGCCTGGGGTGGTGGTGGAGACAGATACCACAGTGGAATTTAAGAGGTTTATTAATAGATACATGGAAATGAAGGTAATAGAGGGATATGAATCATGTACAGGAAGATGAGATGCGTCTAACTTAGCATCACGTTCAGCCCAAACATTGTGGGCCGAAGGGCCCGTTCCCGTGCTGCACTGTTCTGTTCTATGAGCCAACAATGTCACGTGTGGTAGGTCGTTTGCATGCTGTAACTAAAGGAGGCAGTTTGATGGTGGTTTGTCTTAGTTGATGAAGAGCAAGACTTCCAAGTAAAGCAGATAAAAGAGCCTTTAATATTGCTTCGAACAGCTGTGTGACAGCTGCTACCTAAAAGTGGTCCTGAATCTCCCTTCCACCGCACTGCACAGCAAAGCGGAGCTGACAGGCGCGTAGCATCAAAATGTATAATTAGACCTCCTCATTAGTGAGAAATGGCCGATCGATTAAAGCAAGCAGCCAACCCAAATGACACGCAGGTCTCCAGAGATCAAATTCACAATTCTCCCTAGCAATGGATATAACTAATAAGGAACAGAATCATGACCTGTGCAAGTTCCAAGCACACACTAAGGTGGAAACATTTGGGCAGCAATCAAAATATTTATTAGGATCTCGCATCACCCCACCCCGCCACACGTGTGAATATTTAATAAATCCCATGTTTTAAACAGTGGGCCAAACCCACATTATTCACACTTGAATTCATGCTCATTTCTTCATCAAAAGAGACAAGAGAGCTTAATTGTCATATGATAGACACAATAAGCTGGAGTAACTCAGTGGGTCACGCAGCATCTCTGGAGAAAAGGAACAGGTGACGTTTTGGGTCAAGAGCGGAGTTACTCCAGCATTTTGTGTCAATACCAGCATCTGCAGTTTCATCAGTTGTCATATGTCTCAGCATGAAATTCTGCTGTCTGATAGAGATATATTTAGGATTAGATTTATTATTGTCACGTGTACCAAGGTACGGTGAAAAGCTTTTGTTACATGCTAACCAGTCAGCGGCAAGACAATACAAAATTTTGCTTAGCATGCTATCCAAAAAGGTCAGATAATACCATACACAATCAGGTCAAACTCAAGCACAATAAGTAGAGCAAAGGGGAAGGTACAGAGTGCAGAATGTAGTTCTCAGCATTGTAACGCATCAGTTCCAGAGACAGAGTCCAATGTTCACAATGGGGTGGAGGTGAAAGGAACAGTACCCGAGTTTATGGAAGGATTGTTCAGAAGCCTGATAGCTGAGGGGAAGAAGCTGTTCCTTAGTCTGGTGGTGCACGTTTTCAAGCATCTACACCTTCTGCCTGACGCGTGTGGGAAGAAGGAATGACCAGGCGTGGGATAGGTCTTTGATTATGTTGGTTGTTTTTCCCAAAGCAGTGTCGTGTGGATGGAATCATAGTCAATGGTGGGGAGTTTGGTCAATGTGATGGACTGGGCTGCATCTACAACTCTCTGCAAAGGGTTATAAAATAGAAGGCATACAGATAGGGTAGACAGTCAGAATCTTTTTCTCCCCCCAGGGTGGAAGAATCAAATACTAGAGCTCTAAGATGAGATGAAAGTTTAAAGGAGATGTGCAGAGCACGTTTTTTCCCCCTACACAGAGGGTGATGGGTGCCTGGAACATGCTGGCAGTGTGGTAGTGGAGGCAGATACAATGGTGGTGTTTAAGGGGCTGTTAGTTAGGCACATGGATATGTAGTGAATTAAGAGATATGGATGATGTACAGGCAGAGGAGACTAGGTCTAATGTCAAATCGTTGCATAAAACACTTCTCTGAAACAAGTTTTAGAGCTTGGAAAATTGTCACAACATCAAAATAATTCTCCTCCGACTCCTAAATGTTTTAATAGTGACAGAGTTAGCAAAAAAAAAAAATTAAATGCATATGATAGTGGCATTTAATAGACTTTTGGATGGGCACATGGATATGCAGGGAGTGGAGAGACATGGAGCACGTGCAGGCAGCTCTTGGCATATATTTAGCATGTATGTTGTGGGTCAAAGGGCCTGTTCTGTCTTCTATGTTGTTTTATCCTCAGCATCCCAAATGAAGCTTGAGGAAGGGCACAGTGGTAGAGTTGCAGCCTTGCAGCACCACAGACCCAGGCTCAATGCTCGGGTGCTGTCAGTACAGAGTTTGCATGTTTTCCCTTTGACAGCGTAGATTTTCCCCGGGTGCTCCGGTTTCCTCCTACACTCAAAGTACAGGTTTGTAGGTTAATTGGCTTCATTAAGTTGTAAAATTGTCCCTAGTATGTAGTGTACGGGGTGTGATCGCTGGTCAGTATGGATTTCTTTGGGCCAAAGGGCCCGTTTCCACTCTATCATTAATGTCTCAAGTTTAACAGCAAAATGTAGACATGAGGAACTGCAAAAGTAATTAGAATTTCACTGTGCCTTAATTGGTACATGTGACAATAAACTGACATTGAAACCTTGCAAATGCCGTTTTATCAAAAAGACAAAGTGCTCGACTAACTTTACTAAACAGAACGCCATACCCTTTACCTGTACACTGTGGATGGTGCGATTGTGTAGAATTTCCACTGACTGCATAGCATGCAACACAAAGGCTTTTCACTGTACTTCTGTACGATAAACTAAACGCATCAGTTCCAGAGACAGAGTCCAATGTTCACAATGGGGTGGAGGTGAAAGGAACAGTACCCGAGTTTATGGAAGGATTGTTCAGAAGCCTGATAGCTGAGGGGAAGAAGCTGTTCCTTAGTCTGGTGGTGCACGTTTTCAAGCATCTACACTTTCTGCCTGACGCGTGTGGGAAGAAGGAATGACCAGGGGTGGGATAGGTCTTTGATTATGTTGGTTGTTTTTCCCAAAGCAGTGTCGTGTGGATGGAGTCATAGTCAATGGTGGGGAGTTTGGTCAATGTGATGGGCTGGGCTACATCTACAACTCTCTGCAAAGGGTTATAAAATAGAAGGCATACAGATAGGGTAGACAGTCAGAATCTTTTTCTCCCCCAGGGTGGAAGAATCAAATACTAGAGCTCTAAGATGAGATGAAAGTTTAAAGGAGATGTGCAGAGCACGTTTTTTCCCCCTACACAGAGGGTGATGGGTGCCTGGAACATGCTGGCAGTGTGGTAGTGGAGGCAGATACAATGGTGGTGTTTAAGGGGCTGTTAGTTAGGCACATGGATATGTAGTGAATTAAGAGATATGGATGATAAACTAAACTAACACAGCGTGTAAGGCAGCATCTCTGGAGAACATGGACCGGCGACGTTACGTGTCGGGATCCTTCATCTCAAGTTCCAACTGGACACATCACTCTCCTGGATTCGACAAGCAGCTCAACATTTTCAGATAGTTGTTTAAGAAAGAACTGCAGATGCTGGAAAAATCAAAGGTAGGCAAAAATGCTGGAGAAACTCAGTGGGTGAGCGAAGGAATAGGTGACGTTTCGAGTCGAGACCTTTCTTCAGATAATCAGTATTTGAATTCCACATTTTCAGTTGACGCTCCATGTTTCTATAGTAATATGAGATAATCACTCCACACGTAGCTACACCTCCTCCAGACTACACTCTATTCCCATTACCACCACCTTTTACTTTGCACGTCCCTTTTCTCTCGTCATTAAATCTCCAACCTTCCGCCCACTTCCATAAATTAATTTAACCTGGGAATGCTGTGAAGTGTCGGCCAATGCCATTGGTCCCGGCCTGAAACAATGCCTGTCCATCCCCTCCACAGATGCAGCCTGAGCTGCTGAGTTACTACGCCAATTTGGGCTACAAGGACAGGCATTGTTTCAGGTCAGGACTAACGACATTGGCCGACACTTGATGGCAATCGCAGGTTAAATTAATTTACAGAACTGGGCAGAAGGTCAGAGATTTAATGACGAGAGAAAAGGGACGTGCAAAGTAAAAGGTGATGGTAATGGGAATAGAGTAGTCTGGAGGAGGTGTAGCTACGTGTGGAGTGATTATCTCGTATTACTATAGAAACATGGAGCGTCAACTGAAAATGTGGAATTTAAATACTGATTATCTGAAGAAGTTGAGCAGCTTGTCAATTCATCCCCTGTTGCAAATCATCATCTCCTGTTCCTTGTTTTGGACTTTAGAGAGCCCGAGTCCCACTGAGTCCAAGACAACCAATGATCGCCCTGTACACTAACACTATCCTACACACTAGGGACAATTTACATTTCTTTTAACCCAGGCCAATTAACTTACAAACCTGTACATCTTTGGGATGTGGGAGGAAACCAGAGTTCCCGGTTTAAAGATTCCACCATCTCCAGGTCCTTGTGTCTCCATCTGGAATAATTCCCAGTTCTGATAAAAGACCATTGACTCGGACAGTAACCCTGCTCCGTTCTCTCCATAGATGCTGCCTGATCTGCTGAGTATTTCCAGACTTAGTCATTTTACTGAATATATACACAAAGTGCTGCAGTAACTCAGGGCGTCAGGCAGCATCTCTGGAGAAGAGGAATAGGTGACATTTTGGGTCAAAACCCTTCTTTAGACAATATTAGTTATCAGTAGAAATTCCACGACACTTGCTACATACTATGACAACCACAAATGGAAACTAAAATGTGCTACAGGATTGTTTTCTCTGAAGAAGAGTTTGATGGGAGACCCATTAGAAGTCTATAAGATAATGAGAGGTTTAGATAGGGTAGAGTAGACAGTCAGAACCTTTTTCTCAGGATGGAAATGTCGCAGACGAGATGAGTTTAAGATGAGAGGGGCAAAGTTTAAAGGAAGACTGCAAGGCAAGTATTTTTTTATTTTTCCACACAGAGGGTGGTGGGTAGAAACAAAGAACAGCAGAAGCTGGTTTATATCAAAGATAAACACAAAGTGCTGGAGTAAGAGCAGGTCAGGCAGTATCCCTGCAGAACAAAAGATAGGTGACGTTTTGGGTCGAGACTCTTCATCAGACTGAAGGTAGGGGGTGCTTGGAACTGCCTCCACCACTGCCAGGGGTGGTGGTGGAGGCAGATATGATTGTGGTGTTGAAAAAGGCTTTTGGATAGACAGATGGATATGTAGGGAATGGAGGGGTGTGGATCAAATGAAGGCGGAGATTAGTTTAATCTGGCATCATGTTCAGCAGGGACATTGTGGGTGGAAGGGCCTGTTCCTGTGCTGCAATGTTCTATAGTCAATGATCAAGCCTCCACCTTGAACTGTGCTGTTCCCAAGTAGAACTATGAGATAATCCATGAACATGAAGCAGCCCACCTATAAATCACGCAGTTTTATCAAAGCTGCCAAATGTTACATATTATCGTGATGACTTTAAATAATTTCAGTGCCAAGAATCAAACAACTTTAAGGAGTCCTTGACCCCAAATAATGTTAGCTGCTAGGAATTATTCATCAATTGTACTCGCTATGTAGAAGTTTCCGGACTTACAGCACCTTAGTAATGTTATTTAACACCGTATGGCATGGTCAAGTTTTCCTTAGTCAATTTGAATTGATCTTTTTTGTGTCCACCTTTCCTGGGTCATCGGTACCAGCTCTGATTTGTTCTGTACCTCTAGTTTTCCTCTCCCCTGACTCTCGGTCTGAAGAAGGGTCTCGACCCGAAACATCACCCATTTCCTTTCTACAGAGATGCTGCCTGACCCGCTGAGTTACTCCATCTTTTTGTGTCCACCCTTTGCCTTCTTTCATCTCTAACCATTGACACTTACTCCACTTATCTGCCAATTTACTTGTAGAAACAAGGAACTGCACATGCTGGTTTACCAAGGAAAGGCACAAAATGCTGGAGTAATTCAGCAGGTCAGACAGCGTCGCTGGAGAACATAGATAGGTGATGTTTCAGGTCAGGACCCTTCTTCACTTTAAAACGTCACGTATCCATGTTGTCCAGAGATGCTGCCAGATCTGCTGAGTTACTCCAGCAATTTTGGGTCTTTTTTTTTGTAAATTAGCATCTGCCTTCCTATCACTTGGAAGGTTTTATCCCACCCCCATTTCGCTTTCCAGCTTTCCTCCATCACTGCAATAAAGTCTGAAGAAGGGTCCCAATCCAAAACATTGTCTGTCCATTCTCTCCACAGGTGCTGCCTGACCCGCTGAGTTCCTCCAGCACTTTGTAATGCGTTTGTGACTGTGTGGATCTCATACCACGATCCATGGATTACTAATGATGAATTGGGGATAAAATGAGGGGCAGGATTTATTTGCATTGTTATTCCTGGCTGCTATTAGGAAACTATAATCATTTGGCTTTAATAAATAGATCTATTTTTGGTGACTACTTGAAAATTCATACTTGCAAATTTCCAAAGTATATTAGTTTTAGTTTTAGAAATACAGCAACGGAAACAGGCCCTTCAGCCCACCGAGACCACACCGGTTTTATGTTATCACCCTCTCTTATCCCTCCTGCACACTAGGGGGCGATTTACAGAATGCCAATTAACCTTCAAACCCGCACGTCTTTGGGATGTGGAAGAAAACCCACGTGATCACTGAGAAAATGTGCAAACTCCCTGCACATACAGCATTGAGGTCAGGGTGGAACCCGGGTGTCTGGCGCTGTGAGGCAGTGGCACTACCAGCTGCCCCTTGTCTGACAGTAATTTGCATTGAAATCAAAGGTTTCAGTGATTCACATCCATTAATCACCCTGTTGATCATCACTGCAAAGCAACAAGCAGGAGAGGTTCCATGGACAGGTTGCATCACAGCCTGGCTTGGGAAACAGCTCTGCCCAAGCGCAAGAAATTGCAGAGCTGTGGATGTAGCTCAGTCCATCACACAGACCAATTTCCTTACTGTTAATTCTGGCCAAATTGGAGCTGCCAGGACACTAAAATTGAGGACAGGTTTCTGGGCTGCTAGGCCATTTGGTCAATTTAAATGTGCCTTCTGCAGAAATGGGACAAGCTGCAGAATGGTGCCAGCTTGTCTAGAGCCTAGATAAGAGTTGCAGGAAAAGAATGGAACATCTGCAGATTCTGACAATTAGATGTAAACTGCAATAAACAGCTTGGATGAATGCAAATCAGACGTACACATTGTAAATATTGTTGCAAACCTTTAAGGGCCTGTCCTACAAGCATGCAACTCTATGCGATGAACGCAATCAAACTATAAGCAGGGGCCGCGCGGAGGTCGGGTGATCCCCTGTACAGGGCTGTTCCCACCAGCATGCGCCTGCATGTGGCAAGCGCAACCAAACCGGCAGTAGGGGCCGCGCGGAGGTCGGGTGAATGGCGCAACGCGGCGCAAAGTGAGGCGAGCTTGGAGCGAAGTCTAAGGTAAGTTCGCCAGGACAGAGAGGGGCACAGAGGCACACACACACAGGGCCACGGAGCCACACACATAGAGGGTCACGGAGGCACCTACAGATAGGTTCACGGAGGCACGATGTCGGGGCGGTGTGTAATGCGTAGAGGCGACTGCGAGCCGACAAGCCGTTGCCGCGCGGAATTTTTGGACATAGTCAGTTTTTCGGAGCCCCGCACGGTGGCGGGACGAACTCCGCACAATTCCGCTCGGCTCCGGCGATCGAAGTGGGACCGGCCCCGCAATGCCAGACAGCTCAAGCGACCACGTCCCCATATAGAAGTCCAGTCTTAGCAGGGGAAAGTAGTATTTGGGAGGAAAAGTTGTCCATTTAAGAAGTAGTCCCCCACAGGAAAGAGTACCCTAGGAACGGGAAAATCTTCGGTATCAGAGGGAGAGGTTCACTGATTGATAACAGCGTGACGCAGCATTGAGATCGAGTGTTTGTAAACTGTGCGCTAGCATAAATTACTATTGTAAATTGTGGAAATCCAGCATCATCTTTTGTAGCATTTTTATTGGATCTGAATTGTATAAATACTTAAGATTTAGAGTGTGTTAAGTTCGCGGACCGCTACTTGTATTGCCCGTGTGCGTGCTTAAGGATTTTTGGTTGTAGGATAATTGAAGTAAAAGTGCGTTTGAATTAAATATTTTTATTTGTTTAAATCGGGATTGTACTATTGTTAGAATCTGATTTGTGGTAGTTTGATCAAGGTTCGTATTCTTTCGATCGCTGTGTCGGGGGAGGAGTCGTTCCGTTGAATGAGTACGCCACAATGAGTGTGATTTACTGTCATAATAAGTGGATGCTTGTAGTTTCAATTGGGGTGTGTCTGGGTTTACTTGTAATCAGGGGAATAATTTCTTGTTTGATTGTAGTTTTACTTGTGTGGTTCGGGTTTGTTTGTCTGTGTGAACTTAAAGTGTTTTGAGTGGGAGAGATTGCTGCTTGGGAAAGATTGCTATTAAGAGCCGGAGCTTTAGTTTTTGAAATCGGAGATTCTTTGTTTGAAGGCTGAAAGTTGAATGAGGTGATTGTGATTTAGCTGATAAGAAAGTTGGGAGAGCGATTGAATAAGAGCGATTGATTCGAATAATTGAATAGGAGCGATTGAGTGGGTGATTGAATAACGGTTGGAAGAGAACGATTGTGTGAGAAGTGTGAATCTGCCAAACGCTAGCCATTGTGTGGGGGTGATTTCAGTGGCCTTGGACTCTGAAAAGAAGGAGCGAGTATTGAATAAGTGTGTGTCTGGATTTTTATTTGTATTGTGACTATTGTGCTGAAGGGTGGGGAATGTTTCAGAGTAGGACCTATCAAATATACCCGAAAGGCTGATAAGAATATATTTTTTGAGAAACTTCCACACAAAACAGAGAGATTAAGTGGATTATCTGGAAAATTAAATAGAGTTTTGAGGAATGAACTTTGGCCGATAGGTGAACTAAAACCAATAGTAGGAATAACCTACATAGAGACAATTATTTGAAGATAGGGAAACAGTGAAGGGAACCAGCTTATTAAAATATGGAGAATGTTCTTCACAGATAAGTAAATAAAGAGATTGTTCCGCTTTCTTCCAAGAATGGCGGCGTTTAAATTAGGGATTAGAATGGAAAAAGAGAGAACTGGTCCTTCTCTGGACATTCTGGAACAGGGGAAGGAAGATAGTGGAAGCCAGCAGCAGGAGCAGGAGAGAACATCAGCTTTTAAAAAAGAAATGACTCAGATGACTCTTAAAGGGAAGGTGCCGACTAAAATCAAACTTATTAAATTTAGTAAGAGCCGCGGTTAGCGTGGACCTCGAGGGGAGAGAAGCCCAATATATGCAAGGGAGTGCAGACTTTTTTCTGAGTAGAGTCACAGCATTCCGCACAGCACTCTCATGTTCTTAGTTCGGAGACGCCATGCGCAGCTTGCGAGCAGGGCGCTCAGGAGGAGTCAGTGGTATCTTCGACTCCACCCACTAAATTCAAATCCAAAATAGGAAAATCGGGAAAGGACTCTCTAGCTCCGATGATCTTTTCACCAGCTGAGGATAGTGTGGGGGATCAAGGAGCTAGAAGGAAAGTTCCGCAGAAGTGGGTACCAAAATTAATTGGGAAATCAGGTGGGAATGTGAAAGAATCCTTCCTAAAGTACAGAGATTCCAGTAGCAGAACGAGCAGCTTTGAGGGTGAGACAGCAGGAGGATATGAAGTGGCTGATCCCGACATCGATAGCATTATAATTCCCAAAGATGTGGGTATGGAGCGGATTCCCCTCAGCCAATTCCCTAGTAGGAAGCTGCCTACTTCACCTATAGAATTAGATCCCGCAGTAGGTGTAAATGATCCCTGGGCCACAAACGTCCCCATTTCAATGCAACCTGGTTGGATGGCGGCTAAATCCTCCCAGAGACCCGTACTAAGAATCCAGAAATGGGAAGTAACTTCAAAGGAAGATAAGGAGGAGGAGGAACATAAAGCATGGATAAACATGCCATTCTGAGAGCCGACTTTCCCTCGGTTTGGTTGGAGTGGGTACAGAGCTGTTATATCTGATCAATGTTACAACTGTGGGAAATCAGGACATTGGAACCGATCTTGCCCTGTGAGGAAATACCGAGAAGGAAGGTGGCAAAGAAGAGGGCCATGGGGTTTAAGAAGATCCCTAGAGGTTACAGGGATACTTGGGACCCCGAAGGTAGAGGAAATGGACACTGGCCAGAAGATCAGGGGACAGGGACATTCTGGCAACCAAATCCATTCTGGTAGCCCTAATATTCTGCCAGCTAATACAAAGTATGACATCTGAAGGCATTCTCACATGGCCCAAAAATAATAATAAATTATAAGAACAAGAAAGAACACTGCCCCTTCCGATTCCCAGGAAGAGCGTCACGAAGAATTTAATTGGGATCGAGAAACCTCACTAACAGGAAGGACTACGAAAAGGGAAACACAGTAGCTGGTGTCAGAAGGAATGGGAACGCAAGGAGAAATGAAATGGCACTAGGGAGAGAAGAAACAAACTTATTGTGCAGGAGGTACGGGAGTAGGGAAAGGAGCTATTGTTCTAACTTGTTACTAAGTTTGTGCCGGCAGGACAGTATAATCGACAACATACTATCTGGGGAGTGAAGTAAAGAATATGCGGACCCTTGAGAGCAGGCGGAAGACACAGCTCAGGTAAAGTAGCTCCCCAGAAACAGAGACCAACAAGGAGGAAATAATACTGTCCCTTTAAGACAAATCTGGGAAGGCCACCAGATAGAGACGGCTGCTCCTCAGTATCCCTACTCCTTTGAAACTAACATCAAGGAAGAAGAAGAAGATACCTACCATAGTGCCCAACTTTAACATCGTCTAGCTTTTGACATCAGTGAAGGAAAAATAACACCATCCAACCTTTCCTAAAAAACAGACAACCAATGACGACTATTGGGGCGAGCTCTACTTTGAAGAACTGAATTTGAATTTGAAAATAGACACTCCTCTGTGGTTTGGGGCAAAACACCTATTTTGTGTCTAAATTATAGTTATTAGAAATAAATTGATAAAATTTTGAATTTGGTTTCTAAATTGTATGGTAATGAATTGGAGGAACTTTAAAGTTTGAGATTTGGAACTGACTTGTGAGATTTAGCTTAGGAGTATTTAAAGTTTGATTATTAATTTGGTATTGTTTTTGTCTCATCCCCAGACAGGCAGTCAAAGATGGGAAGGCTTATTCAGAGTGCATCAGGAAAGGATGGAACTTGGGAAATTCTGGTAACATGGAAGAATTATTCAGGGAAATGAGAGTTGTAATTGGAAATAGTAAAAAGAGGAACTGTGAACAGCAAGACTTCCCTTTAAGAGATCAGAGTTAGCATACTAGAAAGTTACTCAGTGGTAAAAGGAAATTAGTTATGAGGAAGAACTCCTATGGACTGAGAGCCGAGCCAACATTCTAGGGAAGAAGTACCAGAGGAGAAATCTATTAAAGGAGGAATAAGAAAATGGGTGTTGAGATATCAGAGTCGATGTATTTGACCGGTGGATCTAAATTATTTAACCCTTGATAGTAAAGCGGCTTCTATTATCAAGGTGGAAAGAAATTGTCCTTAGATTCTTCATTGGCTTTATGATGAAATTGACAACATATGGAAATTGATTAATTGAATTTGAACTGCTGGGAATTCCACAGGAATTGGAATGGAATTGTGTTATGTGTATTCCAGTATTCCAAAACTGTGGAATGAGAAGAGTGAGACGGACCCTGAAATTTAAAATAGTACATTGAAGGCTGAGACTGAATTTGGCTACATTGAAACATTTTTCATGGTTTGCTTTAAATAAGAGTCACGCTTGTAGGGAAATCTGGTCTGACCCCAGCTGAAACTTATATGAAAGACCATCATCAGATATACATATTATAACATTGTGTGAATACGGAGAGAGCTGATTAGTGTTGATCCTTGGATAGTAAAGAGTATATTATAGAACCGAATAACAATAGGAATACAGTAATAGAGCAGAATATAGTAGAGATAGTGAAATGGAAAAGGGATAATATTGCAGAATTACAGTGAATGTATGGGAAAACATTAGTGCATGATGGTAATTTGCTATGTTACAAGTTTTTCAGGAATTATAGGTTATAGGTTTGATTATGGAAAGGGATGGAAGAATGGGCAACAACACATATGGAGGGAATTCGTGTCCACAAAAACTCAGGAGGTGAAGACTCGTCAGAAGGAAATTGTGAAGCTACACCCACGAAAACTCGGGAGGTTGTTAAGATTCTGGGAAGAAACATCATCATCTTGTTGTTGTTAATAGATGGAGAATGTAAAAGACACACATATGTATATCTGGTTATCTGATTATCTGATCATTTGGTTATCATAAATGATGGCTTATCATATATGATAAAAGGAAGGAATATTAATTCTGGCCAAATTGGAGATGCCAGGACACTAAAGTTGAGTAAAGGCTTCTGGGCTGCTTGGCCAATTTAAATGTGCCTTCTGCAGAAATGGGACAAGCTGCAGAATGGTGCCAGCTTGTCTAGAGCCTAGATAAGAATTGCAGGAAGAGAATGGAACATCTGCAGATTCTGACAATTAGGTGTAAATTGCATGAAACAGATTGGATGAATGCAAACCAGGCATACACATTGTAAATATTGTTGCAAAGCTTTACTTTGCCAGATGTTGATTGGGTTAAATGTTGAGCCTTGTCTGGGTTTCTTAAATATCAAGACCATGTTGCAAATTCATCTCCATTAAACTGCACCTAGAAACTTCGTCAGATACATTGTATTAGTCACTGTATTATTGGGTTGGGGAAATGTCTGTCATTTACTGTGTTAATCGATATCTGTTATTGGACTGTATAGAGCCCACCCCCATGTGGTTCGGCCCTTCAAGGTTCGGGGACCTATAATAGGCCGCTCCCATGAGGTCCTGCGTTGAGCTTCTGGGACAGCGCTTAGGACTGTGTGATCTTCTGGAGTGTCTCTGCTTGAACGAGGCTAAGAGGGCTTGGCCAGGCAGTTACGAGGATTGAACCCATGGTGGTTAGGTATAGTAGTGGGGAACTATTATTATGTTTTTCCAAAATAAAATTTAGATGCACAAGAGGTTGACTTAGTGGTGTTTGACTGAAACTAGAGTGGGGGGGGGGGGGAGCTTAGAACAAGCTATTTACACTGCTATTGACTCTATTTACATTTCATGCTGCCTCGGGAAAGAAGCCAACATAATCAAAGCCTTGTCCTTGTCCCACTTGTCCTTCTTCTCCTGCTCCTGTCCGGCAGAAAATACAGAAGCTTGAAAGCGAGCACCACCAGACTCTAGGACAGCTGCTTTCCCAACATTATCAGGCTTCTGAGCGGTCCTTCCATAAGCCAAGATACTGTCCGATTCATCTCTACCCAATTTGTTTCTGTAACAGTAATGCTACAATGCTGTAAACTGTATTCTGCACTGTGGTATTTTTCTCTCTGCTCTGCCGGTTATATTTACGTTTGGCTTGATTGTACTCATGTATGGCGCGATCCGATTTGTTTGGATAGAAGACAAACAAAAGCTATTCACTATATCGAAGTACACGTGACAATAGTCTGAAGAAGGGTGCACACACACACACACACACACACACACACACACACTTCCAATGTCTAATCTTGCTGGGCTACGCCTAATACAATATTTTTTGATTAACAAATTTGTGCCCTCAAAACTAGGTGTTGGTACAAGGGGCTGTGCGTGGAACATCAAGACTCAATGAGTAACATGTTAACTAGCATTTCACAAGTTCGAGTGTTGCTGACAGCATTACCAAAACCTTTAGCTTTCGTAGACGGCGGATCTGAGCAAAGCACAGAGTGCTTAGTTTTTACTTTAGTTCAATTCGGAGATACAGCGCAAAATAGGCCCTTCGGCCCACCGAGTCCGCAGCGACCAGCGATCCCCACACAATAACACTACCACTAGGTGCAATTTTACTTTTACACAACCCAATTAACTTACAAACCTCTACATCTTTGGCGCGTGGGAGGAAACCGAAGATCTCGGAGAAAACCCACGCAGGTCACAGGGAGAACGTACAAAATCCATACAGACAGTACCTGTAGTCAGGATCGAACCAGGATCTCTGGCGCTACAAGGCAGTAGCTCAACTGCTAGGGCACGGTGCTGCCTTAAGTTAAAGATACTGCTTGGAAACTGGCCCTTTGGCCCACTGAGTCCACACTGACCAGAGATCACCCATACACTAATTTTATTCTACACACTAGGGACAATTTACAGAAGCCAATTAACCTACAAACCAGCACGTCTTTGGCATGTAGGAGGAAACCGGAGCACCCAGAAAAAAACCTTGTGGATTGCATTTCCATGCGCCTATCTAAAATCCTCTTAAATATCTGCCTTCACCATCACCCCTGGCAGTATGTTCCAGGCACCCACTACTCCATGTAAAAAAAAAATCCATTAAACTTTCCCCCTCTCACCTTAAATCTATAACTAGTTTTTGGCATTTCCACCCTGGAAAAAAGGTTCTGACTCTCCATATCTATGCATCTTTACCAGATCTCCTCTCAACCTCCAACATTCTAGAGAAAACAATCCACGTTTGCCCAACCTCTCCAAGTAGCTAATAACTCCCAATCCAGCAGCATTCTGCTTAAAAGAAGCTAAATCAAGGAAGATAGACAATTGAAGGAGTATATCCTGCTATCTGTGGACAGCCCCAGATTTTACAAGCTGCAGAATGCATTATGATCATGAATGCCATTGAAGGCAGGAACCTGCAGCAACTGACTCACAGAAGACCCAGTCTCTTAGACCAGTGCTTCTTAAATAATTTCAGTATCATTCACTTGTTTATCGCAAAATTTCATTCACCCTTGACTAAATTTTCTTATGTTTTTTGAAACTTTTTGTCTTGTATATAATTTATTTTGTCATATGAGCAAAAAACATAAATTAACTCATTCACCCCAAATAATTTCATTCACCTTTAGGAGAACCATTCACCAGTTTAAGAAGCACTCTTAGACCACATTGAGTTCACAATCAGATGTCCTATTTTTATGATATTGATTTGGAAATAAATAATGTTATTGGAGTATTCATTGAATAGTCATAGTTACATTCAGACAGCACCAGTTAGATACGGCCAGGATCAAACCAACCTGGGTCTCCAATGCTGTAAGGCAGCATCTCTATCGCTGCACCACTGTGCTACCCGCCCTGTACACCTCAATTAGGTCAGCCCTTGGTCTCTTATGCTCCAAAGCATAAAGCCTATCCAACCGCTCCCTATAACTCAAGCCCGCAAGACCAGCTAACATCCCGGTGAATCTCTTCTGCACCCTTTCGACTGCTGGAACAGTTGAATCTATTCGTTGAACAGATTGCGCACACATGTTTAAACACAAAGAATGGATATAATGGATAATATATTGGGATGGAAGTCGAATCAATTTTAATAATTCAATTCGACCAAAACCCTTCAGAACCCGAGATACGGATTTCCTATTCTGAATCTCTGTCAAATAAATGTTCTATTTAAGGAACGATGATTATTGACGCCTTTGCAATCAATAGATATTAACAAGTCATAAGCAATTTTGCCCAACATCTTAAAAAAATAACCTAAAGGTCAATTTATCTTCCATTGACAAAAATGAGCTGTCTTTCCTTCTTTAAAATCATTTTATATTGACTCCACTTACCCAGAAGCTGAAAGCAGAACGCTATTTGCGTTAATGTATTATGGTGTCATGTTTTTAAAAACTCAAAAAGGCCTCCGTACAATAACTTATTTCTGAACCACAGGGTTGAACAATCAAATCATCACTAATTGTACAATTCCCAACTGTTCAAGAGAAAAGGTTTTTGTTTAAGTGGTTTGAACATATTGAAAGTAGATTGTATTCTCTGTAAAACGCCACAATTTATGGGGCCTGCCTCTGTTGTAACTTGTTTTCTCAGATTATTACAGGCAGTTAAAAACAGCAAGAAATTTGATCGACTCCAAAATGTAGCAGCAGGAATGACACAGGCCCCTATTTCCCCAATCATGTTTAAACAGAGACTCGGCAATTGCTGGCTGGGACATCATTCTCATCTATCTGGCAACGAGTCGGCCGCACACTAAAGAGAGCTCCCCGCTATGTAATAGCAGCAGGCACAGTGTGGCGGTGGGCAGAGTCACTGCCTCACAGCAACAGAGATCCAGGTTCAATCCTGACCTCGGGTGCTGTCTGTGTGTGGGGTTTGCACGTTCTCTCTGAGACCGCGTGGGTTTCCTCCCACATTCCAAAGACATTTGTAGGTTAATTGGTCTTCTGTGAATTGCTGCTGGTGCGTAGGTAAGTGGTAGAATGTGGAGGGAAACGAGAATAATATGGAGCGGATAAAGTTGGATTTGATTAATGTAAATGAGTGATCAATGGTCTTGATGCCCATATTTGAATGCTGGAAACATAAAACGAAAACATTTTAAAATTAATTGTTGCACGGTGGTGCAGCTGGAAGAGCTGTTGCCTCACAGCGCCAGAGACCCAGGTTCTATCCCAACCTCTACTTTACATGCTGTTCCTGTGACCATGTGGGTTTCCTCCCACGTCTCAAAGACGTGTGGGTTTGTAGGTTACTTGGCTTCTGTAAATTACCCCTCGTGTGTAGGGAGTGGGCATAACGTAGAACTAGAGTGAACGAGGTTAATAGTCAACATGGACTCGGTGGGCCGAAAGGCCCGTTTCCATGCTGTATCTCTACAAAATCCTCGTGTGAATGGGTGATTAGTGGTTGCATTGGACTGTGGGTTGAACGGCCTGTTTCCGTGCTGTATGGCTCCATGAATAACTACTCGTCCAAACTCCATTTGCCAGTTTCAAGCGTGGCTCTGGGCAAGTAAGGAGGTAATAATGAATTGGAGGAACAGCACCTTGTATCACTTGGGCAGCTTACAACCCAGTGGTGTGAACATTGATTTTTCTCATTTCTCATTCCACTCTCTCCCTCCCTCCCGCCCGCACCTCAATTAGTCTACTAGTTCCACTGTTTGTATCCCTGTCGTTAGCTCATCTTCCCCAGCCAACAATGGACTCCACACTACCAGAGGTCATCCGTTGCCGACCCCAATTTGGTTTGCCTTTCCTTCTGAAAAAGGTTCCCAACCCGAAATGGCGTCTATTCCCATTCTCCAGAGATGCTGCCTGACGTGCCGAGTTAGTCCAGCATTTTGGGTCTATCTTCAGCAACAATGAATTGGTCTGAGATGAACAAGCCCTGACTGCTACCCGACACCAATGGTATCAATGGGTTTCAGGCAATAGGGATCAATTTGACAGAGAAAGGCAGCAGGATGACAACTGGAGCAATGTCCTTAAAGGCAAGTGCCATCGAAGACATTCCAATGGTCAGGGACATGTCATCCTCACTGCATGGGCTGTGACCTTCTCTGGGAAACAGAGTCACAACTCAGTACAATTATCACACTGCAAAGTGCAAGATGTTACCAATAAACTGTGCTGCAACTTTGAACCGCTCAGTGTGTAGGAAGGAACTGCAGATGCTGGTTTGTAGCGAAGATAGACACAAAGTGCTGGAGTAACACAGCGGGTCAGGCAGCACCTCTGGAGAAATAGGTGCCACTTCAGGTCAAGTCCCTTCTTCAAACTGAGTCAGGGAAGAGGGAAACTAGAGATATGAAAATGTACAGCACACATCAGAGCCCACAATGGTCTATTGCCGGCTGTGGAGGTGGTAATGAGGGGATACAAACAGTAAAACTAGCTGGACAAAGAGGATGGGAGAGAGATGGAAAGAGGGGGAATGCTAGGATTATTTGAAATTAGAGAAATCCATATCCATATTCACATTGGGGGTCTGAAGAAGGGTCTCGACCCGAAACGTCGCCTATCTCCTTCACTCCTTAGATGCTGCTGCACCCGCTGAGTTTCTCCAGCTTTTTGTGTAACCCTCGATTCTCCAGCATCTGCAGTTCCTTCTTTAACTCCATATTCACATTATTGTTTTCAGATTATCATAGCCAACTCAAGAAACATCTGGATTACAACAAACTCAGTAATCTGCAAAGTAACCAGTGTGTGAATCCTTTCATTTTAATTTCCTCTGCCTGCACGTGATCCCTACCCCTCCATTCACTGCATATTCATGTGCCCATCTAAAAGCCTCTTAGACTCCACTATTGTATCTGCTTCCACCACCATGCCTAGTAGCATGTTCTAAGCCCTTGCACAATGCAACGTTCATCTTTGCAAAAGATTTCCCATTTCTTACACTGTTGCTTACATTATGTCAAATTTGCCTTTTCTTACAATCAGAAACACCATCTACTGACTGATAATCAGATACAAACCTCAGCATAGTCATAGTGTGGAAACAGCCCCTTCAGCCCAACTTGCCCACACCAACCAACATGTCCCATCTACATGTCCACTTGCCTGCATTTGGCCCCTATACCTCTAAACCTGTCCGAACCATGTACCTGTCTAATTGCTTCTTAAACATCATAATAGTCCCTGCCTCAACCACCTCCTCCGGCAGTTCAATCCATACACCCACCACCCTTTGCGTGAAAAAGTTGCTCCTCAGATTCCTATAAAATCTTTATCGCTTCACCTTAAATCCACGTTCTCTGGTTCTCGACTCCCAGCACTCTGGGCAGGACACTCTGTGCACCCACCCGATTTATTCTTCTTATCATTTTATATACCTATAGTCCTAGCCTGCTCAATCTCACTATTGCTCAGACCCAGGCAACAGCCTTGTACCTTCTCTACACCCTTTTCAACTTGATAACATCTTTGCTTGAACATGGTGCATAGAATTGAACACAATTAATCCAAATGCCGCCACCCCAACGTCTTATATAACTGGAACATGACCTGCCAACTTCTACATTCAATACTCTGACTGATGAAGGCCAATACGTTCAAAGCCTTCTTGCCCACCCCTTCTACCCGTGATGCCACCTTCAAGGAACTATGTACCTGCACTCTGATCCCTCTGCTCTGCAACAGTCCCCAGAGCCCTACCATTCACTATGTAGGTCTTACCTAGGTTAGACTTTCCAAAATGCAACACCTCACATTTCTCTGTATTAAATTCCATAAACAAGATGCAATTTATCCAGGGTTACACAAAAAGCTGGAGAAACGCAGCGGGTGCAGCAGCATCTAAGGAGCGAAGGAGATAGGCGACGTTTCGGGTCGAGACCCTTCTTCAATTGCCTCTCTAATGGTGAACACTATCCTTTGTTTCCAAAGCAGAAGCTGCTAGGAGATGCTGGGGGAGTTAAACCAAGAAAATAATTATGCAGGCGGGGAAGATTAAAGAAATCTTATAGGCGATGTATACGCTTACGTTTGTTTGTTATTGTCATATGGGACATAGTTACAGTGGAAAGCTTTATTATGCATCAGGTTATATTATACAGAAATACAATCAAGCCAAACTCAACTACAATCGGTAGAGCAAAGGGCACAATACAGGGTTCAGAATAAAGTAAACTACGGGTGCGGTCTGTGTAGAGTTTGCACGTTCTCCCTGTGACCACGTTAGTTTTCTCAAGGTGCTCTGGTTTCCTCCCACAATCCAAAAACATACAGGTTTGCAAGTTAATTGGCTTGGGTAAAATTATACATTGTCTCCAGAGTGTGGGATAGTGTTAGTGTACGGGGTGATCGATGCCTACTCGGTGAGCCGAAGGGCCGGTTTCCGTGATGTATCTCTAAAATTTGAAGTCTAATGTCTAAAAGGACACCAAGTGTTGGAGTAACTCAGCACTTGGGTCAGGCAGCACCTCTGGAAAACATGGCTAGGTGATGTTTTGTGTTGGGACCCTTCCTCGGTACATAGTTCTCAGCATTTTTGCAGGGAGAAGAATAATCGTCCAGGGTGGGATATCTTAGATTATGTAGAAACACTAATCAGGCTGATGAAGGGTCTAACCTGAAAACTTCACCCACCCATGTTCTCCAGAGATGCAACCTGACTCGCTGAGTTACTCCAACACTTTGTGTCTTATACAGGTGAGGGGGAGGGGGATGAGGAGGTTTGATTGCCACATACTCCACTCATCTGCCAAAGGCTAGAAATAAAAAGGGTGTTAGACTAAGAGTGAAGCACAGTGAACTGGAAGTCCAGAGGGTGGGATATAGGAGGTAGGGGATGCAGGAGATAATGCAAGGCTGAACTCCACTTCACAAAAGTTCAGCTCTGTGTTTTGTATTATCATTCCACACCAAAATGTTCACCTAGATCCCTACAAAACCGACTGATTTTATCACAGAGATTAATGGCCAACTTGCAATTAAGTTAATGGATTTTGACGATTCTTTAAAAATACCCTTTTATATAATCTATTTAGAAGCTTCATAAAATATAAAGCAATTACTTGACAGGAAAAACTGGTTCACAACAAGCCCACAATTCATTAGTGAGTGTGCATAGAGATGAAATATAATATTCCATGCAACATTATACCTTTGTGATCTTATAAATATCTGGTGGCTCAAGACAAAGTTGTGCACACTGGATATAAACAGGCCAAGCTTGAAATTGTCGTGGAACGCTCATGTTGATGTGAAAAGGGGATCTCTGGCTCTATATGAAAATCACAGAAAACCATTGAGGAACAAGCACCAAGTATCCTGGAGTGTAAACTCTCAGAGTGGGGTATCATTATTTTGCTCTATATGACTAGGTTGTATCCAAAACACAATTGCTACATGTAATTTTGTGCACTCTACATGCACAATTACATTACAGCAGGAACTCCAATAATCTCAGTTGTCTCCAGTAAGAAAAAGGTTATATTATCTCATGACTCCAAGTAGCCAAAGATAAACACAAAGTGTTGGAGTAATTCAGTGGTGCAGGCAGCATCTCTGGAGAACATGGATGGGTGACGTTTTGGGTCTAGACTTCTTCAGACTGAGTGGGATTATACGTTTAAGACTTTGAGATTTACCTTTCTTCCAAGTGAACCCTATTTTTTTTCCCCAGACCCCTAATGTTTTTTCTGATTGAGTCTGCTTCTTCCACATAGGGACTGTAAGCAGACAACTCAATTTTAAGAACCTGTATTAACCCCTGCATCACACTGACATACTGTAGGGAGAATGTACAAACTCTGTGCAGACAGCACCCGTAGTGAGAATTGAACCTGGGTCTCTGGTGCTGCACGGCAGTAACTCCACCGCTGTATCATCGTGCCACCATTAAAACAGTGAGAGGCAACTCTGCATCATTAAGCAATAAATGCCTCTCCAATTTAAGTGGATCAAGTCAAATCAAGAGCCTTTAATTGCCATATGTACCAAATGGAACAATGAAATTCCTACTTTCATCTGCATAACAGCACTCAATAGCTAACAAAATAAAACAAATAAAAATTGAATATTAGTGCAAAACAAAAGCCCCAGATTCTCTAGAATAATCAAGAGAGTTTGTAGTTTAGTTGGTGTTTACTAGCCTGGTGGTTGATTGCTGGAAACCAGTATGTTGGTGCAATAGATAGACACAAAGTGCTCGAGTAACTCAGTGGACCATACGGTACATCAGGTGAAAAAAAGAATAGATTAGGTTTCAGGTTGGGACCCTTCTTCAAACTGAAAGTAGGGAGGGTGGCAATGGAAGAGGCCCAGGACAGAAAGGTCAGTAGTGGAATGGGGCAGGGATTTGAAACACTCTTACTTTCAGTGTGAGGAAGGTTCCCGACCCAAAAGGTCACCTATCCTTTTTCTCCAGAGATGCTGCCTGACCCTGCTGAGATAGCCCAGCACGTTGTGTTTATCTTTGGTATAAACAATCTGCAGTACTTTGTTTCTACATATAGGCTGGTGTAATGTAAAGGTTAAAACAGGCTTTCCAACTAAAATAGAGTTGTCTTCCAACAGTCATTAAGTGAGGCAAGCAGACTCATTCTGAAAGACAATTAGATTCTTGGAGAAGTGGGCTCGCTTGAAAGATAAGTAAACTCAAGGTCTTGAACATACAGCTACAAGGACATGTAGTCAGAAGATAAGGTAAACGTTTTATTTCTGGAGACAATGAGATTAACTGAGTTCCTGTGCATGTAGAGTGCACAAAATTGCATTTAGCAATTGGGTTTTGGATACAACCTAGTCACATAGAGCAAAATAATGATGCACCCTGTGAGTTTGCACTCCAGGATATTTGTCATTTGGCATTTGTTCCTCAATAGTTTTCGATTTTCATGTGGTGGCAAAGATATTTTGTTTCATTTTTCACTGAAGCACCCACGATAATTTCAGGGTTGGGTTGTTTATCTATATTACTAAAAGTCTGATCTTGACCACTTCCTGTTGTTCTGTATAATGATTTTAGTAAAAACGCTGTCACTTACGGCTGTGATTTTTGGCCATCTTACTCAGAGTCCCCCTCCGCTGCGCAGGACAAGAGGATTTTTCCCAACGATGAAAAAAAAGTTATTAGTGTTTTAAAAAAAGTTGAGATTCTCTCTCCTGAAGTCCACGCCCCTTCCAGAGAGACTATAAAACCCGAAAGTGTTGAGTGCCTCAGTCAGTCTCTGCAAGATGGGGGAGTTAAAGTTGTGTTGCCTAATTAAAGTTGCCTTGCCTATTGAAAGTTGCCTTGCCTTCTATACAATTAAAAGTCTAATCTTGACAACTTCCTGTTTGCGCTTTATATTGATTTTTGATAAAACGTTACCACGTATGGCTGTGATTTTGGCCATCATACTCAGTCCCCATCTGCTCATCAGGTGCCAAGGATTTTTCCCACCGATGAAAAATAAAAGAGTTATTAGTGTTTAAAAAAATGTTGAGATTCTCTCCCAAGATGGAGGAGGGAGAGGTCACAACTCGCTGTCTTAAGTGGCCTTGCACCCTGCTTGAAGTGGTAAGAAACTGCACTTGAATTTGGTGGCCTTGCACTGTGCTTGAAATGGAATTTCAAGGAATAGCTGAGAGTCAACTGCCAGCCCAACAGCCGTGAGTGAGTGAGCTGCCAGCACAACAGGCTTGAGTGACTGAGCCACCAGTCCAAGAATCCATTCAGCCCACAATGTCCATACTATCCCTCTTGAAACCAGTCCCTCCAACCCACATCACCCATACTAGCACTCCAGAAAGCTCGCACTGGCCACCAATATTGGAATTGGTGGAGAGGTGGAATATTGTGTTGGGGAACCAGTCCTCCCGTGTGAAGCTGGGACCCAACGTCCCACTTAGTCTAGTATACATTGTGGACAACATTCACCTTGAGCCAAACAACGATGCGAGATATTTATAAGATTATAAGTTCTAGCAGCAGAATCAGGCTATTCGGCCCATCAGGTCCACCCCGCCATTCAATCATGGCTGATCTTTCTTTCCCTCTCAACACCATTCTATTGCCCTCGACCTATAAACCCTGATAACCTTACCATCATCCACAAAGACCATCCATAACAAAGAGGTGTTAACCCATCCACAGCCTTCATTCATTCCACCACCAGTGCACAGTGCAGGCAGTAATGTTCAATTCAGAAAATGCAGCGCATTTGCAGTAAACCCTCATTACAACTGGACAAAGGGGGGTGAGGGGTAATGGTGCCTGTTATCAGATTGCCCACTATAACCTGGGGCGGTACAGGTTTAGAGAGGGCAGCACAGTGGCGCAGTGGAAGAGTTGCTGCCTTGCAGCACCAGAGACCAGACTTCAATCCTGACAACATAGGTCAGGTACGGCGTTTGCATGTTCTCCCTATGACTGCGTGGGTTTCTACGGGTGCTCCAGTTTCCTCCCACACTCTGGACTTGTCTCTTGAAAATTCTAATGGCATTTAGGACTCAATGATGCAAGATGTTCTCTCCCCATTTTAACTGCTTCGGAATTTTATAGGGTTGTTTCAGTACATGTAGCTTAGTTTATCATCGCATGCACAGAGCTACAGCGAAAAGCATTTTTATTGCGTGCTCTCCAGTCAGCGGAAAGACGATACAGGATTACAATCAACCTGTCCATTGCGTTCACAAACAGGATAAAGGATATATCGTTTAGTGCAAGTCCAATAAAGTCTATAAAATGTAGTCCAAGGGTCTTCAATGAGGTAGATGGGAGGTCAGGACTGCTCCCTAGTTGGAGAGGATGGTTCGGTTGCCTGATAACAGCTGGGATGAAACTGTCCCCGAATCTATAGGTACGAGTTTTCATATTTCTGTACCTCTTGCCTGATGTAAGATGGGAGAAGAGGGGAGTGGCCGGAATACATATGACAATTAAACGCTCTTAACCCTTGACGCTCCCCACAATCAGTGCAAGGGAGATCAACTGTAATCTGTGTGATTTACTGAGTCTTACAGAGAGAACAAACTACTACAAACACATGCTGTTTGTAAACAACTGGCTTTGTTGGAAGATAAATCGAACAGTGGCTATACATGCGGCTCATTGATGGGCAGAGCCACAACAAAGGTCAAAGCTGAAACAAAGATCTGCAGTAATATACAAACGGACACATCGAAACATAGACAATAGGTGGAGGAGTAGGCCATTCAGCCCTTTGAGCCAGCACCAGAATTCTATATGATCATGGCTGATCATCCACAATCAGTACCCCATTCCTGCTTTATCCCATATCCATTGATTCCATTAGCCCCAAGAGCTATATCTAACACTCTCTTGAAAACACCCAGTGAATTGGCCTCCACTACCTTCTTCGGCAGAGAATTCCACAGATTCACAACTCTGGATGAAAAAGTTTTCCCTCATCTCAGTCCTAAATGGCCTACCCCTTATTATTAAATTGTGACCCCTGGTTCTGGACTCATCCCAACATCGGGCACATTTCTCCTGCATCTAGCCTGGCGCTGGAGTAACTCAGTGGGTCAGGCAGCATCTCTGGAGAACATGGATGGGTGACGTTTCAGGTCGGGACCTTTCTTCAGACGGATTGTGGGGAGGGAGGACGGGGGGGGGGGGGGGGGGGGAGAAAGAAAGATGGAAGAAGGGAGAGGCAGTACAAGGCATCAGGCAATTGGTCGACACACGCAAAGGGGATTTTTTCATAGGCAGATGTTTGGAGCAAAGGCCAGAGATAAGAACAGTAGGTGTAAGACAGGTTTCAAGACATGTGGATTGTGAAGCCGGTTGATGGTGGAGGAAATTATTGGGGGGGACCTAATAGGTAGAAGTGCAGGTGGGGCGCAGGGGAGGGGAAGGAGGTGAGAAAGAGGTTGGAGGTTACCCAAAATCAGAGATTTTACTGTTGGGTTGCAAACTGCCCAAACGGAATAAAGGCCACGAGGAAACATAAATTAAATAATATTGGAGACAGATAATCTCAGCATAAAGAAGGGCTTTGACCCGAAATGTCACCCACTCCTTTTCTCCGGAGATGCTGTCTGACCCACTGACTTACTGACATACAGACGGACCCACTGACCCGTTGCATTTTGTGTCCATCTACGATGTAAACCAGCATCTGCAGATCCTTCCTACATAATTGCTCGACAGGTTAACCAGCATCAGTGAATAGAGAAATAGAGCTAACATTCAACTGATGATCTTTATTGGGATCTGCCCGACCTGCTCAGTAATTTATTTTAACTTTCAGATTTTTGGCATTTCCAGTAATTAATTTATTATCTGCAGGAAGTAGCAGCAAAATAAAACAATTGTGGATACGGTCATCCTGATTAGGAAATCAGGCAGCTGTTCCCTGCTGTTAGGCATGGAGAAACTGTCTTGTGCATTAAAAAAACTCTTTCATCAGTGCAAGCAGTGCAAAATGTGACCATCAGATTGCCACTTATTAAGACAAAATGAGGCAAGGACATGTCTCACACTGACCTACTGTAGGGAGGCAAATGAGGCAAGGACCGTGCATCACACTGACCTACTGTAGGGAGGCAAATGAGGCAAGGACCGTGCATCACACTGACCTACTGTAGGGAGGCAAATGAGGCAAGGACCGTGCATCACACTGACCTACTGTAGGGAGAATGTACAAACTCTGTGCAGACAGCACCTGCAGTGAGAATTGAACCTGGGTCAAGAAACAGAACAGACATGACCAACTCCAAGTCATTGTTTCATTGTCTGGATAACTTCTTATCACCTAGTCTACAGCCAATGGACCGTTGTGGGCCCCACCTTTCCTTGATCATCCTTAAGGGCCTGTCCCACTTGGCTGCCTTTCACGCGCCAATTACGCAACCTGCTAGCGTGTGGGTAGCGCGGGGACAGGCGCATGGAGTGGCATGGAGTGGTGTTGACTTAGTCCTGCACAAAATCTTTGCGCACCACCGGCCTGTCGCGTAACTGACGGCCAAAGTGGAACAGGCACAAGACCCTGGCGTGACGCGACGCCTCACCTCCAACAGCAGCAGAAGCAGGCAAGCGATCGTCGAGCTCGGCCTGGGGCTCACGGCCGTTGCAGATTCGGATCCGCCCCCACTCCTACTCCCAGAGCGGGGCCAAGATGATTGAAGATATACACAAAATGCTAGAGTAACTCAGCGGGACCGGCAGCATCGCTGGAGAGAAGGAATGGGTGACGTTTCGGTCGAGACTCTTCTTCAGTCTGAAGAAGACAAAACATCATCCATGTCTTCTCTCCAGAGATGCTGCCGGTCCCGCTGAATTACTAATGCATTTTGTGTCCATCTTCAAATGACGTCACGCGCTCCAGACGGCTGTGCGGGCGCATGATGATGCGCGCGACTCTCACGTGACCGTCACTACCGGCCTGTCGCGAAAGTGACGGCCCAAGTGGGATAGGCCCTTTACTCTTTGCATATCTTGTATTCATTTGCTCCACATCTCTCTATGTTACACCGTCTACATCTCCCATTTCCCTTTCACCTGACCCTCAGACTGAAGAATAGTCTCATCCCGAGACATCACCTATTGCTTTCCTCCAGAATTCTCTTTGTTTTCACTTTTAATTACAAGTTTGTTTACCTTGTGTGTTGTGACTGTCGGCAGACCAATTTCCCTCCGGGGATGAATAAAGTTTTATCGTATCGCATGCTGCCTGATCCACTGGGGTGCTCCAGCATTTTGTGCCTATCTCAAATCCATCAATCCATGGTTCCTTTATCACATTCTTACGCAACAATGCTTTCAGCACAGTTAAACAGAGATTTGCAAGTTATTCCCTTCCAAAACACAGAGATTAGATCCCAAGTACTTTGACCTTTACCACCAGATAGGGACACAAAAAGCTGGAGTAACACAACGGCTCAGGCAGCTTCTCTGGAGACGAGGGATAGGTGATGTTTCAAGTCGAGACCCTTCTTCTGTCAGATAGTCAGGGGAGAGGGCACAGAGAGAAGCAAAAAGGTACATAGAGAAAATTAATGAAAGACATCCAAAAAGACAGCCCAAAGCCGGCAACAATGATCCAGGAAAGGTGGAGCGCACAATGGTCCATTGATGGCTGTGGGCAAGGTATAACGTGTAGCACAAAGAGTGCAACTCAGCAGGACGACAGTGAAACTAGTATGATGACTAGTGTGGGGAGGGATGGAGAGAGAGGGGATGCAAGGATTACTTGAAGTTAGAGAAATTAATATTCACACCACTGTATAGGCAGAGTGTAAGTGAGCCTCAAAAAGGCAGCCAGCATCATCAGAAACCCACACCACTCTGGCCACACTCTCACTCCACTCTTTAGAATGTAGAGATCAGCGTGGGAACAGGCCATTCCACCCACCGAGCCCACACCGACCATCGATCACCACGTGTGCTTGCACTATCCTACTAGGGACAATTTACAGAAGCCAATTAATCTACAAACCCGCATATCCGTGGAATGTGGGAGGAATCTGGAGCAGCTGGAGAAAACCCTCGCAGTCAAACGGGGAGAACATACAAACTCCACACAGACAGCGCCCGTAGTCAGAATCCAACCCGGGTCTCTGGTGCTGTAAGGCAGCAACTCTACCGCTGTGCTAGTGTGCTGCCTCCTGCCATCAGGAAGAAGGTACACTCTGAAAACTGACCTCCAGCTTCAGTCTGAAGAAGGGTCTCGACCCGAAACGTCACCTATTCCTTCGCTCCATAGATGCTGCCTCACCCGCTGAGTTTCTCCAGCATTTTTAATTACCTTCCAGGTTCAGTAACAGCTCTTGAACACTAGAAACGCCAACTAAACTATGAACCGTCTTGGTTGCACCAAGGACTTTGGGCGTTGTGCACTAACTTTCTTATAATTTATTGTCGTTATTGGTTATTATGTTATCAATTGGTTCTGTGTTTACAGGCGTGTTAAGCGGCTGCAAGAAAAAATGTCATCGTTCCATTGTTGGCAAGAGTCGACAATGTGTAATTTTGATATGTATCAAAACGGAACAATTAAATTCTTACTTGCAACAGCATAACAGGCCTGTAAACAAAATACCCAAGATAACATCATAAACAAATAAATCAATAAATTACAAAAAATATATTAATGCATTAAAAATTAGTGTAACCAGGACACCTCATAATTTAGCAGTGTTCATGAGCCTGATGGTTGTCGGGAAGAAGCTGCTCCTGAATGTTAAGGGCCTGTCCTACAAACATGCAACTCTATGCGATGAACGCGATCAAACTAGAAGCGGAGGCTGCGCGGAGGTCGGGTGATCCCCTGTACAGGGCCGTTCCCACCAGCATGCGGCAAGCGAGACCAAACCGGCAGCAGGGGCCGCGCAGAGGTCGGGTGAGTGGTGCAACACGGCGCAAAGTGAGGCAAACTTGGAGCGAAGTCTAAGGTAAGTTCGCCAGGACAGAGAGGGGCACACAGAGGCACACAGAGGGCCATGGAGCCACACACATAGAGGGTCACGGAGGCACCTACAGATAGGTTCACGGAGGCACGATGTCGAGGCAGTGTGTGATGCTTCGAGGCAACTGCGAGCCGACAAGCTGTTGCCGCGTGGAATTTTTGAACATAGTCAGTTTTTCGGAGCCCCACGCGATGTTGGGACGAACTCCACACAATTCCGCACGGCTCCGGCGATCGAAGTGGGACCGGCCCCGCGACGCCGGACGGCTCAAGCGACCACGTTAGGTCGCGCTAATCGCATAGAGTTGCATGCTGGTGGGACAGGCCCTTTACAGTTTTCAGGCTCCATCCTGTACCATCTTTCTGATGACAGGAGTCAAAGGAGAGTGTGGCCAGGGTGGTGTGGGTCTCTGATGATGCTTGCTGCTTTTCCGAGGCAGTGACTCATGTAGATCCCTTCGATGGTGGGGAGGTCAGTACCCGTGATGGTCCAGGAAGTGTCCACCACTTTTTAACAATCTCCTTTGTTCCTGGGCAACTTAATACAATAACACTCTTGACTATTGGAGAGTTTAGTTTTGGAGATACCGTGGGGAAAGGGGACTTTTGGCCCACCAAGTCCGAACTGACCAGCAATCACCCGTTCACACTAGTAGTTGTCCTATATACTAGGGACAATTTTCAAGCACCCGGAGAAAACCCACATGTGCACAGGGGGAACGTGTAAACTCCATACAGACAGCACCCGTAGTCAGGGTGAACCTGGGTCTCTAGCGCTGTGAGGCAGCGACTCTACTGCTGTGCCATTAGTTACGTTGCTGGGAAACGTCCAAAGTTGGGGGAAATAAAAAAACAATAGCACAATAGATGAACATTAGGCAGTTCCCTATCACACAGCAGGTGGGGTGATGAGTATGACAGGATTCTGCAGGGATATCTAATCACACCCCTTGATGAGGCAGTACATCACACTCTGTTCCGAGAATAGTCGGCAATCACAGATCCATTTCACATCGTGGTGTAACGCCAAGATTACTTCACATCTCCTTTCCTTTTAAAGGCTCCCAAAAATTACTTGTAGCCAAACGTTGACAATTTTCAGACCAACGTACATAATCACATTCCATTCCGTTGAAATTCTGTTTAAGACTCGAGTCGTAGGTCTTAAACACGTCTCACCCCAACCACTCCCACTTCTTCGCCCTCTCCCATCGGTCAAAAGGAAAAGTGTGAAAACACATACCTTCAGATTCAGGGACAGTTTCTTCCAAGTTGATATCATCTGAGCCATCCTACCAACAACTAGAGAGCAGCCCTGAGCTACTATCTATCTCATTGGAGACTTGGACTGTCTTTGATCGGACTATACTGGATTTTATCTAGTACTTTTTCCACACAAAGGGCAATTGGTGTTTGGAACGAGGTAGTTGAGGCAGGTACTATAGCAATATTAAAGAAGCATTTAGACAGGTGTCTTTCGGCCCAACTTGCCCACTCTAACCAACATGTCCCATCTACACTAGTCCTACCTGCCTGCTTTTGGCCCATATTCCTCTAAACCTATCGTATCCATGTACTGTCTAATCATTTATTAAACTTGCATTGTACACGCCTCAAATGCCTCCTCTGGCAGCTTGTTCCATACACCCACCTCCCTTTGTGTGAAAACGTTAGCCCGCAGATTCCTATTAAATCTTTCCCCCCTTCATCCTAAACCCAAGTTCTCCGCTTCTGGATTCCCCTACTCTGGGCAGGAGACTCTGTGCATCTACCCGATCTATTTCTCTCATGATTTTATACACAATTAAATTTAATAAAGCAATAAACAAAAAAGGGACAAATATAACATTACCAGCATTTCTTCCCAACATTTATAATTACTTTAAACTATTTTCACTCAAAGGGTGGTGGGTTAACGGAACACGCTGGCAGAGGAGCTAGATACAAGGAACTGCAGATGTTGGTTTGCAAAAAAAAAAGACACAAAGTGCTGGAGTAACTTAGCTGGTCTCTGGGGAACATGGATAGGTGACGTTTTGGGTCGGGACCCTTCTGCAGACTCACGAGGGGATAGTGGAGACGGGTACCATAAAGAGACACTTGGAAAGGTACATGGATAGGAAAGGTTTAGAGGGATATGGGCCAAAAGCGGGAAAATGGGACAAAGCTTAGATGGGGCACCTTGGTTGGCATGGGCGAGTTGTGCCAAAGAGCCTGTTTCTGCGCCGTAACAGGTGCATGATAATATACTTGTAGTGTGTGTGGAGGAAGGGCACAAAGTTGCCATTTTACCACATGCAGATTGTTGTTGTTTTCTACTCGATGGAGATTGCTGTTAGTTCATTTTGCACCTACTCCGTAGAGCAGTGTGGGAAGTTAATGGGATGGTATTGTGGTCGACATGGGACAACTTGGGCTGAAGGGCCTGTTTCCATGCTGTATACACATCTGCAAACACAACACATATCTGCTGAGGGTTGTGTACATTGATTCTGAAGAACCTTTGAGTTCGCACAATGGAAAATTCAAGCTATCACGTTTCTAAGACAGGGAACACTAGATGCATTGGGATCAAATTCAAAGGACTAATGGAAAATCTATCGTAGCCCTCAGACACAGATTAGCTTCACACTCAACACTAAAATGGACATTTAATGCTTACAGCTCTGATCATAGGACGTAAAACAGGAAGTAGAAACAAGAACTGCAAATGCTGGTTTATAACAAAGATAGACACAAAGCGCTGATGTGACCAAACTGGTCAGGCGGCATCTCTGGAGAAACAGTACGAGTGACGTTTCAGATCAGGACTTTTCTTCAGACTGAAAACAGAGTACCACAAGAACAGGCCATTCGACCTCCAATGTCCATGACAAACGTTATGCCAAGTTAAACGAATCTCCGCCGACTGAACGCGATCCATGTACCTTCATTCCCTGCACATCCATGTGCTTGTAACGACGCCTCTTTAATGCCACTATCATATCTGCCTCCACCACTGGCAGCACATTCCAGGCACTCGCCACTCTCTGTATAAAACAACTTGCCCACACATCTCCTTTAAACCTTGCCCCTCTCACCTTAAACCTATGCCCTGTAGCCTTATGTCACAATAAAAACGATATCCTGCTTCACTCCCTATTCGAGGGAAAGGATATTGGAGTGAAAAAAAAATACAAAGTGCTGGAGTAACTCAACGGATCAGGCGGCATCTCTGGAGAACATGGATAGGTGATGTTTCGTGTTGGGACCCTTCTTCAGACTGTTTGTAGTACGGGTGAGAGAAGAAGGGTCCCACCCGCATCTGCAGTTGCTTGTGTGTAAATGATACTGGAGCTCTGAAATTGCACAGGAAGCTGAACTGAATGTAACGCAGCCTTAAAACGTCAGGATGAGAAAACAAGCTTTGAGAATTACTGTGAGAGATCGTTGTGGTGACTGAGAGGATGGGAGTGGGGGTGGGGGTGGGGAAGGGAGAGATGTGGAATTACATAACTCTCCACAACCTAGGGTTTGCAGACAGCCTGACTTGATACGATTATTTAAAATGGGACAAAAATGCAGGACACAACTCACACTGATATCATCCACGAACCATGAGTTAGCATTAGAGCACTCTCTGGAATTAAGTGCTAAAACATGCAGAAAGGATTCATTGCTTTAGTGTAAGTGGGAACTTTGCAGCTGCCTGTGAGAATGCGTTTCTAGACATATGGGATCTGTTACTTGCTAACTGTCGATGATACGCTTAGACTACCATGATTTCTCAGTGACGTTTGGGAAAAAATAGGAATTTGCCAGAATTTTCCCCAAATCTTACACGTCTGTTTTTCCCCTCTTCCCTGGAATTACATTGGTGAATATGGCTGAATCCAACTGGCTCCTTTTCATAATATAAACTATCATGTACTTAATTTATTATAAATCTTTTATTATTATACCTGTTAACGGAACAAAAAGTTTAATTAAGTGAGAGTGTTAATTTATAACTTAAATTATAATATAATTCAACCATTAGCTGATCTATCATTCCTTCTCAACCCCATTCTCCTGCCTTCTCCATGTAATCTTTGACACCCTTCCCAATCTAGCAAAATTGTTTTTGAATTTATTTGAAATTGGCATTTTTTGATATGTATCCCAATAAGTAAATTAATTTTAATTTATAATTTAAGTTATAAATTAACTCACTTGATTTTGTTTTGTTGTGCTTCGAGATACAACGTGGAAACAGGTTCTTCGATCCACCGAGTCCACACTAGTTCTATATTATCCCACCTTTGCATACAGTCCCTACACACTAGGGGCAATTTACAGAGTGCCAATTAACCTGCAAACACACGTGTTCTTCTGTATGTGGGAGGAAACCAGAGCACCCAGAGGAATCTCACACGGTCACTGGGAGAACGTGCAAACTCCGTACAGAGAGCACCAGAGGTCAAGATCGAACCCGGAGCCTCTGGGTTCTATAACTCTGGTGCTCTAATGCCCCTGTCTCACTTAGAAAACCTGAACGGAAACCTCTGGAGACTTTGCGCCCCACCCAAGGTTTCCGTGTGGTTCCCGGCGGTTTGTGTCCTCCGGCAACCACCTTCAACTAGCATCGCAGCCGGCTTCGACTAAAAAATCACCGATTTTTAAAACGGAAACCACTTTCGACCATTAGGAAGACTGACAAAAACCTCCGGGAACCGCACGGAAACTTGGGTGGGGCGCAAAGTCTCCAGAGGTTTCCGCTCAGGTTTCCTAAGTGGGACAGGGGCATAAGGCAGGAACTACTGCTGCACCACTGTGCTGCCCTAATGTTATTGGGATACATAGCAAAAATCAAAATTTGCTAAAGGAATAATTTCAAATTAATCCAGGAGGATTTTTATCTTGATTAGGAAGGGCGTCAAAGGTGATGGGGATAAGGCAGGAGAATGGGGTTGTGAGGGGAGATAGATCAGTCATGATTGAACGCAGAAGCTGACTTGTTGGGCTGAATGGCATCATTCTGCTCCTATGTATTATTATGGTCTTTAATTGTACAACTGTGTGTACAGCTTACATTGAGATCAAAGGATATTGAAGACCCAATGTCATGGAATAGATAAAATGTGTAGGGAGGAACCGCAGATACTGGTTTAGATTGAAGATAGACACAATAAGCTGGAGCAAGTCAGCGGGACAGGCAACATTTCTGGAGAAAAGGAATAGGTGACGTTTCAGGTTGAGACCCTTCTTCAGACGCTCATTGTGTAGAGTTAGACTACTGTTCCCTTGATTCTAAAGCTGTACCTAAGTTGATATTCTCAAAGCATTCACCATTTACAAAGCAAGGAACAGTGATCATAATTCAATAAGCTTCATGCACACCTAGACAATTTAAACAGAATTAATTAACCCATCTGATGTCAGTCCAGATGGGCCATGTAAACAAACAGGCAGATCTTAAACGCAACGCTAACCCACCGAGCATGAATATCACTAATTCTATCAAGGGCTATTAATGAAAACGGGGATTAAAAACATCTTCACAGTGATGAGAGCAAGATGCTGTGTGGCACTCACTAAAACTACCTGTTAAATGGCTCGTTTATACAAAAATATGGCTCAAATACTCAACGATAGACACAGAATGACTCAGCGGGTCAGGCAGCATCTCTGGAGAAAAAGGAATAGGTGGAGTCTCAGGTCGGGACCTTTCTTCAGGCTGGCTCCCCTGATTCTCAGTCTGAAGAAGGGTCTTGGTCCAAAACACCACCTATTCCTGTCCTCCAGAGATGCTGCCTGTCCCACTGAGTTACTCCAACATTTTGTGTCTGTCTTCAGTGTAAACCAGCATCTGCAGTTCCTCCCTACACAAATATTCAAAGATGTTGCTTGTTTTGTACCCAGGAGCCAGATTGAAACCACTCCTGAGATCGATTGAATTTTCGGAAGATCATAAAACATAGGAGCAGATTTAGGCCATTCGGCCCATCGAGTCTACATCACCATTCAATAATGGCTGACCCATCTTTCCCTCGCAACCACATTCTCCTGCCTGCTCCCCATAACCATTGACACGTTTATTCATCAAGAATGTATGAAACTCCGCCTGAAAAATACCCAACACATTTTTCAAAACATGTTCAACCTTTCCAACGCTGCATTTTGTGCCCTGGTATTTTATTTCATTCTTCACATGTTTAAATCATAATGTTTTAGTTGGAATTATCTACTACTGTACATCGTGTTGTTACTTGCGAACAAAGCACCAAGGCAAATTCTTTGTATGTATACATACTTGGCTAATAAAAACAAATTCGGTTATTCAATTCAATTTTAATAACGTGTGCATTGAAATAATGTCAATTTCCAAACAAAAACTCACAAGTTCACCAGAGGACCTCTGAAGACAGATCCCATTCCCCTCCCCCAAACACATACACAAAACACAAAAATCACAGTGGACCGCAAACTCCTAGCCTCTACTTTTTGATTCATCCCTGCAGTTAATCTCCATAACAATTCACGGCAACGGTTAAAGAGCGAATGCACACGACTCACCCAAAAGCAACGCGACCAACTGGATGGGAATGCACTTCATTGTTGCAACTGCCTGAAAAGCATTTGCTCTCACCAACACGTTACAGCCCGGGTTGTCTCAGAACTATCCAGTCTTCGTGCAGTGTGGAGCTCCCAGGGTCAAGGCTACTGGAGAGGGGGAGGTGTCGAGTCGAGGGCAGTGGGGTGGCTTGAAGTAAGGTTAAAGCCAGGTACAATTCCTAGAGCTTCTCAGCGCGGCACGTTCATCCCACCGACTACTTGGCTACACTGGAAACACACAGGCTCTCGCTTTATAGGTTGGGGTGGTTCAAAACAAGGCGACAGATCCGCCCCAGATGCAGACGGACTGGATGCAGTGAGTGGAAGAGAAAAGGAGGTGGGATCGCGACGTCAAATTGTGGGCGGAAAGGTGGGTTGTTCAAGCCTTGAGAGAGAGAGAGAGAGAGAGAGAGAGAGAGAGATGAAGAGGGAGGCGAAAGGAGGGGGGAGGGATGGATGCAGAGGAAGGGAGGGAGAGAGAGGGGAAGGGAGGGTGGGATAATGGGAGGGAGGAGAGATAGAGCTAAAGGGATGGGCAGATTAATGGATGCTAAGTGCAATGTGGGAAAGGGCAGAGTGAAGATAGAGAGGCACAGAGAAGCCCAGATACAAAAATCAATGGGCACTCAGAGGTAGGAGAGCTTGGAGAAGCTAGTGCTGAACACAAGAGAGAGAGAGAGAGAGAGAGAGAGAGAGAGACGAAGGAAACATAGGCTGTGAGCTGCACTGTGCTGTGTGTGGCTCCCGAAGGCTGGAAGGAATAAAGAGAGGAAATAAAGTGATTTTTTTATTTCCCCTTTGCTGAACGTTTCAAGTTGAAATAAAAGAAACATCAATGGTACAGAACTATGAGCAAAACACAAAGCGCTGGAGGAACTCAGCAGGATCAGGCGGCAACTGTGGAGGGAACGAATAGGCAATGTTTCTGTACACATATATGGTATATCTGATCTGTTTGGATAGCTTGCAAAACACACTTTTGCGCCCCATATCTGAGGAAGGATGTGCCGGTGTTGGAGAGGGTCCAGAGGAGGTTTACGAGAGTGATCCTGGGGATGATTGGGTTAATATATGATGAGTGTTTGACGGCACTGGGCCTGTACTCGCTGGAGTTTAGAAGGAAGAGGGGGTACCTCATTGAAACGTACGGAGCAGTGAAAGGTCTGGATACTGTGAGTGTGGAGAGGATGTTTCCCGTAGTGGGAGAGTCTCGGACCAGAGGGCACAGCCTCAGAATAAAAAGACATTCCTTTAGAAAGGACACGAGGAGGAATTTCTGTAGTCAGAGGGTAGTGAATCTGAGGAATTCATTGCTACAGACAGCTGTGGATGCCACGTCAATGGATTTTTTTAAGGCGGAGATGAACAGATTCTTGATTAGTAAGGGTGTAAGGGGAGATGGGAGGAGAACGGGGTTCAGAAAGAAAGATAGATCAGCCGTGATTGAATGGTAGAGTAGATTTGATGGGCCAAATGGCCTAATTCCTCTCCTACAACATGAATTTATGTCAGGTGTAGTGTTAGTTGCTTTGTTGGATGTAGATCCCCGTTATCCCTGAGGCCACACAAAATCAGTGGAAAATGTGCCCGCCATCTCCAGCACGGCCAGGAACACCCACAGACGTGACACCCAGGGGCCAAGCTGGTGAGAGGCAGATTGGAGGGGGGCTGAGTTAATCAACAAATGTTGTATTGGTACAGCTAAGCTAATTATTTGGAACAAAGAATATAGATCATCGAACAGTACAGCACAGGAATGGGCAATTCGGCCCACAATGTCCATACCATACATGATGCCAAGTTGAAGTAATCTCCTCTGCCTGCACGTGATCCATATCCCTCCATTCCCTGCGTACCCACGTGCCTATCCAAGTCTTTAAAATATGGTGCCACGGTGGTGCAGCGGTAGAGTTGCTGCCTTACAGCGCCAAAGACCCGGGTTTGATCCTGACTACACGTGCTGTCTGTACGGAGTTTGCACGTTCTCCCCGCGACCACGTGGGTTTTCTCCGGGTCTTCCGGTTTCCTCGCCCACTCCAAAGACGTACAGGTTTGTAGGTTAATTGGCTTTGGTAAAATTGTCCTTAGTGTATAAGATGGTGTTAGTTTACTGGGTGAGTGAGCGCTGATCGGCGTGGACTCGGTGGGCCTTATTCCACATTGTATCTCTAAACTCTAAATGCCATTATCGCATCTGCCTCCATTACCTACCCTGGCTGCACATTTCCGTCAAATACTCTGTAATGGAGCAAGTACGTTTACCTACATTTTCTCAGTGACATTTTGGAAATGTGATGTTATAATAGGTGGGGGAAAAAAAGCAAATTCTTCTATTTCTGGGAGTAAACATCCCTCACTTCATTGAGCAGAACAATACACTGTGTAACCAATAATATCACCAAACACTGGTTGTCAAGGTAATAAATGTACCCTATGCTAGGTTCTATATAATTTGCATATTATTCACAACATTAAAGAGATAAACCATGCTACTATTTTTAAGAATCTTACAAAACAACTTCAAAAGGAGTAGTGCTACTCCCTAGCACAATGTTATTCAACTCTTTATACCTCTTCTGTGCCACTCTAATTTTTTACCAGAATTATACCTGTATTCAAGGGTCCAGGAATGGTCCTGTCTGCGGAGTTTGCACCTTCTCCCTGCGAACGTATGGGTTTTCTCCGGCTGTTCCCATGTCCTCCCATGTTGCAAAGACATGCAGGTTTGTAGGTTAATTGGCCCTCTGTAAAATTGTCCCTGGTGTGTAGGGAGTGGATGCAAGTGTCGGATACCATAGAAACAGTGTGAATAGGTGATCAATGGTCGGCATGGATTCGGTGGATCATAGGTAGAACAAGGAACTGCAGATGCTGGTTTCTACCAAAGATAGACACAAATTAACTAAGCAGGTCAGGCAGCATCTCTGGAGAAAAGCATGCGTGATGTTTCTGGGTCAGATGTCTGAAGAGGGGACCTGACTCGAAATGTTACCCATCCTTTTGTCACCCACCCACCTCTGCCTTACATTCACCAAAATACTATCTTGGAAACTTTCCAATCAGGTTTCAGGGCCCACCACAGCCAGAGTCTGCCTTGTTGAAGGTACATAATGACCTACTGCTCACCATTGACTCCGGCGGCTGTGCAATCCTGCTCCTTCTTGACCTCAGCGCAGCATTTGATACTGTCGACCACACCATCCTAATTGACCGTCTCCGGTGCGGGGTTGGTATTGATGGCACTGCCCTGAGCTGGTTCGTCTCCTACCTCAAAGGTAGGAGTTTATCCACTAACATAGGTAACTCTTTCTCCTCCCCAGCTAGTCTCTGCTGTGGTGTTCCACAAGGCTCCATCCTTGGCCCCATTCTCTTCTTCCTGTATATGCTTCCCTTAGGTCAAGTCATTGAAAGGAATGGCATTTCCTTCCATTGCTACGCAGATGATACACAACTGTACCTCCCCCTGAAGCCCAAAAACCAATCAAATCTGCTTAACCTTATCCGCTGCCTCGAGGATATAATGTGTTGGATGGTCCAGAACTTCCTCCAACTAAACGAGAATAAGTCTGAGGTCATCCTTCTCGGCCCCTCGGACTCAATCAAAACCATAGCATGCAGCCTTGGAAGCCTTACCCCACTACTCAAACCTCACGTCAAAAACCTTGGCGTGATATTTGTCTCAGCATTGAAATTCAACAAACAAGTCAATGCCATGGTAAAAGCTAGCTTCTTTCAGCTTCGGATGATAGCTAAAATAAAACAATTCCTCCAGTTTGATGACCTCGAAAAGATCATCCACACATTTATCTCCTCCGGCCTAGATTACTGCAACTCCCTTTACACTGGCATCAGCCAATCTTCCCTATCCCGCCTGCAACTGGTCCAAAACGCCGCAGCGAGACTCCTGACACCCCGATCCTGGCCTCTCTCCACTGGCTCCCTGTGCGGTTCCATATAAATTTCAAGATCCTCCTCTATGTCTACAAAGTCCTCAATGCGCTTGCCCCCACCTACATTAAAAGTCTTCCCACCCACCACTCCACCTCCAGGTCCCTCAGATCGGCCGACTCGGGGTTACTGAACATCCTGCGGTCTAGGCATAAGCTCAGGGGCGACCTCACCTTTGCGGTTGCAGCTGCTAGACTGTGGAACAGCATCCCTCTTCCCATCAGAACTGCCCCCTTCATCGACTCCTTTAAGTCAAGACTAAAAACGTATCTATACTCCCAAGCCTTTCTTGACGTCCTCTGAGCGAGGGCTATATGTATATATGTATGTAGTTTGTTTGTTTATACTATTCTTATAACAAATGTAAAGGACTTTGGCCAACAAGAGTTGTTTATTAAATGTGCTATATAAATAAATGTGACTTGACATGACCTTTTCTCCAGAGATGCTGCCTGACTCATTGAGTTACTCCAATACTTTGTGTCTATCTCCGGTGGGTGGGCCGAAGGGACCGTTTCCATGCTGCATCTTTCAATCAATGGGACACCATTTAGGAAACAAGGAATTTGGTTCCTTCCACTCCTGATATGGTGGTCTTCTGTCTTTGAAGGACTTCGCGCTACATCCACCCTCGACTTCATCAAGGGATCTCAGCAGTCCTTCCAGGTGAGACAGCGTTAGTTCCTGCATCCTGTACATCGGCAATATCAATCGCAGACTCAGCAACCATTTTGACAAACACTCACGCTCGGTCCGTCAAGGCCGAGGAGATCTCCCAGTTGCCAACTATTTAAACTCCCTGTCCCATTCCTACACAGACCTTCCTGTCCTGGGCCTCCTCCATTACCAGAGTGAGGCCGTACGCAAATAGGAAGAACAGCACCTCATATTTCGCTTGGGTAGCTTACAACCCAGTGGTATGAATGTTGAATTCTCCAATTTTATGTAACTTCTACAAACACTCTCCTCCCTCCCCCTTGCCCCCCCCTAAACTCCTCACACAGAGACTGCACCCGAGGTCAGGTTCAAACCCGATTCTCTGGCGCTGTGAGGCAGCAACTCTACCCGAGAGATGGGTCTGTAATGGAGATCACGAAGCAAATGTAGTGCCCCAGTATGATCCATAATCACAATGCATGAAAGATTTGAGCTGATGTTATACATTCTTTGCTGACTATTCTTCCTCCTCTGCAACTCAAAGATCTAACGTGAAAGAAATGAGAATTTGGACTCAGGAATCACAACTTCTTTGAAGGGACGTATATTAACAAGAAACACGAATGCACAATACAGATATTTAATTGGGTACTTGATACCACTTGAAGATTAAAAGAGGGGAAAGATGGAGATAAATGAGTGAAAACCGCATTCTGTTCTAATTAACCCGGCTGCAAAGCAAAAGTGCTGCTTTACATAAATAGGACATAAACAAAACAAAAAGATAGGATAGAAAAAAGAAAGTGCTTCTGTAAACGGAAGTGTAGCAGAATGACACAAGCTTAACAGTGTAGAGACAAAAGGCAGCAAAATATAGAGAATGGTGTAGACCAGAATATCAGCTTCCCAGAATGTTTTTAAATAAATAGTTCTTCACTGACATTGAGAATCAGTATGGCGCATGTGAATTCTGCCGTTCTGATTTGAATGTTGCTTCGAAGTTAGGGAGATGCCTGCAGGTTTTTACATAGCGTACAGATTTATGATTCATTTAACAAGCACCTCTGGAATTATCACCCTTCTCTATTAACGTATGTTGTCAACTAGATGATGTAATTTGAAATACAAGGCGTAGCTTATTAAACTGATCAATGCGCAACTGTTAGTAGCAGACACCATCTTAGCTGAGACTGATGCACAGTGAAGTTAATGCCTGCAAGATTTCTTATATTGCCAAAATATATATTTTTCCCCAGTATAAACCCTTCAATAATTTAATTGATTAAAGAATAGTCCAACAATAGGTGGAAAGTCAAAGAAAACAATATTGGATGGCACTGTGGCACAGCTGGTAGAGCCTCTGCCTCACAGTGCCAGACGCGGGTTCGATCCTGACATGGGTTCCGTCTCTGTGTGGATTTTGCATGTTCTCCCCGTGGCCGCGTGGGTTTCCTTCAGGTGCTCTGGTTTCCGTCCATATCTCTAAGATGGGCTTGTAGGTTGATTGGCCCTCTCTAAATTGCCCCTGGTGTGTAGGGAGTGGATGAGAAAGTGGAATAACATACAAATAGTGTGAACGGGTGATCAGTGTGGGCCTGTTTCCATGCTGCATCTTTCAATGAAAATATTCCGAAAGGGAATCCAGCTGTGTTAATGGGATCGACTCAAATGAAGGGAATTTGGTACATAAGGAAGGGGCAATGGACAATAGACAATAGACAATAGGTGCAGGAGGAGGCCATTTGGCCCTTCGAGCCAGCACCGCCATTCAATGTGATGACGGCTGATCATCCCCAATCAGTACCCCGTTCCTGCCTTCTCCCCATATCCCCTGACTCCACTATTTTTAAGAGCCATATCTAGCTCTCTCTTGAAAACATCCAGAGAACCTGCCTCCACCGCCCTCTGAGGCAGAGAATTCCACAGACTCACCACTCTCTGTGAGAGAAAGTGTTTCCGTTCCAAATGGCTTACTCCTTATTCCTAAACTATGGCCCCTGGTTCTGGACTCCCCCAACATCAGGAACATGTTTCCTGCCTCTAACGTGTCCAAGCCCTTAACAATCTTATATGTTTCAATGAGATCCCCTCTCATCCATCTAAACTCCAGAGTGTACAAGCCCAGCCGCTCCATTCTCTCAGCATATGACAGTCCCGCCATCCCGGGAATTAACCTGGTAAACCTGCACTGCACTCCCTCAATAGCAAGAATGTCCTTCCTCAAATGAGGGGACACAATACTCCAGGGCAAAAGAAGACATTTCAAAGTGTGATATTAAGGCAATTATAGAATTGGGCGTTTAAGGGGAACAGGAAGATACAATTTTTGGACAGGGATTAAAGAAAAGTGTGGGGTAATATTAGCTAAAGAAACGATGATAGCTGCGGGCAGGGATAATACAACAGGAGGATCATAAGATGAGGTTATGAGTTTTGGAATGAGATATGAAGATGGGTGGTGACCCGAAACGTCACCTGTCTGTTATCCAGAGATGCTACCTGACCCGCTGAGTTACTCCTGTCCTTTGTGTTTTCCTTTTGTATTCACAAGATCTAATTTAGTTGGTACGTAACCGTGTTTAACAAATGTGGGGTAGAAAAATCGCTGGAGTAACTCAGCGGGCCAGGCAGCAGCCCTGGGGAACGTGGATTGGTCAGAACCTTTCTTCAGACTCAAAAAATGCAGGAGGGGGGGTGGGGGGGGGGGGGGGGGAGTTTGTAATTTTGGATTTTGGATTTTGTTTTGGGAATGATAAGCAATTGGAAGGCACTTTTATGGACCATCTTTGGTTTTTTGCACTAGTGTTACGGTGATAAATTTATTGAATATCTCGACCCAAAATGCTGCTTGTCCCGCTGAGTTACTCCAGGATTTTGTGCCTACCTTTCTGTTATTCCGAGGCTGTGCCCTCTGGTCCTAGACTCTCCCACTAGTGGAAACACCCTCTCCATATCCACACTATCCTGGCCTTTCACTATTCAATGCAGTTAGATTTAGCATAGTTTCAAAAAAGGTTGAAGATAAACAAGGAGGATAATTTTAAATAAGGGTAAGGATGGCTTGACTAGATGAAGGTATGATTAGGCATGGCGATAGCTAATTGAGGTAGGGTACACAAAATGCTGGAGAAACTCAGCGGGTGCAGCAGCATATATGGAGTGAAGGAAATAGGTAACGTTTCGGGCCGAAACCCTTCTTCAGACTGATAGGGGGTGGGGGGGGGGGGTGGGGGGGAAGAAAGGAAAAAGGAGGAGGGGCCAGAGGGATGAGGGAGAGGTGGGAAGGGGAGGAGACAGCAAGGGCCAACTGAATTGAGAGAATTCAATGTTCATGCCAAGAGGATGCAGACTCCCCAAGCAGAATATGAGGTGCTGTTCCTCCAACTTGCGGTGTTGCTCACTCTGGCCATGGAGGAGGCCCAGGACAGAGAGGTCGGATACAGAATGGGAGGGAGAGTTGAAGTGCTGAGCCACCGGGAGGTCGGGTTGGTTATTGCGGACCGAGCGGAGGTGTTCGGCGAAACGATCGCCAAGCCTCCGCTTGGTCTCACCAATATATATCAGCTGGCATCTGGAGCAGCGGATGCAATAGATGAGGTTGGAGGAGGTGCAGGTGAACCTCTGTCGCACCTGGAACGACTGCTTGGGTCCTTGAATGGAGTGGAGGGGGAGATAAAGGGACAAGTGTAGCACCTCTTGCGGTTGCAAGGGAAAGTGCCCGGGGATGGGGTGGAGCGGGAGGGAAGGGAAGAATTGACAAGGGAGTTGCGGAGGGAGCGGTCTTTGCGGAAGGCAGACAGGGGGGGAGATGGGAAGATGTGGCGACTGGTGGGGTCACGTTGGAGGTGGCGAAACTGGCGGAGGACTATGTTGTATGTGCCGACTGGTGGGGTGAAAGGTGAGGACTAGGGGGACTCTGCCCTTGTTGTGAGTGGGGGAATGGGGAGAGAGGGCAGTTACGGAGTATGGAGGAGACCCTGGTGCGAGCCTGAACTATAGTGGGGGAGGGGAATCCCTGTTCTCTGAAGAATTAGGACATTTGTGATGCCCTGGTGTGGAACACCTCATCCTGGGAGCAGATGCGGCGTAGACGGAGGAATTGGGAATAGGGGATGGAGTCCTTACAGGAAGCAGGGTGGGAGGAAGAGTAGTCCAGGTAGCTGTGGGAGTCAGTGGGTTTATAATGGATGTCGGTCATGAGTGTATCCCCTGCGATGGAGATGGTGAGGTCAAGGAATGGTAGGGAAATGTCGGAAATGTTCCAGGTGTATTTGAATGCCGGATGGAAGTTGGTGGTGAAACGGATGAAGTCAGTCAGTTGTGTGTGGGTGCAGGAGGTGACACCAAAGCAGTCATCGATGTAACAGAGGTAGAGGTCGGGGATGGGGCCCTGGTATGCTGCAAACAAGGACAAAGAGGCAGGCGTATCTGGGGCCCATGCGTGTGCCCATAGCAACGCCTTGTGTTTGGAGGAAATGGGAGGAGTTAAAAGAGAAGTTGTTGAGGGTAAGGACCAACTCCGCTAGGCGGAGGAGGGTGTCAATGGATGGGTATGGGTTGGTTCTCCGGTCGAGGAAGAACCGGAGGGCTTTGTGACCATCCTGGTGGGGGATGGAGGTGTAGAGTGATTGGAGGTCCATGGTGAAGATGAGAAGATGGGGGCCTGGAGAATCGAATGCGCGGAGAGTGTCTGAGGTATCTTGAACATAGGTGGGGAGGGATTTAACCAAGGGGGATAGGATGGAGTCAAGGTATGTGGAAATGTTGAACATAGGTGGGGAGGGAGCTAATTGAGGTAGATTCGTACAAGGCTTTTGACAAGGTCCTGCATGGCAGACCTGCTCAGAACAGTAAAAGCCCAGGGGACCGCATGAAGAGCGGTAAATTGGGTTTACAAGTGGATCAGCGGCAGAAAACAAAGGTAATATTTGATGTGTGTTTATGCGACAGGAATACCATTAGTGGTAGCATTCTGCGGTAGATCAGAACACATTCCCTCGCTTTTTGTAAGATATTACAACCATTTACATGTTATTGGACAGCCACCATAAAGATGTTTGCAGATAATATGCAAACTGTCCATGCAATAGACATGAAGGATGAAATACAGGGACTGCAGGGAAATACAGACTGTCTTGAGCTAGAGTAACTCAGTGGGTCAGGCATCATCTCTGGAAAAAAAGAATACGCGACGCTTCAGGTCGAGACCCTTCTGCAGACTGTCTGAAGAAGGGTCTCATCACGAAACATCGCCTGTTCCTTTTGTCCAGAAACGCTGCCTGACCTGCTGAATTACTCCAGCATTTTGTGGCTATCTTCAGTGAAAATCACTCCATGTGACATTTTAGGTTGAGACACTACTTCAGACAGATCCTTCCTGCACAAATGGAGTTTAGATTAATTTATTGTCATGTGTATCGAGGTACAGCAAAAAGCTTTGTTGCATACTAACCGGTCAGCAGAAAGACAATACATGATTACAATCAAGCCGTCCACACTGTACAGATTCACGATGAAGGGAATAACGTTTAGTGCAAGATAAAGTCCAGTAAAGTCCAATTAAAGATAGTCCGAGGGTCTTTAATGAGGTAGATAGTAGCTCAGGACCGCTCTCTAGTTGTTGGTAAGATGATGCATTTGGGGAAATGGAACAGGGTAGGAGAATTCAGAATAAATAGGAGGTTATTAAAAAAGTCACAAGGTGCTGGTGTAACTCAGTGGGTCAGGCAGCATCTCTGGAGAACATGGATAGGTGACATTTCAGGTCAGATCCATTCTTCGACCTGAAAAGTCACCTATCCATGTTCTGCAGAGATGCTGCCTGACCCACTGAGTTACACCAGCACCTTGTGTCATTTTTTGTGAAGCAACATCTACAGTTCCTTGTTTCTATATACTAGGAGGATTCTAAGTTGTATGGAGGAACTTCCATTTAGATATGTACGTGGATTGGAAATATTTTAGAGGGATATGGACTGAACTTGGGCAACTACCTCCGTATTCAGGGACAGTTTCTTCCCAGCTATTATCAGGAAACTGAAGCACCTGCTCCTACAACATATGAACATGAACAGAGACCCAATAAACCTCGAGGAAACCTACACAGCCAGAGGAAGAACATGTAAACTCCACACAGACAGCACCCAAGGTCAGGATTAAACCCAGGTGTTTGGCGCTGTGAGGCAGCAGCTCTACCAGCTGTGCCACTGTGCCGACCAGGTGATGGAATGGTTGGGGTTGGTCTTAGAGTAGTTACTATTGCGTGCCATCATGGATCCAATAGCAATTACAGGCTAGGCAACATCTGACAGCACCTTCTGACAGGAAAGAGGATCAGACTCAAAGGTTTTCTTCTGATATCCAAAAGGAGTATCTTAGCAAAGATAAATCGGGCGGCACATGCGTGCAGCGGTAGAGTTGCTGCCTCACAGCGCCGGAGACCCAGGTTTGATCCTGACTATGGGCGCTATCTGTACGGAATTTGCACTTCGTCCTGCGAGTGCATAGGTTTTCTCCGGGTGCTCCGGTTTCCTCCCATACTCCAAAGATGTGTGGGTTTGTAGGTTAATTGGCTTCTGTAAATTGCTCCTAGTGTGTAGGGTTTAGATGAAAAACCGGGATAACATAGAACTAATGTGTGAACGGGTGATCGTGGGTTGGCGTGGACTCGGTGGGCCTGTTTCCACACTGCATCTCTAAACTAAACTCAAACGAAACAAAGGGGGCATTAATTTCACCTCACTGATCTTGTCATAGTGTGCAGAGCTTCTGCCTCACGTGGGATCGAGATATCATTTTGAGCAAGCCCTCCTCTTTCATGTCACTGTCTTTTGTTTCCCCTCTTGCATGTTGCTCTCCCTCTTTTGTTAGGAGCTGATTTCTTCCGCAATTAGAGCTAAAGTGAACGGTGGCAATTATTATTATCAGTTTGGATGTCAGCATGCAGTCACATTTAATGCTAGGATTACTTTGGTTGAAATGGATGTAACAGTGGAAATCACTGGGTGCTTGCAGAGGAAGGATGTGTTATTAATGTTCACCCTACACAAGGAGTTGCAACCGGTGACAAACAGTGAAAATGACTCAAACTCTGCCATGGGAGGTAATTGTTATTATGCTAGATAATAATGAATTGCTCTATCTTCACTGACTTGGTTTATGTTTATGTTTGGATCCTTGATGGTGTGCAATGTCAGCCACTCTAAGGAGCAGCCCCAACCTCAGAATAAAAGCACGTACATTTAGAAACGAGATGAGGAGGAATTTCTTTAGCCAGTGTGTGGTGAATCTGTGGAATTCATTGCCACAGATGGCAGTGAAGGTCAAGTCATCGGGTATTTTTAAAGCGGAGATTGACAGGCTCTTGATTAGTGAGGGTGTCAAAGGTTACAGGGAGAAGGCAGGAGAATGGGGTTGAGAGGGAAAGATAGATCAGTCATGATTGAATGGTGAAGCAGACTCGATGGACTGAATGGCCTAATTCTTCTCCCATGTCTCATGAAATCTGCTGGTTGCACAGTGTTACATTTGGTAGACCTACTGCTTCCCTGCACCAGAGACCCAAGTTCAATCCCGACCTCAGGTCCTGTCTGTGTGGAGTTTGGGATTATCATTAAAAGGACACAAAGTGCTGGAATCATTGGGTATTTAAAAAATGGAGATTGACAGGTTGTGGGGAGAAGGCATGAGAATGGGCAGCAGGTCAGTCAGCATCTCTGGAGAACATGGATAGATGACGTTTCAGGTCAGGATCCTACTTCTAGTTTTGCATGCTACGCCATCAAATCAGATAACACCACACACAATCAAATCAAAGTCAAGTACAATGCATAGAGTAAAAGGGAAGATACAGAGTGCAGAATATAGTTCTCAGCATTGTAGCGCACCAGTTCCCCAGACAAAGTCCAATGTCCGCAATGGGGTAGCGGTGAACCGGACAGAGCACCAACTTATGGAAGCCTGATAACAGAGAGGACGAGGCAGTTCCCTAGTCTAGTGGTGAGCGCTTTCAGGCTTCTGTACCTGCTGCTGGATGGGCGCAGGGAAAAGGAGGAATGACGGGGTTGGAAAGGTCTTTGATTCTGTTGGCTGCTTTCCCCAGGTAGCGTGAAGCGTAGATGGAGCCGGTAGTTAATCGGATCATTAAACACCTTCAATCATGTCCAGGTGTGCATTATGTTGCTCAAGACATTTATGTCGGGCAACTCATTTAAGGTCCTGTGGTGTTTCATTACTCCTGCCTGGTGTCTCCATTTTTCTATCAGAACTTCAAGAGATTCACCAACAAAAATGGCATTGCTTTTATATAGTCGAGCCATTTGAAGAACCTTACAGAAAAACAATTTGTTTAATTTTATCATTATTATATGCATACAGTTTACTCTATGAAATAGAGTGAACTGCCTAGACCATCACACAAATCAATCTCCCTTCCATTGACTCCATCTACACCACGCTGCCTCAGCAAGGCCAGCAGCATAATCAAGGACAAGTCTCACCCTGCACTCCCTCTTCACCCCTCTCCCATCAGGCAAGAAATATAGAAGTGTGAAAATGCATACCTCCAAATTCAGGGACAGTTTCATCCCAGCTGTTATCAGGCAACTGAACCATCCTATACACAACTAGAGAGCAGTCCCAACCTGCCATCTACAGTACCTCATTGGAGACCGCCAGACTTTCTTTAATTGGACTTTATTGGACTATCTTGATCTAAGCGTTATCCCCTTTATCCTGTATCTGTGCAATGTGGACGGCTTGATTGTAATCATTTATAGTCTTTCCGCTGACTCGCACGCAATAAAGCTTTTCACTGTACATCGGTACAATTGACAAAAATAAGACTTTATTTTAGACTTTAGAGATACAGTGCGAAAATAGGCCCTTTGGTCTACCGATTTCATGCTGACCAGTGATCACCCCAAACACTAACACTACCCTACACACCAGGGACAATATAACAGAAGCCAATTAACCAACGTCTTAGGAGTGCCGGAGGAAACTGGAGCACCCGGAGGAAACCCGCAGGTTCACAGAGAGCACAGGCAAGCTTCCTACAGACAGCACTGGTAGTCAGCATCGAACCTGGGTCTCTGCCGCTGTAAGGCAGCAACTCAACTGCTATGCCACTCCAAAATTAAATAAACTAAAATAAAGTATTTTTAAAAGTGTCTTTCCAGGCATCACTGCACTTGAACATCACATTTGTTGACAGAATGCTAGTCCAGATTTCCCGAGACTTGTTCTAACACTCGACAGAATGTAAATGTCAGAAGCTACAAGTGGAGATCAATAAGGACAACAAGGCTCAGGGGAGTAAAGGCTTTCATTCCATCTTCTGAATTTAAATATCTCCGAACTTTATTGATAATATGAACATTAAAGTTCCAAATCGTATAAACAAGAGCTTACATACATCAGCATCGACATACTTAAGAAAGTGCATTTGTGGAAGCATTTCAATTTGTAATGCAGGGTTTCAAAATTATTAAAAAGCATTTGATAAAGCAAAAACTACACGCAGGGTAAAAACAAAAATTTCTAAAAATATTGCTGTGAGGTGCCAGAAATGTTAACATCTTCAGGTACAGATCCAACGAAGATTTTGGAATATAAATCATATTAGGTTTATTATTGTCATGTGTACCGAGCTACAGTGAAAAGCTTTGTTTTGCATGCTATCCAAAACTATGTAAAAAAACTCCAAAGTCCTTAATACAACCAAAGTTGTGTCGTGTTCAAGACTTTAAACTTTTGAGCTACAGCATGGAAACAGGATCTTCGGCCAGCAATCACCCCTGTACACTAGAACTAACCTAAACACTAGGGACAATTTAACCAATTTCAATTAACCTACAAACCTGTACATCTTTGGGATGTGGGTGGAAACCTGAACACCTGGAGAAAACCCACGCGGTCATACGAACTCCGTAGAAACAGCGGCCATAGTCATGTTTGAATTCTGGTCTCTGGCGCTGCAAGGCAGCAACTCTACCACAGCGCCACCATACTGCCCCGTGATATGAAGGAACCACGTGGGTTTTTTTTAGCAAATTTAACTCTGAAGTGTTGGAAATTTTTGCATTGGCCACATTTCCCCATGATATTTGCATGGACGCTTTTTATGCAGGTTCTCTGTAGAACTGTGACTATTGTGCCCTTCGCCAGGAAATTCAGATCACCTTTTATTCCTTTACCTGTTATTTATTGGTTGCCGCTTTGTTAACTCCCGTCTACTGATTGAGCATTACTTCCCACTTGTTTACTGGGATTATTTCTTGATACCTGATATCCGAGCCATAATTAAGTGTGAAGGCATTCCGTATCTGTAGCAAAGCTGGTAATAAAGCTGGTGAGCTTCTTGTTCCTTGGAGAAGCGATGAATGTTTAGTTTAGTTAAGAGTTTGGAGATACAGCATGGAATCAGGCCCTTCAGCAGTTCATCAGACCCTTCAGCATATTTAGTGGTACAGCATCAAAACAGGCGCTTCAGCTATGAGTATTTCGGTTAGTTTAGTTAAGAGTTTAGAGGTAGAGCATAGAAACAGGCCCTTCAGCTATGTATGTATAGTTAGTTTAGAGACGCAATACAAAAACAGGCCCCTCAACTATGAACATGTAGTTTAATTTAGTTATGGGCATAGAAACAGGCCTTTCAGCTATGAATGTTTCATTTCGTTAAAGGTTTAGAGATACAGCGCCATGTTCGGAATGGTCATTGTGGGCCGAAGGGCCTGTTCCTGCGCTATGTTCCATGTTCTAAGTGCGCATTTGACAGTAAGATTTGGTGGATGTCAAAAACTGTATAATACAATTGCTGTTCAGTGCAGTCTTCAAGATGTTCATCCATTATCCCTCACAATAAAAATAACATAAGGAATAATGGTGCATTGCTTTGCATAAAAGCCCATTTTCTCCATTAAACACAGATTTTTGGCACCGATTCCATATAATTGGAACTATTTTAACACTGCCTCAATTGTGCACATTCCAACAAGATTGAGTGTTTTAACCATCTAACTGAATCCAGAAGTAAGATAGTCTGAAGAAGGGTCCCGACCCAAAACGTCACCTATCCATGCTCTCCGGAGATGCTGCCAGACCCGCTGAGTTACCCCAGCACTTTGTGTCTTTTTTGTAAACCAGCATCTGCTGTTCCCTGATATCTTCAAAACTAGGAATCCAGTTTTAGGATTGCACATTGTTGGTTAACTGGTTATTAAAATCCAGGTATGTTTAATAACAGCCTTTATACATTATTAAGTACAGTAAACCCGCGGTGACTGTGACAGGCCCGGCCTGGAAGAGGCCAAGGAGGCGTAGTGAACTGGGAATATTGTGGACAGCCATCATTCACGATTATCAAAACCCATTAAAACAAGGGTTCAATGTATTAAGATCGACACAAAATGCTGGAGAAACTCAATGGGTCGGGCAATAAATCTGGATAAAAGGAATAGGTGATGTTTCAGGTGGGGACCCTTCTTCAGAGTGGGAGTCTGAAGAAGCGTCTCAACCCGAAATGTGACCCATTCCTTTTATCCAGAGATGCTGCCTGACCCGCTGAGTTACTCCAGCATTGTGTGTCAATCTTCGGTGTACTGCAGCAACTGCAGTTCTTTCCTTCACTGTATTAATATTTATTTGCTTTTATAGATTTAAACATTATAAATTGAATGCTGTCATTCCACCACTTGACCCAAGCTGACCAATTCTAAAATCATGTCTTAACCAATCAATTTTTGGGAGGCATTTAGATTATATGTAAAGATATTGGTAAAGATGAAAAGGCATGTTTCGATCAAGGAAGACCAATATGTCCGAGCCAGCACAAAGAACCAGTCGCATTATTTTTAAATTAGTGACTCTGTGCCCACTCTAAGTCCACTCCAAACAGATTGTTCTGAAATGGGTTTTAAAATTAGTTTAAATTCATTGTAATAAGTGCCCAGAATGACTACTTGCACTGATATACTCACAAAATAATTACCACTCAGGACAGCATGGCGGCGCAGCGGTAGAGTTGCTGCCTCACAGCGCCATAGACCCGGCCTTCATCCTAACCACGGGTACTGTCTATATAGAGTTTCTTCCCATAGTCCAAAGAAATGCAGGTTTCTAGTTTAATTTGCTTAGATAAATTGCCTCTAGTTTGTGTGGGATTGTGTTAGTATACGGGGTAATCGGTGGTCGGCATGGACTTGGTGGGCTGAAGGGCCTGTATCTCTAAAAGTCCAACGTCTGTCCGCATAGAGGTTCTTTACTATCTCCAGAAAATAGCAACCATTCTTTACTTCTGTATCATGTGGTCCCAGCGAGTGTGAATGAGAGTGTGTTGGAGTGCAGAGATCTGGGAGATTTAGTCAAGGATCAACAATCAAACACCACCCGACACTTCGGAATACTTTGTTAGAACATAGAACAGTACAGCACTCAGACCATTCCACCCACAATGCCTGTGTCGAATATGAAGCCAAATTCTACTAATTTTATTTATTTTTCTTTTTACAGACACAATGTGAAAACAGCCCCTTCAACCCACCAAGTCCATGCCATCCATCATCCATTACACTAGCTCCATCCTCCGCTCCTGACACACTAGGGACAATCCCCTGGGCGTGACCTGGGCACTACAGCCGGCCACAGGTCAGCGCGCCTGCTCCACACTCCAAAGACGTGTAGGTTAAGCGCTTTGGTAAATTGTAAATTGTCCGTTAGTGAGTCGGCTGGTGCAAGTGCACGGGATGATAAGTGGTTGGCGCGGACACGGTGGGCCAAAGGACCTGCGGTTCCCAGGACACCTGCGCGCCCAGGTCGGCTCGCCTGCCCCGGGACTGGTGTTGCGCCCAGGTCAGCTTGCAGGTCTGGCTGTCGCACCCGGGTCGGCTCGCTTGCCCCAGGTCTGGCTGTAGCACCCAGGTCGGCTCACGCCCCAGGTCTGGCTGTAACGCCCAGGTCGGTTCTTCGAGCCTGCACCGCCATTCAATATGATCATGGCTGATTATCCAACTTAGTATCCCCAACCTGCCTTCTCTCCATAGCCCCTGATCCCCTTAGCCACAAGGGCCACATCTAACTCCCTCTTAAATATAGCCTACTGGCCTCAACTACCTTCTGTGGCAGAGAATTCCAGAGATTCACCACTCTCTGTGTGAAAAATAGTTTTCTCATCTCGGTCCTAAAAGACTTCCCCCTTATCCTTAAACTGTGACCCCTTGCACAGGACTTTCCCAACATTGGGAACAATCTTCCTGCATCTAGCCTGTCCAACCCCTTAAGAATTTTGTAAGTTTCTATAAGATCCCCCCTCAATCTTCTAAATTCTAGCAAGTACAAGCCGAGTCTATCCAGTCTTTCTTCATATGAAAGTCCTGCCATCCCAGGAATCAGTCTGGTGAACCTTCTCTGTACTGCGTGAGACTATGGCAAGCATGTCTTTCCTCAGATTAGGAGACCAAAACTGTACGCAATACTCCAGGTGTGATCTTACCAAGACCTTGTACAACTGCAAGAACCTCCCTGTTCCTATACTCAAATCCTTTTGCTATGAATGCTATCATACCATTCGCTTTCTTCACTGCCTGCTGCACCTGCATGCCTACTTTAAATGACTGGTGTACCATGACATGCAGGTCTCGTTGCATCTCCTCTTTTCCTAATCGGCCACCATTCAAATAATAGTCTACTTTCCTGTTTTTGCCATGAAAGTGGATAACCTCACATTTATCCACATTATACTGCATCTGCCATGCATTTGCCCACTCACCCAGCCTATCCAAGTCACCTTGCAGCCTCACCTTGTATGACTCACACTGTATGACTCTATGACTCATAGAATGGGTGCAGAGAAGACTCACGGGGATGTTGACAGGACCTGAGGCTGTGAGCTCTAGGAAGAAGTTGATCAGGCTAGGACCTTATTCCTTGGAGGTCAGGAGGAAGAAGAGTAATCTTATAGAGGTGTAAAAAATCATGAGAGGAATAGATAGGGTAGTCGACAGTGTCTTTTCCCCAGAGTAAGGGATTCAAGAACTAGAGGACATAGGTTTAAGGTGATGGGGAAAAGATTAAGTAGGAACTCGAGGGGTAACATTTTTACACACTTTAGAGATACAGCGTGGAAACAAGCCCTTTGGCCCACCGAGTCCGCGCCGACCAGTGACAACCCTGTACATTAGCACTATCCTACGCTCCAGGGACAATTTACAACTTTACCGAAGCGAGTTAACCTGAAAACCTGTACATCTTTGAACTGTGGGAGGAAACTGGAGCACCCGAAGAAAACCCACACGTTCACAGGGAGAACGTACAAACTACGTACAGACAGTATCCGGAGTCAGGATCGAACCCGGGTCTCTGGCGCTGTGAGGCAGCAACTCAACCGCTGCGCCACTGCACGGCCCTATATTCCCGCATGATATGCGTGAATGAACACAACTTATATATTAATTGTTAATTTCCACGTTTCCAAAGGAAATCTTAGCCATTAGTAAGGGTTGGCAGATTTTGCCTGGGGTATCCAGCGTGGATTGTCTCTGGAACTGCAAGTTCCGACCGACAGATAATAATTAGCTACTGTGTTCTACTTATCATGCAAATGAGGGGATCTTTGAAGTTGTGTTCAGATGATTTATGATTTAATTGACCGAATCGTATATCACAGTGATGAGAATGTTTTGCGCAGACTGTTTAGTTGCTGGCATATTGGTGGACTTGACTGCACAGCGAGGGTTCCAGAGATGCTGCCGTGGACGGATTAAAAGGTCATTGTTAACATGATGTGTGGCCCATACTCTGCCTTGCTACAATCAGTCACCAGATAAAGTCACATTCATACCATTCTTATGCATAATTGAAGAGTACTTATAAATTCAAGTGCTGCTGGAAGCCCCTCAACACGGTGAAAGACGCTCCTTGGTCCGTCCGAATCTTGTTGGTCTCCCAGCGGAGCGAGATGTCGGCCAGGGAATGTTGCTGACTGGCCCGCTCCAGACTGCGGTAGTACGGGCTGAGAAACTCACTGAAGCTCAGTGCAGCCAAGGCCAAGGCTCTGTGGGGGAGGACCACAGTCTAGGGTCCACTGCTGAACATGAGGGGGGAGGGGGGGGGGTAATCATGTGTAAATCTCTTCTGCACTCTCTCTAAAGCCTTCACATCCTGTAATTCATGTTGGGAGCAGCAGCAGTAGAGTTGCTGCCTCACAACATCAGAGACCCAGGTTCAATCCTGACCATGGTGTTGTCTGTACGGAGTTTGTACATTCTCCCCCGTGACCTGCGTGGGTTTTCTCCAGGTCCCCTGGTTTCCTCCCTCACTCCAAAGACGCACAGGTTTGTAGGTTAATTGGCTTCATTTGAATTGTAAATTGTCCTTACTGTGTGTAGGATAGTGCAAGGGTGCGGATACCGCTGGTCGGTGCAGACTCGGTGGGCTGAAGGGTCTGTTTCCGTGCTGTATCTCTAAACTAAACAAAACTAATATACTAATACCACAATGCCTAGAACTGTTAACACTCTGAATGTAGTTTAGTTAAGGTTATTGTCATGGGTACAGTGAAAAGCTTATATTGCATGCTAACCAGTCAGCAGAAAGACAATACATGATTACAATCGACCCATCCACAGTGTACAGATACATGATAAAGGGAATAATATGAATAACACTTAGTGCAAAATAAGACTGTGTAGACTGAATGTAACTGGGAGTGACTATAGTTTAGGAGAAATTCCTTAATTTAGTTTTAGTTTAGTTTAGAAATACAGCGTGGAAACAGGCCCTTCGGCCCACCGAGTCCACACCAACCACCAATCACCCATTCACACTAGTCCACGTTATCCCACTCTCTCATATACTCCCAACACACACGGGGGCAATTCACAGAGACCTATTAACCGTACACTATACTGGTAGCTGGCTGCCTGTACACAGTGAATGGCTCAATTGTAATCATGTATTGTCTTTCCGCTGACTGGTTAGCACGCAACAAAAACGTTTCAGTGTACCTAGGTACACGTGATAATAAACTAAACTGAACCTACAAACCCGCAGTTCTTTGTCATGTGGGAGGAAACCGGAGCACCCAGAGAAAACCCACACGGTCACAGCAAGTACGTACAAAACGTCACACACACAGACAGCACCAGAGGTCAGGATCAAACTCAGGTCTCTGGCGCTGTGAGGCAGTGACGTTACCACTGCCACTGTGCCACCCTTGATAGTTTAAATGTTATCAGCTCATCTGCTAAATTGCTCCCTCTCGTGGAAATACGTGCTATTACATCTTAGGTAGATAAAAATGCTGGAGAAACTCAGCAGGTGAGGCAGCATCTATGGAGCGAAGGAAAAGGAGACGTTTCGGGTCGAGACCCTTCTTCAGACATTTACATTAGCTATTACATCTTGTTGCCTGTGGTTTCCTGTGAGTCAAAGAGTCAAGAGTGTTTAATTGTTATATGTACTGGCAACAGAACCATTATTTAAACTAAGTGTTATTAAATTAAATAACAGGTCTGTTAACACAGTAACACACAGATGTGTAATGATCAAACATACGATAAATGAATAACCCTAATACTAGTTAACCATAATAGCGCAAAATCGATGTCCTTAATGCAACCAGACACAGTCCATAGAAGATCATAGTTGCTGAGGTAAGTTTGTAGTTAGTGTCGTGCAGTGTTCAAGAACCGATGGTTGTTAGGAAGAAGCTGCTCCTGAACCTGGACCTTGCAGTTTTCAGGTTCCTGCACTTTCTTCCCGATGGCAGGAGTGAAATGAGCATGTGCCCAGGGTGGTGTGGGTCTTTGATGATGCTGGCTTCCTCTTTGAGGCAGCGCCTCCTGTAGATCGCTTTAATGGTGGGGCGGTCAGTACCCGTGATGTACCAGGCAGTGTCCACCAATCTCTGTAATCAGATTCGCCCTAGTCAACACGGGGTGGCATGGTGGCGCAGCGGTGGAGGTGCTGCCTCACAGCGCCAGAGATCCTGGTTCGATCCTGACCTCAGGTGCTGTCTGTGTGTGGAGTTTGCACATTCTCCTTGTGACCACAAAGATTTTCTCCGGATGCTCCGGTTTCCTCTCACATCCCAAAGACATGCAGGTTTGTAGGTTAATTGGCTTCTGTAAATTGCCTCCAGTGCATACGGAGTGGATGGGACAGTGAGAAGAGCTAGTGTGAATTGGTGGTCGATGGTCAGCATTGACTCGGTGGGCTGAAGGGCCGGTTTCCATGCTGTATCTTTTAATCGATAACATCCATATCTCTTCCAATATTACGTTCTTGAACCTCAATGAGATCCAGCATCACACTTGCATCTTACTATCCACAAGCCCTTCCCCTGTCACTTGGTCATAGATTGATATACAGCACGGAAGCAGGCCCCACAGCCCACTATAACCATATAACAATTACAGCACGGAAACAGGCCTTCTCGGCCCTTCCAGTCCGTGCCGACCATTTATTTTCCCCTAGTCCCATCTACCTGCACTCAGACCATACCCCTCCATTCCCTTCCCGTCCACTATGCCCTTGTTGACCAAGTTAGGTCATGAGCTGGAACCATTTGGTTACATTTGTCAATAATCCTCTAAACCCTTCCTGTCCATATATCTATCCAAATGTATCTGAAAACTATCTTTCAATGATTATGTTATGGCTATGTTTTCAGTTTTAGTTATTGGTATATTATAGTCACATGTACCAAGGTACAGTGAAAAGCTTTTGTTTGCGTGCTATCAAAATAAGTCAGATCATCCGATACATACAGTGTCTTCCATAATGTTTGGGACATTAATGAAGGCCCTTTTGGGACATTAATGAAGGCCATTTTTATCTTTTGGTTTCACCATGTAGAAATTACAGCAGTGTTTATACATAGTCCCCCCCCCCCATTTCAGGGCACCATAATGTTTGACACAGCAACGTAATGTAAATGAAAGTTGTCATGTTTTGTATTTTATTGCATATCCTTTGCATGCAATGACTGCATGAAGTCTGCGATTCATGGACATCACCAGTTGCTGGGTGTCTTCTGTAGTGTTGCTCTGCCAGGCCTGTTTTGCAGCCATCTTTAGCTTATGATTGTTTTGGGGGCTAGTTCCATTCAGTTTTCTCTTCAGCATATAAAAGGCATGCTCAATTGGGTTCAGATCAGGTGATTGACTTGGCCACTAAAGAATTGACCATTTGTTAGCTTTGAAAACTCCTTTGTTGCTTTAGCAGTATGTTTGGGATCATTGTCTTACTGTTGAATGAACTGCCAGCCAATAAGTTTTGAGGCATTTGTTTGAACTTGAGCAGATAGGATGTGTCTATACATTTCAGAATTCATGATGCTACTACCATCAGCAGTTGTATCATCAATAAAGATAAGTGAGTTAGTACCTTCAGCAGCCATACATGCCCGGGCCATAACACCCCCAGCGTAATCTTCATCTCATCTGACCACAAGACCTTTTTCCAGAACTGTGGTTGCTCTTTTAATTACTTAATGGCAAACTGTAACTTGGCCATCCTATTTTTGTGGCTTACCAGTGGTTTGCATCTGGCAGTGTAGCCTCTATTTCTGTTCATGAAGTCTTCTGCGGACAGTGGTCATTGACAAATCCACACCTGACACCTGAAGAGTGTTTCTGATCTGTCGGTCAGGTGTTTGGGGATATTTTCTTTATTATAGAGAGAATGCATCTGTCATCAGCTGTGGAGGTGTTCCTTGGCCTGCCAGTCCCTTAGCGATTAGTAAGCTCACCAGTGCTCTCTTTCTTATTAATGATGTTCCAAACAGTAGATTTTGGTAAGCCTAAGGTTTGGCTGATGTCTCTAATAGTTTTATTCTTGTTTCTCAGTCTCATAATGGCTTCTTTGACTTTCATTGGCACAACTTGGTCCTCATGTTGATAAACAGCAATAAAAGTTTCCAAAGGTGATGGAAAGACTGGAGGAAAGACTAGGTGCTGAGAGCTTTCTTATACCTGCATTAAGGAGGCAATTAAACACACCTGAGCAATTACAAACGCCTGTGAAGCCATGTGTCCCAAACATTATGGTGCCCTGAAATGGGGGACTATGTATAAACACAGCTGTAATTTCTACATGGTGAAACCAAAATGTATAAAAATGACCTTTAATAAAATCTGACAATGTGCACTTTACCCACATACGATTTTTTCTATTACAAATTTCAAATTGTGAAGTACAGAGGCAAATAAATAAATGATGGGTCTTTGGCCCAAACATTATGGAGGGCAATGTAAATACAATCAAGTCATACACAAATAGAACAGGTAAAGATAAACACTGGAGTGGAGAAAGTAATTTTCACCTTTGTAGCATTATAGTTCCAGATTATAGTAGCATTACAGCTGTATTTTCTGCCCGATGGAAGCAGGGAGAAAAAGAAACGACTGGGTGAGACGTCTTTGATCATGTGTGCTGCTTTTCCGAGGCAGCATGGTGTAGATGGACTCAATGGTGGGGGGTCTGGTCTGTGTGGCGGACTGGGCTGCATCAACAACTCTCTGTGATTTCACACGGTCTAGGGCAGAGCTGTTCCCAAACCAAGCTTTTAAAACAGATTAGTTAATTTCACTTAGATAGATACAAGGTGCTGGAGTAACTCAGTAGGTCAGACAGCATCTCTGGAGAAAAAGGATGGGTGGCGTTTTGGGTTGGAACCCTTCTTCAGACTTTTCTCCAGAGATGCTGCCTGACCCGACGAGTTACCCCAGCACTTTGTGTCTATCTTTGGTATAAACCAGCATCTGCAGTTCCTTCGTACACAGTTGAGTTCATTTGCTGAGGAAGTATAAATCAAATATTTCCAAGGGAAGTCTAGAGTATTGATTTTTGACAATGTCTTGGTGTTACATTTAATGAAGATGATTTATACTCTCTGCTGCAGCTTTCACAATTTGGTGGAGCATTTCTTTCTCCATTCTTGTGCAAAAAACTCAATTTTATAAGGTAATTATAGTAACGTGGGTGTCAGCTTGATCTCTGGGTGATAATGCTGTATCAAATATTGTCCACCTAAAAGCATTTTCCAATGTGTAGCAAATAAGGTTTCAATTATGGGAATAGACTTTGGCAATTGAGCCCTAAACTGGTTAAAGGGGAGACCAGATATATTTTATGTTCCAATGCAAACATTGGAAAGATCCTCAGAAAGAAAATAAAAATTATATTTACAAACTCTAAGAGCTGGAGGAACTCTGCAGGTCTTGCAGCATTTGTGGAGGGGATGGACAGGTGATGCTTTGGGTTCAGACCATTCTTCAGTCTGGTAGGAATACAGGGGATTGTGTCCAACCAGGATGAAGAAGAGTCCCGACCAGAAACGTCGCCTGTCCATTCCCTCCACAGATGCTGCCTGACCTGCTGAGTTCCTCCAGCACTTTGGGTTCGGCTCCAGATTTCCAGCATCTGCAGTTCCTTGTGTCTCTGTATTTTGGGATAGATTCAGAGAGTCTGAAGGAGTGTCCACACCCTAAACATCATCTGTCCATTCCCTCCACCGATGCTGCCTGACCCACTGAGTTCCTCAGCACTTTGTGTCTTGCTCAAGATTCCAGCAACTGCAGTCCTGTGTGTCAACAACTCTATCTAATTCTTGCCTCGTTAATCTTTAACTCGCAATGTAAAATATAGACAGACTCCTCAACCTTTCCACACAGGAAGGCATTCATATAGATGCCCGTCTTTGGTAGTGTACAAAACCCTTTCAACTTCAGATGTGACAGTTTGGCAAAGGTTGCTTGAGCTTAGATTCATGGTTCGTACAAATATCCTTTATCTGACACTAACAAGTATTCACACTTCACTAAATTATTCACAGGCAGCACGATGTTGCGCCCGCAGAGTTGCTGCCTTGCAGCGCCAAAGACCTGGGTTCAATCCTGACTATGGGTGTTGTCTGTGTGGAGTTTGTACGTTCTCCCTGTGACCTTGTGGGTTTTCATTGGGTGCATTGACGTTCATACCGCTGGGGTGTAAACTACCCAAGCAAAATATGTGGTGCTGCCCCTCCAATTTGTGGTGGGACTCACTCTGGCCATGGAGGAGGCCCAGGACAGAAAGATCGGATTTGGAATGGGAGGGGGAGATGAAGTGCTGGGCCAACGGGAGATCAGGTTGGTTATTGCGAACTGAGCTAAGGTGTTGGGCGAAGCGATCGCCAAGCCTGCGCTTGGTCTCACCGATGTAGAGCAGTTGACACCTAGAGCAGCGGATGCAATAGATGAGGTTGGAGGAGGTGCAGGTGAACGTCTGCCTCACCTGGAAAGATTGTTTCGGTCCTTGGATGGAGTCGTGGGTGGCGGTAATGCGACAAATGTAGCATTTCCTGCGGACCTTGGCTGCTGTAAATTGTCCCTCGTGTGTGGAATAGAACTTGTGTGAACAGGTGATCGCTGGTTATCGCAGACTCAGTGAGCTGCAGGAGCCGTTTCAACGCTGTATCTCTAAATTAACCTAAACTAAAATAGATCATATTATATTGAATTGATTGATTGGAAGATATAGCATGAAAACAGGACCTTCAGCCCAATGACTCCATCGATCACTTGGTCACACTCGTTCCATGTTACCCCACTTTCTCATCCACTCTCTACACACTGGGGGCAACTTCACAGATGGCTAATTAAGCTACAAACCCACATGTCTTTGTGATGTGGGAGGAAACCGGAGCACCCAGAGGAAACCCACATGGTTACAGGGGGAATGTGTAAACTCTGTGCAGACAGTAGCAAAGGTCAAGATCGAACCCGGGTCTCTGACGTCTGCTTCATCAAATTTTGGGTGCTATTTAAACATATGACCCTTAAAACCAGAAAGGCATAAAAGAAGTTCAACAAATGATAGGAAGCATGCTCTCGGCTTCACCACATTACATCTTTTAGTTCATATTACATCTAACAGGGAATCCAATATCAATGAGATATATTGTTCCCCTCTGCAATGCCATTATTATACTATTACTCATACCACTGTCTTGCTTCACTTTGCCTCTTGAAATAATCTCCTTAGCTCCATGTAGTCAGATGAATGACTCTTTCACTCTGACAATTATTGGTATGAAATACAACAATTGCTTCTCCTGAATCTTCTGAAGGAATCACATTGAATGAAAGAAACAGCGTGGAAACAGGCCCTTCGGCCCACCGAGTCCACACCGACCATAAATCACTCCTTCACACTAGTTCTAAGTTATCCCACTTTCTCATCCACTCCGTGTACACTAGGGGCAATTTACAGAGGATAATTAACCAACAAACCCGCACGTCTTTGTGATGTGGGCGGAGACTGTAGATGGAGGAACTCAGCGGGTCAGGCAGCATCTGTACGACAGCCAACATTTCGGGTTGGGACCCTTCTTCAGATATTGTAGTTTAGTTTAGTTCGGAGAAACAGTGCAGAAACAGTCCCTTCAGCCCATCGAATCCACACTGACCGTATACCAGCACTACCCTACACAAACTAGAAACAATTTACAATCTTTACCAAAGCCAATTAAGCTGCAAACTTGCACGTCTTTGGAGTGCAGGAGGAACCCGAGCACCCGGGGAAAACCCATGCTGTCACGGGGGAGAACGTACACACTCCGTACAGACAGAACCCACATATATCATAACTTTATTGGTTTCCTTTGAAAATATTGACCAACATAATTCCCTTTCACAACTGACTGCTGATGTCCTGGAGAATATCACAAATTAATTCTATCACTGTGCAGCGACACATTTTAAATATAGCGTTAGAATTTGTGATCACACTCTGAGGTACAAATTGTTCGGTGATTTTATTCATTTCATAGCGAGGGAAAAGTACAAGATCAACCCGCAGAGAACATGGGTTTAAGGTGCGGGGGGAAAGCTTTAATAGGAACCTGAGGGGTAACTTTTTCACTCAAAGGGTAGTGGATGCATGGAATGAGCTGCCAGAAGAGGTAGTTGAGGCAGGTACTCTCACGACATTTAAGAAACATTTACATGGATAGTAAAAGCTTTAGAGGGATATGGGCCAAATGCAGGCAAGTGGGACGAGTGGAGATGGGACATGTTGGTCGGTGTGGGCAGGTTAGGCCAAGAGGCCTGTTTTTACGCTGCAAGACGCTTTGACATGTTGTCAGATAATTTTGCATGTAATAAAGGAAGGATTTTAAGGGGGAATTTGCTTTGAAGGTAGAAGAATTAGAAACTCTATTGAGGGAAAATGTTTTTTTAGATTTAGGTTTAGGTTTATTATTGTCACGTACTGAGATACAGTGAAAATCTGTGTTTTGTTTCGCATGCTGTCCTAATAGAGCAGCTATACCATACATAGACATAATCAGTTCGGTGTTCACTTTCAAGCTTCTGTACCTTCTGCCAGATGGGAGCTGAGAGAAGAAGGAATAACCAGGGTGGGACAAGTCTTTCATTATGTTGACTTTGAAAGGAGGTAGACAAAAGTAAAATATTAATAAACATTTTCCACTGAGAATATAATATGTATTCTCCTATATCCAACGCCAGACAGGAAGGTTGGCGAGGGAATGGGAAGGGGAGTTAACATGGTTAGCAACCGAGCGATCCAGCGGGCCCTCCGTGGAACAAGCCAAGTGCTCGGCAAAAATATTTAGATACAACTACTCAACTAAATTAACAAGCATGTAATGAGGTCAGGCTGCACGAGAAGTGTTTTTTCCCCCAATTAATAATTGATGTATGAAACAAACTTCAAACCAAAGCCCCATTTCTATGTCAATTAACAACTTTGAAGAATAACAGCTTCAATATTTGGTTGAGAAGAGGGCTGGACATTGTAAAGATAAGGGTAGTCAGAGAACATGGAGAATAATGTAGCTTGCAATGTGAAGTGTCCTTAATTAAAAAGACATGTTACAGATTTGTATCTTTTTCAAAGTTTAACAAATTATTCTCTTCCCCTCTGGGCTCTGTATCACTTTGATAGCAGCCATCCGAGTCAATCCGGCATGAGCTTCATTGGAAGGAACAGATACACGAATTACACAAGGTTCTGATGTTCTTATCTTCATATTTTATGCATATGTTTTCTGGCTGTCTGACAAGATAATCTTTAACTACCAACATAGAATGGTGTATTTTATTAGGGAAAAGAAGACCCATGGTATGCTCGCCTTCATTGGTTGAGGCATTGAGTGTGAGAGTCAGGAGGTCATGGTGCAGCTCCACAAGACTTTGTAGACACAAAGATCTGCAGATGCTTTAAACTTTAGACTTTCGAGCTACAGTGTGGAAACAGGCCCTTCGGCCCACCGAGTCGATGCCAATCAAACTGGCATACGTCCCATTTGCTCACACTTGGCCCATAACCCTCTAGACCCTACCTACCCATATATCTGTCCAAATATATTTTAAAAGTTATAAATGTGTTAAGAGCGGCACAATAATGCACCAGTAAAGATGCTGCCTTGCAGCGCCAGAGACACGGGTTCGATCCTGACTACAGGTGCTGTACGTTCTACCTGTGACCGTGTGGGTTTTCTCCGGCTGCTCCGGTTTCCTCCTACACTCCAAAGACATACAGGTTTGTAGGTTAATTGGTTTCAGTATATTGTGATAATTGTCCCTATTGTGTAGGATAGTGCTAGTGCACGGGGTGATCGTTGGTTGGCAGTGGCTCGGTGGGCCGAAGGGCCCGTTTCCACCCTGTATGTCCAAAATTCTAAAGCCTACAGTAAGTGTCCGTTTCTATAGCTTCCTCTGGCAGCTCTTTCCAGATACAGACTACCTTCCGAGTAAAAACGTTAACGCTGAGGTCCCTCTTAAATCATTCCTGTCTCAACTTATGCCTATGTGTTATCGAGAGTTGATATTTACCTGAATGATATTTATTTCTATAATATTGATTATTACCCGCAATTTCAAGCCTGCTTCTGATTTGTATTACTCCACTGAGCCAATAGAATATTATGACCATGTTATCTATTCCCATTTGTAAGAAGTCAGTAATTATTAACATGGCAAGGAAGACTGATAAGCAATAGGAATTCCAACCAAACAGAAGTGAAAGCAAATGTTTACTGATATTTAGTTTACCTGCATCTCTAAAACTAAACTAAAACAATGAATAACCTTTGTAGATGTTTTTGTATACCTAGATTTTCAGAAAGCCTTTGATGAGGTGCCACACGGAAGGCTGCTAAGGAAGATGAGAGCCCATGGCATCAAAGGGCAGATACTAACATGGATATCATGTTGGCTGGATGGCGGAAGACAAACAAAGAGCTTTTATCTGGTTTGCTGCCAGTGACTAGCGGAGTTCCGCAGGGCTCGGTGCTGGGGCCGCTGCTCTTCACATTGGATATCAATGATGTGGATGAGGGGCCAAGTTTGCAGATTATACGAAAATAGGTGGAGGGGCAGGTAGTGTGGAGAAAGCAGGGACTCTGCAGAAGGTCTTGGATAGCTTGGGACAGTGTGCAGAGAGGTGGAAGATGGAATATAGTCTAGCAAAGTGTGGAGTCTGGCATTTTGGTAGTGGGATTAAAGGCGTAGATTATTTTCTAAATGGGGAGAGAATCCAGAAATTACAAGGCGCTGGTCAGGCCGCATATGGAATATTGTGAGCAATTTTGGGCACCATATCTGAGGAAAGATGTGCTGGCTCTGGAGAGGGTCCAGAGGAGGTTTACAGGAATGATCCCAGTCTGAAGAAGGGTCTCGATCCTAAACGTCACCTACTCCATTTCTCCATAGATGCTGCCTCACCCGCTGAGTTTCTCCAGCATTTTCTGTCTACCCAGGAATGAGTAGGTTAACATATGATGGGCGTTTGACAGCACTGGGCCTATATTCACTGGAGTTTAGAAGAATGTGGGGCGACCTCATTGAAACGTACAAAATAGTGAAAGGCTGGATAGAGTGGATGTGGAGAGGATGTTTCCACTAAGAGTCTGGGACTAGAGGTCATAGTCTCAGAATTAAAGGACGTTCTTTTAGGAAGGAGATGAGGTAGAATTTCTTTAGTCAGAGGGTGGTGAATCTGTGGAATTCTTTGCCATAGAAGGCTGTGGAGGCAAAGTCAGTGGATATATTTAAGGCGGAGATAGATGGATTCTTGATTAATACAGATGACAGAGGTTATGGGGAGAAGGCTGGAGAATGGGGTTAGGAGGTAGAGATCGATCAGCCATGATTGAATAGCAGAGTAGACTTAATGGGCTGAATGGCCTAATTCTTCTATCACATGACATGACTTTGAATACCTTTGAAACACATTGAGAGATTTTCTGGGACAGAGTCTAGATTTCACCAACACCCATTTAGATTAAGTTTTAGAAATACTGCACTGAGTCCACACTGACCATAGATCACCTGTTCACGCTAGTTCTATGTTATCCCATTTTCTCATCTAAGCTTTACACACCAGGGGCAATTTTTACAGAGGCCAATTAACCTACAAACCTTCCTCCCACCTCCCATGTCTTTGGGATGTGGGAGGAAACCAGAGCACCCAGAGAAAACCCACACTGTGACAGGGAGAATGCACAAATTCCACACAGAGGTCAGGATCGAACCGGGATCTCTGTGAGGCAGCAGCTCTACCATCTGTGGCACTGTGCCACCCTATAAATTATTTCTTGTCATATGGGGAATTATTTCAATGTTGAAGTGCCTCATAATTCCAAAACCCAGAACAATTACATTGTGCTAACAATGTTCTCAATCATTTCCTTATTTAGGTCAATTTCACCATTTACCTCAATAGTAGTTAGACATCCTTTGAAAAATGGCAGGAAAATGCATGAGAAATAAATTGAGTTTGTCCAATAACCTTGCAAATGTCTGGGTTCAGTAGGGTCCACTACATTCAGGTGAGCTTGCTTCTATGATGTTCCATTTGGTTTAGTGCTGGTTTAATAGGGTTGTATTTCAAATCTCTCCACCCTGGGATATTAAGCACTCTGGGTACTGAAACCAATATGTTTTTTATTAGCCGCTTCAAGATTTATGCTGTTAATAAATACAGTAGGAGATGACGTTTCATCAGAGCTTGGGGATTCTGTGAAATAATGACCCAGTGACAATCACACTGGGGATAATCATAACTTCGAAGAACAGCTGGGAATAGGTTGCGTGGGAAGTTAGATTTTTGAACTTTTCACTTCAAACCTTAACTTACCTTGAAGAAATTTTGAAAAAAGGAACTGCAGGTAATGGTTAATACAAAAAAGGACACAGCATGCTAGAGTAACTCAGCGTGTCAGGCAGCATCTCTGGAGAACATGTATAGACGACTCGACCCAAAATCTTGTCTGTCCATTCCCTCCACAGATGCTGCCTGGCCCGCTGAGTTACTCCAGCAGTTTGTTTTCTATCTTTGGTATAAACCAGCATCTGCAGTTCATTTTGATTAAGATTTAATAGGAACCTGAGGGGAAACTTTTTCCACATAGAGGGTGGTGGGTGTATGGAATGGGCTGCCAGAGGAGATGCAGTAGTTGAAGCAGGCACTGTAACAACATTTAAAAGATTTAGTGGGATACGGGCCAAACATGGGCGGGTGGGACTAGTGTAGTGGGGCATCTTGGTGAGCATGGCCGACTTCGGTCAAAGGGTCTATTTCTGTGCTGTATGACTTTATGTCTCAACAACCTCCCTTATCAATTGTGTCATTTGTCATTCAATTGATTTTTTCGTAAGATCAATTTTAGTTGCTCATGTTCATCTTCATCTACAGTTCATTTCTGATTCAGTTGACATTGTAGTTACACAGTGGCCTGTATTTCTGTCTGCATCTTAACTTGCCCAAGCTGACTACATTATTTGAAGAGACTTCTTCCTGTGTCAGTGAAAATTTGCTTTGAATACGTGTCAGTCAAATATCTTACTTGGACAAGAGTCAAGAAAGTTTCATTGTGTTAAGAACAGTCTGACGAAGGGTCTCAACATGAAACGTCACCTATTCCTTTTCTCCAGAGATGCTGCCAGACCCGCTGGGTTACCCCAGCATTTTGTGTCTATCTGCAACAAAATTCTTACTCACTGCACCTTAACAGGCCCATACATGTAATAACACACAAAAAAAAAATCATAATCAAAAATACAAAAAATTAAACCATACTTCACAAGGGAAATGTCAAAGATTAGAGGGCACAGCTTTAAGGTGAGAGGGGCAAAGTTTAAAGGAGATGTGCGGGGAATTTTTTTTAACGCAGAGGATGGTGGGTGCCCGGAGCTTTTTCCTGCCAGGGGTGGGACCATCGCCTAGCCATGTTCACCACAGATGCTGGCTGATCCGCTGAGTTACTCTAGCACTTTGCATCCTGTTGAATTAACTCAGTGTTTGGTAAAAGAGCTACATCGGTTTGTAGGTTAATTGGCTTCAGTAAGAACTGTAAATTGTCCCTGTGTGTTGGATAGAGCTAGTGTACCTGATGATGGCTGGTCGGTGTGGACTCTGTGGGCTGAAGGCCCCGTTTCCATGCTGTATCTCGAATATCTAAACAAAATGCTGTACACAAACTAACATGAATGCTTCACCTCCATCTAGGGCAGACTATTAAGGGAGAACCACAATATGTAAATGTGGTTTAAGCTGGGCCCTGTGAATATCAGAGTGAGAAAGATGGAACGGAAGTTTGGCGGTAAATATTGTCTAGTATCCAGCATTGATATCAGCACCTGAGAAAGACAGAAGAGAATGTCCAAGATTAAGAGTTAATGTCCTTGATGCCTGGCTCAAAAGAACAGTTTTAGAACTTGGAACAATACAGTACATTGAACCAAGGAACTGCAGAAGCTGGTTTATACCAAAGATAGACACAAAGTGCTGGAGTAACTCAGTGGATCAGGCAACATCTCTGGTGATCAGATGATAAATAAATCTCCTCTGCCTGCACTTGATCCATATCCCTCCATATCCATGTGCTTATCTAAAAGCCTCTTAAATGCCACAGTTGTATCTGCCTCCACCACCACCCGAGGCAGCACATTTTCTAGGTACTCACCACCCTCTGTGTAAAAAACTTGCCCTGCACATCCCCTTTAAACATTGCCCATATGTTATCCCCACATTCTCATCCACTCCCTACACACTAAGATCAATTTACAAGAGGCCAATTAACCTACAAATCCTGCACATCTTTATAATATGGGAGAAAACCGGAGCACCCGGAGAAAACCCATGTGATCACAGGTAGAACGTACAAACTCCATACAGACAGCACCCGAGTTCAGGATCAAACCGGGTCTCTGGTGCTGTGAGGCAGCAACTCCACCGCCGTTCCACGGTGCTGCCCTGAAGCAAAGGAAAACAGGTTAGTCTGCAAATTGGGCTCTTGATTGGGAATCGGATCCATTTATGCATCACCATTATTCGCTTAAGGCAATACTGGCAGTTTGTTTTTGCAACGTCTCTAGACCTTGAAAGTTTTCCTTCTGCATTAGCAACATGGCTGCACACGGTATTCGAAGTGCGGTCTAATCACATTTTGGTGACTGTCCAGTCCATTAAAATCCTTGTGTTTTTTCCCCTTCATTCTCCCCATTTTAAAGGTTTCAAAGGTCTTAAAGGTCCTTTATTGTCCCATGTACCAATTAAGGTACAGTGATATGTAAATTATCATACAGAAAAAAAAGCAATAAGGCACACAATTACATAACTTTCCACACATAGACTGGGAAACACATTCTGTAAATGGGCTGGATGGTTTGGAGTTTGTAAAATGTGTGCAGGATAGTTTTTTGCAGCAATACATAGAGGTGCCTACTAGAGGAGGGGCAGTGCTGGACCTCCTGTTAGGAAATGAGACGGGACAGGTGGTGGAGGTATGCGTAGGGGAGCACTTCGGGTCCAGTGATCACAATACCATTAGTTTCAATATAATTATGGAGAAGGACAGAAGTGGGCCTAGGGTTGAGATTTTTGATTGGAGAAAGGCTAACTTTAACGAGATGCGAGATGATTTAAAAGGAGTGAACTGGGACATTTTGTTTTATGGGAAAGATGTAGAGGAGAAATGGAGGACATTTAAAGGGGAAATTTTAAGAGTACAAAATCTTTATGTTCCTGTTCGGTTGAAAGGAACCAGTAAAAATTGGAAAGAGCCCTGGTTTTCAAGGGAAATTGGACATCTTGTTCGGAAAAAGAGGGAGATCTACAATAATTATAGGCAGCATGAAGTAAATGATGTGCTTGAGGAGTATAAGGAATGTAAAAAGAATATAAAGAAAGAAATTAGAAAAGCTAAAAGAAGATATGAGGTTGCTTTGGCAAGTAAGGTGAAAGTAAATCCAAAGGGTTTCTACAGCTATGTTAATAGCAAAAGGATAACAAGGGATAAAATTGGTCCATTGGAGAGACCGAGTGGACAGCTATCTGCAGAGCCAAAAGAGATGGGGGAGATATTGAACAATTTCTTTTCTTCGGTATTCACCAAGGAGAAGGATATTGAATTATGTGAGGTAAGGGAAACTAGTAGAGTAGCTATGGATACTATGAGTTTCAAAGTAAAAGAAGTACTGGCACTTTTGAAAAATATAAAAGTGGATAAGTCTCCAGGTCCTGACAGGATATTCCCTAGGACATTGAGGGAAGTTAGTGTAGAAATAGCCGGGGCTATGACAGAAATATTTCAAATGTCATTAGAAACTGGAATAGTCCCCGAGGATTGGCGTACTGCGCATGTTGTTCCATTGTTTAAAAAGGGTTCTAAAAGTAAACCTAGCAATTATAGACCGGTTAGTTTGACTTCAGTGGTGGGCAAATTAATGGAAAAGATACTTAGAGATAATATATATAAGTATCTGGATAAAGAGGGTCTAATTAGGAACAGTCAACATGGATTTATGCCTGGAAGGTCATGTTTGACTAATCTTCTTGAATTTTTTGAAGAGGTTACTAGGGAAATTGACGAGGGTAAAGCAGTGGATGTTGTCTATATGGACTTCAGTAAGGCCTTTGACAAGGTTCCTCATGGAAGGTTGGTTAAGAAGGTTCAACTGTTGGGTATAAATGCAGGAATAGCAAGATGGATTCAACAGTGGCTGAATGGGAGAAGCCAGAGGGTAATGGTGGATGGCTGTTTGTCGGGTTGGAGGCAGGTGACTAGTGGGGTGCCTCAGGGATCTGTGTTGGGTCCTTTGTTGTTTGTCATGTACATCAATGATCTGGATGAAGGGGTGGTAAATTGGATTAGTAAGTATGCAGATGATACCAAGATAGGGGGTGTTGTGGATAATGAAGAGGATTTCCAAAGTCTACAGAGTGATTTAGGCCAGTTGGAAAAATGGGCTGAAAGATGGCAGATGGAGTTTAATGCTGATAAATGTGAGGTGCTACACCTTGGCAGGACAAATCAAAATAGGACGTACATGGTAAACGGTAGGGAATTGAAGAATACAGTTGAACAGAGGGATCTGGGAATAACCGTGCATAGTTCCTTGAAGGTAGAATCTCATATAGATAGGGTGGTAAAGAAAGCTTTTGGTATGCTAGCGTTTATAAATCAGAGCATTGAGTATAGAAGCTGGGATGTAATGTTAAAATTGTACAAGACGTTGGTGAGACCAAATCTGGAGTATGGTGTACAATTTTGGTCGCCCAATTATAGGAAGGATGTCAACAAAATAGAGAGGGTACAGAGGAGATTTACTAGAATGTTGCCTGGGTTTCAACAGCTAAGTTACAGAGATAGGTTGAATAAGTTAGGTCTTTATTCTCTGGAGCGCAGAAGGTTAAGGGGTGACTTGATAGAGGTCTTTAAAATGATGAGAGGGATAGACAGAGTTAATGTGGACAAGCTTTTCCCTTTGAGAATAGGGAAGATTCAAACAAGAGGACATGACTTTAGAATTAAGGGACAGAGGTTTAGGGGTAACATGAGGGGGAACTTCTTTACTCAGAGAGTGGTAGCGGTGTGGAATGAGCTTCCAGTGGAAGTGGTGGCGGCAGGTTCGTTGGTATCATTTAAAAATAAATTGGATAGGCATATGGATGAGAAGGGTATGGAGGGTTATGGTATGAGTGCAGGCAGGTGGGACTAAGGGAAAAAAGTTGTTCGGCACGGACTTGAAGGGCCGAGATGGCCTGTTTCCGTGCTGTAATTGTTATATGGTTATAACAGTTAACATAAATATATCCACCACAACGGATATAACGCTGTAATTTTACCAACCGTTTCTATCTTCACAAGTTGTGTTTGCCTTTCCCAGACATCTGCTAAACTATTATAGCGTTATGCATAGCATCAGAGTTATTGACTTGCAGAGAATCAGGCCCTTCAGCCCATCACCTCCCTGCTGATTATTTTTCCTAATTGCTGGCATTGTATTCATACCCTTCTATGCCTTGCCTCCTTTCTTAGTCAGACCCAAAGAACTACAGAGCATGGAAACAGGCCCTTCTGCCCACCGTATCCATGCCGACCAAGGTTGCATACTGGGCTAGTCCCATAAACCCTCTAAACCCCAACGATCCATGTATTGTCCAAATGCCTTTTAAGAGTCATGGCAAGTCTTGGCCTAAGTTTTAGAAACCGTTCACACAAAAAACAGATGACTTTCCAAGATCTATAAAGCCTCTTGCATTGGTTCCAGTTTCCAGTTGACTGCTTATTCTTTTTTTAAAGTCTTCACCAATGTCCATAAAAATTGAAAAGTGAAAATACTCAAGAAAAAACATCAATAATATTTGATTTTGATGGTGGTAAAAGATTGTTGCTGATATGACTACAGACACTCCCTGACGTACGCAATAGGCGATTTACGTAAACTCGCACTTACGTAAAAGATTCTGTACTCAGTCCCTAGTGCAATCAAGGCAGTTTGAAAATTCCACAACACTGTACAATCATTCAAGTTTACATCAGAAACAAGCCGCCAATGGCCACAGCGTTTAGCCAGAAGGCCTTGCGCCCCCGAAAGTGCCCCGGACGCAGCTGGAAGTCGCTGAGACAGTTAATACTCGGTGAGTTATATTTCAGGCAGGGGATGGGGATGCTGATTTCGACTTCAGTTTGGTTCAGTTTATTGTCACGTGTACCGAGGCATAGTGAAAAGCTTTTGTTGCCAGTCCACGGAAAGACAATGGGTGATTCTTCAGTAAGTGTTTACTTTGAAGTTTCTGGATTATAAAACTTACATTTTTGCAACTTTGAAAGTTGTTTCACATAGATGAACTCTGCTATGGGAAAAATATTTTTGCCGCAATCTTTTAGAGAATTTAATTTATTTTTTCCTCTTCTTTTTCCAGGTTGCCCATTGCATTCAGTCATATCCGCCGCATTTTTATGATGAACAACACTGTAAAATATAACTGATTTAAGAATATAAAATCAAATTTTTGTCGCAGTCTTTCAAATTATAGAGTATCTTCCTCAAATAAACCACCAAACAAATACTTTTTTCAGTCTAACGCATTGATTTTAAACCTTCGTAACAGTTTACTGCCCAAAAAAGTGGTGATTTCAGCAAGAATGGTAACCGTCACATAACCTTTCACCAACTTCCTCTAAAACAATAGTAACTTCAGATGAATAGGCCAATGCATACTGTTCATTTATCAATTACAATTCATAATTATGGTCATTGTTGTATTATTTTACACATTATGAGCATAAAATACTTTGTGACGGACATGACAGTGTGATGGAGATGGTCAAGTTCAGGAGTGTCACGTGACGGAGATGACTAAAACTATCTTTAGGGCTAGGGTTAGCGTTAAAGCTAGATTTAGATTTAGGGTTAGGGTTATTCATGTCATCTGCAAACGATGTGCATGGACAGGAGTCCCAGCAATTATCCTGTGGATCAACTAACGGAACAAACGGGCCGGGTCACTCCCGGTGAGCAGGGACACTCCCATGGACTAGGAATGAGAGAGGTGGTGGGGGGGGGGGGGGGGGGGGGGGCAGTGAGAAGACCCGGGGGCCTTATCCTCCGTGCCATCGAGGCTGGCTGCGGGAGGTATTAATCCATCATGTCCATCACGGTCATCTCCGTCACTTACCCCCAATCTCCCGGACTCCAGCGCCGACTCCATCTCCAACTCCAGCCGGACACAAAAGCCTTTTGCAGCCGTTGCCTCTTCCCGCCCTCACCAGGGAACAAGGGCTGAAGAGGGCCGGGCGTGGAGAGGAAGAGGCGACGGCTTCAACAGGCCTTTGTGTCCAGCTGGTGCTGGAGCTGGAGCTGGATGGATATCGGGGATTAAGTTACGGAGATGATGGCCGTGGCGAGTATGGTGGCCCAAGCCTTTAGCCCAGCATGGCCTCGCTGGAAGGCCATGCCTGGCCATATCGTTTGGACGAATGGCACATGGCACGAACACATCTCCAGAACAACTCAAGAAAGAACAAAATGCTTTTGGTTTTCTAAGAGTTCAACACCGTTCAGTGGTGCCGGTGATGAAAGGTACTCACCCGTTACGCAGGAAAAAGCGGATTAGGAGAAATTCGCATGGTAGGGGACTTTCAAATTCCGTGGTCTATTGAGGGCGGAAGTGCGCGTCTATTCCATTTAAATCCATGTGGGATGGCTCAACAAAGGTGAGTGACGGAAAATTACTCTAATCGTCGGGACAAGGAATTTGTGAAAAACGGTAAGATTTATAATTTTATCAAGAATAGAGGAATTTTTTTAAGGGTGATAAATATTTTAATTACAAATACCTACTGTTTAAAAGTATTTCAGATAGATCCCCCATTAAATAAATAAGCCGACTGGAAATCTCACAAGTAACCATCGGGCCATATGGTTTTCGGGGGTTGGACACCGAACATCGGGAATGTCTCTCCACACGTTGTGAAAGGAACTCTCCCCCCAATTAGTCCCTTGAACAAGTGTTGCCATTCAATAAGATGACAACTGATTCAACTTTTCCCTGAACATCGGGAAAAAAACAAAACACTTTATTCATTTAGAGTTTAATTTTTATTTATGAGGATTATGTTTGTTAACAATATAGAAAAAGAAGAAATGGGATAGAATTACGGATTTTCCGTATATACAGCATCAAAGTAGCGGGGCACCCCAATACATGATTACAATCGAGCCATCCACAGTGTACAGCTGCAGGATAAAGGGAATAATGTGAATAATGTTTTGTGCAAGATAAAGTCCAGTAAAATCCAATCAAATAAAGTCCAAGGGTCTCTAATGAGGGGGATAGTAGCTCAGGACTGCTCTCTAGTTGTTGGTAGGATAATAATAGCTGGGAAGAAACTGTCCCTGAATCTGGTGGTGTGCATCTTCACACTTTATGTGCTGCTTGCCTGATGGGAGAGGAGAAGAGGGAATGGTCAGGGTGCGACTTGTCCTTGATTATGCTGCTGGCCTTTGCCAGGCAGTGTGGTGGAAATGGAGAGGAGAGGAGAGGAGCAAGTGACTGGGGTGAGACTGGTCGCTTGTTATGCTGCTGGCCTTGCCGAGGCAGCTGTGTAAGTTGGGTAGTGCCTGCTTCATTTACCCAGGGACAAAACTTATTGTTCTCTGTCTGACACCATTTTGACAGGAAATGTGTTCTTGCTTTGTTTCCATGCAGCTGATAATGGTTTAGTTTTACCTTTCTCTAAAATTTCTCTCTCCAACTTCCTCTCACTGTTGAACCACATTGCTGCAAATTCCATTCTTTCTGCCCTGCTGCAAATTCCTAAGATGCACAATGCGCGAAATGGAGCCCTTTGTTTGAGCGATACTTAGCTGACTGGTGTCCATATTGGCGTGAGATAAACGTCTGTGGACATTTACAGCATGAATTGTGGCAATTGCGTTGTTGCTAAAGGCATTGCTGCCTCTGCGGTCCTTACCCGACGCTATTATCTGGAATTGACAGACTGTGATAGCAATGAACACACAATGCTGGCTTAACGTCAATGCTGCCAAATCGGATCAGTGCGGGAAATGATGCTTAAATGAGCAACAATTATCAGCGGGTGAAACCTCACCCTGTACCATCTACAGTGCAGCATCATTTACACACATTGGATTTGTCTTTCGTTTGTTTGTTTGATGTATGTATAGTATGTATGGGTGTATATGTAAGTGTACATATATATACACACACACACATATATACACACAAGCATGTATATATTCACGCATATGTATGTATATGCATATGTGTGCATATATATGCATATATTTATAATATATATATGCACACATATTATAATAATATATTATAATATATATATATATGCGTGTGTGTGTGTGCGTGTGTGTGCATGTGCGTATGAGGCACATTAAAGCTGATTAAAATTATAAAATGGGAATTACTAAATATAAATAGTAAAGGCATGGGAGAATTATGCCTATCAAAGATATCGATCTCTTACGTAGGCATAATTCTCCGTGCCTTTCATCCGCAGCACTTGCAACACGCGAAGGTCTGTGCAGCCCACGTGCCGTCAGCGCAGCTTCAAGCCGTCAATGACAAGTGAAGCTGAAGGCAGCTGAAATTCTGCCTATGCTGTACTGCGCAGGCGCAGCGCTAGTTTTTTGGCAGGTTTTTCAAATATGGATTGTCATTATCTGAAGAGTATCTTGGAAAACAAAGAGAGAAGAATGTAGTTCGTATACCAATAATATGGTAAATATAGCTTGGGTGGTTTGAGCGGCCGCTGGGCCGGACAGCGGAAACGGCCGCCACCTCAGCGCCTTCTGCCGGCCCCCGCTCACCTCTGGCAGCTCTCCATCTATAAACCTCGCTCCTGCTGCTTGTCGCCGACCTCACTCATGTTAGCCGCTTCCCGCAAATCCTTAAATTCTGACAGCGCGATTGAGGTTACTCGGCTGTGGGAATTTAAGGATTTGCAGGAAGCGGCTGACATGAGCGAAATCGGCAAGCGACAGGTGAGAGGTGTTCAGATGGAGAGCACTGCCAAAGGTGAGCGGGCCGGCAGAAGGCACTGAAGTGGCGGCCAGTTCTGCTGTCGGCTCCCGGCGGCCGCTCACAGCCACCCGAGCTGCTTCTATCATCGGCTACAATCCGGTGGCTCCGTGTCCGGAGTGCCGCAGCAGCGGTGAGTGAGTGAGTTACTGGCATTATTCCGGACCCCTTCCTTCTCAACAATCCTGCCCTCCCCGCTACTTTACCCTTGGCACAGACTCTCCACACGCTGTGAAAGGAACTCACTTCCCCAATTGGTCCCTTGAACAAGTGTTGTCATTCAATAAGATGACAACTGATTCAACTTTTCCCTGTACTCACATTTTTCCCTCCATCTCTTCACCTGCCATCACCCTTCACCCTTCACCCCCCCCTCCCCCGGGCAAATTGAATTGTTACTGTCTTTATTTTTATTTTTTAATTTTACGGAGAGAACAATCTGCTCATGCGTGGTTTAAGTTTATTTTTAAAGCCGACTGACTGCCTACCTTGAGTGATTAATCACGGCATGTGCCTGGTGTGTACATATATATATGTATATATACTGAATATATTATGTCTATATACTGAATATGTTATGTATATATACTGAATATATAATGGGTACGACATGACAGTTCCTCTAGGATGCAATGCCGAGGCTTTATACGGCGCGGGTCAGATCACAATTGGAATATTGGAGCCCCCTATCTGAGGAAGGATGTGTTGGTGTGGGAGAGGGTCCAGAGGAGGTTTACAAGAATGATCCCGGAGGAAACTCCCGTAGTCACAGGGAGAATGTGCAAACCACATGCAGACTGACAGCAGCCAAAGTCAGGATCTAACCCGGATACCTGGTGCTGTGAGGCAGAGAATCTACCAGCTGCTTGGTGCAACACACCAACAAAGACAAGCTTTCTTTGCACGGGTCATACACCTGCTGATCTTTCACTCCTTTACCGTGGTTTATCTTCCTTCAGTGATAAAGTGGTAATAACACTGAACCACAGTTGAGTGGAAATTTAGGACGGTCTCGGGTCACACTTGCCTGGTCCTGTTCTGATGATCTACTTTCATCTATTTGCAGCTTTAGTTTAGTTTAAAGATACAGCAGCTAAACGGGCCCTTCAGCCCACCGAGTCCATGCCGACCATCGATCACCCATTCACACTAGTTCTATGTTATCCCACTTTCACATCCACTCCCGGCATACTAGGGGTAATTCACAGAAGCCAATTAACCTACAAACCTGCAATGTGGGAGGAAACCGGAGTACCCAGAGAAAACCCACGCAGTCACAGGAAGAACGTGCAAACTCCACACACAGACAGCACCTGATTGAAATAGATTACTGCCGCCAGCACAGAATTGCATTTGGGTTTGTATATAATGGTGAGGGCCTTCTGACCACTTCCCTTGTGTGCTAGTTAGAATTAAGATGTCATCTTGACTGTAAAAGCAACATTAGACCCTTGGAACATCTTATCTTGGAGGTGATGATCTTGGTCTGTGATGAACTTACCCCATACAGTACAAACCTTCTGTGTATGTTCACTATTAAGTATTCTTGCACTTTGGGGTGCATCCCCACACCTTCTTGATAATGGCAACACATGTAGATCGAGCGCTTTCATCGGACGAGACATTGTGTATGAGTCAGAGAATCGTGAAGCAAATCTGTAAGACTTTGGTTAGACCACATTTGGAGCATTGCGTGCAGTCCTGGTCGACCCACTACAGGAAGGATGTGCAGGCTTGATGAGGGTGCAGAAGTGGTTTACTAGAATGGTGCCTGCATAAGAGGGTATTACCTACAGGAGAGGTTGGGTTAAGTTGCATTGTTTTGTCTAGTTATTTGGAGGCTGTGGCAAATCTGAAGAATATAAAATTATGAGAAGCATAGATACGATGGACAGACAGAACCTTTTTACTAGGGTGGAAATGTTGAAGACTAGAGGGCATAGCATTAAGGTGAGAGGGGAACGTTTAAAGTAGATGTGTGGGGCAATGAGGCTGTTCTTATAGCGGTGTATAAAGTCACGAGGGGAATAGATGGGGTGAATGCACTGTCTTATTCCCACGGTAGGAGAATCATGAACTAGAGGACATAGGGTTAATATGAGAAGGGGAAGATTTAATAGGAACCTGAGGGGCAACCTTTTCACACAGAGGATGGATATTTGGAACAAGCTGCCAGGGGATGTAGTTGAGGTAGGTAGAATAACAACATTTAAAAGACATTTGGACAGGTACACAGATGGGAGAGTTTGGGATATGAACGAAACATGGGCAAATGGGACTAGCTTAGACAATTGGATAGTTAGGATTGTTTTCTCTGAGGATACTTTTTTTACTCATAGGTTTAGTCGTAGTAAGTCCTAGTAGGTCGGCATGTTAGTCGCAGGTAAGCAAGGGTAGTCGAAGATAGGTGTAGATAGTCTTCATCATAGTCGAAGGGAGGTCGAAGGAGATCGTCTTCACTCTCCACTATTCGGTGTCCAATTTTCCCAAAGTTAGTCATAGCTAGTCTTTAACATAGTCGAAGGAGGCCTTCTACATAGTTGAAGGAGGTCTTCAACATGACATTTTTTCAAACTCTCCTAAACTCTTCTAAACTAGCCAAATAGGTCGCCCAAGTGGGATAGCTCGAAGGAAGTCTTCAAATTGCAGCAATGGAGATCAGGTGTCAAGCTAGGAACTACTTTCTTTGTCCAATATGGACAGGAAAGGTTTAGAGGGCAAAGGAGACCAGCACAGTGGGCCAACCTGGTGGGCATGGACAAGATGGGCCGAAAGGCCCATTTCCGTGCCAGAGAGCTCCATTACTCCATCGACTGAAATAATTGCACCATCCATTCCCACGTTTCATTAGTCACCTGCCTTTCATCAGTTGGCGTCCTCTCTAAAATAAGGGATAATCAAACACATTTTAGTTCTTATTTTATTATTGCAAGACAAAATTTTACATCAGTGCTTCCTCGACAACACAAGAAACAATCATAAATGTTAGATTAAAAACAATTAAAAAATGGAATGTTCTTCAGTAAAAATCATCCACACGTATCATTTGTTCGGGTGCGGGTGCAAGTCACGATATCAGGAGTTGATTTAGTATTCTTCTGAGGCTATAATTACTCTTTTGTAATCTTCTGAAGATACAAACCTGAAGATTCTGGTTGTAAAAGCTGCCTTAAAAAGGCTTGTGGAAGAATGGAAATGAGAGGGGTGGGAACATGCCAATTTAGTACAAGGACATTTCGCACAAGCTTCTACTTCATCTGAGATTGTTAGGCCATTATGTGGGGGAAAATAGCTTTGCAAAGCTCATTTTAGTTTAGTTTAGTTTAAACATGCAGCGCATTAAAACAGGCTCCTTCGGTTCACTGTGTCTGCGCCAACCAGCGACCCCCCGCACACTAACACGATCCCACACAATAGTGATAATTTACAATTTTTACTGAAGCCAATTAGTGTACAAATCTGTACGTCTTTGAAGTGTGGGAGGAAACCGGAACACCCGGAGAAAACCCACGCAGGTCACAGGTAGAACTTATAAACTCCATACAGACAGCACTCGTAGTTAGGAGCGAAGCCGGGTCTCTGGCGCAGTAAGGCAGCAACTCTACCGCTGTGCCGCCTCCCCCCTAGTGAAATAAATCTATTGTGTGGATTATGGAAGTCGATGGTAGGAGGACAATGGGGGTGGGGAGGAGAAATGGGGGTGGTATTAGCTGTGGACAGTGGGAAGCAGTCAGTGCATCAAAGAATCAGCGTTGGAGAATGAAGCACCATCCAGAAGTCGCACAGCTGGTAGAGCCACTGCCTCACAGTGCCAGAGACCTGGGTTCAATCCTGACCTCGGGCACCCTAAATCTGTGTGTGGAGTTTGTACGTTCTCCCTGTGCCTGCGTGGGTTTCCTCCGGGTGCTCCGGTTTCCTACCACATCCCAAAGATGTGTAGGTTTGTAGATTAATTGGCTTTTGTAAATTGCCCCCTTAGTGTGTGGGAATTGGATGAGAAAGTGAGATAGTATAGCACTAGTGTGAACAGGTGATGGATGGTCAGCATGGAGTTGGTGGGCCGAAGGGCCTGTTTCCACGCTATAACTCTGGTTGATTAGTAGGACTGGATGTTACAATCCCCAAGGTTAAACTAAGACAAAGCATCGTTCCTTTCCATATTTATCATTCTCTACCGGTTTAAAACAATAGGCTGAAAATAAATCAGCCAAATATCCCCTCATTGTAAAAGTAACATATCTATAAAAATATAAAAGTATTAAAAAGTAATAAAGCTATATAACCAACAAAAACACACAAAAAAACAGGTTCCTCATTCAGTCTACATAAAGTCTCTATCAACCAGAGTGTGCAGAATCCATTTGAATACAAATTGAGTTTTCCCCATCCAGACTCCGCCTGTGTGAAGACATGTGGGTTTGTAAGTTAATTGGCCCTCTGTAAATTGCCCCTAGTGTATAGGGAGTAGATGAGAATAGTGGGATAACATAGAACTAGTGTGAACGGGTGATCGATAGTCGGTGTGGACTCAGTAGCCATTGGGCCCGTTTCCATGCTGCATCTTTCATTCATAAATCAGTGTTCAGTTTGATTGTTGCCTCAAGAACTCTGTATTGAGTCCTGCATTTGTCTCTTATCAATTGGAACTTCTTTATTTTGCTAGTTTAGTTTAGCTTTACAGATTGGAATCAGGCCCTTCAGCCCACCGAGTCCGTGCCGACCATCGATCAATTGTTCACACTAGTTCTATGTTATATACTCTGTATCTACACACTAGGGGAAATTTAAAGCATGCACTTTTAGAATATCATCTACTGACTTGTTCTGTATTGTGTATATGACAGTATATACAATTTGGGGCAGTTCATGGAAAGGACTGAGGTACAGCAAAGCAGAAGTATTGTCAAAAACCAAGTCACACAATTGCAATTTAGGAAGTGGTTGTTCCAACGGAAGAACATTTAATACTGGCAATAATAAGATTAAACTGATTAAGCAAATCATGAGCGAAGTGTAGACACAAAGAACTGCAGGTCCTGGTATCGAGTAAAACACAAAGTGCTGGAGGAACTCAGTGAGTCAGGCAGCATCTGTGCACGGAATGAATCGGCGACTTTTTGGACTGGGACCCACATGTGGCCCCTTTAGAGTCTGGGAGATGATGGCCTGGTATTTGTGCGTGGGGTTCTGGTAAAGGGGTAGGGTAGTAGGAGCTGTCCAAGAGTTGGCGCCTGGCCCCAGCACAGTGGGGATATGCCAAACCACAACGGCAATACAAGGAATCGCAGATGCAGGAATATTGATTAAAACACAAAGTGCTGGAGGAACTCAGCGTGTCAGGCAGCATTTTTCAAGAGAGTGAGTTAGATTCAGCTCTTAGGGCTGAAGGAATCAAGGAATATGGGGAAAAAACTGGAACAGGGTATTGATTTTAGATGATTAGCCATGATCATATTGAATAGCGGTGCTGGCTCGAAGGGCCGAATGGCCTACTCTTGCATCTATTTTTCTAAGTTTCTATGTTTTGCTATCTCTGGAGAACATGGATAGGCGACGTTCTGGGTCGCGTCCCTTCTTCAGATTAGTTTAGTTTGTGTCTAAAGATGCACAATTAAAATTATGAGGGACAAATTATACAGATAAAATACTGGAAGGGAATTAATTGGAAGGGTAGACACAACAAACTGCAGATGCTGGAGTCTTGAGCAAAACACAAAGCGCTGGAGGAACTCAGCAGGTCAGGCAGCATGTGTGGAGGAATATGGATAGGCAACATTTCCTGTCGGGATCTTTCTTCAGTTTCTGACTCTTCTTCAGCTTTGGAACGAAGATGAACTTTCAACCAGTGAAGATTCATTTAAACAATTTAAACAATCCTCATTTGGCAAGAGTTGTGAATGCCAACTTTAAATGTAGACAACCGACATTTACGTTGAGTGGGTAGCTTCAGATGCGGATTGTGTGAACATCTCCCTAGCAACATATTATCTGGCTGTCATTTAATGACACACTTCGTCCACAACAGAGTGGCGCAAAGACCATTCATTCAGTGAGTCATATCACACTTGTATCCTCTTCATTTTTCAGATCGTCATTGATGGGTTCAATCGGTGCCCAAAAATTATTTTCTTGAGAAGATTTCTGCGGCTTTTTCGGGTTCAGGTAAAAGTAGACAACGAGGACAAAGAGTACTATGAAGATGATGAACGGGTAGACAAATAGGAAGTAGAAGAGGGATGGAGAGGCACAGGCTTTGGTGTGGAGTGTAACAGCTGAAAATAAAGAGGCAAAAATGTTGTTAGCAGTGGTAATGTTCTTCGAAACAATGAATTGCATATCAAACGTTTCTTCCCAACTATCAGGATATCAAACACTACAAACTCCAACTAAACTTCAATCCAAGCTACCAACTGCCTGGGTTGTAGGGATTGAGGTTTAGTTTGGTTATACCCAGAGTATAGTTATTTAAAAGACTGTGAAGTGCCAATAGACTACCAGAACCACTAGAACTATATCAGGAGGGCGATTTTCACTTCTTCGATTTAACCACAATGGAAACATCGGGTCAAAGAATGAAGAAGTTCAACGGCCAGGACTGCATCTAAAGAAAGCTTCACACATTTGCATTTGGAGGAAGTGCTCAAGAGAGCTTCTCTTCAAATCCTACCATCTAAAATATATTCTGTTTTTGAGTACCCATGGTCTTGTTATTCAAACATAAACATCATTCAAAATTAAAAAAAATACAAAACAAAAACTGTGCAAAAAGTCTTCATTCATTCTCAGTGTCTACACATTTAATCCGAATAAACAACCAGAGGACATTGGTTTAAGGCGAGGAGGTAAAGATTCAATAGGAACCGGAAGGCATCTTTTTCACACAGAGCATGGTGGGTGTATGGAACAAGCTGCCAGAGGAGGTTGTTGAGGCAGGTACTGTCACAACATTTCAACAAATGTTTGAATAGGTACATGGATAGGATAGGTTTAGAGGGGTATGGGCCAAATGCATTCAGGTGGAACGAGTGTAAATGTGTTGTTGGGCAAGTTGGGCTGAAGAGCCTGTTTCCATGCTGTATGACTCCATTACTCTAATAGTGGCATACTCAGCAGTTTAGTTTAGTTTCAGAGAGACAGCATGGGAACAGGCCCTTCGGCCCACCAAGGCCACGCTGCCCGTTTACTTTAGGTCTATGTTATCCCATTATCTCATCCACTCGCTACACACCAGTGGCAATTTACAGAGGGTCAATTAACCCACTAACCCGCACATCTTTACGATGTGGGAGCACCCAGAGCAAACCCAGGCAGTCACAGGAAGAACGTGCAAAGTCCACACAGAAGATGGCACCCGAGGTCAGGATCGAACCCAGGTCTCTGGCGCTGTGAGGTAGTGGCTTTACCCGCTGCACCACTGTACTGTCAACTGTGTTGCACCTATCATTAAACAAGATACCCTTGCCACTCTTGTGGTCCTCTGGGGTAATATCCCTTCCCGTTTGAGGGGTGTCCCACCAGACTCAGCCTCCTCATTGTCCAGCAGCAGAAGGATCCTAGAGTATTGTGCTCCCCCACAGAGCCTTGCCGTTGGCTGCACTGAGCTTCAGTAAGTCCCTCAACATGTACTCTCATCCAGTCATCTCTTTACAAATGGAGCTGTACAGTGGCGCAGCGGTAGAGCTGCTGCCTTAGAGCGCCAGAGACCCTGGTTCAAACCTGACTTTGGGTGCTGTCTGTACGGAGTTTGTACGTGCTCCCTGTGACCATGTGGATTTGCTCCGGGTGCTCTGGTTCACTCCAACTCTCCAAAGAATTACAGGTTAATTGGCTTCGGTGAAATTGTAAATTGTGTCGGGTAGTGCCAGTGTACGGGATGATCGGTGGTCGTTGCAGACTCGTTGAGCCGAAGGGCCTGTTTCTATGCTGTACCTCCAAAGTCTTACTGAATAAAGTAGGGATTAGCAAGATGATTCAAGCAGTTGGTAGCCTCTGTTGAATGAATCATTAGAAGCAATAAAGAGCTCTGAATAATTCTGTTCATTTGAATGGAGATTATAAAAGAAGTAATTAAATTTGCGTGCCCATAAGCCAATGATTTGGTCTTGGCTCATGTGTCTAGTGTCCTGAGGCAATGTCAATGTGGAAAGTACTTCAGTATTAGCATCCACTGGATAAAATAGCAGCAGCATGGCTCCATCAGTAATACAAACGGAACCAGCACTTGATGTAAATTGAGTGTGCAAATAAATTAGGAAAACCAGTTAAAAAACCCTAGAGTAATCACGAAAAGACTCAAAGTGCTGGAGTAACTCAGCGGGTCAGGCAGCATCTCTGGAGGACACTTGAGGAAGGGGCCTGACCAGAAACATCACCGATCCATGTCCTCCAGAGATGTTGCCTAACCCACTGAGTTACTCCAGCACTTTGTGTCTCTTTTGCAAAGCAGCATCTGCAGTTCCTGTTCCTACATTTATCAACAACTATCCATCAATATACCCAAGGTCGCAGGCACTTTAACTTGTAATACGTATAATAACAGAACTCTAATTATAAGCGAATAAATGTTCTAAATCATTCACTTACATTATCCATCAGCTAAGCATTATTAATAAACAAACAGAAGATACACACAAAGCTGGAGTAACTCAGCGGGACAGGCAGCATTTCTGCAGAGAAGGAATGGGTGATGTTTCAGGTCGAGAATCTTCTACAGACTGAAATTCACTGGAAAGAGAAACGGGTCTTGACCCGAAACATCACCCATTCCTTCTCTCCAGAGTTACTCCAGCGTTTTGTGTCTATCTTTGGTTTAAACCAGCATCTGCAGTTCCTTCCTTCACATTAATAAACAAATGTATCACTTAAGGGATGGGTTAGCGTGCTGTACCATTACAAAAAGAGAAAATGTGACCAAGGGATAATTTAATTGGATAACACACAAACAAGAACTTTTCACTGTACCTCGGGACACGTGACAATAGAATGGAGACGAGGAGGAATTTCTTTAGCCAAAGGTGATGAATCTGTGGAATTCATTGCCACAGACAGCAGTGGAGGCCAAGTCATTGGGTATTTTTAATGCAAAGATTGACGTTCTCCATTAGTAAGCACATTAAAGGTTACAGCGAGAAGGCCGAAGAACAGGGTTGAGAGGGGAAAATAGATTAGCCATGATTGAATGGTGGAGTAGACTAGATGGGCTGAACATTCCTGTGTCTTATGTATGGTATTTTAATAAAACAATACCAAATAATATAAAAACAAGGAACTGCAGATGCTGGATATGCAAAAGAAGACAGATGGCTGGGGGGGGGGGGGGGGGGGGGGGGGTCAGGCAGCATCTCTAGAGAACATGGGTGTTCTATGGATGTGCCTAATAATATAAAGAAGACATTAGGAACTGCAGATGCAGGAATCTTGAGCAAAGCGTAAAGCGCCGGAGGAACTCAACGAGTCAGGCAGAATCCGTCGAATGAATGGACAGGCGACGTTTTGGGTCAGGACCCTTCTTGTGCCCAAATAATATAACATGTTTTAAGATAATTATTGAGGACATGGGTAAGATAATGAGCCTGCCATAGATTGGAGACCAGACAGCGTCAAGGGTATAAGATTAGAACCTGGTAAATAAAATACACAATATTGTTGGCAGAAAATAAGATTGAAAAACAGTGGGGAACATATAAACGAGCTTCCAAAAGAGTCCAGGAAAATATAGGCTACTCAAATAAAAACAGACTAAGCCCTACGGATGAATAAAGATGCAGGAGGAATGAAAATGAGTGAAAAGAAAGTATCAAACTTGGTACATGAACAGCAGGAAAGAACAATAATAAAGATTACAAAAGATTATTAGAGAATTATTTTTAACAAAATCAATTTGGAAGGCAAATAAAAACAACGGGATTACTTTATCAAAAGACAAAAGAAAAACGTGAAAGACTTGACAAATATCAAGAAAAAGAAAAGTTGCAATACAGGCGGCACAGCGGCGCAGCAGTAGCATTGCTGCCTCACAGCACCAGTGTCCCGGGTTCAATCCTGGCCACGGGTGCTGTCTATATGGAGTTTGTACATTCTCCCTGTGACTGCGTGGGTTTTCTCTGGGTGCTCCGGCTTCCTCCCACACTCCAAAGACGTACAGGATTGTAGACTAATTGGCTTTAGTAAAATTGTAAATTCTCCCCAGAGTGTGTAGGATAGTATTTATGTGCGGGGGATCAATGGTCGGCACAGACTCAGTGGGCCGAAGGGCCTGTTTCCACGCAGTATCTCTAAACTAAACTACAAATCCACCCCCTTCTGTCGTGGAGTAGGCTGACCCCACGGAGGGATATGTATCACATGCAGGCAGAGGTTATTTTCATTTGGCATTGTGTTTGGCATGGACATTGTGGGCCGAATGGCCTGCTTCAGTGCTGTACTGTTCAATGTTCTACGTTCTATGACAGGATTAAATCACAGAATGCAGTATTAAAAATAAGATATATTAAGTAATAATTTAGTTTTGACATTTATCAGGGAATCTGCTCACTTAAACACAGCATCAAAACACAAGATTAAAATGATATAGCCGCATTTAAAATAAAAAGCTAATCAAATGAAGACAATCAAAGTCTTGATCTGAATGGATGACTCCGGTAAGGGAGCGAATCCAGGGAAACAGAAACACAATTACACATAACAATTTGCTTTAAATAGATGCCAAGGGTCTGTGCAATAGCTTGGGTAATGGGAAATTTGAAAAGGGAAGTTAAATATCTCCAGGGAACAATAATCCCAATAGTTTAATTTCAGTGATAAGAAAAATAATGGAATTCAAGAGTCGAGAGTGTTTAATTGTCATATGTGGCGGCAACGGAACAACGAGTTTCTTATTTGCTGCAGCGTAACAGGTCCATTAACGTAAAGGATTCAAATAAATATACAATAATGAACAATACTATCAATCAATGATCAGTACTGTTAGGTAACTAGATCATAATTGTGCAAAACCAAAGTGCCACCGTGCAACTAACACAAGGTCCATTTTAGTTCGCTTTTGCTGGGGGAGTTGATGCAGTGACGTGTGGTGTTCAACAGTCTGAAGGTACCCTTGGAGGAAGAAAATAGAAACAGCCAGAAAAAATAAATAAACGTAGAGCCAACGAGGGGCGGCACAGTAGCTCAGCGGTAGATTTGCTGCCTTACAGCAACCAAATTCCATCCTGGCTACGGGTGCTGTCTGTAAAGATTTTGTATGTTTTCCCTGTGACCGTGTGGTTTTTCTCCAAGTGCTCTGCTTTCCTCCTACATTCCAAAGACGTGCAGGTTTGTAGATTAATTGGCTTTTGTAAATTGTTCCTTAGGTGAAGGATAGGAATAGTGTATGGGGTAATCGCTGGTCGGCGCGGATTCGGTGGGCTGAAAGGCATGTTTCCACATTGTATTTTTTAACTCACTAAGCTAAATTAATGATGGAGGGAGACCCAGAGGAGTACAGAGTAGAGCAACATTAAGTGCTGGAGGAACTCAGCGGGTCAGCTCAAGGCCCTTCTTTGGAATGATTGCAGTACGGGGGAGAAAGCTGGAAAAGTGAGTTAGGTTGAGGCAAAGCCTGGTGAGTGATAGGTGGATACAAGTGAGGGTGGAAGTCCCTGGCAACCAAGATACCCCATCTACACTAGTCCCACCCGCCCACGTTTGGCCCATATCCCTCTCAACCTTTCCCATCCATGTACCCATTTAAATACCTTTTTAAATATTCTCAACTACCTCCTCTAGCATCTCGTTCCATACACTCACCACCCTCTGTGTGGAAAAAGTTGCCACCCTGGGTAAAATGAACTGTAGATGAAAATGAACATGAGCAACTAAAACTGATCTTACGAAAAAAATCAATTGAATGACAAAGTACACAATTGATAAGGGAAGTTGTTGAGACATTATGTCATACAGCACAGAAATAGACCCTTTGACTGAAGTCGGCCATGCTAACCAAGATGCCCCATCGACACTAGTCCCACCTGCCCATGTTTGGCCCATATATCCCTCTAAACCTTTTAAATAGTGTTACAGTACCGGCTTCAACTCTCCTGGCAGCCCATTCCATACGCACACCACCCTCTGTGTGGAAAAAGTTGCCCCTCAGGTTCCTATTAAATCTTTCCTTTCTCACCTTAAACCTCTGTCCCTTGGTTCTTGATTCTCATATTCTGGGTTAAAGCCTTCACCCTATCCATTCCCCTTATGATTATATACACCTCTATAAAATCACCTCATCCTCCAGCGCTCCAATGTGCACCGCATGTCCACCATTGACTAGGTTGGGTCGAATGGCTCATTTGTGTGCTCCAATATATGACGTGTTAACACCGGTTAGCACACAACAAAAGCTTTTCACAGTACACATGACAATATAAGGAACAAAACTCAAAGTATTATTTGCGGAATTTAAATGAATTTGAGGAACTCAGAGATTTTACCGACCAAATATTCAAATCATAACCTCACTAATGCCATAATAAAAGTGAACTAAGATTGTGTGTTCATTTCTAAAGAGGCAAAAGTGGAGAAGTTTTGCGAAACATAACTTGAGGTTTAATCAAAGTTAGTTTTATTACGGAACTTAGTTAGTGCACATTAAGAACGGATAATATAATCATATTAGGAAAAGGTGGAAGAGTTGCGTCTGGAAAATAAATTCCACCATTCACTCTGGAAACAAGGAACTGCGGATGTTGGTTTACACAAAAGGACATCATGTGCTGGAGTAACTCAGCAAGTCCAGCAGCATTTCTGGAGAACATGCATAGATGATGTTTTGGGTCGGGACCAACGTCACCTATCCATGTTTTCCAGAGATGCTGCCTGGCTTGCTGAGTAACTCCAGCACCGCACGTCCACCATTGACTAGGTTGTGACGAATGGCTCAGTTGTGTGCTCTATAATTCTGTGAGTAATTTTCTTTTTTCTTTATATACGTCACGAGTTTTTGAATTTGGAGCATTTAATTATTCCAATAAAGCTTTTATTAATTCTATGTATACCTTCAGGATAATTATAAATTTAGCTAATACTCCAAAGCTTATTAAAGACATTATCATGTTATTAAAGATGTTATATGGGCCAAAGGTAAACAGGTGGGAATAGTGTAGATGGGGCATCTTGAACAGCAAGGGCAAGTTGGGCAGAATGCCTGTTTTTATGGCTCGAAGCAGGTCATGTTGTAAAAGGCGGAGAATAATAAAATAGGTCGAATTACTTCAGAGATACAAGGTAGAAACAGGCCCTTCAACACACCGAGTCCATGTCCTGTACATTAATACTATCCAACGCACACTGGGGACAATGTCCAATTTTTACCCAAGTCAATTAAGCTACAAACCTGTACTTTTTGGGGACGTGAGAGGAAACTGGAGGACCCGCAGAAAACCCACACGGTTACAGGGAGAACGTAAAACTCGATACAGACAGCACCTGTGGTCAGGATCGAACCCAGGTCTCTGGCGCTGTGAGGCTGCAACTCTACCACTTGGCCACCATGCCACCCTGGGTAAAATGGTTGCTGGCGTTACCTGAAGGTTGTACATAAAGGGTTGTTCTTCCGGATTCATCGCTTCCTTGAAGAGCCCATTGGTTCTGGCCGTTTGTGACCCATTCCTCCACCCTGCAATAGTAGACGCCACTATCACCTGGCGCAACGCTGGTCATGATCAGCTTGTAGTTATTGCTGGAAACCTTCACACTTTGCAGGGTCGACTTGTGGGAATCTGCCGTGATGTTCGCAAGGTAACGCTGGATGTTGTCACGATCTGTATGGAGCAGCTCTCTTCGAGATGCCTTGGGCTGCCCCTCGCTTTCGAAGAACCATGTCACGGAGAACTGAGAGCTTGCCTGCGTTTGGTTGTTGATAATGCACTCGAGTTCAAAGGCCGCATCCTCCTTGAGTGACTCACGCCTCCCCGTGTCAGCGACTTGTAGATTGGCATCTGCAGAACCGACGGAAGACAGGGACAACAGTGGCACTTAATTTAGTCTAAATGCAATAAAAAGGAACTACAGATGTTGGCAGACCAAAGATAGACACAAAATGTTGGAGTAAGTGGGGAGTGCTGGGGAGAAGGCAGGAGAATCGGGATGAGAGGGAAAGATAGATCAGCCAAAATTGAATGGAAGAGCAGACTCGATGGGCCAAAGTGCCTAATTCTGCTCCTATGACTTAGGAAGTTATGAATATATGTAATCAGCGAGTCAGGTAGAATTTCCATAAAAATGGATAGGGGATGTTTCGGGTCGGGACCCTTCTTCAGTTTCGACCCAAAATATCGCCCATCCATTTTCTCCAGAGATGTTGCCTGAACCACTGAATTACTCCAGCACTTTGTGTCTTTTTGAAATGACTGTATATTTAGACTTTAGAGACACAACCTGGTGGCAGGCCCTTCTGCCCACCGACCAGTGATCATCCTGTACACTGGCACTATCCTACACACTAGGGTCAATTTTATAATTTACCAAAGCCAATTAACCCACAAACTTGGACGCTTTGGAGCGTGGGAGGAAACTGGAGCACCCGGAGAAAACCCACATGGTCACACGGAGAATGTATAAACTCCATACAGACAGCACCCATAGTCAGGATCTAACCCGGGTCTCTGGCGCTGTAAGGCAGCAAATCACCCGCTGCGCCACTGTGCTGCCTCTATCTACGTGTGGTATGTCTGATCTGTTTGGATGGCATGCTTGACAAAGCTGTTCACTGTACCTCGGTGCACCAAAAAATAACAATAAACCTAAACCAAAACTTGAATCTAAATCCGTGGTGTAGGATGGAACTGCAAATGCTGGTTTGCACTGAAGAGAGCCACAAAACGCTGGAGTTACTCAGCAGGTCAGCATCTCTGGAGAAAAGGAATAGGTGAATCATCACCAAAATCATGTTGTCCACAGATGCTGCCTGACCCACTGAGTTACTCCAGCACTTTGAGACGTTTGGAGAACTCATGGAGATGTAAATAATCACCTAAACCGTCACCTAAATCAGTGGCATTGGTTCCGGTCAAGAGGCGTTTGAGAGACTTGTTTACCTGGTGTATGCACTTGGACAGTGGTCGCTGCCGATACAGCCTTGCCCACTTTATACCAAACATTGTTGGGGTCTAAAAGCCATTCTGTGACCGCACAACAATAATTCCCTTGATCGGTCGCATCAGCTTTCCCTATAATTAGTTTGTAAAGATCACGCAAAGTCTTCTCAACCCGCATCTTCGTCCCCTCCTGATTGCTGGCTCGCAATTCCTTGTTGTATCGAATGACGTTGTTGCGATCAATGTTCAGAAGAGTTATCTCCTGCGCTTGTGGCTTTTTGAAGAGCCATGAGACTGAGAACTGGGAATCATTCCGGGTTTGAGCAAAGATTTTACAATCGAGTTCAATGATGTCGCTAACCCTTTTCCATATAGTTGTGTCCCCTTGTGCAAGCTGCAACCGGCTTACTGCAGAAGTAGAAGAGAAAACATTGGAAAAAAAATGTTATTATATTTCTTTGTACCATTTAAGCACAGTGGCGCAGCTGGTAGAGCTGCTGCCTCACAGTGCCAGAGACCCGCGTTCAATCCTCACCTTGGGTGCTGTCTGAATGGAGTTTGCACGTTCTGTGTGGGTTTCCCCCGGGTGCACCAGTTTCTTTCCACATCCTTGCACTAAGTGATTTTTAACTTCATCTTAATTAATATTAATGTTTTAATTCATTTACAACAGTCAGTTAGGTTTTACTTTGAATTTTCTTCAGTCAGATTGTTCATATTTTGAATATTAACAACTGTGAAGAAGGTTCCCGACCTAAAATGTAGCCAAACCATTCCCTCCACACATGCTGCCTGACCCACTGAGTTACTCCAGCACTGTGTGTTTTGATTTAATATTCAACTGAATTATCAGGCAACTGAAACACCCTCCAACTGGAGAGCAGTCCTGACCTCCCACCTACCTCACTGGAGACCCTCGGGTCATCTTTAATCGAACTTTACTGGACTTCAATTGACACAAAATGCTGGAGTAACTCAGCGGGTCGGGCAGCATCTGTGGAGAAAAGGAATAGGTGACATTTCGAGTCGGAACCCTTCCAAAGACACCCTCATTCTCAGGAAGGGACCTGACCCAAAGCGTCACCTATTCCTTTTCTCCAGAGATGCGGCCTAAACCGTTGAGTTACTCCAGCATTTTGTGTCTATTCACTGGTCTAAGTATTATCTTGCACTAAACGTTATACCTTGGATCCTGCATCTGTACATTGTGGGAGCTTTGATTGTAATTGCGTATTGTCTTTCCGCTGAATGGATAACGCACAACACAAAAGCTTCTCACTGTACCTCGGCACACGTGACAACAAACTAAACTAACTACAATTTTAAAAGTCCTATTTTTCTTCCTTCAGGTAAAAAAGAGGAAGCCAAGCTGGGAACATGCAAAGACGAGGAGGGATGATTGCCTTACCTGGGGCTTGAACCACCACCTGCAGGATGTTTGACGTCACGCTGACTATCCTGACCCATTGATTCGGCCGTTGTCTTTTCCACAATACTGCGTCACACAGAAACTTGCCAGCTTCCAGGCTGCTGACACTGGACACACGCAAGCGGACCGTGTTGGACGCTGTTTTAGCCACTATCATTTTCCCTTTGAAGCTCACTGCCTTGTCTCCCCACTCGATCGCTGTGTCGTGGCTGAAAGTCACAAGGTGGAAGCTCTCGTTCGAATTAGCCGGCTGAAATTTCCACGACACGTCAATTGGGAGGTGATTGATGATTGGCGGCTGGATGAAGCACTGCAGTTCAAATGTACCGTAGTATCTTGCAGTTGGCGTGCGGGTTATGGCAATGACTTTAAAGATGCTTTCTGTCAACAAATGTTTAAAAAGAGAGAAATTAATCTAAACACATTTCCTCCGGGTGCTCCCACATCCCAAAGACTTCCAGTTTGTAGTTTAATTGGCCCTCTGTAAATTGCCCCTTGTGTGTAGGGTATGGATGAGAAACTGGGATAACATAGAACTAGTGGGAACAGTGTTAAAGAAGGAACTGCAGATGCTGGAGAATCGAGGGTACACAAAAGGCTGGAGAAATTCAGCGGGTGCAGCAGCATCTAAGGAGTGAAGGAGATAGGCAACGTTTTCGGTCGAGACCCTTCTTCAGTCTAAAGTTGGCCGGAGAGTCTATTTCCACGCTGCATCTCTAAAAGAAACCTATGGGGCAACAATTTTCCACATGGAGGGTGGTGGGTGTATGGAATGAGTTGCCAGAGGAGGTAGTTGACGCAGGTACTATAAGAAGATAGGACCGTTCGGTGAACTTTTGTGACTTTGTTGCTGCCAGAAAAGTGTGCAAAACAAAGCATTCCACTGTACCTAGGTACACATGACAATAATGTATCTGTGATCATTGAATATAAGCGATACTTGGATGGGTACATGGATTGGAAAGGCTTGGAAGGATATTGGCCACACGGACTAGTGTAGATGGGACATCTTGGTCAGCGTGGGCGAGTTGGATCTATTTCCATGCTGAATGACTCTGACTGTGCCTCTAGGCGGTAAATCCCTTGCATCAAAACAAAACAAAGTATCATAGACACTTGATGTTGAAATGCTCACCCAGAGATGTAATCGTCACTGCCTTATCACTGCTGACATATTCTCCGATTAGTTTCCAGTTTTGGTTGAGCACTGCTGTCCATTCCATCACTTTGCAGGAGTACAGTCCTTCGTCTGAAATCCTGGCATCATAAATGCCCAACGTGAAAGTATCGGACCCCACTCTGGCCATCCGGATTTCTCCGTGACCAACTCGCTCACGGTAGGGTGGAGCAGTAACTTGGACACCATTCTGCTGCATCTCAATTATATCACTCTTCACGTTGTGTTTGTCCATGAACTGCCAAATAACAGAAAGCTGCCCAGGTACTGTGGCCCCTGAACGAACATTGCAGGCAAACTGAAGAACATCTCCTTCCAAAACGTTCGTTGCATTAATGCTGATCTCCACCTTAAGGTCGGCCTCTGTGAAGCAAGAGAGAGTTGGTGTTAATGTTGGCAGTCTTTGATGCAATGTATACTTGGTAGAGGAAAAGCAAGATTTAAATCATGTTTACAAGTTGGAGGAGTACAATTAGGCCATTTGGTCCAAAAAATCTACTCCGCCATTCAATAACGACTGTTCTATCTTTCCCTCTCAACCCCATTCTCCTACCTTTTCCCCATAACCCTTGACACCCTTACTAATCAAGAACCTACCAATCTCCACCTGAAAAATATTAATTGACTTGGCCTCCACAGCCTTATGTTGCAATGAATTCCATAGATTCACCATCCTCTGACTAAAGAAGTTCCTCCTCATCTCCTTTCTAAAGGTACGTATTTTTATTCTGAAGCTATGGCCTCTGGTCCTAGACTCTCCCAGAGTGGAAACAACCTCTCCACATCCAGGCCTTTCACTATTCCATCTGAGGAAGGGTCTCGATCCAAAACATCATCTATTCCTTTACTCCAGAGATGCTGCCTGACCCTCTGAGTTACTCCAGCATTTGTATTTATCTTTTGAATTGATAATGTTAGATAACATAATGACGAATAATAATAATGTTTTGTGGTGAAAACAAAACTACAGAAAACACTGTAGTAACTCAACGCAGCATCTCTGGAGAACATGGATAGGGTTGGGACATTTCTTCATACTGAACTTGCCTTACCAGTGATACATTATCATACATCCATCCTACTAAAAAGCCAACTATTTTAGTCTTGATACAAGGAACTACAGATTCTGGATTCCAGGCCAAAAAATACATAAAATTACTCCTAACTGGGCTAGGAATGAAGTGAATCCAATTCCAAAGCTTTTTCAGTCCACTCCCACCTCCACTTCATCCATGCATCAGCTGCGATTGCAATATCGCGGAGTGCACAACACTGATCTGGTTTTTATTGCCCAAGATTAATGCTTCATCCACCCTTTTCAATATTGTGGCTGAGCCGAGATTTTCTTACAATCAAAATGTACTACTTTATCTATCAATGTATCATAGACATTAACAATGCACAATTTTATCTATTGCAATATTATAAGCACTAATAATGCATTAACTTCATTGATTAATCGTAAACACTAGACATATACTATTTTATCTTTTACTGTATTGTAAATACTACAAAATGTATTTTATCTATTACTGTAACATAAACTACAAAGGTATCTTATCTATTACAATATCATAAACACTACAAAATGCATTGTTTTCTCTATTACTGCATTGTAAACTGCAAAACGTTATCTAATGCTGTATCAAAAACACGACCAAATTGCATTATTTTTCCTGTTACTTTATCTTAATCGCGACAAAAATAAGAAAGCTGTTCAAGTCCGTGTTCCTTACGTGGCCTTTGCACGGTGATTACAATCTCCTCGGACCTGTTGGATGAGAACGCTCCCATTGTAACTTTCTCACTCTCCTCCACCTGGCAGTGATATCTCCCTCCGTCCTCCATTGTAATCTGGTACAGTTTCAGAACGTATTCCTTGTCGTCTTTCTTCCTGACAGCCAACTTTCCCAAATTCTCCCTCGCTCCGTATTCACCGTGGAAGGACAGGACCGCACTGGGTTCCATACGGACTATCTCATCATTGTTCAGGAGCCAGACCACCGTGAAGAATCGCTCAGCAGGATTCTGAGCTTCCACCATGCAGGTAATCTCCAGTGAGCCGCCTACATTAATATTCACTTCCTTGGCTTTAATAAGAGAACAAAACTCCTTACCTGCAAATAAACCAAGCGCCGGTTAGTGTATTGTGTTTTGCTAGAAGGTTTAGTTAAGTTTAATTTTAGTTTAGTTTAAATTTTAGTTTAGTCACAATGTGCTTTAAAAGGGCATCAATTATATCGGTGCCCAAGAAGAGCAAGGTGACGTGCCTCAATGACTATCGACCAGTGGCACTAACGTCGGTGGTGATGAAATGATTTGAGAGTTGATCATGGCGCAAATCAACTCCTACCTCGACAAAAGCCTGGACCCACTGCAGTTCGCTTACCGCCACAACAGATCAATGGTGGATGCGATCCCGCTGGCTCGCCACTCCGCTCTGGACCACTTGGACACCAAAAACTCATATGTCAGACTGTTATTCATCGACTACAGCTCAGCATTTAATACTATCATCCCCTCCAAGCTGGTTACCAATCTCTCAGAACTGGGTCTCTGTGCATCCCTCTGCAATTGGATCCTCAACTTCCTCATTCACAGGCCACAGTCTGTCTGTATTGGTGGAAATGTGTCGGCCTTGATAACAATCGGCATGGGAGCTCCTCAAGGCTGCATGCTCAACCCCCTGCTGTACTCACTCTATACTCATGACTGCGTAGCTGGTCATAGTGGGAACTCCATCATCAAGCTCACTGATGACACCACTGTTGTGTGACGTATCACTGATGGAGATGAGTCAGAATATAGAAGTGAGATCGACCACTTGACCAAATGGTGCCAGCACAATAACCTGGCCCTCAACACCAGCAAAACCAAGGAACTGATTGTGGACTTTGGAAAGAGTAGGATGAGGACCCACAGTCCCGTTTATATCAACGGGTCGAAGGTGGAGAGGGTCAAGAGCTTCAAATTCCTGGCCATGCATATCTCTGAAGATCTCTCCTGGTCCAAGAACACTGATGCAATTATAAAGAAAGCACATCAGCGCCTCTACTTCCTGAGAAGATTACGTAGAGTTGGTAAATCAAGGAGGACTCTCTCGAACTTCTACAGGTGCACAGTAGAGAGCATGCTGACCGGTTGCATCGTGGCTTGGTTCGGCAGCTTGAGCACCCAGGAGCGGAAAGAAATGTTGTAAACACTGGCCAAACATCACTGGTCAATCATCGGCTCTGACCACCTGACCATCGAGGGAATCTACCATAGTTGCTGCCTCAAAGAGGCTGCCAGCATCAAGGATCCACACCATCCTGGACACTCACTCATCTCCCCGCTGCCTTCGGCTAGAAGGTACAGGAGCCTGAAATCTGCAACATCTAGGTTCAGGAATAGCTACTTCCCCACAGCCATCAGGCTATTAAACTCAGCTCGGACAAAACTCTGAATATTAATAGCCCATTGCACTTTATCTGATTATTTATGTATTCAATTGTATATGGTCACACTGATCTGTTCCGATTTTATTTATGCCTACTTATTCTGTTGTGCTGAAGCAAAGCAAGAATGTCATTGTCCTTCTTATCAAAATTTCAAGATCACCTGCAGCTCATTATTGGTGGTTATTCAAACCGAGCCAATGTAGCAGATATAAAATGTATTTTTGAATGAAATAGCCTGGATAGAGTGGACGTGGAGAGGATGTTTCTATAAGTGGGGGAGTCTCGGACCAGAGGCCATAGTCTCAGAGTAAAAGGACGTACCTTTGGAAAGGAGATGAGGAGGATTTTATTTTAGTCAGTGGGTGGTGAATCTGTGCAATGTGGCTGTGGAGGCCATCAATGCACATTTTTAAAGCAGAGATTGACACATTCTTGATTGGTAAGGGAATCGGAGGTTATGGGGAGAAGGCAGAAGAATGGGGTTGAGAGGGAAAGACAGATCAGCCATGGCGGAGTAGATTTGATGGGACGAATGGCCTAATTCTGCTCTTATGAAATATTATAGTATTTTAAAATTTCAGTATGCGCCCTCTGTGTATGTTGAAATCATGAGGGGAATAAATAGGACAGGTACACAGAGTCTTTCACCCAGGGTAGGGGAACCATGAACTAGAGGTCATAGATTTAAGGTGAAAGTCAGGGGAGAGGGAAACTGAAGGAATGAGGAGTTAAAGAACAAAAGACTGAAAAGGTATGAAAAGTACAAATCAAGGACAGCAAGATGATCAAGGAAAGGTGGAGCCCACAATGGTCCATTGTTGGCGGTGAAAGAGGTGGATAATGAAGGAATACGAACAGTGAAACTGGTGGGAGAACTAGGGTGGAGGAGAGACGGGGAAGAGAGGGAATGCAAGGGTTACTTACAATTAGAGAAATCATAATTCATACCGCTGGGTTGTAAGCTGCCCAAGCAAAATATGAGGTGCCGTTCCTCCAATTAGAGTGTGGCCACATTCTGACAGCGGAGGAAGCCCAGGACAGAAAGCTCAGTATGGAAATGAGAAGTGGAGTTAAAATGTTTGGCAACCGGGAGATGTTTGCTGTTGACGTTTGCCGTTGACGTTTGCTGAGGCTTAATAGCAGTGATTCACACTCCATTAATATAACACTGTGTTTTATTAAAGGTCATTGTCTCCAAGTTCAACAGAAAAGCTACATTTAAACTCGCCTCCACCATAATTAACCTGTCCAATGCTATATTATCCCTTATCACCTCCTGTCACTACTATAATTATTCAGATTACCAGCAGTTCACTGGTTACTATCCAAAGGAGAAAGTCAACTGTCGGCAAGGGAAAAATAACACATAATGATTAAAGTAACTGAATGGTTGGAATGCCTCTACAGTGTCAGAGACCCAAGTTCGATCCCGACCTCGGGTGCTGTTTGTATGTGGAGTTTGCACGTTCTCCCTATGACCTTGTGGGTTTTCTCCAGGTACTCTGGTTTTCTACTACATTCCAAGGTTTGTAGGTTAAATTGCCCCAACTGTTTAGGGAGTGGATGAGAAAGTGGGATAACAAGGAACTGGCGTGAATGGGTGATTGATGGTCGGATTTGGTGACCCGAAGGGCCTGCATCTCTAAATTAAGCTAAATTGCAATTGCTTCTGGTTGCTGCAATTAGTCTTCACCATCCAAGTCTGCACAACCTCTCTGTAACTAAACCCCCTAATCCAGGTATCGTCCTTGTAAACCTCATCTGCACCCTTTTCAAAGTCTCCACATCCTTCCTGAAATGAGGCGACCAGAATTGCCCACAATACCCCAAATACAGCCTAACCAAAGCCTTATAATGTAACAGAAAGGTACTACAAATATTGGTTTATACCAAAGATAGACGCAAAATGTTAGATTAACTCAGCACGTCAGGCAGCATCTCTGGAGAACTTGGATAGGTGATGCTTCGGGTCAGGACCCTTCTTCAGACTGTTTTTTGGAGGGGATGGGGGGGGGGGGGGGCAGGTGGTTGGAGACAAACTGCAAGAGAGAAGAGGGGGCAGAACAAATCATGCCCGGCAATAGATTATCACAGGCGATGGGTTTCCTTGATAGCAAGATTGCCAGACAAAGACTAGGGATCAGAACAGGTGTGAACACAAAAGGGATACATAGATGTGGACTGTGAAGCTAGTTAAAGAGCTTTTGATCTTATAAGGCAGCATCATGACTTCCTAACTCCTATACTCAATATGCCTTCTTTACCACTCCATCTATTTTTGTTGTTACTTTCATTCGTGGATTTGTCTCCTTCTGCATATCAATACCATATTTAAACACCTGCAATATATATATATATTATAATATCGGTGTTTAAATATAGATACTGTACCTTCCTTTTTATACATATAATATAAAATATCTATTATATACCAGACCAAGTGGGAACCATTGGGTCCCTGTCACACGGCAGCCTGGTCCCCCAACGCAACCCGTTCCACCAACGCAATATTCCACCACTCACCCATAGCCCCCAACTGCACAAGCGCGGCTCATTTGCCCTCATCCCCCAGCAATCCCACCCCCTCCTCTTCACCTTCCCTCTTTTTAAACTTAAAAAAAACAATTCCACTTCCCCTGCCCCTGCCCGTTACAACGACTCAGTGTCCTGTAGTTTGTTACATTGTAACGGGCAGGGCCAGCGTGGAATTTGATTTTTTACAGTGGAAAGTTAAGTGAAAGGCTACATTTTTAAAGTTTAAAATGTGAATAACTTGTAAAATATAACATCAATCTGAACGAAACCTTGACACACCACACCACAGGACAATGGTGAGTAAGGTGGTCCAAAAATTGTAGCCCTATTGGTGTACCATTTTGGCATAATTTCAGGATCATGCTCATCACATACACGTGCACACACACACAGACAGACACACAGAATCACAGACATGGATACAAACAAGATTAGAGTTTCAGTAATATATATACTAGACCAAGTGGGACCTGTTGGGTTCCCATCACATGGGAGGCCTGGTCCTCCAATGCAAAATTCCACCACTGACCCATAGCCCCGAATTGCGCATGGTTGGCTGATGGGCATCCCTCCTCCTACCCCTATTGTCCATTCTCCCTCCCCTCCTCTTCACCCTTCCGCTACTTTCCCCTGTCCTCCTCCCCTTCCTCTCATCTCTTCCTCCCTCTCATCTACCCTCAGTCTCTCCCTCCCTTCCTCTATAACCCCTCTACCCTCCCTACCCCTCTGCTCTCCCTCTATCCCCCTGGTCCCCCACTCCTCACCTCCCCCTTATCCCACTCCCCCACTGTCCCTCCTCACCTCCCCCACTGCCCTCCTCTCCTTCTATCCAACACTCCCCCCCCCTCCTCTCCCTCTATCCCCTTCCTCATCTCCCCCCTATCTCACCCACACTCTCCCTCCTCACCTCCAGTCCTTGGCCTGGGTCCTGCTCCTGTCCTTCACCGTGGGCCAGCCCTGGTTGGCGCTCCTCCAATCCCGGGTGGCTCCCCCCGGGCTTTCCCTCCCCGCTGGCCCGGAGCAGTAAACCCCCCCCTCCCCCCAGGATAATTGGGTTAACAGATGATGAGCATTTGACAGCACTGGACCTGTACTCACTGGAGTTTAGAAGGATGAGGTGGGGACACCTCATTGAGACTTACTGAATAGTGAAAGGTCTGGATACAGTGAGTGTGGAGAGGATGTTTCCACTAGTGGGAGAGTCTCGGACCACAGGGCACAGCCTCAGAATAAAGGACGTACCTTCAGAAAGGAGATGAGCTTTAATTGCTTTAGCCAGAGGGTGGTGAATCTGTAGAATTCTTTGCTACAGATGGCTGTCATTGGGTGTTTTTAAGGTGGGGACTGACAGATTTCTGATTATTATGGGTGTCAGGGATTATGGGGAGAAGGCAGGAGAATGGGGTTAGGAGGAAGCAATAGATCAGCCATGATTGAATGGCAGAGTATGGCCTCATTCTCCTCTGAGAAATTATGCACTTATGAACCACCATTACACCTTACCCAGGCTTCTGACATTGACAGTGACGTTTTGTGTCCGCCTTTCAGACAGCTTCTGCCAGGATTTGTCTGGGTCTTGCATCCACTCCACACTCTGGCAGTGAAACTGCCCCTGCTCGGACCTCTGTAACTTGTGGACGGTGAGCCTGAACGAGGTAGCACCCATCTTGTCCAATCTCACGTCTCCCGACTGATGCCTTTGCTTGTACAGCTCTCCTGTGCTCAGGATGAAATCTCGCGTTAGAGAGATGACCTGGACCTCCTGACCTCCCTTCTCCAGGTACCACGTGACGGCCACATGCGTGTGGTACGGCGTCTGTTTGGATACCTCGCAGACCAGCTCCAGCGAATCGCCTTCCACCTTATTGATGACCTGGGGCACCAATGTTGCACTCAATGTATCTGGAATAACTAGAGAAAGACATGTCTTAGAATCACTTGAAGACATCACACCGCATATATACAAGGCACATACAGGATCTCAGTAGTTCCCTGATAACTTAATTAGTCATAGCAGCAGAATTAGGCCATTTGACCATCAAATCTACGCTGCCATTCAATCATGTCTGATCTATCTTTCCCTCTGCAACTACTCTTTCTAGGCTTTCACTATTTGGAAAGTTTCAATGACATCACCTTTCATCGTTCTAAACTCCAGCGAGTGCAGGCCCAGTGCCGTCAAACCCTCATCATACGTCAAGCCAATTATCCCTGTCCTATTTCCCTTGGCTCAAGACACTGATAGGCCATACGGTGTCTTGCCATGTATAATAGAAAGTGGATACATTTAAGGCAGAGATAGATAGATTCTTGATTAGTATGGGTGTCAGAGGTTATGGGGAGAAGGCAGGAGAATGGGGTTAGGAGGGAGAGATATGAGCCATGATTGAATGGCGGAGTAGACTTGATGGGCCGAATGGCCTAATTCTGCTCCTATCATTTTTGATCTATGACAATCCTAAATTGGATAGGAATGTTGCTCTTGGGATTCCGAGTGGAAAGTGCTTGTGTGTAGGTGGTACGCAGGAATTAGGCTACGCTTGAATAATTCTGAAGCTCAAATAGTATACCAGTCCCGTTAACCTTTTCACAAATGCCCTTTAGGAAAAGAAAGCAGCTCACACCAATGTGCGTGATTCTCAGCTTTCCTCAGATGAGTTTCTTTAATCAGTTTCAAGAAGTGCATAGAGGTTTGGATGTTATGCTACAGTTGCACAATGGCATTAGGGCTGCACGGTGGTGCAGCAGTAGAGCTGCTGCCAGACACCGTCAGGGATTTTATCCTGACCATGGATGGTGTCTGTGTGGAGTTTGCACGTATTCCCTGTAACCGTGTGGGTCTCCTCCTGGTGCTCTGGTTTCCTCCCACATCCCAAAGACGTGCAGGTTTGTAGGTTAATTGGCTTCTATATATTGCCCCTAGTGTGTAGGGAGTGGATGCAAAACTGGGATAGCATAGAACAAATGGGTGATCGCTGGTTGGCATAGACTCGGCGGGCCCAACCAGCATTTCCACGCAGTATCTCTAAACTAATCACGCAACACGTTGGTGAGGCAGCATATGGATTATATACGGTGTATATTTTGTTCACCCTGCTGTAGGAGGTATGTCATTGACCTGGAAAGAGAGCAGAGAAGATTTATGAGAATGTTGCCAGGATTTGGCGGCCTGAGTTATAGGGAGAGGTTGGGTAGGTTAGGACTTTATTCCTTGGAGTGCAGGAGGATGGGGGGTGGTCTTATAAAGGTGTATAAAATCATGAGGGGAAATAGATAGTGTGAATACAGGGGATCTTTTACGCAGAGTAGGGGAATCAAGAACCAGGGAACATAGATTTAAGATAAGGGGAGAAAGATTTAATGGGAACCTGAGGGGCAACTTCTTCACACAGAGGGTGGCGAGTACACGGAACAAGCTGCCGAAGGAGGTAGTTGAGGCAGGTACAAGAACAATATTTAAAAGGCATTTGGGCATGTATAAGGACAAGATAGGTTGAGAGTGATGTGGGCCAAATGTAGTCGCATCTTGGTCACATGTGCCAGTTGGGCCAAAGGGCCTGTTTCTGTGCTGTATAACCCTGTGACTTATGCCTACCTTCTCAGTACAGTCTCACAAATCCCATAGTCATACTTGCTGACAAGAATCTATCTGCACCCTATCTGAACTTCTTGTTGGATTTAAAACATTTAATAGAATTACACAATATTGCGATTCGACATACTGGGAGGTTTTGTAATAGAACGTTACAGATTGCTTCATGCTGGAAACCTGAAGATAACATTCTGATTGGGGTAAATTGAGATATTGAAATATTGAGTCTGTTTTTCTCTCAACAGGTACTGCCTGACCTGCTGAGTAATACTCCCAATGCGGTCTAACCGTTATTCCATCCTGCGCTGTGTGACCCGACAGCTGAACAGAAAGTAGAGGTAACCTACCTGTTAACTTTGTGAATGCATTGTAAGATCCCCAATATACATCCTCCATGTTGGGGGTGTGACAATCGTAAATGCCTTCATCGCTCTTCCGCAAGTTGGTGATGTGTAGCCGCGAGGAGTTGCTTTTGATTCTCTCCACGTAGATCTCCCCAGACGCCACTCTTTGGCTGTACATGGCGTACGTGTAGTCAGGATCATGAGTGCTGATGATCTGAATCTTCCACGTAGGCCTATCCGGGAGGGTGACAGACCACTCGAAGCTCTGCTCTTGCAACGGCCGTGTTCCCCGCACCTTACACTCAATCGTGACGTGACGCCCTTCGGCCCGAACAAGGGGCCCTTCTGGTAATATCACCTGCCGTTGAGCGATACACGTCTCTGTAACCAGAAATAAATAGGTGAGGAACTACAGCTGCATGCTTTCTCCATCCCCTCACAAAATCATTCCAACACAAGTGGAACTTTATTCTAAAAAAGCAAGACAACAACTTATCCAGAATCCATATAGATACAATTAGTTTAGTTTAGAGATACGGCATGGAAACAGGCCCTTCAGCCCAGCGAGTCTGCAATGACCATTGATCACCCGTGCACTAGTTCTATTCTGCACACTAGGGGCAATTTACAGAGGGCCAATTAACCTACAAACCCGCACGTCTTCAGGATGTGGAAGGAAACCGGAGCAACCAGAGGATACCCTCAGGGAGAATGTGCGAACTCCACACACAGACAACACCCAAGGTCAGGATGGAACCAGGATCTCTAGTCTTGTGCGGCAACAGATCTACCGCTGCGCCACTGTTACACTGATGGAATTCTAAAGCAATCCAAAAAAAATGCGGAATAAATTTTAAAAAGGCTTATTTTACAACTGATCACTGAATATTTGCCTCGTGTGCTGTGGTATTGGTGAGCAAATCCAACAAAGATAAACCTTAAAATACACAAAGTGCTGGATTAACTCAACGGGTCAGGTAGCATCTCTGGAGAAAAAGGATAGGTGACGTTTCGAGTCAAGGCCCTTCATTAGACTGAAAATAAAGGGGGAGGAACTGGAGGTAGGAAAAGGCCAGAGAAAATCAGGGCCAGTAGCAGATGACCAAGGAAGGGTAGAGCCCATAATGGCCCATTGTTGGCTGAGGAAGAGACTTCTACATGAACTAAGATAGACACAAAAAGCTGAAATAATTCAGCGGGACAGGCAGCATCTCAGGAGAGAAGGAATGGGTGATGTTTCAGGTCGAGACCCTTCTTCAGACCGGTTAGGGATACGAGAGATATAGATGGTGATGTGGAGAGATAAAGAACAATGAATGAAAGACAAGCAAAAAGTAAAGTTGATAAAGGAAACAGACCATTGTAAGCAGTTTGTAGGGTGAAAACGAGAAACTAGTGCGACTTGGATGGGGGAGGGATAGAGAGAGATGGAATGCCGGGGCTACCTGAAGTGAGGTCTGAAGAAGGGTCTCGACCTGAAACGTCACCTATCTCCTTCGCTCCTTAGATGCTGCTGCACCCGTTGAGTTTCTCCAGCTTTTTGTGCAACCCCCGTGAGAGAAATCAATATGCATACCACTGGGCTGTAAGCTGCCCAAGCGGAATATAAGATGCTGTTCCTCCAATTTGCGTTTAGCCTCACTGACAATGGAGGAGACCGAGGACAGAAAGGTCTGTGCAGGAATAGGAAGGCGTATTAAAGTGTCCGGCAACCGGGAGATCAGGTTGGTTCATGCGGGCTGAGCAAAGGTGTTCCGCGAAACGATCGCCCAGTCTGCGCTTGGTCTCACTGATGTATAAGAGTCCACATCTTGAACAACGGATACAGTAGATGAGGTTGGAGGAGGTGCAAGTGAACCTCTACCTAACCTGAAAGGCCTGTTGGGGTCCCAGGACAGAGTCGAGGGAGGAGGTATAGCGACAGGTGTTGCATCTTCTGCAGTTGCAGGGGAAGGTACCTGGGGAGGGAATGGTTTGGTTGAGATGAGTTTACCAGAGAATTGCGGAGGGAACAGCCTCTGCGGAAGGCGGAAAGTGGTGAAACTGGGAAAATATGGCTAGTGGGAGTAGGGGATAGAGTCTTTGTAGGAAGCAGCGTGGGAGGAAGTGCAGTCAAGCTAGTTGTGGGAGTCAATGGGTTTGTATGTCTACATGAACTAAATCTGATCCTGTTTTTTTATGAAGATAATATTTAAGACCACTATTTTGTAATAGTTACTGGTATGTTAAGTAGTCACTGGAAAGCAGAGAAGTGAATAGCGAGCTTCAACAAACGTCCCAGTAGCCATCCGGGAGAAAGGTAGGCAATTAAGTCAAACTGCTCATAATGACAATGTTCCTAATAACTTTGATTTCTAGTGGGATGCAGACTGTGACCATCTAATGGGTATCTAATGCTGTGTTCTTGTTAAATATCTAAGCAGTTTATTTAAATGATTCTCTTCAATCTTCATCAGACACATTTGAGAAGCAGCAACACAGTTAAACTGATGCCCTGTGACACTCCTGAATGTTTTCTGTGTTAATTAAATGCTAGGTGATGGAACACCTTGGGATTGGTCTCGGGTATTGAAAGATGTTGGTGAAGGAGGCATATGGTATGTTCGCCTTCATCGGTCGAGGCATTGAGTATACGAGTCAGGAAATTATGATGCACAGGCTCTTCGGCCCACAGAGTCTGTGCCAACCAGCGATCACCCCATACACGAGCATTATCCTACACACTAGGGGCAATTTACAATGTTTAGCCTTTTAAAAATATTTAGGTATGTACATTGCAGGTTTAGAGGGATATGGGCTAAATGCAGGCATATGGGGCAAGCTTAGATGGGTCATATTGGTCGGCATGGACAGTTTGGGCTGAAGGGCCTGTTCCATGCTGCATGTCTCTGACTCTCACAAGCAATTGGATGGCTGCAGAGATGGATGCAAGTTTGCTTCATTTGATATTATCTTTATTCATTGTAATGTACTCAATAATCTAAAGAGTTAGTGAAACAGGAAGTGGCTTCCGAAGTTCATTGGATCAAGTGCTAAACCTCAGCTGCAAGATGTTTGTGACCTGAACCCTGCCGAAGTCAGCAGAATAATAGAGGCAACTAGGCACCTTACCTCAAACTCAGAGACCCCGATTTTAAGTGTAAAGAGTTCAAACTTCAATTTAACTATGTAAAGGTTATCAGTAACATGTGTTTGATGCCCCCATGTGTCTTTAATATTAATCTTGAGACCTTGGTTTCCAGGAGGGAAAGATCGGGACCATATGTAAATAAAGCAAGCAGCAAATAAAATGCCGCCAAAAATGTTCGGCACAGTGACGTAGCGGTGGAGACCATGTTCGATCCTGACAATGGGTGCTGTCCTTACGGAGTTTGTACATTCTCCCCGTGACCACATGGGCTTTCTTCAGGTGCTCTGGTTTCCCCCCCACCCCTCCTCCAAAGAGGTTCAGGTTTGTAGGTTTCTGTACGTTGTAAATTGTCCCTAGTGTGCAAGATAGTGCTAGTGCACAGGGTGATCGCTGGTCAGCGTTAAGTCATAAGGTCACAAGAAATAGAATTAGGCCATTCTGCCCATCAAGTCTACTCCACCATTCAATCATGGCTGATCTATCTCTCATTCTCCTGCCTTCTCCCCATAACCTCTGACAACCTCCCAGTCGGTGGGCCGTAGGGCCTGTTTCTGCACTGTATCTCTAAAATATAAAGTCTAAAACAAATTGTGACAAACTGCTAAAGGATCTCTGGGAACTAACTTTCTGTTTTATTCACAATTCCAGCATCTGCAATTCCTTGCGTCTCCATTTGACATTCTGGTGGTATATTTTAAATATCTATAAACTAAACTTGAAACTAAACAATCTGTTCCTAAAAGTTAAAATACAACTTTCTATCATCTTCTCCTAATATATATTGTCGCCTGTACTTCCTCACTGTAAACATTTCATACTTTTCTTTGAGCGATTGTTTAGTTTAGATATACAGGCCCTTTGACCCACCGAGTCCATGCCGACCATAAATCACACGTTCACACAAGTTCAATGTTATCCCACTTTCTCATCCACTCCCTACACAGCAGGGGTGATTTACACAGGGCCAATTAACCTACAAACCCGCACATCTTTAGGATGTGGGAGGAACCCAGTGCAGCTGGAGGAAACCCAGGCAGTCGCAGTGAGAACGTGCAAACATCACATAGACAGCACCCGAGGTCAGGATCGAACCCGGATCGAACCCGGATCTCAAGCGTTGTGAGGCAGCAGCTCCACCAGCTATGCCACTGTGTTTAAGTTAACTTGGTTAAGGTAATCTTTAGAAACAAAGAACTTCAGACTGATCAGAATGTGAAGAAGGGTCCCGACGTGAAACCCATGTTCTCCAGAGATTCTGCCTGATCCGCTGAGTTACTCCAGCATTTTGTGCCTTTTTCTAAAGGTAACCTTTGTCAGATTTCTTGACTGCCACTCCCTCTTCTGAGTTTAATTCACATGTCAGTCCGCTCTTGAAGCAAGAAATTCCAGTTCCAGCAGCCTGCTGTACACAGCAACGTAATGAGTTCTCTCATCCTGATCTGCAGAATCCTTTTTCAACCACGAATGTACCAGCTGGGCTGTTTATGCACCAACACAAAGCATCCTCCATATCATGGCTGCAGTCTCCACAACTGATCTCGACAACTAGGGCAGCACGGTGGCACAGCTGTAGAGGTGTTGCCTTAAAGCCCTGTCCCACTGTATGAGTTCATTCAAGAGCTCTCCCGAGTTTGCCCCGATTCGAACTCGGAGATTTACGGTAACGGCCGCGTGTAGGTACTCGGGGCTTTCGTGGACATTTTTCAACGTGTTGAAAAATTTTCACAAGACTTCCGGAGTTTACTGTGTTTCCCGAGTACCTGCCATTAGCGTTACGAGCCGCTGAGACGTCCCCGAGCTCCGACGTACCCGCTACGTACACTCTATGTGCTTCCACAAGTTTGATATTTTTTTAAACTCGGGAGAGCTCTTGAATGAACTCGTACAGTGGGACAGGGCTTTTACAGCACCTAAGACAGGTTTGATCCCGATTATGGGTGCAGTCTGTACGGAGTTTATAGATTCTCCCCATGACCGTGTGGGTTTTCTCCGGGTGCTCCGGTTTCCTCTCACACGACAAAGACATGCAGCTTTGTAGGTTAATTATCTTTGGTAAAAATTGTAAATTGTCACTAGTGTGTAGGGTAGTGCTAGTGTATGGGGATCACTGATCGGCGCAGACTCGCTGGCTGAAGGGCCTGTTTCTGCGCTGTATCTCTAAAGTCGAAAGTAAAGTTTTTATGTATTAACCACATCTGAAGTTCTTTGTTTCTCTATACATTGAAGCTATAGGTTATCGGAACAATTGCACCAGCAGATAGAGGATATTACCGTATACTTGGTTTCATACTGATGCAAATGATGTGCATGATTAAATCTGCCGCCCACTTTTTAACCTCATTGGAACTACTGGCATGAGGTGATGTTGCAGATATCTGTCACACTACCAATCTCCTGCTGGGCCTCAGACTGAGACTTGAACCATTTCCTCTCAACATGAGCAACATGGTGATGCTGTGGTAGAGCTGCTGCCTCACAGCGCCAGGTACCACAACGCAGGTGCTGTCTGTACGTTCTCCCTGTGACCGCATGGGTTTTCTCTGGCTACTACAGGGAGAGGTTGGGCAGGCTAGAGCTTTATTCCCTGGAGCGAGGGAGGGCGAGGGGTGATTTTATGGAGGTGTTCAAAATCATGAGTGGAATAGATAGGGTCTTTTACCCAAAGCAGGGGAATCAAGAACCAGTGGACAGAGGTTTAAGGTAAGAGAGGCAAGATTTAATAGGAACCCGAGGGGCAGCTTTTTCACACAGAGGGTGGTGGGTTTATGGAACCAGCTGCCAGAGACGGTAGTTGAGGCAGGCAAAATAACTACTTTTAAAATACATTTGGACAGGTACATGGATAGGAAAGGTTTAGAGGGATATGAATCAAATGCAGACAAATGGAACTAACTTTGATGGGGTATATTTTTGCCGGCATGGACGTGTGGGGCCTGTTCCTGAGCTATATTACTCTATACTGGGCCAAATAATTACATCTATTTGTATATCCAAAGTACTTAATAAGTGAAGGGGGGGTTACACAAAAGGCTGGAGAAACTCAGCGGGTGCAGCAGCATCTAAGGAGCGAAGGAGATAGGCGACGTTTCGGGTCGAGACCCTTCTTCTATCTCCTCTTAATAAGTGAAGTTCACTGAAAGTTCAGAGAGACCTAACCCACAAGCAATTACTAAACAAAGTCTGTTGAATATATAGATGCCACGGTTGTAGATAACAAATATGTCGAAATGACTGCAGATAGACACAAAAATCTGGAGTAACTCAGCGGGTCAGACAGCATCTCTGGAGAAAAGGAATAGGTGACGTCAAAATGACTGCGTTTGGCTGCACTATTCAGAGCAGCTACTATACAGACACAGTCACATTTTGCGGTGACAATTTCTGCATTTTTTTTGTGCCATTGAACTAGTACCGACCTCCAAACCATTGAAGGGATCTACCGGAGTTGCTGCCTTAAAAAGACAGCCAGGGACCATCAGAGACCACTCCACCCTGGCCACGCTCTCATTTAACTCCTCTCATCGGGAAGAAAGTACAGGAGCCTGAAAACTGTACCGTCCAGGATCAGTAGCAGCTTCTTCACAACAACCATCAGGCTGTAACGCACACACACACATATATATAATAAAGAAAGTTCAGAATATATAGTGTAATAAACAAGAAAAAGTTCAGTACTATATATTTATATATATTTATATATACTAAACTTTTTTTTGTTTATCATATTGTTTACAGAGTACTATGTTTACATATTCTGTTGTGCTGCTGCAAGTAAGAATGTCATTATTCCGTTTGGGACAATAAAACACTCTTGACTGAATTTGAGAATAAAGCACGAGGGAAGACATTTGGATTGATATATGAATAATCAAGGTTTGGAGGGATATGGGGGCAAAGGCTGGCAAATAGATGCTGTCTGTGTGTGGAGTTTGCACATTCTCCCAGTGACTGCATGGGATTCCTCCAGGTGCTCCGGTTTCCTCCCACATCCCCAAAACATGCAGATTTGTAGGTTAATTGGCTTCTGTAAATTGTGCAGGGAGTAGATGAGAAAGTGGGATAACATAGAACTAGTACGAATGGATGATCAATGGTAAGCATAGTGGGCCGAAGGGCCTGATTCCATGCTGTATCTCTAAACTAAAAGCCAAAGCTGCCAGAGGAAGCTATTGAAGCAAATACAATTGTGACTTAGAGTCGGGCCATACAGTGTGGAAACAGGCCCTTCAGCCCATCTAACCAATATGCCCCATCTATGCTAGTACCACCTGCCAGTGTTTGGTCCATATCCTTTTCAAACATTACTATCCATGTACCTGTCCAAATGCCTTTTATATGTTGTAAATGTAAATTACGACATGTAAATGTTAAATACCTGCCTCAGGTTGCCAACACTAACTACCTCCTTCGGTAGCTCATTCCATACACCCACCGCCCTCTGACTGAAAAAGTCACTCTTCAGGTTCCTTTTAAATCTTTTCCCTCTCACCTTAAACATATGTTCTCTGGTCCTTGATTCCCCCACCCTGGGTAAAAGACTGTGCATTCACCCTATCCATTCGTCGCATGATTAAATAAAACATTTGGACAAGTAATTGGATAGGAACGATTTAAAGGACTATGGGCCAAATGCAGGCACATCGAGTCATAGAGTTGTACAGTGTGCCGACTAGGTCAGCACATACAAGGTGGTCCGAAGGGACAGGTTTCTATGACTCTTTGTGACCGATATTAATATCTCAATCATTTTATGCTGAAACTGTATAAAGAACTTGTGACATTTCATGCAAATACAAATGCAAGCCAGCGTTTCTCTGAGACGTTTAATAATTACTAGCACAGAAGACTTTAGCTCCTTGTTGCTGCTACATTCTGGTTTATAGCAGTCGGCAGGGGCAGTTCTACCAAAGGTGCGGCTTTAAGAGCCGTCATTATCCTGACAGGTTAAAACAAGGCGTGACAGCTCCCAGCATGGGCCATGGGTGCTCCGTCCACAAGGACTAACATGGTACAACGATAAACTGGCTACTCACCAAACGAGAGAATCAGAGAGAATATCAGAAAGTTTGCAATCTTCAAAGAAGTCGAACGAGGCAACGCCATCCCTGTGAGTCCAGGCACCCGTCTGGGTTGTACTCAGTCGTTACAGAAGTTTCAGAAATAACTGGCAGTCTCTTTTAACCGCGACTTTGTGCAGCTGTTCTATGTAAAAAAAACACATTGCAGCCACAAGTTGTTTAACTTCTGCATCCCAGTTTGCTGCAGTCGCTTGGTGCTGCGAATGCAGGGACTAGTTAAACAAGGTGCACCTCGATGAGGGTGTGTGTGTGTGTGTGTGTGTGTGTGTGTGTGGGGGGGGGGGGGTTGTTCTGTCAGCTTATGATCTCATTAGAATGTCAGCACTTCCGAATTGGCTCACGGCGTCGATGCTGCAACTGTTGGTAAACTGGGCAGATGTCAACAGGTTTGTCAAACGCTGGGCGACTGCTGTGCTCTTTTTATGCCGGAGACTGCCTTGTAAATCGGCTACGGGTTTAAAGGGCAAACATTGCACAGGAAATGGAGACGGCAGGCAAGGCAAAGGGAAATCCCAAGAGATTCCACGGGTATTTTAGGAGTAACAGTGAGTGAGTGAGTGGTCATAAGGAATAGGAATAGCAGAATTAGGCCATCCGCCCATCAAGTCGACTCCGCCATTCAATCATGGCTGATCTATCTCTCCCTCCCTGAGAGAATGGAGTGTGAGTGTGAGACAGGAGTGTGTGTGGGGGAGAGAGTGGCTTGTGTGTGTCTTCTGGGAAGACAGCCTGCATTAGGAGGTGGAAATCTACAGACTGTGGAAGAAAGCACAGATGTGAACACTGTGTGTGTGTGTGTGTGTGTGTGTGATTGGAGAGGGGGAGTGAGCATCGCAGTAGGGGAATCAAGAACCAGTGGACATAGGTTTAAGGTGAGTGGAGAAAGATTTAATAGGAACCCGAGGGTCAACTTTTATTTACACTGTGGAACGAGCTGCCCGAGGAGGTGGTTGAGGCAGGTGCCGTAGCAACGTTTAAAAACTTTTGGACAGGTGGATGGATAAGTCAGGTTTAGAGGAACAAGGGCCAAATGCGTGCAGGTGTGACTAGTGTAGATGCGGCATGTTGGTTACTAAGTGTACAAAGGCCATTCCCTGCGATAGGAATGGTGCAAACACATAGGTGTTCCCCACACAACAACATGCAATGTGCTGCAGTATCTGTTTGACCACTGTTTATTTGCTCTAAGTAATCAGACGGGGGAATTCCACTGTTACACAGGATCATTCAATGCCAAATGTAAATAAAACAAGAACATTCTCCAGGGGGAGGGCGGGCATCCGGAAGTCACAGAGTCATACAGCGTGGAAACATGCCCTTGGGCTCAACTTGCCAACACCGACCAAAATATCCCATCCACACTAGTCCCACCTATCTACGTTTGGCCCATATCCCTCTAAACCTATCAAACCCATGTACCTGTCTAAATGTTTCTTAAATATTGCAATAATACCTGTTTAACTACCTCCTCTGGCAGCTCATTCCATACACCCACCACCCACTTTATGAAAACGTTCAGGTTCCTCAGGTTCCTATTAATTTTTTTACCCCCTCACCTAAAACCGATGTCTTCTGGTTCTCAATTCCCCCACTCTGCAAACGAGTGTGTTTACCCAATCTAATCCTCTCAAGATTTTATACATCTCTATAAGATCACCACTCATCCTCTCCTGCGCTCCAAGAAGTAGAGTCCTAGCCTGCTCAACTTCTCCCCATAGCTCAGGCTCTCAGGTCCTGGCAACATCCTTGTAAATCTTCTCTGTACCCTTTCCAGGTTAACAACGTCTTTCCTATAACATGATGCATAAAACGTGGTCAAAGCTGCCATAGGGGGAGAGGGGGAGAGAAGGGGAGAGTGTGTTGCACAGGGCTGGTTTATGGGCTCGCCGGCCTCTTGCATTTTCTGCGGCAAGGTAGAGACCGTGTTCCACGTGTACATGTAGTGTGTGAAGTTTCTGCCGCTGTGCGAATATCTGAAGGGGCTGCTCCTCAAGTTCTGGTTGCATTTTAGTCCCACGATCCTGGTGTTTGGACACAAGGTAGGGAGTGGGGAGGTCCGATCAGGGGGTTTTCCCTGTAGGCTTACTCCCAGGCCTAGCCAAGATGCCCATTCACGGGTCACCCCCATCCCCCCCCTCCCCCCCCCCCAACCCCCGCACCCCGCCCCCGTCTCCGTCCACCAACGTGGGGATTGTTTCCATAAATTCCATCATTTTCCTTGCGGGGGATGATTGGCGCCTGCTCCGAGGTGAGCACCAATGCCGCACCCCCCCCCCCCCGGCGTTGGGGGACAGGGCCTAACGGGTCCCACTTGGTCTAGTGTCTCCATATATTTCAACTGCCAAGGACAAAGAAAAATTATTAGCAATTAACTTTTTTTTAAATTGTGACTGACTATTCTGTATGCTGGTACCCATGCAGTCTACATTAATAAGGCTTGGTTTTGGCATTAAAATCATGTTACTATCAAGGTCACATTTGTCTCACCAACCAGTAACCTTGGATTACAGCGTTTCATTGAACAATCCTGAATGTCAAAACTTCCAGTGTTAATATATCATTTGCTATAGTAGGCTAGTGTTTTGCCTTACAAAATCATTAAATTTCTCTAGCTAAAGAGCTATGCAGTTTCTTTTAAAATTATACATGCACAGGACGACTTAAACCATGATATTTAATTGTAAAATATACAAAAATACAAACTTTAATATCACGTATTTTTATACTGTATCAAATTTTAATACCATGTGGTTTTATACTTTATCACGTGTCGGTGTATTGTGACAAAAGCAGAAATGACTCAACTCGGTTTAGAAACTGGATTTTCTAAATGCCCTTAGAACATAGAACAGTACAGCACAGGAACAGGCCGTTCGGCCCACAATGTCTGTGCTGAACATGATGCCAAGACCTATTGTATAGGCCTGAACATGATCCATATCCCTCTGCTCCGTGCCTATCCATGTGGTTGCTCAAAAGTCTTTTAAACACCATTATCTTATCTGCCTCCACCACCACCCCTGGCAACGTGTTCCAGGCACTCACCACCACTCTGTGAAAAACTTGTCCTGCACATCTCCTTTAAACTTTCCCTCTCCCACCTTAACACGATGCCCTCCAGTCTTTGATACTTCCACTCTGGAAAGTGGTTCTGACTGTCTATCCAATCTGTGCCTCTGATAATTTTATCTGCTCTTGTCAGGTGTCCCCTCAACCTCCACTGTCCCAGAGCAAACAATCCAAGTCTGTCCAACCTCTCCCTTTGAGCGGATACACCCTAACCCAGGCATCATACCAGATCCGTAATGTCACCTGTCCATTTTCTCCAGAGATGTTGCCTGACTGGCTGAGTTACTCCAACATTTTATGTCTCTTATTATGGGCATGGTTACCCTTTGCAAAGCCTCCACATCCTTCCTGTAATGGGGCGACCAGAACTGCACGCAATCCTCCAACTGCGGCCAAACCAAAGTCTTATAGAGCTGCGTCAGGACTATCTGACTCTTAAATACTGCTAAGTATGTGGTGCATGTGGTGCATATGCACAAGGCTTCCCAGCTACACATTATGAAATAGCTTGTTAAAATCCACTCTGACATTATAGGCACGTGATCAAGCCGTGAAGCGGGACTTGAGTGTTTTCTGACAGATGCACACCCAACTCATTCTAGTGAAGGTACACAACCAGATACGCCGCAGCGTGGAAGGGCGTCGTTGCTTCAAGGTACATTCCCAATCGCATGCATACAGCAGCAACTTTCCAGCATCTCCACGACAGCCGACCTCAGAAGTGTAAAAACACACCTCCAGATTCAGGGACAGTTTCTTCCCAGCTGTTTTCATGCAATGAACCATCCTACCAACAGCCAGAGAGAAGCCCTGTCCTCCCATCTACCTCATTGGAGACCCTCGGACTATCTTTAATCAGACTTTACTGAACCTTATCTCGCACTAAACATTATTTGCTTTATAGACACAAAAAGCTGGAGTAACTCAGCGGGACAGGCAGCACCTCTGTAGAGAAGGAATGGGTGATGTTTCGGGTCGAGACCCTGATGTGCATAAGGGGGCCTGTGTTTGGATGACAGGTGAATCACTCGTGCATGGCATCAGCAGCACACGCACGCTGTTGTATCAGATCTAGGATCTGTCTGTAAGCGTGGCCCACTGGTGATTACAGAGTACAGATGCTCCTCGACTTACGAAGCTTCAACTTACGATATTTCAACTTTACGATAAACATTCAGTAGAAACCATACTTCGAATTTTGATCTTTTCGACAAACCAGGCGTGCAACTGATTAACAGAAAGTAACAGGACATCAACCAACTCACCCAAGTCCAGGGGCAATTCGTTGACCGACTCGGCCGAGGCTGGGTGAATGATAGACAATGGACAATAGACAATAGGTGCAGGAGTAGGCCATTCAGCCCTTCGAGCCAGCACCGCCATTCAATGTGATCATGGCTGATCAACCCCAATCAGTACCCCGTTCCTTCCTTCTCCCCATATCCCCTGACTCCGCTATCTTTAAGAGCTCTATCTAGTGCTCTCTTGAAAGTATCCAGAGAACCGGCCTCCACCGCCCTCTGAGGCAGAGAATTCCAAAGTCTCACAACTCTCTGAGAAAAAGTGTTTCCTCGTCATGATGAGTTGGCCCGGGTGCTGAGGAGCTTTGGCCAGGGCCGTGCGCCGTCACGCGCAAAGTCCAGCGCTCGGGCCAAAACTCCTCAGCTGGCCCGCCAGCTGGGCTTTGTGTTCTGTTGCACGCAGAGTCCAGCACCCATCCAACTCATGAACCAATGATCGGCCATGAGAAGGAGGGGTGGTGGCGTCAGCGGTAAGCAAAGGTCCGAAGGTCGGACTGCTGGCCGGGCTGCCGACCGACGCGGCCACGGGCGAGGCGCTGCTGCCGCACAACGTCGGGACAGGTGAGGCGGGGCCGGATGCGGCGCTCCGACCCGACTGCCCCCTCGACCTGAGTAGTAGCAGTCAAATATGGGACCAGGACAATATGGGACAAACCAATTTAGCCCAATTTACAGGATGTCCTGGCTAATACGGGACAGTTTGCAACCCTATTCAGACAGCACCTGAGATCAGGATCGAACCCGGGTCTCTGGTGCTGTGGGGCAGCGACTCTGTCACGGCAGATTCTCTGCGTGAGTTGAGAGGGGAGGGTGGAAGATCTACCAGGGGCACCATATCAGGGACAACTGCAACGTGTAAGAAACATTTGGACAGGTACATGGATAGGACAGGTTTAGAGAGATATGGGCCAAACACAGGCATGTGGGACTAGTGTAGATGGGACATTTTGTTCCCATGAGCAAGTTGGGGCAGAGGGCCTGTTTCCATGACTATGCCTCTTAGAGTCAAAGAGGAGGTGACTGGGTCAAGAATCATCATACGAAGGAGCGACGCCAAGAGATATTTCATGTCCTTGCAAGTTGTATCAAGGTAAACCCCACACAGAAAACGCCCTCCTTTGTGTTCTTGCTCCGTAAGAGACAGAGAGAAGTTGTTCGTCACAGTCTATTAATCCTTGCCTAATCTCCATACACACTCATTCCGACACCACACCCTGCCTTTACCCTTCCCTTGACATCCTATCCTTACGCCACCCACATTCAGCTCAATCCTCCATACACAGAGGAATAAAAAGGTCTCTCGCTTTTGTTCTTCTCCCCTGTTCAGGCGAAGAGGAACAGGTGGCGCAGTGGGTAGAACCGCTGCCTCATGCCGACAGACCTGGGTTTGATCCTGACCTTGGGTGCTGTCTGTGTCTATGTCTGTGTGTCTGTCAAAGTTGCAGGTTCACCCTGTGATTGCGTGGGTTTCCTCCAGTTTCCTCCCACATCCCAAAGACGTGAGGGTTTGTAGGTTAATTGTCTCTCTGTAAATTGCCCCCAGTGTGTCGGGAGTGGATGAGAAAGTGGGATAACATAGAACTCGTGTGAATGGATGATGGATGGTCGGCCTGCACTCAGTGGGCTGAAGGGCCTGTTTCCATGCTGTACCCCTGAACTAAATAGCCATCCACATGAGAAAGGGTCCTCTAGGTTGTAGGGAATATGTGGGAGGTCAGGTAGTCTTTGCACCAGCACCACCATGAAACCTTACCACCGAACAACAATGGGACGGCTGACCTAGCTTTGGGCAAAATGAAGGCCAGCAGCATGGAGAAGCAAGGAACTGCAGATGCTGCTTTACAACAAAAAGACACAAAGTGCTGGAGTAACTCAGCAGATCAAGCAGTATCCCTGGAGAACACGGAAATACGGCGGTTCGGGATGGGACCCTCCTTCAGACTGATTGTGGTGGTGGTGGTGGGAGGGGGGTGGAGTTAGATGGCGGAGAGGAGGGGGCAGGACACAGCCCAACGAGTGAGAGGTGGAATGAAATGTAATAGAAAGGAACTGCAGATGCTGGGTTATACTAAAGGTAGACATAAAATGCTGGAGTAACTCAGCGGGTCAGGCAGCATCTTTGGGGGAGGTGGATTGGTTATGTTTCAGGTCGGGACCCTTTTTCAGATTGATTGTCGGAGGGGGAGGGTGGGGGGTGTTGGAAGGGGAGGGGGGGTGGGGGGGTGAAGGGGAGGAACTGGAATCAAGAAAATACGAGAACAAACCAGAGGTGGCAACAGATGAGCTCAGGCAGGGAGTGATAGGTGGATACAGGTGAGTGGGAGGGGTTTGTTAGGCAGATGGTTGGACAAGGGCCAGGGATGAAAAGCCAAAAAGGTGTGGGATGAGGATGGCTGTGTGACGTGTGAAGCCAGGAATATAGATGGAAAGGGACTAGGGAGAAATGGGTGTGTCAAGGCAGGGCATGGGGAAGAGGGGGGGGGGGGGGGGGGGGAAGGTAAGGGTGGGAGTGGGGGTTGTCGGTTAGTAGTTACCTAAAATTGGAGAATTCGATGTTCATACCATTGGGTTGTAAGCAACCCTAGCGGAATATGAGGTGCTGTTCCTACAGTTTGCGCATGGCCTCACGGGCTATGGAGTACCAGACGTTGTTAAGAACATTTGCTTTAAAGAGCTCCTTACACTTTGCAAGTACTTCTTGAAATCGTTCTTCATTCCTGAGGGTAACCACACAGAAGGTTTGAGACCCACAAGCCTTCTGTTCCTCATTCAAAACACACGCATCAAACACACATCCCTTCTCCACAGTTCCAAGCAGAAGTGGCAGTCCAGTGTCGGCAAGCATGGCGCAGCGATGCAGCAGGTAGAGCCACTGCCTCACTGCGCCAGAGACCCGGGTACGAATCCACGCCAACCATCGATCGCCCATTCACACTAGTTCTATGTTATCCCACTTTCTCATCCACTCCCTACACACATGGGCAATTTGCAGAGGCCAATTAACCTACAATTCCAAATCTTTGGAATGTGCGAGAAACCCAAAGCACCCGGAGGAAACCCACGCAGCCACAGAGGGAACGTGCAAACTCCACACGTAGTCAGCACCCGTAGTCCGGATCGAACCCGGCTCTCCACCGCTGTGAGGCAGCAGCTCTACCAGCTGCACCACTGTGCCGCAGAAAGATGAGGCAGCTGATAAAGGTCTGGAAGAAAACATAGATCAAATTAGGAAAAGTCTTTGTCAATGGTCGCACTCTACTTATTACCAAGACCATCTCACACTGATTCAATAGTTCAATGGATTTGTCATGTATGCACAGCACAATGAAATTTGTTTGCACAACCCACAAAGGCACAGTTGTCATATATTGGCACCGTTTACAAAGAAAAATCCCAAAGTCCAAAATCCTGCTCCACATGCTGCAAGTACTGCATGCTTGTTATGCAGCATGCAATGTTCTGTAAAGGAGAAGTGGCATTGTAGCTGAGAGCCTGGGGCATTTTGACACAAACGTTTGTTTCTTTTGGGAACAATATTGGCCTCAAAACATTGAGTATTGACTCATTTCTCCTGGAATAATTTATTTGTTGCTGACTACATAGTCATCGTGACCACTTCTGTCGATGATGGGGCTTACCTCTCGAATGGTTGCAACCACATCCTGCACAAAAGAAGATGTTAAGAGCTATTGAAGAGAATATAGAAGACAGAACAGCACAGGAACAGACCCTTTTTGCCCACAATGTCCATGCTGAACGATGTCAGGTTATACTCATAAGCTAACTCATACTCATAACCCACAAGCTAGGGTACTGTCCGATTATCGCAATTGATGACATTGGACTTTGTCTTGAACTGATGTAGGTATGGTACAATACCTACCTTTAGCAGCGCTGCAGTTCTGCCGCTCCCCGTGTGCGCGACTTTGGCGCCTTTCCGAGGGGGGCGGGTTTAAAATGCCGATTTTTTTTCTAGGCAGTCCAAATCGATTCATGTCGGGCGATTTCGTCGCTAACGAGAAATCGCTCCGACATTTCATTCATAAAGGTATTTTTAAACTACGCTAGATTATTTATTAACTAGAGTAGTTTAAAAATCATCTTCTAAAGCTCTGAATGGTGACAGTGGAACGGACCTGAGGTAGGCGATAAAAGAAGCTACACAGTTTATTTTTACATAAAAACTTGTTTTTTAGGAAGGCTTTAATCACATTTTCATGTTGCGAAAAGGGGACAAAAAAAAATGTATGAACCGGCTGTAATTTTCATACCGACTTCACTGCAAACCACAACGTTCCAATCCACCGCATTCCACTAAAACCCACTCGCTAGTTGATTTAAATGGCCATTAATTTACAGGCATTAAACACTAAATTCCTTCCATTTGGCCTATAAATTCATGAAAATGAGATTTAAAAATTATGTTATATTGTGGATTATTGTGTGAATGTTATTTGGACACTTAGGCAATTTAAAAAAAGTTTCTTTTCTTAAGAAATGGATAGATGTTTAGATCTTTTCTTAAGAAATGGATAGATGTTTAGATCTACTCATTGAATTTTGTTATTAGCTACAATTAGATAACTAACTAATTATATGCTTTAATTTCAGGTCATCCAAGTAAGATTGTTTCATATTTGTTTCAGAATGCTTCAATCTATAATAACTGAAAATTTCATTGAGTTGTCTTAATTTTTAAGAAAGTTATGGACTTTTGACTATTCCAGATCACAGCTTTTGAGTTGTCAATTGAAAGGCAATGGGGAACAAGATGCTAATTTCCGAGAATGAAAATGGTCATAACTTTCTTAATACTGAAGATATGAAAGTGAATTAGGTGTCAAATTAAACTTCTTTTTATGCTTTATCTGATGGGATAAATTGCAGACTTGATTTTTTAAATCTCAAAATTTTGTAACATTGCTAACTGATGTTGAGTTGGATGATCAGCCATGATCATATTGAATGGCGGTGCAGGCTTGAAGGGCCGAATGGCCTACTCCTGCACCTAATTTCTATGTTTCTATGTTTCTATGTGCTACAATGCTGAACTATATTCTGCAATCTGTATTTTCCCCTTTGTTCTACCTTTTGGCCTTGAGTTTGGCTTGATTGTATTTATGTACAGTATATCTAATTTGTTTGGATAGCATACAAAACAAAGTTTATCGCTGAACCTCAGTGCACATGACAATAATAATAACGAAAGTCAGAACTAAACCAATGCCATTGGAAATAGAGCCCATCGGTTGAGTTCACCTCACTGTGTGTGCGTCATGACCGATGCAACGCCACACAAATGTGAAGCCACTGATAATGGTTCAGAGATACCCTCTCAATATGATAGTGGTGTTTAAGAGGCTTTTAGATCGGCACGCGTTAATATTGGCCAAATTAGAGTTATTATAAAATGGAGGATCTTTGCATTTGCAGGGCCTGCTTGGTATTTTTCTGTGAAATGCCACAAGCTGCGAGCCGGTGCCAGAAAGTCTAGGTCCTAGATTGATATGTCAGATGAGGTGAGGTCCAGATGTCCTCTCCATTGTTAAAATGTATGCGGACTTTGCAGAGGAGCTGGAGAGTATTGCAAATGCATGATCATGATTGGCCAGCTGCAGAAGGGTTGTAAATACTGTTAATAATGTTGCAATGTGTTTGTGCTGCTGTTTGATGATTGGCTGAAGTGTGAAGCCTTGTTTGAGTTGTTTATATTACCTGGGAAAATGTTGCATTACTTGGTCAACTGACTTCTTTCCAGAAGCTTCTGTAGAAACATTGTAATGGGGTACTTTGTAATTGGGAACTGTCAATTATTGCATAAGGTGATCGATATGTGTGATTGACTTGTAGGGGTTGCCACCCCCATGTAGTTCTGCCCCACAGGGCGCTTGGGACTATGTAACCTTTTGGAGGTATCTGCTTACACAAGGCTGAAGGGCTTGAACAAGCAGAGACAAGGATCAGACCCGCAGTTGTTAGTATTGTGTAGGGAGTTCATTATTGTTTAAAAAAATAAGGTTTAGTATCCAGTGCTTGACTTAGTGTTATACTGAACTAGACTAAGGGGGGTTAGCTCTAGGAGCATAATTACATTGGGGGTTCGTCCGGGATCTCAACGGACCCCCAGACATAAGTTTGCGATCGATGTATAAGTTTGCGTTTGCAACGAAGTGTTGAGCCGTTCCAGATTGGGAGGGGAGAAATCGGCGCCACGGTGCGGTTTTCGTATCGGTTTTCCCACTTCGCTAGTTGGTGTGGATCGATCATTCACGCGCTTGTGTTGGGGTTTCCAACGAGATCTGAGAACAGTAGTCCAGCAAGCACTGAGGGCATTCTTGCCTTTTGGGGTGAAAGGTCCTTTATAATTAGTCAACAGCTGTTGCAAAATCCAAAAGGCAGGTATCATTGAGTTGGCCTGACAACAAAAAGTAGCTGAGGGGTTCAGGGCCCTGCCCAGACTGGGATATTCGATTGGCTGGATATTTGAATATACAGGACTGGGTTAGATTTCAGTACAAAGAGGTGAAGTACTGCAAGGGTGCAAATTGGAAAGGCACTTTAAAGATTGGCATCGACTGCCAGCATGAAGTGAATACGCACTGACGCCAGGTACCAAGCAGGCTGAAAGGAAGAAGACCGTTGGTGAGCCTATGAAGGTTTGAGTCCTTGCCTGTGCGAGTACTATCTGTAACTCTGAAATGGGGGAGGAGTCTCGTAAAGGTACCGGGAACTCAGTAGTTAAAGTATAATCGGCAGAAAACACTTTTAACCAATCCTGAGAATTTAATAATACTAAAAACATTTGCTTAAAAATTTGAATTTGAATTTGCGTACTAAAAAGACATTTTGGATAAGAAAATAACGATTTGCTATTTTTTAATCCAAATTTACCTAATTCAGGACCTCGTATTGTAGTGCTGGTTAGATCCTATTCCAGGCTTTCATATTGGAAGCTGGATGTTGTAAAGTGTATATATTTTCTTCCTGATTAACTTGTGTATAATACTTTGTTGAAATTGTTAATAGTTAAGATTTGTGACTTTAAATTTGTGCCGTTTAAAGTGTGTTTAAGATTGTCGACTGTTTCATTGTATTTACTGTGTATTGCTTTTGATTTAAAGTTTTGAATGTTAGATACACTGTTATAATAATGGTTTGAATCGACTGTATAACAACATAGTTTGATTGGGATTGTTATTAGAATTGGAGTCCGACTCGTGGCTGTTCAACCATGGGTTCGTATCCTTCTGATCGCTGTATGGGGGGGGGTGTTCTGTTGGTTGAAAACAGCACGACAAGGGATTAAACTATACTGTGATTTGATTTTCAAACTGTGCAGTTAACGAATGCGACATTAGACGAATGCTTGTATTTATATTGGATTGTGTTTTTGCATGATAATTATAAGTGGTATAGTTTCTTGTCTAAGTACGATTTTGCTTGCATGGTTTTAGCTTATTTTCCTGTGTTTAAATTGAAGTGTTTTGAGTGTGGGAGATTGCTGCTGAAGAATATGTTTGATTGTTCACTTAAGCACCTTAATTTGGTCGACCAAAGATTGTTTTGGAATTTGGAATTTGAGTTGTGACTTGAGCGAGATTGTTAAGGAATTTGGATACCCAATTGAAAGAATTTGGATACCCAATGATTGTGCAATTGTGCTGTGAGAAGTGCAAGACTGTTGTTGCGCTACGGAGCTTTTGGCCATTGTTCGGGAACGAGTTTGATAAGTCTAAAGATTGCGAGAGAAGTGTGAATTGCTAAGGAGGTGTGAGTTGTTTAGGAGTTTGTTTCCATTGTCTGCAAACATGAGAAATCAAGTGGAGCGAGATATGACTGAAGATTTCGAGAGTCCATTGCAATTAATATGCAGTGAATTTCCACAAAGAGCTGAAAGGTTGAGAGACCTTTCAGGAGAATTGAATTAGAAATTAGGGGACGAATTATGGCCCACGGGAGGTGTTAGAACATTGAAGGGAATAAAGTGTACAGAACGAATTATTTGGCAAAATAGTGACAGTGAGGTAGCGAAGGAGTTAATAGGATGGTGGAGAATATACTATGCGACGCGGAAGGCAAATAAAGAGGTTATAAAAAATGGCAAATTGGAAGAGAGCAACTTCAAGGCTTGGGATGGAGCTGAAAGGTACTGAAGTCTATCAACCTCTAGGTACATTGAGAAAGGAGCAGGAATGTGCTAGGGAGCAGGAGCAGGGAAGAGGGAAATCTTCCGAAGGGAATCTGGCACCAGCAGATCTTGAAATTAAGGACCCGGTGGGTGGCATTGACCTTAAAGGGGAAGAAGATGACTATTTGAGGAGGTGGGAAAATATTCTTCTAGCGTTCCCCGTACTTCAGATATACCTTGTTTAGCTTGTGAACACAACACACATTTGGATTCGGCAGCACCTTTAACTCCACCTCCTGAATTTACGCCAAAGCTTGCTTCGCCAACAGTAGTGATGCCAGCACGGGATTCTTTAACCCCGATTACTTCATTAACGATAGATAGTTCGGTAGCTCACGGTACCAGGAAGAATAGAGCCAGTATTCAAGGATAAGAGCTTGGAAGGAATAATACAACCCCCAAAGTGCCTTTGCGAGCCTGTGCCTAGACGAATTAGATGGGCAGTGGGGGATTATAAGGAGTCATTTGAAAGGTACCGTAATTCCCTTAGTGAGGAGGAAAGTGCCTCTGAGGGTGAGACAATAGTTGGAGATGCTAAAACAGATCCCGATATAGTAAATATTATAAGAGCAGTGCAAATAACCCATAGGCAGTTCAGTTAGGAAAGTGCCTACCCCTACTTTCTATCGGGTTAGTGCAGCGGGTGCAGATGCCCACACCCCATGGAACCCCAATGAGATGATGACAGTGTTGGGCAGGATCCCTGATAGAAAGAAGTCACCTGCTTCCTTTGTAGATGATTTGAGAACTACAATGCATGGGCTTTATGCAGACTCCCAACACCTATGGGATGTGATACAACAGACAATTACTCCAACAAACACATCAGATTTCTAACAGCCTTAGGACATCCAGCACTTGAAGCATTGGCAGATGTAATAGCAGGCAGTAGTGCAAGGGAAGAGGCAGTTTTAACTGCCCTAGCGAATACCTTTCAGAAACCAATTGATCTAGCTAGAATTTTGGAGATAAAACTAAAGAAAGAAGAGGGAGCAGGTGAGTTCTTGGAAAGATTTTTAGACCTGTACACAGATCAATCAGGTGACCTAGATTATCAGAGTAGGGCAAATTCTCCACAATACTGTGCTATATTCCTACCAACGTGGCTGAATCAATCAATTAGAACTAATAACATGGACTTGTGGAACAACAGTGCCAGTCAGATGGCTCGGGCAGTGAGATGCCATTGGAGAGATATAAAAGAGCAGGAAGGTCAGCCTGCAGGTAAAATAAAGACAGAGTACGTGATTAAAAAGCTGTTGCCAAAATCAGACTTGGGACGGGCGAGATCCTAGAATAATGACAGATCGTGAATTTGAAATTTGGGAAAAACAACACCCAGCGGATAAGTTCTATGACATACCTGCCTTAGAGCCGATTTCCCCTAGACTAAATTGGAGAAGGAGTAAAATGGTAGGGCCAGATCCGTGCTATACTTGTGGTGAAACAGAGCATTGGAGTAGATCATGTCCAATGAATAGGAGGAAGGGGGTCAAAGAAGAGAGTCACAAGATCAGAAGAACCTTTTGGGGCCCTAGAAATTACAGGAGCACTCGAGATCCTAGAAAGCCTTTAAATCCTAGAGATCAGGGAGAGCCGAGAGTAAGCTGGCCAGAACAACAGGGGTCAAGAAGACAAACACCTTTTTCACAAACCAACCCATTTTCACAGTCCTGATCTGCCACCAATCCAGAATTTACGGACAAAACAACCTGAACCCTACCTCGAAACCTATTAAAATAATCTAAAGGGGTTACGTACACCATCACCATAAAACACTGAGAATGGTACAGGGAAGACAGTAGAGGAGAATAACCCAGGAGCAAGAGAAAATTGCAAAAAGCCCCATATATACCCTGAGGAATCTTTTAAAGTAAAGAAATTAGCAGCCTCAGGAGTCTGCTTCAATTGTAACCAATTAGGTCACTAGAGCAGGGAAGGCCCCACAAAAAGACAAAATAGAACAAAGTATGAGAAGAACAAAGAATCAATAAAGAGACTAAGAAGGGAGACAAAGTAACAGTTGGTGATGTGCAAGAACTCGATTTGGCACTAGTTGAAGGAGAGAAGGGAGCTGTAGAATACACTAATAAAGCGGCTACTGTTATCAAGGAGTTAAAGAGAAATTATCCCTAGATTTGGCATTCTTATTCAACTTAGTTTAGATGAAGATCCACATCATATTAGAAAAAACTAATATAAATAATGCGAACAGCTGGAGATCCAGCAGCAATTGTATTGTGAGTATCGATCACAGGCTGCTGGATTTGTAGAAGGGACAGATCAAACCCCTAAAACTAAAATTGACTAAATTAGAGGCAAGACTGAAATTGATTTGATTACAATTACCTCCCATCGTTTTGTTTCAAATACGAGTCACACCTGTAGAGAAATCTAGACTGAACACAGCTGAAATCATTATAATGGACCCTTAAGAACCACCTAGAATCACAATGCAATGAACATAATCAACTTCCATCATGTGACTGCGGAGATGGCCGACGACATTCTAGCTTTGACTCTAGTGTTGGGAGAGTTGTGCTGTAGAGTAAGAGCAGCATATAGTGAGAGGCCTCTTGTTGAAGGGAGGAATGCATGGGTACATTTCCACCATTGCAAGAATATCAGTGGGCGTATGGACTGCAAACTTACTTTATTCCAGGTTCTTTTAGAAACTTCATACTCTACTATGGATCAAGCACAGATGAATTATCAAGATGGATGGAGGGGATTTGCGCCCATGAAAACTCGGGAGGTGAAGACTCATCAGATCGAAATCATGAAGCTACGCCCACGCAAATTCAGGAAGCTTGATGAAATTCTGGGAAAATACATCAGCATCTTTTTAAGATATCTGTTAGAATAAAGCAGTCACTATTGTATTTTGGTTATCATTAATGATGGGTTATCATTATGATAAAATGGAGGAATGTTAATATTGGCCAAATTAGAGTTATTATGAAATGTAAGATCTTTGCAAATGTAGGATCTGCAAGGCCTGCTTGGTCTTTTTCTGTGACAAGCTACAAGCTGTGAACCGGTGCCAGAAAGTCTAGGTCCTAGATTGATATGTCAGATTAGGTGAGGTCCAGATGTCCTCTCCATTGTTAAAATGTATGAGGACTTTGCTGAGGAGCTGAAGGGTATTGCAAATGCATGATCATGATTGGCCAGCTGCAGAAGGGTTGTAAATACTGTTAATAATGTTGCAAGGTGGTTGCGCTGCTGTTTGATGATTGGCTGAAGTATGAAGCCTTGTTTGAGTTGTTTATATTACCTGGGAAAATGTTGCATTACTTGATCAACTGACTTCTTTCCAGAAGCTTCTGTAGAAACATTGTAATGGGGTACTTTGGAATTGGGTTGGGGAACTGTCAATTACTGCATAAGGTGATCGATATGTGTGATTGGCTTGTAGGGGTTGCCACCCCCATGCAGTTCTGCCCCATAGGGTCCGGTGACCTATAAAAAGTGATCCCTACTACAATCGTTGTCGATCTTCTGGAAGGGCGCTTGGGACTTTGCAACCTTTTGGAGGTATCTGCTTGCACGAGGCTGAAGGGCTCGAACAAGCAGAGACAGGGATCGGACCCGTGGTGCTTAGGTATTGTGTAGGGAGTTCATTATTGTTTAAAAAATAAAGTTTAGTGTTCCAGTGCTTGACTCGGTGTTTTACTGAACTAAATTACACTTGGATATGGAGGAATATGGATCACGTGCAGTCAAAGGAGATTAGTTTAGTTTATTGTCACGTGTAATGAGGTACAGTGAAAAGCTTTTGTTGTGTGCTAACCAGTCAGCAGAAAGATAATACATGATAACAAATAGTTTAATTGGGGTCTTGTTTGGCACAGACATTATGGGCTGAAAGGCCTATTTCTGTGGTGTACTGTTTTATGTTCTCAGTAGTCTAGACATTAAATCCAAAACACAGAGCTGTGAAATGATTTTTTTTTTTTGAATTGGTGTAAATCTTTATTTAATTTCACTCTCCTGAAATACCATGCAACATTTTACTGTGTTAGTGGCGCTTAAGAGGCTTTTAGATGGTCATCTGGATATGTAGGGAACGGAGGGATATGGATCACGTGCAGGCAGAGGAGTTCAGGTTTTTTATTATTGTTGTCATGTGTGCCGAGGTAGAATGAAAAGCTTTTTTTTGCATGCTATCTAATCAGATCAAATAATACTATATATAAATACAATCGTCAATCTTGGGTACAATAGGTAGTGTCACAAAGAGCTGGAGTAACTCAATGGGTCAGGCAGCATCTATGGAGAAAAGGTATGTGTTTAGTTTAGTTTGGTTTATTATTATTATTATTGTCATGTGTACCAAGGTAGAGTGAAAAGATTTTTGTTTTTGGTCGGGACCCTTCTTCCATCTGAGGAAGGGTCCTGACCTAAAAGGTCACCTGTCCATGTTCTCCAGAGATGTCCCTGGCCCCCTGAGTTACTCCAGCATTTTGTGTCTTTTTTTGCATATCCTTGTTTCTACAACAGGTTGAGCTAAGGGGAAGATACAGGGTGCGGAATGTAGTTCTCAGCATTGTAGCAGCACCAGTTCCAGAGACAAAGTCCAATGTCCTCAATGAGATAGAGGTGAATCGAACAGTACCCTAGCGTTAGATGTGGCACTTGTGGCTAAAGGGATCAGGGGGTATGGAGAGAAGCCAGGTACAGGATACTGAGTTGGATGATCAGCCATGATCACATTGAATGGCGGTGCAGGCTCGAAGGGCCGAATGGCCTACTCCTGCACCTATTTTTATATGTTTCTATGTTATGGAAGGGCTGTTCAGAAGCCTGATAAGAGAGGAGAAGAAGCTATTCCCGAGTCTGATGGTATGCGCTTTCAAGCTTCTGTAGCTTCTGCCAGATGGGAACGGGGAGAAGGAAGAATGACCAAGGTCAGACATGTTTTTGATAGCATTGAGATGTCCTAACATATATTGTAGAAGAATATGCTGCCTATGCCGCTAAAAGAGGTCAAAGTTTCAACTAAAATAACTACAATAATGGCTAAAGAAGGAACTGCAGAGGTAGAAGGTAGACAAAAATGCTGGAGAAACTCAGTGGGTGAGGCAGCATCTATAGAGCGAAGGAAATAGGCGATGTTTCGGGTCTGAAGAAGGGTTTCGACCTGAAACATCACCTATTTCCTTTGCTCCATAGATGCTGCCTCACCTGCTGAGTTTCTCCAGCATATTTGTCTACAATAATGGCTAGGTTATTTCAGAAGCGAGGTGGCAATGATTAGCTCAACAGCCCCATCTGGAGGATAAAAGGTGCAATATGCGACAACCTGCAAAAGCAACAAATCAAATGGGAGACAAATATTTTGTTCACGATTGCATTTGCAACTTGCGAACTGTTCGGGATATGAACCATTTTCCCCATAATTTTCCCCCTATCTACAGTTCTGCTATTAATACCATAATCAACGCATCAAGGGATAATGGGGAAAAAGCAGGAACGGGGTACTGATTTTAGATGATCAGCCATGGTCATATTGAATGGTTTGAAGGTGCTGGCTATGTTTCTATGTTTCTATCCCATCCAAGCTCATCACCAAACTCATGGAACTTGGTGTCAGCATTCATCCCTGCAACCGGATACTCAACTTCCTAACCAACAGACCCCAGTCAGACAGGATAGGGGACAAATCATCCTCTACGATAATCCTCAACACTGGTGCTCCGCAAGGATGCGTTCTCAGCCCCCTTCTGTACTCCTTGTACACCCGTGACTGTGTAGCCAAGTACAAGTCCAATTCAATTTACAAATTCGCAGATGAAATTGGATATCAAATAATAACGAGACAGAGTATAGGAAGGAGATTCAGAACTTCCTGACCTGGTATTGAGACAACAACGTTTCTCTCAATGCCCATAAGACAAATTAGATAGTGATTGACTCCAGGTAGCGACGCAGTACACATACCCCAGTTTGCATTGACGGCGCCAAAGTAGACATGTTGAACGCTTCAAGTTTCTAGGAGTAACTATTACCAGCAACTCTCCTGGATCACCCATACTGAAGCAATAACCAAGAAAGGACACCAATGATTCCTCTTCCTTAGAAGGCTTAGGAGGATCGGCATGTCCCCCAACAACTCTCACATATTTCTACAGATGCGTCGGAGAAAGTATTTTATCAGGATGCATCATTTGAGAACAGCTCAATCCAAGACCGCAAGAAATTGCGGAGAATTGTGGAAGCAAATGTGGTGAACAGAATTCTGATCAGAACTTTGACTGAGTAGACAAAAAGTGCTGGAGGAACTCAACGAGTCAGGCAGCATCTCTGGAGACAAAGGATGGGGACATTTCGGATCAGGACCTAGACCCTTCTTCAACACTTTGTGTCTATCTTTGGTATAAACCAGCATCTGCAGTTCTTTGTTTCTACATATTGACTGAGTAGAATTGGCAAAATATTATCACAAAAATATATTACGCACTAGACTAAGTGGGGCCCGTTGGGTCCCAGCATCACACAGGAGGGTTGGTTCCCCAACGCAATATTCCACCTATCCACCAATTCCAATATTGGTCGGCAGTGGGGGGCTTTCTGGAGCGCTAGTATGGGTGTTGTGGGCTGAATTCTTGGGCTTGCGGCTCAGTCACTCAAGCCAGTAGTGCTGGCAGCTCACTCACTCATGGTTGGTGGGCTGGCAGTTGACTTGCGGCTATTCCTTGAAATTCCATTTCAAGCAGGGTGCAAGGCCACCAAATTCAAGTGCAGTTTCTTACCACTTCAAGCAGGGTGCAAGGCCACCAAATTCAAGTGCAGTTTCATACGATTTCAAGCAGGGTGCAAGGCCACTAAAGACAGAGTCGTGACCTCTCCCTCCTCCATTTTGCAGAGACTGAGCCACGCCCACACTTCTGGGTTTATAGTCCCTCCCCCCACCAGAAAGGGCGTGGCCTTCATGGCATGATTGACAGGAGAGAGAATCTCAACATTTTAAAAATACTAATAACTTTTTTTTTAAATCGATGGGAAAAATCCTCGTCTTGCGCGGTGGAGGGGGATTCTGAGTAAGATGGCCAAATATCACAGCTGTAAGTGGCAGCATTTTTTCTAAAATCAATATACAGAACAACAGGAAGTGGTCAAGATCAGACTTTTAGTAATATAGATAGATTACTCCTTGTCTGCTTCTAATTTCAGTTTTATTTTTTTATGGTGCTTGTGGAGGAAACAGAAATTATTTAATTTTGAAACCAGAAGATAATGTTAACTTGGCATTGCCTTCACTTTCACATTGTGGAGTTCATATTGAATCATTTCTCCACTCCCTCTCCACAAGATCAGTCTACATAACCCACAGAGCTCACATATATCAAGCTGCACCTTCTACAATATGTTTGGGCATGTTAACCATGTCAGCTGGGTGAGGTAGTCAACTCTTGTTCAACCAAGCAAAGTTCAATAACTCTGCCCACGACGGCTGTTTTCAAGGACTACCCAATTTTCCCACTCCCCTACACCCTCCCCAATGTCCTGACAATTCTCTCTCTCTCTGTGTCAAATTTCTTGTTGACAATTACTAACGAATCATTTCCCACTTCCCTGTCAGTCACGGTGTTCCAGATCACAAAATTGTAAGCACAAAATGGAGACACAAGGAACTGCAGATGCTGGAATCAAGAGCAGAACACAAAGTGCTGGAGGAACTCAACAGGTCAGGCAGCATCTGTGGAGGGAATGGACAGGTGACGTTTCAGGTCAGGACCCTGAAAAATGTAGACTTTAGAGATACAGCATGGAAACAGCTTCGGCCCACTGAATCCATGCCGACCAGAGATCACCCCGTACACGAGGCTACCCTACGCACTAGGGACAACTTACAATATAGGGAAGACAATTAACCTACAAAACTGCACATCTTTGGAGTGTGGGAGGAAACCGGATCGCCCGGAGAAAACCCACATGGTCACAGGGAGAACGTATAAACTCCGTACCGACAGCACAGCTAGTCCGGATCGAACCCAGGTCTCTGGTGCTGTAAGGCAGCAGCTGTGCTACCGTGCTGCCCCAATTGCTGTGGAGCGTTCCTTCCTGCCTTGTTTCTTAATACTGAAACTGATCTTCCAAGTAGAAAGAAACCAACATATAATTAAATGCGCAGGTCAAAATGAAAATGCCACTCTGGTTTGTGTTTGAACCCATATTAGCAAATTATAGAACTTACTAATTTATCTTAATGGGTACGTTAGAGTTCTTGCTCTATTACCCTCCAGTGATGTAACTTTAACGATCTATTCTGTGTTATTTACTCATCAAAAGACACAGAAAATTACAGCACAGGAACAGGCCCTTTGGTCCACAATGTTTGTGCCGAATGATGGCAAGATAAATTGACCTTCTTTGCCTGCACGCGATGCATATCCCTCCATTCCCTGCATCTCCATGTGCCTCTGTAAAAGTCTCTTAAACGCCACGATCGTGTCTGCCCCCACCACCACCCCAAGCAGCACATTCCAGGCATTCACCAGCCTCTGTGTAAAAAAACATGCCCTGCACATCTCTTTTAAACTTCTCACCTTAAAGTTATGCCCTCTACTCTTTAACATTTCCACCCTGGGAAAAGGTTCCGTCTGCCCTATCTCTGCCTCTCGTAATCTTATATACATTTATCAGCATGAAAATAGGCCCTTCAGCCCACCGAGGCCACGCCGACCAGCGATCATCCTTTCACACTAGTTCTACGTTCTCCTACTTTCACATCTACTCCCTAAACAGTAGGGGCAATTTACAGGGGCCAATTAACCTACAAACCCGCACATCTTTGGGATGTGTGAGGAAACCGGAGCACCTGGAGAAAACCCAAGCGGTCACAGGGAGAACGTGCAAACTCCGCACTGACGGCACCGGAGGTCAGGATCGGACATGGGTTCCTGGAGCCGAGGGGCAATGGCAGCTGTGCCACAGCGCCGCCCTAGTGGTGTGGTTGGTAAGGATGTCAAAGGTTACGGGGAGAAGGCAGGAGAATGGGATTGAGCTACTGTGTCTTATGGTCCAAACTCTATTTGATTGTCCCTGCCATCAGTTGGACCATAAGTTCTAGGAGCAGAATTAGGCCATTCGGCCCATCGAGTCTACTCCGATTTAATCGTGGCTGATCTTTCTTTCCGTCTCAAAATATTTCTGCTGCCTTCTCCCCATGACCCCTGACACCCTTACTAATCAAGAATATGTAAATCACGACCCTAAAAATACCCAATGACTTCTCCTCCACAACCATCAGTGGCAATGAATTCCACAGATTCACCATCCTCTGAGGAAAGGAAGTCCTTCTCATCTCCTTTCTAAAAGAGATTCTGAGGCTGTGACCTCTGGTCCTAGACTTTCCACTAGTGGAAACATCTTCTCCACGTCCACTCTATCCAGGCCCTTCACTATTCAGATAGTTTCAATTATGTCTCACCTCATCCTTCTAAGCTCCAGCGAGTACAGGCCCAGTGCCGTCAGACATCACCATCCGTTAACCAAATCAGACAGACCGGGTATGTCTGAACAATGGGCCTTTAAGTTAGAAAAGGATCGGCATTGCAACTAATTGAACTGGAATCCAGATGATTTACTACAGCTTCGGAGTGTTTGGTCTGACTGCTGGGAGTCTCGTCAGTTAGCCTCGGCCGAGTGTTTTACGATAACAGTAATATTCTTCTGTGTATTTTGACGTATACATGCATATTTCTGCATGAATTCCTTAGTGTTTATTCACCCCAGGGCCAGGCTTGGCGTTAGCTAAACTGTAATCTTACTAAAGATTACACGGTTGAAGGCAATTTTGAGATATTTCTCAGTCCTCAAACTGTGGCCAGACATCAAAGGCAGCAAAGATCTTGTGCAAAGTTCAATAATAATCTTTCACCGACTTGACCTCACTGAAACAAAGCATGTATGTACCTGTAAACACGACACACAAGGAACTGCAGATGACAGAATCTTGAGCAAAACACAAAATGCTGGAGGAACTCAGCGGGTCAGGCAGCACCTGTGGAGGGAATGGACCAAAGACGCTTCGGATCGGGACCCTTCTGCAGACTGATAGGGAGGAGGAAAGCTGGAAAAGCGGTGTGGGCAGGACAAAGCACGGCAATCGATTGTAGGATGTAGAATCAAAGGACTGTAGATAGAAGCAAAATGCTGGAGTAACTGAGTGTCAGGAAACTTCTCTGGGGGACATAGTTGACGTTTTGGATCAGAGCCCTTCCTCAGACCTTCAACGATAGTGTTGTTTAAGATACTTTTAGATAGGCAGAGGATGGAATTGATATGGATTATGTGCAGGCAGTGATTGGTTTAACCTGGCATCATGTTCAGCACAGACATAGTGGGCTGAAGGGCCTGTTCCTGTGCTGTACCTGAGATTTTCTTCAGCTCACCATATATATAAATTCACAAGAGCATATTTTTCCACAATAACAGAAGGTTCAAATGACAGCTTAGAGCATTGCCATTCTGAACACTCATACACAACTGGTGTCTAACTGCTGCAGGTATGTATTGAGCCAGTAAATTTGAGCAAGATTTTATGCCCATGTTTACACCATCATTTAGATGTAGATTTAGGTTTATTACTGTCACATGTGCAAACATGCTCTTCAGCCCACCTAGTCCATGCTGACCAGCGATCACTAACACTTTCCTACACACTAGGGACAATTTACATTTCTTTCCAAAGCCAATTAACCTACAAACCTGCACGCGTTTGAAGTATGGGAGGAAACCGGAGCACCAGGAGAAAACCCACGTGGTCACGGGGAGAACGTGCAAACTCCACACACACACACACAGCACCCGTAGTCAGGATGAAACCCGGATCTCTGGCACTGTGAGGCAGCAACTCTACCACTGCACCACCGTGCCGCCTCACGGGGGAATGATGCCTACGGGGGTGAGATTGGAACAAACAGGTGAGTGGCTGGGGAGTAGACCTGCGAGACGCTCAGGTGATGAAATCAGGGGAGTGGGGGCTGTCAATTAAAATGCAACTTGTATCAGAATTGCAGCTGCCCCCTCGAGCCCTTACCCTCCACTCTACTGGGAGGAGGAAGAACAGATGTCGACTAAACCATAAAGAAGGTTTCAGAGACGGGCCTGTCTCTGTCTTTTGCTGCCATTTTGTGGTATAATGTACGGGGATCTATCCAGCTCAGGTGGTTTTATCTCTGCACTCCCTTCCCACTACCTAAAATTGTACAATAGAGGGTGTGAGAAATAAAAAGCACCACTTAAACCCCCTCCTTATCAGCTGTCCCAAACCTAAAGGTTAATTGGCTTCTGTAAACTGCCCCTTGAGTGGAGGATAGAACTAGTGTAGGGCAATCGATGGTCGGCACAGACTCGGTGGGCCAAAGGGCTTGTTTCCATGCTGTATCTCTAAACTAAACTAAATTAAACTTTATATGGACAAGTCAGTGTGATTACTTTACATTGCAATGTGATATCATTGCTATTTATTAGATAATTCCTTTAATACCTTAATGAAAATGATTTAGAGCAGAATAGATTAAATATGGGCATAAAGTGCTGGAGTAACACAGTGAGTCAGGCAAGATCTTTGAGGAACATGTACAGATGATATTTCAAACTGAAGACCCTTCTTTAGACTGATTGTGTCTACGGGGCTTGTTAGATGTATAGTTTAGAAACAAAGAACTGCAGATGCTAATTAATACACAAAAGGACACAAAGTGCTGGAGTAACTCAGAAGGTCAGGCAGCATCTCCGGAGAACATGGATAGGTGAAGTTTCAGCTCGGGACCCTTCTTCAGACCCGAAACATCACCTGTCCAAGTTCTCCGGAGAGATGCTGCTTGGCCTGCTGAGTTACTCCAGCACTTTGTCTTTTTTTTTGTGAACCAGCACCTGCATTTCTTTGTATCCAAAAATGAAATAGGGCTCCCATTTTGGCAAGATGAACCAAATAATCTTGCTTCTCTACTTTTTCTCATGTACCTTGCGACTTTTATTTCCTTTTAATATATATTAATCTAACTCCCTTTTGAAATATTACTTTTGAATATACTTCCTCTGCTCATTCAGGCAGTGGATGCCAACTTAGTACCATTCCCTTTCACTTGATGTTTCTCCATGTTCACTCCACCGACTCATTTAAATTGAGCACATTGATCAAATCCTCTCATAACCCTCACCCCCTGTAAAGATAACACCTGTCATCTTTCTTTTTTGCAGTCTTCCAACGTGCTCAGAAATTGTGAGATAATTAAACAATTGTTAATTAAACAAAATATTTTATAATACTTTGCATCTTGCGATAATTGTGTCAAAAACCAAAGCTTTCATAGCCCAGACCATCACGCAAAACCAACCGCCCTTCCATTGACTCCATCTACACTTCACGCTGCCACGGCAAGGCCACCAGCATAATCAAGGATGAGTCTCACCCCGATCATTCCCTCTTTTCCCTGCTCCCATCAGGAGAGAGATGCAGAAGTTTGAAAACACACACCTCCAGATTCAGGGACAGTGCCTTCCCAGCTGTTATCAGGCAAATGAATCGTCCTCTCACCAACTAGTCTTTGACATTACCTTCCTGGGAAACAGGTTCTGTCCACCCTATCTGCAGTACGCTTTTCATAATTGTATATATTTCTACCAGGTCTCCCCTCAGCCTCCTACAGTTCAGACAAAACAATCTAAGTTTGACCATCCTCTCCTTATAGTTTAAACCTTCCAATCCAGGAGGTGACCTCCTCGGCACCTTCTGCTTGCCTCTACATCCTTCGTGTAAAGCAAAAACCAGTACTGCACAAAATAATGGTTTTGCAAGGACATGAAGATTCAGTATTACAAGTAGACATACTTATATACATCCGGTGGAGGAAAAGGCACTCTTTTAGAGTAATAGTCTTTCAGTATGGAAACAGTCCCTTCAGCCCAACTTGTCCTTGCCAGCCAAGATGCCCCATCTAAGCTGGTCACATTTGCCAAGATCCCTCTAAATCTTTCCTATCCATGTACCCGTCCAAGTGTTTTTTAAATGCTGTTATAGTACAATAGTGTATTGTTTATGTGCAGTAGAGCTGCTGCCTCACAGCAACAGCGACCCAAGTTTAATCCTGACTTTGGATGATGTCAGTACAAAGTATGTTTGTTCTACCTGTGACCGCGTGGGTTTTCTCCAGGAGCCCCGGTTTCCTCTCACACTCCAAAGACGTACAGGTTTGACGATTACTGGGCTTCGGTAAAAATTGTAAATAGTCCCTAGTGTATGGGATAGTCATTGGGCCGAAGGGCCTGTTTCCATGTTGTTTCTCTAAAGTCTAAAGTAAAGTAAAGTACCTGCCTCAAATACTTCCTCTGGCAGCTTGTTCCATATACCCACTCACTCGTATGGAAATGGAGGGTTTTCTGCTTGGTACGCTGCACAAACTATCACCATTAATCCATGGGGAGCAGAAAATTAAATACCTATTTTGAGAAATTGAGTGTTTTGTTGTTCATTGAGCTGACGCTCAGAAATTGGCTCTCAACATAAAGCAAGCAGCTTCCGCAGCACCAGCAGCCCTGGGCAATCAGCTAATTACTCTTTACAAGTCTACGCATTCTACATAAAGACATCACTGTTTCATCAACTTTATTCTATGCATCTCTGATCTAGATCAGAAAGAGCTGTAAACAATGAGGATTTTTAATCAGCGAGAGTTAAGCACAAAGCACTGGAGGAACTCAACGGGTCAGGCAGCATCTCTGGACCTGTATCACTGGAGCGGTTACTCTAAAGTCTAGAGATGAAAAGCAGACAAAAGGGTGTCAGGTTAGGAGGGAAAAAGAGGAGTGAAATGTAAAGAGGAATGGGGTGGATGGGGAGGGAAGGAAAAGGGGCAGGATTGTGGGGGAAATGGGATCACACTGGGGCAGGAAAGGGGTAGGGGGTAGGGGGAAACAGAAATCAAGTTAATAGAAGATTAGTGTGCATTTAGAAAAAAATTAAGTCGCTGTGCAGTGCCACATTGATGCTCCAACAAACAACCAGCAGTGATGGACACAAATGTACGTTAGATACAGCATAGAAATGGGCCCTTCGGCCCACTGAGTTCATGCCGACAATCTAGTTCTGACCAGGCTGTACACTAGTTCTATTGTACACACTAAGGACAATTTACAGAAGCCAATGAATCTCTACGCCTGCACATCTTTATGATGTGGGAGGACAGCGGAACACCTGGAGGAAACCCACGTGATTTGCAAATTGCAATGGAAAGCACGGAATTTAAAAAAATACAAAAATTAAAAAAATATAATAAAACTGACCCGAGGGTTCCTGACTTGAAACATCACCTATCCATGTTCTCCAGAGGTGCTGCCTGACCTGCTGCGTTATTCCAGCACTTTTTGTCTTTTTTGTGTGAAACAGCATCTGCAGTTCCTCGTGTCGACATTTTGCTATTTCTTCAGGTTCATTTAGGATGCTGAAGGCAAAGCATATAGAACACAGAACTGTAGAGCACAGGAACAGGCCCTTCGGCCCACAATGTCCATGCTAAATATGACGCCCAGAACTGTCTGCATATGATCCATATACATGAATAAATCTGAAGTGATCATAAGGTTGCAATTTAGATCAAGTTGTTTTTGATAGTATACTATGTGACATACAAACATGCCTTACAATAGCTGGCAAAATTGTTCACTTAGCAAATTGCATAATCCTTTGTCAGGACCAAAATAACTCTCCGTCCTTCAGTACTCTGAAAGGAATACCGTGGGCACTTAGGAAGGTAACTAAGTTTAGAAATGAAGGGAATGAGTGGTATGCAGTGCTGTGTTCTCTCTATTGAAATCGCCCAGCAAAGTACAGATAAGAGGCTAGAGAAAAATAAATCAAAAGGTGACAATAATGAAGCACAATGTGTCATTATCTCTTTTCCCCAGCAAATCTGTTTTTGAGAGCATGGTATTGATGCATTCTTCTTCTTCTTTCGTGTTGCGCGCACAGCCTAAAGTTGTTGGACAACTTGTTCCATTTGATGTTCCGTTTGTGCACGTCGAGTTTGTTGCATTAGTCGAAACAGGATGGACCACATGAAGGTTGCAATCTTCCACCCCATGCATTCTTTGAAAGCACGTTTCATTGTAGCTTACTTATTACACAGTACAGGGTGAAATTCCTTAAACAGTCCTCGAAAGAAACAAACACAAACATGCACTAGTTCTATCCTACACACACGGGCCAAAAAGGTTCTGGAACGAAGGGTGCCACTAAATCAGTGGTGGACCTGTATTAATAACGTAAACACACACGTTTTACAATGTAACTCTAGCACTTACAATATCCCAAAAGAAACAACATAAGATATAATCCTGAGAGCGATTTAATCGATAAGGGTAGGCCGAAACAAAACTAATTTTTCAACTAATAAACCAAACTATTATTCCAACTATGCATAGTTGGCAGATTTTCACTCATCTGTACAACACGCACTAATTTGCACACACAAACACAAGCACACAGATGTGCGGCACGGAGCAGTGGTCACTTCTGCAGCTGGGAATCGACAGAGGCTGTAACCATTGCACTACGCTGCAAATAAATGTTCAGATCTGGGCGATTCGCCACGGCGGGTTAAAGTGCCTGAGTGAGTTTGAAGCAGTTTTTCAACTTTTAACATTATGGAGGTATTTAAATAATGCAATGTGGGACACATGTGACCAAGAAGTTAACTACTACTCAATGATAAAGAAGTCAACAAGGAAATGGCAGTAGTGGAAATGTTTTTGCTGGGAGTCACTTGCCCACACCGACCAACATATCCCATCTACAATAATCCCAACTGCCTGTGTTTGGCCCATATGCCTCTAAATCTGTCCTATCCATGTACCTGTCGAACTATTTCTTAAATGTTGCAATAGTACCTGCCTCAACTACCTCCTCTGGCAGCTTGTTCCACATACCCACCATCCTCTGTGTAAAAAAAGTTACTCCTCAGGTTCTTATTAAATCTATCCCCTCACCTTAAACCTATGTCCCCTGGTTCTCGATTCCCCTACTCTGCAAAACCTTACATTATTTATTTATTTTTAATTTAATTTTTTTTAAATAAAAGAACAGTGGAAGAAAAAAGAAATAAAGAGTGTCGGAATAGATAGACAAGCGAGTAGAAACAGATAGCAAAATAAATAAAGGACATAGAAGAGACGCTGAAAAGATTGAAATAGAAGGAGAAAGTAAAGAAAAAAGAGATTAGGAGAGATCTACCTATTTCGTATTTTTGCCCATCCGTCACCCGGTTCTAAACCATTTAATTTCTGAGGTTATGTTATGATAGAAACATAGAAAAATAGGTGCAGGAGTAGGCCATTCGGCCCTTCGAGCCTGCACCGCCATTCAATATGATCATGGCTGATCATCCAACTCAGTATCCCGTACCTGCCTTCTCTCCATACCCCCTGATCCCTTTAGCCACAAGTGCCACATCTAACGCCCTCTTAAATATAGCCAATGAACTGGCCTCAACTACCTTCTGTGGCAGAGAATTCCAGAGACCTCACCACTCTCTGTGTAAAGAATGTTTTCCTCATCTCGGTCCTAAAGGAATTCCCCCTTATCCTTAGACTGTGACCCCTTGTTCTGGACTCCCCCAACATCGGGAACAATCTTCCAGCATCTAGCTTGTCCAACCCCTTAAGAATTTTGTAAGTTTCTATAAGATCCCCCCTCAATCTTCTAAATTCCAGCGAGTACAAGCCAAGTCTATCCAATCTTTCCTCATATGAAAGTCCTGACATCCCAGGAATCAGTCTGGTGAATCTTCTCTGTACCCCCTCTATGGCAAGGATGTCTTTCCTCAGATTTGGAGACCAAAACTGTACGCAATACTCCAGGTGTGGCCTCACCAAAACCCTGTACAACTGCAGTAGAACCTCCCTGCTCCTATACTCAAATCCTTTCGCTATGAATGCTAACATACCATTTGCTTTCTTCACTGCCTGCTGCACCTGCATGCCTACTTTCAATAACTGGTGTACCATGACACCCAGGTCTTGTTGCATCTCCCCTTTTCCTAATCTGCCACCATTCAGATAATAGTCTACCCTCATGTTTTTGCCACCAAAGTGGATAACCTCACATTTATCCACATTATACTGCATCTGCCATGCATCTGCCCATTCACTCAGCCTATCCAAATCACCCTGCAGCCTCCAAGCATCCTCCTCACACCTAACTATACCCCCCAGCTTGGTGTCATCTGCAAACTTGGAGATGTTGCATTGAATTCCCTCGTCCAAATCATTAATATATATTGTAAATAGCTGGGGTCCCAGCACTGAGCCTTGCGGTACCCCACTAGTTACTGCCTGCCATTCTGAAAAGGACCCGTTTACTCCTACCCTTTGCCTCCTGTCTGCTAGCCAGTTCTCTATCCACATCAATACTGAACCCCCAATACCATGTGCTTTAAGTTTGTATGCTAATCTCTTATGCGGGACCTTGTCGAAAGCCTTCTGAAAGTCTAGATATAACACATCCACTGGTTCTCCCTTATCCACTCTACTAGTTACATCCTCGAAAAATTCTATCAGATTTGTCAGACATGATTTACCTTTCGTAAATCCATGCTGACTTTGTCCAATGATTTCACCACTTTCCAAATGTGCTGCTATCCCATCTTTAATAACTGACTCTAGCAGTTTCCCCACTACCGATGTTAGACTAACTGGTCTATAATTCCCCGCTTTCTCTCTCCCTCCTTTTTTTAAAAAGTGGGGTTACATTAGCTATCCTCCAATCCTCAGGAACTACTCCAGAATCTAAGGAATTTTGAAAAATTATCACTAATGCATCCACTATTTCTGTGGCTACCTCCTTGAGTACTCTGGGATGCAGACTATCTGGCCCTGGGGATTTATCGGCCTTCAATCCGTTCAATTTACCCAACACCACCTCCCGGCTAACCTGGATTTCACTCAGTTCCTCCATCTTATTTGACCCCCGTTCCACTGCTATTTCCGGCAGATTATTTATGTCTTCCTTAGTGAAGACAGAACCAAAGTAGTTATTCAATTGGTCTGCCATGTCCTTGTTCCCCATGATCAATTCACCTGTTTCTGACTGCAAGGGACCAACATTTGTTTTAACTAGTCTCTTTCTCTTCACATATCTATAAAAACTTTTGCAGTCAGTTTTTATGTTCCCTGCCAGTTTCCTTTCATAATCTATTTTCCCTTTCCTAATTAAGCCCTTTGTCCTCCTCTGCTGGATTCTGAATTTCTCCCAGTCCTCCGGTAGGCTGCTTTTTCTGGCAAATTTGTATACCTCATCTTTTGTTTTTATACTATCCCTGATTTCCCTTGTTATCCATGGATGCACCACCTTCCCCGATTTATTCTTTTGCCAAACTGGTATGAACAATTTTTGTACTTCATCCATGCAGTCTTTAAATACCTTCCATTGCACATCCACTGTCAACCCTTTAAGAATCACCTGCCAGTCTATCTTGGCCAATTCACATCTCATACCTTCAAAGTTACCTTTGTTCAAGTTCAGAACCCTTGTTTCTGACTTAATTTTGTAACTCTCCATCCTAATGAAGAACTCCACCATATTATGGCCACTCTTGCCCAAGGGGCCACGCACAACAAGACTGCTAACTAACCCTTCCTCATTACTCAATACCCAGTCTAGAATAGCCTGCTCTCTATGTTGCACCCTATGCTTGCAAAAAGTTCATAAAAGGAGACCAAGTCTTTGAGAATTGGTCTACTTTGCCTAGTAGGAGAAATCTCATTTCTTCAAGATGAAGCGTTTCAGACATGTATACCTTATATTATTAATCTCATGATTTTGTACACCTCTATGAGATTAGCCCTCATATGCACTCCAAGGAACAGAGTCCTATTCTGCTCAACCTATTGCTCAGGCCCTTGAGTCTTGGCAACATCCTCAATTTGTTTCTGCACCCTTTCCAGCTTGACAATATCTTTCCTGTAACCTGGTGACCAAAACTGAACACAATACTCTAAATGAGGCCTCACCAACATCTTATGTAACAGGAACACGACCTCCCAACTTCTACAGTCAATACTCTGACAGATCAGGCCAATTTGACCACCTGATCTACCTGTGATGCCACTTCCAAGGAACTATGTACCTCCACTCACTGCCTGACCCGCTGAGTTACTCCAGAATTTTGTGTCCGCTCCTCGATCCCTCTGCTCTAAACATACCCCAGAGCCCCACCATTCTGGGGAGTGTTGTAGAGCAGAGATGTGGGAGTGCAGATAGTGGTGGCACAGGTCACATTGCTAATGAATTATTTCACCCTGTGACTGTCCCTTTACGACTGATCCTCCAGTGATGCTAGCCACTAGCCCTTGCTTCTCCCAAGGGATATTTGAAGGAGATTAACATCTCTTATTTCCCTCCCAATGTTTGGCTGACATCAGATGGTGCAGAAGCTGAAAGATCAAAGTGCGCGCGCAGCTTTTACCATGGCGCTAATCTTTGTCTGTAACACCACTTTTCATTCCATCCCCACTGGGAAGGCAGCCTTTTCAGCGTCTCATCACATTGCTGATGGTGGTAAGAAAGTCCACCCGTCTAAAATTACCCGATGTGCTTGGTATCTCCCTTCCTCTACCCTCCCATTTATTCTGCCCATATTCTCGCCGAAAAAAAATATTTGCTTTACAGTGCGAAAGACTCCAAATGCTGTCTGTACAAAGCTTGTAAGTTCTCCCTGTAACTGCGTGGGATTCAGCACCACATATTTCACTTGGGCAGCTTGCAACCCAGCAGTGTTTATCTAAGTAATCCTTGCATCTCCTTCCTCTCTGTCCCTCCCCCACCCTAGTCGGCCTACTAGTTTCACTGTCATCCTGCTTAGTTTCACTGTTTGCATCTACTCGTTATCACCTTTCCCACAGCCCACAACGGACCATTGTGGGCTCCACCTTTCCTTGATCATTGTTGTTGGTTTTGATTTGTTCTTTTCACACATTTCATTCCTTTGCTCTTTGTACCTTTTCATACCTCTACTTTCTCCCTCCCAGAGTCTGAAGAAGGCTCTCGATCTGAAACGCCACCTATTCCTTTTCTCCAGAGATGTTGCCTTATCCCATGAGTTACTCCAGCATTTTATATCTGAGCCAGAGATAACGATGATTTTTCATTTGCTATTACAGGTTGAAGGCTGGAGGGCTGTACAACCAGTCTGGCAAGTAATGTCTAATTGCTCAGGAATCTTCACGAAAATGCAGGAATTATAAAGTTAGAGTACCTTGCAATGGTGGACATTTGTCAGACCAAATGCCTCGGGCCAATGCATCTATAATAACGTAATCCTGTTAGAAAATGTCAAATAATTTACCCTGCTTTCTCTTTCATTTCCTGACAGAAAGACGTGTACTTCATAACTGGATCAGTATTGAAACGTTAATTTATGTATAATATGCACTGGTATACATTTGAACCTGTGGATTGAACATAATTTACAGCAAAGTAACAGGCCCTTCGGCCCTCAATGTTTGTGCCAAACATGATACAAGGATAAACTAATCTCATCTGCCTACACACAGGGCGGCACAGTGGTGCAATGGGTAGAGCTGCTGCCTCACAGAGTCAGAGACCCAGGTTCAATCCTGACCTCGGGTGCTGTTTGTGCGGAGTTTGTACGTTCTCCTCGTGACTACATGGGCTTCCTGCTACATCCCAACGATGTGCAGGATCGCAGGTTAATTAACGTCTTGACTACCCGTTATGTAGGGTGTGGATGCAAAAGTGGGATAACAGAACCAGTGTGAACGGGTGATCAATAGTCGACAAGATCTGGGTGGGTCAAATGGCCTGTTTCCATGCTGTATCTCTACAATAAACTAAACATGAACCATATCCCTCCACTTCCAGCCTATACATCTGCCTATCTAAAAGCCTCTTAAACATCCTCATCGTATCAACAACATGTTCAAGGCAGCAATTAAATGTTTCCACTTTTTGAAATTAACCAATTAAAATGGAACCTGGCTCTCCCTGGAAAAAGCCAAGATCATGTTGCTCTCATCAGCAGACAAAAAACCCTTTGCTTTTTGGGGTAGATTAATCCACAAGGAAAGAGTTTAAGAAAAGTGCTGAATGCAATGTTTAACTAGAGGCTGCGGAGGCATTAGGTTGGAACCTGTCACTCTGCTTAAAATGAGCTACGTAATATCACGAGAGGAATAGACAGGGTGAATGCCCAGAGTCTTTTACCTAGAGTAGTGGAATCAAGAACCAGAGGACAAACTGTAGGTTTGGGGTGATGGGGTAAGATTTAATAGGAACCTGAGAGGCAACTATCTTACACAAAGGATGGTGGGTGTATGGAACAAGCTGCCAGAGGAGGTAGTTCAAGCAGGTACTATCACAACATTTAAGAAACATTTAGACAGGTATGGATAGGACTGGTTTATAGGGATACGAGCCAAATACAGGCTTTAGGCTTTAGAGATACAGTGTGGGTTTAGAGAAACTCAGCGGGTGCAGCAGCATCTATGGAGCGAAGGAAATAGGCAACGTTTCGGGCCGAAACCCTTCTTCAGACTGATGTAAGGTGGGGTGGGGAGAAGAAAGGAGAAGAAAGGAGAAAGGAAGAGGAGGAGCCCGAGGGCTGAGGGAGAGCTGAGAAGGGGAGGGGACAGCAAGGGCTACCGGAAATTGGAGAAGTCAATGTTTATGCCGCTAGGGTGCAAACTGCCCAAGCGGAATACGAGGTGCTCCAATTTCCAGTGGTGCTCACTCTGGCCATTGAAGAGGCCCAGGACAGGTGTGCCGACAAGTGATCACCACATACACTTGCACTATCCTCCACATTATGGCACATTATAATTTTACCAAAGCCAATTAACCTACAAACATGTACATCCTTGGAGTGTGGGAAGAAACCGGAGAAAACGCAACCGGTCACAGGGAGAACGTACAAACTCCATAGAGGCAGCACTCGTAGTCAGGATCGAACCCGGTCTCTTGCACTGTAAGGCAGAAACTACCACTGCCGCCGCCCCTATGGGTACTACTAGCGTAGATGGGGCATGTTGGTCGTTGTGGGCAAGTTGAGCAGAACGGCTGGATGACTCTATACGGTGATTTGGAACTCATCTTTGCACAACAAAATACTTATCCATACATCAACGAAAGTGGTGTTTATTGTGCACTCTGTCAGTGTTGCAAGCGCAGTGATACGGTGTCCGACCCGCAGACACGGGGAACGTGACCGGGTCCAGCTCTTCACGTCCACACTGGGCGAAAGGAGAGGAAATCGGCAACATCACCGTAGCGTAATTTACTGCAAAAAAAATCTTTTTAAAAAAAACTTAGAGAAAAAAATCACACTGACATTCCCAAAATATTTTTTACTCCACGCAAAGAAAATGAACATGGCTTTTTGTTTTAAATTACAAATCACTGCGCGTGGTAAATATCTAAAAGATCCGGCTTTGCTTGTCCTCCCCCAAGTGTCAGAGTACAGGTAGTTCAATCGTTGTTCCTGAACGTGGCTGGGGGTCGTCTCAGCTCAGGCATTTGTGGAGTAACCCACGTCTCTCGTCCAGGGGTGCAGCCCTTCCTCTTGGAGGCTTTGGGAAGGCACAATAACCGATGGTGCAGGCGAGAATCGCAACCAGTAAGGCACTGACTACTCCGTACAAGAGCGGCATCTTGAACGAGTCTAGCACTGGAGGGGAGGGGGAGGGGGGGGGGGAAAAGGGAAACAGCAAAAAGTGGAAACAAAAAAAGTCAGTACAAGTATCTTTAGAATGCAATTCCTCACACTATTAAGCTACTTCCTGGTTCTATTACTAGCATCTTATCAGTTTACTTCAGAGATAAAGTGCAGAAACAGGCTCTTGGGCCCACCGAGGCCACGCCGACCAGCGATCCCACACACTAGGGACAATTTACTATTTTACTGAAGCCAATTAACCTACAACCCTGTACATCTTTGGCGTGTGGGAGGAAACTGGAGCACCCAGAGAAAATGCATGTAGTCATAGGGAAAACGTGCAAACTCCGTACGGACAGCACCAGTCAAACCCAGGGCCCTGGCACTGAAAGGCAGAGAGCCTAAAGAAGTGCCCCGGCCAGCAACATTTCCTGTTCATTCCCTCCACAGATGCTGCCTGACCCGTTGAGTTCCTCCAGCACTTTGCATTTTGACCTTATTATTCAAGTTTTTTTAATTCACTCAATTAAACTCTCATTCTTTTGGTTCCTAACAATGTTCAAGAAAGAAACAAAGATTGAAATTCCTCCCCGATAACATTTGAACACTTTACTTAAAATCTAACGTTTTAATTAAAGGTGAAAAATCAAAACAAACACAAAGTGCTGGAGTAACTCAGCGGGTCAGACAGCATCTGTGGAATTCTGTGCCTCAGAGGGTGGTGGAGGCTGGTTCTCTGGATACTTTCAAGAGAGAGCTAGATAGGGCTCTTTAAGATAGTCAGTGGATATGAAGAGAAGGCAGGAACGGGGTACTGATTGGGGATGATCAGCCATGATCACATTGAATGGCGGTGCTGGCTCAAAGGGCCGAATGGCCTACTCCTGCACCTATTGTCTATCTCTGGAGAACATGGATAGGCGACGTTTTAAGTCGGGACATTCTTCAAACTGATTGTAGAAAAGGGCGGTGGGGAGGGGGGCATGGAAGAAAAGGCCAGGACAAGTCAGGACTGGCAACAGATGACCTCAGGCAGGGAGTGATAGGTGGATATAGGCGAGGGGGGGGGGGGGGGGGGGTGGGGGGCGGTGATAGGCAGATGGTTTCAGGTCGGGACCCCTTTTCAGCTGATATATTTTCGCACAGGGTGAATGATGCACTGGAGTATTATTCTCTGGTAGATAAGGCATAAATTGTTGGAGTAACTCAGCGGGTCAGGCAGCATCTCTGGAGAAAATGAATAGATGACATTTCGGGTCAAGACCCATCTTCTGGGTTGGGGAGAGAGAAACTAGAGGTATGAAAAGGTACAAAAAGCAAGTGAATAAAAGGTGTGAAAAGAACAAATCAAAGCCAGCAATGGTGATCAAGAAAGGTGGAGCCCACAATGGTCCATTGTTGGCTGTGGGAAAAGGTGATAGAGGTGAAACAAACAGTGAAACTAAGCAGGCTGACAATGGAAACTGGTAGGATAACTAGTTGGGGGAAGGATGGAGAGAGAGGGAATGCAAGGGTTACTTGAAATGAGAGAAATCAACATTCATACTGCTGGATTATAAGCTGCCCAAGCACAATTTGTTTGTTCTTTATACCCTTTCATACCCCTGGTTTCCCTCTCACCTGACACTCAGTATAAAGAAAGGAGCCAACCCGAAAAGTCACCTATTCCTTTTCTCCAGAGATGCCGCCTGACCTGCAGAGTTACTGCAGCATTTTGTGTCCATATTTGGTGTAAACCAGAATCTGCAGTTCGTCCCTACACATTTGTTCTCTGGTATCTCTGAGCAAATCTCCACTAACCTGAAATATCGATGCGCATGGAAAGCTGAGCAGATTCCTGTGGAGGGATTTGGACCCATTTATCGGTCTCATATTTTATCCAGGGCGTCACTTTGCAAAAATAATCTCCAGTGAAGTCACGGTCCACACAGTTGGCTCGCAGTCGAAAGCCGTGCGTGCTAACTCGTTCAGCGCTGATCCCACGCGTCCCAAAGTCTTCCTGGTAGGTGACTACTGATCTCCGATCCACCAACACCAAAGGACTCAGTGTGGCATTAAAATGAATGCCTTGGAAGTACCATTCCACTTCATACAAAACATCTATGAGGGAAGGTGATAAATCATTTGGATTAATGGATGGCACAAGACAATAGGCATTTCTAAATTCAATTCAATCCCATTTATACCCACAATACAATGAGCAGCACAATGGCGCAGCGGTAGAGTTGCTGCCTTACAGCACCATAGACACGGGTTCGATCTTGACTACAGGTGCTCTTTCTACACAGTTTGTGCATTCGCTCTGTGACCGTGTGGGTTTTCTCCGGGTGCTCCTGTTTTCTTCTACACTCCAAAGACGTGCAGGCTGTAGGTTAATTGGCTTCTGTAAATTGCAAATTTTCTCTAGTGTGTAGGATAGTGCTAGTGTACGGGGGTCAGTGCTGGTCGGTGCGGACTCGGTGGGCCGAGGGACCTGTTTCTTAAACTTAACTTAAAACTATATAACTCCACTTTGCTTTAGACTTTAGATATGCAGAGCAGAAACAGGCCCTTCATCCGACCAAGACAGCACCAACCAGCAATCACTCTGTATACTAGGACTATCCTACACATTAGTAGCAATTTACAATTTACAGAAGACAATTAACCTACAAACCTGCGCAAGTTTGGAGTGTGGGAATAAACTGGAGCACCCAGATAAAATCCACGCAGTCACAGGGAGAACGTACAAACTCCGTACAGACAGCACCCGTAGTCAGGATTGAACCCGAGTCTGTGGCGCTGTGAAGCAGAAACTCTACCACTGCGCCGTTCCATGATACTAGATGCACAATAACTAAAAACTACATAATGTCCAGATTTGAGAAATGTCACTCCATTTACGTCACATTAATACAACCGGGGCAATAACAATACAACCAAGACAATAACATTCCAGAGGGTTGCATCACAGTCTGGTTCAGCAACTCAAACACCCAAGAAAGAAAGACATTACAGAGACCCGGGTTCGATCCGGACCTCGGGGTGCTGTCTGTGCGTGGAGCTTGCATGTTCTCCTTGTGACTGTGTGGGTTTCGTCCAGGTGCTCTGGTTTCCACCCACATCCCAAAGATGAATGCGTATGTAGGTCAATTAGAGTCACGCATCACAGAAACAGGCCTTTCGGCCCAACCTGTCCATGCTAAGAAAGATACCGCATCTAAATGTCCCATTTGGCTGCATTTGGCCCATATCCATTTCCTAGCTAAGTAACTGTCCAAGTGTCTTTTAAATGGTGTCTTTAAATTGTCCCCAGTATGCAACTAGTGTGAACGGGTGATTGATGGTTGGCGCGCTCTCGGTGGGCTGAAGGGCCAGTTTCTATGCTGTATCTCTAAACTACACAGGTCCAAAGAAGGGCTTCCAACCCAAAATGTCACCTATTCCTTTTCTCCAGAAATGCTGCCTGACCTGCTGATTTATTCCAGCATTTTGTGTCTATCTAAAGAGGCATAGGGCAGCACGACATGGTGGTGCAGCGGTAGAGCTGCTGCCTTACAGCGCTGGAGACCCAGGTTTGTTCCTGCCTACAGGAGCTGTCTGTATGGATTTTGTACGTTCTCGCCGGGACCGTGTAGGTTTTCTCCGTACAGGTTTGTAGGTTAATTGGCTTGTTACAAGTGTAAATTGTCGCTAATGAGTGTAGGGTAGAATAACGCGTGGGGATCGCTGGTCAGTGCAGACTCAGTGGGCTGAAGGGCCTGTTTCCGCGCAGTATCTCTAAAACTAAACTGCATTGCCTTTTTGCACCCTGCACATCATGTAACTGCATCCCTGACAAATGCAACATTCCCCAAGACGTATAAATTTTGCGTAAAGCTCTAGGAGTGGGACGGTGTGAATTAAAGCCAGACCAGATTCGACGTGGGTGCAGCTGCTGTGAAAAGTCACCGTAGCTGTCTGAAGGTGCAGAGCCCGGTGAAGCTATTTTGGTATCACACACTATAATAGATCCAGAGCATAACGTCTAAAATTACCCGATGTGCTTGGTATCTCCAGCAGATCAACCACGCAGTACATTTCCAACGTCTCTCCTTGGAGCACATGAGGTCTCTCTGACTCCAATGTCACATTAAACCGAGGAGCTGCAGTGCAAAAGGAGACAAGTTAATAGATAAGCTTTATAATGCACATCATTAAATACAAACAAACCCATTTCCCTTACCCTTCCTCTAGATAAAGGCATCAAATGTTACGGGGAGAAGGCAGGAGAACGGGGTTGAGAGGGAAAGATAGATCAGCCATGATTGAACGTCAGAGTAGATTCGATGGGCCAAATAGTCTAATTTAGCTCCTGTGATTGATGAACTGGCCTCTCTCCTTATCTCACAGCCTATTGGCTTCTTCAATGGTTCGATGATACTTTATTGTCACATGTAACTAAATACAGTGACATTTTTAGTTTTACGTCCAATTCAGTAAAATCTTACCACACATAAGCACCTTCACACCCAAGTACAAGAGTGCAATGATTGTAGTGTAAGAATAGTTGATCACACTGAGGCAGTACAAAGAGTCGCCATGTTTCTGGTGCCATCTTGTATTCTTCAAGTTTCACATTTCATAAAAGCATTGATGATTTCTGAAGCATCAGAAAGTTGTCAGCAACTTTGCACCATCCAGAATTTGGAATTGATAGGCAATTATGTCCGCTTGGTTGTTTATTATTGTCACGTGCACGTCACAGAAACAGTGAAAAGCATTGGTTTGCGTGCTATCCAATCAGATCAGATAATACTATACATAAATATAATCAAGCCAAACTAACTCAAGAACAATTGGTAGAGCGAAGGGGAGATACAGAGTGCAGAATATAGTTATCAGCATTGTAGTGCACCTGTTCCTTAGATAAAGTCCAATGTCCTCAATGGGATAGAGGTGAATTGGATAGTGCCCTAGCTTATGGAAGGACCATTCAGAAGGCCGATTATGGAGGGGAAGAAATTGTTCCCGAGTCTGGTGGTGCGCGCGACACATGAATACAATCAAGCCGTCCACAGTGCAAAGATAAAGGGTACATCGTCTAGTGCAAAGGTGCCTGGAGCGCGCTGCTTGGGGTGGTGGTGGAGGCAAATACAATAGTGGCATTGAAGAGGCCTTTAGGTAGGCACATGGATATGTAGGGAATGGATGGATATGGATCACATGCAGGCAGAAGAGATTAGTTTATCTTGGCATCAAGTTCGGCATGAAATTGCAGGAGGGCTAGTTCCTGTATTATTCTCTGTTCTATAATATTGCATTACAGCAGCATGCAAACTGATGAAGTAGGCAGATTGTAGATGGTGTTTCGTGCAGAGAAATGTGAAATGATGCATTTTGGTAGGTGAAATAAGCAAAGGCAATATAATTATATGCATCACGTGCAGGTAGATGAGATTAGTTTAACTTTGCACTGTGCTAAGCAGACATTGTGGGCAGAAGAGTGAAAGGCCTGGATAGAATGGATGTGGAGAGGGAGAGTGTGGTGGGAGGACCTAGGACCAGAGGGCACAGCCTCAGAATAAAAGGACGTACATTTAGAAAGGAGACGAGGAGGAATTTCTTTAGCCAGAGGGTGGTGAATCTATGGAATTCATTGCCACCGACAGCTGTGGAGGCCATCATTGGGTATTTCTAAGGCAGAGATTGACAGATTCGAGATTAGCAGGGATGTCAGGGGAGAAGACAGGAGAATGAGGTTGAGAGCGAAAGATAGATCAGTCATGATAGAATGGCAGAGTAGACTCGATGGGCCGAATGGTTTAATTCTACTCCTATGATTATGAACTTATGCGAAGAGGCCATTCCTGTGCTGTATTGTGTTAAGTTCCATGAAATCTATTGCAAACTTCACCGCAAGATACACTCAGAACTCACCTGCTGTTGTAAAGGCGACGGCAATGGGGTTTGAGTAATTGGAGACAGCCTCGGCCCACAATCCATTGTGATCTTGTACCCACGCCTGGATCAGACAGTAATACGAGCCCTGGTCGGAAAACTGAGTCCTGTACAGCCGGAATCGGAATTCCTGGTTGCTGACCTTCTCCAGGATAATGTCTTCCGGCCGGTCCTTGACATCCCACTGCTCCAGTTTCACCACCGACTCCCGCGTCAGTGAGATAAGCCTCTTGCTGTCCTTGGTGTCGATGGAGGCCGGCTCGTTCATCGCTACCACCACGGAGAAGTAGGGGAGCGCCACGTGCTCTGCTGAAACGCTGCACGTCATTTCAAACGTGTTCCCCATCACAGCTGCTGGCTTCTCTTCAGTTGCCGTGACACTGAGCCCTGGGTCTGAGGGGCAGAGGGGACACCAACATTACATGCTGGAACACAAGGAACTGCAGATGCTGGTTAATACACCAAAGGACAGCTTGAGTGTCACATGTAAATGCTGCAGTGAGCTTCTTTGATTTGTATACAATACACGTATTTCCAAGAGGCGCCACGTTTCGGGCACAACAAAGTTACAAAAATAATCAATATAGCCCCGTTGGTCCCTCTTCCTTCTTCTCCCACCCCCATGCCCTTCTCCGGGTCCATCGTTGATCTTTACGCCCCGCCCTCTCCCCAACGCCTGGTACCTCTGGACGTCTCTGCTTTAAAACAGCTCGCGCCGTCCCCAGGGGCGGCAGCGGCGTAGCTGGTAAAGCCACTGCCTCATAGCACCAGAGACCCGGGTTCGATACTGACTATGGGTGTTGTCTGTGTGGAGATTGCACGTTCTTCCTGTGACCACGTGGGTTTCCTCTGGGTGCTCCGGTTTCCTGCCACGTTGTAAAGTCGTGCGGGCTGGTAAGTACATTGCCCCTACTGTGTACGGAGGGGTTGAGAAAGTGCAATAACATAGAACTAGTGTGAACGGGTGATTGATGGTCAGTGTAGACGATGGGCCTAAGGGCCTGTTTCCATGCTGTAGCTTTCTTTTTCACACAGAGGGTGGTGGGTGTCGTGAACGAGCTGGCTTAAGAGGTAGTTGAGGTAGGTACTATCCCAATGTTTAAGAACCATTTGGACAGGTACATTGATAGGACAGGTTTAGAGAGATATCGGTCAAATGCAGGCAGTGGGACTAGTGTAGATGGGACATGTTGGTCGGTGTGGGCAAGTTTAGATATACAGCAAGAAACTGGCCCTTTGACCCACCTAGTACATGCAGTGATCACCTGTTCAAACTAGTTCTATGTTATCCCACATTGTCATCCACTCCCTATACACCAGGGGCAAGTTACAGAGGGCCAATTAATCTACTAACCCGCATATCTTTGGGATGTGGGTGGAAACTGGAGCACCGGGAGGAAACCCCCACAGTTGCAGACAGAAGCTGAGGTCGGGATTAAACCCGGGTCCCTGGCGCTGTAAGACTCTCTACCTCCACCTGCTGCGCTCTACCAATTGCGCCACTATATCACCCACTCAGCATTGTAGTGCACCAGTTCCATGGACAAAGTCCAGTGTCTGCAATGGGGTAGAGATTAATCGGACAGTACCCCCAGCTTGTTGCGCTGAAAGGCAGCAACTCTAAAACTGTGCACTGTGCACTGTGTCACCCCAAAGAAAATAACAGCATAGCACCTGGTCAGGGGAGCAATGTCCTCACAGAAATTTAAGGGGCATTTTACCTTCAGTTTTCCAGAACATAACAATAGCAGAGGAAAATATTTCCTGTTTTTTCATCCACGTGTTTCCTCGTTGTTTAATCCAGGCAGAAACGTTGCAGAAATATTCCCCTCTGTCAGAGACAGATGCATGCTGCATCTGAAACTTGAACGTATGTGGCCTGGGTTTGGTAAAGGTTATCTCTCCCTTTTGGGCTCGCTCGTTATAGTGAGGGTTCAGTTTCAGAGTCCAATCTTCATCCATCTCCGCTATCGGCCCGCTCTCACCGGCAACTCCATCGGACACGTTCGGCGTGAAGTTCCAGGCCACGGTTAACTTGGCTTCGTCAGCGTTGAGCAAGTCCAACACTTCGCACTCAAGTTCCGCTGGGTCCCCCGAGGAATTAGGCATCTTCAGTGATCTGGAGAGAATGGTGTACGTGGGATCTGCAAACATTAGAACAGAGAGGTGGACATAAGCAACTGCACAGAGTCATCGTCATACGACGTAGAAATAGGCCCTTCATCTCAGTTTGCTCACGCTGACCGATATGCCCCATCTACACTAAGCCCTCATGCCCGTATCTCTCGAAACCTTTCCTATCCATGTACCTGTCCAGATGTCAGTTTATAAAACAGAGGTTTGCCTCTCACAAAAGGACACAAAGTGCTGGAGTAACTCAGCAGCATCTCTGGAGAACATGGACAGGTGACGTTTCAAGTCGGGATCCTTCTTCAGATTCCTCTTTAATATAAATGCGACTGAAAATATGATGTCAACGTTATTATCTATGGGGGTCACCTTTCAATAAACTGAGGTACCATTAATTGCCTGAAGAAGGTTCCTAACCCAAAAGTCAGCAATCCATGTTCTGCAGACACGCTGCCTGTTAATCCAGCGCTTTGTGCCTTTTTGTGACTCTGGGCCTGTTTCCATGGTGTCTTTTTCAATCAATCAATCAATCAATCAAATAATCTTTCAGAGAGACACAAGGAACTGCAGATGCGAGTTCACAAAAAAATGCACAAAATACTGGTGAACATTGGGCGGTGACACTTCTGGTCGGAACCCTTCTTCAGAAGTAACCTTTCACATTCGGCACGGTGGTGCAGCGGTAGAGTTGCTGCATTAAGGCTAGAGACCAGGGTTCTGTGTGGAGTTTGCACGTTCTCCCCGTGACTATGTGGGTTTTCTCTGGGGGCTTCTGTCTGCTTCCAAAGACGAGCAGGTGTGTAGGGTACTGGACTTTGGTAACAATGGTAAATTGTCCCTAGTGTGTACGATAGTGCTAGTGTACAGCTTGATCATTGGTCGGCATGGACCTGGTGGGCTGCAGGGCCTGTTTCCACACTATATCTCTCTAATCTAAACATTTATAATGCAGCAAAACAGGAAACTTAAGGGTGATGATAGCCAGGATTTGAATAACACCATAAAAACGTTGATAGGCTCTTGCTAGGCAAGGCATTGTGTCTATCTTACCCATATTCTCTAGATATGCTCCCAGAGCTGCTGAGTTACTCCAGCACTTTGTGAATCTTGTCTAAAGGCTAATTTAGTAGTTTAGACATGCAGCGTGGATACAGGACCATCAGCCACTGAGTCCATGTCAACCAGTGATCACCCCTACACTAGTATTTTCCTACACATTAGGGACATCTTTTACCAAAACCAACTAACCTACAAACCTGCACGTCTTTGGAGAATGGGAGGAAACTGGAGCACCCAGAGAAAACCCACGTGGTCACAGGGAAAACGTACAAATTCCAGATGGACGCCATCCTTAGTCAGGATGGAACCTGGATCTCTGGCGCTGTAGGGCAGCAACTCTACTGCCAAACCACTGTGCCACGACCGTCCTTTCAGAAGGATGCTAGAATGCCCTTTTCTCTCCAATGGCTTTGCTAAACCACAAAGTGTAAATTGGGAAAACATGCTTCTAACCAGCATTCTTTGCAATGAGAACCATTCATTTATCTTCATATAATTAACCATATCGATCCTATTTCAGCACTGCGCAAGGTCAAGGAGTCACTTGCAGTCAACACAAAGGCATTCCATGCTCGCTGAACGTCATGCGATGTTGCTAATTATACACAATTACTCGCACACCCAAAATGACGAAGGAAGATCTTTAAGGAAGTTTTCCAAAACTCGATTTTTAGGGCGGCATAGTGGTGCAGCAGTAGAGGTGCTGCCTTGCAGCGTCAGAGACCTGGATTCCAGCCTGAATGTGGGTGCTGACTGTGCGGAGTTTGTACGTTCACCCTATGACCGTGTAGGTGTTCTGTGGGTGCACTGGTTTCCTTCCACACTCCAAAGATGTGCGGGTTTGTAGGTTAATTATCTGCTGTAAATTGCACATATTCCTTGTGGGTAGGGTAGAACTAGTGTATGGGGTGATCGCTGTTTGGCGCAGACTCAGGCCTGATTCTGCGCTGTATCTCTAGAGTCTAAAGGAAGAGATTACCTAGAAGTGTCACGGTGACGTGGAGAGGATCGGAAGTCTTCGCTGCTGCGTTGCGCTTTAACCAATTGGTATGTGGGACCCAAACAGAGGCAGCGCAGTAGTAATATCCACTGTCTCCTTCGTCAGCTTGTTGCACTCTCAGTCTGTATTCGCTGCCGCTAATCCTGTTTAACATGACAAAGTCCGAGTTGTTGACGATGGCTGCAAGGTTCATGTACACCAGAAGTTTGCTGCTTTGAGTATCCGTCGGCAGAGATGTGCTGAAATACCAGCCAACCTCAACACTGAAGTCTTCGGCACCAGTTACACTGCAAACAAGATCAATCTCGCCACCTTTGCTCAACGTGAGGATCCCTCCGCTTGCTGAGACATTTAAAGCCTGGGCTGTAACACAGAAAACGCATTATTTAGTAAAAAATTCCTACCCTGCAAAGAGTATTTCAAGCTTGATGAAAGACACCAAGTGCTGGAGTAACTCAGTGGGTCAGGCAGCATCTCTGGAGAACATGGATAGGTGATGTTTCCGGTCGGGAGCCTTCTACAGAGTTTGAAGATGGGTCCTGACCCGAAACATCACCCATCTATGTTTTCCAGAGATGCTGCTGGACTCCAGCACAGTGTATTTTTTTTGTAAACCAGCATCTGCAGTTCTTTGCTTTTACTACATCTGAGATTAATAGCCCTATACTGTCCCAAAAGCGTCATGGCAGATAAATGGTTATGCAAATTATCAAAATAAAAATTAGAAGCTAGTTCTCCCTTAAATACATTTACTCAAAGCATATGCACAAGGAACTGCAGATGCTGGAATCTTGAGCAAAGCACAAGGTGCTGGAGGAATTCTGAGTCAGACAGGGAATGGACAGGCAACATGTTGGGTCGGGACCCTTCTTCAGTCTCAAAAAGTCTGAATTCAGTCTAAAGGAGGATCCCGACCTGAAATGTCACCCATCCATTCTCACCACAGATGCTGCCCAATCCATCGAGTTTGTCCAGCACTTCGTAACTTACTCAACCCTCTCTTCATGCCTGTGCCATTAACTCCCCCTTCAAGCAGTAATTCCAAGCATCTGGCGTACCTATATATCCACACCAATCTCCTTCACCCAGCTTTTGTACCTTTCCACACATGGTGATACTGGCAATGAATTATCTTGGAGCAACCCAGAGGAATTGCTGCAACAATTATGTTAGCATACGATGGAACTACAGATGCTGGTTTATACCGAAGATAGACACAAAATCTGTGGAATTCTCTGCCAAAGAAGGCAATTTGGGGAATTCTCTGCCACAGAAGGCAGTGGAGGCCAATTCACTGGATGTTTTCAAGAGAGCTAGATTTAGCTCTTAGGATTAAGGGAATCAAGGATATGGGGGAAAAGCTGAAACGAGGTACTAATTTTGGATGATCAGCCATGATCATATTGAATGGGGGTGCTGACTCGAAGGGCCAAATGGCCTACTCATGCACCTAATGTTTCTATCTTTTTATGTAAAATGCTGGAGTAACTCAGCGGGTCAGGCAGCATCTCTGGAGAAAAGGGATAGGCGATGTTTTGGGAGATACGCCAGCATTTTGTGTCTATTATCTTCGATGTATATAAAGGCACCTTCCACAGTCTTGTAATCCTATGGAAAAAGTGTCTCCTTCGTCTCCTCTCACATTTAAATCATGTATCTGTGTATTCACAATTTTATTCTGCTAAGATTAGTCAAATATGATGCAGATTTTGCAAAATACACCTCCCTTTAATTCCTTCCCGGTTTTGAGAGAACTAATTATCACACGCAAATCTTGAGCATATAGCCCGTCCCACCAACCTCCCTCCTCACTCCTGTCCCATGTCCCTCATCAAGCCCATCCCAACTCCCTCCTCACTCCCCGTCCCAACTCCTGACCCACCAACTCACTCCAAGCTCGTCCCACCAACTCCCTCCACATCTGTCCCAACTTCCCCTTCATGGCTGTCCTTACTCTCTCCTCATGTTCCTCCCAACTCCCTTTCATGTCCGTCCCACCACCTCCCTCTTCACACCTGTCCCACCAGCTCCATCCAAACTGTGGATCCACCCATTAAAATGGGCGGTTCACCTATCTGCCAAAATCCGACTGAGGATCTGACAACGAGGTACCTAGTGGCTGAACTTTGATGGTTTTGATGGTTGCCTCTTTCTCATGGAGCTTCTTCCAGTTGAAGCCATCTTCTTTGACCCACTCGGCTGCCACACATGAATAGACACCACTGTCCCCCAGCTGCAAGTGGTCAACGATGAGTCCGAAGACGCCGTTTCCCTCCAAGCTCATCCTAACGTCGCCGTGCCAATATCGATCGGTGTACGAAGCCCCGGGTAGTAACTGGTCATCTGCAGTGAAGGACAGGATGTCCTCTGGACCAGCTCCGTTTTTCGTCAACTGCCACGTGACGGAGAGATGGGTGGAAACGGTTGACGATGTTGACGTCGATGCAACACACTGTATCTCCATGGGCGTCCCTTCTGTGTGGTTTGTGTTGGTTAGGCTTCTGGACTTTGCAGGCAGCACAGCCAGTTTATCGGGAATCACTGTATGAAATCATGAGAGGATTAGGTTGGGTAAATGCACAGTGTCTCTTGCAGAGGATAGCGAGATCGAGAACCGGAGGACAAAGGTTTAAGGTGAAGGGAGAAAGATATAACAGGAATCTGAGGGGTAACTTTTTCACACAATGGATGGTGGGTGTATGAAACGAGCAGCCAGAGGAGGTAGTTGAGGCAGGGACTATTGCAACGTTTAAGAAACAATTAGACAGGTACATGGATAGGTCAGGTTTGGAAGGATGTGGACCCAAAGCTGGCATATTGGACTAGTGTAGATGGGATGTTGGTTAGTGTGGTCAAGTTGGCCCAAAAGGCCTGTTTCCACGCTGTATCACTCTTTGACACTGATAAAAGAATGCATCAAGATTACCAACTAAACAAAAAGCGCGGAATGATTTAATAGGAACCTTAAGGCTAACTTTTTCCACACAAAGGGTGGTGGGTATGTGGAGGAGGTAGTTAAGGAAGGTACTATCACAACGTTTAAGAAACATTTATACAGATGCAATCAAAATTAATAGCAAATTAATGCACAAAGGGTGGAACTTACCCTTTAAGCTCACACGAGCTTCATAATTTCCATTGCTGTTTTCGTCGGTACTGGGTGTTTGGCAATGATAGCGCCCCTCATCCTCGAACTTTACACTTCTGAAGCGCAGCTCAACCGAGCTGTCACCCAGCCTCTCCACCCAAATGTCACCGGCCGCAACTTTGTCCTTGTACTCGGCATCGGAAAACTCGGCTTCCAACGTACTGATCACCTTCACCAATACGCCGTTGCGGGACACAAACCAATCAAAATTTTGCTCAGAGGGCCCTTGGTAGGCGCTGACATTGCAGGGAACACTGACGGGGGTTTTCACCACACGGTACAGGGGACCGGTCGGAACCTTTACCACACGACCTGACGTCAGTCCTGCAAGACACAGGAAACAAGCAAAGGATGAACATTCTTCTAATTAGGCCAGGACAGAGTGGATGTGGAGAGGATGTTTCCACTAATGGGAGAGTCTAGGACCAGAGGGCACAGCTCAGAATAATAGGAGGTACCTTTAGAAAAGTGATGAGGAGGAATTTAGTCAAAGGGTGGTGAATCTGTGGAATTCATTGCCACAGAAGACTGGCGAGGCCAAGTCAGTGAGTATTTTTAAGGTGGAGATTGAAAGATTCTTGATTAGTTAGGGTGTCAGGGGTTACGAGGAGAAGGCAGGAGAATGTGGTTGACATGGAAAGATAGATCAGCTGTGATAGAATGGCAGAGTAGACTTGATGAACCAAATGGCCCAATTCTGCTCCTGTAATACGTAGAATATTTGACAAGAATTCACCATATCCAAACTAACATGAATATTATAAATGCTTGCAAGTGAGAAACAAACATAATGCCCACACTCGATCGAAGATTAACTGCTGCTGTTTATTTTGGTTTATTATTGTCACGTGTACTGAGGTACAATAAAACCTTTTGTTTTTCGTGTTATGCAAACAGATCATATAATACCATACATGAATCTAATCAAGTCAATCTCAAGTACAACAGGTAGAACAAAGGGGAAGATAGAGTGCAGTATATAGTTCTCAGCAACATAGTCACAAACTTATACGGCATGGAAACAGGCCCTTGGGCCCAAACCTGCGCAAACCGGATATGATGCCCCATCTATATCATATCCCTCTAAACCTTGCCTATCCATGTACCTGTCCAAATGACTTTTAAATTTTGTTATAGTATCTGCCTCAACTACCTCTTCTGGCAGCTCATTTCCTCAAACAACCAATCTCTGTGAGAAATTGTAGCTCATTTAAATTTAGCTTTAGAGATACAGTGTGGTAACAGGCCCTTCGGCTCAGTGTCCACGAGACCAGTTCACAATAGTTCTATGTGATCCACTTTTTCATGTACTCCCCACACACTGGGAGGCAATTGACAGAGGGCTAATTGACCCACAAACCCACACTTCTTTGGGGATGCGAGAGGAAACCAGAGCATCCAGAGAAACCCACGTGGTCATCGGGAGAATGTGCAAACTCCACACACACACAGACAGCACCCGAGGTCAGGATTGAACCCGGGGCTCTGATGCTGTGAAGCAGAATCTCTACCAGCTGCTCTACTGTGCCGCCCCCAATTTGTAGTGCAAATTGCTGAAAATGGAAGTAGTTATTAAAAAAAACCCCAATGAACTGGCAAAGAGGCTGGCATCTTCTTAATCAGGCAGAATAATGAATAAAGCATTTACAATGCAAGATCCGCCACAGAAGCCAACTCTCAATGTAACACGGGAAATATTAGTGATAAGGATTTGCGGAGCAGAGTTGGGGGGGGGGGGGGGGGGGGGGTGGGGGAGAACGGATGAAGGGGGTAAGAAGGAAAGAGAGAAGGGGGGGTCTGAATGGCGAATAACCTTAGAAGCTAATATGTTAAGTTTTGCATTCTTAAAATGTGCAACTATTGAAGATAAGAGTATATAAAATCCAGACGTGCTGGATTTTTGAACATAGAACAGGTAGAAGGTACAGCATAGGATCAGGCCCTTCGGCCCACATAGTCCATGCGAAACATGATGCCAAGTTATATAATCATCTCTGCCTGCACGTGATTCCTATCCTCCGATTCCTTGCATGTGCCGATCAAAACGTTTCTTAAATGCCACTACACATCTTGCTTAAACTTTGCCCCTCCCTGTTTCCTCCCGCATCCCAACGTGCCGGTTTGTAGCTTCTGTAAACTGTCCCTAGTGTGTAGGATACAACTACTACACGAGGTGATCGCTGGTCGGCATGGACTTGGTGGGCGGAAGGGCCTGTGTCCATGCTGTATCTCTAAAACGTAACTAAACCACCCGCAGTGGGTATAATGGAAAATTCACACATCCATTTCAGGGATGAATGAGGGAGTTTGCATCTCATCAGATGTCGCAGGCCATTGAGTTTCTATTTAGCTTGACATTACGATGTTGGTCCTAACTGGATTTGTCTATCAGAATGTTTCCAGATGGAGGGCTTCAGCACTCCACTGACACTATATTTCACGTTCTTCCCCCCGGTGAAGTTGAGAACTAATTTGATTGGGTGCATCTACTACATAAAGATACGTACCTCTGCAAATTATCCACATGCAAAACAGGCTCATGCAAAACAACACTATGCTCCCAAGAATGTAATTTAAGGAACTTGGATGCAAATTTCATTCCCCATGTCTTAAAACAGAGGATCAGAATTAGGCCATTCGGCCCATCGAGTCTACTCTGCCATTTGATCATGGCTGGTCTATCTTTCCCCCTCAACCCCATTCTCCCCATAACCGTTGTCGTTCTTACTTATAACATTCATCTTGAGTCCAGTAAAGTAGAAGGGACTTGAACTATTGACTGCAACAGACACAAAGTGCTGAAGTAACTCAGAGGGTCAGGCAGCATCTCTGGAGGATATGGATTGGTGACTTCTCGGGTTGTGATCCCTCTTAGTCTGAGGGGTGGGGTGGTGCAGGGGAGGGGATTCTGCCCCACCTATGACTCCAGAACTCCCCCCCCCCCCCAACCCCCCCAAAAGACTGAAGGCCTCGACCCGAAACGTCGCCTTTCCATTCCCCCCACAGATGCTGCCTGACCTAGTGAATTCCTCCAGCACTGTCTGTTTTCACAAAAGCGGTGCCTCAAGCCTACCTTGCCAGAGACATCCGTGATCCGTGAATGAATTAAAAAAACATCTTTGTTAAGGTTGAAAACGGCAAACAAAGTATTCCCTAAAGAAACACAATATTGTTTTCCAGAGATGCTACTTGACCCTCTGAGTTACTCCAGCACTTTGTGTCTTTTTTGCTTGCAAACCAGCATCTGCAGTTCCTGTGTCCCTCTGAATTCCAAGATGGCATCCAATCCTGGCGACACTCTGTGTTCTGGTCCCAGAAGCGGATGTGAAATCACGCATTACAATTGCTCCACTATTTTAAACCTTCTCTCCCAACAGCAGCATTTCTTACTTTTTTATAATGTTTATTTTCCCAACGTTTTTAATAAAAAAATAAGGAGGCATATTTTTTCAGATTGACGGGAAAGTATTATTGTCTAACGAGATAAATATTAAATAAGGAAAGGGAACTACTTTAAGCAGGCAAAACATTTCCTAATCCTTGGGTGCTGGATTTCTGAAGTTATTGTCCAGCCTCCCGCAAGCTCCAAGACTTCTTTGTTCATGTTTCTTTTGTGCTACGCAACCCTACAAAGTAATCTAATCTTGCATAATTTGGTAACCCTGGACACCAATTCTTAATATGGAATAAAATCTGGCAGTGAGTACTGTCCACAGTTCATCAATTGCTTTTATTATCGCCACTTTGTTCTTGGCTAGAAGGTGAGGAATCTTGCCTATGCTCTCACCTCAACAGACTGAACAGTAGATTTATCTCTAGTCCTAGGGCCTTCACGTTTGTGTTCCTCAATTGTTGAATGCTACCTTATTGTCACATGTACCCAAATACAATGACATTCTTTGCTTTGCATCGATGACATATTGTTACCTCATTCAAGACTGAAGTTGAGGTTATAATGTGTTTCTTGAAGGTAGATCAGAAGACTTTACGAGGATGTTGCCCGGACTCGAGGGCCTGAGCTATAGGGAGACGTTAAGCAGGCTAGGACTCTGTCCCTTGAAGCACAGGAGGATGAGGGGTGATGTTATTGAGATGTACAAGATCATGAGGGGAATAGATCGGATGGCGCACAGTCTCTTGCCCAGTGTAAGGGAATAGAGAACCAGAGAACATAGGTTTAAGGTGAGGGCAGAAAGATTTCATAGGAACCTGAAGGGTCACTTTTTCACAAAGCATGATGGGTTTCTGGAACTAGCTGCCAGAGCAGGTGTTGAGGCAGGTACTATTCCAATGTTTAAGAAACATTTTGACAGGTACATGGATAGAACAGGTTTAGAGAGATACGGGCCAAACGCAGGCAAGTGGGACTAGTATAGGTAAAACATGTTGTTCGGTGTGGGTAAGTTGGGTTGAAGGGCCTGTTTCCACATTGTATGATTTTATGACTGCACCTATAAGAGTCTGCATCTGTTCTATCTGAAGAGGGGTTTCCACCCAATTGTAGTCTATCCATTCCCGCCAGAGATTAGTTCCTTCAGCACTTTGTGCTTTAATCTAGAAGGCATTGTTGTTTAATATTAGAAATTAAAAGAACTGAAGCATTTAAAGTATTGTCTGCAGTTCTGGTCGCCCACTTCAGGAACACTGTGGAATGCTTTGCAGAAGAGGTTTGCAAGGATGTTGCCTAGATTGGAGGGCATTAGCTTTAAAGTGAGGTTAAACAGACGGATTGTTTTTTCTCTGGAATATTGGATGTCGAGGGGAGACCTGATAGAAGTATATAAATTTATGAGAGGCATAGATGTGGAAGACAGTTCAAACTTGTTTTCCAAGGGTGCAATGTCAAATAGCTTCATGGTAATCACAGGGAGAAGATACAAACTCCATACTGACTGCACCTGCAGTGAGGATCGAACGTGGGTCTCTGGCGCCATGAGGCAGCAAATCTACCGCTGCACCATGGTGGTCGATCATGACAAACTAATTCAGCTACCTTCTCTCTATTTCAAAGACGTTTCCTTAATTATGGCCTTTATGGCGAAAAAACTAATACTTAAATTTGGGAAACATACGTCAGTCCCTACTCTTAAGATGTGGATTACAAACATGTCCGAGACACTACATCTTGAAAATATTAGACTTGTCTTGGCAGAAAAACCAGATCATTTTTCCAAGACATGGACACCCTTCAGTGATTTCTTACAAGGACAGTATGGTACAACACAACTTTGGATTTAAATCTAACTATGGGTTGGGTGAGGTGGGTGGGGAAGGATGAGAGGCAGGTATATCTCCACTTTTCTCTCTCTTTTTCTTTTTGTCCTTTTTTTTTTCTATTCCATTCTTCTTTCTTTCTTTCACCCACTCATTGGCTACACTACTTTGGCAGTCTAGGGGTCCTATCTTTGCACATCTCACTTTTTGTCTTTCTTGCTCTTTCTCTTTTCTTTTCTTCTAATTCAAAGCTAAAAAGTCAAAATTGAAGCTGTACCATAACTGTATAATTCTATATGTCGTTCTACTCTTGTACATTTGCTTCTAATAAAAACATGTTTTAAAAAAAGCTTCCCTCCCTCTCCCAACTTTAAACAGATGTATCTTTCTGTACTGTCTCAGAAACTAGCATTTCTCATGAACTATACTGACTTTGTAAAATATAAATGTCATTAAGAGTCCCATATATGGGAACTAGCTTTTCAAAACCCCCAAACTTGTGGTTTGTCTGAGGAAGTGATGCGCTATAATGCTAACTTTGTTCTACCTATTGTACCTGGGTCTGAACTGATTGTATGTATGTACTGTATAGCTAAAGGAGCGGAGTGTGGTTTTGAGTTACAGCATGGAAACACACCCTTCAGCCCACAGTGTCCACGCCGGCCATCGATCACACGTTCTGAAATAACCCATTTCAGAATTCCAACATATTTATTGTAGCACAGTCAATAGATTACTATCAGTCATATTTGTGCCTGTTCCAAATGTCTGTGGAGGCCAAGTCACCAGGAATCTAGAGCAGAAATTGACAGCTTCTTGATTAGTATGGGGAGAAGGCAGGAGAATGGGGTTGAGAGGGAAAGATAGATCAGCCATGATCAAATGGCAAAGTAGACTTGATGGATCAAACGGCCTAATTTTGTTCCTATGTGTTTTTAAGGAACTCGAATAAAAGTCTAGTTAATTAACAATTAACACTGTGGACATGCCAAGACCTTTCACAAATCTATCTACAAAGTCCTGGGGTACAGGTCCACCATCGACCTTCCAGCACACTTGATTCCAGAGTCTTTCCGGATTATCCGTTTTGCCGGACCAACAGAGGTCACGGTAGCGTTTAACTCCTCTTGGAGGCAGCGACCTCTGTCGGCCCCTCCACCTAGGCAGCTGAGGGGCCGAGATACAGGCTGCAAAGTTGGCTATGGGAACAGATCTGCCGGCTCTGGTCAGGCTGGAGTTCCAGAGCACCAGCCGCAGGGGGGAAACTCGACCCGTCGATCGGCCGCGATATCCCGATGTGGCTGAGATCGGCCACCTCACCTGGCATAGGCACCACATTTTTAGGGGGACGGATTTCAAGTGCACTCTCGTAATTTTGTCCGGATTATAGGAGGTGCCAGACCACCTGTTGACCTGAACTCCATTAATCTGTCAGTTTGTCCAGTCTTGTTCAGCACTGCTTTCAGAAACAGAATCGAGCAGCTGGTAAACACGAACACTGTCTAAGCCTCAACAATGCAAAGATATTCCTCATCGCCATAGCAACATATTCATGTAAACAAATAGCTTCAGATAATTAGGGGCCAGAAGTGGTAAGTTCATAAATTCATAGTTCGCAATTCATATGAGCAGAATTAGGCCATTTGGTCCATAATGTCGGCACCGCTATTGAATCACGGTTGATTTAACTTGCCCTCTCAACCCCATTCTCCTGCCTTGGCATCATGCAGATACAAGGAACTGTAGATGCTGGTCTACATAAAAAGACACCAAGTCCTGGAGTAACTCAGCGGATCAGGCATCATCTCTGGAGAACATGGACAGATAACGTTTTGGGTGGGGAACTTTCAATCTGAATTAAGTTCTTGACCCAAAATGTCACTTATCCATGTCCTCCAGAGATGCTGCTCGTCCCGCTGAGTTACTCCAGCATCATGCGTCTGGTCTTGGCATCATGATCGGCACAGACATTGTGGCCTTAGGGCCTGTTCCTGTGCAGTACTGTTCTACGTTCTATCCATGTTCTATCCGTTCTTTATGTCTACAAGTGAGGTTGAAATTTTGTTTTGGTGTTGCTCAAATCAACCGATCTTTAGTTTAGCGATACACCATTGAAAAAAGGTCCTTAGACCCAACGAGTCCTCAGCAACCCACTCACGCTGGTTCTGTGTTATCTACTGTACATTCAGTCACTTTTATGTCTAAAATGAATGACTTCACACTTGTCTAGGTTGAAATCTCTCAGCAGTATTGCTCATTCAATTAATCTTTAATTCTTAATTTATCTATAATAATGTCAATGGCCTTTACGTGTGAATCATTAGCGAGATTGGATACACAGCCAGTCATCAAACGTGGCTATAAAAAGTGAATAGTTGGACTTCGATTACTTAACCTTGAGGGACGCCACTTGTCACACCCACACAGCCATTACCTTTACAGCCTCTCATAATACTCAGCCAGTTTCCCAGCTAGATCAATACATTGCATTCAATTTCACAAGCTTCTATTTAGTGAACAACCTTATGAAGGACTACAGAAAATGTTAACACTTTTCCAGAATACATTTCACTCACATTTCCTCTCCACTACTTTTGTTACACCTCTCATGTTTCCCTGGGACATTCGAGGCCATTCACCCTATCAAGTCAATGCCAGCTTTCAGAGCATTTCCACCATTTTCCTGCAGCTTATTCTTTCTCACATGCCCCTCACTCCACCATGCTCCTCAGTTTTCTGTCCCAGTTGTGCATTTACAGCAGCCATTATATTCACAAGCAGTGCCAGAGCACTTGAGAGAAACACAGGCCATCACAGCCAGTTCATGCAAACTCCACACATATAGACACAATGAAGTGCAGATGCTGCTTTACAAAACGAGCCACAAAGTGCTGGAGAAACTCAGTGGGTCAGACAGCATCTGTGGAGGACACAGACGGGTGACGTTTCTGGTGGACACCTTCTTCAGATTGAAAGGTGGCCCATCCATTCCCTCCACAGATGCTGCCTGACCCGCCGAGTTCCTCCAGCACTTTATGCTCTGCGCAAGATCCCAGCATCTGCGGTTCTTCTTGTCTCCACAAGATTCGGTAACGTCACACGATTTTCAATCTCATGCCGTTTCTTTGAACGGCAAAAACAAAAAGGAATTTGTTCAGCCATAAGATGGAAAGGGTACAGAGAAGATTTATGAGGATGTTGCCAGGACACAAGGGCCTGAGCGACAGGGAGAGGTGAAGCAGGTTAGGACTATTCCTAGGAGTGCAGAGGGATGAGGGGTGATCTCAGAGGTGTACAAAATCATGAGTGGAATAGATCGGGAGACGTAGTCTCTTGCCCATAGTAGGGGAATCGAGAACCAGAGGGTATAGGTTTAAGGTGAGGGAGGAAATATTTAATAATGACCTGAGGGGTAAAGTTTCACACAAATGGTGGCGTGTGTATGGAATGAGCTGCCAGAAGAAATAGTTGAGGCAGATGTTTAAGAAAATGTAAGAAACATTTGATAGTTTAGAGCAATATGGGCCAAATGCAGGCAGTGGGACTAGTGTAGCTGGGAGATGTGGGCGAGTTGGGCCAAAGGGCCAGTTTCCACGCTGTATGACTATGACTTAAGTCCATAAGTCATAGGAGCAGAAGTAAGACTTTCAGCCCATGGAGTCTACTCCGCCATTCAATCATGGTTGATCCATCTCCCCCTCTCAACCCCGTTCTCTTGCCTTCTCCCAGCTACTTGACCCTTCATCACAACTTTCCGACAGAAACCCAGCTTATTTCCCACCGTGCTTCGTTATTGAACTGAATCATATTATTATTATTATCCCAGGATGTACAAGAAACCAGGTAAGCTGAAATCTTGAGTGAAGCACAAACTGCTGGAGGAACTCAGCAGGTCAGGCAGTGTGTGTGTGTGGAGGGAGATGTGTTCTGTCCATTTCCTTCCACAGATGCTGCCTGACCCGCTGAGTTCCTCCAGCACTTTGTGTTTCGCTTGAGATTCAAGAGCCTGCAGTTCCTTGTGTATCGAGTAACAAGGTGCTAGAATAGAATTACGAAGGGACTCAATGCTGAGAAGAATTATCCACCAAAGAAAATACTGACATTCCCGTCCCCTCGCCTCCCGCAGCGGACCTCGGAAGCCTCAGAGCGTCGCCCAGGGCATTGGGAGGTTTGCCCCCAGTCCGTTCACCCATCCTCTCGAGGGATCCATGCAGCACATCTTCCCATCTCCACCCCTTTCCACAAAGACCCATCCCTCTGCAATTCCCTGGTTAACGCATCCCTTCCCACCCAAACCACCCCCTCTCCAGGTACTTTCTCGTGCAACCGCAGGAGGTGCAACGCCTGTCGCTATACCTCCTCCCTCGACTCTGTCCAGGGACCACGACAGTCCTTTCAGGTGAGGCAAAGGTTCACTTGGAGGGTGATCCAGGGTTATGCCTCCAACGCCTTCAACCTGGGCTGCAGGAGGCGCCTCGAGACCCAAAGATGGCCAGGTGGGCCGACCAGACTTTGGACTTTGAATAATGCAACCAAAAATGGTGGCGCCCGCATGTGTAATATATGCACTTGCATTTGTGGCAAATAAAGCACCACTGAACTAATAAACTCCAACCTCAACTACTGTATCCACTGTACAAGGTGTGCACTTCTATATTTCGGCGAGAACAAGCGCAGACTGGGCCATCGTTTCGCTGAACACCTCGCCAAGTCCGCATTGGCCTATACGATCTCCTGGTTTCCAAGCTCTCTAACTCCCCTCCCATCCCCACACTGACCTTTCCATCCTCCATTGTCAGAGGCCACACACAAATTGAAGGAACAGCACCTCATATTTTGCTTAGGCAGCTTAATACCCAGTGGTAAGAAAATTGATTTCCCTAACTTCAAGTAACCCTTGCATTCCCTCTCTCTCTGTCCCTCCCCCACCCTAGTCGTCCTACTAGTATCACGGTCGTCCTGCTTAGCTTCACTCATTATCACCTTCTCCACAGCCTACAATGGGCCATTGTGGGCTCCACATTTCCTTGATCATCATTGCTGGCTTTGATTTGCTCTTTTGTACACCTTTTGATTCATTTTTTATGGATACTTTTAAGTTGTAGATTCATAGGTTCTTGATTTGTGTCAGGGGTTATGGGGAGAAGGCAGGAGAATGGGGTTGAGAGGGAAATATAGATCAGCCATGATGGAATGGCAGAGTAGAATTGATGGGCCAAATGGCCTAATTCTGCTCCAATGACATGAAATTTGTTCTTCATGCCTTTTCATATCTCTAGTTTTCCTGCCCCCTCTCAGTCTGAAGAAGGGTCTCAATTCGAAAAGTCACCTATTCCTTTTCTCCAGAGATGCTGGATAACATATTTACATATAAAACTATAAATGGACTGGACAAGCTAGATGCAGGAAAAATTTTCCCAATGTTGGGCGAGTCCAGAACCAGGGGCCACAGTCTTAAAATAAAGGGGAGGCCATTTAAGACTGAGGTGAGAAAAAACTTTTTCACCCAGAGAGTTGTGAATTTGTGGGATTCCCTGTCACAGAGGGCAGTGGAGGCCAAATTGCTGGATGGATTTAAGAGAGAGGTAGATAGAGCTCATGGGGCTAGTGGAATCAAGGGATACGAGTATAAGGCACGCACGGGTTGTTGATTTGGACAATCAGCCATGATCACAATGAATGGCGGTGCTGGCCCGAAGGACCGAATGGCCTCCTCCTGCACCTATTTTCTATGTTTCTATGCTGCCTGACCTCCATCCAGCATTTTGTGTCTATTTTAGATGGATTGGCAGATAGCTTCAGAAAGGGAGAAGTGCTGCATCAGACCTGCATGGGGAAGCTATCTCATAGCTGCTGTAAGTGCACTATTTACCACAACCTATTCCCATTTTGCTATTTTCCCCATCAGACCACAGGTGAGATGGAAACCACACACATGCCACAGCATGAAAACACACCTTGCACATCTGCATGCACAGGCAAAACCTATTAGTCATCATTTCAGCCAACTTTCTTTTTCTTTAAGCGTCAGGCAGCCTGCACCTGGGGCAGAACAATCTGATGACAACTGGTAGCCCCAGAACTGCCATGATAACAATATCATCTTTCCCAAATAAGACCACACAGAGGAGCCTCTACTGAGAGAAACTACTTTGACTTCATTGATGCATCATGGGAACAGCTTCTTCGGCCCATCAAGTCCATGCCGACCATTGATCACCTATTCACACTAGTTCTATGTTATCCCACTTTCTCATCCACTCCCTACACACTTTGGGACAATTTACAGAGGGCCAATTAACCCACAAACCCGCATATCACAAGTTAATGGGCAGAATGAGGCCATTTGGCCCATTAAGTCTATTCGCCATTCAATCATGGCTGATCTGTCTTTCCCTTTCAACCCCATTCTCCTGCCTTACCCCTGTAATCCCCGACACCCTTTGGGTCTTTGGGATGTGGGAGGAAATTGGAGCACCCGGAGGAAACCCACACGGTCACAGGCAGAACATGCAAACTCAACACAGGCAGCACCTGCGATCAGGATGGAACCTAAGTCCCAGGTGCTGTGAGGAAGCAGCTCTACCAGATGTGTTTTTTTACTTTGGCAAAGTAAACTTAATTATGTCTAAAAAGTGGTTCATTAGTAATGTGCAGCGGGCAATTTGCATTTTACCGGGGCAAATTGCCCAAAAGAGGGAGGGACTAGTCATTGCCAAATGCAAAAACACAAAGCGCTGGAGGAACTCAGGAGGTCAGGCAGCATTGGTGCAGGGAATGTACAGGTGATGTTTCTGGTCAGGAACCTTCTTCAGACCCTGAAGAAGCGCAAAGATGGGTCCTGAACCAAAACTCATATCGTTTGCAGGTGCAAGGAACAGCAGCAAATTCTTGATGAAAGTGAAAGCAAAATAATAGCCCTGTCCCACGGTGCGAGTTCATTGCAAGAGCTCTCCCGAGTTAAAAAAACAAACAAACTCGTGGTAAGCACGGAGAATGAACGTAGCGGGTATGTCGGAGCTTGGGGACGTCTCTTAGCGGCTCGTACCGCTAATGGCAGGTACTTGGGAAGACTCGCTAACGGCAGGTAAGCACGGGAAGACTAGAGAAGATTTTTCAACATGTTGAAAAATGTCCACGAGAGCCCCGAGTACCGACGAGTGGCCATTGCCGTAAATCTCCGAGTTCGAATCAGGGCAAGCTCGGGAGAACTCTAGGAATGAACTCGTACCGTGGGACAGGGGTTTAAATCCCTGCCATTTCCCATTAACTACTTTATCTTTCTGTTCACATGAAAGATTTTATTTGCAGTTTTGATATTTCTTGCAAGCTAACTCTCCTAATGTACTTTACCCACACTCCCTTAAGTCATCTTTTGCCGGCTTCTAAAATGTTTCCATTCTTCTGGACTTCCACTATTCCTTGCCTTCTCTTTCAGCTTCTTTATAAATCTTGTTGATTCTGCAACTTCCTAACAACCGCTCCCAATTTCACTGCCCCACCTAATGCTAATAAGCACAAATGAGGCCGCCTGCATCGAATTTACAAAACACACAAAGTGCTGGAGTAACTCAGCAGGTCAGACAACATCTCTGGAGAACATATCTCAGCTTAGGACCCTTCCTCAGACAAGACGTAACCTATCTATGTTCTCCAGAGATGTGGTCTGAGCCGCTGAGTAACTCCAGCACTTTATGTCCTTTTCATAATGTTCAGAAATGATAGGAATAGAATTAGGCCATTCGGCCCATCAAGTCTATTTCGTCATTCAATCATGGCTGATCTATCTTCCCCTCTTAACCCCATTCTCCTGCCTTCTCTCCATAACCCCCCGACACTAATCAATAATCTATCTATCTCTGCCTTAAAAATATCCATTGACGGCCTCCACAGCCTTCTGTGACAACGAATTCCACAGATTCACCACCCTCCGACTGAATAAATTCCTCCTCATCTCCTTCCTAAAGGAATTTCCTTTTATTCTGAGGCTATGACTTCTGGTCCTAGACTCTCCCACCAGTGGAAACATCCTCTCCACATTCACTCTATCCAGGCCAAATTAGCTTAGTGGAAATAGGCCCACTGAGTCCACTCCGGCCATTGATTTCCTGTACACTCGTTCTATCCTACCCACTAGGAACAATTTCCAGAAGTCAATTAACCTACAAACCTGTACGTCTTTGGAAAGTGCAAAGAAAACGGAGCACCCAGAGAAAACCCACATCATCACAGGGAGAATGTGGTTTGTTTATTATGTTCATGAAGTAGAAAGATTGATTTATACTATTTTCAAAACTCAAGAACATTGGCACAGGGTGGAATATATTATACTCAATACTAAATGCAGGCTTCACACAAGAATGGTAAAAAAAACTCATTCAATGGTGGTGGCAGAAGATGAAGTGTAGATCCATGGAGCTTAGTTACTCGTCACTTCAGTCAAGATATTTATCTTTAACTATATAAAATTATGAGGCATAGATAGGGTAGACAGTCAGAACATTTTACCCCCAGGGTGGAAATATCAAATACTAGAGGGCATAGTTTTATAGTCGGACAGGCAAAGATGAAGGATATGTGCACATGTTTTGTTTACTATAGATAGTGGTAGGTGCCTGGAATCTGCTGCCAGGGGTGGTGGTGGAGGCAGATATGATAGTGGCATTTAAGAGGCTTTTAGATAGGCAGATGGATATGTAGGGAATGGAGGGATGTGGTTTATGTGCAGGCTGGGGAGATCAGTTTAACTTGGCATCTGTGGATTTCTTGATTTTAATCATGTGAAGTCTTTCTTTTGTCTGGAGAGATATGTTTACACAAGCCAATTACCTACAAACCTGCACGTCTGTGGGATGTGGGACAAAAACCGGAGCACCCGGGGGAAACCCATGCAGTCACCGGGAGAACGTGCAAACTCAGCACAGACAGCTGAAGTCAGAATCAAACCCGGGTCTCTGGCGCTGTGAGGCAGCAGCTCTACTGTTCTCTCCATCTCTATATTCCTGTATATTTCTTTAACAATATTCATCAATTTTCTCATTTAAAGTAGTCAGCACATTTTTTCCCCAAAGTTTTTCTCAACAGCCATTTGCGGTAAAGCATTCTAAGTCTTAATAACCCCTTTATCCCTATCCATGGTCCGGCGATAATCCTAAACACATGTTCCTTATTGCTATTCCACCAAGTGCTGGGAATAGTCATTGACTTTCTCAATATCTTTCACAATTCCCAAAGCTGCAGCTGGACCACTAATCCTTTGGCTCCAGTCAAAAACGTCATCAATATTAAGGCACATTAAATTATACCCCTATTTCCATTTAGTTTCAAGGAAAGTTCTGAGATTTTCCTCATCCATGACTGAAAGAACTTTCCTCCAAAAAATGTGCCCGAAATGCATTTAATTAAAGCTCTGAACAAAAGAAAAACAATTTGCTTTGCTGTTCATTGTTGAAGGAGGCTGAAGGGTGATAGGGTGAATGCAGTCTTTTACCCAGAGCAGGGAGGATCGAGAACATGTGGACATCAGTTTAAGGTGAGGAAAGAGGATAGATCTAATAGGAACCAGCAGGGCTACCTTTTTTTACACAGAGGGTGGTAGGTGTACGGAACGAGCTGCCAGAGGAGGTGGATGAGGCAGGCATTTCACAATGTTTAAAAAACATTCAGACAGATACATAGATAGGATATGTTTAGAGGAATATGTGCCAAACACAGGCAGATGGGACTAGTGTAGTTGGGCATGTTTGTCTGTGTGGGCAAGTTGGGCCGAAGGGCCTGCTTCCACGCAGAATGACACTACGAATATACGTAGCCCCCATATTACAGGGGATGGGTATGTGTTCTGTGTTCTTGTCTTATGGGCGAGGGGAGGAGGGAGTGACCTGGCGTGGGGGGAGGGCCGTGATGGACGGTGGGAAAACAAAGGGGGACCCGGTGTGGGGTGGGGCGGGATGACTAGTTTAGAATCCTCTGCCCAGCAGATAAGTCTGCGTTCGTTTGTTTGTTCATTTGTACTGGTGAAGGCGCTGTGCACATGGCCACCGGCCAACGGTCGCATGTCATTTTCTTTTCGTTTTCACTTTTAATTTCAAGTTTTCATGTACCTTGTGTTGTGACTGCTGGCAGACCAATTTAATGAGTTTTATCGTATCGTAATCGAGGACCTGCGCCAATCTCTGCCTTAAAAATATTAATTGACATCCTCCACAGCTGCCTGTGGAAATGAATTCCACAGATTCACCATCCTCTGATTGAAGAAAATTCCCCATTTTCTTCCTAAAGATGCGTCCTTTTATTCTGAAGTTATAACCCAAGGGTAGGCAACCTTGTTCTGCATAGGGGCCGGGACGTATGTTTGTGAGCGGATGGCGAGCCGCATCTATCACGTGTATACATGGGCCCGGATGGCAGGCATCAAATCACATGTTCACAGAAGTTAGACAAAAATGCTGAGGCAGCCTCATGCAATCCTTGCATTTCTCACCCGTTGAGTTTCTCCAGCATTTTTGTCTATCTTAGATTTTTCCAGCAGCTGCAGTTGTTAAACGTGTTCACAGAAAGTGCGCGGTCGTGCTGGTGGCTTTGCGCAGGATGCGGTACAGCCAGAGCTCGGTGGGCCGGATGATTATGGAGGAAAAAATCCGCCTACGGGCCGGATGATTTTGGATTACAGACCGCATTCGGCCCAGGGGGCGTAGATTGCCGACCCCTGCGATAGCCTATGGTCCTAGACTCTCCCACTGGTGGAAACATCCTCTCCGCCTCCACCCTTTCACTATTCGGTAAGTTGCAATGAGGTCATCCTTCTAAACTCCAGCGCGTACAGGCCCAGTTCCGTCAAACGCTTATCATAGGTTAAACCAATTATCCCTCGGATCATTCTCGTAAACCTCTGGGCTCTCTCCAGTGCCAGAACATCCTTCCTCAGGTATGGGGCCCAAAACTGCTCACAATGCTTCAAATGCGGTCTGACCAAAGCCTCATAAAGCCTCAGCATTACATTTTATATTCAAGTCCTCTAGAAATAAATGCTAGCTTTGCATTTGCCTTCCTTACTAATGATTCAAAACCGTATGTTCTTTTGCATACTAACGGCAAGAGTGCAGAGAATTGCAGGCAGCCTGTGTGACGTGCTTCAGTCATGAATAGACAAGCCGGAGACAACATGGATAAAGGGTCTATTCTCTCACGGGCGAGCATCAGAAGTAGTTTGCAAGAAATGTTTAATGTAGCTCTCAAACAGATAGTAGAGTTGCACAACGGAGTTTGAAATGGCTGCTGAATTAGGAGACATGGTAATGTTTAATGGATCAGAAGGTTAGAAGAACAAGATAGACAAACTGAGCATATTAAACCAGGGGAGCTGCAATTCAACATGGGGGGTCTGACTAACTGCTTTGGAACAAGGAACAACGATGGGAATTTCTTCTCAACTGAAAGATTAAGAGCCAGTTAGGCAATTGAAAACTGAACAATGTTTTTAAATTGGGTAAAATAAATCAAGGAATTATGGCAAAGATGCTGGGAACACAAATCAGAATACAATTTAAGGCACAAAACACAACATGTTATAGTAACTCAGCGGGTCAGGCAGCATCTCTGTAAAACATGGATAGGTGATGTTTTAGGTCGGGATTGTTCTGCAGATTGATGAAGGGTCCAACACGAAACTTCATCGACCCATGTTTTTCCCGAGTTTCTGCCCAGCCCGTTGAGTTACTCCAGCACTTTGTCTTTTTTTTGTAAGCCAGCATTGGCAGTTCCTTCTGTCTACAATTAAAGGCAAACTACGTTTGAGTAGCTGAATGCATATTCGGACATTCTCAACCCATTCTTCTCACGCATTGTTTCCACAGAACTCCCGAGACAATGGCAGGCATTGCAACATGCATGGTAGAAAGAAATGCACTTGTGAGCCTCCCAACTGGAACATTATTGCCAAGATGCTTGGTCAAATAATTCTGCTGTCAATGACGGCACACAAAACACACAAATGGAAGAACGTGATTTGGGAACAGCTCCATCCAAGACCACAAGAAATTGCAGAGAATTGTGGACGCAGCCCAGACCATCACACAAACATCCATTGATTCAATTTACACTTTACAAGGCCACCAGCATAATCAAAGCATGCATAATCAAAGACCAGTCTCACCCCGGCCACTGCCTCTTCTACCCTACCCTCAGGCAAGACGTACAGAAGCGTGAAAACACACACCTTCAGATTCAGGGACAGTTTCTTTCCCTGCTGTTATCAGGCAACTGAACCAGCCTATCACCAACTAGAGAGCAGTCCTGAGCTACTATCTACCTCATTGGAGACCCTCAGACTATCTTTGATCAGAGGGTTACACAAAAAGCTGTCAAAACTCAGCGGGTGCAGCAGCATCTAAGGAGCGAAGGAGATAGGCGACGTTTCGGGTCGAGACTTTACTTCGGAAGGCAAACATGGATCGGTGAAGGATGGCATCATGTTCAGCACAGTCATTATGAGCCAAAGGGCTGTACTGGTCCATGTTCTTAATGCTTACTTTAGATATCCAAACCAGTAACAGGCCCTTCGGCCCACCGGGTCTACACCAACCAGTGATCACCCTGTACACTACCACTATTCAACACACTAGGGACAACTTACAATTTTTTACTGAAAGCCGGTTGACTTAAAAACCTGTACATATATTCTTAAACGTGTGAAACATGGAGAGAATGTGCAAACTCTGTATAGACAACACCTGTGTCAGGATCGATCCCGGGTCTCTGGCGCTGCGAGGCAGCAACTCTACCGATACGTCACTGGGTCACCGTGCCAATGTTTACACGTATTTCCCAGAAAGATTTCACTCCATTCATCCAAGTCAAATTCACAAATCAAAAACAAAACCAAAACGTAAACCAAAATATAAATCGACTGGAATGTTTATCGAGTGTCATGAGCAAATACTGCCATCACATCACACATTACAATTAAAATACTTTGAATGCGTAGGAAGGAACTGCAGATGCTGGTTTGCACGGAAGATAGACACCAAATGCTGGAGTAACTTGACGGGTCAGGCAGCATCTCTGGAGGAAAGGAATAGGTGCCATTTTGGGTTGAGACCCTTCTTCAGGCTGAGAGTCGGGGGAGAGGGAAACTGGAGGTATGAAAAGGTACAAAGAACAAAAGAATGAAAGGCATGAAATAAATAAATCAAGGCTAGAAAGGATGTTCAATGAAAGGCAGAGCCCACAATGGTTCATTGTTGGCTGTGGAAGAGACGATAACGAGGAGATATGAACAGTTAATTGTTCTTTTCATACATTTCATTGTTTGGTTCTTTATACCTTTTCATCCCTCTAGTTACCCTGTCCCCGACTTTCAGTCTGAAGAAGGGTCTCAACCCGAAACATCACCTATCCCTTTTCTGTAGAGATGCTGCCTGACCAGCAGTTTGTATCTATCTAAAGAAGTTTAAGGTTTAGTTGTAATAATTCTGACAATTGAAATGGAACAAAATAACTTTAATCCAATCTTTCAGTTGAGATGGTTTGGGGAGGTACATTGTGCAAGATATCCAGCAAAGGACCCTGTTCTTCTGAACTGTGCTGTATCTACACGTGTCAGACTCTGAAGAACGTCCTGACTCAAAATGTCACCTATCCACGTCCTCTAGAGATACTGTCTGACCTGCTGAGTTACTCCAGCATCTAAAGCTCCTTGTGTCCATAGACAATAGGTGCATGAGTAGGCCATCCGGCCCTTCGAGACAGCACCGCCATTCAATATGATCATGGCTGATCATCCACAATCAGTACCCCATTCCTGTCTTCTCGCCATATCCCCTGACTCCACTATCTTTAAGAGATATCCAACTCTCTCTTGAAAGGATCCAAAGAATTGGCTGCCGCTGCCTTCTGAGGCAAAGGCAGAGAATTCCACAGATTCACAACTCACTTGGTGAAAAAGTTTTTCTTCATCTCCGTTCAAATGGCCTACCCCTTATTCTTAAACTGTGGCCCCTAGTTCTGGACTCCCCCAACATTGGGAACATGTTTTCTGCCTCTAGCGTGAATAATCCATTAATAATCTTATCTGTTTCAATGAGATCCACTCTCATCCTTCTCAATTCCAGAGTACAAAAGCCCAGCCACTCTTCTGTCAATTTATGACAGTCCTGCTATCCCGGGAATTAACCTCGTGAACCTACGCTGAACTCCCTCAATAGCAATAATGTCCTTCCTTAAATTTGGAGACCAAAATTGCACACAATACTCCAGCAGTGGTCTCACTAGGGCCCTGTACAACTACAGAAGGACACCTCTTCTCCTATACTCAAGTCCTCTTGTTATGAAGGCCAACATGCCATTCGCTTTCTTCACTACCTGCCGTACCTGCATGCTTACTTTCAGTGACTTATGAACAAGGACCCCCAGATCTTGTTGTACTTCCCATTTTCCTAACTTGACACCATTCAGATATTAATCTGCCTTCCAGTTTTTGCCACCAAAGTGGATAACCTCAAATTTATCCACATTAAACTGCATCTGCCCACTCACCCAACCTGTCCAAGTCACCCTGCATCCTCATAGCATCCTCCTCACTGTTCACACTGCCACCCAGCTTTGTGTCATCTGCAAATTTGCTAATGTTACTTTTAATCTCGTCATATAAATCATTAATGTATATTGTAAATAGCTGCGGTCCCAGCACCGAGCCTTGCGGTACCCCACTAGTCACTGAGAGAGACCCGTTAATCCCTACTCTTTGTTTGCTGTCTGCCAACCAATTTTCTATCCATGTCAGTACCTACCCCCAAAACCATGTGCTCTAATTTTGCCCACTAATCTCCTATGTGGGACCGTGTCAAATACTTTCTGAAAGTCCAGGTACACTACATCCACTGGCTCTCCCTTGTCCATTTTCCTAGTTACATCCTCAAAAAATTGCAGAAGATTAGTCAAGCATGTTCTGTTGTATTCAGTGGCTTATTTCCAAGGCCACCGTCTCTTTAAGTCACTCACTCACATTTAAAGAAAGACACTTTAATGAATTGGGTAATTATTAATTTATTGTATTATGATCATTATATATTTATCTGTATATTGTTGTATTAATGGGCCTGTTAAGCTGCAGCAAGTACGAATGTCATTGTTTTCACTGATACATATGGCAATTAAACACTCTTGACTCCAGTTTTATCGCTTATCTGTACGTCTATTATCGGCTTGTTTTTTTTATCAAATCTGGAGGCAGCCAGCATTATGGAAGACCCACACCGCCCTGGCCACACTCTCACTTTTCACTCCTACTATTCGGAAGAAGGTACAAGAATCTGAAAACCCTGACCACCAGGTTGAGGAAGAGCAAGGGCAGCACAGTGGCGCAGCGGAAGAGTTGCCGCCTGACAGCGCCAGACACCCGGGTTCGATCCTGACTATTGGTGCTGTCCGTATGGAGATTGCACATTCTCCCTGTGACTGCATGAGATTTGTCTTGGAGATCCATTTTCCTCCCACACTCAAAGGTTGTAAAGTTAGATTAGTAAAATTATGAATTGTCCCTAGTGTGTTTGTTAGTGCTCGTATACGGAGTGATCACTGGTCAGCGCGGACACGGTGGGCCGAAGGGCCTGTTTCCACACAGTATCTCTGAAGTCTAAAGAAGTAAGTTATTTTGCCTATGAAAAAGCCAAATGGAAAATGTATCTCAACAGCATGCAGACCCTGCCAAGCTTCAAAAAGGCCAGCACGAAACTTGCAGCTTGAAATAACTTGTGCCCTAAATGTATGAGGTTTCTGTTCTATGTGTCAGGTCTCCAGCAGATTGTGCTTGTTATTAGTGACTGACACAATGGCAGTCATGGTTAACTCTTAGATTATTCAGAAAAAACATGACACCAAATCCAAAACTGAAAGTAAAAAGCCAGTTAACTACACCCAGAGGAGATCAGCTATATTTAATAAACACAGAAATGCATCAAATGTTATAGTGGATATATGGAACAATGTTAAAAATATATTTGGACAGGTACATGGATAGGAGAGATTTAGAGGGATGTGGGCCAACACTTCACACTATACACTTCATGCTGTCTTGGCAAGACCACTGGCATAATCAAGGACCAGTCTCATCCAAGTCACTTCCTCTTCTCATTTACAGAGGCTGATTAACCCACACACCTGAACGTCTTTGGGATGAAACCAGAGCACCCGGAGGACACCCACATGGTCACAGGGAGAAAGTGCAAACTCTGCACAGAGAGCAGCCGAGGTCAGGATTGGATCATGTGGTACAGCCGCTACCTCACAGTACCAGGGACCCGGGTTCGATCCTGACTACAGGTGCTATCTGTGAGAAGTTTTCCCTGTGACCACGTGGGTTTCTTCCGGATACTCCAGTTTTCTCCCATATTCCTAAGATATACAGGTTTGTAGGTAATTGATTTCTGTAAATTGTCCCTAGTGTATTGGATGGAACTAGTGTGTAGGAAAGAACTGCAGATGCTGGTCTAAATCGAAGGTAGACACAAAATGCTGGAGTAACTCAGGCAGCATCTCTGGAGAGACGGAATGGGTGACGCTTCGGGTCGAGAGCCTTCTTCAGACTTAATCTGAACTAGTGTTTGGGAATCACTGGTCAGCACAGCCTTAATGGGCTGAAGGACCCTTTTCCACGCTTTATCTCTCTAAAGTCTAGAGTCTAAATCTCCTCACGTCTGCTTCTGAAGGTCTTCTCACCTATGACTTTACATCATTTTTGGCCAACTATGACGTAGGGCCACTGGATTTTAAAATGGACACAAAATGCTGGAATAACAGCAGGTCAGGCAGCATCTCTGGAGAAAATGCATAGTTGACGTTTCGGATCAGGACCCCTTCCTCAGACCCAACCTGAAACGTTGCATATCCATGTTCCCCAGAGATGCCACCTAAGTTACTAAGTTAAATGACTAAGTTACTCCAGCATTTTGTGTCCATTTTTATATAACACTGTTTTAGTGTAGACAAAATCCAGTGGCACTTTATCCTGGTCGGCCAAAATTCGCAGTCAAAGATGAGACCATATAAGCCAGTCTCTGCAGTTCATTTTTATTCCATTCTATAAAAATGAATGTTGTTGTTGTCGTGTAGGGTTACAAATGAACAATGACCACATGGGCAAGGTAAAAGGGAGTGATTAGCACAGTGAAACCATACTTCAATGGCAATAGTGAAAAGTAGCTTAAACCCATACAAATGCAACTGGTAACACCATACCATGACTCCATACAAATTCCCTACAATACGACTCAGCTGCCAATTTCCTCAAAACTTTTTTTAGGGCAGCGCCATGGCAACGGTGAGGTGCACAAAAAATGTTTGGTGTGAGCTTCTCCATTCTGCCGAGCTTGGGGACATTTCTGTGGCAAATGTTATATGAGCAACATCCGAGGTTACCGAACACGCAGACTGCAAGCACGTTCAGATTTGCTGAAGTGAAGATTGAGATTGTTGAAGTGAAACACAACAATCTCGGGGAATTCTTGTTCCTCGGGATGAGTCACCCAAACAGCATTTTGACACCGCACAGGCTTCGGAAGTCAAAGCTGACATTATTTCAGTTTAGTTTATTATTGTCACATGCATCGAGGTACAGTTTTATGCTGCGTGCTATCCTGTCAGGGGGAAAACTATGCATGATTACATGTCGGGTGGCACAGTGGGGCAATGGTAGAGCTGCTGCCTTAAAGCCACAGAGACCCTGCTTCGATCTTGACCACAGGTGTTATCTGTATGGAGTTTGTACGTTCTCCCTCTGACCACATGGGTTTTCTCCGGGAGCTTTCGTTTCCCACACTCCAAAGATGAACAGGTTTGTAGGTTAGTTGGCTTCTGTTAAATTGTCTCTAGTGTGTAGGAGTGCGGGGATCGCTGGTCGGCGCAGACTCTGTGGACTGATGTGCCTATTTTCACGCTGTATCTTTAAACTAAACTAAGGATACAGTCAGAAGATGGTGAAGGTAAAACCGGGCCATGCGGGGCTGGGTAACGACCAGTGATTCCCAAACACTAGTTCAGATTAAGTCTGAAAAAGGGTCTCGACCCGAAACATCACCCATTCCTTCCATCCAGATATGCTGCCTGTCCAACTGAGTTACTCCAGCATTTTGTGTCTATTTAAGGTTAGTCAAGCCGTCCACAGTGTAGATACAGGATAAATGGAATAACGTTTAAGGCCAGATAAAGTCCAGAAAAGGCCAAAGTCTCAAACTCAACAGCAGCATTTCTGTTTGAGACATGCCGCAGTAACACCCCTGGGTTTAAGTGACAGAAATCCTTCCTTTCAGGAAGATTGTCACAAAATGCTGGAGTAACTCAGCAGGTCAGGCAGCATCTCTGGTGAAAAGGAGTAGGTGACATTTCATTCGGCGACCCTTCTTCAACCTGAAACACCACCTATTATTTTTTCTCCAGAGATGCTGCCAGATCCACTGAGTTACTCCAGGATTTTGTGTCTATCTTCTGTGTAAACCAGCATATGCAGTTCCTTCCTACATTCCTTTTGGGAACATGGGTTGCTCCAGTCATGTGCCCCTGCTGGAGTTAAATTACGTTACTGAAGACCATATCTGTTGTGAAACACAGTCTTTGTCTGGAAGGCAATGTTGAAATTCTATGTACTCGGAATAAGAGGCATTCATTGATAACAAATACAGGCATGGAAGAAAACAGCAAACAGAAGGGGACATCACTGTGTGATTGATTTACTGCAGCTCTCCTTGAAATACACACATTCATTTCTGAACCTTGTTACAAATCCTATTGTCTACATGATTAAAGAACTGTGTAATTCTCAATCAGTGAATATGAGCATAAAATCATGGGTGGAATAGATAGGGTGAATGCACAGAGTGGAGGAGTTAAGAACCAGAGGATACAGGTTTAAAGTAAGAGGGGAAAGATTTAATAGGATCCCGTGGAGCAACCTTTTCACTCAGAGGGTGGTTGGTAGATGGAACAAGCTGCCAGAGGAGTTAGCTGAGGCATGGGCTATATCAACATTTAAATGCAGATGGTGTCATAGGTGAGACACGGAGGTGGTCCCAGCGGCGATCCCTTTGTAGAAAGATCACTTTGAAGAAAGATTTGATAACTGGGATTGTATTCTCTGCAGCAACGGAGGTGGAAAAAAAACTTAGTTGAGGTGAATAATATTATGCGAATAGGACCCGTTTCGCTTAACAAAGAGTGTGGGAAGGAACTGCAGATGGTGTTTTAAACTGAAGATAGACACTAAAAACTTGAAAAACTCAGCAGAAAAGGCTGCATCTCTGGAGAGAAAGAATAGGTGATGTTTTGGGTTGAGACCTTCAGACTGAAGAGGTTGAAAACCAGCCATAAACACAATGACTGGAGATGTGTGTTATCCAACTAAGGGCAGAAATCAGAAATCATGTGTTCATCTTTTTTGATGTGACACCATAATAAATATATTACAGAAAAATGAATTTAATGGGGTGGCACGGTGGCGCAGCGGTAGAGTTGCTGCCTTACAGCACCACAGACCCAGATTTGATCCTGACTACGGGTGCTGTCTGTACAGAATTTGTACATTCACCCTCTGACCACATGGTTTTCTCTGGATATTCCGGTTTCTCCCACATCCGAAAGAAGTGTAGGTTTGTAGGTTAATTAGCTTCTGTGAATTGTCCCTGGTGTATAGGATGGAACTGGTGTATGATAGATTGCTGGTCGATGTGGACTTGGTGGGCTGAAGGGCCTGTTTCCATATATATGTCTTACATATATATCTTAATTTCATTGAACCATATACGATTGAATATGTGGCATTATTTTTGTCTTGTTTCTATAGTCAAAGGGTAAGGTTGATTGATTTCTTTGTGCAGAACAGTGATGGAAGTCCAACTTGCCTTGTTTCTGTTTTTTTCTCTCTCTATATATATATAAATATATATATGCATAACAGCATGAATCTGATTTCAATACATGAATATAGTCATGTGGTGCACCTGTTGGTCAGAGCCTGGCTCTACTGTGGAATGTAATTTAGCCTAACCTTATTCATACCGCATCCAATTTAAAGCATAAATGTTGCATTCAAGTGTAAGTTAAAAGACTCACTACAGTATACACCAGACTGCACAATTTCAAGCTGAAAAATGCAAAAGCTACCTACTGTGGGAGGGATGTGTCCCCACTCCGTCACTACGCTCCCTCGCAATTTCTCACACTCAACTCTCACCCAATGTTGGCAGCCCTGACTATATACAAAAGCAATTTCACTGGACCTCAGTACGTGTGACATTAAAGTACCATTGAACCGGCGGTTATCACACCGAGATTTCACAGATATCACAATGAAATGACACTGCTCTGGTTCTTGATTAGCGACACCCACCCCCTCACCGTCTGCCCGAAGGGGCGGTAGCTGGGAAAGAAGGCAGCGATAATGAAGGGTATATTCGATGGGTAAAACTACCTCGGGGGCGAGTAGCCCTGGCGCAGCGTCCGGGACCCGCCCGCCCGCCGGCCTGGAGTCTCACAACACCGTTCTCCACCTCCCCCCAGTTGCACGCCCACTCTCACTTTCTCTCCCCCCCCCCCCTTCTTTTCCTCTTCCCCCTTCTCTCACTCTCTTTACTTCCCTTTATCCCACCCTATCACCCTCCCCATTCCCACCTCCCTCTCTCCCTACTTCCTCCCCACTCCTTCTCACCCTTCCCCCTTCTCTCCATCCCCATTCCTTCTCTCCCTCCCTTTCTCCCCCAGACTCACCGCAGAGCAGCGCCGGCAGCAGCAGCAGGAGGATCGTGGCGGAGCGCCGCATGTCCCCGCCGGGATGGCCTCGCCTCGCCTCGCCTCGCCTCTCCCCTCGCAGTCTCAGTCTCCCCCGGCTTCACGCCCGGGCTCCCGGTGTCGCTCCCCGCACCATGGGGCGGTCTCCCGCTCCGCCGCTCGCTGCAGACACTGAACCAGAATCAGACCTCCCCCAAGAGTACAAGCCGGGCTCGCTGGCGGCCGGGAGGGAGGGAGGGAGGGAACACACAGCGCTGGGAACCAAAGATCTTTCCTGGGAACCGCTGCGCTGCCAGCCCGACAGGTAATGGGAGCGGGTAGAAGGCGGGCGGATCTCCACCCTCTCCCCGCCTCCTCCACCCTCTCCCCGCCTCCTCTCCTTCCCTCCCACCTCTCTCTAGGATCTTTCCTCTCTCTCTCTCTTTCCTCTCCTCCCCTCCCACTCTCTCCTTCCCTTCCACCTCTCCCCCCCCCCTCCTTCCTTCCCTCCCGCCTCTCTCTCCTCTCCCCCTGCGTTCTCCCTCCCTCTCACACACCCCACTCCCTCCTTCTTTGCTTCCTTCCATTCCTCCCCCACATCCCCTCCCCATCGACCTCACTGCCTCCTCTCTTTCTTCCCGTCTCACTCAATCCCTGTGGGACTTCACTACTGCTCCTTGTTACAAATGTACACATGGGCTACTTTGTTACTTCACCCCTGCAACAGTTTGATTTGTAATAAAGTGGGATATGTATTAAAACAACTGGAAGAGTGGCTGCCTCGCAGCACCCCAGGTTCGATCCTGACCATAAGACATAGGAAGAGAATTAGGCCATTCAGCCCATTCGAGTCTGCTCTGCCATTCGACCATGGTTGATTTACCTTTCCTGCTCAACCCCATTCTCCTGCCTTCTCCGCGTTGCTAATCGAGAACCTGTCAATCTCCGCTTTAAAAATACCCAATGACTTGGTCTCCAGAGCCATCTGTGGCAATGAATTCCACAGATTCACCACCCTCTGACTAAAGAAATTTCTCCTTGGGTGCTGTCTGTGTGTGGAGTTTACACGTTCTCCCTGTGACCGCGCGGGTTTTCTCCAGATACTCTGGTTGCCTCCCACATCCCAGTTGGAGTAACTCTCTCTCTCTCCCTCCCTCTCCTCCCCTCCCCTCTCCTCCCTGGAGGTCAGGCAGCACCGCTGAGGGCCAGGAGTCAAAAGTGTTTTATCGTTTTGTGTACCTAAATAGAACAATGAAATTCTTACTTGCAGCAGCATTGCAAGTCTGTAAACACAGTACTCATAGATAACACATTAGCAGCACAGAAGCGGGCCCTTCAGTCCACCGACTCCACGCCGACCTCCGATCCCTGTACACCAGCACTATCCTACACACTAGGGACAATTTACAATTTTTTACTGAAGCCAATTAACCTATGAACCTGTACATCTTTAGAGTGTGGAAGGAAACCAGAGCACCCATGGTCCAGAAAAAACAAAACCCACGTGGCCACAGGGAAAATGTACAAGTTCCGAACAGACAGCACCCATAGTCAGGGTTGAACCCAGGGCTCTGGGGCTGTGAGGCAGCAACTCTACCACTGTGCTATTGAGCTAAACAAACAAAAAGAAGTTCAATAAATAACAATATATATAGTCCAAAACAAAAGAAAGCTCAAAGTCCTTTTTGCAACAAATACAGTTTGTATGTCAGAGTTTAGTTGGAGTTCGTAGTGTTAAGTTTTGAATTTTGTTCAATCAATGGTCTTGCTATTTTTGTCTCTAAATTTTGCTTTCTCGGGTTTCGGACTTGGGTAGGTCATGCTGGTAAATGTTCCTGCTTTATCTTTAAGTGCCAGCTGCACTGAGGAATTGTTACAGATTCAGCCATTTGACCTTAAGAAGTGCAGAGAAATTTTCTGCTTTCTCATGCAGAGGAAAATGTACAAGGACAAAAGTTTTATCTCGACCCTACACTATAACAGGCAGCAAAATTAGGTGATCTGTCATGGAGCCGTACAGGGCGGAAACAGGCCCTTCAGCCCACCTTGTTCATGCCAACCAATTTAGCACATGGAGCTAGTCCCATTTTCTTGCATTTGGCCCATAGCCCTCTAAACCCTTCCTATCTATATGTCGTAATTGTCATAATCATACAGTGTGGAAACAGGCGCTTGTGCCCAACTTGCCTACACCGACACTAGTCCAACCTGCCTGTGTTTAACTCGTATCCCACTAAACCAACTTATCGATGTACCTGTGTAGATGTTTCTTAAACGTTGCAATTATATGTGCCTCAATTACCTTCTCTGGCAGCTCCTTTCATACGCCTATCACCTTTTGAATGATAAACTTACCCCTCAGGTTCCTATTAAATCTTAATAGGTAGACTGAAAAGCTTTGTTTGCATGCTATCCAAACAGATCACATAATACTATACAAGTACAAACTAGCCAAACTCAAGTACAATAGGTAGCGCAGAGGGGAAGATACAGAGTGCAGAGTATAATTCTCAGCATTGTAGCGCATCAGTTTCAGAGACAAAGTCCAATGCCCACAATGGGATAGCGGTGAATCGGACAGTACCCTAGCTTAAGGAAGGACCATTCTGACACCTGATAACAGAGGGGGAAAAGACATTCCTAAGTCTGTTGGTGTGTACTTTCAAGCTTCTGTATCTTCTGCTGGGTGGGAGCAGGAAGAAGGAATGACCGGGTGGGACAAGTTATTGATTTGAAACAATTTGAAATAAAGTTAATTTGAAACAAATTAAAGTTTGGAACTCGAGTGTATGGCATTGTTGGCCAAGGATTAACAGCTTGTTAAATTATACTTAATCTTTAGAGAGATAATTTAGAGATACAGCGCGGAACCAGGCCCTTTGTCCCACCGAGTCTGTGCCGACCAGTGATCACCTCGTACGCAAGCACCCTCCTACACACTACGGACAAGTTTCAATTTTATTGAAGCAAATTAACCTAGATACCTGTACGTCTTTGCAATGTGGGAGGAATCCTGAACACCTTGGGGAAACCCCAGTAGTCACAGGAGAACTCACAGACAGCACCCACAGTCAGGATCAAACCCATGTCTCAGGCGCTGTGAGGCAGTAACTCGACTGCTGCACCACTGTGCCACCCAAACGCCCAATGTCACTGCATTGGTTTTGTGTGTACTGCCTTCCTGCAAAGAACCGGTTTATTTGTAGCAAAAAGGAAAAGACAGCTGGTTATATAGACCCTATAAAGTGTACAAAATACTGTCTTTCCATGCCGTATCTCTAAACTAAAATGTCACTTACTATAAGTAGCACAATAAAATTGTCAAAATCATTTCACTTTGACCGCCTTAATATTCTTGTAATCTTTGCTGAGCTGTTTGGCTGATATTGTCTGCAGAATTATATATACAAGGATGACCATCAAGTTTGAGGTGGCACAGCGGTAGAGCCGCTGCCTCACAGCGCCAGAGACCCATGTTCGATTCTGACCTCGGGTGCTGCCCGTGCAGAGTTTGTACGTTCTTCCCGTGACCACGTGGGTTTTCTCCAGGTGCTCCAGTTTCCTCCCACATCACAAAGACGTGTGGATTTGTAAGTTTATTGGCTTCTGTAAATGGTCCCTAGTGTGTAGGATGGAACTAGTGTATGGGTGATTGCTAGACTTTACTGGACTTTATCTTGCACTGAACGTTATTCCCTTTATCCCGTATCTGTACATTGTGGATGACTCGATTGGAATCATGTATAGCCTTTCTGCTGACTGGTTAGCAGACAATAAAAGCTTTTCACTGTACCTCAGTACATGTGACAATAAACTAAACTAAACTAATGGAACAATGAAATTCTTTCCTATAGCAGGATGACCAGAACTGAATACAATCCTACAAGTACAACCTCAGCAGCGTCTTGTACAACTGTCCCATTACTGCAGCATTTCAGGCCTGTAAACACTATACGCAGAGATAGGATAATAAACAAAAAATATCAATAAATGAATAGCCGAATAGCGCACAATAACTCAAAGTCCTTGGTATTACCAAAGGCGACCATAGTTCATAGTTAAGGTTAGTGTGGTATAGTGTTCAAGAGCTTGATGGTTGCTGGGGAGGAGCTTTAGTCTGAAGAAATGCCTCGGCCCGAAATGTCACCTATCCATGTTCCCCAGCAATGCTGCCTGACCTGCTGAGTTACTCCAGCACTTTTTGTCCTTTTGTGTATTGACATTCATCTGCATTTCTTTGTTTCTGCACTCTGTTCTTGATCCTGGAGGTGACGGTTTTCATACTTCTGTATTTTCTTCCCGATGGCAGGAGTGAAATGAGAGCGTGGCCAGGGTGGTGTGTGCCCTTGATTATGCCTTTTTAGAGGGGGATGGGGAGGTCAGGACCCATGATGACCGGTAATCTCCTTCGTTTCTGGTCATTCGAGTTGCCAAACCGTGATGCACCAAGTAAATCTGGCTGTAGAATTTCAGTCACCCTCCAAGTTATTAGTCAAAGAATGACCTGCACTGTTTACCAAGTTAGTTATTGAAACGCAAGAAGTTCTGTGCCAGTGAAAAAGGCACATCAAATACAGTGATTCTTGCAAATTCTCACAGCTGTCAACGTTTAACTACTGCTATGTTTGCAGGCTGCTCTTAAAGGGACTTACCACAGCTCACACAGCAACAGAGAAGTGTTGCTAATGACTGATTGGATATTGCAACTGTTCAGAATCAAGTGCATTTAATTGTGGGATGTACCGACAATGGAATAATTAAATTCTTTCCTCTAGCAGCAGTGTGGCACAGCGGTAGAGTTGCTGCCATTTACAGCGCCAGACCTGGGTTCGATCTTGACCACGGGTCCTGTGTGTAGGGAGTTTGTACATTCTCCCTGTGACCCCGCAGGTTTTCTCCTGGTGCTCTGGTTTCCTCCCACACTCCAAAGACGTGCAGGTTTGTAGGCTAATCGGCTTTGGTACAGGATTGAAAATTGTTTCTCGTGTGTAGGATAGTGCTAGTGAATAGGGATCGCTGGTCAGCATGGACTCGGTGGACTGTATCGCTAAACTAAAACTACTTCTAGTTCCTTTGTTCATATCGCAATTCATAACAGAGATAAAGCATTAACTCCGGGGATGGGGGGATGGGGGGGTGTGTGTAGTCTAGTGTGTAGGGAGTGGATGTGATAATGGGATAACATAGAACTAGTGTAAACGGGTGATGGATGGTCGGCATGGACTCGGTGGGCCGAAGGACCTGTTTCCGTGCTGTATCTCTGATCTCTAAACAATTTTTATTCTTTATCCTGTGTCTGTACACTGTGGACGGCATAATTGTAATCATGTATAGTCTTTTCGCTGACTGGTCAGCATGCAACAACAAAGCTTTTTCCTGTACCTCGGTATACCTGACAACAATAATAAAGTTAACTTTTACATTCTAGTGAAGTCACTTATCTAAAATGGCAGCTCCTGCCTGCAATACAGGTTGTTATAATAATACTCCTCAGATAGATGAGATAATGCTGGGGAAGTGTGCACTATTCAACTTTGGAAGAAGTGAACACTTTTTGAAGGGAGTAAAAGACAACAGGCAAATGAAAATAAATTAAACTAGAGAAAGGCAAGGGAGCAAGTTCAAACTAGTAGAAGTCAGGTCCAATATTCAAGCCAGCAAACTATCACTCAGACAACGTGTGAACAATGCTTTGTATAGAGGTCCAGGTAAATCCAGATATAATGATTCAGGTAAATGGCTGAGGAGCAGTGAATGTCCTGATTGAGAGCAGACAAAATTTAGCAGAAGGAAGAGTTAAGAAAAACTTAATATAATAAAATAGGATTCATGGTTTATACCCTAGATGCTGGTTTATACCCAGATGCTGGTTTATACTCAAGATAGACACAAAATGCTGAAGTAACTCAGCGGATCAGGCAGTATCGCTCGCGAACATTTAGGTGGTGTGTCAGGTCGGTACACTTCTTCAGACTTATGTTTTGATCAACACAAAATTTTATGACAGACACAGCATTTTGCATCCATAGTTTTTTTTAAGCTTAGTTTAGAGAAACAGTAGGGAAACAGGCCTTTCGGTCCTCTGAGCCTGTACTGAGGTACAGTGAAAAGCTTTTATTGTCTGCTAACCAGTCAGCAGAAAGGCTATACATGATTCCAATCGAGTCATCCACAATGTACAGATACGGGATAAAGGGAATAACGTTTAGTGCAAGATAAAGTCCAGTAAAGTCCGATTAAAGATAGTCTGAGGGTCTCCAATGAGGTAGATAGTAGCTCAGGACTGCTCTCGAGTTGTTGATAGGATGGCTCAGTTGATAGGTACCAATGACAATTAAGTACACTTTATGTTTTAGATTCATTTTTAGTTTTGGAGATACAACGTGGAAACAGTCCAATCGGTCCATTGAGTCCACGCCGACCATCGAACACCCGTTCACACTAATTCTATGTTATCCCGCTTTCTCATCCACTCCCTACTTGAGGCAATTTCACAGAAGCCAATTAACCAACAAACCCGCATGTCTTTGGGATGTGGGAGGAAACTGGAGCACCCATAGGAAATCCACTCGGTCGCAGGGAGAACCTTACAGACAGCTCCTGTAGTCAGGATCCAACCTGGATCTCTGACGCTGTAAGACATTTGACTGGCAACAGTTGCAGTATCCATTCATTCGGTAGCAGCACGTTCCTGGAGTTGTGTGTTGCGTGAGTAAAGTTTAGTTTAGAGATACAGCGTGGAAACAGGCCCTTCCCCCCACCGAGTACGCACCGACAGGCAATCCCCGCATATTAACATTATCCTACACACACCAGGGACAATTTTACATTTATACCAAGCCGATAAACCTACAAACTTGCACGTATTTGAGTGTGGGAGGAAACCGAAGATCTCGGAGAAAACCCACGCGGTCATGGGGAGAATGTACAAACTCCGTACACACAGCGCCCATAGCCAGGTTCAAACCGGGCCTCTGGCGCTGTAAGGCAGCAACTCTACCGCTGTGCAACCATACTGCCCTTGACTCTCAACAGTTTCAGTATCCATTCAATCGGTAGCAGCACTTCCCTGTAGCTGTGTGTTGCATGAGTTTAGTTTAGTTTAAAGATACAGAGAGGAAACAGGCCCTTCTGCCCACCGTGTCCGCACCGATCAGCGATCCCCGCACATTAGCACTATCCTACACACACTAGTGACAATTTTACATTTATATAAGTCAATTAACCTACAAAACTGTAAGGTCTTTGGAGTGTGGGAGGGAAGCAAAGATCACAGAGCATGCGTACGCGGTCACAGGGAGAACGTACAAACCCCATGCAGAGAGCACCCATAGCCAGGATCGAACCTGGGTCTAGGCGCTGTAAGCTTTTTAAAGCGGCATCTCTACCGCTAGGCCACCATGCCATTATGGTATGTCTCTTTAAGTCCAGGCTGTAAAGATAGCAGGAGTGAAACATTGACAGCTGTGAGAATTTGCAAGAATAGGGAATGCCACAACAAATTAACGTCAGCCTCAGCACTGCATTATGCACAGAAACCCAGCAATGTCGTTCTGTGAATCTGACTGTTGAAGTTGCAGGCTGATTTTAACTTCTATAAACAGGATTAGAGTGACCCAAACTGACCCCAAAGAAAAGATGGAACAATTTCTAGAGTTTTCCTAATAGCTGAATAATGACATCCTGGGTGGAAAGGGAGTTAAGGGAATAGATAGAGATTGAGGAGAGGCTAATGGAGCTTAATTCAGATAAGAGTGAGATGTTGCATTTTGAGAAGCCAGACCAGGACAGGACCTTCACAATGAACTGTAGAGCCGTTGGGAGTGTTGTGGAGCAGAGGGTGTAAGTACATAGTTCCCTGAAAGTAAGGTTGCAAGTGAAGAAGACTTTTGGCATGCGGGACTTGATCGGCCAGGGAATTGAAGTTGCGATACAAGGAACTGCAGATGCCGGTTTACAAAAAAAGACACAAAGTGTTGGAGTACCTCAGCGGGTCAGGCAGCATCTCTGGAGAAGATGGGTAGGAAACACTTTGGATCAGGACCCGTCTTTGATGACCACAAATGCAGTGAAATAGACCTTTAAACCTCTTTGTTTCACACCAATCAAAAATTGTGACTTTTTTAGGTAATTTAATTTTATTTTAGGGGAACTTATCCACAAACACCCTCCTTCCCCCTCACCTTTCACTTCCCTCTCCTCCTCCCCTGAACCCTGGCTGCCTTTGCAGCATTTTCACCCTTCCCCCTCACGGTCCACCTACGTTCCTTCCTCCGCTTCACAGTTCACAACTCGTTATCCTTATGGTCTCACACCTGCCTCCTGCGGTTGCAGTGGAAAGTACCTCGGGAGGGGGTGGTTTGCGTGGGATACAACGAGTTGACCAGGGAGTTATGGAGGGAACAATCTATGCAGAAAGCAGAAAGGGGTGGAGATGGGAAGAAAGGGCCAGTAGTGGGATCCCTGTGGAGGTGGCAAAAATGTTGGAGGATTATATGTTGTATGCGACGGCTGATGGAGTGGAAGGTGAGGACAAAGGGGACTCTCTCCTTGTTATGAGAGCGGGGAGGGGGAGTGTGAGCAGAGCTGCTGGATATCGAGGAGACCCTGGTGAGAGCCTCATCTCAATGTTCCATTGTCGGTACATATTACAATCAAACATTCTTGACTTAGTTGATACTAGTGCATCTGTGGATATGATATATAAATAAACCTACAACAATATTCACTTTTGACACAGTCAATGAGGAAATGCTAAAGGATATTTCTTTATAATGCTACTATACCTTTTACAGTTCTCAAAATCTTTTCATTGTAAATGTAACCAAACTGATCTCCCGGTGGCTCAACTCTTCAACTCCCCCTCCCATTCCGAATCCGTCCTTTCTGTCCTGGGCCTCCTCCATGGCCAGAGTGAGTCCCACCGCAAATTGGAGGAGCAGCACCTCACATTTCGCTTGGGTAGTTTACACCCCAGTGGTATGAACATTGACTTCTCCAATTTCAGGTAGTCCCTGCTTTCTCCTTCTTTCCCCTCCCCTTCCTATCTCCCCCACAGCCTACTGTCTCCGCCTCTTCCTTTCTTCTTCCCGCCCCCCCCCCGACATCAGTCTGAGGAAGGGTCTCGACCCGAAATGTCACCTATTTCTTCGCTCCATGGATGCTGCCTCACCCGCTGAGTTTCTCCAGCTTTTTTGTCTACCTGTGTTTCTACAGTTCCTTGTTTCTGCCTTGTTCTTCATTGTGCTCACAAACAAGTCCATACAGTCACTAAAGATAGACACAAAAAGCTGGAATAACCAGTCTGAACATCACCTATTCCTTTTCTCAAGAGATGCTGTTTGATCCGCTGCATTACTCCAGCTTTTTGTGTCTATCTTTGGTTTAAACCAGCATCTGCAGTTCCTGCACCATACAGTCACTCTCAGATACAAGAGTTTAACAGTTGCAATTCACACTGATAATGAAGATTAAAGACCTGGGAGTGTGGATGCTATTGATTTGAATATTTTTGTGTGAGGTCGATTTCTATTACAGTACATAGGCCTCTTTGCAACCTTGTTGGTAACTGAGTTACTTGGCTGCTTAACCCTGTAGTTGCTAAGGTGGCATTAAATGCACGCATAGTCATTCCCAAAGCTGTGCAACTCAACATTTATGTTTAAATAAACAATGATGCAGCTGGTAGAACCGCTGCCTCACACCGCCACAGACCTGGGTTCGACCCTGACCTCGGATGTTGTCTGTGTGTGGTGTTTGCACATTCTCCCTGTCACCCCGTGGGTTTCCTCCAGGTGCTCCGGTTTCCTCCCGCATTCCAAATACGTGTGGGTTTGTAGGTTAATTGGCCCTCTGTAAATTGCCCCTTGTGTGTAGGATAGAACAAGTGTATGGGTGATCGGTGGTTAGCACAGACTCAGTGGGCCGATCGGCCTGTTTCCATGTTTTATCTCTAAACCTAAACCTAATTCCAAAGACAGGCGGGTTTTGCAGGTTAATTGGCCTCTGTAAAATTGCCTGTAGTGTGTAGGGAGTGGATGTGAAAGTGGGATCACATAGAACTAATGTGAATGGGTGATTGATGATCAGCATGGACTCGGTATACCTAAGGGTCTGTTTCCATGCTGTATCAATAAAACAAATCAATTGGTATCCTGAAAATATTAATTGCATCAATATCTGCCCAGTTGCATGCAATACATGATTTGGCTGTAGTAGCAAGGAACTGTAGATGCTGATTTACAAAGTAGGACACAAAGTGCTGTAGTAACTCAGGTGGTCTAGCGGATAACATCCCTGGAGAACATCGTAGGTGATGTTTCAAGCCAAATCACTTCTCGACTTCGACTGCTAGGGCTTTGTCTCAAAGGGGAAAAGATAAGTGCTGCTAATCTGCAATGCTCATAAATTCATATGTTCTTGGAGCAGAATTAGGCCATTCTCCCCCCCCCCCCCCCCCGCCTCTGTACTAATCCAGAATCTGTCAATCTCCGCCTTAAAAATACCCAATGTCTTGGCCTCCACCCCCATTTGTGGCAATGGATTCCACAGATTAAAGAAATTCCTCCTCATCTCCTTTCAAAAGGTACGTCCTTTTATCCTGAGTTTAAGGAGGCTAGAGACTCTCCCACTAGTGGAAACATCCTTTCCCCTTCCACTCTTTGCAGGCATTTCACTAGTTGGTAAGTTTCAATTAGGTCCCTCCTCATCTTTCTAATCTCCTGTGAGTACAGGCCCAGTGCTGTCAAACCAGAGCTGCCAACTCTCACGCATTGAGCGTGAGTGTCACACATTTCGCCCAATTCTCACCCTTTCACGCTGATCACAGAATTTCTCACGCCCTGTCGAGAGAAATTCTGTGATCAACAAGAATTTCAAAACTAATATCAACTGCTTGTGTGCGCGTCTGGTGACAAGACAGCAGCATTCTTATTTTCTATTATTCTCACTTGACCGAACTGTCACACACCTTCAATCCATGTCCCCATGCAAAATTACATTGAAAGACATGGCAGTGAATGAGTGTCACCCAGCGCAGCAAGTAAGGCCATGTCCTGCTCCCGGCGGCAGTCGGAATTTAAGGATTTGCGGGAATCGGCTGACATGAGCGAGCGACAGGAGAGAGGTACATGGGCCGTGGAACCGGGGGGGGGGGCTTTGGATGAGGTGCTGCTGTGCTCTGAGCAACGTGGTTGTGGGTGTAGGAGAGCCGGGGCGGAGGGAGGGATGGAAGCAGAAGCAGCGCGCGGGGGCAGATGCAGACGGGGAGCCGAGGCTGGCGTGTGTTTGCCAGGCTGGCGAGCTGCTCGCTGCAGCTCCAGCCATGGAGTAGCCTCAGTGCAAGAGTCCCGGGCCGTCGGAGGTATCGGAAGCGTTGCACTGCTGCCGTGAGAGTCCATGCGCCAAATTCGTCCTGGTGACCGGCATGGACCAGGCTGCGGCTCGGTACATCCTGCAGGACAACCAGTGGCTGCTGGAAGTAGGTACCAAGCACTGGATACAAGCGGTGGAAGACAGTGGCCTTTAAATGGGGGTGGTTGGAAAAAGCATCCTGCTTGTCTGCTAGATTTTCACTTGCTGTAACTGCAGGAAAAATGTTCCCGATGTTGGGGAAGTTCAAAACCAGGGGTCACAGTTTAAGAAAAAGGGGTAGGCCATTTAGGGCTGAGATGAGGACAAACTTTCTTCACCCAGAGAGTTGTAAATCTGTGGAATTCACTGCCACAGGAGGCAGTGGAGGCCAATTCACTGGATGTTTTCAAGAGAGAATTACATTTAGCTCTTGGGGCTAGCGAAATCAAGGGATATGGGGAAAAAACAGGAAAGAGGCACTGATTTTAGATGAACGACCATGATCGTATTGGATGGCAGTGCTGGCTCGAATAGTCGAATGGCCTATTGATGGTATTTTCTATGTTTCTATGCTTGAGTTTATGGCAATAAAACTCAACCACTTGATTTTGAAGCATTCATGCATGGTGGAGGTATAATGTAGTCATAGTGTGATACAGTGTGAAATCAGGCCCTTCGGCCCAACTTGCCCACACCCGCCAACATGTCCCAGCTACGCCACCTGCTTTTGGTCCCTATCCCTCCAAACCTGTCCTATTCATGTATCAGTTTAACTGTTTCTTAAATGTTGGGATAGTCCCTGCCTCAACTACCTCCTCTGGCAGCTTGTTCCAAACACCCCCCTTTGTGTGGAAAAAGTTACCCCTTAAAGAGTTACCTCTTAAAAATGCTTTAAACAAAAAACATTGAAATCATACTTCTACAATGCACTAAAACATGATTTTAATACATCGTCCCCCCCCCCCCCCCCCCCACCCCATCCGACACCCTCCCCCCCCCCCCCCCCCCACCCCATCCCACACCCCCCCCCCCCCCCTCAGTTCCTACGCTCTCTCGGGCTTGGTCTCTCACAATTTCTCACTCCCAACTCTCATTCAATGTTGGCAGCCCTACGTCAAACGCTCATCAAATGTTCACATATGTTCACGCAATCACAGTCATAAACGAATTGCAAGCCTCACTTGCCCTTAATGCGCCTATTTCTGGGGCTAAAGGGGCCATTGAGGATAGAGGCCATTCAGCAGTGCCTGACAAGACAAGTACAAGGTTATGCTGAAAATCATGTTGATTGTGTGTTATTTTGGTGCAGAGTAGTTTAGAGTGACCTTCACACATCAGATTCAACAAAAACAGTCCTGCTTTAGTCTATCTTGATAAGAAACAATAAACAAGTTGGGGCAGCACAGTGGCACAGCGGTGAATTGCTGCCTTACAGCGCCAGAAACCCAGGTTTGTTTCTGACCTTGAGTACTGTCTGTTCAGAGTTTTATACGTTTTGTTTCATTGCAGAAGCCTGACATTTCTAGTATTTATGTTAAAACCATCTGGTGATATCAATCATGAACATTTTAAGGGAATGCGTTGAAGTTGTCACTGCATATTATGGTATAGTATTATGTAAACTGATTGGATAATATGTTTTTCACTGTATCTTGGCACAGTTAATAATAATAAACTGCGGCATGGTGGCGCAGCGGTAGAGTTGCTGCCGTACAGCTCCAAGGACCCAAATTCGATCCTGACTACGGGTGCTGTCTGTATACTGTTTGTAGATTCTCTAGTGTCTGGGTGATCGCTGGTCGACGAGGTCTCGGTGGACCGAAGGCCCTGTTTCCACGCTGTATCTCCAAACTAAAATTTAAAAGAAGTATTGTAAAAATGGCGACACAAGGAACTGCAGATGCTGGTTTACAAAACAAGACACAAAGTTCTGGGTTAACTCAGTGGGTCAGGCAACATCTCAGGAGAACATGGATTGGTGATGTTTCGGGTTAGGACCCTTCTTCAGACTGATTGTAATGGGAGGAGGGAAGAGGGAATGAATCTGGGAAAGAGGAGAGGAGGGACAAAGCCTGGCAAGTAAAATGTGGAAACAATTCCCCACATTCTTTCTCTTGAAATCACACGCTCCCTGGCCAGCCTCCCTACCTACCTACCAGGCACCGCCCTGCCTAAGGTCATCTGTGGCTGGTCGTAATTGGTCCTGTCTTTTCTTGCCTCCAGCTTTTCACCTCCACCCCCCCATCCCACCCCCCAATTTTCAGTCTGAAGAAGGATCCCAACCCAAAATGGTACCCATCCGTTTTCTCCAGAGATGCTACCCGACCCGCTGAGTTGCTCCAGCACTTTGTGTCTATCTTAAGCAATAGTTTGATACAGGTGAGGAGGGTTTTTGATAGTTAGCTGGTTGGACAAAAGCCAGAGCTGAAAAGACCTTCTGTGGGAGACTAAAGGATCGAAGAGTTGTGAATTGTGAAGCTGGAGGAAGCAGCAGACTCGTAATTTTATATTTTTAATTGAGCTACTTTATGCTAGAGTGATTCACTCATTATTATAATTACACCTCAAAGCTCTTGCCTGCTTACTGGAATTATGTTTACTGGACCGCCTAGACCTATTTCCTTCACTCCATAGATGCTGCCTCACCCGCTGAGTTTCTCCAGCAATTTTGTCTACCTTCGATTTTCCAGCATCTGCAGTCCCTTCTTAAAGAAATAGTTCCACTTATGCTAAGTTTCAAACCTTGATGTTATAAGTTCTTAAGTTCATGTCATGGGAACAGAATTAGACCATTTGACCCATTGAATCTGCACTGTTATTCCATCATGGTTGATCTATCTTTCATTCTCAACCTCATTCTCCTGCTTTCTCCCCATAACCTTTGACACAATGCTGGTTTGCTTAATGAAGGGGGGGATTATGTTATAAACACGCTGCTACGATGATAGTAACTGTGGTTAATTATGATGGACATTTCAGGACACTTTTCAGGTTTAGGTTTATGATTGTCACGTGTTCCCAGGTACAGTAATTAGCTGTGTTTTGCGTGTATTCCATGCAGTTCATACCATACATGAGTACAACAGATCAATCAAAAGAGGAAATACACGGAGTGCGGAATATAGTGTTATAGCTACAGAGAAAGTACAAATAAAATAAGTGCACGGGCCACAATGAGGTAGATTGGAAGATTGGGTCATTTATCCCCAGCATATGAGTGGTTTAGATTTATTTTGTCACGTGTACAGTGAAAAGCTTTGTTTGCAAGCTATCCAATTAAAGCAGCTAATACTACAGTATATACAAATACAATCATGCCGAACTCAAGTACAATAGAGCAAAAAGATACAGAGTGCAGGATAGAGTTCTCCGCATTGTTGGACATCAGTTACAGAGGCAAAGTCCAACGTCCGCAATGGGTACATTTGGAGAATCGAGAATAGTGAAAAGCCTGGATAAAATGGATGTGAAGAGGATATTTTCACTAGTGGGAGAGTCTCAGACCAGAGGACCCAGCCTCAGAATAAAGGGCATACCTTTAGAAAGGAGATGAGGGGAATTTCTTTAGTCAGAGGGTGGTGAATCATTGCCACAGACGGCTTTGGAGGCCAAGACATTTGGTATTTTTCAGATGGAGATTGACAGGTTCTTGATTAGAAGGGTGTCAAAGGATATGGGGAGAAGGCAGGAGAATGGGGCTGAGAGGGAAAAATAGATCAGCCATGATTGAATGGCGGCGTAAACTCGATGGGCTGAATAGTCTACTTCTGCTTCTATGAGTTGAGTTTAGTTTATTGTGTACCGAGGTACAGTGAAAAGCTTTTGTCGGACACTACCTAGTCAGCGGAAAGACAATACATGACTGCATTCGAGCCATCCACAGTGTACAGATACAGGATAAAGGGAATAATGTGAATAACATTTAGTGCAAGATAAAGTCCAGTAGTCCGACCAAAGATAGTTTGAGTGTCTCCATGGAGGAAGATGGTAGGTCAGGGCTGCTCTCGAGGCGTTGGTAGGATGGGTTTATGACTTACGAACTCATGAACAATGACGGACTCACCCTGATATGGATAGAGATAGCAACCAATAATCAAACCAAGCTTGCCCAAGGTCACCCAACTATCAAAGGCAGTCACATGGAGAGCACGTCTCTCTTGCTTCCAGAAACATGCAATTCCTGTTGGAAACAGGTCTTCCCACAAACAACTCTTTCCAGCTATGCCTTTGGGGGTTCCCTTGCTGACAGGTACAGTGATATTTCCCTAAACAGAGACAGTCAGCAAACAACCGTGAACAGTGGACGAGGCAAGACTGGTCTGTGTGCCACATGGCAGAAGGATTCCGGTGATTATGGGCGATACCCGACAGCGGACCTCATTCGCCCACCGCGGAACCGGGAACATGCCCGGAAAGACACGGTGGTCCATGGTCTGTGGAGGGGAGGGGGGGTTGGAAGCCGAGCCCGGCCCCTGCTCATCTCCCGAAGACTGGAGAACCTTCTTCTTTCGTGTTGCGTGCGCAGCCTAAAGTTGTTGGACAACTTGTTCTATTTGATCTTCCGTTTGTGCACGCCGAGTTGATTGTATTAGTCGTAACAGGGCGGACCACATGAAGGTTGCAATCTTCTACCCCACCGGAGAACCGAAGAGGAGGGAGCCAGTGACGACGGTCACGAGGCGCAAGGCCGGTAGGAAAGTGAACCGGGGTCTTACCTCCCACGCCCTCAAGGCCACAGGGCACAAAGGTAGCAGGGCGAGGAGAGGGACGATGGTTCATTGGACCATCCAGACATAGGCGATGGCTGGAGACCCTGCAGAAGCCTGGGGCTCACCTGGATGGGCGCCTCTCCATAAGACCTAGCGGGGGTAGAAACGGCGCAAAATCTGGTCACTTGAAAAGGAATTTCACTGCATTTTGCACATGTGATAATAAAGCACGATTGCCTTTCACAACTGCTGACACAGACTCCAATCTGTGGAAGCTTGCCAATGTTTGAGTCACCTGGGCCATTTGTATTTCTTTATATCCAATGGACAAATGTACACACAACATCCAGCCACACAGACATCTGCTGCAGGCATTTTGATGCCTGTTTCATCACTTGATGTTATGCATGAAAAGCTTCCTCCCCTCTGTTAACAGACTTCTGAACAGACCGTCCAAAAGCCCGGGTTTAGATTAGAGATACAGCATGGAAACAGAGTCCTCACAGGCCATCCTCACTCATTCACACTAGTTCTATGTTATCCCACTTTTTCATCCTCTCCCTACACACTAGGGGGAATTTGCAGAGCAAGAGAGAAAATGCAAATTTAAAAAGTGCAAGAACAGCAAAGAGGTAGATGGAAGATTGAGTAATTCAGCCCCAGCATATGAGAGCTTTGGCCCGCTGAATCCACGCCAACCATCTATCACCCGTTCACACTAGTTCTATCTTATCCCACTTTCTCATATACAGTCGACAGTCCAAAATATTAGTGAAGGGTGCTGACCCGAAACGTCATCTGTCCATTCTCTCCACAAATGCTACCTCACCTGCTGAGTTCCTCCAGCACTGTGTGTTTTGCCCACAATATTATGTCTGGATGTTGCAATTGCTTTTCGATACCCACCTGTTGTAATCTATGTTTGACTTTATTATGTACATTTTATGCATCTTTGTAACTGAGGAAAGTATAAAAACCTGTCATACTGGCTACTGATATGCATTTTGCCGGAAGCCTATTTAAAAGTAGCATAGTTACAAGAAGCAATAAGAGAAGTATTTAGTGGTGTGAAGTGAATCAAAAGTGAAAATAAATGATGCAAAAGAGAAGAAAACACTCCTATTACTAATTTATAGAGTCTCATAGCTGTACTGTACAACCCATTCAGCCCATCTTGTCCTTGCCGACCAAGTTGGCATATTGGGCTGCCATCATTTATCCCATTTGCCTGCATTTGGCCCATATCCCTCTAAATCCTTCCTACCCGAATCCCTGTCCAAATGTCTTTTTAAAGAGTTTAGACTTGAACCTTCGGAGATACAGCACGGAAACAGGCCCTTCGTCTCATTGAGTCCGTGCCGATCAGCGATCCCTGCAAACTAGCACTATCCTACACACGGGACGATGTACAATTTTTACCAAAGCCAATTAACACACAAACTTGTTCATCTTTGGAGTGTAGGAGGAAACTGGAGCACCCAAAAAAAAACCAAGTGGTCACAGGGAGAACGTACAAACTCCACACAGACAGTACCCGTACTCAGGATTGAACCCGGGACTCTGGCGATGTAAGGCAGCAACTCTACCGCTGCGCCACCCTATTGGGCTGCCAGCACTTGGGCCATTTGCCTGCATTTGGTCCATATCCCTCTAAACCCTTTCTGCCCATACATCTGTCCAAATGCCTTTTTAAACACATTATTGACTTCAGTGGTGGGTGATACAGGGAAAGTAAAAGGACAGGGTGTGGGACTAGATAGCATCAACAAAAAAGCTTTTCACTGTACATTGGTGCACATGACAATAAACTAAAGAAATTCAGGGACTGCAATACTAGAGCCATATCAGAAACAAAACTGAGAGAAAGGCAAGACTGGCTGCTCGGTATTCCAGAGTATTCACAGTCACACAGAACATTGTCTTTGCATTTTTTTTGTCATATATTATAAAAATATTTTTTTTTAGCTGAGGCAGCTGTCAGATATCTGCAGAATCTGGATGTCAATGAGATTAGCCCTGTTATTTTCTTTCCCCTCACCACAAATCAAATGCTGGGAATTTCCAACAAGTTCTGTTTCATTTCCGAAGCTCAGCATTACCAGTATTTGTTAAAAACATCTGGTGATATCAATCATGAATATTTTAAGGGAATGAGATGAGGTTACCACTGTGTATTTAGGTATGGTATTATCTAATCCGACTGGACAACATGTTTTTCACTGTATCTTGGTTATTATCAGGTGATAATAATAAACTATGGCACGGTGGTGCAGCGCCAGAGTAGCTGCCTCACAGCGCTAGAGTCCTGGGTTCGATCTTGACTACGGGTGCTGTTTGTACACAGTTTGTACGTTCTTCCTGTAAACACTTGGGTTTTCCCCGGGTGCTCCAGTTTCCTCCCACACTCCACAGACGTACAGGTTTGTAGGTTAATTAGTTTTGGTAAAATTGTAATTTGTCGCCAGTGTGTAGGATAGAACTAGTGTACATGATGACCGAAGGTTGGCACAGACTTGGTGGGCCGAAGGGCTTGTTTCCGCTCTGTTTCTCTAAAAAGTGTAAATAAATCTAAACTTAAACCTAAAGAGATTTTTGATTTCACCACTCAGAAACCGAGCTGCCAATTTAATCTTTCTTGGGTTCTATTATCAAAGAAAGTTGTTCCTTTGTATATCACTGATGAATACTGGGATACTAGGGGGAGCCGTCCTGTATGGTAGGGCTGGAACATCAGGCCTCCGTGAAGGCGACTGCCGAGGCCTCAATAGGCCTGACTATAGGAGGATATGGGGGTGGGGACTGGTTAGTGTGCCTTCCCTCATAATGGGAACCATTGTGGGGGATGTTTTTTATGTTTAAAATCTCTATATTATTGTTATGCCCGTATTTTTTTTTACGTGCTGCATTGGCAAGAAACATTTCACTACACCAATTGGTGTACGTGACCAATAAAATAACCTTTGAACCTTTGAACCTTTGAAATCAGATAATCATTTAAAGGGCAGCATGGTGGCGCGGCTGGTAGAGCTGCTACCTCACAGCGCCATAGACTGGCTTTGATCCTGCCCTCAGGTGCTGTCTGAGTGTGTGGAGATTGCACATTCTCCCTCTGACTGCATGAGTTCCCTCCAGGTGCTCCAGTTTACTCCCACTTCCCAAACACGTGCGGGTTTGTAGGTTATTTGGCCCTCTATAAGTTGCCCCTAGCTTGTAACTAATATTTTGGACTGTGGACTATGAGAACGTGGGATATCATAGAACTATTGTGTGAACAGGTATTCGACGGTCAGCATGGACTTGATGTATCCTGTTGCCATGTTCTTGAAATCTTTCAATCAATTTTTAAAAATGGGATCACCCTTCAATCTTCCAAATTCAGGGGTGTATCTACCAAATCTCTCCTTTTGCAATCTCTTCTCATTCCTTGAACCTTCAAGCCCTCGTATCAGTCTGTGGTACAATCCTTCCAAGGATAAACGTTTTCTCATTTATGAAGATGAAATTAGTTCAGGGACTTATATGTGGCATTTTCAAAGTGTTCATTTATTAGCTGGCTTGGGTGAAATTTGTAGTTATTTGATTGGGATTTAGAAAAATATTACATTGAAAAATGCAAAAATGTACTTGAAAATGTTTATTAATTCAATTAGTCACTTTATTGCTAAATGTAAAAGTGGCATTTGAAACATTCACAAATCTGGATCATAATTTTACAAAAGAACCAGGAACATTGTCTTGTCCAACATTTTCCCATCTCTAAAGAGCAAATTGTAGGAGATATAAAGAACCGCAGATGCTGGTTTATAAGAGAAGACACAAAGTCCTGGAGTAACTCAGCGGGTCAGGTAGCTTCGCTGGAGAACATGGATAGGCAACGCTTTGGGTCGGGATGTGATAATAGGTGGAAGAAGGCTGGAAGAGGGGAGGAGGTGGGACAAATGCACTTGAATGCACACCAATTCCTCCCTTTCCCCTCCCCTCCCCTCCCCCACTCTTTTCCACATATATTCCATCCTCTAGCTTCACATTTCACATTTCTTCTCTCCTTATCTCACACTTTATGTTTCTCATCTCTAACCTTTGTCCACCCATCTGCCAATCAAGCTTCCCCAAACCCTCCCCTGTATCCACCTATCACTCGCCAGACTTTGTCACGCCCACTCCTCTCTTCAGCTTTCTCCGGCTGCACCACAAACAGTCTGAAGAAGGGCCCCAACCCGAAACATTACCTATCCATCTTCTCCAGAGATGTTGCCTGACCCGCTGAGTTACTCTAGCACTTTGTGTCTTATAATGTATTATACGTGTGTGTGTGAGAGAGAGAGATAATGGACAATTGGCGAGTTTGCTTGCACCCGTGTCTTCACTGTAAACTGTGACGTTATGTCATGCATTGACTTCACTATTCAGACTTTTGTGCCAAATAATATTCAGTGTTGCAAAACAACAAGATACTGCCAATTCTTGGTTATTTAGCTGTTGTGGCAACAGTATGATCGACTGATTCAAGTTTCCAGTGTTTCAGAGACTGAAGGAACTAATAGGGAAACTCCAAATAATTAAATAATAATCTCCTTGTGTGATGTAATTTATAACGAGTCCCTTGTGGACGGCACGGTGGCACAGTGGTAGAATTGCTGCCTTGCAGCGCCAGAGACCCGGGTGCGATCCTGACTACGGGTGCTGTCTGCATGGAATTTGTACGTTCCCCGTGTGACTGCTTGGGCTTTCTCCGGGTGCTCCAGTTTCCTGCCACATTCCAAAGAAGTACAGGTTTGTAGGTTAAGTGGCTTCTGTTAATCATCCCGTCTCTAGGATAGAACTAGTATATGGGGATCGCTGGTCGGCATGGACTAGGTGGGCTGAAGGGCCTGTTTCCATGCTGTTTCTCTAAACTAAACTAAACTAAAAGGAGTCCCATTTCATCGCCGAACTGGAGTTAGTCCAGCACTTTGTGTCTATTTTTGGACACCAGCATCTGCATTTCTCAGCGTTGATATTTATATTCATTTCTTGGGACACACGGGAACTGTAGATTTTGGAATCTTGAGCAAAAAGCACAAAGTGCTGGAGTAACTCACCGGGTCAGGCAGTATTTCCAGAAAACATGGATAGGTGACGTTTCGGGTCAGGAAACTTCTGTTCAGAGTGACTGTAGTAGGTGGAAGAAACCTAGAAGATGCGAGGGCAGGACAAAGCCTGACGAGTGATAGGTGGATACAGGCGAGAGGGGGGGGGGGGGGGGGGGGGTTAATTGGCAGAGGGGTGAACAAATGCCAGAAATAAAAAGGAGACAAGAGGCTATGAGATAAGAATTGTGAGATGTGATTTGTGAAGCCAGAGGAAGGGATGTAGATGGAAGGGGAAGCGGAAAGAAGGGGATAAAGGAGAAATGAGGGGGGGGGGGGGGGCGGGCAGGATAGTGGGAGAAATGGGTGTGAATTCATGTAGGGCACAGGGAGAGAGGTTGGGGGGGGAAATAAGATGTTGTTGTTAGTTATGGAGTCTTAGAGTCATACAGTGTGGAAACAGGCCCTCCAGCCCAACATGTCCCATCTACACTAGACCCACCTACCTGCGTTTGGCCCATATCCCTCTAAACCTACCCTTTCCCATTAGGATGTTTCTTAAACCTTTCAATGGTACCTGCCTCAAATACCTTCTCTGGCAGCTAGTTCCATACACCCACCACCCTTTATGTAAAAAAAGTTACCCCTCAGGTTCCTATTAAATCTTTCCCCCCTCACCTTAAACCTCAGCCATCTGGTTCTCAATTCCCCTACTCTGGTGCCCACAACTGAACACTGTACTCTCAATATGGCCTTACCAACATTGTATATAACTGCAACATGACCTCCTAACTTCTATACTCAATGGTTAGTTACCTGAAATTGGTGAATTCTGTGTTCATACCATTGGGTTGTGATCTACTTGACGTTTTTTATGGTGAATTTTCTTTGCAGTTCCATTTCATTGTTCAGTGCCCTTCCTCAGGCCTTTCCCAGGCACGGGTCCTCCGGTCAGTATGGAATAGCACATCTTACACTATTGCTGTTCACATCGTTTACCCAATTTTCTTTCTGTCTGCACTGTTGCCGAGGTAACCACTACACATACAGTAACCCTGCATTACACATCATTGTACCAGCCTCGGACTGAAATTCTCCCCCTGCCAAACTTGCCACAGCATGTGGACGAGTGATTCATGAACAGATTACTCATTATAACCCGTTTTTTGTTTTAGTTCTAGATTTAGAGATACAGCATGGAAACAGGCCCTTCGGCCCAACCTGTCCATACCGACCAACAATCACGCCGTACCCTAACACTATCCTACACACTAGGGACAATTTAGTGCTAGTGTACGGGGTGATTGCTGTTTGGCACGGACTCTGTGCTTGTTTTGGTGCTTTAAAGTCTAAAGTAAAGTCAACAGTCCCTGGATTAAAAGTGTGAGTGTCTGGACCCCGCGATAGACGCTAAATACTAGACTGACTCAGCGGGTCAGGCAGCATCTCTGGAGAACGGGGTTTGGTGACATTTTTAGTTGGAACCCTTCTTCAGACTGGAACCTGCATTGCACACCAGGGTACCAGTCCCAGGTGGAAATCCGAGCTATTCTGTCTGCCAAACTTGTCACGGCATGTAGGCGGAGTGATTCACGTGCCTTTCCTCAATGTACACAGCCAGAGGGTTGTTGCACAATTCTCTGCAAAACAAACCCGCAAGGACACCGAACCAAATTGGGATCCAACCACACCCCACCCTCCCTTGGTGCTCCCTGCAGCTTCCCCTGATAATGTGGGGATTGAGTGGACCAGATGGTATACTGCATGTAAGGAAGTGGTTCCACGTTCAGTGAAAAAAGGGGAAAGATGTGACAAAGAGATGGGACCAAAAACCTTTGTTTAGCTTAGTTTAGTATTGTCATGTCTATGGTTTCTTTATTATCACGTGTACCAAGGTACACTGAAACATTTTTTGTGCATACAGCTCAGCAAGACTATCACCATACATGAGCCCAATCCACTAGACTAGTTAGACTAGAATGTACAGAACTGCTCACTGAGTCTGCAGGCACGAGGCCCCATTTTGCTGCCATTTTCAGTCCCAGCTACATCGGGCCACAGGCCCATTGCAGCAGTCGACTCCATCCCTGCTGTACTGCGAACTGTTGTCCCTCCCCTAGCTCCGCCTGAATGTACCGAGGTACCGTGAAAAGTCTAATTATGTTGAGAGATACAGTGTGAAAGCAGGCCCTTCAGCCCATCGAGTCCACGCCGACCGTCAATCACCCGTTCTCCAGTTCTATCCAACACACTGGGGACAATTTACTGAGGCCAATTAACCTACAAACCTGCACATCTTAGGGACATGGGAGGAAACCGAGCACCAGGAAAAAACCCACGCGGTCGCAGGGAGAACGTATGAACTGCATACAGACAACACCCATAGTCAGGATTGAACCTGCGTCACTGGTGCTATAAGGCAGCAAAGCTGTGCAGCCCCCTTTTTGTTGCGTGCCATCCAAGGTACAGATGCAGGATGAAGGGAGATCGTAACCAGGTGTTTAAAAAAAAGCCACAAAGTGCTGGAGTTACTCAGTGGGTCAGGCAGCATCTCTGGAGAACATAGATAGGTGACATTTCGGGTCGGGGTCCTTCTGATAGATCCTGACCCAAACTTCGCCTATCCATGATTTGTTGAATTCATTGCCACAGACGGCTGTGGAGGCCGTCATTGGGTTTTTTTAAAGCAGAAATTGACAGATTCTTGATTAGTAAAGGTGTCAAGAGGGTTATTGGGAAAGGCAGGAGAATGGGGTTGAGAGGGAAGGATAGATCAGCCATGATTGAATGGCGAAGTAGACTCGATGGGCCGAATGTCCTAATTTAGCTCCTATGACTTATGAATAGCTCAGGCAACATCTCTGGAGAACATGGATAGGTGAATTTTCAGGTTGGAATCCTTCTGATAGGTTTCTGACCCGAAACGTCGCCTCAGGTCCGGATTTAAATGAAGAGAGGCCCTAAGCTATTTCACTTGTGAGGCCCCCCCCTCCTAATCCCCCACCCCCATGACTAGAGGACCATGACTACCCGACAGTGACAGTGTGACACTTTTAGATCCTACTGTATGTTGTCATTAAACTGTTGGTTTTAAAATACATATTGGATTCACCATGGAGCAGGCGATGCTTTACCTGGATCGCCGTTTGAAGCTCTGGAGTGTTGGGCCTGCTGCTTCAACATCATGGAGCTGTGGTTTGTGGAGCTCACAGCCTCGGGCCGCGCTGGTTTTAATATCGCGGAGCCCTGGGATCCCTTTGCCGAGGGCCGCCAGCGTGAATCTCCGCCCAGCTCAGTCTGTGGACTCCGGGAGCCGCGGTCTCCGGTAGGAAGTGGCCGATTCGGAAGTCCTAGCCGCTGAGAATGTTCTCCCGTTCCGACGTCGGATGGTCACCCCCAAATTTCATTGTCCCAATGGCCATGAGGGGGGGTCCAATAGGAGGGGGTCCGTCGGAGACGGGAAAAGGGATCATCAATGGGGGCGAGGACTCCTTCCCATGGAAGAACCCCATGAGGTGGAGGCAACGGAAGAAGAGCTCCAAATCGCGGCGGGCGCCGAATTCATTGAGGTGGGGACGGAGGGGACAAAGGTGAGGACAGGGTCAGCCTTAAGCCGATTGGACTGATTGCTCCCAATTCGGCCCCGCGAGTAAGAGGGCCCCGCGCCAGAGTAATTGGCTGGGGTAGATGTACCCGGGTGAAGGGGGGAGAGAGGGGCAGATAGAGAGTAGAGCGGTGGAGGGGGAAGAAAGGGATAGACGGGGAGGGGGAATGGAGAAGGGGGAGAGGGGGAGGTGGATCGTTCCCTCACAGTCCCGGGGCAGCGCTCCTGCCCATCCAGTCGCCGTGCTTCACGCACACAGCCCCGGCTCCACCCCTCTCTCTCTCCCTGGGGAGACACAGTGAACAATATAGGGAGGGCCGGGCCGGGGGTTGGAGCAACGTTTACAAACATCGGCCTCAGCTCACACCCGTCCGCCCGGACCCCGGCTTCCGCTCCTGCCGCCAGCCCTCGCCCTCCCTTCTCTCCTTCCCATCTTCCCTCCCTCCCTTCTCTCCTTCCCTCCCTCCTTCCTCTCTCTTTTCCCTTCTCTCATTCGCTCCATCCCTTCTTTCTCTCCTACCCTTCTCTCCCTCCCTCCCTTCTCTCCTTCCCTCCCACACACACATCACGCACAGACAACTAACACACAGTTAGGATGGGGTAGAGGCCCAAAGGGTAGGATGGGGCTGAAGCCCAAAATGTAATGCCTGGACTGGTTTTTCACCAATGGTTATTGGTTTTCCAGGATCTATTTAATTAAATTACTTTTTTTTTCATTTCACAGTCACTAAAACAAGTGATATCGTAACAATTTACTTTTCAGAGGTGATCTACACATGTTGTTTGTTACTCGTAGGCTTACATGAATGCAATTTTATATTAAAATGTAGCTTAGATCTGTTTGGTCCATTAAATCACATACACTTTTTAAGCGCACATTTTGGTTACTGTAACTTTAATTATAGACTTTAATTATATTTCTATGAATCTACAGACCTTGGCTGGGAACCTGGGGCTCACCAAAATTGTCCCCAATTGGGCCCCACAACCCCTAAGGCCAGTGCTAGGTGAGGCCTCTGCTGAGGACAGACCGTTCGGTATCTGAGAGGGGGAGGTCACAGGGGATGGTGAACATATGGCAGGGATGGGGGTTGGGGCCGGAGGAAGGCAGGTGAGTGGACTGAGGCCAAGGCAATAGACAATAAACAATAGGTGCAGGAGTAGGCCATTTGGCCCTTCGAGCCAGCACCGCCATTCAATGTGATCATGGCTGATCATCCACAATCAGTACCCCATTCCTGCCTTCTCCCCATTTCCCCTAACTCCGCTATTTTTAAGAGCCCTATCTAGCTCTCTCTTGAAAGCATCCAGAGAACTAGCCTCCACCGCCCTCTGAGGCAGAGAATTTCACAGACTCACCACTCTCTGTGAGAAAAAGTGTTTCCTCGTCTCCGTTCTAAATGGCTTACTCCCTATTCTTAAACTGTGGCCCCTGGTTCTGGATGTCTGGTGGAGGGGTGGTGGGTGGTCAGGGGGTAGGGAGTATGAGGACTGTAGTGTAGGTGGGGAAGAGCTGGGGTCACATGGTTTGAGGGGAATGGGGAAGACCCAGTGGAATAGCCACTGAGATGACCAGGGTTGGCTGACTAGCACTAGGACCCAGCGCTGTCAAACCCGGGGGAGTGGGAGTCTGCAGCGTGGATGCTTCAGGCCCGGTGCTGTCCAGGCTGCAGGTAAGGCGACGGCGACGGCTGCGGGCTGCTGGAGGGCGGTGGAATGGCCAGGTTCAACGGGCAAAGAGTAGGAGGTTCCGATGGAAGGATGGTCGGTGGGGCGGCGAGGTTCATCGGGTCCGGTGAGGCAGCGAGGTGAGTAGGCCCCTCTAGATCTCGAGGCTCTAAGATTAAGCTTGTCAAGATTATACGTAAATCCGGCCCTGCGTCGCCTATCCATGTTCCCTAGAGATGCTGCCTGACCTGCTGAGTTATTCCAGTACTTTGTGTGTTTTTTGTAAACAGACATTTTGACTGTTCAAGGGTCACAGTACTGTACTACAATGAGTTATAAATGCCTGACCTTATATGCTCTCTGTCTGCCAGAAGCTGCACTGATTCATGAGTGGATTTGTCATTGTGAATCATATCCTGTGTACACTTCTCCTTCAGTGCAATCTTTCCTTGAGAGGGTGTGGATAGTTGCTAAAGAGCTGGCGATATTGTTCCTGGTTTTATACACTAATTCCTGACTTATTTCAAAGATGTGAGATGACTGCGGTGTTTGCACCCTCCCTTTCATCTTATGCAGACATGAACCCTCAGTCACAGTCATACCAGCTTGGAAACAGGCCCTTGGGTCAAGTTGCCCATGCTACCCAACATGCCCCATCTACATGTCCCACCTGCCAGCATTTGGCCCATATCCCTCTAAATCTGACCTATCCATGTATCTGTCCAAATGTTTTTTTCAAGTTTGCGATAGTATTTGACCTAACTACCTCCTCTGGTAGTTCATTCCTTACACCCACCACCCACTGTTTAAAAATGGTTGCCCTCAGGTTCCTATTAAATCTTTCCCCTCTCACCTTAACCCTATGTTCTCTGGCTCTTGATTCCCCTGTTCTGGGTAAATGACTGTGCATTTATCCAATCAATTTGCCTCGTGATATTATACATCTCTGTATGATCATCCCTCAGCCTCCTGTAAGGAATAAAGTCCAGCCTGCCCAACCTCTCTCTATAGCTCAGGCCTCGAGTCCTGGCAACATCCTTGTAAATCCTCTCTGCATCCTTTCGAGTTCAACAATATCTTTCCTATAACACAGTGACCAAAATTGTAGACAATGCCACAAATGTTGACTCGCCAATGTCTTGTACAACTGTAACATAACCTCCCCACTTCTATGTTAAAGAAGGAACTGCAGATGCTGAAGAATCGAGGGTTACACAAAAAGCTGGAGAAACTCAGCGGGTGCAGCAGCATCTAAGGAGTGAAGGAGATAGGCGACGTTTCGGGTCGAGACCCTTCTTCAGACTGGTCAGGGATCAGGGAAACGAGAGATATAAACAGTGATATGGAGAGATAAAGCAAGAACAATGAGTGAAAGATATGCAAAAAAGTATTGGTGATAAGAAAAACAGGCCATTGTAAGCTGTTTCTGGTGTGAAAATGAGAAGCTAGTGCGACTTGGGGGGGGGGGGGGGGGGGGAGATGGTGAAGGAATGTCAGGGCCCGAGGGCTGAGGGAGAGGTGGGGGGGTGGGGGGAAAGGAGCAGTCTGGGTTAACAGAATTGAGAAAATTCAATGTTTAAGCCCAGAGGATGCAGACTCCCCAAGCGGAATATGAGATGTTGTTCCTCAAACTTGCGGTGTTGTTCACTCTGGCCATGGAGGAGGCCCAGGACCGAGAGGTCGGATACGGAGTGGGAGGGGGAGTTGAAGTGCTGAGCCACCGGGAGGTCGGGTTGGTTATTGCGGACCAAGCGGAGGTGTTCGGCGAAACGATCGCCTAGCCTCCGCTTGGTCTCACCGATGTAGATTAGCTGGCATCTGGAGCAACGGATGCAGTAGACGAGGTAGACGAGGTTGGAGGAGGTGCAAGAGATGCTACACTTGTTCCTTCACCTCCCCCATCCACTCCTTTCAGGGACCCAAGCAGTCATTCCAAGTCCGACAGAGGTTCACCTGCACCTCCTCCAACCTCGTCTACTGCATCCGTTGCTCCAGATGCCAGCTAATCTACATCGGTGAGACCAAGCGGAGGCTAGGCGATCGTTTCGCCGAACACCTCCGCTCGGTCCGCAATAACCAACCCGACCTCCCGGTGGCTCAGCACTTCAACTCCCCCTCCCACTCCGTATCCGACCTCTCGGTCCTGGGCCTCCTCCATGGCCAGAGTGAACAACACCGCAAGTTTGAGGAACAACACCTCATATTCCGCTTGGGGAGTCTGCATCCTCTGGGCTTAAACATTGAATTTTCTCAATTCTGTTAACCCAGACTGCTCCTTTCCCCCCACCCCCCCACCTCTCCCTCAGCCCTCGGGCCCTGACATTCCTTCACCATCTCCCCCCCCCCCCCCCCCCAAGTCGCACTAGCTTCTCATTTTCACACCAGAAACAGCTTACAATGGCCTGTTTTTCTTATCACCAATACTTTTTTGCATATCTTTCACTCATTGTTCTTGCTTTATCTCTCCATATCACTGTTTATATCTCTCGTTTCCCTGATCCCTGACCAGTCTGAAGAAGGGTCTCGACCCGAAACGTCGCCTATCTCCTTCACTCCTTAGATGCTGCTGCACCCGCTGAGTTTCTCCAGCTTTTTGTGTAACCCTCCCCACTTCTATGGTTGGTTAAGAAAGTTCAATCTTTGGGTTTTAATGGCGGAGTAGCAAGATGGATTGAACAGTGGCTGAATGGGAGATGCCAGAGAGTAATGGTGGATGGCTGTTTGTCAGGGTGGAAGCCGGTGACCTGTGGGGTGCCTCAGGGATCTGTGTTGGGTCCACTGTTGTTTGTCATGTACATCAATGATCTAGACGATGGGGTGGAAAATTGGATAAGTAAGTATGCAGATGATACTAAGATAGGTGGTGCTGTGGATAATGAAATAGATTTTCAAAGTCTACAGAGAGATTTGGGCCATTTGGAAGAGTGGGCTGAAAGATGGCAGATGGAGTTTAATGCTGATAAGTGTGAGGTGCTACATCTTGGCAGGACAAATCAAAATAGGACGTACGTGGTAAATGGTAGGGAATTGAGGAATGCTGTGGAACAGAGGGATCTAGGAATAACTGTGCATAGTTCCCTGAAGGTGGAATTGCATGTAGATAGGGTGGTAAAGAAAGCTTTTGGTGTGCTGGCCTTTATAAATCAGAGCATTGAATATAGGAGTAGGGAAGTAATGTTAAAATTGTACAAGGCATTGGTGAGACCAATTCTGGAGTATGGTGTACAATTTTGGTCGCCTAATTATAGGAAGGATGTCAACAAAATAGAGAGAGTACAGAGGAGATTTACTAGAATGTTGCCTGGGTTCCAGCAACTAAGTTACAGAGAAAGGTTGAACAAGTTAGGTCTTTATTCTTTGGAGAGCAGAAGGTTAAGGGGGGACTTGATTGAGGTCTTTAAAATAATGAAAGGGATAGACAGAGTTGACGTGGATAAGCTCTTCCCATTGAGGGTAGGGAAGATTCAAACAAGAGGGCATGACATGAGAATTAAGGGACAGAAGTTTAGGGGTAACATGAGGGGGAACTTCTTTACTGAGAGAGTGGTGGCTGTGTGGAATGATCTTCCAGCAGAAGTGGTGGAGGCAGGATCGATTTTAACATTTAAAAGTAAAGTGGATAGGTATATGGACGGGAAGGGAATGGAGGGGTATGGTCTGAGTGCAGGTAGATGGGACTAGGGGAAAATAAATGGTCGGCACAGACTGGAAGTGCCGAGAAGGCCTGTTTCCGTGCTGTAATTGTTATATGGTTATATGTAGAAACAAAGAACTGCAGATGCTGGTCTATACCAAAGATAGACACAAAGTGCTGGAGTAACTAAAAGTACTGGACTAAATCTTTTTTCTCCAGAGATGCTGCTGACACAGTGAGTTACTCCAGCACATTGTGTCTATCCTATCGTCTATACTCATTTCAGCTTCAACATGATGCTCAGTCCTGGCCTTTGAGTTGGAACATTCGAAAACAGTACTGGGGAGATAGCTCGGCAAAAAAGTGGAACAAATGACATCCAATGTCTAAGTTCGCATGAAGCAAAGTCTGGGATAGCCCTCAGCCTGCGGTGTGAGTCACTGTCTGCCAGCAGGCAACAGAGCATTGGCCAAAATATGCTGCTGTCAATTTTACAATATGAGTAATAGGATGTAATAGTGAACAAACTCAATCTGTGATGCCTTCTCAAGGTTACCTTAGAAGTACAGGCACTCCCTGACTTAGGTGACTAACGTAAACTCACACTTATGTAAATGGTTCTGCACTCAGTCCCTAGTCCAATCAAGGCAGTTTGTAATTTCCGCAACACTGTACGATTAGTCACATTTATATCGGAAACAGGCCGGCAATGGGATAAATGGAATAACGTTCAGTGCAAGATAGAGTGCAGTAAAATCTGATTAAAGACAGTCCGAGGGTCTCCAGCGAGATAGATAGTAGCTCAGGACGGGTCTCTGGTTGTTTGTAAGATGGTTCAGTTGCCTGATAACAGGTGGGAAGAAACTGTCTCTGAATCTGGAGGTGTGCGTTTTTACAATTCTGTATCTTGTGCCTGATGGGAGAGGGGAGAAGAGCGTGTGCTCGGGGTGAAACTCGTCCTTGATTATGCTGGTGGCCTTGCCGAGGCAGCGTGCAGTGTAGATGGAGTCAATGGAATGGAGTTGGTTTGTGTGATGGTCTGGGCTGCGTCCATAATTCTCAGTAATGTCTTGCAGTCTCGGGTGGAGCTGTTCCCAAACCATGCTATGATGCATCCTGATAAAATACTTTCTACTGCGCATCTGTTGAAGTTGGTGAGAGTTGTTGGTGAGACATGCCAAACTTCATAAGCGTTCTAAGAAAGTAGAAGCGTTGGTGTGCTTTCTTTTCCATTGCTTCGATATGGTTGGTCCAGGACAGGTTCCTGGTGATATTTACTCCCAGGAACTTGAAGCTTTCAACCAGCACAAAGGTGTAAACGTATTGGTGTAAACCTGTATAGTTTAGTTAGTTTAGTTTAGAGATACAGCGCGGAAACTTCTTGCGGTCTTGGGCAGAGTAGTTCCCAAACCAAGCAGTGATGCAATTTGATAGTAAGCTTTAATGTCATGTTGGCCAAACTGATAGGAGAGTATGCTGGAAACGCTCAACAGGTGAGGTAGCATCTTTGAGTTAACAGTTTGGGACATGATGAATGGCCATTGACCCCAAAAGGTCAGTTTGCACAAGTGCTGACTGTCCTTTTAAATATTAGAAGCACTTTCTTTTATTTTAGGTTACCTGCATCTGTGATTTGACTTTTCCCCTTTTTGTGCCCATTTGCAAAAGTCCTTCTGCCCACCGAGTTTCCAGCGACCAGCGATTCTCGTACATTAACACTATCCCGCACACTGGGGACATTTTACAATTTTACCAAGCCAATTAAATCTACAAACCTGTCAGTCTTTGAAATGTGGGAAGATACCAGAGCACCCAGAGAAAAGACATGCGGTTATAGGGAGAATGCACAGACTCTGCGCAGACAGCAGCTGCAGTCAGGATTGAACCCAGGTCTCGGGTGCTGTAAGGCAGCAACTCTACCGCTACGCCACTGTGCCGTCACTGGTTGTTTCAAGGGAGAAATCATTTTGGCAGTTGGTAAATTTACTATTGCTGCAGCCACAGTGTGGGGCCCAAGCGAACATCATGTGACAACTGTTGCATTCTTGTCACCCATATTACCTCCTGATTTATCCCCCTCCCCCACTGCTGAATATACCAGCTGTCACAACCAATATCCAAAAACATCCATGAGCATAAAGAGTCAGACAATAAATGTTACTTTTAGTGACAGCAAAGACTGCAGATGCTGGAACTTGGAGCAAAACTTTAATTGCTGGAGGAACTCAGTGGGTCAAGCAACATCTGTGGAGGGAATGAACGGACACCAATTCAGATCAGAATCCTTCTTCAGACTGATAGAGGGTCCGACCCTAAATTACATAGTTAGATTTTAGATATACAGCGTGGAAACAGACCTTTCATCCCACTGAGTCCGCGCCGGCTAGAGATCACCCGTACATTAGCGCTATACCACACACTGGGGACAATTTACAATGTTACCAAAGCCAATTACCTACAGACCTGTACATCTTTGGAGTGTGGGAGGAAACCAGAGGAAAGCCACGGTGACTTGGAGAATGTATAAATGGGGGAAGAGTGGATAGGGGAAGCCTTTACCTGGATCTCATCCCGGTGCCTGCTTTCTACCTCTCTGGACCTTCTTATTTCTGGTTTATACCAAAGCTGGAGCATCTTCTGGGGAACATGGATGGGTGACGTTTCCGGTCGGAACCCCTTCTTCAGATTGACAGATAGAGAAAAGGCCAGAACATATCCGTGCTGGCAACAGTTGACCTCAGGGAGGGTGGAGCCCATAATGGTCCATTGTTGGCTGTGTCCTTATACCCATCTGTACTCAATCCCCAGACTGATAAATGCCAATGTGCCATTGTAACATAAGTTGCTTCAAATATTATTGAGGCTTGAATAACTGATTATTTTGTTTCAGAAATGCAATTTTTGATATTAGCAGTGACAGCTGTTATTCTAATGCAACATCCCTGCTGAAATCACACAAAGTAGGGATTATTCTAATTGTCAATGGAGATTAGGATTTCATCCATTAATTTGCAATGGGCAGGTGCCTGGTCAACTGTGCTTTGTGTGGCGATTGCGATTAGTTCTCCTTTTAGTTTTAGTTTTAGAGATGCAGCATGGAAACAGGCCTTTCGGCCTACTGAGTTTGTACCGACCCATATCCTGCACACTAGGGACAATTTGCAGAAGAACATTAACCTACAAACCTGCACGCCTTTGAGATGTTGGAGGAAACCAGAGCACCCAGAGAAAACCCAAGCGGTCACAGGGAAAACGTGCATACTCCACACAGACAGCACCTGTAGTCAGGATTGAACCCATGTCTCTGGCGCTGTAAGGCAGCATATCTACCTGCAGCGCCACTCTGTCACCCATGTCGCTGGACGTTCTTACTGGGAGCATACTGGACACGGGCATACTGGACACTTGGGCCTACAAAGTGAATTGGCTTTGGTAAATTCTGTAAAATTGGCCCTAGCGTGTCGGATAATGCAAGTGTATGGGGTGATCGCTGGTCGGCACGGATTGTTCGGCCAAAGGGCTTGTTTCCATGCTGTAAGTCTAAAATCTAAAGTAGCTTCCACCTTAACCTCTATGGAAGCAGATTGCAAAAATACATTTGAGTTTATTCAACTCTCATGGTGTTTATCTTATGAGAAAGTCTTCTTGAACATGGAACATGGAACATTGATGCAAATAATTGCAGATGCTGGTTACTACACAAAAGGACATAAAGTGCGGGAGTAACTCAGCAGGTTTAGTATAGTTTAGTTTATTGTCACATGTACCAAGGTACAGTGAAAAGCTTTTTGTCGTGCTATCTAATCAGCAGAAAGACTATACATGATTACAATTAAACCATCCAGTGTACAGATACAGGGTAAAGGGAATAATGTTTAGCACAAGATAAAGCTCAGTAAATTAAAGATAAAGGTCTCCAATGAGGTAGATGGGAGGTCAGGACCGCTCTCTAGTTGGTGATAGCATCGTTTAGTTGCCTGATAACAGCTGGGAAGATACTGCGAGATCTGAAACGTCACCTATCCATGCTCTCCAGAGATGCTGCCTGACCTGCTGAGTTCCTCCAACACTTTGTGTCCTTTTATGGAACATGGTACAGTAGGAATAGGACATTGTGGGCTGAAGGGCCTGTTCCTGCACTGTATTTTTCCATGCTCTATGTTCTAAGGGTCTTTGTCAGCTGTGGATAGGGATTGGAACAGGAGTGGCCTCACTTTATTTCACTGTAGCTGTCATCTACTTCCTGTGAAGCTACAATTTCTGACCAGTGGAGTTCATTTTGAATCTTTGAGGATTTAGATCCACAAAGAAATACTTATACAGTTATAGAGCCATGCAGCGTGTTAACAGGCCCTTGCCCAACTTACCCACACCAACCAACGTGTCCCATCTACACTAGTCCTACTACCCGCCTTTGGTCCATCTCCCACTTAGCCTATCCTATCTATGAACCTGTCCAAATGCCTCTTAAACATTACGACAGTACCTGCCTCAACTACCTCTTCTGGCAGCTCGTTTCAAATACCTACCACCCTTAGTGTGTTAAAAAAGAAAAATAGTTACCATTCAAGGCAGAGTTGCTGTACAGTTTGTAGGTAAATTGGCTCCGGTAAGTAAGTAGATAAGTAAGTACGTTTATTGGCCAAGTATTCACATACAAGGAATTTGCCTTGCTGCTCCGCCCACAGGTAACAACATGACATACAGTGACAGTTACGAGTGACTCAGAAAACACTAAACATTAATAATAATAAAACATTAAGGATAAAACACCATTGATCAAGCATGTGAACCAACAACATACCAGATCAAAGGGAGGCTACAGATTTTTGGCTGTTGAGTAGAGCAACTACTCAAGGGTAAAAACTGTTTTTATGTCTGGTTGTGGCAGCTTTGACAGTCCGGAGTCGCCTTCCAGAGGGAAGTGATTCAAAGAGTTTACAATTGCAAATTGTCCCCAGTGTGTAGGATAGTGCTAGTGTATGGGGTGGTCGTTGGTTGGAGCAGACTCGGTGAGCAAAAAAGTCCGTTTCCACACTGTATCTCCGAACTAAACTAAAGTTCTCCTGAAAGTAGGGTCTAAAATCAATTATACATGTTTTTTTTTGTAAACCAGCATCTGCAGCTCCTTATATCCATAAATGAACGTGTTGTTGAAAAGTTGCTCAGTGATTTCCCTCCCCCCCCCGGACTGACCTTTTCCCCACTGTGTTGCTCCTCAGCTTTGGTGGTTGGCATGGCAACTGGTCTAATCAGCCGTGGGCAAGGAGGATAGACGGAACAGCCCAGAAGCCATCTATCCAGCATGACGTTGCCAAGGGGCTGATCAAGTGCTGTCTCTGTCACCAACTCTGAGCTGTAACAGCCTCCCTGATATCCAATGTAAACAAAGAACATGCTCAGCATGTTCCGAAACACTGTCTGCACACTAAACCGAGTCCTTTTGCATGTTTGCCTTCTACTGTTTGACAAGATGTTGAAGAATGCTAGAAGAAAGATGTTGTCAAGCTGCAGAGGAGCGCAGAGAAGATTTATGCGGGTGTTGCCAGGACTCGAGGGCCTGAGCTATAGGGAGAAGTTAAGCAGGCTAGGACTTCACTCCTTGGAGCACAGGAGGATGAGGGGTGATCTTATAGAGGTGTACAAAAATCATGAGAGGAATACTTCAGGCAGACACACAGCAGCTCATGTCTAGTGTAGGGGAATCGAGAGCAACAGGACATAGGTTTAAGGAGGGCAAGATTTAATAGGAAACTTTTAGACCTTAGATTTTACTTTAGAGATACAGCACGGAAACAGGCCCTTCAGCCCACCTAGTCCATGCTGACCAGCGATCACCCCGGACACTAACTCTATCCTACACACTGTGCCGCATCAATGATGTTTTGGGTCAGGACACTTCTTCAGACTGATTGCATCTACGTTGATGGTTATTTATTCATTGGGCTTGTTAGAGCACAAGTATCATGTTCTCCAGGGAACACGGTCAGACAGCATCTCTGGAGGGAATGGACAGGCAGCGTTTCACATCGGGACCCTTCTCCAGACTCCCCTGTGTGTAGACTTGAACTTGACTTCTCATGCCAAACCATTGAGCTGCTGAAGATATTGGACTGATAGTGCACTTGTCCACGTGTCTATCGGAAGAAGGGTCGCAACCCGAAACGTCGCCTATCAATGTTCTCCACAGATACTGCTTTGCATATAGACTCAGTAGTCTGTTTCTTTGCATTATGTAGTGAACCGGTGATTGTATTTATGGCAATATTTTACTGATCTGTATGCAAAAAGAAAATCCCATTGTACCTTGGTACATGTGATTAAAAAAAGGACTTATTGAACAATTGGTACCGATCTGAAACATCATCTATCTATGTTCTCCAGGGATGCTGCCAGACCCGCTGAGTACTCCAGCACTTTGTTGCCTATAGCATCACCCGAACCAAGGATTTCAGCCCAATAACCTTGGAGGGTATTGATGAGTTCATAAGTTATTGGAGCAGAATTAGGCCATTCGGCCCATCGAGGCTACTTCGTGATTCATTCATGATTGATCTATCTTTCCCTTCCAACCCCATTTTTGTGCCTTCTTCCTGTGACCCTTGACACCCTTACTAATCAAGAATCTATCAAAATACCCAATGATGGCCTCCACAGCTGCCTGTGGGAATGAATTCCTCAGATTCACCACCCTCTGGCTAAATAAATTCTTCCTCATCTCCTTTCTAAAGGTACGTCCTTTTATTTTGAAGCTATGGCCTCTGGTCCTAGACTCCCGCAAGTGGAAACATCCGCTCTGCATCCACACTATCCAGGCCTTTTACTATTCGGTAAATTTCAATGAGGTTTTCCCCTCATCCTTCTAGACTCCAGCCCAGTGCCATCAAACGCACTTCATATGTTACCCCAATTATTCCTGGGATATTCTACCACATGTTGTGCCATAATTTACACTTTCCCATCTGATTCATTTTTAGGATAATCACCCACATCTGAACCACTTTGGTGCAACCTCTCTTTAAGACATTCAGACTGGCTTTAATTATTTTAATTGTTAGTAACCTTTTGTAATAATTGTGCCCTGTAGATATCCTGCTGCCTTCAAAATGACTCATTAGACCTTCAGTTAATTTTGTACTGAAGCCGAACCAAGTTTACTGGGTCTTTTACAGCATAAACAAGGCCTGAATTATTTTAGTAATGCCTCATAACCTTTAATATTTCCACTTCGATGGAACACAGCGGAGTCTCGAGACCACCTACCAGAGTGGCATGGTGGCGCAGCGGTAGAGTTGCTGCCTTACAGCGCCAGAGTCCCAGGTTCAATCATGACCACAGGTGCTGTCTGTGTGGAGTTTGTACGTTCTGCCCGTGGCCTGCGCGGGTTTTGTCCGGGATCTCCGGTTTCCTCCCATACTCCAAAGACGTACATGTTTGTAGGCTAATTGTCTTTGGTAAAAATTATAAATTGGGCCCTAGTGTGTGTAGGATAGTGCTAGTGTACGGGATGATCACTGGTCGGCGTGGACTTGGTGGGCCAAAGGGTGTAAACTAAAAAACAGAACGAGATGGATGTTAGGAATATGGAGCTGCTCAATATCTATACCAGAAGCAAGAGACATCACCAAGAACCCAAAGGCACATCTAATTTTGTGTCAGGAATCCATATTTGTTTTGAAAGGTACAAAGTGCTGTAGTAACTCAGTGGGTCAGGTAGCATCCCTGGTGGACATGGATAGTTGCACTTCCTTGGTTCTATATTTTGCCAGCAGTGTACCTCTTTCCATCAAGGTGTGAAGCTGCCAGCTGCCCCAGAAGTGCTGCTTTATGTTATTTAACCGTTGAATTCTTAATGTAGAGAACAGTTGTCAAAGATGAGGAGAGTGATTGATTAGGAACCTCAGGGGCAACTTTTTCATACACAGGGTGTAGCAATGTTACAAAATTTTGAGATTTTAAAAATCAAGTCTGCAATTTATCCCATCAGATAAAGCATAAAAAGAAGTTTAATTTGACACCTAATTCACTTTCATATCTTAGGTATTAAGAAAGTTATGACCATTTTCATACTCGGAAATTAGCATCTTGTTCCCCATTGCCTTTCAATTGACTTAACACAAAAGCTGTGATCTATGGTTAAAAGCCCATATCTTTCTTAAAAATTAAGAGAACTTAATGACATTTTCAGTTATTATAGATTGAAGCATTCTGAAACAAATATGAAACAATCTTACTTGGATGACCTGAAATTAAAGCATATAATTAGTTAGTTATCTAATTGTGGCTAATTACAAAATTCAATGAGTAGATCTAAACATCTATCCATTTCTTAAGAAAAGATAACCTTTTTTTTAAATTGCCTAAGTGTCCAAATAACATTCACACAATAATCCACAATATAACATAATTTTTAAATCTCATTTTCATGAATTTCTGGGCCAAATGGAAGGAATTTAGTGTTTAATGCCAGTAAATTAATGGCCATTTAAATCAACTAGCGAGTGGGTTTTAGTGGAATGCGGTGGATTGGAACGTTGCTGTTTGCGGTGAAGTCAGTATGAAAAATACTGTTGGTTCATACATTTTTTTGGACCCCATTTTGCAACATGAAAATATGATTAAAGCCTCCATAAAAACCAACTTTTAATATAAAAATAAACTGTGTACCTTTTTTTCTCCCCTACGCAAAATCCTTCCCGTTGTCGGCGCTCACGGCTTTTGAAGGTGATTTTTCAATTACTCTAGTTAATAAATAATCTAGCGTAATTTAAAAATACCTTCATGAATGAAATGTCGGAGCGATTTTTCTTCCGCAACGAAATCGCCCGACATGGATCGATTTGCCCAGTCTGAAGAAAAACGGCACTTTAAGCCTCTTAAAGGCGCCAAGGTCACGCACACGGGGAGCGGCAGAACTGCAGCGCTGCTCAAGGCAAGTTTTGTAACATACCTACAGGGTGGTGGGTATATGGAACGAGCTGCCAGGGGTGATAAACAAGAGGGGAAACAAGGAACCGCATATGCTGGTTTACAAAGCAAAAGGTCACAAAGTGCTGGAGTACCTTAGCCAGTCAGGCAACATCTGTAGTGGAATGGACAGGCGACGTTTCAGGTTGGGACCCTTCTTCAGGACAGCGCAGGCTTAAGGGGCTGTCCCACTGTGGTGACCTAATCTGTGAGTTTAGAAGAGTTTACCCTCGACTCAAACTCGTAGCATGGTCGACACCAGGTCCTATGAGGTCACTGGAACTCTCTCCTTCATGCTCGAGGGAAGTTCCCGTCTACTCGCGGCCTCAGCTAGGTTGTGGAAAAATTTTCCGCGAGTACAAATTGGTCGGCATGGTCCTTTTGAACTCGTAGTGCAGTGGAGTGGGGTCGCTATGTAGTTATAGGCAGTCGAGGGCAGCCGTAGGCAATCTCCTTCGCTGACCGGGCATTTTAATTGGCTCATTGGAGTTTTCAGGACCAAGGAAAACCGACCAGTAAGTAAAATGCCTGCTAAACTGTATTAAAAGTTGTCTGGCTTCTTAAAAGTGTCTCCACTCCTTCTCCCCCCCTTCTCCACCCCCACTCTCCTCCCCTTTCTCCTCCCCTTTCTCCTCCACTTTCTCCTCCCCTTCTCCTCCCAATTCTCCTCCCCTTCTCCTCCCTTTCTCCTCCCCTTCTCTCCCCCTCTCTTCCCCTCTCTCCCCTTCCCCCCCCCCGCGCTCTCTAAACGACTTACTGTACACTGTGTAGCCATCTTTTACCTTTCTGTTCATCATGGGTGTGAATTTCAGACAGCCCGCCCCCGCTTTCCCAGGCCCCCGCCTTTGCGATGTGTTTGTGTGCATGTGTGCGGTCGGTCAATCCGGCTCGAGGTTTTTCAGGCGAATGTCCTCGAACTTGAAGGTTGAAGGCAGTCTTCTGAACTGGCGATTAGGTCGCCGCACTGTCTAGGGGAACTCTGCCTCTGTTGCGATTCGGGGGAGAGGGAGCAAGGGCGGTGCTGCGGGATACCGAGGAAACAAGAGCAAGGGCCTCATCTATGATGGGAGAGGGGAACCCCCGTTTCCTAAAGAATGAGGACATGTCCGATGTCCTAGTATGGAACACCACATCTGGGGCACAGATGCGGTGTAGACGGAGAAATTAGGAGTAGGGTATAGAGTCTTTGCAGGAAGCAGGATGGGAAGAGGTGTAGTCGAGATAGTTGTGGAAGTCAGTGGGATTGTAATAGATGTCAGTCAATAGTCTATTTTCTGTGATGGAGACTGTGAGATCAAGAAAGGGGAGGGAGGTGCTGGAGATCGTCCAAGTAAATTTGGGTGCACAAAGCAAATTGGTGGGAAGTTGATGGTCAACTATCCCTTCCCCACCCAAGTCGCACTAGCTTCTCATTTTCACCCTACAAACAGCTTACAATGGCCTGTTTCCTTTATCATCGTTACTTTTTTGCATATCTTTCATTCATTGTTTTTTATCTCCCCACATCACCGTCTATATCTCTCTTTCCTTTATCCCGAACCAGTCTGAAGAAGGGTCTTGACCCGAAACGTCACCCATTCCTTCTCTCCAGAGATGCTGCCTGTCCCGCTGAGTTACTCCAGCTTTTTGTGTCTATCTTTGGTTTAAATCAACATCTGCTGTTCCTTCTTACTCACTAGTTCTATGTTATCCCACTTTCCCATCCATTCCCTACCCACTAGGGGGCAATGTACAGAGAGTTAATTAACCGACAAATCCGCACATCTTTGGGATGTGGGAGGAAGCCGGAGCACCTGGAGGAAACCCATACGGTCAAAGGGAGAACGTGCAAACTCCACACACAGACAGCAACCGAGGTCAGGTCTTGTCTCTGGCGCTGTGAGGCAGTGGCTCTACAGTTGTGCCACTGTGCCACACACATTTAACATCAGCAGTAGTCTTTGCACAAAGGTTTAGCAGCACTCTCAACATTCCAAGATGGGTATGAAAGATAGCTAAATATAGCTTTGGCATATTATCGTGATATACAGTAATTGATAGATGCTCATTGGAATATTTATACACTGTGCCAAATTAAACAACCCTTCGTCTCTTGATTCAATGTAATGTGCCTGTCCACTTCCAGATTCAGGGTTGTAACGGATTATTTAATGGAGTATTATTCCTTGCCAGATTATGGAGGCTGAGGGATTTGAGGGGGGATCAATCGAGACTGGGGCTGGGTGCATCTGAAGGGCGAGAGGTCAACATTTTACTTCAGACTTTCGAAATTGGGCAGCACGGTGGCACAGCGACAGAGTTGTTACCTTACACCAGCAGAGACCCAGGGTCGATCCCGAAGCCCCTGTCCACTTTCCCGAATTACTCACAAATTCTCCCGAGTGTTCCCAATGATTCAAATTCGGGGAATGTCCGTAGCGAGTCCGTAGGAGGCTATAGGAGTCCGTAGATATTTCGTAGTGGCTTGTAATGCCAGCCGTAGGTACTCGGGGTATCAGGTAAGTCGGGACGTTTTTTCAGCATGTTGAAAAATGTCCACGAGTAAAAAAGATAGCCCCGAGTACCTACAGCTGGCATCTCCGAGTTTGAATCAAGGGGAAAACTCGTGAGAATTTGTGAGTAACTCGGGAAAGTGGGACAGGGGATTGTCTCTGGGATTGTGCTGTATCTCTAAACTAATTACCCATTGAACTGAGCTGCCACTTCGACCACAGATGAACAAAAACATTTTAGTTTAGAGATACAGAGAGGAAACAGGCCCTTTGGCCCACCGAGTCCGCGCTGACTAGCGATCCCCACACACTAAAACTATCCTACACACACTAGGGACAACTTTACAATTTAACCAAGCCAATTAGCCAACAAACCTGTATGTCTTTGAAGGACGGGAGAAAACTGCAGCACCCAGAGAAAACCTACGCAGGGGATGAGGAGAACTTATAAACTTGTCACAGACAGTACCTGTAGTCAGGATCCAAGCCGGGTCTCTGGCGCTGGACTTTAGTTTATTGTCATGTGTGCCAAGGTACAGTGAAAAGCTTTTGAGGCGTGCAAACCAGTCAGCGGAAAGATAATACATGATTATAATCGAGCCATTCACAGTGTACACATACATAGAAACGTGGAAAATAGGTGCAGGAGGAGGCCATTTGGTCCTTCAAGCCAGCACCGCCATTCATTGTGATCATGGCTGATCGTCCCCAATCAATAACCCATGCCTGCCTTCTCCCCATATCCCTTGATTCCACTAGCCCCTAGAGCTCTATCTAACTCTCTCTTGAATCCATCCAGTGACTTGGCCTCCACTGCCCTCTGTGGCAGGGAATTCCACAAATTCACAACTCTCTGGGTGAAAACGTTTTTTCTCACCTCCGTCTTAAATGGCCTCCCTTTATTCTAAGGCGGTGGCCCCTGGTTCTGGACTCACCCAACATTGGGAACATGTTACCTGCATCTAGTTTGTCCAGTCCTTTTATTATTTTATATGCTTCTATAAGATCCCCCTCATCCTTCTAAACTCCAGTGAATACAAGCCTAGTCTTTTCAATCTTTCCTCATATGACAGTCCCGCCATCCCAGGGATCAATCTCGTGAACCTCTCGTGAACTGCCTCAATCATAAGATTTAAGAGAGTTTATTGTCATGTGTCCCTAATAGGACAATGAAATTCTTGCTTTGCTTCAGCACACAGAACATAGTAGGCATTGACTACAAAACAGATCAGTGTGTTCATAAACCATTATATAAATATATACACACATGAATAAATAAACTGATAAAGTGCAAATAACAGATAATGGGTTATTAATATTCAGAGTTTTGTCCGAGCCAAGTTTAATAACCTGATGGCTGTGGGGAAGTAGCTATTCCTGAACCTGGTCGTTGCAGTCTGCAGGCTCCCGTACCTTCTACCTGAAGGTAGCAGGGAGATGAGTGTGTGGCCAGGTTGGTGTGGGTCCTTGATGATGCTGTCAGCCTTTTTGAGGCAGCGACCGTGATAGATCCCCTCGATGGAAGGGAGGTCAGAGCCGATGATGGACTGGGCAGTGTTCACTTCTTTTTCTGGTCTTCTCCTCTCCAGGGTGCTCAAGTTGCTGAACCAAGCCACGATGCAACCGGTCAGCATGCTCTCTACTGTGCACCTGTAGAAGTTAGAGAGAGTCCTCCTTGACAAACCGACTCTCTGTAATCTTCTCAGGAAGTAGAGGCGCTGATGTGCTTTCTTAATAATTGCGTCAGTGTTCTCGGACCAGGAAAGATCTTCAGAGATGTGCACGCCCAGGAATTTGAAGCTCTTGACCCTTTCAACCATCTACCCATTGATATAAACAGGACTGTGGGTCCAACTCCTTCCAAAGTCCACAATCAGTTCCTTGGTTTTGCTGGTGTTGAGGGCCAGGTTATTGTGCTGGCACCATATGGACAGTCGCTCGATCTCTCGTGCAGAACCTTATCAAAGGCTTTCTGAAAGTAGATACACTACATCCACTGGCTCCCCTTCATCCATTTTACTTGTCACATCCTCACAAAATTCCAGAAGATTAGTCAAGCATGCAGACCATCAGGCCCAGGGGATTTATCATCGTTGAGTCCCATTAGCCTACCCAATACTATTTCTCGCCTAATAAAAATTTCTTTCAGTTCCTCTACCCCCTTAGATCCTCTGTCCTCCAGTACTTCTGGGAGATTGTTTGTGTCTTCCTTAGTGAAGACAGATCCGAAGTACCTGTTCAACTCTTCTGCCATTTCATTGTTCCCCATAATAATTTCACCCGTGTCTGCCTTCAAGGGACCCACATTTGACTTTGCTATTCTTTTTCCCTTAACATATCTGAATAAGCTTTTACTGTCCTTCTTTATATTCCTGAACAGCTTCCCCTCGTACTTCATCTTTTCAGCCCGTATTGCCCGTTTTGTTTCCTTCTGTTGTCCTATGAAAGTTTCCCAATCCTCTGGCTTCCGGCTACTCTTTGCTGTGTTATACATCTTTTCTTTTAGTTTTATTCTATCTCTAACTTCTCTTGTCAGCCACAGTTGCCTCCTACTCCCCTTAGAATCTTTCTTCCTTTTTGGAATGAAATGATCCTGTGTCTTCCGGATTATGCCCAGAAATTCCTGCCATTGCCGTTCCACCGTCATTCCTGCTAGGATCCCTTTCCCGTCTACGTTGGCCAGCTCCCCTCTCATGCCTTCATAGTCCCCTTTGTTCAACTGCATCACTGACACTTCCGATTTAATGTTCTCCTTCTCAAATTGCAGATTAAAACTAATCATATTATGATCACTACCTCCAAGCAGTTCCTTTACCTCTAGTACATGATAAAGGAAATAATGTGAATGATGTTTAATGCAAGATAAAGCCAGTAAAGTCAAAGATAATGCGAGGATCTCCAATGAAGTAGATAGTAGTTCAGGATAGGCACAAAAAGCTGGAGTATCTCAGCAGTGGTCTTTGCACAAAGGTTTAGCAGCACTCAACATTCTCAACATTCCAAGATGGGTATGAAAGATAGCTAAATATAGCTTTGGCATATTATCGTGATATACAGTAATTGATAGATGCTCATTGGAATATTTATACATTGTGCCAAATTAAACAACCCTTCGTCATCTCTGGAGATGAAGAAATAGGTGACTTTTCGGGTCGAGACCCTTCTTCAGACTCCTGAAGAAGTTCAGCACTTTTCTTTAGTTGTGGTAAGATGGTTCAGTTGCCTGATAATAGCTAGTAAGAAACCATGCAGTGATGGATCCCAATAAAATGCTTTCTACGACACATCTACAGATGTTGGTGAGGGTTGTTGGGTACATGTCAAACATCCTAAGCCTTCTAAGGAAGTAGAGGCGTTGGTGTGCTTTCTTGGCTGTTGCTTTAATATGGTGGTCCAGGAGAAGTTGTTGGGGATAAGGCAGCAGCCCTACCGCTGTGCCACCGTGCCGCCCTTACCTTCCTTTTCTTTTCCACCATCTCCAACGGGATCCCACCACTTGCTACATTTTCCCATCTAGACCCCTTTCCATCTTCCACAGAGACCGTTCCCTCTTCAACTCCCTCGTTAACTCATCCCTTCCCACCCAAACCACCCCCTCCCCAGGTACCTTCTCCTGCAACCGCAGAAGATGCAACACCTGTCGCTATACCTCCTCCCTCGACTCTGTCCAGGGACCCCGACAGTCATTTCAGGTTGGGCAGAGGTTCCCTTGCACCTCCTCCAACCTTATCAACTGGATCTGTTGTTCAAGATGTGGACTCTCAAGGGCCTGTCCCACCAGCATGCGACTGCATGCGGCGAGCGAGACGTAACATGGTCGCTTCAGCCGTACGGCCTCTCGTGGCCGGTCCCACTTCGATCGCCGGAGCCTTATGGAGTAGTGCGGAGCTGGTCCCGACATCACGCGGGGCTCCGAAAAGCTGACACTGTTCAAAATCCCGTGTGGCAACGGAGACAGGCCCGCAGCCGCATTGAGACCGTACGCAACGTCCTACGCAGCATCATGACGCCGTACGCAGCGTCTGGACGGTGTATGCAGCGCGTGGCATTGCGCGATGATGTCACCGCCTGGCGTGCTGTTGCGTGATGACGTCACCGCCCGATGCTGTGCGACATCCAAGTTCAGTCGGCCCGCCTCCTGCCCAGCTGATTGGTGAGTATGATGTCGGGACCAGCTCCATACGGCTCCGCGGTTGGAAGTGGGACCGGCCCCGCGAGGCCGTACGGCTCAAGCCACCACGTTTGGTCGCGCTCGCCGCATGCAGTCGCATGCTGGTGGGACAGGCCCGTTATACATCGGCGAGAACAATCACAGACTACGCGATCATTTCGCGGAACACCTTCGCTGGTCTCCCGGTTGCTGGGCACTTTAATTCTCCTTCCCATTCCTACACAGACCTTTCTGTCCTCTGTCCCCTCCATTGTCAGAGTGAGGCTAAATGCAAATTGGAGGAACAGTGTCTCAGATTTCGCTTGGGGAGCTCTGCTCTATAATTTCACCTTCTTTCCCATGAAACTACTGTGTAGCCTGTGAATGAGATGAAAACTAATATTAGTAAACACATTAGTAAAATATTTGAGAGGGTACAGGAGATATTTTCTTGAGTTACAGTTTGGTACGTTAAATTAGGGTGGGACTTACATAGTAAATGCTAATATTTTTAATATTAAAATACATTAGTTTCAGGCTTATACATTACAAGCACTGTTTGCTAGGATACTCATTTTATTATTTTGGGTCATAATTTGAATTTGCATGTTCTAATTTACAAGATATCTTATAAAATCATCAAATGATAAGAATTAGTGGAGCAATTCTGTCTGCCTAGGCCATCATTAAATCCCACACATCGCATCTGCAAGGCACAGTTTCACATCCTCCTTGCAGCAGCACCAATTATCAGCAGTTTGGGGAGCCTTGACATGCAAACAGGAACATTTGTGGCACTCTCGTATCATTACCCTGTCCGCCAGTATAATTTCACTGTTGGGTTTTTTCTTCACCACGGCACATCCAACTTACAAGCAAGTGGAACAGTGCTGTTTGGTGGCAGTGAGGGAGAATTACAGCAACTCATTGCCAACATTAGATCTGAATTATCGAGTAATGCTCAGGGTTTCATCTTCTCCTGGCAGCCGTGAACAGATCCTTGACAAGGGCGGCACGGTGGCGCAGTGGTAGAGTTGCTGCCTCACAGCACCAGAGACACAGGTTCGATCCTGACCCTGGATGCTGTCTGTACAGAGTTTGTACGTTCTCCCTGTGACCATGTGGGTTTTCACTGGGATCTCCGGTTTCCTCCCAAATGGATCTTTCTCTCCTTGGCCTCCTCCAAAGGCCTACACATGGCCTCCGGCCGCGGCTGTGGACTGGGTACGCGGCCGGAGGCCTTTATCGAGGTGCCATGGTCTAGATCCATGATCGCTGCGTAGAAGCCTGGGTTGGGCACGCCGGGGGCTTGTGGGTAGAAGCCTGGGTCGGGCACGCTGGGGGCTTGTGGGTAGAAGCCTGGGTTGGGCACGCCAGGGGCTTATGGGTAGAAGCCTGGGTCGGGCATGCTGGGGGCTTGTGGGTAGAAGCCTGGGTCGGGCACGCCGGGGCTTGTGCGTAGAAGCCTGGGTCGGGCACGTTGGGGGCTTGTGGGTAGAAGCCTCAGTCGGGCACGCCGGGGCTTGTGGGTAGAAGCCTGGGTCGGGCACACTGGGGGCTTGTGGGTAGAAGCCTGGGTCGGGCACGCCGGGGGCTTGTGGGTAGAAGCCTGGGTCGGGCGAAGCGACCGGCGGAGCCTGCGGCTGGAGTCCGGGTCGGCATTACGGAGGCGTGAAGTGTGGCATCGACAGCAGTGAGGCTGCGTGACAATTGGGCCTAGGTGGTGGTGAAGCCTTGCAGCGGCGGCGATGCCTCACGGATAGACCCGCAGTCGACGGTCAATGAGAGCGTGGAGGACCACCGTGAGGGAGTGGGAAGAACAATGGAGGACCCAGTGTGGGCGACCGCTGTGGTGGGGGGGCGACAAGAGAAGGAGCCGGAGTGCTTTGTAACTTTGTCAGCGCTGTAGGTGGCTGCTATTTGTATATATTGAGTATGCAAGCAAAGAATCTCACTGTGCTTGGTCACATGTGACAATAAAGTATTCCTATCCTATTCCGAAACCAAAACGTCATCTATTCTATTTCTCCAGAAATGCTGTCTGACCGCTGAGTTCCTCTAGCATTTTGTTTCTATCCACAAGTGATAGGTGGATACAGATGAGGGGAGTTTGACAAGTGGATGGGTGGACAAAAACTAAGGTGAAAAGGAGACAAAAGGGTGTTAGATAAGGGGAGGAGTGAAATGCAAAGGATGATAACTGGCAGTATGGAAATTCAGTTTGAAACACACTTCTGCTCTTATAAGCCAGCTTTAAATGTAGGGATTATAAATGCAGAGATATGGGACTCAAAAAGAGCCTTTAGCTGTTTTTGCTTTGAAGTCTCAAAGAATTATGAATACCAATATGTAAAATAATTTGCATCTGCAGTCCTTGCTGTGTGTATGGATGATATTGATGGTTTCTTTCTTGGCAGGTGTACCAGGAACAGTGAAAAACATTTTTTTGCATGCAGCTCAGCCAGACTACTATCCCCTAAAAAACAAATAAATGAAACCCGAATTAAGAATAACTCATTTACTAACCTCGATTTTTAAAGATGCAATCGTTTTGATTTTAATTTCCATCAAAATAGCAAAGTGACTCTGAAGATTAGCTGGCTGATTCTTATCATAAAAATGTTTTTCAGCTGGTCCCCTTTCAATTTGCCCACATTTTCCTTTCGGCCGTCTTTTAAAAAGGTCAACAGATTTGATGCATTTATCATTAAAAATCAGTTTCTACATTTTGATCAGATAGATATATTTTTCAAACGTAAATTATTCCATCAAAATTGTATGAAGAATGTTCCAACTCCAAATATGTTGTGAATTTTTAATGATTTTAACACTTTTTCTCTTTGCTTACCTACTCCAGTTTCCACATCCGAATGATTTTTCCATGAATTTTTTTACATTGCTGATTAAGATGTCTGTTAAAATAAAACAATAGCCCTCTTTCTCCCTGTACAGATGCTACCTGGCCTGCAGTAGTTTATGTTAGAAGACACAAAATGCTGGAGTAATTCAGGAGTAACTCGGGAGCTCGCAGGTCCCTTGTGGGAGACTGCTTTTCGGAGCTCCCGCAACGGCAACTTCTCCCGCCGGAATCGCGGGGTGAAATGACTTGGAGCGGGGCCTAACATTGCCCGGCGTGGCTTAACGGCCGCGGGACTTACCATCGCCCGCCGGGGGCTTTAACATCGGGAGCCCCAGTTCGCCTCGACGTTGCAGTTGGACTGCTGGACCGCGGGAGAAGAACAAAGGGAAGTGATAAGAGTTTTGCCTTCCATCACAGTGAGGAGGTGTTGGAGACACTGTGATGGATGTTTGTGTAAAGTGTGTTAAGTGTGGGTCTTGGGTTTTTTTGTAATGTAGAAAATGCAATTTTGTTCAAACCAAGCTGTTTGAATGACAGTAAAAGGCATTCCATTCTATTCTATTCATTCTAACTCAGCGGCTCAGGCAGCATCTCTGGAGGGCATGGATAGTTGACTTTTCAGGTCGAGACCCTTCTGCAGACAGTTTAACCATTGTTTAGTTTAGTTTAGTTTAGTGATACAGCACAGAAACAGCCCTTTTCGCTCCACCAAGTCCATGCCGACCAGCGATCCCCGCACAATAATATTATTAGGGACAATTTGCAATTTTATCAAAGCCAATTGGCCTCTGAATCAATGAAGTTTAGAAATGCAGCATGGAAACAGGCCCTTCGGTCCACCGAATCCACGCTGATCATCGATCGCCCATTCACATAAGTTCTATGTTATTTCATTTCGGAGTCACGTGAGTGACTTCGTGAAGAGCCCGCCGGCGCGCATGCTCGACATATCGTCGTAACGCGTTGCTGCGACGGCTGACAGAGGAGCGTGCTCCTCGCCAGCCCTTCATAAGGGAACCACGCAGGTAAGTATGCTACCTTAAGTTGGTGGTTCTTGTTGTGTTTGCTTCACAGCAAGAACATGGATGGGAGTTTAAGAGGCCGGAGTTCGAGGAGAAGTCGCCGGCCAGCAGTTCCGGAGCGAGAGTTGTCGGGGGTACCTGCAACGCAGACCGGAACGAGGG